>CM046880.1:228394398-229643373 GCA_025667525.1 Glebionis coronaria
AGACTAAAATAACGTAGTTTAAGATATTTTTTTTATTTAATAATATTATGAGTTAATTGAATTTGCATACGTTAATGTTATGAATAAGTTTGTCACATTAAATTTTTTTAGAATTTTAATAATATTGTATAAATATTTTATGTATTTTAGAATTTATGAGGTAAAAAGTTTTGTATATGTTAATGTTATAAATAAAGTTTTTACATTAATTTTTTTAAATTAATATTATTGTTGTGCATTTTTATAGAATTTTGTATTTAAGACATTGTTTCACCATCATTCCTTATATACTTTTATATAATTTTGTATTTAAGACATCATTTGTAATCCTATATATATTTTTATAGAATTTTGTATTTAAGGCATCATTTGTAATTCCTATTTTATTTTTGAAGCATTTTATGGAATCGTTTTTATAGAGTTTTATATTTAAGGCATTGTTTCACCATCATTCCTTGTTATTTTTATATAATTTTGTATTTAAGGCATCACTTGTAATTCTTATATATATTTTATACAATTTTGTATTTAATACATCATTGGTAATTCCAGTTTTATTTTTGAAGCATTTTATGGAATCATTTCTATAAAATTTTATATTTAAGGTATTGTTTCACCATCCTTCCTTATATATTTTTATAGAAATTTCGTATTTAAGGCATCATTTGTAATTTCTACATATATTGTGATAGAATTTTGTATTTAAGGCATTGTTTCACCATCCTTCCTTAATATTTTTATAGAATTTTATATTTAAGGCGTCGTTTGTAATTCATATTTTATTTTTGAAGCATTTTATGGAAACCCTTTAATGAATTACATGTGTCATCCTTCCTATATAAGGCCTTTTTGATTTGATTTGATTTGATTTAATTTAATTATATACATATATATATATATATATATATATATATATATATATATATATATATATATATATATATATATATATATATATATATATATATAGAGAGAGAGAGAGAGAGAGAGGGAGAGAGAGAGTTGGGTTATTATAGTGTAGTAGCTTAAAATTGTTAAAATAAGAAGTCATCTTAACCATTGATTTCATCAATTAACATGAAATTTATTTTATATTAGACCACAAAACAATAATTCTTATACATAAAAAGTTGATATAAAACCACAAAAAATTTTGATTCGTAAAATTTATACCTGATACATATGATACATAGTTTTGTTTCAAAAAATATTATTAACATAAATAATCGTTTTATTCGGAAATTAAGTGATACACTGTCACAAATTACATTCGAGTTGAAAATCAATTGTTAAACTATGATACACAACTGATACACGATAAACTAGTAATTTTAAATATCGTGAACCAATTACTCGTACACGAACTAAAAGTTCCAAAAATACTCGTACACGAACCAACAGCTCATATACGAACAAAACTAATCAATAATGTGACATTTACCCATTTTTTATTGCTTCTTATTTTAACAACTTTAAGCACCTACACCATTTTATCCAAATTCTATATATATATATATATATATATATATATATATATATATATATATATATATATATATATAACTATATATATATATATATATATATATATATATATATATATATATATATATATATATATATATTATATATATATATATATTATTATATATATATATATATATATATATATATATATATATATATATATATATAATATATATATATATATATATATATATCTATATTATATATAGGTATAATTATGGTTTGAAACCACAGTTTTTAATCCAGCATATCCAAGTCATATCTTTTAGCCAATAGTATTTGAGTATTCCCTAGAAAATCTCCAAATTCCACGAATTTTCCGTTTAAAATCGCAGTTGTTTATGAAAATCGCGTTTTGGAAACGCAGTTTTGAAAACACAGTTTTATAAATCACGTTTTGAAAAATTTGTAGTTTCGAAATTTATTTAAAATAATATTAATGACAAGGTTTGAACCCTGGTCTATGCATTCAGGCGCCACCAGTTTTACCAACTATGCTAACTAATTGTTTTGTGTTCCTTATTAAAAACTCTATTAATATCTTCTTAAAATTCTAAGATAATTATATAGATATAAATGTTTTATAATATATTTAGATAATAACAATAATATTTTAAAATATATCCTATATTCATTCAAATCTATCACCTGTTTAATAGAAACTACATATCTTTTTTATCAATAAAATAAAAAACATACGTATCACATTCCCAGTATATATATATAAGGTTATGTGAGCACTTGGTGACTACGTTGGTGTGAAGGTACATGCCTGTGTTGGTGGAACCAATGTTCTTTAACAGACAGAGATCCATAACTCCTGTTTGCTTGACATAACAGAACAAGTGAGTCTTCTGTTTTGAAAACCAATTATCGAATAGGGTTCTGTGATTATTTATTTCAGAACCGCGAGAGTTACTCATCATCAGACCAAAGCCAAATCAAGTAACTGATAAGCGTGACAAAATTGGCATTCCTTAAACACCCCTTAAGTTGTTATTATATGATTATTATTGGTATAGGTTTATTTGAATGGTTATTGTATCTGTTAATAATATACAAAGGCTGCATTGAGGGAGAAACTGGCAAAGATAGACGGTCTTATTATTATAGATTAAGCCGGAGATGAAAGCGTCTACTGATGTGCCTATAGAAGCTGCTGGTGAGAGTTTTGTAATTGTGCAGGCGGATAGTGAAGTTGAGCAAAAGGAAATGATTATGCTGGTAATTATCCGAATCACACTCTGATGTAACTTCTTGGTAAGAATAACCTTTGAGAGGTATATTCATATCTATTGTACCGCTAATAAGATATTCCAGTTATCGAGAACAAGATCAACCCACAGATGTCTAGATTAATATCCACTAATGATTTACTCCAAACAGACTGTTGTTTCAAGCTCTCTCGATGCCACCAAACTAAAACTTAATTTCCATATTCGGTACCTGCTCAAACCAGCTTCGCTCCACCAAACTAATAACTTTTTCTGTTTTACTTCCAAATTGCAGCAAGTAAGTTAGCATCTCATATAAATATTTTTCACTAATGAATTCAGTCCCTAGGACATCATGCCAATGTTAAGTTTTGTGTTCTATGTTTGCGTTATATAAAAGCTCAATTAAAAAAAGAGGGAATTCAGCTCTCACTAACTATTCAGTTCATGTATGCAGACCAGCCTTTTACGAAGTTATAAAAGGAAGTCAACTGAAGGGTTTCAGTCAGCACCTTAGTCAGAACCTTACGTTTTTTCGATCTGATAAATCAAGTTATCTTGTGCTGCTGCACAAGTTGGAGAAGATGTTGAAAAGAGGATTGCAATAGGTATGGTCTATATTATGACATGTAATAACGCAAGTCCATAATGTCAGATGATGGACCGTTGTTAACTGCACCTTGAACTGGCTTGTCAAATTTGCAGGTACGCCCGAACTTGCGGTGTCCATTTTGTATGTAAAAATTGCAACGTTCCACACCCTGGACATATGTGATAAAACAATTATAGTGCGAGATTATCGATATTAAATAATGAAGTATATAAAATGATTAATTCTACAAATATAGAGCTTCCCAAAAGTGGTTTAACAAGCCCATAAGTTTAGGCTCTTTGGCTTTACCCCAAACACTCATTATAACGATTTACCAAGATGTAGTTAGCTCTTTGCCTTTACCTAAATACCCCTCATCTGCTTAAGAATAGGCGGATAAGCCAATAAATATAGAATATTTATTGACTTGATGATTCCACATATTTTCCTCTTCATTAATTAGTGTATGGTTATAGTAGAAGTCGTTCAACATGAAGCTCTCACTACTGTTGTAGTGAACAAATTGTGACGTTCAGTGATTGCTAAAGTTAAAACGCATTGATTTGGTGATCACCAGAGTTGGTATCTTGATGATATCGCTACTCTTACCTCAGGCAAGTTATGTTTTTTAATAAGTGGCAATTTTCACCCATTTACAATGAGTAATTTTTGGGTAAATTTCTTCTAACGGTTCATAAAAAAACTGAAAGTCACACACAGTGTATCTGTAATGTGTATAGCTTCCTATATAATTTATAACAATTTTATTACCAAATATATAATATTGTATCACTCTGTAATCATACAGCTCTGCTAGATATATGTTAATAAATATTTAAAAATATTATGTTCTCCGTGAAGTCCTTGTGTGTTATTTTATAATATTCGCCTTTGCATATTCATTTAGTAAATGTAAAAAGAAAGGACGTAGGGTTAACCCTAAAATACATAGCGAGTGAAGTTCTATGACTTGCTGCAAGTGCAGTACTTACCAAGAATACAACAACTATTGTTAGTGATGGCAGTCCCTGAGTTGATAACAAACGTGTCCTCAAATTAGAAACCTTATTCAGGTGCGTTTCTATACAACTCTTTTCAATATCCACTTCTGATACTCTTTTTTCTTTAAATAATGTCGATACTAAAATGAACTTGATGTTACAGGCCGTCGAACAGGATTATGTGAAAGAAAAGCTAAATGAAAGAATCGCCAGATTTTCTGGTGGAGTAGCTGTTATCTAGGTGAGTTTGAGTTTTTCAGGATTTAAAACATAATGTTGCTGCAAAACATAACCATTTCTCTATGGATGTGGTTGACAGATCAAAAGTTTATAATCCATATAAAAAAAGTAAAGTGTCAATGCAACGCGAGACAGTGTTTTGTGCAAATATTTATAAGATATCCAACATATGATAATTTATCCAAAACCGATTACGTATTGTTAGAAACGGATTACAGTATAACTGATAAGGTACATAAGGCATTTACATATCTATATCTATATCCCGTCACTATATTCAGTATATGTAGTTGTTTGTCATGTATATTTTTTTAATCCATTTTCAGGGCGTTTGAGATCGGTTATGATATCTCAAAGGGAATGGGAATGAGGTAATGACCTGAAAAGGAGACGAGTGTCTGAATTTGATGGCCAATCGTATTTGCTTCATTAATGGTAAGCAATTTTGTGCTTTCTTCATTTGTCAATCTTACCTTTTAAGATCGATGAAGCTTACATAAGCTCTTCTCAGGAGTTTCCATTTGTACGTTATCGTGCTGCCAAATCCCTGTATCCTACCACAATGACGAAAATTAGTGATCTGATCCCTACAAAGCTTGCTGCAACTGTTTGGAACTATGTTATGAAATATAATGCTCTTAAAATCTTCAACTTTCCTCAGACATAAACATGTGAGTTTCTTATTAAATATATTTTCTTGAAACCGTCTCGATCAACTTTATTAATTGGTTTGATTTACTAAATTCCTTAACAAACCATTGGTTCTCTTAATTTCTAATGAGTTTTTGTTGTCGTTTGTGTCGAAGAATAGCAGGCGAATATGGATTTTCAATGAAGCACCTCTTCATGAAACAACCACTATTCTTCATCATTATTCCAACAATACCTTCCTTCTCCTCACACTTATAGAGAACCTGTTTCTTTTGAAGAGACATGGGTTGCATCAACTCTCTTGCTATTTGCCTTAGTTTATTTGATGCATTTTCGGGTCTTTGCCTGTCATGATCCATGTTTATTGACTTTGGAACAGAGAAGATAGTGTTAGTTTTTCTATTTCTTTTTTTATAGCGTACGATGATAATGAGATAAATTAACTGAGAATTTTAATACACATACATAATACAAGTGAAGATGATTCACATATTAAGTGAAACAAGTTCAGACCAAGTTTCACAAAATCATACAAAAAGGGACCAGGAATTATTATTTGAACGGACACGAATACATGATACATAAATAAGATGTTACATTCAGAATGGGATTGGATCAAGTCGAGCAACAGTAATCATAACTGGGTTGAGTATAGAGTTTTGTTCATAAATGAAGGAAAACGAGGTTTTTTCGGCACGCACTTAGTCGTGGGGTGTTTGTGTACGGAAATATATATGAATCAAAACGAAAAAAAACGCTGACCTGTATGTTATTTATTCAATATGGCAACTGGGTTGCTTCTACATTAGCAAAACCATTGGTTGTAGGAAAAGGCACTTAAGGAGCTCAGAGCAAAACATCAAAAGTGAGCCGTGGGAGGTGCTGGTATGAAGAAAAACGGGAAGAAGTGAGTTGGGTCTTTCTAAGTGAAGTCACTTAATGTGTTATGATGTGATTAGTAAATGTTCACCTAATATGTCTAAATGTGTCGGCTGAATTATGTATTAAAACCGTTTACAATTTATTAGTGCATTTGAATTTCTTACAATACTCATGTTCTGATATTGTCTTGATGCTGACGTATTACATATCAGTTAGAGGTGAAAAATGGGTTGATCGAGCGAGTTGGGTAAACGAGTCAAAACCAATAATCTTCAATGCGGTTCAAATGGGTAAAATTGGGTGCGAGTCAAAACAGGTTAGTTTGGATGCATTCAATAGAAGATCGTGTCAGGTTGGCCTACAGATAATGGAGGTTCTCCTTATGTTTAATATTTCACTTCATTCATAATAATAGATACAAGTATTCATCAATAATATCAGTGACTTATTATTGTATAGGTTTTTAGTTGGTTTCTTTAGAACGTATTTTGGGGTTTATTGCAAATATATCATTCCTTTATTTATATAAGAATGGTTAGAAACTCTAATTTTCCACTAATTCTTAATTTTTTCATTTCACTACAGATTATGTGGCCAACATTTCCAAAATTTGACAGTTTATTGCTAAAGTAGTGTGCATTTATCAAAAAGTGATCAACAGGCATGTCATGTTGTCACAAAAGCCAATTTAACGCTATATTCTCTTTTTGACAATGTATGCTTGAAAGGGCTAACTTCTCGATAGTTCTGGGTAGGCCGTGGAGGAATTACTCTACATGGAGCAAATGAATGGTTAATGTCGACAGACCTACCTCTCTGTATAAGAGACCATGCACAGGTATATTGACCAGTCAACATCTTTGCCTCATTGTGTCGCTTGATTGTATAGATAAACAGGCACCGCCTCAAAGAATACAAACAAGATTTTTCATTATGCGATAACCTTAGAAATTCAGTACATAATTTTTTGTGATACCCTCTTGAAAATGGAGGATTTAACATCAAAAGATAGCCAATTGTGATTCCATTTTTCATTTATATATGTTGTACAAGTATCCGGGAGTATAAAAAGAGTCGAGTATAGCTTTACATCTAGATATGTTGCGCTAATATACAGGTCCAAGCTGACAAAACTGGTTATGAATATACACATGTAGTTTCTATACACTATAATACTAACACTATCTTGCCAACTTGACAAAATTTAAGAGCAATCATTTTACTGCCATGTTACTCTGACCGCCAAAACCAAAATTTTGGCCTCTTAACACATTGTTTATTTGCATTCGATTTCTGGTACTATTTATTCCTTGATTCTCCCTTGATGCTTTCTTGGACAGAGAATTAGTGCCCATAATATAGCCACAGCAAGACCGACGGTACTGCTAAAAGGTTGGAAAGGGTCACCACCACCACTTAGCCATAAAGGATAAGTGGGGTGATGAATCAAAAAACCACCTTTATTATGACAGAACTGGAAGCCATAATCCCAGTACGCAATCCAATTGACACGGAGAGGCCACCTTGCATCCCTGTCGAACACCTGACAGGCATATTGATAAGGGCCAAAGTCCTGGTATGGCCTTTGGTGACCTTATATCCAAAAACAAAACCAACATCACATATTTATTAAAATAAATGTGCTTCGTTTATTTCCATATTATAATGAATACGTGAGATTCTTTCTTCTAATTATCATACATTAATGCATATGTTACACTCACTTCTCGGTGTTATCCTGCATAGATGTATTTCAAGATATCATTAAGTACCATTTACATAACGAGAATGCAAGTAAATACATAGTTTATGATTAATGTTTGTTAGATTTTATGTTGCCGTTGTGTTAGTATTTTTAGAATTTTATTAAAAAAACATAATATATATTTTGTGTGTGGCTATAGTTATATCAATCTCTTTCTCTTTTACATATACAATGAAAACATCACATTTTAATATACCGACCAATTAACAAATATTAAAAATCTTATATATACGATTTTTGCAAATAGAGGATGCCATTTGATTATAGAAAGAGATGAAATGTGGTGAAAATATGCTGGACAACGTATTTAATTGAGATTTTAATCGTAAAAGATGCAAAATCTTGCTTTATTTAAATTTAATAAAAAAATACGAACAAAAAGAGGCGCCTTCTGTGTTGACAATAAAAAATGTTCATGATCTCTAATTCAAAAATTACCAGTCACATTTACCTTTATTTCCATGGCATTGTGGAAGTCGGGCACGACTTTTCTTTTTAACTCCATCGTCTTAGTCACAAAAACAAATAAATACATACTGCCCTATGAATACAAAATGAGGTTAGCTTGCGTCTAAAAAACATAAATTAAAAACAAAACACAAACCGGTATATGTACAACCAAATATTAACAAGAGACAAACCATTTCTATTTGGTTGGCCAAGGCATAAAAACACACACACTGACAACAAACATAAATAATACACAAACATACTTTAGTAAAAGATTTTAAAAACCTATATATATACGTGTATCAAATAAATATATAAATACATTAATATAAATTTAGACAAAACACGTCTATTGGGTGGCCCAAGACATGCAAATATCATACACATTGCCAGCAAACATACATAAACCATAAAATGTGTTTTAGACTTCTTTTAAAAAAATTGGATTGTTTAAAAAGTTATATTATTCGTACTATTAAACAATTAAAATATAATGAATTTTTAAAAAATTCGTATTGAATTTTAAACTTTTAAAAATACATATTTTTAACATAAATTTAACATTACTTAAGCGTAAACTATATTTAAAATATACTAAAGGTTACATTAAAAAATCAATAAACTAAAAACGTACAAACCATAAACTCTCAAAAACAACAAAAAAACGACCCCGCCCGTTGGGCGGGTTACGACGCTAGTGTATATATATATATATATATATATATATATATATATATATATATATATATATATATATATATATATATATATGGGAGAGTTAAAATAAAAAGACTTTTTCTTTGTGAGAAGGATAAGAAGGATTTTCAGCCACTGATTTAAAATCAATGGATGAGATCAATCCATATTTCTAACTAACTAACTAACCATTTAAACATGATTTTCAAAAAGTTCTCGAAAAATTATGAAAATATTCCATAATATCGGATATGTTGGTGCATAAAAAAGTTGTAAAGAAAGTTTTCTTAGTTTTGTGTTTTTTACGTTTTTTTAATGCAAAAAAAACGAAATTTGATGCACAAAAAGGTGAAATTTGGTGTACAAATTTTTTTTATACACAAAATTTTCAAGTTGTTTTAGTTTGATGCGGCATCAAAATTTAAAGCAAAAAGTCAAAAGAAGTTGGGCATAAAAATGAATTCTTGATGCACAAAAAACGTAAAAAGCATAAAAATTATCGTTTTTGTGCATCAAAATTTCGTTTCTGTACATTAAAAAACGGAGAAATCTTCGAATTAAAAAAACTTTTTTCACAAAAGTTTTTTGCACCAACATACCCGATTTACTGGAATTTTTTCAGAATTTTTGAAAAACTTTTTTAAAAATCATATTTAAATGGTTAGTTAGTTAGTTGGTTAGTTAGTTAGGATTGTGGTTTAATCTCATCTATTAATTTTAAATTAATAGCTGAAAATACTTCTTATCCTTCTTACCAAAAAAAGTCTTTTTATTTGATCCTTCCCCTATATATATATATATATATATATATATATATATATATATATATATATATATATATATATATATATATATATATATATATATATATATATACTATATATATATATATATATATATATATATATATATATCTTTACATTATATACCATGCTGACTAATCATCTTTTTATTCCATTTCAGCATTATTTTTAGTTTTGGCCCGCAATTTATGTTTTTGTAAATTTTTTTGCCCGTAATTCCTGTGTTCGTAAATTTTGGACCGCAATTCATGTCTTTGTAAATTTTGGCCCGTAATACACGTGTTTGTACAAGTGCCTTTAATTAAAAAAGGTACCCCACAGGGTTCGAACATGGGATGTCATGTTTGTGTAATTTTTATAAAGCACACCATCAACCACTGGGCTAATGTAATCTTTTTGTTTACATCTTTCTAACCAAGTTATATAAATACAGCAGCCTTATGGGTTATTCTTAAGACATGTTATTTACGTAAAGTAGCATTTAATGAGCTCATTATTTCTATATTTATACATATTTAAATATCACAATTATAGTAAGTGTAGTTAAAAATAGAAAGGTTTATTTTAATTAATTGTTAAATTAATAATTATGTTATTTAAACATGAAAAATTTTATGTTAATTAAATGTTGATTTTTAATTATAGTGACTTTAAAAACAACCCATAGGGCTGCTGTTAGCAACATCCATATTTAATTAATTTCTATCCATGCGTAATATTTAAAATATTTTATGCATGCATAAATTTTATTATTATTGTTTTTTAATATTCGGTTCTAATATCAGTTGACATGGTTTATGGAATCTGTTCCAAAAATACGATTGTGTTGACATTATACGATCTTGATTATATCCGATAAATATTTTTGGTAAATATCTTTGTTAATAGAATTTTCTATAAGGTAATTGGGTTTGAGCGTGTACTATATACACTCCTCAAAGTTATTATGGGATAACATCGACTCAAAAACATCCACTCAAACAAATACACATCTTCAAACCTAAATCTCTACAGCAACTGTAAACCTAAATCGCTTCAGCAACCCTAAATCTAAATCACTTCAGGAAGATGCAACCACAAAGGAAATCTCTAAGGTTTCAAACCTCCGTAGTCACTGCGTCCAACATGGAAAATCACAAATCAGGTATGTCATTACTATGTTTACATATTCAACTTAAACCATGTGTTTATGTCTTTTTTCACTCAATTACATGTATTATTTAGTATCTGCATATCAATGACAAAGGAATATAAAGTTATAACCTGTGTTTATGTGTTGTTTCATCCCATTACATGTATCTTTATATCTGCATATCAATGACAAAGGAATATAAAACTATAACCTGTTATAACCTGTGTTTATGTGTGTTGTTTCAGCCCATTACATGTATCTTTATATCTGCATATCAATGACAAAGGAATATAAACTTACAACCTGTTATAACCTGTGTATATGTGTTATTGTTCATCAAGTATATAACTAAAACGGGCATGTTTTGTTTTACAACATCAAAATTAGTATTAACAAAATATATATTTTTTAATTTAGTATCTCGGATAATTAAAAACTGGCCTCCTTTAAGATTTTACTTAAACTTGCTTTAACATGTGTGCACAATCTCAAAATTACACATGATATACATATACATGTACACACTTACCTGATTACTGATTTACCATGGCAAACCCTTATTGCTTTGAAACTCACATGATATGTATAGCATATCAATGGCAATTAATATAAACATGTTCCTGGAATTATAGACTAAATCTAATAGTTACAATACTATTTATTGTTTTTTAACATGAGTTACCTCACATAAGAAGAAAACCTCCAACAGTCTGTCACTTGCGATTAAGCCACGGATCAACAAAATCACTAGAAAAAGTTCCAAAGCTTCATCATCAGTTATTAACAAAATATATATATATTTTTAATTTAGTTCATTAATTGTTTTCAAAATTAATGATATGGCTAATAGGCATTTCAATTTTTAACATATAATTATTACAAAAAGTAAAACAATTTTCTTGAATACAGTGGCAGCAACCTATACAAATCCTAAGAAAAAACAACTAAACAACAGAAGAAACAAAACGTAATCGCTTCAGTAGCGACTATAACATCAACTGGGATAAACTATGCCACTCGAAAATTACGCAACAATGACAAAACTAACAGCACACAACATGACAACTAGCAACGAGATTTATCACAACAAATATATTACTATCACGTAGCAGCAGCAACAACTAAAAACACACCTCCAAATACTAAAGTAGCAGTAACGCTACAGTAGGTACTAATATTTGCTTATGACAGAAACTACGATCCTACTGATGCCAAAACAAATCTTACTCATCCTAGCACAGTTATGAACTACAATGATTAAATCGACAACTACAAGCAACACCAAGCAACTAAAAACCAATTAACAATAATCAAAAGAAAATTAACAAGGACAGTAAAGAGATTGACAACAAAGAGTAAACCTCAAAAATCTTCAAGCAACAGGTTGATTAAATCATCAGCGAACACCACATCAAAATCACTGTCGTCGTACCATCACCATCGCTTTCGTCACCTCCACCCTTGTCATATCCACCATCATCACACTGCCATCATTAAGGAATAACATAATATACTATTATTGGCTTTGGGTTGATAAGCTGTATTCTAAAGGGAAATGGGGAACAACATGTTTGCAAAGCGTTTGATGCGCCAAATCTTTCATACTCTTAAGAAATATCCTTTTGGATCAATCAATTTGCAGATCTTTCGAACAAATCATGATCTTTAAAAAAAAAGACACCTTTTTCATATTACATACGGTGGAATCACATATTAAAAGGACCGAATATGCTTCAAAATAAACCTGAGAAACTGAGACGGGTTGCACACAAGTAAGCATAACATATTATCATTATGTTGAATCATATGTCCTATTGGTTAAGGAAGTCTAATAAAATTTTCTACTGATACAATAAAAGTTTATGGAATGAATGCAGGACTGTGGACTTTGAGTATTCATAAATTTTACTGATGTTACTATCCATGAACTTCTACTATGTAAGGTATAAGTAAGATAGTTTTTCTTCAATTCAAGGTATAACATTTAAAAAACTTTAGCTCTGTTAAATAGCTTTGGATAATCTGATTGTTTATTCTTGTGAGGTGCGTGATCTTGGACGAAACATATATGTACATGGAATCAGTTGAAAGCCTTACTTGGAAGCCTCATAAAGTCAGAAAACAACGATATCTAATTAGTGAGATCTTTTATAACTTTATTTCTACTAATTACATGCGGGTATGAGATGTGAATATTAAATTTTAAAGTGATGACAAACCCCTTATTGCAGTGGTAACCTATGTTGCACGGAGACGGATACGGAAACGGGGACGGGTACGGGAACGGGTACTTAGAAACGCCAATGTCCCAAAATCCATGAAACGGGTACGGCTGGAAACGTTTTTGTATTTATATATATTTATTAATAAATTAAATAAACATGAATTTTTAACTGATAAAGCAAGAAAAAATAAATACTGATAGTGAGACATAATATATACTTAACATTAAACAAATACTCATAGTCAATTTTTAGAGATTTGTTAGAAGATATGGCGACATGTTATATGTATATACAACATAAATGGACCAAAAAATGTTTCATGGCCCAAAAACTAGCCTAGAAACGTGTTAAAATCCTAGGAAACGTTTCCTTTCGCGTTTCTGCTAGAGCCTCGACGTTTCCTATCTTCAGGAAACGTTTCCCTTTTTGGGGAAACGTTTCCGCCGCGTTTCCGGGCGTTTCCAGCCGTTTCCCGTTTCCGGAACGTTTCTGGGACGGGCACGGCACCCGAGAGGCGTTTCCGTGCAACATAGGTGGTAACTGAGTATAGTGTTGAGTTAGTGTATAGAAGTGTGAAATTATTTTCTTTTTGACAAGGATGCGATATTCTTTTTAAGGATCCAGCTGGACATTCACTTGGTTCTGCTTGCCGATTATGTAAAAACTTATTGAATGTGGTCGCTTTCCTTCTCACATTTCACATGAAGATATGCAATGTGAGTACGTAAATGGAAGTGTTATTTTTTAGGGAGAGTGTTTTTCTTATAAAGCTTGAATATGTGCTTTTTGACCAACTTCTTTTTGTTGCTACTTCAAAGCACTGAAAATAATCAATGCAGGCAAGTTCATATAGTGTTTGTATGTGGTACTTACTTTAATAGAGGACCTGATATCATAACATGTGCTGCTGAATTTGCGTTATAGTTTTCGACCCTAGATGATGCCTGTAAGTAAATGACAAGTTAAACGTAAGTACCTGATAGTTTAATAATTCAATGTTTTGAAACCCGGTTTTTAATCGACTCGGTCCAGATCAACCCGGTTTTCAAATTTTTTTTATGCTTTTAGTAATTAATAAAAAGTATATATACAAACCATAAAAACTCTCATATATTGAATATATAAATTGTTTACCAACCAATATAGTATGTAAAAATAAAATCCCGTCACAAATATGTAAAATTTACATATTTTAAAAAAAAACTCGAAAAAATTAAAATCCGGTCGAGTCTCGAGAACCGGTTGACCCGGGTCACCCCAAACCCGGCAGCTTTAGCCGGATTTTAATGTAATACCCGGGTCAATATAGCCCATTTTTTTAACGAAACCGAGTCAACCGGTTTGTCTGGCCGGGTTGACCCGGTTTAAAAACATTTTGTGGTGGTAGGTAACAAAAAAAATCTATATTAAAATGAAACGGGTCAAAGTTGACCAAAGTGACATATTTAGGGCATATAACCTTCTAATTATTTACGTAGTATATGCATAGAGTTAGCTTATCATATAACCTGTATAATACGTGCTATTATGCATAACTAAAAACTAACTGTTTGTTAAAAGTTGAAAAAGATGCACAAAAGTCAGCCTAATCACCTGACATGATCTTGACTTTCATGAAAAACTTGCCCGTTATAACCTAAGTGCATTCTAATATTGATCGCTGATGTAAAAACTTATAGTAATATAGTATAGGAGGTGGTATGGCGTTACAAAAAACTTTGGACGTCTTATGAGAAATTCAGGTCATCGGTAATTAAAAAGATTGTTAACTTTGCTATTTGTTTTCACATCAGTTATGGGCAATATCAGTATTTCGTAACTCTATTTTAAAAAATGATTCGGTCGAGTCATCGGGTCCGAGTCAACCCGGGTAGCCTGGATTAACTTGGGTCAACTCGGTTTCTTAAAAATAATCTTTTAATGTTTTTAATAATTAACAAAAGTTATATATAAAAACCAGCAAAATTCTGTATATTGAAAATATAAATTGTTTACCGATCAATATAATATGTAAAAATAAAATTTCGTCGCAAATACGTAAAATTTACATCTTTTAAAAAAAACTCAAAAAAAATCGAAACCCAGCTAGGTCTCGAGAACCGAGTTGACCCGAGCCACACCAAACCCGACGGTTCTAGCCGGGTTTCAAAAATATAAAACCTGGATCAATATAACTTGTTTTTTCAGTCGAAACCGAGTCAACCGGTTAGCCCGGCCGAATCGACCCGGTCGGAAAACATTGGGCAATATAAAATAAATAGTTAGACAGGATGTAATTACTTTTTATCTTTTCTTATTTATGTGTACCGTATACCGCAAGTTGTTAACCATCTCTTGAAAAACCAATCTAATCCATCCATATTTTATCATGCTTTAAACTTAGAACCAGAACCCTCTAACATGATACTTAGCAAAAAAATCCAGCCAAAGTGGATGGTGGAACATCATGTGATCTCTTGGAGGCTTTCTAGGAATGGTGTGAGGTAAATTTCATTTTTGTAGACAATGCTAAATTCCAAACCAAATTACTTTAACAAAAACAAAAATCACAACAACATTATCCAAAATCACCCAAATATATTCTATGTATTAACAATAAACCCTGTATTTATAGCCTAAAAACAATAAGCCCTGTATTTATAAGCTTATCGTATGATTTTTCATCTCAAGTTGGAATCAACGCCCAAACCTGAGATATCTAAATATGATTATACCCATATCAAACAATATAATAAATCAAACCACACAGAAATATTGGTTCATTCTACCCATTAATACTTTCATATAAAAAAACAATTAGCAGAATAGTTTGTTATTATTACCTTTAAATCAAACTCCATCACATTAAAGCTTCCCGGTGCCTTTGTCGTAGTATCATTGCTTCAACCCGAGATCCCTATTCAAAACCTCATAGACATCATCGACACAAAACCTTTTCCCTATTTTGCTTTCGACCCCTCCATCATCGAGATCACCGCCATCAGCGACACAAAACCTCAGCGATGATGTTGGCGACCCGAAACAACCCATCAGCGAGCAACATCGAGATCACCTCCATCGCTTTCGTCCCCTCCATCGTCGTCATCTCCACCATCTTCACACTTCATTGAAGACAAAACTAATTAGCAACCACAAAACAATAAACAATTAAATCAAGAAATAATAAGAAAATGTTACTAATCAACTCAACTTTCAAAAACAATGTCACGATATAAAAAAATGAATGACATATATGTCAAATGGAAATGACCATCAATGGATGAATGATGATATAAAATATCTTAAAAAAGTGGAGTTTGACCAGGAAATGTAATTAGGAAGGAAATGATATTCATATTATAAGGACACTCTGTTTTTTATCGAACAAAATAATTTTGATAAAGATACGTGGACACACAAAAACCTGAGCATTTTTTTTACCCAAATCCCGAATTCAAACCTAAACCGTACATAATTTTTTAGATCAGAAAAAATCGGCAAGTATTAAATCGGGACGGGTTCGAGACGAGATTGGTCCCGAGCTCATCCCTACAAAAACCATACACGTTATTTAAACAAAATATGAGTTAGTAATTTTTGTGTGATAAAGTAAACAAAATATTTGTTCGTATTTTTTGTGTGATATAATACAAACCTAATAATGTTTTTTTCCTTAAAATAACATTTCGATTGTTGTATTACACTCGATGTTTTCATACCCGTATTCATCTATTTAGCTAAATTGATCCGGTTTTAATCGGAAAAATGAATTATAATCGACATATTTTCATAATTTTTAAACCCGGATTTGAGGTGACTCGAGTCAACGGGATTCTTAAGACTCATCTAGAATTCGATATTTTAGGGTTTTTTATAAAAAATGTGTGTAAAACATATATATATATATATATATATATATATATATATATATATATATATATATATATATATATATATATATATATATATATATATATATATATATATATATATATATATATATATATATATATATATATATATAAAATAAAATTTTATTTTTACATAGTACTTGATAGGTAAATAGTATATTTATTCAATATACAGAAGTTTTCATGTTTTTTATATATAATTATTATTAATTATTTCAAATATAAAAAAAATTATTTTTTTAAAAACAGTGTTCACCCAAACTAAGTGACTCGACCGACTCAATTTAATAACCAGTTTTCAAAACATCTATACCAAACCCGGATTTCGAATCAATGAAATAGAACCATTTGATTATCGGGTTATCGAGTCAATCCGGATAAACCCGGTATAACCCGACTTTCAAAAAAAAATATTAACAAAAAATTATACCACGTATTTAAAGTCAAGATATTTTTCGTATATTAAAATATAAACTATTTACCAATTTATCAACAAAAACCTACTCTACCGCTTAACCTGTTCGGGTCAACCGGGTCACATAAAATTTGATTACACAATACAAAACAACTAAAAAAATCTTAAAAACAAAAAAACAATAAACTTTTATTTTACATATAAAAATACTTAGAATAATAAAAAAGAAAATATATCATATATTTGACCCGTAAACAGTTCTTTTAGGGTGAACATAATTTTACTCAAAAACAATTACATATATGCAACCCCTTCAAGTCGAAAAATAAATATACCATACACTTGAGTTGTAGAACATTTTATTAACAATAAAAACATTTTACATCATATCCCAAATCAACTAATAACCAAAAAAATATAAGTCATACCCGTCAATTGGACATTAAAGGTAAATATTTACCAAATAAAAAAATGTTAAACGACAATGAGAAGTCATACCCGTCCATCGGACGGGTTTTGCCACTAGTATATATATATATATATATATATATATATATATATATATATATATATATATATATATATATATATATATATATATATATATATATATATATATATATATATATATATATATATATATATATATATATATATATATATATATATATATATATATATATATATATATATATATATATATATATATATATATATATATATATATATATATATATATATATATATATATATATATATATATATATATATATATATATATATATATATATATATATATATATATATATATATATATTTATATATATATATATATATATTTATATATATATACATATATATATATATAGAGAGAGAGGAGGGTTAATGTGAGAGATTTTTTAAAATTATTAAAATGAGAACCAATCTACACCGTTGGATCTATTATGTTGTACTAAATAAGAATGATAATTAATGAGTGAAATTATAATCATTAAATGTGGATTAAGATATATTTTACTTACATTCTTTTTTTCACCATCTATTAGTTCAGTATCTTGAAAATAATTGATACGTCGTGGTACAGTATCTCGAAAATAACTGATGCGTCGTGATACAATCACAAAAATAACTGATGCACGTGGTACAATATCTCGAAAATACCTGATTCGTCGTGGTACAATATATCGAAAATAACTCATGGGGCATGGTACAATATCTCGAAAATAACTAACGTGTCGTGGTACAATATCTCGAAAATAACCGATGCGTCATAGTACAATATTCTAAAATTAAAGAGTATTTATGTTTGGTCAAAATAAAAAATGAAAAATACCTCTAATACATTTATGGTTATATTTTAATTTTCATTTATTGTATTAATTACCATGCATTTAATTACCATTTCCTTTAATTGTATTAATTATTCAATGGTTCTTATTTTTATAACTTTAATTAGTTCTTATTTGATCTTAATTCTATATATATATATATATATATATATATATATATATATATATATATATATATATATATATATATATATATATATATATATATATATATATATATATATATATATATATATATATATATATATATATATATATATATATATATATATATATATATATATATATATATATATATATATATATATATATATATATATATATATATATATATATATATATATATATATATATATATATATATATATATATATATATATATATATATATATATATATATATATATATATATATATATATATATATATATATATATATATATATATATATATATATATATATTACATTACAAGTAATACCACAAGTCCATAGAAGCCACCTTTTTATACTTTAACTTCACATTTACTACTTTTATACATTTCAACAAATGTCATACATTTTATTTTACCTAAACTATACATTTTTATATACACTACTTATACTTTAACTATAAACCCTAAACCTTAACCAAATCACCTTAGATTAAACTAGGACTTACATTATTTTACCTAGATCTTTAGTTACTCCATAAGTTTACCAAAATCAAACATAAAACTATCCTAAACCTATACTATATCCAAACTACACATCTATACTACCTTAGACTTTCTAGAAACCAAAACTCATTACTAAACATACCAATTTCAACTTGTACAACACTAAGCAATTAAGGAACATACTATTTGACAACTACATGTTCCCTTGACCCTTGTGTGTGTCGCGGCTAGTAACCAACCCAAGAGACAAGATGTACAACATTTCATTTAAGGGTTTAGTACCATATGTACTTAGGAAATATTTGGAATATTTGCTAAAGATATCCCTAGATATCTCTCTCTCTTTTTCGTGTATAAACACAAGCCACAAACACTAATCTCAAACTCCCATACCTACAAAATCACGGCATACATACATACATACATACTTAGATCTTTCCCCAAAGTTCATTCAATACACCATATCTATGTCTCAAGCATCTTAACTCCTATCATTAACTCATATCTCATAAAACTTGAAAACCAAGGTAATCTAAGAACCCTAGGTCATGGCAACATCCTATTTCATGTGGATCTAGTTGGAACCAAAGTTTACTAGATCACTTTCATCCTTAGTTTTTCATTCTCATTATCAAATAAGTATTACTATGTCTATTCTCATTCCTACTTCATTCATGAATCATTTATACTTAAACATGTAACCAAGTTAGGAGTAAACTAGTTACACTATATTTGCCATTATATAACCTCCATGTATACGTAAAATTTATTAAGCAAAGCCCTAGAATGAACATAGAAGCCCACGACATGAATTAATATAGTGTTACCATGTTAGTTTTTTATATATGTTAAGTTAATGTTAAGTACTCTCTAAGCCTAAGTTAACCTAGAAAACTAGAAAGCTTAAACTAACCTAATCCTATTACAAGCCAAAAAAATGAAACCCTAGATCTCTTAATGGACTCAAAAGCCCAAAACATTAAGCCCATAACACACGACCCTATTTAATTCGAGCCTTAAACTAGGCCTATTAGGCCCATAAATATTTCTAGCTTGCAGGGTATAAGTGAAGTACTTGTATAAATTCCCTAGACTTAAACAAGCCCCAAAACCAAGCCCATGAAATCCCAAAACTATTCGGACGCTTAATGGCCCTTACCAAGCCCATTAAGCACTAAAAATACATTTTGGTAACTTGTTGTGCCAAAAGTGAACAATGGTGAAAGTATAGGACTAAAATAAACATTTAAAAACTTATATAAAGTTTTTGCAAGGTTGTAAAACATTAGGGTACAAACCGTAACATATTAAATCTACTTTTGTAACTTTTATAAAGTTAGAGGGGCGTTTGGTATTTTTTTTATCAATGTTAAAGGGGTGTTTATAAACTAGCCGAGGCCTATACTAAACCCTAGGGGCCTATTTGTAATTTACCTAAAGTTAAACAAGCCCTAGGGACTAATACTGTAACATTCCCTAATTTATAAACCATAGGGACTAAATTTGCCAAAAGCCAAAACATTTAAAAGCCCTAAGGACCAACTATGCAAATATTCGGATTATATAAAACCTAGGGGTTAAATGTGTCATTTGCCGAAACATTTATAAACCCTAAGGACCCTTTGTGCAATTTAATTAAACTAATTAACCCTAGGGACTAATCTTGCCATTTAGCGAAAGATCAGCAAGCCCTAGGGTTTGTTTTGAAACTATAATAAAAACAAGGACTTGAATGCAATTTAACTTAAGTTTTTATTAATACTAATTAATATAATTAATAAACAAAAAGGGTTAAATAGTAACTTATGAAACGCGAAGGACTAAATTGGTATAATTGAAACTTATTGGATTTTTATGAAACATTATTTTATATAAGTCTTAATTAAATAAAAATCATTTTATTTAATTTATTATACTCTTTATAAATAAAACAAAGGTAAATGTACGTAAATAAAATAAAGGGTATATTATTTCGATAACTTATTATAGGTTGGAAAATTAAGTTAACGAACACTATAATAAACATGTGATCATGCATTTTCATTAACTGTAACTTTAATGCGTTTTGTTGTGCATTTACTGAGACTAATTTAAATTACTTAGGTAATTTTACTACATCGTGATCATACTGTTCCAGTTCATCAGTGACATCATTATCATCATACATTATCACTTAGGTGAGTTCATAGCCCCATACTTTTACTTCAACTATTTTAAACAACACTGGGGGAGAAAACCTGTTACATATTTACACAGGGTGCAAACATTCATGGTAACAACATTTATCTACCTATTTGGGACTGACCACCCTATCTGGGTGAGTAGCGCTCACTGTTAATTATGTGGTATTAAGCGCGAAATGTTATAAATAGATCTATTTGGGACTGACCACCCTATCTGGGTGAGTAGCGCTCACTGTTTCTAGGCCAGGACAACATATATAGTCGGACACAGGAGGACGTGTCTATATGACGACAAAACGTCTAGCTTCAGTTACGGGCAATAGGAACTATAATAGTATTTTGCTTTGTGCAATGACTATCATTTATGGTGTTTGACATTCTAGAACATTATTTCATGAACTATGATTTACTAAACTCTATGAATTCACCAACTTTTTGTTGACCCATTTAAACATGTTTTCTCAGGTATTTGAGCAGGTACTTTGTGCACCTGGACTGTCAGCATCATGTAGAGAGCATAATACCACTCATTGGGGCAGGCTTTTATTCTCTTGAAACAATAATAATGTTACTTTTGTCAAGACAATTTAAATCTTTCACACATTGGTTCATGTAATAATTTGGATGATATTTTTATGATCTTTGTTCTATGTACTATTTGTTGTCGATCCACCAAGTGACACCCAAATACTATTCCGCTGCATTTGACCATTTTGGGGGTGCCACAGTGAAAACACTTGAAGTGTTGGACATGATGACATTTAGAGTGGAGGCGGAATTTGGTGATGAAATAAATAGAAGGATAGAACTTATCATGAGATGTTTAAGATGTGAAGAAGAGCTCCAAGAGCTTTTGGTTTGTACGGAAAAGGAATTTTAGAGATAGATTGAACACGACTTTGAAGGTTGGTTTTTGCCTAGTGGGGTTAGAGAGATGATACAATTGAGGTTATGTCCTTTTTTTTACAGAATATAAGAGTTGGGAGTGTGATATTTGGGTGTTTTGTAATTGGTTTTAGTCTTGGGTAACTTCTCCAGTAGATCACGAACCCTTATGAGGAGGGGTCCGACGGGTTTCGTATGTGTCGTCATCAGCAAGGTTGGTTTTAATATTTAGAAGGTAGGAAAAGTGGTAAGAGTTATGATGATAACATAAGATATGAACAATAAAAATGTGTGAATGTGCACAATTATACTTGATGATACGATTTATCTCCCTACACAAGTTGAACCAAGTTAGTTTATCACGTGATACAAGCAAACATATCATGATAGTACAACAATTTATCTCAAAAAAACTTAGCCTAAACATACATGCATGTTTTCATAAAAATGACAGAAGTAGGCACATATGAATACAATATTTTCTCAACTAGACACGCAAATAGAAAGACTCACATATTATGCATAGAGGTGAAGATAGGTCACAACTTAACTTAGTGCCATGCTAGAAGAGTGACATATACTCAACGTGTTAAGGAGTGTTGATTTTAGTCAAATATCGTTTGCACTAACAATGGTCTTTTAAGACAAAAGATATGATTATTATAAAGTAATAACAAGTAATTTGTTATAGACATATAAATCTAGTAGTCTAGTCACAAAAGATGTCCAAAGATGATAACACATTCATCTTTAAGATTACCACATAGCAAGATAGCATCTTTCATGTAAGGTGAGGATCCCCTAAACATATTTCTACTCTATTAGCCATAAAGAGATTTATGTAATGGGAAATAATCATTAAGCCCAGATGAAATAGATGATTTATCATAAACCTATTAGAAAGACAAGTTGGTGGCAAAGATGTCAATGAGGCGGAAATCATATGACAACAAACATTTAATAGAAAGACCCACTCAACAAGATATCATCAAGACTAAGAATCATGTGTAGCAAGACAAAGACATGTAAACCACTTTATTTTAAAATGATTTTGTCGCTAGGCTTAGATACACATGCATACATTTCCATACTTAACGAAGTTATAGAAAAGATAGAAGAACTTCTAAATGCTAATTATGCCACACATAATTTGAAGATATATAGATGCACATATAGCAAATAGTATCACATGAGCAAGATAGACCATTTATTAAAATCATGTTCAAAGCATAACATTTTAGAACAAGTGTCATCTAGACCATCTTACCGATTGATTTGAGTAATGACAACAAATGACAAGAGCTTTTAAACATAGATGCATTCATATTAAAAGGTATGTTGATCATGTGAAACATCATATAAAAGATAGAATAATATATCATGCAAGTCATGGTTAAACATTAACACTTAGTGGCATGAAGCATACAATCATACAAGTCTTTTAAAAGGCTTACGCATTTGTTAGTTAGACACATAGATATCAAAAATCCAAATAATGTCATAACTATCAATCACTTTAAACATAAATGTGTACTTAGTGCCTAAATGAACAATAAATGATTGGGAAACACTAATAACTTGCATTATTATGATTTTCTAGGTTAAGATACTAGAAGACAAGAAGAAATAAAAGAATCATGACATATATATCATATACATAATCACGTACTCATTTAATCACACCAAGTTAAGAGACTAAAAGGCATCCAAAAGCATATTGTGACAGGCATACTAATTTGCTACAAGTTGGACCAAAGTAGTGTATGTGTACAATTATCACACAAGACATGCATACGAGAAGTCATAACTTAAAGTGAAAACATAATGCAAACCAAGTGGCATTTTAGCATTTGAGAACATGCATCAATTATACAAGCTAAGATGTATTATATTAGAATTGATTAGATTTTAATAAAACCTTATAATAAGCATGTGTTTGGTGTTTAGCAAATAGATATGAAGCATGAGGACATATGAGCATGTTGCATAACAAATAATTGTTACCTAGGATGTCCAATTACTACATATTTTGTATGTACTTCTAGTGACATACAAAGCTCATCCATGTAAACTAACATTACGCATATTTTAGGAAAACACATTTTGTCATGTTAGAGAATGAGTATGAGACTATCACTAGTGGTGCTGAATAAAGGCTAAACACAACGATTTTTACGGGTTATACACGAACCCAACTTATTCTCAAAGCAATCCAATCGTTAGGTCAAATTGAATTTCTAGTGCAATTGGTTCTCTAGTAGTCATTCTCAGTTTAGACAAGAGATTGGGTAAGAAACCAAGCAACATATGGAGGCACAAATAAGAAAGAGTCAATTAGAGCAAGATGTATGCAAAGATGTATAGAAAGTAATTTCTATGTAGAAGAAATATTATTTTTAAGAATGCGTCATTGCATATCTTTTGAGATTGAAAAACTAAGGTTGATTACCTTGGTTGTTCTTGTGAAATAAAGAAAAGAGTTGGAAAACCTTAAGTATAAATTTTTACCAAATAAACTATGATCATGTTTTCCACTAAATTTGACTCATACCAAAGTGTGTTTCATTACCCAAAATGATTCCTAAAATGTTTATGTAACCTATTTTGAGTTAATGCCTATATGAAATGTGACACACAAACACACAAACTTAGTGCAAGGAATCTAGCATAAGTCCCATTAAGCATAATCAAAAGAACGGTGATGAACATGTACGACACATGTTGTTTATGAAAACATTCGTTTTAGTGGAGAATCGATTCACACAAGGTTTACAGAGATTATGTACTTATTGTACATGGGTTGATGTTGGTTCAAGTTATTTTAGAGAACAACATTTGAAACAGTGCAGGTCACGGACCCTTTGTAAGGGCAGGACCCTTTTTAAAAGGGGTCCGACGGGGTCCGTGCACCTCTGAGACAGCTTTTGAGGAAAACGTAATTTTTGACCCTAATTTCAAAGATAGACTCAAGGAGTTGTTCAACTACCATGTTCCACATGTGTATGATATAATTGAAGCTAAGGGTTAAGAGAGTGTACCTTTGTAGCAAGCATATTCATAGCATACTCGAGTGGTAAGCATGTTATTATGACGTTATCATTAAGGATAACATTACCTATTTCCATGGATTATCATGTGCTAAAGAGGTTCCCATTACCCGTCATATGTCTTGGACGACCATAGTCCTTGATCCATTTGTTGGGATCAAGTCCGGCATTCAAGCATACCTATAAATCATGAAACTCAAGTGTTTGGTCCCCATTGTCTTATGGGTCCGTTTGGGTTAATCATACCTCTCATACCAATTTGAGTGTTACCGATCATATCCCATGGAACTAGATTTATTATTAAAAACAGATTTCAACATGTAAAACTCGCATTAAAATACCATGAACAGTAAACATGAACAGTAAATACACGAAAATACGATAAAATAAAAACTTCCCATTTATAATATAATTCACGTGTCAAGATATAAATTAACATGTACTTACGTATATATTATAAATGTAGTACGATCACGACATATAAAATGCAAAATAATTAAACATGAACGATCACGTAAATAATTTAACTCGAGAAAAGCTACGGGTTTCCCCGTGGGCTCCTTGTAGGCCGCGGCTAAAAGAGACAAGAAAGGAAGAAGTGGGCTTTTGCCCATGACCCAACTAGAACCCTTGTTAAACAAAACAACCCAGGAAAATTTATCATAATTTTTAGGTTACAGAAAAGTTCTCCTTGCCTCTCTTCCTCCTTCCTTGCCGCTGGCTATAGGGAACCACCAAGAACAACAGGACAACTTTTTCTACTTAATTTTCGTGTGTACGTGATCGTGATCTCATAACCTTTTCCTACACGTGTTCGGTATAATCAAACAATCCTATTCTTTTTAATTCTTTTATGAATTCATAATTATTATTTAATTAATCTTAAAAACAAATCAAGAAACATGTTGGATTAATTAAAACATGGATTAAAGGGGTTTTTTGGGTGTTTGTTGTTCGGCCGAGACCCACAAACCGAGAGCCAAGCTCTCGGCATGGCTGCTACACCACCACCGAGTCGCTCAAAGGGCTCGTCTTGGTTGGTTTATGCTCGGACGAAGGCAAAGGACCTGACTCGAGGTTGGGGTATGGTTTGGGATTGGATCGAGTGCCAACCAAGACCAATAGGGTCTCGGTGGGGCTTTTGGTGTTGACAGTGGGAACCGAACAAACAAGAACAGCGGGAACCGGTCACAAGCGGTAGGAACCGACTGTGAACCGGTGTGAACCGGGCTCAGCAGTGGCTGCCATGGCTCGGCAGTGGGAACCGAGAGCCACCAGTGGCAACCGGCTAGCCGGTCTAGCCACTGGTAGGGCTGTTTGGCTCGGCTTATATGTGACCCTGGGTTCGGGCTCGGGTTAATATTTAGAACACGGGTTCGGGTTTCGGGAAAAATATTAAAATCAGAAAATATGTTTAATTAAATTATTTCTAGAATTATTTAATTTAATTAAATGCATGACTTAGGTTAAATATTAAAATTGATATTTCATGTATAACCTAAAGTATTTTACTTAGCTTAATTTAATTAAAACATGTATTTTAATTAAATTCTTATAATGTATAGTTTAATTAATTAACCAAGTTATTTAATTAATATGCTATTACCTTTAAATCATGACTTGTATTATACTAATTAAACTTTACTTATTAATAATAATCCAACTTATTTCTAATTATGGAAACTTACTATTTTTAGAAACTTTCTATTTTTAGAAACTTACTATTTATGGAAAACATGCTATTTTTAGAAAGTTACTTAGTATTACAATACAAGTATTATAATACCACACTACATGAATAATAGACAACAGAATACAAGAATAACTACAGTAAACACTTAAAATAGCTAAAACATGACATAACATGAATAATAAGCTAAGAACACGCAGAACCAGTAAAACACATGTAATTCAGACAACTCATACACGTTCCCATTCTTATGTAGTATTATCCGTCAAGGCGGAGTAGATTCATCAGCGTTTTCGTTATCTTCTACTGGACACAAGGTATGGATTTCCCGTCCTTTAGTAGGGACAACCTCTTCCTTTATTAGGATTTCCCGTATGCAGCCAACTATTTTCCCCAGTAGTTGCAGATTAAATGCTTATGTTTCATTAGTTACCTTCACCATATACATGCATGACCAGTTTTACCTAGTTATGGAGGTACCATAACCATAACACTAGAGGCACCAGTGTTATGACTTCACCACGGCAGAGTGATAGCTCGTGGCGTCCCTTTCAGTTATTTAGCCATTATTATCTTATTATTATCATGTGGGACGTATGGGTGCATCCTAGGTTCAGTTTCAGTTAGGATTTCATGGTGAATGTGGTGTGTGCCTTGCATCCTTCACAAGGAGCTGATCCCTCCTACCCATTACCAATTAATTAGAGGCACCCCCTCTAATTTGCATGACGAGGTCACCCCTCCAAGTATTCATGCACGTTGTTTATCTCATGACCTATATTGGATTTTGGTATATAAAACTAATATAGATTTTTATAAGTAACATAAGCTAAGTTTCAAAACTAAAACCAGTAAACATGACATACATCTAGGTTTCCCAGGACTTATTCATTTCCGCTGCAATTCATGCTCTACATGCTTTATATGCTTTCATTCCTTTATGTCTTTATGTTATGCTATATATCCGTGCAATGAGCGTTATGCTCAGCCGTTTTCCATTTCCATGTTCCCAAACGGTAGGTACCCAAGGTCGCAAGTAGGATCTCTAGAGTATGTGCATTAGGATGGAAGATATCCAAACTCTCTTACCTTATGCATTTATTCCTACTTTTTCATACTTTACTTCTTTTAGACATTGTTTAGTCCTTTCATTTACAGTACTTAATATTGCTTGTATGTGAGTTACTTAGATTACCGATATTTAATTCCGGTATTTCTATTTATGGACATGAATGTTTAGACATTTACCTTGCATGCTTCGATGACACGCCATATTTTACTGTAGCATTCTATCTTAACAAATGGGGTGTTACAATTATAGTATTAGAGACAAGGTTTCGACTTGTAGCTCTGTAAACACGACCTGTGACTTATGGGTAGTCACCAGCGTCTTCCTAGAACTGACAGTTGGTTTTAATGTGTTCATTCATTTTCATTTTAT
Organism: Glebionis coronaria; assembly: GCA_025667525.1. Classification (NCBI taxonomy): domain Eukaryota; kingdom Viridiplantae; phylum Streptophyta; class Magnoliopsida; order Asterales; family Asteraceae; genus Glebionis; species Glebionis coronaria. Next base: position 228,423,133 of record CM046880.1, read on the forward strand.
TTCCTGCATTCATATCATTATCGCAGGTTTATGACTATTTCTATCTTAACAAATGGGGTGTTACAATTATAGTATTAGAGACAAGGTTTCGACTTGTAGCTCTGTAAACACGACCTGTGACTTATGGGTAGTCACCAGCGTCTTCCTAGAACTGACAGTTGGTTTTAATGTGTTCATTCATTTTCATTTTATTTCCTGCATTCATATCATTATCGCAGGTTTATGACTATGTAATGGTTGGTACAGGACTAGCCCTATTTAGTCGAATGTACTTTTATCGAAACTTTTATCTTTGGGGCCGACCCATAGGCGTCCCCTCGCTATGTCTTTTGTTTTGGGTGAACTGACCGTAGGCGTTTACCCTCGCGCATATAAAAGTTTTTATAAACTACATCATGCATTCTAAACTGTTTCATGCATTATAAATGGATTCATTGATTTTTACATTGTTCATGCATTTTATGTTCATCTCATTTTAGACTTATCATTTATGTTGCATTTTGTTTTTAAACTGTCAGATGGTGAACACACGCAATGCTCAAGAGTTGGCTGCAGCTGTCAGTGCAGCTTTGCGAGTCATCCTTCCTCAACTTCACAATGAAATCAGGGACGAAGTTCATGCTGAAATTCAAGCTCAGGGCGTTCAATTTGGCCCTCATCCTGAATACCACTACAACAATAATCCTCCACCACCACCACCTGTTACTCTTATGACTTGGTTAGAGCGATTCAACAAGCAGCGACCCCGTTCGTTTGAGCAGACTTACAGCCCCAATGAGGCTGAGGCTTGGATTTCTCACATCGATAATATATTCGATGCGATGGGGTGTGATGGTGTTTTCAAGGAAAGACTGGCTTGTATAAGTTTGAAGGTGATGTGATGCAGTGGTGGAAGTCTGTCAAGCAGTCCAATGGTGGTGATAATTGGGTTGCAATTTTGACATGGGACCAGTTTAAGCAGCTCTTCCTTAATCAGTATTTCCCACATGCTGAGTAGGAGAAGCTTAAGAGGGATTATCATGATATCCGACAGGTTGCTGGGGAGAACATCAACGAATTCATGCAGAGGTGTCTCTGTTTGGCTGGTTTCTTGGGAGCAACAACTGGTACTGCTGAGGAGAAAGCTGAGAAGTTTCACTGGGCTCTTTGTACTTCGGTTGCCAACAGTTTGGTTTGTGCTACGTTCACTACAGTAGCACAGGTGGTCGATGCAGCCCGAAAGCTTGAGATGCTTTAGGAACGAGAGAAGTTTGGTGATGATCGAGCCGTGAAGAGGTATCTTCAATCACCAATTGTAAACCATTCATTCTTTCAGTATTTCCATTTTCATATCATTCTCTGTTCAATCTTATATTTCAGACAGAAGACTGACGATCGTAAGCCTGCGGCCGCTTAGCAGCAAACATCTAAGGGAAACGGTCAGACCAACGACCGTTCTGGTTCAGAGAGGCGTGGCGGTAATCATAATTATCGTAACAACGCTAATAACTCAAACAACAGCATGTCCCTACATTAACCTTCTTTCATGTTAAACTATCTTATGTTATGGTATTCTGACACTCCAACGATTCTAATTCAGGAACAACAATGATAGGTGTGTAAACACCCATCCTTTCTACAACTTAATTACAATAATAACCGGACCAAAACGTGTATTTTATGTCTTTTATGTCGGAATTATGCATGGTTTGTGTTTTTGTTGTGATTTACGACGAAAAGGTGAAAAGTGGAGAAAACACGGGCATTCACGGCTTTTATTGAAGAAAAAGATGAAAGACGAAGTCAAGAAGTCAAGAGTGCAAAAAGAACGGAAGTCCAAGACCAATTCTGAAGATTTATCGAAGAAAAAGTCAAAAGACGGAAGTTTATCAAAAGCCGAGAAACTCAAGTCTAATTTATTGAAGAATTTAAAGACGAGTTCAAAAGAAATCCCGAGCCAAAAGTCATTTAAGTCCAAGTTTAAAGAAGATTAGAAGAAAAGTACTAAGCATGCAATTAATGAAGAATTAAAGAAGGAAGGACTTAAGCTTGTAATTAAGAGAAAAGGAAAGAGGGGAGGAAGCTTCCTAATCCTCCCCTATATATAGATTAGGACTAGTTAATTATTTTTTTTGTTGGGTGGCTTGACAAACCATTTCTTCTATAATTACTTTCATGCACATTTCATTACCTTGTCCATTTAATTATCTTGTCTTGCACCTTAATTACCATTTAATTTCAAGTAAGTTTTTTTTTTAATTCTTGTTAATCTTTACTTTATCTTGTTAATCTCTCATCTACCTTTCTTAATCTTTGATTTTTGTGTTTATGTTTATGTTTATGTTCATGTTCTTGTTTTGATCAAGCGGGTTTTTGATTATTGTGGTTAAATTTGTTTGTTTTGTTGATTTAAACTGTTTGTTTATGATTAACTGTTGTTCTGTTAATAGTTTAGTTAAATCGTTTGCTTGATTTTGGTTAAATCTGTGGTATATTCTTGTTACTGTTATCCCTTGTTCTTCGGGGTTGTTTGTTGCTGTATCTGATATTCCCAGGAAAGTTCCGGATCAAGATAAGAAAGGCTGCTCATTCGGAACTCTCAAAGTTCCGAACCAGTGGGTTTCATCCGGAACATTCAAAGTTCCGGATCAAGAGTGTTCATTTGGAACTCAAAAGTTCCGAGTAAAGACTTCCGAACGAAAGTTCCGGATCAAGGAGGCTTCATCCGGAACATTCAAAGTTCCGGACGAAAACTTCCGGGCGAAGACTTCCGGACCAAGGGGAAGTTCCGGATCAGCAACTCATTCGGAACATTAGAAGTTCCGAACGAATCTTCCGAGTCAATACTTCCGGACGAAGGAAAAGTTCCGGATCAAGAACTTCTGGATCAAGAAGGCTTCATCCGGAAGTCTTCCGAGTCAAGGAGTTCAGGATCAAGATAGGTTCATTCGGAACTCAAAAAGTTCCGGATCAACTCAAAAGTTCCGGATCAACTCAGAACTTCCGAATCAAGGTTTCTTTCAGTTTTATTTTAGTATTTGTTTTTAAATTTCTCTCTTTTATTTTCAAGCTTTAATTTTCCCACCTTTTTCATTACTTGCACCTTAAGTTTATTTGCCTTAGTTAAATTTTAGCCTTGCTTTAGTTTAAGTTTTAGTTGCATTTTAAGATTGCCTTAGATAGTTTTAAATTTGCGTTATTTACTTTTAGAGCCCTTTAATTTCAGTCACGTTTTAAATACTTGCACTTACTTTAATTAGACTTAGATTTAAATTACCTGCCTTTTACTTTAATTGTTCTGCACCTTTATTTAAAAACAACGACACATATTTGTTTCACCAAAGAACAATAGAGTCACATAGAGAACCTAGATCAATTCGATTAGACACACATCAAAAGAACTTTTTAACCTGAGTAAAACCAAGTTATCAAATGGCGCCGCTGCCGGCTCTTTTCGTAAAGATTAACGGTTTTCTGTGAGAGATGCGTTGCTTTTTGGGATCCGTTCACTTGTGAGCGTTATTTTCTTGTTAAAAAATTCAAAAAATCATAAAAATTAAAAATTGATAAAAATCCATAAAAATTGAAAATTTCAAAAATCCAAAAAGATTTTATCTTTATTGTGTATATATATTGTCTTTGTGTTTGGTTTCTTTTTCTTTTGCATTTTCAGGTGTATGCGTACTAGATCTTCCAATTATCAAGAGCCCGAGACTCAAGAAGATTTAGCTATGTCAGGTGTAAACAACAATAATCCACCACACCCTAATAATAACAACAATGTTCTTCCACAGCCCGATCTTCGGACCATGGAGGAACTTTGTCAACCAACCATGTTTGGACGAGGAGGACCGATTGCGCTGATGCAAATCAACGCTCCTGAGTTTTCGTTGAAGCACCACATGATTCAGCAAGTGCAGACTAACCCATTCCATGGATTGCCTGATGATGATGCCAACAAACACCTCGACAAGTTCATTACAATCACCGAAAGCATGAAGTTGGCTGGTGCCACAATGGATGAACTTCGCCTACAACTCTTTCCACATACTTTATTACATCATGCCGAGAAATGGTTTGATCGTCTCCCGAAGAATTCTATTCAAACTTGGGATGACATGACTCAACGCTTTTTATCGCGCTACTTTCCACCATCCATGGTCACAAGCCTTCGCAATCAAATCAGCGGTTTCATGAAAGACCCTGATGAATCTCTTTTTGATGCTTGGGAGAGATATAATGTCTTGATCGATAGATGTCCAAACCACAACATGCTCCCTGTGACCTTAATCGATACCTTCTACAACGGTTTGACTTTTCGAGATCGTGATACGATCAATGCAGCCGCCGGTGGCACATTTATGAAAAGAAGACCCGAGGAGTGTAGAGAGCTTATTGAGAACATGACTACTCACCACAAAAACTGGGATTCCTCTGCTTCTTCAAGGAACAACCCGAGAGTCAATGTTTCTTCCACTTTAGCAAACCCTGAGATGACCGAACTCACCCGCATGATGACTGAAATGAGCAAAAGTATTACGCTTCTAGCTTCAAACCAACAACAACAACAAGTTAAAGCGGTTGCTAATCCTTGTGAAACATGCGGCGGTCCTCACTCATACACCGATTGTCCTTCGACACAAGGAAATCCGGAAAATGTGTATGCAACTTATGGTAATTATTCACCGGAAAATTACCAAGCTAGACAACAAGGAGATAGAAATCTGCTGAGTTACCGGTCAAACAATTACCTTTCACCCGGTTTTTCTCCTCAAAACCAAAACCCCGCCAACAACTACAATAGAAGCAACCAAATCCCACCTCGTGCTTCTAATCCTTATCACCCACCCGCCCAACAAAACCCACCCATTAACTCCGATGTTGAAGCCATTATGAGAACTCAAGGTGAGCAAATCAAGAATCTGCAGAGCCAAATAATCAATTTGAAAGGAGATATCACGAAGCAAGGAAATGAGATAAGGTCCGAGGTTCGCGATAATATTCAATCCTCTTTCAGCACTCAAACGAATGAATTAAAGAATCTATTGGCTAGTTTCTTGCCCGCAGCTCAACCTTCTTCTTCGAGTTCTCTACCTTCAAACACCGTCACCAATCCGCGAGCCAATGTGAGTGCTATTACTACTCGTAGTGGAGTCACCATCGTAGGACCACCAATCCCTCCACCATCATCTACACCTCCTCCACCACCATGTATCCCTACTCCTCCTACACCTAGTATTAGTGCACCATTACCGTCTCCGCCTCGTCATGACGATGTCTCTAGGAAGGACACTTCAACATCTCAACCTTTACCGACTACACCTTCACCTTCCACCTATAAACCCAACATCCCGTACCCTTCTCGCTTAGGCAAGACCAACGAGCTAACCAAGAATGACTACCAAGTGCCGAAATATGTGAAGATGCTTTCTTAAATGAACATCAACATTAGCCTTGTTGAAGCACTTGTCCACATGCCGAAATTTGTCAAAGCATTCAAGGAATTGCTTAGCAAGAAGGAGAAGCTGATTGAGCTCGCCAACACACACTTAAATGAAAACTGCTCCGCAGTTATTCTTAAAGAACTTCCGGAAAAGCTTGGAGATCCCGGTCGTTTTGTGTTGCCTTGCGTGTTCAACAAAACTGAAGAATTCACTGCCCTTGCTGATCTCGGGGCCAGTATTAATTTGATGCCACTGAGTGTTTGGAAAACACTATCATTACCCGACCTCACTCCAACAAAGATGACTCTTGAACTTGCAAATCGCACTCTCGCTTACCCCGTTGGTATAGCCGAAGATGTGTTCATTAAAGTTGGCGCATTTACTTTCCCGGTCGATTTTATCGTAGTTGATTATGAAATGGACCCTCGTATTCCCTTAATACTTGGTCGGCCATTCTTGAGAACCGGGCGTGCTTTAGTGGATGTTGCCGAAGGCGAGTTAATCTTAAGAGTCGGGAATGACTCACAAATTTTCAAAATGGGGAAGCTTACAGGCAAATACTATGGACGAGAATCAGTGAATATGATTAATGTGCATGAGGACTTCGTCGTCTACAACAATCCTCTATTCGAGTCTTCCACTGATAATCCACTTTTTCATGATGATGTGGATGATTCTCGCTCCACTTTGGACGCTTCTCCCATTTATGATTCTCCACCGGTCTTTGATGCTTATGATGATGATGATTCTAGCTCAGATTCGGATGATTATGATGACTTTACTTCTGAGTATCCCGAGATGCCCACTTTCGATGATTTTGATGAGGCCGATACTCTTTCGAGCGATTCTTCACATGATGAAGATCCTCCGCCATCACTCGATCCTACTTTGGGTGATTACTCATTTGAGGAAGATTTCTCTGAATTTCTCAACACTTACTTCCCTCATGAGAGTGATGCTCCTCCTTATGACTTTGAAGATTATCGTCTTGATCCTACTTTGGATTTGAAGAACATTCTGTCAAAGGAGAAGAAACCGGTTGACACCAATATCCGCTGCACATATGATTTGACACCTCTTTGTCCCCCTTCCGAGGACGAGGTTGTGCTTCTTTGCGGATCTTCTTCACACTCGGCTGAGCCTGAGTGCTATTTTCCCTTAAAGGAAAAGGTGTTCGACCCCTGTATTGAAGTCTTTAAGCCATCTCAGTATCCACCTGATGAAATAAAAGGAAAAATCTTTGGAAATTTTGACGACATGCTTGCACCACTTCACCCTTGCTTCCACCGTGCTCCATCGCTGCTTAAGGGAACCTTGCCTACTCTTCTTTGGCTTGCCTTGTTCGCCTTAAGCTTGTGCTATTTGATGGACGAAAACTATGTCTTTGATCCTGGTGGATATGTTTCATGCTTCTTCCGTTGATAATCAAGGTCGAGTCAGGCTCACGACTCGGTTAACAAAAATCAAGCGCTTCTTGGGAGGCAACCCATGCATCTATCTTTTCGCTTTCTTTATCATAAGTGTAGGGGAGACCCGTTGGTTTGCTATTTCCTCTCCTCTCTTCTTATAATCAGGGAATCGAGCTTCAATGATCCACTCTTGATGATTCTTGACGACCCATGATTCCGTGTTCTACTTATTCCCGGTTCTATCCTAAACTCTTTTCTATTCACTATTTTATATTTTCTCAATATTAAAATAGGAATCTCTTTAGTTGTCCTTTCCTTAGCAAGATTTAAACAAAGTACACAATGTCCTAAGTGTAGGGGAGTTTACTCCCACATGCTTAAACATTAAGGACAATGTTTATCTTAAGTGTAGGGGGGACTTCTATCGAAGTTAAGTGGCCTTTTCCTTGTATTTGTCCTCATTTTAACCGGAAAATCAATTTTTCGACATTTTTCAAAATTTTTGATCTATTTTGGCCTATTAGTTTTTACCTTTGTATAGTTATTTTCTTTCTTTGCTAGAATAAATGTTTAATAAAGTGGTTTTAATTTTCAAAACGTTGTGAATCTTTTGATCAATCCGAGTTTACTTATCTAAGTTTGCTCTAGCTAGTACCCTTAACGTGTTTAAGTCAAGTTTTGCTAGGCTTTTATATAGGGAGCTATAAAACGCGAAAGTCTTAACTCTCACGGGTTAAGAACAAGAACTTTTCGCAAGTTACTATAATTGATCCTAGAGAGTCGTTTATCAAGGGAACTTTAAAATGCGATTTCTAAACTTGAAAAAGTCTAAGAATTTGCAAGATCCTATAGGCGACTCGAAAACCCAAAACTTTGACTTAATAGACTAAGCATCCACGAGTCTCATTCCTTGAGATTTTAAACTGTGGAGAACGAGAGATGATAGAGCCAATTATAAGTTTGGTATTCTTTCGTGAATTTATGTGAGTTAATTATAAGCCTATTCTCCCATCGCTTGCTAATAAATTTATTTGCTAATAAATAAGGTTGTACGATTTGAAAAGTTACTTAGCTTCTAGCCCAAGATCGTTTAAAAGTTGCTCGGTATGGATTAGAGTTCATAGCCAAGGCATAACTTATTGAAGCGGGATGCGAAGATTGGCGAGTCCGAAAAGGCCCTAACAAGGCATGAGGGCTATATTTTGTTGCTAAAGATCAAAAGTGATGTGAAGAATCATTTATCGAAAATCAATATGAAGGATCGAGACACACGACGAAAAGCAAAAACTCCCAAAAGTCATGGAGAAGTGTATCCGAAAAGACCCTAACAAGGTATGAGGATAAATAGATCCAAGTCATAAAAGGAGGCGGATCGTTGTATATCAAAGTCCAAAATAAAGATTGGAGAAAAATGAAGAAGTCGTGGTCAAAGTATGAATCTCTCAAAACTTCAAGTGAAGAAATTTCTATATGAAGAGAAGACCATTATTTCATTAACGTCTCTCAAGGTTTCAAGTATGAAGTCGCTGCCAAATATCGGTCCGAGAAAGGTCTCAAATCGCGAAGCGAGTTATGCCAAGATATGAACTTTATGAGGTCCCGAGAAGCAGTTTTAAAATATTTTGTCCTTTAGCTAACTATTGATTAAATCGTTCACTTTATTTTCAGACTTAATAACTATCGAAATAAGTCAAAAATGCATCCTCGTGATCATTCAAGACAATAATAAAATATAAGAGATACACCTAGGAATAAGGGAGTCTAAGTGAGTAATTGGCCCACATGAGTTCGTGATAGTTTACTAACTTATAATAACAATGATCTCGTTTTTAAGCTTGGTTTGGAGAAAGTGAAAACTTGAGGATGATGATTATTCATAACATTTCCAAAACCCAAGGTATGCTTTTGATTTCTTTATTCTGAATGTTTTTTATTTTCTATCTCTTTAATAAAGGCCACTATGGATTGATTATGATGAAAAGTGTAAACGTGCTTTGTAACTAATGCATTGCATGAGGACATTGCAATGGTCAAGTGTAGGGGATTTGATAGGTGTGTAAACACCCATCCTTTCTACCACTTAATTACAATAATAACCGGACCAAAACGTGTATTTTATGTCTTTTATGTCGGAATTATGCGTGGTTTGTGTTTTTGTTGTGATTTAGGACGAAAAGGTGAAAAGTGGAGAAAACACGGGCATTCACGGGCATTCACGGCTTTTATTGAAGAAAAAGATGAAAGACGAAGTCAAGAAGTCAAGAGTGCAAAAAGAACGGAAGTCCAAGATCAATTCTGAAGATTTATCGAAGAAAAAGTCAAAAGACGGAAGTTTATCAAAAGCCGAGAAACTCAAGTCTAATTTATTGAAGAATTTAAAGACGAGTTCAAAAGAAATCCCGAGCCAAAAGTCATTTAAGTCCAAGTTTAAAAAAGATTAGAAGAAAAGGACTAAGCATGCAATTAATGAAGAGTTAAAGAAGGAAGGACTTAAGCTTGTAATTAAGAGAAAAGGAAAGAGGGGAGGAAGCTTCCTAATCCTCCCCTATATATAGATTAGGACTAGTTAATTATTTTTTTTGTTGGGTGGCTTGACAAACCATTTCTTCCATAATTACTTTCATGCACATTTAAATTTATGCACATTTAATTACCTTGTCCATTTAATTATCTTGTCTTGCACCTTAATTACCATTTAATTTCAAGTAAGTTTTTCTTTTAATTCTTGTTAATCTTTACTTTATCTTGTTAATCTCTCATCTACCTTTCTTAATCTTTGATTTTTGTGTTTATGTTTATGTTTATGTTCATGTTCTTATTTTGATCAAGCGGGTTTTTGATTATTGTGGTTAAATTTGTTTGTTTTGTTGATTTAAACTGTTTGTTTATGATTAACTGTTGTTCTGTTAATAGTTTAGTTAAATCATTTGCTTGATTTTGGTTAAATCTGTGGTATATTCTTGTTACTGTTATCCCTTGTTCTTCGAGGTTGTTTGTTGCTGTATCTGATATTCCCAGGAAAGTTCCGGATCAAGATAAGAAAGGCTGCTCATTCGGAACTCTCAAAGTTCCGAACCAGTGGGTTTCATCCGGAACATTCAAAGTTCCGGATCAAGAGTCTTCATTCGGAACTCAAAAGTTCCGAGTAAAGACTTCCGAACGAAAGTTCCGGATCAAGGAGGCTTCATCCGGAACATTCAAAGTTCCGGACGAAAACTTCCGGGCGAAGACTTCCGGACCTAGGGGAAGTTCCGGATCAGCAACTCATTCGGAACATTAGAAGTTCCGAACGAATATTCCGAGTCAATACTTCCGGACGAAGGAAAAGTTCCGGATCAAGAACTTCTGGATCAAGAAGGCTTCATCCGGAAGTCTTCCGAGTCAAGGAGTTCAGGATCAAGATAGGTTCATTCGGAACTCAAAAGGTTCCGGATCAACTCAAAAGTTCCGGATCAACTCAGAACTTCCGAATCAAGGTTTCTTTCAGTTTTATTTTAGTATTTGTTTTTAAATTTCTCTCTTTTATTTTCAAGCTTTAATTTTCCCGCCTTTTTCATTACTTGCACCTTAAGTTTATTTGCCTTAGTTAAATTTTAGCCTTGCTTTAGTTTAAGTTTTAGTTGCATTTTAAGATTGCCTTAGATAGTTTTAAATTTGCGTTATTTACTTTTAGAGCCCTTTAATTTCAGTCACGTTTTAAATACTTGCACTTACTTTAATTAGACTTAGATTTAAATTACCTGCCTTTTACTTTAATTGTTCTGCACCTTTATTTAAAAACAACGACACATATTTGTTTCACCAAAGAACAATAGAGTCACATAGAGAACCTAGATCAATTCGATTAGACACACATCAAAAGAACTTTTTAACCTGAGTAAAACCAAGTTATCAAACAACAACGACAGGGATCAGGACCGTAGAGGTTCACAACCTAACTGTTCTACCTCATCTGGTAATTTTCAAACCTTCTATGCAATCATGTTTATGTTCCATGATCATGTCTCATGCATGTAAATCCTTAAACAGGCTCTCAGCTAGCTAGGACGCCTGTTGGAGGATTCATGCATCCTATCTGTCCTACTTGTTCGCGCAAACATTCTGGTGTTTGTCGCCGAGGTACTGGTGGTTGTTTCAAGTGTGGCCAACAAGGCCATCAACAGAAGGATTGTCGCCAAAGTGAGATAGAAGGCACCTCTAGACATGCCGACACCAAGCCACCTCTTACTTCTGGTCGCGTGTTCACTACTACTAGAGATCAGGCGAACAAGACTTCAAGTACCATCACAGGAAATCTCTTTATGAATGGTTTGGCAGCATGTGTTCTGTTTGATACTGGAGCGACTCATTCAGCCATATCCACTACTTTTGCTGAACGTGTTAGGATTTCCCCTATGCCATTAGATAATTCCTTATGCATTTCCACGCCACTTAGGGACTCTGTACGAATCACCCAAGTGTACAGAGATCTTCCCCTAGAATTTGATGATAAGATCCGCAGAGTTGACGCACTACCTTTGGACATGTGCGATTTTGACTTGATTTTGGGCATGGAATAGTTATCCAAACACCAGGCTACGACTGACTGCCACACTTATAGGGTTATCTTTGATGATGTTAAATCTCTAGAGTACATAGACCATGGTTTTCTGCCAGGGAGGTCAGTACAAATTATTTCATCCATGGAGGCGTGTGCATTACTAACACACGAATGTCAGGGCTTTATAGCCAATATTCATGACATTACTGCTGAGTCTCCATCGGTCCAAGATCAGCCTATTGTGTCAGAATTCCCTGACGTTTTTCTAGATGGACTTCAGGGCATACCACCTGTTCGTGAAGTCGAGTTTGGAATTGAGCTCATCCCAGGTGTAGAGCCAATTTCCAAAGTTCCTTATCGCATGACTCCTATAGAGCTTAAAGAACTAAAAGATCAGCTACAGGAACTTCTGGAATGAGGTTTCATCCGTCCCAGTGCATCGCCATGAGGTGCATCGGTACTGTTCGTGGAGAAGAAAGACGGCAACATGCGTTTGTGTATAGACTATCGTGAACTGAACAAGATCACGATCAGGAATCGTTATCCTTTGCCACGAATTAATGACCTTTTTGATCAAATTCAAGGCGCCAAGTATTTCTCTAAGATTGATTTGAGGTCCGGCTACCATCAGTTACGGGTTATAGAGCAGGATCTAAGACTGCTTTCCGTACACGTTATGGGCACTATGAGTTCGTAGTCATGCCATTCGAACTCACAAATGCACCAACAGTCTTCATGGATTTGATGAACCGTGTATTCCATGAGTTTCTGGACAAGTTCGTTATCGTGTTCATTGATGACATCCTGATTTTCTCCAAATCCAAAGAGGAACATGAGGAACACCTTCGTACTGTCTTGCAGATTCTTCGTCAGAAGCAGTTGTATGCCAAGTTCTCCAAGTGTGAGTTATGGTTAAGCAAGGTGGCATTTCTGGGCCATATTGTATCTGTAGAGGCGATCACCATGGATCCTACAAAGGTTGAAGCTATCACCAAATGGCCGAGACCTACATCTGCTACAAAGGTCAGAAGTTTTCTGGGTTTGGCTGGCTACTACCATAGGTTTGTAGAGAACTTTTCACTTTTCACGGTTGGCCTTACCTTTGACTAAGCTGATGAGGAAAGGAGAGAAATTCGTCTGGACAGAAGAGCGAGAGAAGAGCTCTGAAGATCTTAAGCAGAAGTTAGTGACTGCACCTATTCTTACTCTCCCATCTGGCTCAGGTGGATTTCATATATTTAGTGACGCTTCAGGAAAGGGTTTAGGTTGCGTTCTCATGCAACATGGGAAGGTTATTACATACGTATCACGACACCTGAAACCTTATGAAAAAACTATCCTACTCACGATTTGGAGCTTGCAGCAGTTATCTTCGCATTGAAGATCTAGAGACACTATCTTTATGGTGAATCATGTGACATACTCACTGATCACAAGAGTATCAAGTACATCTTCACCCAGAAGGAACTGAACATAAGATAGAGGAGATGGTTAGAGCTATTGAAGGGCTACGACACCAACATTCAGTACCATCCTGGTAAGGCGAATGTGGTGGCAGATGCTCTAAGCAGAAGGTCGGGTATGATTGTTGGCATCTGAATTGCAAAGGAAATCATCCGCGACTTAGAGATGACTGTTATTGAATTTTGTGTACGAGGACAGCACGGTTACTGGGCTAATCTTAGAGTGGAACCAGACTTACATTCTAGGATCAAGGAAGCTCAGAAGGACGATGGTGATATTTTGGCTATCATTCAGAACCTTGATCAGCAGACGGAGTTTCATGTTGATGATGACAATATCTTATGACAGGGCACTAGACTAGTGGTTCCTGATGACTCTACACTTAGGGAAGTTGTGCTAACTGAAGCTCACAACTCTCCATTTACCATACATCCTAGTTCTACCAAGATATACCACGACATAAAGCAATACTTTTGGTAGAGTGGTATGAAGCAGGATGTTGCCACCTTCGTTTCTAAATGTATGATCTGCCAGCAGGTTAAGATCGAACACCAGCGAGCTAGTGGTTTACTACAACCATTAGATATTCCAGCATGGAAGTGGGACAAAATCTCCATGGATTTTGTTACTAGTCTTCCTGTGACTCATATGAAGAACGACGCCATCTGGGTTATTGTTGATAGATTGACTAAATCTGCTTATTTTCTGCCGATCCGCAAGGAGCATCCGGTCAACAAATTAGCAGACACTTTTCAGAAGGAGATCATGAGACTGCATGGTACTCCATCAGAAATCATCTCTGACAGAGATCCCCGTTTCACATCACGTTTCAGGCAGAGTCTACAAAAAGCTTGGGGCACCAGACTTAAGCTCAGCACTGCCTTTCATCCTCAGACCGACGAACAGTCAGAACGTACCATTCAGACATTAGAAGACATGCTGCGGGCGTGTGCTCTAGAATGGTTAGGAAGCTGGGATGATTATATATTTCTCTTGGAATTTGCATACAACAACAGCTGGCTGATAGGTGTGTAAACACCCATCCTTTTACCACTTAATTCTGGCTAAAACGTGACCAAAACGCGTATTTAATATCATTTGTTTGGAATTATGCGTGGTTTTTGTGTTTATTGTGTTTTCAGAGCCAACCGGATGGATAATGGAGAAAACATGGGATTGCACGGGTTTTACCGAAGAAAAAGACTCAAGATGAAGTCTATTGTCCAAGAGATGCAAATTGTCCAAGAGATGCAAAAGATTTGAAGTCACTGGACCTATTCGAAGATTTATCGAAGAAAAGGACCAAAGATGGAAGATTTACATAAGTCGAAGAAACTCAAGTCTATTAAATGAAGAAATTAAAAGACGAGTTGAATTTAATCGACGACAAATCCCGAATCAGAATCGAAAACGTCAACTTTTCTAAAAAGACGAGAAGACAAGAAGAACGGGAGAAAGCCCACTCACCAACCAAAAGACAAGCCATATAAATAGATGGATCCCTTCACACTTTTCATAGAGTTTTGAGAGTGTTTCATTCTCCTTCTTTTTCTTTTTTTCTTGTTCGTAGTCATCACCAACACCACTAGGGTGTTTGGTGATTTTGATTATTGTTCTTCCAAATTTTGTAGTTTAATCTTGTCTTTTATTTGTTCAACATTAATCATTAATACAAGTCTTCCTTTAATCTTTTCATTCATCTTGTTCTTCATCATCTTTTTATTTCAAGTTCTAAAGTTCTTATTTAGTTGAGTTTTGATCTTAAGAAGTTGTTGAATTTGTGTTTTTGTGATTGGGATTTGATCCTTGTAGTTGGTAGATGAGTTGTGGTTAATTTGGTAAAACCTTTTTGCTTATTTAGCTTGATTTTGGATTAAATCGCCCTTCCCTGTTTTTCTAAAAAAAAGTTACTGTTCTTGAGTATTCCCAGGTTCCGGATGAACACAAACTTCCGAATGAACACAAAGTTCCGGATGAACAAATAGTTCCGGATGAACATAAAGTTCCGGATGAACAAAAAGTTCCGAATGAGTTTCAAATCTTCCGAATAAATTTCCTTTTAAAAAAGTTCCGAATCAATTTTTCAAAGTTCCGAATGAATGTTCTTTACAAATCTTCCGAATAAACTTCCGAGCCAAAAGTTCCGAACCAACTTCCGGATCAAAAGTTCCGAGTGAACTTCCGGATCACCAACTTCCGAATCAATCTTCCGAACAAAGTTCCGGATCAACTTCCGAACAAAGTTCCGGGTGAAGTTCCGAGTGAAAGTTCCGAGTGAAAGTTCCGGGTGAAGTTCCGAACGAAGTTCCGGATAAACTTCCGAATCAAGGTATACTTCCGAATCAATTTTATTTTCTTTGATTTTCTTAAAGTGTTACTGTTTCTTATTGTTTCTTCATTTTTATTTTATATTTTAATTCAAGTTTTTATTAATTGTTATTAGTTTAATTGCTTTTAAATTTAAGTTTACATTTTCGTGCATTTAAACCTTTAGTAGAATAGAAAACCACTCCCCTTTTTAGTAACCAAGAACAATCATTCCACTTAGAACCGAGATCAATTCGAGAGGATATCGAGAGAATTTAGAAACCCCATCTAAAACCAAGTATCAAATGGCGCCGCTGTCGGCTCCTCTCGTTAAGATCAACAGTTTTTTGTGAGAACTTGGATTTTGGGATCCGTTCCCCGTGAACTTTAATTTTTCATAAAAACTTTCAAAAACACAAAAAAAAACAAAAAAAAACAAAAAAAAAAAAAACAAAACAAAAAAAATATAAAATTTTCCAAAATCCTAAAAATTAAAAAACATAAAAACCAAAAGTATTTTTGCTTTGTTTTTGCCTTGTTAGTTCTTTTGCAGGTGTATGCGCACTCGATCAACGTCTTATCAAGAGCCCGAGCCTCTCGATAACTTAGACATGGCCGGTGTACAAAACAACAACAGGATACCACCTCAAAACAACAATAATAACAACAACAACCCACCTTTCAACAACATGAATAATAACAACAACAATGAGCCTCTACCGGATAATCGCCCGATGATTGAACTTCTGCAAGCTCATGTAGATGGCAACACTGATCCAATTGTTATACTAGCGATTGCAGCCAACAATTTTGAGCTCAAATCAGGCTTTATCCAGATGGTCTATGCTCAACCATTCTTGGGGCGTACCATTGATGATCCACATGACCACATCAAGAGATTCTTGCAACTCACCAATACGGTCAAATTCAATGGTGTTCCACAAGAGGTAATCCGTTTACAACTTTTTCCCTTTTCTTTAGAGGGACAAGCCCGGCATTGGCTTGCTAAGGAACCGCCAAAGAGTATTCTTTCGTGGACGGATTTGGAAACCAAGTTTATCAATTACTTTTTCCCACCCTCTCGTACTACCGCTTTGCGGAATGAAATCATAAATTTTGAACAAAAGTACGATGAGTCGTTTAGTGAATCTTGGGATCGTTTTAAAGATCTTTTAAGAAAATGCCCACAACATGGTTTTACCAAAGTGCACCAAATTAACACTTTTTATAATGGTTTAAGCATGAATGACAAAGATTCACTAAACAGTGCTTCGGGGGGTAATCTTTTGGCTAAGACTTCAAATGCTGCTTGGGATATCATTGAGAATAAGTCTCGTGTGCAAACCAAGAGTGTTAGGACCAATGTCGCTAGTGCTAGCACTAGTGACAGCGACAAGCGACTTGACAAAATCACTACGCTTCTTGAATCGCTTGCTACCCAAACCGCCAGCAACACCAACAGCATCAACGCTAGAAACGCTAAAGACGCTCAAGTCAATGCTGTTAGCCAACCATGCGAGATATGCGGGGGTCCTCACTCTTACACCACTTGTACTGCCACCCAAGACTACCCTTCTGAGAATGTGAATGCAGCTTATGGCACCTATCCTCAACCTGCTTATCAAGCTAGACCTCAAGGTGACCGCAATTTGCTTAGCTACCGCTCCAACAACTACCTCTCACCACCTGGTTTTCCTCCAAACAACCCAAACCAACAACAAAACCTCAATCGCCCTCCTCAACAACAACAACAACCTCGTACACCATACATTCGACCTCACAAGCAGCAACAACCACCTCAACGAAACAACCAAGTTTACCAGCAACCTGCTTATCAACCACCCGCATACAATGCTCCTCCCAACCAACCCACCGCTTTACACCAAGAAGTGGAAACCTACATGAGGACTAACGATGTGATAGTGGGAAATCTTCAGCGGGAAGTGCTCAACCTGAAAGCAGACCTGGTCAAACAAGGGAACGATTTGAGAGCTGACATGAGAAATACGTTGGATAGTCAAACGAATGACTTAAAGAACATGATGGCTAGTTTTTTCCAAGGTAATCAATCCTCTTCTTCGGGTACTCTTCCGAGTAACACCGTTGCGAATCCAAGAGGGGAGATGAAAGCAATCACCACTCGCAGTGGCAAAGGTACCAAGGAACCCGAGCTTCCTATACCTCCACCGGTGGTTGTGACTAAGGAGAACGAGTCACCTGCTCCTATTCCTCATCCTTCTCCATTCCCACTTTCTCCACCTCTTACTTCTACCCCTCCTCCACCCAAGGATGTGAGTGATCCTATTCTCTCGAAGCCATCCTCTTCTTCCAATATACCTTATCCATCTAGGTTGAGGAAAGAGAAGCTCAAAAGCAAGGACGATATTCAGGTTTCGAACTTCGTTAAAATGTTTAAACAACTGAATTTCAATATCTCCTTCGCTGAGGCTCTCGCTCAATGCCTAAGTATGCGAAAATGTTTAAAGATCTTCTCAGTGACAAGGAAAAGCTTCTCGATATTGCCAACACCCAACTTAATGAGAATTGCTCCGCAGTGCTCTTAAGGAAATTGCCAACCAAGCTTGGTGATCCGGGTCGTTTCTTAATCCCTTGCAATTTCCCGGGAGTAGAGAATTGCATGGCCTTAGCCGATCTAGGTGCCAGTATTAATCTAATGCCTCTAAGCGTTTGGAAGCAATTATCTCTCCCTGAGCTAGTCCCCACCAAAAATGACTTTGGAATTAGCTAACCGTACGGTTGCTTATCCAGTGGGGATAGACGAAGACGTCTTTGTAGGAGTCGACAAATTCACTTTTCCTGCCGATTTTGTCGTCGTCGACTACGAGATGGACCCTCGTATTCCCTTGATCGTGGGTCGTCCATTCCTGAGGACCGGTCGCACTCTCATCGATGTTGAAGCCGGTGAGCTTATCATGAGAGTGGGTGACGATAAAATCGTCTTCAACATGGGAAAGTTGTCTAAACAACCTTATTCATACGAGAGTGTTAATTGTATTGACGTTCTGGATGAGGCTTGTGAAGAACACTTTAATGATGCTTGTAAAAATATTCCTACCTCTCTTCCCAATGTTGAAACCGTTTCCTCTATTGATTCATCAGTGTCTCTATTTGGAGAAAGTGATTTGTTTTGGAACAATCTTGAAGCCACCATGGGAGATGTGAACTTAGCTAATGATGATTCTCCCACCGATGGGGATGAAGACATGCATTTCTTTGAAAACCTTCTCAACGAAGACAATCCTTCTCCTCCATCTCCCACGGTTATTGCTATCGATACTCCGACTTCGAATACGCCTCCCGTCGAAAATCCTCCGGATTTAGAACTTAAGGAGTTGCCGCCCCATCTCGAGTATGTGTTCCTTGAAGAAGAGAAGAAGTCGCCAGTCATTATCGCGAAGGACTTGAAAGATGAAGAGAAAACTCGCCTCATCGCCGTGCTTAAAGATCATAAGAAGGCTATTGCTTGGAAAATTTCTGATATTCGCGGAATTGATCCTCACTTCTGCACACACAAAATTCTCATGGAGGACGACTTTAAGCCCACAATTCAAAGCCAACGAAGGGTGAATCCAAAAATCCATGAAGTCATCAAAACAGAGGTTATCAAACTTCTTGATGCGGGTATGATTTACCCTATTTCGGATTCACCATGGGTTAGTCCAGTCCATTGTGTGCCCAAGAAGGGCGGAATAACCGTTGTTCCCAATGAACACAACGAGTTGATTTCCACTCGTCTCGTTACTGGGTGGAGAGTTTGTATAGACTACCGCAAACTCAATGATGCCACGAGAAAGGATCATTTCCCTCTACCTTTTATGGACCAAATGCTGAACGTTTAGCGGGTAATGAATATTACTGCTTTCTTGATGGTTTCTCGGGTTATTTCCAAATACACATCGATCCCCAAGATCAAGAGAAGACAACATTCACTTGTCCCTATGGCACATTTGCTTACAAAAGAATGCCTTTTGGCTTATGCAATGCCCCCGGGACTTTCCAAAGGTGCATGTTAGCTATCTTCCATGACATGGTTGAACAAACCATGGAAGTCTTCATGGATGATTTCTCGGTCTTCGGGGATTCCTTCTCTTCTTGCCTTGCCAATTTGGAACGTATGCTTAAGCGGTGCGAAGACACTCGCCTTGTTCTGAATTGGGAAAAATGCCATTTCATGGTAAAAGAAGGCATCGTGGTTGGACACAAGATTTCCAAAGCCGGTCTTGAAGTAGACCGTGCTAAAGTCGATGTTATCGCTAAGTTGCCTCCACCTTCAACCGTGAAGGGTGTGAGAAGTTTTCTGGGTCATGCGGGCTTCTACCGTCGATTCATCAAAGATTTTTCTCAAATCGCTCGTCCAATGACCCACCTCTTGGAAAAAGATACTCCTTTTATCTTTTCCAAAGAGTGTCTTGAAGCCTTCAACTCGCTTAAGAATAAGCTAACTAAGGCACCCGTCTTGGTTACCCCTAATTGGGAGCTTCCCTTTGAGTTGATGTGCGATGCTAGTGACTTTGCTATTGGTGCGGTTCTGGGACAAAGAGTGAACAAACACTTCCAACCGATCCATTACGCTAGCAAGACAATGACGGGGGCTCAATTACATTACACGACAACCGAAAAAGAGCTTTTAGCTGTTGTCTATGCCTTTGAAAAGTTCCGCCCCTATCTTGTCCTTTCCACCACAATCGTTTACACCGATCATTCCGCGTTGAAGTACTTGTTGACAAAGCAAGATTCCAAACCAAGACTTCTTCGCTGGGTTTTGCTACTCCAATAATTTAAAATCGAAATTCGCGATAAAAAAGGAGCTGAAAACCTAGCCGCGGATCATCTCAGTAGACTTGAGGATCCTTACCAAGGGGAACATCCACACAAAGAAATCAATGATTCTTTTCCTCTGGAGACCTTAATGTCTATCAATTCGAATTCTGATGAAACCCCGTGGTTTGCGGACATTGCAAACTACTTAGCGGGTGGAATTCTCAAGGAAGGGTTAACATCCCAACAAAAGAAAAAGTTCTTCAACGACATTAAGACTTACTTTTGGGATGACCCTTACCTATTCAAACAATGTGCCGACTTGATTATTCGCCAATGTGTTGATGGACCGGCAGCTTTAGAAATCCTTGATGCTTGCCACAAAGGACCCACCGGTGGTCACTTTGGTCCCAACTACACCGCCAAAAAAGTGTTTGACTCGGGATTTTATTGGCCCTCCATATATCGTGACGCTCACAATATGGTTAAACGATGTGATGCTTGCCAAAAACAAGGCAAGATCACACATAAAGACGAGATGCCTCAGAATTTCATTCAAGAATGTGAAATCTTTGATGTTTGGGATATCGACTTTATGGGGCCATTCCCTTCTTCTAAAGGAAACAAATACATCCTTGTAGCCGTTGAATACGTTTCAAAGTGGGTCAAAGCCAAAGCTTTACCCACTAATGACGCAAGGGTGGTTTGTAACTTTTTGAAAGCTCTATTCGCTAGATTCGGTGTGCCTCGCGCCATTATTAGTGATCGTGGGACTCATTTTTGCAATGACCAATTCGCAAGAGTCATGGCTAAGTATGGTGTAAATCATCGTCTTTCCACAGCCTACCACCCACAAACTAATGGCCAAGCTGAAATATCCAACCGAGGATTAAAGCGAATTCTGGAAAGAACCGTGGGAGAGCATCGTGCCTCATGGGCTGATAAACTTGCTGATGCTTTGTGGGCTTTTTGTACTGCATACAAGACTCCGATTGGTTGTACACCATATCGTCTCGTGTACGGGAAAGCATGCCACCTCCCCATTGAGTTGGAGCACAAGGCTTACTGGGCCTTGAAGTGGGCTAATTTTGATATCACCAAAGCCGGTGACCTACGCAAGATCCAACTCAATGAGCTCAATGAACTCCGTAATGAGGCTTATGAAAATTCTTTGATCTATAAGGAAAGAACTAAGCTCATTCACGACTCCAAGATCAAAAACCGAGAGTTCCAAGTTGGAGACAAAGTTTTGCTCTTTAACTCTCGGTTGAAAATCTTTTCGGGCAAGCTGAAATCTCGTTGGTCCGGCCCATTCACCATTGCCCAAATTTTTCCATATGGTACTCTCGAGCTCGCTCAACCTAATGGACCGAATTTTAAGGTGAATGGCCAACGAGTGAAGCTGTACTTTGGTGAGGACATCTCTCAGGAGATGATTCCATCCCTCACCACGTTCCCCATGAACTAATTTTGGGACGAGTCAGGCTCGTGACTCGGTTATAAAAAACAAGCGCTCCTCGGGAGGCAACCCGAGTATCTATCCTTTTATGTTTTAACCTCCTAAGTGTAGGGGGACCTGTATAGGTGTTTGTATTTGTGTGGTGATGTGATTACAGGGATGAATGCACTCTTGGAACCTTTGAAGAACCGTGCTCCCGTGTTATCCAAAATCCGGTTCTATCTCTCATTTGAAATTGATCACTTTAGTCGTCTCTTCCTTAACTTGAGTTAACCAACGTGCACAATGTCATAAGTGTAGGGGAGACTTTTCCCATATGCTTAAACATTGAGGACAATGTTTATCTTAAGTGTAGGGGGGGCTTCTATCGAAGTTTTAAGTGGACTTTTCCATGAAAATGCCTTCATTTAACCGGAAATCATATTTTTCAACATTTTTCAAATTTTTAATTAACTTTGGCCATTTAGTCGTAATTTTTAAATTTTTATCGTTGCTTTCGTATGTATATATCCCGCAATAAAGTCAAATTTTAATAAAGTGGTGTAGCTGTTTAGAAGTCTTTGACATATTAGGCCCGTTGCGTTTATTTTGACTCAACCCGAATAGACTTATCTAAGTTTACTCTAGCTAGTATCCTTAACCATGTAGACCTTAATTGGTTTATTAGGCTAAGTATCCACGAGTCTCATTACTTGAGATTTAAAATTGTGGAGAACGAGAAATGATAAAGTCAATTATAAGTCGGTATTCTTGCACAAGCTCACTTGGTGTAATTATTTGCCTATTCTCCCATCACTTGCTAATAATTTATCTGCAATAAGTAAGGTCGTACGATTTGAAAAGTTACTTAGCTTCTAGCCCAAGATCGTTTAAAAGTTGCTCGGTAATGATAAGAGTTCATAGCCAAGGCATAACTTATGAAGCGGGGCGCGAAGATTGGCGAGTCCGAAAAGGCCCTAACAAGGCATGAGGATTCCATTTTATTGCTAAAGATCCAAAGTGATGTGAAAAGCATTATTCCCAAAGTCAATATGAAGGATCAAGACACACGACGAAAAGCAATCAACTCCCATAAAGATGATGGAGAAGTCTATCCGAAAAGACCCTAACAAGGTATGAGGATAAATAGATCCAAGTCCGAAAAGGGGGCGGATCGTTGTATCTCAAAATCCCAAATAGTGATTGAAGAAATAATCATGAAGTCGTGGTCAACAAAGTTGGAGTACCTCTCAAAAGTCTCCAAGTGAAGAAACTCTATTAACGATGAGAAGACCATTATCTCAAGCACGTCTCTCAAGATATGAAGTATGAAGTACATGCCAAATATCGGCCCGAGAAAGGTCTCAAATCGTGAACCGAGTTATGCCAAGATATGAACTTTTTGATATCCCGAGAAGCAGTTTTAAGAGATTTTATACTTTAGCTAACTATTGATCAAATCGTCCTACTTTGCTTTCAGCCTAAATAAACTATCGAAATAAGTCCAAAAATGCATCTTCATGATCATTCTAAGACAAAAATAAAATATAAGAGATACACCTAGGAATAAGGGAGTTTAAGCGTATAATTAAGCCATGTGTGTAAGTGTTTGATTTACTAACTTATATAACAATGATCTCGTTTTAAGCTTAGTTTGGGGAACGTGAAACTTGAGGGTGATAAATCTTCACAGCACCAAAGCCCTAATGTAAGTCCTTGATCTCTCTGCAAGTTATTTCCATGTAGCTATTTTCAAGTGAAAATGGTTTTCTATCTTTTTGTTACTTTAATGTTTTAATTTCTCATAGTACTTTAATTTTTGTTTAGTAGTATTTTAATAAGGCAAAGGTTGATTGATTATGAGAAAAGTGTAAAAGTGCTTTATCACTAAGCATTGCATGAGGGCATGGCAATGGTTAAGTGTAGGGGATTTGATAGGTGTGTAAACACCCATCCTTTTACCACTTAATTCTGGCTAAAACGTGACCAAAACGCGTATTTAATATCATTTGTTTGGAATTATGCGTGGTTTTTGTGTTTATTGTGTTTTCAGAGCCAACCGGATGGATAATGGAGAAAACATGGGATTGCACAGGTTTTACCGAAGAAAAAGACTCAAGATGAAGTCTATTGTCTAAGAGATGCAAAAGATTTGAAGTCACTGGACCTATTCGAAGATTTATCGAAGAAAAGGACCAAAGATGGAAGATTTACATAAGTCGAAGAAACTCAAGTCTATTAAACGAAGAAATTAAAAGACGAGTTGAATTTAATCGACGACAAATCCCGAATCAGAACGAAAACGTCAACTTTTATGAAAAGACGAGAAGACAAGAAAAACGGGAGAAAGCCCACTCACCAACCAAAAGACAAGCCATATAAATAGATGGATCCCTTCACACTTTTCATAGAGTTTTGAGAGTTTTTCATTCTCCTTCTTTTTCTTTTTTTCTTGTTCGTAGTCATCACCAACACCACTAGGGTGTTTGGTGATTTTGATTATTGTTCTTCCAAATTTTGTAGTTTAATCTTGTCTTTTATTTGTTCAACATTAATCATTAATACAAGTCTTCCTTTAATCTTTTCATTCATCTTGTTCTTCATCATCTTTTTATTTCAAGTTCTAAAGTTCTTATTTATTTGAGTTTTGATCTTAAGAAGTTGTTGAATTTGTGTTTTTGTGATTGGGATTTGATCCTTGTAGTTGGTAGATGATTTGTGGTTAATTT
This sequence comes from Glebionis coronaria, assembly GCA_025667525.1. Taxonomy (NCBI): domain Eukaryota; kingdom Viridiplantae; phylum Streptophyta; class Magnoliopsida; order Asterales; family Asteraceae; genus Glebionis; species Glebionis coronaria. The sequence goes on from CM046880.1 coordinate 228,447,222, forward strand.
GGTAAAACCTTTTTGCTTATTTAGCTTGATTTTGGATTAAATCGCCCTTCCCTGTTTTTCTAAAAAAAAAGTGACTGTTCTTGAGTATTCCCAGGTTCCGGATGAACACAAACTTCCGAATGAACACAAAGTTCCGGATGAACAAATAGTTCCGGATGAACATAAAGTTCCGGATGAACAAAAAGTTCCGAATGAGTTTCAAATCTTCCGAATAAATTTCCTTTTAAAAAAGTTCCGAATCAATTTTTCAAAGTTCCGAATGAATGTTCTTTACAAATCTTCCGAATAAACTTCCGAGCCAAAAGTTCTGAACCAACTTCCGGATCAAAAGTTCCGAGTGAACTTCCGGATCACCAACTTCCGAATCAATCTTCCGAACAAAGTTCCGGATCAACTTCCGAACAAAGTTCCGGGTGAAGTTCCGAGTGAAAGTTCCGAGTGAAAGTTCCGGGTGAAGTTCCGAACGAAGTTCCGGATAAACTTCCGAATCAAGGTATACTTCCGAATCAATTTTATTTTCTTTGAGTTTCTTAAAGTGTTACTGTTTCTTACTGTTTCTTCATTTTTATTTTTTATTTTAATTCAAGTTTTTATTAATTGTTATTAATTTAATTGCTTTTAAATTTAAGTTTACATTTTCGTGCATTTAAACCTTTAGTAGAATAGAAAACCACTCCCCTTTTTAGTAACCAAGAACAATCATTCCACTTAGAACCGAGATCAATTCGAGAGGATATCGAGAGAATTTAGAAACCCCATCTAAAACCAAGTATCACTGGCATGCTAGCATCAAGTGTGTTCCTCTTGAGATGTTGTATGGTAGGAAGTGTCGCGCCCCAATCTGCTGGGATCAGGTGGGCGAACAACTGCTTGAGGGTCCATAGATGATTGATGTGACTAATTAGAAGCTTGCCGTCGCCAAGGCAAAGATTCAGGAAGCTCGTGCTCGTCAGAAGGGTTATGCCGATAAACGTCGTAGAGATGTATCTTTCAACATAGGTGATCACGTTTTCCTCAAGGTATCACCTACACGAGGAGTTAAACATTTTGGAATCAGAGGGAAGCTCAGTCCTCGCTTCATCGGACCGTTCGACATCATAGAACGCGTTGGTGAAGTGTCATATCGTTTAGCGTTACCGCCTAAGCTATAACACGTTCACAACGTGTTCCATGTGTCCTTACTTAGAGGATACAACTATCATCCAGTTCATGTTGTCTAGTATCCGCTTGATCAGATTCGAGAGGATCTTTCATATGTCAAAGATCTCGAGCGACAAGACCGTGTGATGCGGAGGAAGACGATCCCTTTCGTCAAAATCCTCTGGAGGGATCATCCTAAGCGGGAAGCCACTTGGGAGACGGAGGAGTCTATAAGGACTTCTTACCCTCATTTTTGGTTCTGATTCAGGTATGTTTTCTTTCTGTTTATGTTTTCTCCAATTCGAGGATGAATTGTTCTTTTAGAGGGGAAGAGTTGTAAAACCCGCATTAAAAACATGAACAGTAAATACAAGAAAATACGATAAAGTTAAAACTTTCCATTATAATATAATTCACGTGTCACGATGTAAATTAACATGTACTTACGTATATATTATAAATGTAGTACGATCACGACATATAAAATGCACGATAATTAAACATGAACAATCACGTAAATAATTTAACTCGGGAAAAGCTACGGGTTTCCCCGTGGGCTCCTTGTAGGCCGCAGATAAAAGAGACAAGAAAGGAAGAAGTTGTCTTTGGCCCATGACCCAACTAGAACCCTTGTTAAACAAAACAACCAAGAAACTTTATCATAATTTTTAGGTTACAGAAACGTTCTCCTTGCCTCCCTTCCTCCTTCTTTGCCACCGGCTATAGGGCACCACCAAGAACAACCAGACGATTTTTGCTACTTAATTTTCATGTGTACGTGATCGTGATCTCATAACCTTTTCCTACACGTGTTCGGTATAATCAAACAATACTTTTCTATTTAATTCTTTTATGAATTCATGATTATTATTTAATTAATCTTAAAAACTAATCAAGAAACATGTGGGATTAATTAAAACATGGATTAAAGGGGTGTTTTGGGTGTTTGTTGTACGGCCGAAACCCACAAACCGAGAGCCAAGCTCTCGGCGTGGCTGCTACACCACCACCGAGACCCTCAAAGGGCTCGGCTTGGTTGGTTTGTGCTCGGACGAAGGCAAGGGACCCCGACTCGAGGTCGGGGTATGGTTTGGGTTTGGAACGAGTGCCAACCGAGACCAATAGGGTCTCGATGGGGCTTTTGGTGTTGACAGTAAGAACCGAACAAACAAGAACAGCGGAAACCAGTCACAACCGGTGGGAACCGGCTGTGAACCAGTGTGAATCGGGCTTGGCAGTGGCTGTCATGGCTCGGTAGTGGGAACCGAGAGCCACCAGTGTCAACCGGATAGTCGGTCTAGCCACTGGTAGGGCTGTTTGGCTCGGCTTATATGTGACCCCGGGTACGGGCTTGGGTTAATATTTAGAACACGGGTTCGGGTTTCGGGGAAAATATTAAAATCAGAAAATATGTTTAATTAAATTATTTCTAAAATTATTTAATTTAATTAAATGCATGACTTAGGTTAAATATTAAAATTACTATTTCATGTATAACCTAAAGTATTTTACTTAGCTTAGTTTAATTAAAACATGTATTTTAATTAAATTCTTATAATGTATAGTTTAATTAATTAACCAAGTTATTTAATTAAAAAGCTATTACCTTTAAATCATGACTTGTATTATACTAATTAAACTTTACTTATTATTAATAATCCAGCTTATTTCTAATTAAAGAAACATACTATTTTTGGAAACGTTCTATTTTTAGAAACTTACTATTTATGGAAAACCTGCTATTTTTAGAAAATTACTTAGTATTATAATACAAGTATTATAATACCACACTACATGAATAATAAACAAGATACAAGAATAACTATAGTAAACAATTGAAACAACTAAAACATGACATAGCATGAATAATAAGCTAAGAACACGTATAACCAGTAAAACACATGTAATTTAGACAACTCATACACGTTCCCATTCTTATGTAGTATTATCCGTCAAGGCGGAGTAGGTTCTTCAGCGTTTCTGTTAGCTTCTACTGGACACAAGGTACGGATTTCCCGTCCTTCAGTAAGGACAACCTCTTCCTTTATTAGGATTTCCCGTATGCAGCCAGCTATTTTCCCTAGTAGTTATAGATTAAATGCTTATGTTTTATTAGTTACCTTAGCCATATACATGCATGACCAGCTTCACCTAGTTATGGAGGTACCATAACCATAACACTAGAGGCACCAGTGTTATGACTTCACCACGGCGGAGTGATAGCTCGTGGCGTCCCTTTCAGTTATTTGGCTATTATTATCTTATTATTATCATGTGGGGCGTATGGGTGCATCCTAGGCTCAGTTTCAGTCAGGATTTCATGGTGAATGTGGTGTGTGCCTTGCATCCTTCACAAGGAGCTTATCCCTCCTACCCATTACTAATTAATTAGATGCATCCCCTCTAATTTGCATGACGAGGTCACCCCTCCAAGTATTCATGCACTTTGTTGACCTCATGACCTATATTGGCTTTTGGTATATTAAACTAATACAGATTTTCATAAGTAACATAAGCTATGTTTTCAGAACTAAAACCAATAAACATGACATACATCTAGGTTTCCCAGGACTTATTCATTTCTGCTGCAATTCATGCTCTACATGCTTTATATGCTTTCATTCCTTTATGTCTTTATGCTATGCTATATATCCGTGCACTGACCGTTATGCTCAGCCATTTTCCATTTCCATGTTCCCAAACGGCAGGTACCCAAGGTCGCAAGTAGGATCTCTAGAGTATGTGCATTCGGATGGAAGCTATCCAGCCTCTCTTACCTTATGCATTTATTCCTACTTTTTCATCCTTTATGTAACACCCCCAAATTTACACAATTCAATACAGCGGAAGAGTCGTTGGTGTTACGGGATAGCACATTACTCACATCATAGACAACGCTTTAAAAATCGCGTCGTTTAATAATAAAGCATTTTCTATTCATGAATATCAAATTTACATAGGTCCCAAGTCATAGTATTTCATACAATGTTTACAAAACATTTGAATGGAAATTGTTATTTAAGTGCGGGCCATGAATTCTTGTTTTCTTCCTGAGAGTTACCTTCAAGTACCTGAGATAAAACATGTTAAAAGAAAAGGTCAGCGAAAACGCCGAGTCAATTAATAGAGTTTAATGAAATCCATTAATATATCATCGGTATAAAATTATTACCGAAAATCATTTTGTACAATTCTTTGTTGTAGGCCATAAAATAAGCCAAAAACATTTTAGACAATTCTTTGTTGTAAATCATACTATAGGCTTTTGCCTTCAAAACCATTATACGAACCAATGTCGTAAATACATCATACAATACGTTTTATAACGTTGTATAGAGTTAAATAAAAACCGTTATATGAATATGGTTGTGTAAAACCAAAACACGCACATAATATCAATAATAAGACCCCGTATTGCTAGTCAGACAATATATTGTAATTCAATGCGTAAAGCAGTATTTTTGTTATTTGGATTATTATAAGTCGCATGACATTGCTACCTTACTATAAAAAACAACGGGTAGCTAACCCGAAACTCAATTTGCCCATCTAAGTTAGCGTGTCGTCACAAAATTACGCTATGGAGATCTTCTCATACATAAATTCGCTTACCAATCAATGTGGCACGACAGGGATCAACCGTCAAGGCGCGAACTGGGGTGATCTTACCCAAATAGTACTATTATATGCATAAGCGTCTACCAAATCCCGGTAGTTCACAATTCATGATAATGGGACTTTTAGTGACATAACCTAACTTTAATAATCCATTTTGTTTCATTTATCGGGTCATATAATCATTCATCGGGTCATACAATCATTCGGGTCCAAATAAACAAGCAAACAATCGGGACAACTGGTGTCCTATTTTATTAAAACTAACATGTTATCTCCCTCGCGGGTTTATAAAACATTTAATAAAAACATTTAAAAGAGTTCGAGGCTATGAACTCACGTTGATAGGGAAAGGCGGTTATTGGCGATTTCGATGTACGGTACGTGCTTCAATCACGGAAACCTAGACAAATAATACTCGGTTTTAGACTCTTTTCAAATGAATTCATAAAAAAATAGCTATGTACATATATGATGATATCATGAGTATGATGATGATCATGTGGGATTTTATATCTTCATACACATTATAGTGTTATGTGTTAGTCAATTTTTTGACTAGTTACACTAATTTCACTCCAATTTCATATCAAGGCCCAATAAGCCCATTAGAGTCCAATACCTTATATTAGTCCATTTATACTTTTTATACCAGACCTTTAATCATATGTTTGGCCCATGTGGGTTAAGCCCAATGAGTGAGTCCATTAGTGTTTAGCCAATCTAGTTGGGCTAATAGTCCAATAAGGCTACTTTGGCCCGTTAATGTCCATAAGTCATAAAGCTCGGGTTTTATCGGTTTTTACTTGTCAAATGTACTTAAACATAAGTATATGAGTTATAAAAAGTTTACATTAGACGGGTCCGACCATCTAAGTTTTATTTGACGAAAACGTTAATTTATCGGTTTTAGCCGAAAAGACGTAAAACTTATGTTTATAGTTTTATAACTTATAAAACTTATCAAATTGCCATTTTTATAAAATGTCTCATTTATTTATTTATGTACATATTTATTTATATGTAATATATAAGTTAGTGGGTTTTATGTTTATATTTTATATTATATTTACTTGAGTGCTAATATTATACTATATACTTTTATTTCACAAATGTGATTTTTATTTCACTTTCACCATTTTTACCATATCTTGAGTTCTACAAGAAGATAGAAGCTCATTTTTTGGGTGACATAAACTTCATATTATTTGCTACAGTTAACTTAGTTTTACTTACTGCTCAATCTAATTCTAAATGTCCCTAACAGTCCATACAAAACAGACTATTCAGATTGGTACTTCAATTTTGTTTTGATCATATCTCACTCATTATAATGATTCCATTGCATGGCCAACTCTCACATGTGTACAAGTCTTAATAATTACTGTATATTAATTCATCTACGCTATTTTATCAGTTTAACATAAGGTTCTTTACTGTTTTTTTACATCCTACTTATTTAAGCAAGATTTACCACTTTTACATGTAGTTTTCCATCTTTTTATCCAAGTTTATCAACACATGATCCCCACACAATATTTTTAATCATCATTCATCATCATATACATATACATAAATGAAGAAAATACAAGATTACATATTAAAAAATAACAAGGAAATGGGAAGGATGATCTTGTTACCACCAAGATTATGAAAGTTAAGATCAATCTTGACTTTTTGTTGGCAAAACTTGTGCTGCACCAATATCAACTTCAAGATCACCTATCTTCAAGAACTCCTTGTGGAAAATCAGCCCTAAGACTACATAGAAACTCCTCTTTGGATGTTATAATCACCACCAATCAATAGGGATTCAAAAGGGCTTCATCATATGTATGAATAACATAAGATTTTATTGTTAAATTTGATCAAATAGGGGTGTTTGTTGTGAGTTGGGACGGAAATGGTGGGAGAGGATGAGAGAGTTTTGTGTGTGTTACATGGAAAATAATGAAGTAAATGGTTTACTTTGGTTGTTTGGATATTGCTAGTTGTTTTTGGAATACTTATGGGACAAGTGTCCCTAAGTTACTTAATAACTTGCCACATCAAGTGTGGTGGTGGTATAGTAGACGCCACATGTATTGGGTGTGGGCAAGTGTAAACTTGTCTCATCCCCAATAATTTACGGGTACTCCTCGATTCTAGTTTCCTCGATTGGGTGCCCTCGGGTCGTTTTATGAAAAACGTTTTAATAAATTATGAATCAACGACACAAAACGAATCTAATAAAAATTGTCTCGTCAAAAATGGAGTTCAAAAACGTAAATACGTAATCCTAGGGTTTCCGGTTTAGTCATAAAGGACGTTAAATTATGCTCATAAGTCCTAATCTCTTCTCGTAAATTTGTGAGTTTATGAACAAACACAAATTTTAAATTCCAAAACAATATTCACGGATAAATTTATTTCCTGAAGTGTCAGACTGTCACCAAAAACGGTGTATGTAAACGTAAGCACGTAACGTAGAATCCTCGGGTTTAGACGTAGTCGATGCTACTTCAAGACGTAAACCTAAATTTCTTCCCAAAAATGAGTGATTCATAATATAACATTAAAATAACGTTTTTAAATAATAACTGAGAATAAAATATCGACCATAAATTGATGGATTATCACAGCATTTACCCCTAAACAGGATCTTTGTCCTCAAAGATCAATTTATCTTACTACTCGCTTCTTATAGAGTTAAAGTCATGTGGGTATTTCCTCAACATTCGGTCTTTTCTTTCAAGTGTAATTCATTACAATACGCGAGTTTCATCAAACATAACTACGGGAATACGATCAGGCTTAATGTTGACTTACGTTCTGTATCCATGATGTTCACGGGTTTTGATGAATGCAACTTTTCGCCGATCTAAACTTCATCAAGAAGTAATCAGATTTTTACTTGATAGACATTTTATCAATTTCAATATACGGAACATAATTCACGCAGCCCTTGAAGTCCTAAGGTAGATACAGCTTATATGCCTTTCAAAGCAACTTTTTACATCATCTCAATTGTCCCATACAACTGGGACTTATTTCCCATGATCTTTCAGATCATCAATTCACTTTTCCATGGTAAAATTTTTTGGCATAACTTCGCTACCCATTCTTTGCTTCAAGATCTACATTTCATATTCACATAACCTCCTGCCCACTACCGGCAATCAATAATCAGATCCTAATTTCAACAATCATTCCAGGTGTCACGGGTCGGGTATTTTGTAAGGTTAGGTTTGTCATCATAGGCAACGTTAAACCTAAAAGACATGTCAAACTCACAATGGGTGTATGTCGGGTATCTTCATCCCAACTCCTGCCTACATATGCTCTTATATTTGAATCCTCACAAGATTTGATCTCAATCCTAATACGAATATTTTCAATGATAATCTCTCCAAAGGAAAACGATTATCCCGTTCATTACCAAAGGTCAATCATTCAAACATAAAACAAGACTTCTAGTGTTTTGGATCGTTACTTTACCTCGTCCCTTCGATTGGGGTGGTAAACAGTACTCTCATCAAGGTTCGTTCCCAATGACTTCTAAGCAAATCTCTAGAAATTCGATGCGAAGCGAGGATCTTGATAGAGATGATCGATACAGGCACACTATGTTTACACAACTCCTTTAAATACAAAGAATAAATTTCTTCATCAAGAATCTATCATTAACGGGAATGATATTAGTAGATTTGGTCAGTCCGTCGACGATGTCCCAAATCGAATCAAATTCAGATGATGACCTTTACAATAGTTAGACGTTTACTAATGTATGAGGCGATGTCTGCCTTCATAATTTGCCATTAGTACAACTTCTTCAGATAAAGATACATTTTATCAGAAATGGCATGAATAGAATACTTAAACTTATGAGATTCTGACATGACTAAATCTCGAAATCCTCCGTATTCAGGCAACCACAAGCGACCTTTAATACATTTAACGCCATCGGCTTCTCAATTCTAATGGTTCACATTAGCCGCGAACCCCTTTTATTATCTAATTTATCCTTCTTACAAGCATCAGTTATTTTTAAATTGTTCGGGTAAATTGTTTTGCACAGTTCATTACTAAGGAACACATCCTAATTGGTTCTTTATCCTTTCTACATAACGTGTCAGTATTTACATTCATCTTTCCTGATGAAATAATTATCATGACCACAATTCACTCAGAAATTTTTTCTTCATATTTTCTAAGTTTTAGTTTCGTTTCAACTATCATTTTTATCAGTTTTGCTCAATCCGACGTCAAAAGCGTCGATAGTTATTACAAGTAATTAAATAATAAATATTTATTTTTTATGAAATGTAAATGTAAAAATTTTAAATTTCTTAGTTCGACCAATTTTAGAAAAATGTTTAAAAATAAATTTGAATTTTGTTAACACTATTTTTGTTGATTTATCGAAAATAATTATTAAGATTCGTAAATGTTCGAAAAATCTTTGGTTATACTTTGGTCAAAATTTTCTTAGTTGAAAAGCAAAAATTGCCATTTCATATTTTAAGTCATGGTTTAAATGGTTTTCCTCAATTCTTCCTAGGTTGTCTTGAGGTATGCACAACATTTACCCCTAAACAGGAGTTTAGTTAAATGATTTGGGTATGAGGGAATAATCCCTTAAAACAATTTCTTTGATAAATTATTTGTCAAAACATATTTCCACTTTCCTTTTGGTAAAACCCAAAGCCTTAATGGCTCTAATCTTTAAAGAGACAATATATTCCATTATCTATTACTCACACGGTCAAATTATGTAAAGGATTAAGCCTTAAATCACATGTTAAATATTCAAGGTACAGTTTTTCATTGCTCGGCCAACGCAGGGCAGTCTATAAATAATTATTAACTCATTCTTATTCTTAGAAACAAACAAATGGTCCTTAATGATCACAAGCATGAATTTATCAAATTACAGCCTACACACGTGATTCACCAAATTTATGGATTCTACATGTGCATTGGTCAATCCAAACAACATAACATGAAAATCATAATGTTCATTATAAGTTCTGAATATAGTGATTGGGATGGATAATCTTTTTCGCGGACGCGAAGTTGATGATAACCATGTCGTGGATCAAATCTTTAGAACATACGCTAGAACCTTGTAAATGATCGAACAAATCTTCCATCTTGAGTAATGGATATAAATTTTGATCGTCAATTTTCCTAGTTCACGGTAATTCAACAAATATTAGGAATAATAACACCATAGCTCTTCATAATAACGAGCTCGGTGTAACTGACTCAAACAACTAAAAAAAACCCTAACACATCAATGGCTGCCAAAAAAATCCCTTCTTCTCTTAACCTAATTTTCTTTTTCCTTTAATCTGAATACCTTATAATGATGCTGTTTTCTCGAATAATCACTGATTAATCTTGAGTTAACAAAGTTTTTATTTGGTTGATTGATTTTAGGGTAAATTAAATTGGTTTTTATATTACTTTTTGTGCCGTCATTGTTTTTTTTTGCGATTATTTTATTCGTTGGTGGTTAATTGTCAATTTGGTCGTGCCTTGATAACGTGTCTACTGGACAATTCTGTTAATTTTGTGGGTTATCGCAAGTTAGGGTTGGTATACGTCGGCTGACATCACTAATTTTGTGGGTTATCGCAAGTTAGGGTTGGTATACGTCGGCTGACATCACTAATTTTGTGGGTTATCGCAATTCTGTTATTTTTGTCGGCTGACTTAGGTATAATTAATGGTCATTGCAAGTTAGGGTTGGCTTCTTTTGGCGGCTGTTGGTATAATTAATGGTCATTGCAAGTGGGTTCGGTTGTTTGGCGGTTGACTTTAAGTCTTGGTTTTCAAATTTCACGTGACATTATTTTGTTTACAGGTTGCAATTAATTTAATCGCAAGTTTTGTCTCCGGTTGTTTGTCGGCTAACTCTTGGCGGCTGACATTATTGGTCTGACATTAATTTAAGGTTGCAATTAATTTAGTGTCGCTATTAATTTCCTAGGTGTCTTTGAATCTGGGTTTTGGTTATCGTTTGTTTTTACGATAAAAAAAAATAAAAAAATAGTTACTGTTTGTTTAGGGGTTATTTTTCGTGGTTAGGGCTGTGTTGGATTAAACATGGATTCGAGCAATGAAAGTGATAAGCCATTGTTCACAGGTTGGAATGATAGGGATATGGTGTCTAATCTTAAGGTTTTAGTAACGTTAGAGGAGATATCTAATTTGTTTTCTATTCCTTTGAATACTGTGCGTGACATTGAAGTGTTTGCAAATGGTGTTAAGGCAAACAAATTTCCTAAATGGTCTACCTTACCTAAGGAGACCACTATGCTTTATTATGAAGTTTTGTGTGAACGCCATATGAATCTTACTAGCAAAACGTCTTCACTCAGTTCAGGTGGTTCGAGTGTGCACTCAGCACAAATGGCTAACGAAACAGATGATCCAAATGTTTCCTCTTCTTGTGATGTATCTTTGGACCTTGCAGCTAAGGCTGCAACAATTAATGGTATGCAACCGTGTAATCTACAGGAGGTTTTGAAATTATTTGGTGTAACGATTTGCACGGTTGGTGATGCGGGTGAATTTATGCATGAGTTAAAAATGAAGAAACATCCTTTGTGGGGATTGATCTCACATGACCGTGCTAAAGAAATTCTGGAATTACTTTGCAAATTTGAAGCTGATATGGTTACGTCTACTAATGGAGGTATTAATGCAATCTTTTCTTCGTTTAATTCTGAAAATGTTTGTGAAGGGGTTAATATCTCTATTCCTAGGAAGGTAGTTGAAAAAGTAAATACTCGTTACCACAACGCTTTATATGGTTACTTTCTTGGTAAAAGGATTGCATTTCCTGTGGTTGAGTATTTTGCTAAGAATCATTGGGCAAAACATGGTCTTAAGCGTATCATGATGAATGAGAAAGGTTTTTTCTTTTTTCAATTTGGGTCTAGTGAGGGTCTTAATGCGGTTCTGGAAGGTGGTCCGTGGATGGTTCGTAATTCACCAATTTTTCTTAAGAAATGGACTATGAAAACGAATCTTCTAAAGGAGGAACTAACTCGTATACCGGTATGGGTCAAGTTTCATGATGTCCCGCTACAGGTATTTGAAGAGGAAGGTATTAGTTTAATTGCTTCGTTTCTTGGTAAGCTTATTATGATGGATAATTATACGGATAATATGTGCAAAGAGTCTTGGGGTCGTTGTAGTTTTGCTCGTTGTCTTATTGAGATGAACGCGGATTCGGAGTTTATAGATAACGTTACTATTAGTGTCCCTGATCTTGAAGGCTCTGGTTATACTAAGGAATTAATTCGTGTTGAATACGAATGGAAACCGCCTAGATGTCATACTTGTAATATTTTTGGTCATTCCTTTGATTCTTGTCCGAAAAATGTTAAACCTACAATGGTTGAAAAGGTGACAACTCATGTTGATAATGATGGATTCCAACAAGTGCAAAGTAAGAGGAAGAAGTACAAAGGTAATTTAGAGAATCAAGTTCCGAGAGGTGTTCCATTGAGTAAGGGTTCCCAAACAGGAAAGACGGTTGTTTTTCGTCCAAAAACTCGCTTGGATACTATAAGTACGAGTGGTGATAATAGTAGAAAGTTGAATACTAAATCTGGTCAGTCGCAGCAGTCTAGCAATCCTAATGGTCTGAACAAGGGTCAAGCTCAAATGAGCAGTGTTTCTACATCTAATAAATTTTCATCTTTGTCCATGCCTGGTATTGACGAAGTGGCTCAAGTAAGCGAGGAAGATAATGAGGAGGAGGAGGAGGGAGTCGAGGTCGTCTTTGATGAATCGGTGAATCTTCTCAACACTAATATAGGGGCAAGCACTCCAACTGGTTGATCCCATGCTGATATTTTATTATTTTTCTCGTAACTTTATGTTATCGTCTTGGTCTTTATCTAGTTTATATATTTCCAGTATTCTAGACTAGTTAATGTTTATGGCCTGTCATAAACATTTTGTTTAACAAGCTGCCTGTAGCTTGCGGTTAATGTGGTATTTCAGCCACATTCCTTGTACTTCAACGCTTTTTTTGGTTCTATTTACCGGGGTCATTGTTACCCTTTTACCAAAAAAAATTAATAACGAGCTCGGTAAAATAAAATCCTTCTTCGACAACTCTCTCAGTTGTACGGTAATTCTTTTAATTCAGATGGTGCTGACGTACAGTGCACATGCCACAAGTGCAGCACCGGGAATATAATGAATACCAATTTCAACCTGCCTTAATGGCAAAAGTCTAGGTAATTCACCAGCAAATACCTCCTAAAATTTTAGATAACAGAAACATCTTTTAATAAATTTACTTTAAGTTCTTTCTAGATTACAAAATCTTATGACTAGTTCATAACCATCCATGGTATAATTTCAAATCTAAATGCAGGATATGGTCATCCATCAAGAATTATTTAGATCACTTTTGATAATCAACATCTTATCTTTTAAGGGAATTCTACTCGAGTTCCCATCAATTAAGACAATGTCGTCATGTCATAATCAATGAATCCATTCTACTGGCACTACCAACTTTCCAGTTTCATTACCGTTGATAAGATGTGAACTTCTCAAAAGACTAATAATAACTCATAATACTTCACAGATTCAAGGACATCTGGAGACATAACTAGCCTTAAAAAGAGTAAGGTTAACACATAATCTACACGAGAGAATTTCAAATCAGATACAGACGAAAACATTTAACGAATATGAATATATCCCATGTTTTCATAATTTGAGTACGCATTCGAAAGCTCCTCGGATCGTTGCCTAGGTCATTCAAATGAAATCTAATCAAAAGAAATGATAGGAACGTCAATACATCCAGTCGGGTATCAACACTCGGTAATCATATACTTTTCCAAAGAATCTCACCACGGGAGAATTGGACAAGAAGGGGATATCAATTGTCAAATAAGACAATTTTCCCAGATGAGTAAATTCGACTCAGAAGAATAAATGGTACGGGCACATATGTAGGTGTATCTAACAATATGTCCCTATTTTGCACTTCTTGCAGATCTCATAAAATTTAATCTTTCATAACTTCAAAGAAAATGTAGTGTTTATTAGTCAATTTTATGGCGACTACTAATCAGCCTTGCATGGTCTATTCCAAATTGTATGTAGGCGCGCAACTATATACAATTTTAGGATTAACGATGCAATACTCAGTTCGTCAAAACTTTGTCATCATGTTTAAAATAAAAATATTTTCATGCTTAATTCTTGAATAAGAATCAAAATGAATTTACAGGGATGTTCTTTGTTATGAAAACAATTAAGTTTTCCAAAGCGTTTCATAAACAACTTTACTTCGATAACGATTATTTATAAGTCTCACTTTAAATAATCCATATGGTGATGAGAACCCAATTTTTCTCAAGGAATACTGTTTTAACTTATAAAAACAAAGAGTGATCTGCAAAAGCGTGATGAAAAGATGTTTACCAAGAACTAACTACAATATGATAGGAAATGAGCTTAGCCAATTAATCATGAGGTCCATGACCTCGATGGCGCTCAAAAAGAATAATCCACAACGTAACTCAAATCGAGATGAGTACTTGTTCAATGGTTGCATCACTAATGCGAACATTAGGATGAAGCAATAAAATATAGATAACATCGATACATGTAGGATTTAGCAATCAAGGGTAGTCTTTTCATTAATCACAAACAAGTCAAAATTATACCGTAACACATTACGTGTTGCCATGTCATACAATTCCAAAAACTCATCCTACCAACTGATGTCTCAGTTAAGTTAGCTATTTTTAAAAGATACCACAATGAATACTAATCTACAAGAGTCATGGGGGTTCCACCTGTCCTGGAAGATCCATCGGTCCCAATTCAGAAGAAGTTTTCTTCAATTTATTTCTTGGACACTGGGCATCCTTGTCAGTGGACAATGGCCTAGGAACAACCCTTAACACGAATCAACAATCATTTAAAACCTTATAATTCAATCACAGGACTTAACAACTTCCTCTAAACAATTTCTTATTCCATACAAGTTAAATTTACTTTATTCAAGTTTTAATCAACTTATACTCAATTCGATATCCTACCTCATTCTCCAATACTTTCAACCTTATTCTTAGGCCTTGAAAGGGCAATAAAAGTTCGATATGAAGCACACTTAATTTCTAATCATATAACTCTTACAACAATATTTATCTAATGAGTCACTAGTATGAAATGACTCACACATTCAATTAGACTTCTTGGAAAGGTACTAGTGGCATGAGGCTTTTGGGTAATGGTTCCAATGACAGCCTCAGGTGCAACATTCACCTTTTCGATTTCAATTTAAGAATTGGGTGACAACGAATCAGATGATACCTTTCCAGGTGGTAACGTTTTGTCAAACTTCACTCTATAAGGGAAGATCGTCATGACATCGATATCAGATTTAATATCGCCAATTCTTCTTTAATATCACAATCAACTAATATCAACATTCCTACGAATATCAACCATTTTGTTGGGATCATAAACAACCACTACTTGGTTTAGATCTAGGATAGCTAGATTTCCTACAGGAATAGCTTCGATTGATTTTCTAGGGGAGTTAGGGTTTCTTGTGACAATCTATGTCGTATAAATACCTCATATATGTATTAAAATAATCATCAAACAATCATGTAATCAAATTACAACATATATACATAATCCAAGTTATATATATATTTAAATAACACTTCTCAGTCTGGTCTTGTCGGTAACTCGGGAATTCTTTGGCGCCGTTATAGTCAAAAGATTTTTAGACACTTTGAGAAAACGTTTATAGCTAAAAGATTTTGAAATGTTTTATTCAAAACCATGGTTTTAAAAATCTTTCGTTCTCTATAACGAGAGCTCTGGTACCAAACTGTAACACCCCCAAATTTACACAATTTAATACAGCGGAAGAGTCGTTGGTGTTACAGGATAGCACATTACTCACATCATAGACAACGCTTTAAAAATCGCGTCGTTTAATAATAAAGCATTTTTCATCATGAATATAAAATTTACATAGGTCCCAAGTCATAGTATTTCATACAATTTTTACAAAACATTTGAATGGAAATTGTTATTTAAGTACGGGCCATGAATTCTTGTTGTCTTCCCGAGAGTTACCTTCAAGTACCTGAGATAAAACATGTTAAAAGAAAAGGTCAGCGAAAACGCCGAGTGAATTCATAGAGTTTATCAAAATCCATTAATATATCATCGGTATAAAATTATTATCGAAAATCATTTTGTACAATTCTTTGTTGTAGGCCATAAAATAAGCCAAAAACATTTTATACAAATCTTTGTTGTAAATCATACTATAGGTTTTTCCTTCAAAACCATTATACGAACCAATGTCGTAAATACATCATACAATACGTTTTATAACGTTGTATAGCGTTAAATAAAAACCGTTATATGAATATGGTTATGTAAAACCAAAACACGAACATAATATCAATAATAAGACCCCATATTGCTAGTCAGGCAATATACTGTAATTTAATGCGTAAAGCAGTATTTTCGTTATTTGGATTATTATAAGCCGCATGACATTGCTACCTTACTATAACAAACAACGGGTAGCTAACCCGAAACTCAATTTTCCCATCTAAGTTAGCGTGTCGTCACAAAATCACTATATGGAAATCTTCTCATACATAAGTTCGCTTACCAATCAATGTGGCACGACGGGGATCAACCGTCAAGGCGCGAACTGGGTGATCTTCCCCAAATAGTACTATTATATGCATAAGCGTCTACCAAATCCTGGTAGTTCACAATTCATGCTAATGGTACTTTTAGTGACATAACCTAACTTTAATAATCCATTTTGTTTCATTTATCGGGTCATATAATCATTCATCGGGTCATACAATCATTCGGGTCCAAATCAACAAGCAAACAATCGGGACAACTGGTGTCCTATTTTATTAAAACTAACATGTTATCTCCCTCGCGGGTTTATAAAACATTTAATAAAAACATTTAAAAGAGTGCGAGGCTATGAACTCACGTTGATAGGGAAAGGCGGTTATTGGCGATTTCGATGTACGATACGTGCTTCAATCACGGAAACCTAGACAAATAATACTCGGTTTTAGACTCTTATCAAATGACTTCATAAAAACAATAGCTATGTACATATATGATGATATCATTAGTATGCTGATGATCATGTGGGATTTTATATCTTCATACACATTATAGTGTTATGTGTTAGTCAAATTTTTGACTAGTTACACTAGTTTCAATCTAATTTCATATCAAGGCCCAATAAGCCCATTAGAGTCCAATAATTTATATTAGTACATTTATACTTTTTTTACCAGGCCTTTACTCATATGTTGGGCCCAAGTCGGTTAAGCCCAATGAGTAAGTCCATTAGTGTTTAGCCAATCTAGTTGGGCTAATAGTCTAATAAGGATACTTTGGCCTGTTAATGTCCATAAGTCATAAAGCTCGGGTTTTATCGGTTTTTACTTATCAAATGTACTTAAACATCAGTATATGAGTTATAAAAAGTTTACATTAGACGGGTCCGATTGTCTAAGTTTTATTTGACAAAAACGTTAATTTATCGGTTTTAGCTGAAAAGACGTAAAACTTATGTTTATAGTTTTATAACTTATAAAACTTATCAAATTGCCATTTTTATAAAATGTCTCATTTATTTATTAATGTAAATATTTATTTATATGTAATATATAAGTTAGTGGGTTTTAAGTTTACATTTTATATTATATTTACTTGAGTGTTAATATTATACTATATACTTTTATTTCACAAATCTGATTTTTATTTCACTTTCACCATTTTTACCATATCTTGCGTTCTACAAGGAGATAGAAGCTCATATTTGGGTGACTAAACTTCATATTATGTGATACAATTAACTTAGTTTTAGCTACTGCTCAATCTAACTCTAAATTTCACTAACAATCCATACAAAACAGACTATTCAGATTGGTACTTCAATTTTGTTTTGATCATATCTCACTCATTATAATGATTCCATTGCATGGCCAACTCTCACATATGTACAAGTATTAATACTTACAGTATATTAATTAATTTATGCCATTTTATCAGTTTAACATAAGGTTATTTACTGTTTTTATACAGCCTACTTATTTAAGCAAGATTTACCACTTTTACATGTAGTTTTCCATCTTTTTATCCAAGTTTAACAACACATGATCCCCACACAATATTTTTAATCATCATTCATCATCATATACATATACATAAATGAAGAAAATACAAGATTACATATTCAAAAACAACAAGGAAATGGGAAGGATGATCTTGTTACCACCAAGATTATGAAAGTTAAGATCAATCTTGACTCTTTGTTGGCAAAACTTGTGGTGAAACAATATCAACTTCAAGATCACCTATCTTCATGAACTCCTTGTGGAAAATCAGCCCTAAGACTCTATAGAAACTCCTCTTTGGATGTTATAATCATCACCAATCAATAGGGCTTCAAAATGGCTTCATCATATGTATGAATAACATAAGATTTTGTGGTTAAATTTGATCAAATAGAGGTGTTTGTTATGAGTTGGGACGGAAATGGTGGGAGAGGATGAGAGGGTTTTGTGTGTGTTGGATGGAAAATAATGAAGTAAATGGTTTACTTTGGTTGTTTTGATGTTGCTAGTTGTTTTTAGAAGACTTATGGGACAAGTGTCCCTAAGTTACTTAATAACTTGCCACATCAAGTGTGGTGGTGGTATAGTAGACGCCACATGTATTGGGGGTGGGCAAGTGTAAACTTGTCTCATCCCCAAAAATTTACGGGTACTCCTCGATTCTAGTTTCCTCTATTTGCGTGCCCTCGGGTCATTTTACGAAAAACGTTTTTATAAATTATGAATCAACGGCACAAAGCGAATCTAATAAAAATTGTCTCATCAAAAACGGGGTTCAAAAACGTAAATACGTAATCCTAGGGTTTCCGGTTTAGTCGTAAAGGACGTTAAATTATGCTCGTAAGTCCTAATCTCTTCTTGTAAATTTGTGAGTTTATGAACCAACACAAATTTAAAATTCCAAAATAATATTCGCGGATAAATTTATTTCCTGAAGTATCGGACTGTCACCAAAAAGGGTGTATGTAAACGTAAGCACGTAACGTAGAATCCTCCGGTTTAGACGTAGTCGATGCTACTTCAAGACTTAAACCCAAATTTCTTCCCAAAAATGAGTGTGTTCATAATATAACATTAAAATAATGTTTTTAAATAATAATTGAGAATAAAATATCGACCATAAATTGACGGATTGTCACACTTTACTTCTTTTGGACATTGTTTAGTCCTTTCATTTACAGTACTTAATATTGCTTGTGTGTGAGTTACTTAGACTACTGATGTTTGATTCCGTTATTTCTATTTATGGTCATGAATGTTTAGGCATTTACCTTGCATGCTTTGATGACACGCCATATTTTACTGTGGCATTTCAACTTAACAAATGGGGTCACAACATGTGCACATAAAAGTAAACACGAAAACACATATGCATATAGAATGAAAGACAAATAGAAAACACATGATCATATAGGTGTAATGCAATGGTTATCTAAAAATGAGAATGTAGTGGTATGCAAGTAGAAGAAGTACTCAAGGTTTAACACAATCAAGATGTTCATATGCACAAATATCCATTAGCACTCAACACAAGGAAAATCCTTCAGATTCTTTTTAACATCATTGTTTTATCTTATGCCAAACACCTTTTTTCAAAAACACTATTAGTTTCAAGAATAACCGAAGGTGGTTTATTTGACAAGTTTACTTAGTTCATGTTTCTAAGTGACTTACTAGGTTCAAGTAAGATTATAACATATCCTAAGAGAGTGAGCTAAGTCTATAAGAAAATTGAAAGACAGTTTTCCCATCTTAGTGCACGAAATCAAGCAAATGTCGTAATGTGCATAATCATGTAATTAACAAGCAGGCAAGTGGGTAACATGGCAAGTTTGACACATATATATCACAAGTAGAAGTAATCTCAACTTTCAGCGATCAAACAAGATATATGCAAACTCTTAAACGCCAGCAAGTAACATTTAGCATACAAATATTTTTCTTCGCTTTGTGTTTACTATGATGATGTATACCAAACTTGATTAGTTTCCTTTATATGAAAAAAATATTTGTTTTAGAATGTAACACAACCTCAATAAAATACAAACTAATTTGATGTGTCCGAGTCAAGAGAAATAAGACAAAATGCTAAAGTAAGTTCACAATTTTAGACATTTTATCTCTTTTTTACTTGTTTCACTATGTTATGAATGTAACCAGCATTTGAGAGTGTATTTATATGAAAGTAGACTCATATACCTTCTAAACGATAGGTGGCATGACTTCTACAGACTTACGGTTAAAAAGTTATGACCTTTTGAAGTTGGCTGAAAAACTACAATCACAGAGGACCACGGAACCCGTCGAACCCCTTTAACAAGGCGTTCGCCCATTTACGAAAGGGGTCCGTGGGTCTGTGAGACAGACTGCAAATTTTCCCAAAAGTTGTGTTTTAACATAGCGGTAATGCATAGGACTTACTAGACTTGATAACAAACATATAATACACATCTTAAACATCATTTCTACTTATGAGACTTATCTATGAGTTTATGGAAATGATTTTTCAAAAAAATTAAGTGTTGTGCCAAACACTAATTTAAAAACCATATTTTGTACGTTTTCATTATAGACACACAACGATACTCACCAATCCTTTTTAAAACATCTTTATTTATGTTTTTGGAAATCTTCAAGCTAATTTAACAAGGTATACTAAACAACAAAATAAACAAAGAAATGATTCTCATATTTTATCCTGCTTCAAGGTAATTTGATACATGGACCGTGCCCTATTTTAAAAACCATATATTTTTAAGAATTAGAGCTACCCGCACTGATAACAATTGTAAAAAGTTAGAAGGGAGGGGATTGAATAGTTTTCTTTTAATCTTTTAAAACCTTTTGTATCAAATGTCCATTGGCGGGGACATAGTATGAGAGGCGTTTGTTTATAGTCAAAGACTATATGAATCAAGTAGCACATTGAGATATCACAACACACACAAGCAATGCAAGTACAAGGATAAAGAAAAGTAAATGCAAACCGACACAGTGATTTATAGTGGTTCAGCTAAAAGGAATCCTTCCTTGCCCTACATCCACTCCACGAGTCACCTACTCAAGAGTTCGACTTAACTAATCAAGAATCTCCTTTACACTGGTCGAGAAACCTTCACACTTAGCTTACAATCTTTTCTAACACCTAAGTTATGATGTTGTGTTCTTTCACATGGGTACAACAAGTCCCTTCTACATCGCTTACACCTATCCGGTATTAAGCTACACACCGGGTCCTCGCACAAAGGATAGGACCAACACCCTTTTACACCGCATACAATATTTTTCACATGGGTACAACAACTTGCTTCACACTACGTACTTTGTGGTTTACAACACCAACCACATTATTGCACAAGAGTAGAAGTATAGACACAACAATGGTGATTGTGTAGGTAACACTTAACACATTTACGCAAAGTGAAACCCTGAAGGATCAAAGCTTGGAGAGGTTTCTTGAGAAAGAGAGAGATATCTGAGAAGATAGATCTTTAGACATGGTGTAGAGATGAAGCTTTATCTTGGAAGTATGGCATACGACCCAAGTGATCTTCATATCTGCAAAGAAATACACTAGAAAAAGTGATGAACAAGTATAGATCTGAGATCTATATGTTAGAGATAAGATATATGTAATAGAAGTTATGATAGAGAGAAGGATAGAGAGAATGTGACCCAAAGGGGTGAGTTCTAAGATTGGATTTAGCTTGGTATTTATAGGCAAAAGAGCTGACAGTCACAGAACCCGTCAGACCCTTTGTCAAGGGGTCTGTCGGGGTCTGTGGGGTCTGACTTTTTTTTTGCCATAAGTACTCAAAAGAAATTCAAGCTTATACTCAAAGTCATTACTACCTTGTAGTTGACTTCTAATATCTGATTTTAAGAGAGTGTACAAGTAATTTTTATGTGTTAATAACATTATACAAAAGTGTATAAGTTTAGAAAAATACTTGTAGTAGTATGTTAAGACAAAATATAATTTTCGAGTAACTTATATATTTTACGTTATGTATTACAAGTTACATGTTTGTCATCAACAAAACAACCAAGAATGTCTAGATTAAATATCGTAATATTTGCACTAACAGGAGACACTTCCATTAGCTTTTTCAGCGCAAGGATGAGGACTTATCTCTATCGAGGCGTCGTAAAAAGGTGGATGTATTTACACGGAGCATCCGAAACTACTCGGAATACAAAAAGCGGCGCATGCCGTCAAATGTCAAAACTTACGAAGGTACTACAGATCTGGGTGATCACCTGAAGGTTTTCGAATCGTAGGTAGGGATTGAGAGATGGCTAGAACCTAAGTAGCGTCACATGTTTAATTCTAACTTAATTGGCAATGCACAAAATTAGTTTGACAAGCTCCCACATCGACGAATTCGAGGATCAACGAAGAGTTTTCCAAAGAAATTATACACAGCAAAAGAAGTGCGACAAGAACCCTGTTTTACTCGCAAGAGTCAAGCAAAAAAATGGGGAATCCTCGGAGGATTTTGTAGAATGCTTGAAGAGTGAATGCAATCAAATCAGAGAGTGCCAAGAAATCTTGAAAATTTTTGGTTTCATGGAAGGAATAACGAATCAGGACCTGATATGAAAACAAAATGATAGGACTCCAGCGACCTTTGATGAATTAATGCGACGGATCAGATCTTTTATTCAAGGAAAAGTAGCAGACGCTGACAGTAGAAAAGGGAACTCAAACTACAGATCTTAAGATCAGTCCAAGAGGCGGGCATACTAGCAGAACAATGACCGGAATCCCGACTATCGAGGAGCTCCGAGTGGAGGAGATGATAAGTTCACCCCGCTCAAGATGACTCCGAGGGAGATATTCTTATCAGAAGGAACGAAATTTTCGAAACCCCCACCAATGACCACTCCAGTGAAGAGGCGCACATGTAATAGGCACTGTGAATACCATGGCGAGAAGGGGCACAAAACAAACGAGTTTATCCAACTAAAAAGGCACATTCAAAGCTTGGTAAAGTCAGGTAAGTTGAGTCATCTCATCAAGGATAGGGAAAAAACCGTGAATAAGAAAGATAAACCAAAGGATAAGCCCACAACAATCTATATGGTACAGTCGTGGCAACATAGAACTAGGCAGAAAGCTAGTCCAAAAATTTCTCGAGGGATGGAAATTTCGTTCCCACTGCTTACTGCGAGCAATGTATCTGAAGGACCTCTGACAATAAAGGTAAACACGAAGGATCACTTTGTTCACCACATTTATATCGATGGGGGATATTCAGCAGAAATCATGTATGAGCACTGCTTCTCGCGGCTTATGCCGGAAGTCAAAAACAGTTGCTTCCGACCACGTCACCGCTAGTCGGTTTCAGCGGGTAAGTAATCTGGACACTCGGTCAGCGCGCTTGCTAGTAACAGTCGGAGAGGATCAACATTAAAATAAGGTTTGGATGAGCTTCTTGGTGATACGATCACCATCGCCATACAATAGCATCATCGGGCGACCATGAATTATAGGAATGCAAGCTCTGCCATTCACGACCTACGGAATGCTCAAATTCCCCGTAGAATGGGGTGTTGTCTTTAACACCCCTAACTTTACACGCAGTGGAATATATCTTTGGGTGCTAAACAATGGTACAATAACACATAATTTATAAAGAACGACTCGAAAAGAGATGTTTTAAATTTACCGTTCCTAAAACATTTGTCAGAATAGCGTAGTCCCAATACATCGTAACCAAAGTACAATTAAATAAAAAGATTTAAATTGTTTTAAACTAAGGAACGATAAACATTAAAACAGTTTGAACAACAAAAGCAGTGCACAACTTCAATCCCGTGACTCCCAAGCTTCACACTCCTTGATTACCTGAAATACATGTGAGTAAATCATCAACAAAAATGTTGAGTGAAATCTATAGGTTTATATAATCATTTTGAACACAAGCAAAAGTTATAATTTGGTGGCATACTTGAAGGCAACAAGAATCGAATAATTTGCATCAACAATATAATTGTATATAGCAACAAATTTCATTAAGCTCATGGAACCGAGCCCTTAGACACTCCGTTAGGTCTAATAAGACAAGAGATTTATTAATTGTCGGTTACCTCCAGATTAATGGTACATTGCCGTATACCTGACTTCTCAATACAATATGTCCGTACAGTGGGCGTCCAGGCCCAAGCACGAGGGACATCACCCACAAACCGAACCGAGGCAGCTTCCCTCATAGATCTATTAATTGTACCAACGGCTAGCCCATCATAAGCTAGTTAACTGATAGGTGTGTAAACACCCATCCTTTTTACTACTCAATTACAATAATAACCGAGCCAAAACGTGTATTTTATGTCATTTATGTCGGAATTATGCGTGGTTTGTGTTTTTGTTGTGATTTAGGACGAAAAGGAGAAAAGTGGAGAAAACACGGGCATTCACGGGCTTTTATCAAAGAAAAAGACGAAAGACGAAGTCGAGAAGTCAAGAGTGCAAAAAGAACGGAAGTCCAAGACCAATTCTGAAGATTTATCGAAGAAAAAGTCAAAAGACGGAAGTTTACTAAAAAGCCGAAGAACTCAAGTCTTATTATGAAGAAATGTCAAGACGAGTTTTAAAGAAATCCCGAGACAAAGTCATTAAAGTCCAAGTATTAAGAAGATTAAGAAAGGATTAAGAAGATCAAGGACTAAAGCATGCAATTAAAGAAAGAAGAAAGATGGAGGAAGCTTCCTAAGCACCTCCCTAATCTCCTCTATAAATAGGATTTATTTTCATTCATTTGTTTTTGTTGGCTAATAGTGACAATTAGTTCTTCCAATTTTAATTACCTTGTCATTTACTTTTCATGTCAAATTTAAATACTTGTCTTGCACCTTAAATACCTTTAATTTCAAGTAAGTTTCCTTTTAATTCTTGTCAATCTTTATTTTTATTGTCAATCTCCTATCTACCTTTCTTTATTTGATCTTTAATCTTTATCTTTATTGTTCATGTTCATGTTCTTATTTTATTGATTTGATTAAAGTGGGTTTTGATTATTGTGGTTATTTTTATTATTTTGATTGTTTTGGATTGTTTAATTATCATTAGTAGATGTTTTGTGATTAGTTTGATTTAATCTTTTGATTTATTTTGATTGATTTTATCTAGATTCGTGTTATTGCTATTCTTCCTTGTTCTTCGCTGTCTTACTGTTCTCCAGGTTTATTCCGGATCAAAGTACTGTTCAAGAGATTCCGTATCAAGGGTTTGTGCATGTTTATTCCGGATCAAGGGTTGTTCATCCGAAATTTTAGACATTCCGGATCAGAAGTGTTTATTCGGAATAATTTATTATTCCGGATCAAACCGTTCATCCGGAATATTAGACATTCCGGATCAGCCTTTCATTCCGAATCAACCAAAAATTCCGGATCAAGCTAAAAGTTCCGGATCAACCAAACATTCCGGACCAAGGAGATATTCCGGATCAAGGGCTTCCATCCGGAATAAGTCACATACTCCGGATCAAGGAGTTTTATTCAGAATAATATTCCGGATCAACAACATTCCGGATCAAAGCTAGTATTCTGAATCAAGTCTTTATTCCGGATAAGTGACATATTCCGGATAAAGGATTTATTCCGGATCAAAGGGTTTTGGTGAATAGTCCAAGCGAAGAAGAATCATTCCGAACGAAGGTGACATTCCGGATGAGTGATTATTCCGAACGAAGGTTTATTCCGGATGAGCTGTTTTCAGGTTCTTTTTAGTTTCAGTTTTTAACTTTCTTTTTTTAATTTTCAAGCTATACTTTTCCCGCCTTTTTACTTAATTGCACTTTAAGTTTACTTGCCTTAGATTTATTTTATCCTTGCCTTAGTTTAAGTTTTAGTTGCGTTTTAAGTTTGCCTTAGATAGATTTAAGTTTGCGTTATTTACTTTTAATTGCCATTTACTTTTCGTCACGCTTTTAAATTCTTGCCATTTATTTTAAATTAATAGACTTAGATTTATTTTACTTGCCTTTTACTTTAAAGTTTTGCACTTTTAATTACTACAACGACACAACTATTTGTTTCACCAAAGAACGACTGAGTCGCATAGAACCAGAATCAATTCGAATAGACCAGAACAACGAACATATAATTTTTATACGGGCAAAAGCCTTGTATCAAATGGCGCCGCTGCCGGCTCTTTTCGTAAAGATTAACGGTTTTCTGTGAGAGACGTGTTGCTTTTTGGGATCCGTTCATTCGTGAGCGTTATTTTCTTGCTTAAAAAATTCAAAAAACCATAAAAATTAAAAAACTGTTAAAAAACACATAAAAATTAAAATTTTCAAAAATCCAAAAAGATTTTATTTTTATTGTGTATATATATTGTCTTTGCGTTTGGTATTGTTTTCTTTTGCCATTGTAGGTGTATGCATACTAGATCTTATAATTATCAAGAGCCCGAGACTCGAGAAGATTTAAGTATGGCAGGTGTCCACAACAACAATAATCCACCGCACCTCAACAATAACAACAATGTTCTTCCACAGCCCGATCTTCGGACAATGGAGGAGCTTTGTCAACCCACCATGTTTGGACGAGGAGGACCGATTACGCCGATGCAAATCACGGCTCCGGAGTTTTCGTTGAAGCACCACATGATTCAGCAAGTGCAAACAAATCCTTTTCGAGGAATGCCTGATGATGATGCCAACAAACACCTCGACAAGTTCATTAGTTGCCCGGTGCCACAATGGATGTTCTTCGCCTACAACTCTTCCCACATACTTTATCACATCACGCCGAGAAATGGTTTGATCGTCTCCCGAAGAATTCAATTCATACTTGGGATGACATGACTCAACGCTTTTTGTCGCGCTACTTTCCACCATCCATGGTCACGAGCCTTCGCAATCAAATCAGCGGTTTCATGCAAGAACCCAATGAATCTCTCTTTGATGCTTGGGAAAGATATAATGTTTTGATCGATCGTTGTCCAAACCACAACATGCTTCTAGTCACCTTAATTGATACTTTCTACAACGGTTTGACTTTTCGAGATAGTGATACGATTAATGCAGCCGCCGGTGGCACATTTATGAAAAGGAGACCCGAGGAGTGTAGAGAGCTTATTGAGAACATGACTACTCATCACAAAAATTAGGATTCCTCCGCTTCTTCAAGGAACAACCCGAGAGTCAATGTTTCTTCTACTTCAGCAAACCCCGACATGACCGAATTCACCCGCATGATGACCGAAATGAAAAAAAATATCTTGCTTCTCGCTACAAACCAACAACAAGTTAAAGCGTTAGCCAATCCTTGTGAAACATGCGGCGGTCCTCACCCATACACTGATTGTCCTTCTACTCAAGGAAATCCGGAAACGTATATGCGGCTTATGGTAATTATTCACCGGAAAATTACCAAGCCCGACCTCAAGGGGATCGAAATTTGCTGAGTTACCGATCAAACAACTACCTTTCACCCGGTTTTTCTCCTCAAAACCAAAACCTCAACAACAACTACAATAGAAGCAACCAAATCCCACCAAGAGCTTCTAATCCTTATCACCCACCCGCCCAACAAGCCCCACCCATCAATCAAGATGTTGAAGCTTTAATGAGAACCCAAGGTGAGCAAATCAAGAATCTACAAAGCCAAATTATAAATTTGAAAGGGGATATCACCAAGCAAGGGAATGACATTAGATCCGAGCTTCGAGATAATATCCAATCCTCCTTCAGTAATCAAATGAATGATTTGAAGAATATGCTTGCTAGTTTCTTACCCACAACTCAACCTTCTACTTCGAGTTCTCTACCTTCAAACGCCGTCACCAATCCGCGAGCGAATGTGAGTGCTATTACTACCCGTAGTGGAGTTACCATAGTAGGACCACCTATCCCGCCCCCCTCATCTACACCCCCTCCACCACCATTTATCCCTACTCCTCCCACACCTAGTATTACTACACCATTACCGTCTCCGCCTCGTCGTGACGAAGTACCCAAAAATAACCCTTCAACATCTCAACCTTTACCTGCTAAACCTACACCTTCCACCTATAAACCCAACATCCCATATCCTTCTCGCTTGGACAAGCCTAACTTAAGGATGACACTCAAGTGTCGAATTATTTGAAGATGACCTCTCAAATGAATTTCAACATTAGCCTTGTTGAAGCACGTCCACATGCCAAAATTTGTCAAAGCATTCAAGGAATTGCTTAACAAGAAGGAGAAGCTGATGGAGCTCGCCAACACACGCTTAAATGAAAACTGTTCTGCAGTTATTCTTAAAGAACTTCCGGAAAAACTTGGAGATCCCGGTCGTTTTGTGTTGCCGTGCATTTTTAACAAAACCGAAGAATTTACTGCCCTAGCTGATCTCGGGGCCAGTATAAATTTGATGCCATTAAGTGTTTGGAAAACACTATCATTACCCGACCTTACTCCAACGAAGATGACTCTCGAGCTAGCAAATCGCACTCTCGCTTACCCCGTTGGTATTGCCGAAGATGTGTTTATCAAAGTTGGCACCTTCACTTTTCCGGTCGACTTTGTTGTTGTTGATTATGAAATGGACCTCGTATTCCTTTAATACTTGGTCGGCCATTCTTGAGAACCGGAAGAGCTTTAGTTGATGTTGCCGAAGGTGAGCTCATCTTAAGAGTCGGGGATTATGCACAAGTGTTCAAAATGGGGAAGCTTACAAGCAAATCCTATGGACGAGAATCTGCGAATATGATTAATGTGATCGATGATTTTGTCATCTATAACAATCCTCTATTCGACTCTTGTATTGATAATCCACTTTTTCAAGATGATGTGGATGATTCTCTCTCCACTTTGGAACCTTCACCCATTTATGATTCTTCACCGATCTTTGATGCTTATGTTGATGATTCTAGCTCAGATTCGAATGATTATGATGACCTTACTTCCGAGTATCCCGACATGCCCACATATGATGATTTTGATGAGGCCGATACTCTTCCGAGTGATTCTTCACATGATGAAGATCCTCCGCCATCACTTGATCCTACTTTTGATGATTACTCATTTGAGGAAGACTTCTATACTTTTCTTAATACTTACTTCCCTCATGAGAGTGATGCTCCTACTTTAGACTTTGATGATTATGGTCTTGATCCTACTTCGGATTTGAAGAAAATTCTTTCAAAGGAGAAGCAACCGGACGACACCAACATCCGCAGCACGTATGATTTGACACCGCTTTGTCCACCTTCTGTGGACGAGGTTGTGCATTTTCTTCGCGGATCTTCTTCAAATTCTGCTGAGCCTGAGTGCTATTTTCCCCTAAAGGAAAAGGTGTTCGACCCCGGTATCGATATTCTTCAGCCATCTCAGTATCCGTCTGATGAAATAAAAGGAAATATCTTTGGAACTTATGGAAATCTGCTTGCACCACTTCACCCTTGCTACCACCATGCTCCATCTTTGCTTAAGGGAACCTTGCCTATTATTCTTTGGCTTGCCTTGTTCGCCTTAAGCTTGTGCTATTTGATGGACGAAAACTATGTCTTTGATCCCGGTGGATATGTTTCATGCTACTTCCTTTGCTAATCAAGGTCGAGTCAGGCTCACGACTCGGTGAACAAAAATCAAGCGCTTCTTGGGAGGAAACCCATGTATCTATCTTTTAGCTATGTATATCCTAAGTGTAGGGGAGATCCGTTGGTGTTTGCTATTTCCTCTCTTCTACTAATCAGGCATTCGAGCGCTCAATGATCTACTCTTGATGATTTTTGACGACCCGTGATTCCGTGTTCCCATTTTCCCGGTTCTATCCTAAACTCTTTTCGATTCACTATTTTATATTTCTCAATATTAAAATAGGAATCTCT
The DNA here is from genome assembly GCA_025667525.1 of Glebionis coronaria. Lineage (NCBI taxonomy): Eukaryota > Viridiplantae > Streptophyta > Magnoliopsida > Asterales > Asteraceae > Glebionis > Glebionis coronaria. The sequence goes on from CM046880.1 coordinate 228,476,961, forward strand.
TTAGTTGTCTTTTCCTTAGCGAGATTTAAACAAAGTGCACAATGTCCTAAGTGTAGGGGAGTTTACTCCCACATGCTTAAGCATTGAGGACAATGTTTATATTAAGTGTAGGGGGACTTCTATCGAAGTTAAGTGGCCTTTTCCTTGTATTTGTCCTCATTTTAACCGGAAAATCAATTTTTCGACATTTTTCAAAATTTTTGATCTATTTTGGCCTATTAGTTTTTACCTTTGTATAGTTATTTTCTTTCTTTGTTAGAATAAATTTTAATAAAGTGGTTTTAATTTTCAAACGTTGTGAATCATTTGATTCAACCCGAGTTTACTTATCTAAGTTTACTCTAGCTAGTATCCTTAACGTGTTTAAGTCAAGTTTTGCTAGGCTTTTATATAGGGATCTATAAAACGCGAAAGTCTTAACTCTCACGGGTTAAGAACAAGAACTTTTCGCAAGTTCCTATAATTGATCCTAGAGAGTTGTTTATCAAGGGAACTTTAAAATGCGATTTCTAACTTGAAAAAGTCTAAGAGTTTGCAAGATCCTATAGACTACTCGAAAACCCAAAACTTTGATTTAATAGGCTAAGCATCCACGAGTCTCATTCCTTGAGATTTTAAACTGTGGAGAACGAGAGATGATAGAGTCAGTTATAAGTTTGGTATTATTTCGTGAATTTATGTGAGTTAATTATAAGCCTATTCTCCCATCGCTTGGTAATAAATTTATCTGCAATAAATAAGGTTGTACGATTTGAAAAGTTACTTAGCTTCTAGCCCAAGATCGTTTAAAAGTTGCTCGGTATGGATTAGAGTTCATAGCCAAGGCATAACTTATTGAAGCGGGAGGCGAAGATTGGCGTGTCCGAAAAGGCCCTAACAAGGCATGAGGGCTATATTTTGTTGCTAAAGATCCCAAGTGATGTGAAGAATCATTTATCAAAGATCAATATGAAGGATCGAGACAAACGACGAAAAGCAAAAACTCCCCAAAAGTCATGGAGAAGTCTATCCAAAAAGGCCCTAGCAAGGTATGAGGATAAATAGATCCAAGTCCAAAAAGGAGGCGGATCGTTGTATATCAAAATCTCAAATAAAGATTGGAGAAAAAGGAAGAAGTCGTGGTCCAAATATGAAGAATCTCTCAAAACTTCAAGTGAAGAAATTCCTATTATGAAGAGAAGGCCATTATTTCATGAACGTCTCTCAAGGTTTGAAGTATGAAGTCGCTGCCAAATATCGGTCCGAGAAAGGTCTCAAATCGCGAAGCGAGTTATGCCAAGATATGAACTTTATGAGGTCCCGAGAAGCAGTTTTAAAAGATTTTGTCCTTTAGCTAACTATTGATTAAATCATCCCACTTTATTTTCAGACTTAATAACTATCGAAATAAGTCAACAATGCATCCTCGTGATCATTCAAGACAACAATAAAATATAAGAGATACACCTAGAAATAAGGGAGTCTAAGTGAATAATTGGCCCACATGAGTTCGTGTTAGTTTGCTAACTTATAATAACAATGATCTTGTTTTTAAGCTTGGTTTGGAGAAAGTGAAAATGTAACACCTCCAAATTTATACAACTCAATACAGCGGAAGACTCGTTGGTGTTACGGGATAGCACATTACTCACATCATAGACAACGCTTAAAAATCGCGTCGTTTTATAATAAAGCATTTCCATTCATAAATATTAGATTTACATCGGTCCCAAGTCATAGTCGCTTCATACAATTTTTACAAAAGATTTGAATGGAAATTATTATTTAAGTGCGGGCCATGAATTCTTGTTGTCTTCCCGAGAATTACCTTCAAGTACCTGAGATAAAACATGTTAAAAGAAAAGGGTCAGCGATAACGCCGAGTGAATTCATAGAGTTTAATAAAACCATTAATATAACATCGGTATAAAATTATTACCGAAAATCATTTTGTACAAATCACCGTAATAGGCCATAAAATAGCCAAAGTCATTTTATACAAATCCTTAACAAAAATCATAATATAGGCATTTGCCTTAAAAATCATTATACGAGCCAATGTCGTAAAAACATCATACAATACGTCTTATGACGTTGTATAAAGTTAAATAAAAACCGTTATATGAATATGGTTATATAAAACCAAAACACGAACATAATATCAATAGTAAGACCCCATATTGCTAGTCAGGCAATATATCGTAATTCGGTGCATATAGCAGTATTTCGTTAATTAGATTATTATAAGCCGCATGACATTGTTACCTTATGATGAGACTGCTTTTATACATAGTCTCATCTTCCAAATAGGGTTTAAAATGAATTAAATATCATCAAAATACCCATATATATGCTTGTGTTTGTTACTTGTGTATTTTAGGTACGGATATTGAGAAAATGATAAAAGATCACAAGAATCATGCAAAAAACGAACACGGGAAACGAAGCCGCACAATGAACCAAGCCCTAATGAAGACTTTCCCATAATCAACCCTTGAAGATTTGAAGAATTATGAATAAGGGTCCTCCAATATGGAAGAATTGACACTTTATACCCTTGTATCCTCATAATTACAAGTTTGGTCCCTAAAGTTTGTCAAAATTACAAAAAGGGCCCTCCACTTTGAAGATTTGGCAAGTTTAGCCCCTCAACAAAGCTAAATTGTCAACCAATATCAAACAAATCATGAAGTCCTTCAAAGTACAAGAAATTACAAGTTTGGTCCTTTGAAAATCACAAAATTACAAAAAGGACCCTTGACTTTCAATATTTGGCAAAAATGGTCCCTCATCAAACATGACTTGGCAATTTTAGTCCTCCAAAATGCTCAACACACAAGTCAAGGCCATTATCCATCATCAAAATGCCAAATCAGCCCTTGAAGAATTCAAAAATGGCAAGAAATACCCTTGAAAATACTTTGGGAAAGTATTTGGAGCAAAAGTGTGAAAAAGAAAACTTAGCTAACAAAGGAAATCCGGTTTTCATGTGTTTTAATTTCAAATGAAAAGAGAATAGAAGATGGGGGGTTATTTCTGGCAAGACAATATTGTTACATAGACCAGTGAGTGAGTGACACCTGTCCCACTCACACTCTCCACCAATCACATTGCACCAATCATCCATGTCACACCCCACTTAACCCGGTTTATATTAAACTAATCTTGGCGCCATTAACAAGTATTTAAATTTAATCCAAACCAAAAACGGATTAAACAAGGCACTATTCACCTCAAGAACACAATTAGGTATTCTTAATTGTGTTGTAATTAGGCCCTAAGATTATCCAGATCCATGATTAAGCATCCCTTAATCATAACCCAACACCAAAAACACATGCTACACCACCAAGGAACCCCACATGAGATTCCCCTGCTACACCTTTGAGCTAAATGCCAAATTTTGGACAGTCAACCAACGTCCAAGGATTCAGCTTACATCCTAAGCTTATTTCACACCATTTGATCAAGTTTTCACATGCCAGCTACCACAAGGCTCCAAATTCAGTCACATGATTCAACAAAATGCCAAAGCTCTCAAGGGCATTTCTGGGACTTCACAACTAGGGTTTATGTTATTTTTCAGCTTCCTTAGTCTCATGTAAGGCTATATATAAAGCCATAGGGTCTCACTTAGACGCTTGCTTTTGGTTTTTCCTTTGTTCAAGCACTTGTAAATCCCTTTTCAGTTTTATGAATTTGAGTTAAGTCTTTTGAAGAAAGACCAAGTGCCATCTTATTTCTGCTTGTTTATGTTCTTAGTTTACTGACTTTGAAGTTTAAAACCTGTTTTCAAAAGAGGAGTGTGCAAAAGTTTGCACATTTTCTTCATTTTCTTGATATTTTGCTAAGTTCTTGTTTCTATCTTGGAATTCTTGGGTTATAGGGCTGATCATAGCATCCTAATTGAGTTAATTAAGGTGTGGTGAGGCTTATAACTTGGGGATAATCAAGTGTGGGGTAACAAGGTTGTATTAATCAAGATTTTTCAAGTTTCTGATTTATTACTTGTGCTTCTAACCTTGTTGATTCTTAGCAGGGGTGTTATTGGAAGCTTGTACTTGTTCTTGCTAGTACATAAGCTCATAAATTCGTGGGTGTGGATGTACATCCATGAGGTTTGCATACTCAATCCTAAAATCTGCTTAAAATCTGATTTTTGGTGATATTTGTATGTGGCTTGTGTTCTTGTGAATTTTGTGGCTTAAATCTGCTTGAATCTGTTAATCTTACTTGTTATTGTGTTAATTGATGCTTGGGTAGTCTTGAATCTAACTTTTACTTTGAAAAATTTGGATTTGAAAATATAAAGGGGTGTTTGGGTCTACCTGTTTGAGATTGTAACTTGTTATTGTGTTGTGGAAAGTTTGAATTTGTGTTCTATATCTGATATATGCTTGGTTGAGAGTGTTTTGCTGCAAGTTTTTGGGTTTAAATCCTTGAATCAAACAATCTGCTATATAATATTTGTTACTGCCTGTTTTGACCTAGGATTTTGGGAACACTTAGTGTGTATGCATGCTTAGGGTTAAAAGTGGTTTAAACAAAGTTATTGTAACCTGTTTGAGAGATTTGAGGTGTTGAATCTGGCTTATTGGTCAAATACATCAGCAAAGTGTAAAACTGCATGTGTTAGTGTTCATCAGTAACATTCATTGGCTTGAATCTTGCTTAATTCTTTGAATCATTGCATGAAACCTGTTTAGACTTGCTTATTGGAGTTTATAATAGCTTGTGTATGCATTTGGTTGAATTTGGCTGGCTGATTTGTGCTAAAACTGCTTATAAGTGCTCAACTGCTTAAGTGTTCATGTCTGTATCATATCTGGTGATTGATTGATTAAATTGTATCAATTGGGTGTTTGTGATTGTGATATTTTGATTGTTCTTGACTCCTTTTGATCCAAAGATCATTTGGGTGCCTTTGTGTAATCTGAATCTCCAAAATGGTCACTAAAGACAAAAAGTCAAACAAGTCAAACAGTGGAAAAAGTTTCCACTGCTCAACACCCAAAACTAGCCCCTGTTAGTGTAATTTTGAACTCAGCTTATCAATAAGCTATTCTAGCTTATCCAGACTTGCAACAACTTATTTTTTGTGATAGGTCTTCATTATTTGACCCATTTAAGTATACTGGAGCTTATTAGACTTTGACTTTGACTTTTTACTAGAAAACCAACTTATTTGACTTTTACATAAGTGCTTATTTGCTTTTTCCAGCTTATTGAGTCAACTTTTTTGAAAACTCTTTGTTGATTTTGCTTAATTAAGTCATTTAGAAGCTATAGAAACTTGAATCAGCATTTGGGGTGACCTAGAACTCAAAAACGACTATTTTGTCGTTTTCTATAGATTGCTTATTGCATTTTCAGGCTTATTCCTTGGGCTTATTTCAAATTTCTTTTTGCAGAAGTATTATTTAGGTCAAAAGAAGCTTGTGTGTCAAATTTTAGCTTATGGCATTGGCATATAGCTTAATGGGCCAAAAAGCCCATTAAGAATAAGGTGTTTGGTATAAGCTAGCTTATTTCACACTTTCAACTTTTGGGCCTTTGGAAAAAGTTGTTTAAAATCAAATTTTGAGTCAACCTGTGCTTTTTGGGCTTATTTTGAACACTTTTTATTATTGGGCCCAAATTTGGCCCAATAAGGTACTGTTTTGGGTTTAGCCCATTTTCTAGGCCCATTAAGGGTATTTAGGTAATTTCACTTTCATTTCTGAGTTATTTAGGTTAAATTAAGCTAGTTTGCAAGTTTTTAGAATTTTTTTATGATTTTTGAATTTTTAATAATATTTTAATATTATTTTATTGTTAAAAATTAAAAGTCTGATTTTCTAAGTTTTTATATTTTTCCTAGGTTCTAAACACTTAATTAGGAATTTTGCAATTTTCCAAATATTTTTAGAGTCTTTTAATTATTTTCTAGAATTAATTTAAGTTTTAATTGATTTTAGTAGTTTTTAATTGTTTAAAAATAGTTTTTAGTAATTTTAAAATTTTGAAAAATACTTTTTAGCTTAATTAGGGTATGTTTGAGGTATACAAACTTAAAAATCTTGTTTGGGACTTTTTAATAATTAATTTTGATTTTTAGGGCTTTAATTAGCATTAAAAAGTCATTATCTAATTAATTAAAAGGTTTTGGCAAGTTTGGAATTTTTGTAAACTCTTATAATATTATTAGGGATTTTTGGTAATTTTTAGGAATTTTTAGGGTAAAATTTTAATTTTGGTACTTTTTACGATTTTACGTGTATACCTTTTTTGACTTAGTTTAATCCGTCTTCGTAACCGTCTTTCTCTTCTAATCTCATTTCTATTTTTCTTTCTCAACAATATAATCACAAATCTAATCCAATTCATTACACACATAACACACTAGCCTCCTTGAGAACGAACTCACTTTAGGGTCATTTACACACGGTTTTCCTAAATCGTCGTGTTTACCCTATTTGTTACTCTTTTCCTAAAGGGTATCCAAAAACTCAACTATCATTTTGGCGCCTCTGCCGGGGAGGCGTGTTGTGTTTTGATTGGCATTTTTGTTTTTATATACTAACCATAAATAGTATTTGTATTAGTAGCACTCTACTAATACGTATTATCGGTTTTCGGTTTTTGTGTGAATACTATTACTATAGTGTATACATAGAACAATAAATTCACAAGTACTCCAAATACGTGAGAAATCACAACCTTGACTTGGGAGGTCATTACCCACTCATTGTATTCGAATCTCAAACCAAAGAAAAAGGCAAAAATAGATAAATACTTTCGTGAAGCTCAATCTTGAAAAATACAAACTATAAGGTGGGTATAAGGCGGATATTATAAAATATATCCTAAGGAAAAAGGCTCTTAAGTGCTTCGCGCCGCCTCGTTTCCCCGCTTGCTTGTGAGTATTTGATTTTGAGAGCTAATCGAGGGTTTTGCCGCCCAAAGTATTACTAAGTATCATATATATTTTCTTGGTTTCCATTGATTAAACCCTCTTGAACGTCTTGGTGTTCCACCAACGTTCTAAAGTCATCGAAGGCGTTCACTTCACGTGATCGTTTTCATTCCTTGAGGCTTCTTTAATCAAGAGATTTGATTAAGGAGGAGATTTGTAGATTTGTGTCTACTTAATACATTCACCAAGATCCAAAAAGGTTAATACAATCAAAAACCACAAAAAAATTGAAAAATACAAAACACCAAAAATAATCTTCTTTGCTCGTCCCCTCGTTGTACGTGACGTTTATGCTAACTCGTAATCAAGCAAGACGTGTACGTAAACGAAAGAACAAAACTCCCACTCCAAATCTTTCTAGTGAGGAGTCTCCTATTGACGAACCCATTGTAAGAGAAGCACCAACCATGGCGAATCGAACTATGATGGAGTTACTTCAAGCACCCACCGAGGGTTATGGAGAGGCTATTGTGATTCACGCTATCCTTGCGGAGAATTTTGAGGTGAAAACGGGTTTGTTGTCGATGATCCAAAACAACAAATTCCGTGGTGATGAGAAGGACAATCCACACAACCATATCCGCCAATTCAATCGTCTTACCGCCACTTGCAAGTTTAAGGATGTCTCGAATGACTCGATTAAGATGATGCTTTTTCCGTATTCGTTAGCGGGGCCCGCTAAAATTTGGTTAGAGAAAGAGCCACCCAATTCTATATTAACGTGGAAGGATATCGTGTCTATGTTTGTGAACCAATTTTTTCCGCCCTCTAAGACTACGCACTTGAAAAACGAGATTTCAAAGTTTTCACAAGAGTTTAATGAAAGTTTTTCAACGGCTTGGAATAGGTTTAAGGAAATGTTACATGAATGTCCTCATCACGGTTTTTCCGACTTGCATCAAATTGACACGTTTTACAATGGACTTAATGATCATGAAAGGGATTATTTGAATGCCGCCGCGGGTGGTAATTTTTTGTGTAAAACGGTTGAGGAAGCTTTGGTGATAATTGAGAATAGATCTAAGGTGTATAGTCCTCGTAGCACGTCTAGTGTTCGTAAGGCTTCGTCTTCGGCTTCACCTTCTTTGTCTACTACCATCGATGCTTGCCAAATTGAGGCAAACTTGAAAAATAAGCTTTTTGATAAGCTAAAAGGACTTTTGATTGAGTTTAAAGTTGGTGAACAAAGTGCTCCCGCTACGGCTAAAGCGGTTGAGGTTTCTTGCAGGTATTGTGGTGGAGGTCATGATTTCTCCGAGTGCATTAGCAACGGTGGTAACACTTCGAGTGCCTTCGCGGCCACGGGAAATTACAACCAAAACGGTCAAGTTTCCCGCTCTAATCAAATGACTCCACCGGGTTTTGGTTCAAATCAAAATGCTAACAACAACTATCGCAACAATCAAGTTGGTTTTAAAAACAATTTCAATAAAGGAAATTATGGTAATCAAGGGGCTAATAATCAAGTTTCAAACAAGAATCAAAATGATTTTTAAAACAACAACAAGGGTTTGCAAACATTGAAAGATCTTCCAAGTGAGTTTGTTGAATACGCTAGTGGGAATGATGCTAGGTTTGACAATATTCAAAGAGAAATCATTAGCCTAAGATCCGAGTTTAAGAACGACTTGAAGAAAGAGTTGAAAAATGAGTTAGCAAATGAACTTAAAATCCACACCAACAAGATGGAAGGAAATGTCACTAGGTAACAACAAAACCAAAAAAAAATGGAACAAGGGCAACACGAGATTAAACAAGAAATGATTAAGGCCAAGAAGAGGCAATCCGTGTTTGAAGATAAAATCTCGTCTATGTTTGAGGCAATAATGTGTAAACCGTCTTCGAGTAGTCTTCCTAGCAACACCGTATCCAACCCTAAGGGTGAGATGAAAGTGATTACCACACGTAGTGGTAAGACACTTAAGGAACCGAATCCTCAACCAATTGCTCCTACGGAGGAAGCAATTGAGGAAGAACCCGAGGCGGTGGTCCAAAAGGAGCATGTCCCAATCCCACGAAGTATCGCTCATGCCACATCTACGGTTAACCCATTACCATCATTGGAACCCGAGATTCCAAAGGCTATGCCTACTATGCCTCAACCCACACCACCTTTGCCCTATCCATCAAGACTTAGGAAGGAGAAACGTCAAGAGCGCGACAATTACCAATTTGAGCTTTTTATGAAAATGTTTCGTGATTTGCACCTTAAAGTGAGTTTCGCCGATGCTTTGGTCATGATGCCTCGATTTGTCGCTAACTTTAAGAGTATGTTGAACAACAAGGAGAAATTGCACCAATTGTCTAGTTGTTCATCGGTTTATCTTAATCGCATACCTCAAAAAGTCGGTGATCCCGGTAAATTTTTGATCCCTTGTGCAATCCAAGATATGGAAGAATGCTATGCCTTGGCCGATCTTGGTGCTAGCATTAACTTGATGCCACTTGCAATCTTCAAGTCGCTCAATCTTCCTAATCTTACTCCTTCACTAATGTCTATCGAGTTGGCCGACCATTCCACGATTCCCGCATGTGGTTTGGCGGAATATGTTTTTGTGAAAGTGGGGAAGTTCTACTATCCCGTAGAATTTATCGTTGTTGATATCCCCACGGATCCTCAAGTTCCTCTCATTTTAGGTCGTTCGTTTTTAGATACGTCTATGGCTTTGATCGATGTTCATGCTAGAAAGATCACCTTACGTTTCAACGACGAGGAACTTGTTATAAACGCAACTCAAAACTCTCAAATTTCTCATGTTTATTCCGTTGCAACCATAAACCTCGTTGATATGATTGACGTGGTTTGCGAGGAATTTTCACAAGAAGTTCTAGGTTTTGGTGATGAAGAAACTAGTGGCAATCCCACTATGTTAGATCCAATTCTTGATAATTCGACACCAACCTTCACTTCATTTGAAGGTGGTGGTTTTACGTTGGAAGAATTAAATGTTCCACGTACTTGTAACGAAGACCTAGACAACGACGAGGACTTCTCGATTATCAAGGATTTTCTCAACGATTTCCCATTTCCTCCACCCGAGGAGGTTATGAGTATTGAGCCCAAATCTTCACTTGAGGAACCACCTATCCTCGAGTTGAAAGATTTACCTCCTCACCTCGAATATGTCTATTTGGAGGAGGACGACAAGTTGCCGGTTATTATTGCGAAAGAACTTTCGAATGATGAAAAAACCGCACTTTTCGATGTTCTAAAGGATCACAAAAGGGCAATTGCGTGGAAGTTATCCGACATTAAGGGAATCGATCCCAAGTTTTGTACTCACAAAAACTTAATGGAGGAGGATTACAAGCCCGCAATCCAATGTCAAAGGAGGGTGAACCCTAAAATTCACGACGTCATCAAAAAGGAGGTCCTTAAACTCCTTGACGCGGGAATGATTTACCCTATTTCCGATAGCCCTTGGGTGAGTCCTATTCATTGTGTCCCTAAAAAGGGAGGGATGACCGTTGTGCCAAACGACGCCAACGAGTTGCCACTAGACTCGTGACCGGATGGAGAGTGTGCATTGACTATCGAAAGTTGAATGAAGCCACTCGAAAAGACCATTTTCCCTTGCCCTTCATGGACCAAATGTTGGAACGTCTTGCGGGAGACGATTTCTATTGTTTTTTAGATGGTTTTTCCGGTTACTTCCAAATTCCCATCGATCCTCGTGATCAAGAAAAAACTACGTTTACGTGTCCATATGGAACGTTTGCCTATCGTAGAATGCCATTCGGACTTTGCAATGCACCGGGAACCTTTCAAAGGTGCATGATGGCTATTTTTCATGACATGATCGAGAAGACAATGGAAGTCTTCATGGATGACTTTTCCGTGTTTGGTAATTCGTTCACTTCGTGTTTGTCGAATCTTGAGAAAATGTTGAAACGTTGTGAGGAAACCAACCTTGTGCTCAATTGGGAAAAGTGTCATTTTATGGTTAAGAGTGGAATCGTCTTAGGGCACAAGGTCTCGAAAGCGGGGATTGAGGTAGATCAAGCTAAGGTAGACGTCATCGCCAAATTACCTCATCCCAAAACCGTCAAGGGAGTTGGAAGTTTCTTAGGCCACGCGGGCTTTTATCGTCGATTTATCAAGGATTTTTCGAAGATTTCTCGACCCATTACACATCTTCTTGAAAAAGAGGCACGTTTTGTCTTTGACGAAGATTGTGTACGAGCCTTTGAAATCCTTAAGAGGAAACTTATCGAAGCTCCCATTCTTGTTGCTCCCAATTGGAACCTCCCCTTTGAGCTTATGTGTGATGCTAGTGACTACGCTATTGGGGCCGTTTTGGGGCAACGTCATGATAAGCACTTCTTGACTATTCACTATGCTAGCAAGACGATGACCGAGGCTCAACTAAAATACACTACAACGGAAAAGGAGTTCCTTGCCGTGGTGTATGCATTTGAGAAGTTCCAACCTTATCTCGTCTTAGCTAAATGCATAGTGTATACGGATCATTTTCCTATCAAGTATCTCGTGGCAAAGCAAGATGCAAAGCCTAGATTACTTCGTTGGATTCTCCTCCTTCAAGAATTTGATCACACTATCGTTGAAAAAAAAGGGAGCCGAGAATCTAGCGGCCGATCATCTTTCTTGTTTGGAAGATCCTCACCAAAGTGTTTACGAGCCCAAGGAAATCACCAAAACATTTCCGCTCGAGACACTTGGTGTAGTAAATTCTAAGCTTGATCCTTCCGCCCCATGGTTTGCGGATTTTGCAAATTACTATGCGAGTAACTTCATCATCAAGGGTATGACGACTCAAGAAAAACGAAAATTCTTTCGTGACGTCAAGTTCTACTTTTGGAACGACCCTTACTTGTTTCGAACTTGTGCGGATCAAATCATCCGACGTTGTGTATTTGGCACCGAAGCTTCTAACATCCTTAGAGCTTGCCATGAGGGACCCACGGGTGGTCACCACGGTGCTAATCTCACGGCTAAAAAGGTGTTTGATGTCGGCTTCTTTTGGCCTACTATTTACCGAGATGCACAAGATCTTGTGAAGTCTTGAGATTCATGCCAACGACAAGGAAAAGCCTCACAAAAAGATGAAATGCCACAAAACATCATCCAAGTGTGTGAGATCTTTGACGTTTGGGGTATAGACTTTATGGGGCCGTTCCCATCATCTCGTGGTAATAAGTACATTCTCGTTGTGGTTGACTACCTATCTAAGTGGGTGGAGGCCAAAGCCTTGCCCACCAATGATGCTCGTGTGGTAGTCAAGTTTTTGAAAAGCTTGTTTTCTCGGTTTGGAACCCCTCGTGCGATCATAAGCGATCGTGGAACCCATTTTTGTAACGACCAATTCGAAAGGGTCCTAAGGAAATATGGGGTTACACATCGGCTTTATACGGCTTATCACCCACAAACGAGTGGGCAAGTCGAGGTTTTAAACCGAGCTTTGAAGAGGATCTTGGAGAGATCCGTTGGGGAAAACCGACAATTGTGGTCGGATAAGTTGGACGATGCTTTATGGGCCTTTAGGACCGCTTATAAGACGCCCATTGGGTGCACTCCCTATAAGCTTGTGTATGGAAAGAATTGTCATTTGCCTATCGAGTTAGAACACAAGGCTTATTGGGCCCTAAAGCATTGTAATGATGATATGGAGACCGCGGGAAAACACCAGAAAATGCAATTAAATGAATTGGATGAATTGAGGGACATTGCTTATGAAAATTCATTGATTTATAAAGAAAAAACTAAAAAGTTGCATGATTCTAAAATTAAAAACCGGGGTTTTTAACATTGGGGATCAAGTTTTGCTTTTTAATTCTCGCTTGAAAATCTTTTCCGGTAAGTTGAAATCCCGTTGGTCCGGTCCATTCACCGTGACTCAAGTGTTTCCGTATGGGACCATCGAGCTAGCTCAAGATGATGGTCCTAACTTCAAGGTGAATGGACATAGGTTGAAGCACTACTTTGGCGGGGAAGTTCCATCCTTGAACTACCTCGACCAAGTCACCTTCCCTAATGATAATTAGTATTGAGGGGATCGAGTCGAGCTCATGAATCGGTACTAAAAAACGAGGAGCCTCGTGGGGGAGTCCCATGCTTATCCTATGTACATATTATCGCTTTCTAATGTAGTTAACGTGTGGGGATTTGTACCCTTCCAACCTTTGTTCCGTGGTTGTTTGTGAATTGTGGACTTTAGATGATCATGATCTTCACGATTGGAGCCTCTCGTGTTCGTTTTATGGGAGCACTCGATCGTTTGCTTTGAAGACTTTCTCAATATCCATGATATATCCTTTTGATGTTCTAACCTTAGGTTATTAGCACACTTCATAAACGGCTATTAATTTATTGGTTACACCCTTTCCATGCTAGATTAGGCATTCGACTACGTCTCTAGTATGGGGGTGTTTGCACCCCTAGACTCGAAACATTGAGGACAATGTTTAACTTTAGTATGGGGGGGGGGGGGTGAATGGATACTTGCCTTGCCAAACCTTCACGCTTTCCAAAGTTTATCTTTTTGTTTATCATTTTTGTTGCAAAATAAGGCTAAAAATGGCCAAATTTAAAATTTTTTCTCATGTTTTATAAGTTTTTGAAGACACGAATGTAGGTTTTCCGATGGTGAGAATAAGAGTAATTTTTGACTCGACCGTGCGTGTTGAGCACTTAGCTTTGATTCCTTAACTACACATTAGGCTAAGTCTCTTAAATGAGGACGAGAAATTATAGGGTTAACTATAAGTTACTATGCTAAACGTAGAGTACTCGTGTTCTTTCAAAAACTCATGTGTTCTCGTTGTTTGCTTATTCTCCCTTCGCATGTAAATATTTTTTGCTTAATAAATATTGACTTGGCGGTTTAGTTGGGATTGTTGGGTTTCTAGTCTTTTCTAGTAGCTTCCGTGTAATTAAATTGGGAAGACATTAAGGTATCGCCAGCGTCACGGTTTTGAAGTATTGGCACCCGAATACTCAAAAGCTTCACCCAATAATAAGATTTCAAGTGCTCACCTAAATCAAGCAAACAATTTGAAGCCCCACAAGGCCGAAAAATCTATGCAAAATTGAAAGTGAATCAAGCCTTAATCTTCGAAGCTTTAAAGATCTAAAATTCGCCTTAGCGTGAGGATATACGTCTTTGGCTAATAAAACTACCGATGAGGTGGATAATAAAAGGCAAGGCAAGACCGAAGTCATAATAAAAGCTTCATGGCGAAGTTGAATAAAAGATGGAGGTAAACCAAAGATAATAAGGCCCTTCCGTTAGGGGGCGTATAAAAGTCTTGGTAATAAGTCTCATGTTCAAAACCGTTATAAAACCGTGTTTATCGATTCTTCTTGTCAACTTAATTTTTTGACATCGTTGTCTATTAGGAGGGGTTATTGATTTGATGGTCTTGGTTACACCGTTAGGACTCTATTTTTAGACCTAAATCTCTATTATCGCATAAGTCAAACAATGTATCCTCGTGAAACATTCAAGACAATATAAAATATAAGAGATACAACTTAGGAATAATGGGAGGATAAGTACGTGATTAGGGCATATGAGTAGTGTTAGCATTACTAACTTATAATGACAATGATCTCGTTGCACGCTTGGCATGGAATTGGGGTGAAAATCGAGGACGATGAAATTATTTCTAACGAAGCATTCACGTGTTCTTATTCTATGAACCTAAACGTCCCATTTTGTGATGAAAATCATACATTATGTCTAAAACGCAAGTAGTTGTAGCAATAGTAGTAGTGTAGCTAGTTTAGCGTTCAATAAAGTGAATAAAAATGAATTTTGGAGATGCTACGATACTTTATTCTAGCATTGCGTGAGGGCACGGCAATGGTTTAGTATGGGGGAGTGATGAGACTGCTTTTATACATAGTCTCATCTTCCAAATAGGGCTTAAAATGCATTAAATATCATCAAAATACCGATATATATGCTTGTGTTTGTTACTTGTGTATTTTAGGTACGGATATTGATAAAATGATAAAAGATCACAAGAATCATGCAAAAAACGAACACGGGAGACGAAGCCGCACAATGAACCAAGCCCTAATGAAGACTTTCCCAAAATCAACCCTTGAAGATTTGAAGAATTATGAATAAGGGTCCTCCAATATGGAAGAATTGACACTTTATACCCTTGTATCCTCATAATTACAAGTTTGGTCCCTAAAGTTTGTCAAAATTACAAAAAGGGCCCTCCACTTTGAAGATTTGGCAAGTTTAGCCCCTCAATAAAGCTAAATTGTTAACCAATATCAAACACATCATGAAGTCCTTCAAAGTACAAGAAATTACAAGTTTGGTCCTTTGAAAATCCCAAAATTACAAAAAGGACCCTTGACTTTCAACATTTGGCAAAAATGGTCCCTCATCAAACATGACTTGGCAATTTCAGTCCTCCAAAATGGTCAACACACAATTCAAGGCCATTATCCATCATCAAAATGCCAAATCAGCCCTTGAAGAATTCAAAAATGGCAAGAAATACCCCTGAAAATACTTTGGGAAAGTATTTGGGGCAAAAGTGTCAAAAAGAAAACTTACCTAACAAAGGAAATCCGGTTTTCATGTGTTTTAATTTCAAATGAAAAGAGAATAGAAGATGGGGGGTTATTTCTGGCAAGACAAGATTGTTACATAGACCAGTGAGTGGGTGACACCTGTCCCACTCACACTCTCCACCAATCACATTGCACCAATCATCCATGTCATACCCCACTTAACCCGGTTTATATTAAACTAATCTTGGCGCCATTAAGAAGTATTTAAATTTAATTCAAACCAAAAACGGATTAAACAAGGCACTATTCATCTCAAGAACACAATTAGGTATTCTTAATTGTGTTGTAATTAGGCCCTAAGATTATCCAGATCCATGATTAAGCATCCCTTAATCATAACCCAACACCAAAAACACATGCTACACCACCAAGGAACCCCACATGAGATTCCCCTTCTATACCTTTGAGCTAACTACCAAATTTTGGACAGTCATCCAACGTCCAAGGATTCAGCTTACATCCTAAGCTTATTTCACACCATTTGATCAAGTTTTCACATGCCAGCTACCACAAGGCTCCAAATTCAGTCACATGATTCAACAAAATTCCAAAGCTCTCAAGGGCATTTCTGGGACTTCACAACTAGGGTTTATGTTATTTTTCAGCTTCCTTAGTCTCATGTAAGGCTATATATAAAGCCATAGGGTCTCACTTAGACGCTTGCTTTTGGTTTTTCCTTTGTTCAAGCACTTGTAAATCCCTTTTCAGTTTTATGAATTTGAGTTAAGTGTTTTGAAGAAAGACCAAGTGCCATCTTATTTCTGCTTGTTTATGTTCTTAGTTTACGATTTTAAAGTTTAAAACCTGTTTTCAAAAGAGGAGTGTGCAAAAGTTTGCACATTTTCTTCATTTTCTTGATATTTTGCTAAGTTCTTGTTTCTATCTTGGAATTCTTGGGTTATAGGGCTGATCATAACATCCTAATTGAGTTGATTAAGGTGTGGTGAGGCTTATAACTTGGGGATAATCAAGTGTGGGGTAAAAGGTTGCATTAATAAAGATTTTCCAAGTTTCTGATTTATTACTTGTGCTTATAACCTTGTTGATTCTTAGCAGGGGTGTTATTGGAAGCTTGTACTTGTTCTTGCTAGTACATAAGCTCATAAATTCGTGGGTGTGGATGTACATCCATGAGGTTTGCATACTCAATCCTAAAATCTGCTTAAAATCTGATTTTTGGTGATATTTGTATGTGGCTTGTGTTCTTGTGAATTTTGTGGCTTAAATCTGCTTGAATCTGTTAATCTTACTTGTTATTGTGTTAATTGATGCTTGGGTAGTCTTGAATCTCACTTTTACTTTGAAAAATTTGGATTTGAAAAGATAAAGGGGTGTTTGGGTCTACCTGTTTGAGATTGTAACTTGTTATTGTGTTGTGGAAAGTTTGAGTTTGTGTTCTATATCTGATATATGCTTGGTTGAGAGTGTTTTGCTGCAAGTTTTTGGGTTTAAAGCCTTGAATCAAACAATCTGCTATATAATCTTTGTTACTGCCTGTTTTGACCTAGGATTTTGGGAACACTTAGTGTGTATGCATGCTTAGGGTTAAAAGTGGTTTAAACAAAGTTATTGTAACCTGTTTGAGAGATTTGAGGTGTTGAATCTGGCTTATTGGTCAAATACATCAGCAAAGTGTAAAACTGCATGTGTTAGTGTTCATCAGTAACATTCATTGGCTTGAATCTTGCTTAATTCTTTGAATCATTGCATGAAACCTGTTTAGACTTGCTTATTGGAGTTTATAATAGCTTGTGTATGCATTTGGTTGAATTTGGCTGGCTGATTTGTGCTAAAACTGCTTATAAGTGCTCAACTGCTTAAGTGTTCATGTCTGTATCATATCTGGTGATTGATTGATTAAACTGTATCAATTGGGTGTTTGTAATTGTGATATTTTGATTGTTCTTGACTCCTTTTGATCCAAAGATTATTTGAGTGCCTTTGTGTAATCTGAATCTCCAAAAAAGTCACTAAAGACAAAAAGTCAAACAAGTCAAGCAGTGGAAAAAGTTTCTACTGCTAAACACCCAAAACTAGCCCCTGCTAGTGTAATTTTGAACTCAGCTTATCAATAAGCTATTCTTGCTTATCCAAACTTGCAACAACTTATTTTTTGTGATAGGTCTTCATTATTTGACCCATTTAAGTAGATTGGAGCTTATTAGACTTTGACTTTGACTTTTTACTAGAAAACCAACTTATTTGACTTTTACATAAGTGCTTATTTGCTTTTTCCAGCTTATTGAGTCAACTTATTTGAAAACTCTGTGTTGATTTTGCTTAATTAAGTCATTTAGAAGCTATAGAAACTTGAATCAGCACTTGGGGTGACCTAGAACTCAAAAACGACTATTTTGTCGTTTTATGTAGATTGCTTATTGCATTTTCAGGCTTATTCCTTGGGCTTATTTCAAATTTCTTTTTGCAGAAGTCTTATTTAGGTCAAAAGAAGCTTGTGTGTCAAATTTTAGCTTATGGCATTGGCTTATAGCTTAATGGGCCAAAAAGCCCATTAAGAATAAGCTGTTTGGTTTAAGCTAGCTTATTTCACACTTTCAGCTTTTGGGCCTTTGGAAAAAGTTGTTTAAAATCAAATTTTGAGTCAACCTGTGCTTTTTGGGCTTATTTTGAACACTTTTTATTATTGGGCCCAAATTTGGCCCAATAAGGTACTGTTTTGGGTTTAGCCCATTTTCTAGGCCCATTAAGGGTATTTAGGTAATTTCACTTTCATTTCTGAGTTATTTAGGTTAAATTAAGCTAGTTTGCAAGTTTTAAGAATTTTTTATGATTTTTGGATTTTTAATAATATTTTAATATTATTTTATTGTTAAAAATTAAAAGTCTGATTTTCTAAGTTTTTATATTTTTCGTAGGTTCTAAACACTTAATTAGGAATTTTGCAATTTTCCAAATATTTTTAGAGTCTTTTAATTATTTTCTAGAATTAATTTAAGTTTTAATTGATTTTAGTAGTTTTTAATTGTTTAAAAATAGTTTTTAGTGATTTTAAAATTTTGGAAAATACTTTTTCGCTTAATTAGGGTATTTTTGAGGTTTACAAACTTTAAAATCTTGTTTGGGACTTTTTAATAATTAATTTTGATTTTTAGGGCTTTAATTAGCATTAAAAAGTCATTATCTAATTAATTAAAAGGTTTTGGCAGGTTTAGATTTTTTGTAAACTCTTAGAATATTATTAGGGATTTTTGGTAATTTTTAGGAATTTTTAGGGTAAATTTTTAATTTTGGTACTTTTTACGATTTTACGTGTATACCTTTTTCGACTTAGTTTAATCCGTCTTCGTAACCGTCTTTCTCTTCTAATCTCATTTCTATTTTTCTTTCTCAACAATATAATCACAAATCTAATCCAATTCATTACACACATAACACACTAGCCTCCTTGAGAACGAACTCACTTTAGGGTCATTTACACACGGTTTTCCTAAATCGTCGTGCTTATCCTATTTGTTACTCTTTTCCTAAAGGGTATATAAAAACTCAACTATCACCTTACTAAACCAGACAACGGGTAGCTAGCCCGAAACTCATTTGCCCATCTAAATTAGCGTGTCGTCACAAAGGTCACGCTATGTAAATCTTCTCATACATAAATTCGCTTACCAATCAATGTGGCACGACGGGGATCAACCGTCAAGGCGCGAACTGGGGTGATCGTCCCCAAATAGTACTATTATATGCATAAGCGTCTACCAAATCCCGGTAGTTCACAATTCATGCTAATAGGACTTTTAGTGACATAACCTAACTTTAATAATCCATTTAATTTCATCTATCGGGTCATTTAATCATTCATCGGGTCATATAATCATTCGGGTCCAAATCAATAAACAAGCAATTGGGACAAATGGTGTCCTATTTTATAAAAACTAACATGTTATCTCCCTCGCGGGTTTATAAAATATTTATAAAAACATTTAAAAGAGTGCGAGGCTGTGAACTCACGTTGATGTGGGAAAGCGGATTATCGGCAATTCGGATGTACGGTACCTGCTTCAATCACGGGAACCTAGACAAATAATACTCGTCTTAGACTCTTGTCCAATGACTTTATCAAAATAACAATTATGTATATATATGATGATTTTATATATATGATGATCAAGTGGGTTTATATATTCTCATTTACTCATTTTAGTGTTATATGTTGGAAATTTTCAAGACTAGTTACACTAGTTCAACTTGATTACATTTTGAGGCCCAATGGGCCCATTACAAGCCCAATATATTATATTAACCCAATTATACTTTTATTATCAGTATTATACCTTACATGTTGGACCCAAATGGGTTAATCCCAATAAGTAATTTTTATAAGTGTTTAACTTATTTAGTTAAATCATTAGTCCAAATATGCTAAGTTAGCTCGTTAATGTCTATATGTTGTAAAGTTTGGGTTTTATCAGTTTTTACTTGTTATATATGTTTATACATCAGTATGTGACTTTTAAAAACTTTACATTAGACGGGTTTGATCGTTTAAGTTTTATTTGACAAAAACGTTAATTTTTACGGTATTAGCCAAAAAGACGTAAAAATCATGTTTATAGTTTTATAACTTATAAAACTTATTAAACTACAATTTTTATAAAATGTCCATTTATTTATCCTTATATATATTTATATAAATGTATTATATAAGTTAGTGGGTTTTAATTCACATTTTATACTATTTTTATTTGAGTGCTTATATAATACTATTATAGTTTAATTTCCTAAAATCTGATTTTTACTTTCACTTTCACCAGTTTTACCATATCTTGAGTTCTACATGGAGATAGAAGCTCATATTTGGACACCATAAACTACATGATATGTGCTACAATTAACTTTGTTTTAGCTACTGCTCAATCTTACTCTAAATATCCCTAACAGTCCCTCCAAAACTGACTATCCAGATTGGTACTCTAAACTTGTTTTAGTCATATCTCACTCATTATAATGATTCCATTGTATGGCCAACTCTCACATGTGTATGACATCTTATACTTACTGTATATTGTTTCCACTTTGCTATTTTATCAGTTTAACATGTGGTTAGTTACTATTTTTATACAGCCAACAATTTAAGCAAGATTTTAGCCTTGTTTCTTATGGTTTTTCATCTTTTTAATCATGTTTATCAACACTTGATCCCCACACGACATTTTTATCATCATATATTCATCATATAAATATACAATAAGAAAGAAAATACATGATTACATAATCAAAATAACAAGAGGATGAGAAGAACAATCTCTATACCACCAAAGTGATGAAAAGATGGGGTTGATGATGAACAAGACTTGGTTTTGAGTAACCAATCTTATGAGATATCAACATCACTTCTAGGATCACCAAGTATTTGTAGATTCCTCCAAAAATCAGCCCTTGTTCTTCATGAAATCTCCTTGAGAAATCAGCCCCAAACTCCCTTGAAAACTCCTTTTTACATGTTAAGATCACCTCTAATCTTTATAACTTTAATGGGTTTTCATCATATGTAAATTATACATATGATTTATGATTGAATAAAGATCAAATGAGGGTTGTTTTGGGTGAAGAGTGGACGAAAATGGGGAGGGAAAGAGTGTGTTTTTGGTGGTTTTCATGTGATGGAAATGAGGAAGTGGTTTAGGGAGGAATGGTTTTGATGTGGTAGCTTGTTTTCAAAGTGGCTAGGACAAGTGTCCTAGCTTACTTTGTAAGCTTTGACACATACCAAATGTGTTGTTAGCTTAGTTAAAATGTCCCATATTGAGTGGGTTGAGACAAAACTTGTTTTGTCTCATCCCACTAATTTACGGGTATTCCTCGATTCTAGTTTCCTCGATTTGCGTGCCCTCGGGTCGTTTTACGAAAAACGTTTTTATAAATTATGAATCAACGGCACAAAACGAATCTAATAAAAATTGTCTCATCAAAAACGGAGTTCAAAGCCGTAAATACTTAATCATAAGGTTTCCGGTTTAGTCGTAAAGGACGTTAAATTATGAACGTAAGTCCTAATCTCTTCTCGTAAATTTGTGAGTTTATGAACCAACACAAATTTAAAATTCCAAAATAATATTCACAGATAAATTTATTTCCTGAAGTGTTGGACTGTCACCAAAGACGGTGTATGTAAACGTAAGTACGTAACGTAGAATCCTCCGGTTTAGACGTAGTCGATGCTACTTCAAGACGTAAATCCAATTTTCTTCCCAAAAATAAGTGAGTTCATAATATAACATTGAAATAATGTTTTTAAATAATACTTGAGAATAAAATATCAACCATAAATTGACGGATTGTCACAGCATTTACCCCTAAACAGGATCTTTGTCCTCAAAGATCATCTTACCTTACTACTCGCTTCTTATAGAGTTAAAGCCATGTGGGTATTTCCTCCACATCTGATCTTTTCTCATAAGTGTAATCCATTACGATATGCGAGTTTCATCAAACATAACTACGGGAATAAGATCAGGCTTAATGTTGACTTACTTTCTCTATCCATGATGTTCACGGGTTTTTGATGAATGCAACTTTTCGCCGATCTAAACTTTATTAAAGAACAATCAGATTCTCACTTGATAGACATTTTATCAAGTTAGATATACGAATCATAATTCACGCAACCCTTGAAGTCCTTGGGTAGATCCAGCTTATAAGCCTTTCAAACCAATCTTTACATCATCTCAATGGTCCCATACAACGGGGACTTATATCCCATGTTCTTTCAGATCATAAATTCATTTTTCCATGGTTAAAATTTTTGGCATAACTTCGCTACCCATCTGGCACTTCAAGATCTACATTTCATATTCACATAACCTCCTGCCCACTACCGGCAGTCAATAATCAGATCCTAATTTCAACAATCATTTCAGGTCTCGCGGGTCAAGTATTTTGTAAGGTGAGGTTCGCCATCATAGGAAACCTTAAACCTAAAAGACATGTCCAACTCACAATGGGTGTATGTCGGGTGTCTTCATCTCAACTCCTGCTTACAGATGCTCTAATATATAAATCTTAACATGATTCGATCTCGATCCTAACACGATAATTATCAATGATAATCTCTCCAAAGGAAAACGATTATGCGGTTCATTACCAAAGGTCAATCATTCAAACATAAAACAACACTTATAGTATTTTGTATCTTTACTTTACCTCGTCCCTTCGATTGGGGTGGTACACAACACTCTCATCCAGATTCGTTCTTAATGACTTCTGAGCAAATCTCTAGAAATTCGATACGAAGCGAGGATCTTGATAGAGATGATTGATACAGGTACACCATGTTTACACAACTCATTTAAGTACAAAAGAGTCAATTTCTTGATCAAGAATCTATCATTAACGAGAATGATATTAGCAGATTTGGTCAGTCTGTCGACGATGACCCAAATCGAATCAAATTCAGATGATGACCTTTGCAATAGTTGGATGTTTACTAATGTATGAGGCAATGTCCGCCTTCATAATTTTTCATTCGTACAACTTCTTCAGACAAAGATACATTTAGTCAAAATATCATGAATAGAATACTTATACTTACGAGATGACTACATCTCAAAATCTCCATATTTAGATAATAACAAGTGGCCTTTTAATCATTTAGCGCCATCGGCTTCTCAATTTTGATGGTTCACATTAGACGCGAACCCCTTTTATTATCTATATTATCCTTTTTACAAACATTGTTTATTTTTATAGTTCGGCAATTTATTTTGCACCTTAATTACTAAGGAACATGTCCTAATTGATTCTTTATATTTTCTACATAATGTGTCAGTAATTACGTTCACCTTTCTTCATATTTTCTAAGTTTTAGTTTCGTTTCAGCTATCGTTTTCATCATTTTTGCTCAATTCAACGTTTAAAGCGTCGATAATCATTACAAGTAATTAAATAAATATTTAATTTTTTTTATGAAACGTAAACGCAAAAAGCTTTAAAATTTCCTCAGTTTGTCCAATTATATAAAAATGTTCAAAATAATTTTGAATTTAATTAACACATTTTTGTTGATTTATCGAAAATAATTAGTAAGATCCGTAAATGCTCGAAAAACCTTCGCTTATTCTTTGGTAAAAAAAATTTCTTAGTTGAAAAGCATAAATTGTCGTTTCAAATTTTAAGTCATGGTTTAACGGTTTACTCAATCTCTCTTAGGTTGTCTTGAGGTATACACAAACATTTACCCCTAAACAGGAGTTTAGTTAAATGTTTTGGCTATAAGGGAATAATCCCTTAAAAATCCTTTGTCAACACATTTGTCAAAACACATTTGCACTTTCTTTTTTGTAAAACCCAAAATCTTAAAAGGACTCTTAATTTTTGAAGAGTCAATATAGATTCCATTTTTTATTTTTTTTCACACGGTCAAATAATATAAAGGATTAAGTCTTTAATCATATGTTAAATATTTAAGGTACAGGTTTTTATTGTTCGGCCAATTCAGGGCAATCTATAAATAATTATTATCTCCTTCTTATTCTTATAAACAAAAAAATGGTCCTTAATGATCACAAGCATGAATTTATCAAATTACAGCCTACACACGTGATTTACCAAATTTATGGATGCTACATGTGTATTAGTCAATCCAAACGACATCACGTGAAACTCATAATGTTCATTACAAGTACCGGATGTAGTAATTGGAATAGATAATCTTTTTCGCGGACGCGAAGTTGATAATAACCATGTCGTGGATCAAATCTTTAAAACATACGCTAGAACCCTGTAAATGATCGAACAAATTTTCCATTTCGAGTTATGGATATCGTTTTCGATTGTTAATTTACTTAGTTCACAGTGATCTATAAATATAAGGAACGATAACACCATAGCTCTTCATAATGACGAGCTCGGTAGAATAAAATCTTTCTCCGACAACTCTCTCAGTTGTACGATAACACTTTCGATTCAGATGGTGCTGAAGTATAGTGCACACGCCACGGGTGCAGCACCAGAAATATAATCAATACCAATTTCAACTTGCCTTAATGGCAAAAGTCTAGGAAATTTACCAACAAATACCTTCTAAAATTTCAGATAACAGAAACATCTTTTAATAAATTCATATTAGGTTCTTCTATATTGCAATATCTATAACTAGTTCACAACCATTCATGGTATAATTTCAAGTCTAAATGCAGGATATGGTCATCATCACTTTTGATAATCAACATCTTATTATTTAGGGGAATTCTATTCGAGTTCCCATCAATTAAGACAATGTCGTCATGTCATAATCAATCAATCTATTCTACTGGCACTATCAACTTTCCAGTTTTATTGCCGTCGATAAGATGTGAACTTCTCAAAAGACTAATAATAACTCTTAATCCTTCATAAGTTCAAGGATATCTAGATACATAACTAACCTTAAAAGAGTAAGGTCAACGCATAATCTATGCGAGAGAATTTCAAATCAGATACAGAAGAAAACATTTAACGAATATGAATATATCCCATGTTTTCATAATTTGAGTACGCATTCGAAAGCTCCTCGGATCGTTACCCAGGTCATTCAAATGAAATCAAATCATAAGAAATGATAAGAACGTCAATACATCCAGTCAGGTATCAACACTCGGTAATCAGATACTTTTCCAAAGAATCTCACCACGGGAGAATTGGACAAGAAAGGAATATCAATTGTCAAATAAGACAAATTCCACAAATGAGTAAATTCAACTCAGAAAAATAGATGCTACAGGCACATATGTAGGTGTCCCTAACACTATGTCCCTATTTTTCACTTCTTGCAGATCTCATAAGATTTAATCTTTCATAATCTTCAAAGAAAATTTAGTGCTTATTCGTTAGTTTTATGGTGACTACTAATCAGCCTTGCATGGTTCATTCCAAATTGTATGTAGGCGCGCAACTATATACAATTTCAAGATTAACGGTGCAATACTCAGTTCGTCAAAATTTTATCATCATGTTTATAATAAAAACATTTTCATGCTTAATTCTTAAATAAGAATCAAAATAAATTTACAAAGATTTTCTTTGTTATGAAAACAATTAAGTTTTCCAAGGTGTTTTATAAACAACTTCATTTCGATAACGATTATTTATAAGTCTTAAATAATCCATATGGTGATGAAAACCCAATTTTTCTCAAGGGATACTGTTTTAACTTATAAAAACAATTAGTGATCTGCAAAGGAGTGATGAAAAGTTGTTCACCAAGAACTAACTACAATATGATAGGAAATGAGCTTTAGCCAATTAATCATGAGGTTCATGACTTTGATGGCACTCAGGAATAACCCACAACGTAACTCAAATCGAGATGAGTACTTGTTCAATGGTTGCATCACTAATGCGAGCATTAGGATGAAGCAATAAAAGATAGATAACATTGATACATGTAGGATTTAGCAATCAAAGGTAGTCTTTTTCATTAATCACAAACAAGTCAAAATTGTACCGTAACACATTACGTGTCACTATGTCATACAATTCTCAGAACTCATCCTACCAACTGATGTCTCAGTTAAGTTGGATTATTTTTAAAATATACCACAATGAATACTAGTCTACAAGAGTCATGGGGGTTCCACCTGTCCCGGAAGATCCATCGGTCCCTATTCAAAAGAAGATTTCTTCGCTTTATTTATTGGACACTGGGCATCCTCATTAGTGGACAATGGCCTAGGAACAACCCTTAACACAAACCTACAATCATTTAAAACCTCATAATTCAATCAAAGAACTTAACGACTTCCTCTTAACAATCTCATATTTCATACAGGTTAAGTTTCACTTTATTCAAGTTTTAACCAATTTTATACTCAATTCGATATCCTACCTTATTCTCCAATACTTTCAACCTTATTCTTCGGCCTTGTAAAGGCAATAAAAGCTCAATATGAACAACACTTAATTTCCAATCCTATAGCTCCTTCATCAATAGTTATCAAATGAGTCACTAGTATGAAATGACTTGATCATTCAACTAGACTTCTCGGAAAGGTACTAGTGGCATGAGGCTTTTGGGCAATGGTTCCAATGACAGCCTCAAGTGCAACATTCACCCTTTCGATTTCAAAGTTAAGAATTGGGTGACAACGAATCAGATGACATCTTTCTAGGTGGTAAAGTTTTGTCAAACTCCACTCTATAAGGAAATATCGTCATGACATCGATATCAGATTTAATCTCGCCAATTCTTCTTCAAGATCTCAATCAACTACTATCTACATTTCTACGAATATTAACCATTTTGTTGGGATCACAAATATCCACAACTTGGTTTAGATCTAGGATAGCTAGAATTCCTACGAGAATAGCTTCGATTAATTTACTAGGGGATTTAGGGTTCCTTGTGACAATCTACGTCGTATAAATACCTCGTATAAATATTAAAACAATCATCAAACAATCAGTTAACCAAATTACATCATATATATATATATATATATATATATATATATATATATATATATATATAATCCAAGTTATATATATATATTAAAATAACACTTCTCAGTCTGGCCTTGTCAGTAACTCGGGAATTCTTCGGCACCGTTATAGTCAAATGATTTTTAGACATTTTTAGAAAAATGCTTATAGTTAAAAGATTTTGAAATGTTTTATTCAAAACCTTGGTTTTAAAAATCTTTCGTTCTCTATAACGAGAGCTCTGGTACCAAACTGTAACACCTCCAAATTTATACAACTCAATACAGCGGAAGACTCGTTGGTGTTACGGGATAGCACATTACTCACATCAAAGACAACGCTTAAAATCGGGTCGTTTTATAATAATGCATTTCCATTCATAAATATTAGATTTACATCGGTCCCAAGTCATAGTCGTTTCATACAATTTTTACAAAAGATTTGAATGGAATTGTTATTTAAGTGCGGGCCATGAATTCTTGTTGTCTTCCCGAGAATTACCTTCAAGTACCTGAGATAAAACATGTTAAAAGAAAAGGGTCAGCGATAACGCCGAGTGAATTCATAGAGTTTAATAAAACCATTAATATAACATCGGTATAAAATTATTACCAAAAATCATTTTGTACAAATCATCGTAATAGGCCATAAAATAGCAAAAGTCATTTTATACAAATCCTTATCAAAAATCATAATATAGGCATTTGCCTTAAAAATCATTATACGAGCCAATGTCTAAAAACATCATACAATACGTCTTATGACGTTGTATAAAGTTAAATAAAATATGAATATGGTTATATAAAACCAAAACACGAACATAATATCAATAGTAAGACCCCATATTGCTAGTCAGGCAATATATCGTAATTAGATGCATATAGCAGTATTTCGTTAATTGGATTATTATAAGCCGCATGACATTGTTACATTACTAAACCAAACAACGGGTAGCTAGCCCGAAACTCATTTGCCCATCTAAATTAGCGTGTCGTCACAAAGGTCACGCTATGTAAATGTTCTCATACATAAATTCGCTTACCAATCAATGTGGCACGACGGGGATCAACCGTCAAGGCGCGAACTGGGGTGATCGTCCCCAAATAGTACTATTATATGCATAAGCGTCTAACAAATCCCGGTAGTTCACAATTCATGCTAATGGGACTTTTAGTGACATAATTAACTAACTTTAATAATCCATTTAATTTCATCTATCGGGTCATTTAATCATTCATCGGGTCATATAATCATTCGGGTCCAAATCAATAAACAAGCAATCGGGACAAATGGTGTCCTATTTTATAAAAACTAACATGTTATCTCCCTCGCGGGTTTATAAAATATTTATAAAAACATTTAAAAGAGTGTGAGGCTAT
This sequence comes from Glebionis coronaria, assembly GCA_025667525.1. Taxonomy (NCBI): domain Eukaryota; kingdom Viridiplantae; phylum Streptophyta; class Magnoliopsida; order Asterales; family Asteraceae; genus Glebionis; species Glebionis coronaria. Next base: position 228,505,243 of record CM046880.1, read on the forward strand.
GAACTCACGTTCATGTGGGAAAGCGGATTATCGGCAATTCGGATGTACGGTACGTGCTTCAATCACGGGAACCTAGACAAATAATACTCGTCTTAGACTCTTGTCCAATGACTTTATCAAAATAACAATTATGTATACATATGATGATTTTATATATATGATGATCAAGTGGGTTATATATTCTCATTTACTCATTTTAGTGTTATATGTTGGAAATTTTCAAGACTAGTTACACTAGTTCAACTTGATTACATTTTGAGGCCCAATGGGCCCATTACAAGCCCAATATATTATATTAGCCCAATTATAATTTTATTATCACTATTATATTTTATATGTTGGGCCCAAATGGGTTAAGCCCAATAAGTAATTTTTATAAGTGTTTAACTTATTTAGTTAAACCATTAGTCCAAATATGCTAACTTAGCTCGTTAATGTCTATATGTTGTAAAGTTTGGGTTTTATCGGTTTTTACTTGTTATATATGTTTATACATCAGTATGTGACTTTTAAAAACTTTACATTATACGGGTTTGATCGTCTAAGTTTTATTTGACAAAAACGTTAATTTTTACGGTATTAGCCGAAAAGACGTAAAAATCATGTTTATAGTTTTATAACTTATAAAACTTATTAAACTAAAATTTTTATAAAATGTCCATTTATTTATCCTTATACATATTTATATAAATGTATTATATAAGTTAGTGGGTTTTAATTCACATTTTATACTATTTTTATTTGAGTGCTTATATAATACTATTATACTTTAATTTCCCAAAATCTGATTTTTACTTTCACTTTCACCATTTTTACCATATCTTGAGTTGTACATGGAGATAGAAGCTCATTTTTGGACACCATAAACTAAATGATATGTGCTACAATTAACTTAGTTTTAGCTACTGCTCAATCCAACTTTAAATATCCCTAACAGTCCGTCCAAAACTGACTATCCAGATTGGTACTCTAAACTTGTTTTAGTCATATCTCACTCATTATAATGATTCCATTGTATGGTCAACTCTCACATGTGTATGATATCTTATACTTACTGTATATTGTTTCCACTTTGCTATTTTATCAGTTTAACATGTGGTTAGTTACTGTTTTTATACAGCCAACAATTTAAGCAAGATTTTAGCCTTGTTTCTTATGGTTTTTCATCTTTTTAATCATGTTTATCAACACTTGATCCCCACACAACATTTTTATCATCATATATTCATCATATACATATACAATAAGAAAGAAAATACATGATTACATAATCAAAATAACAAGAGGATGGGAAGAACAATCTCTATACCACCAAAGTGATGAAAAGATGGGGTTGATGATGAACAAGACTTGGTTTTGGGTAACCAATCTTATGAGATATCAACATCACTTCTAGGATCACCAAGTATTTGTAGATTAATCCAAAAATCATCCCTTGTTCTTCATGAAAACTCCTTGAGAAATCAGCCCCAAACTCCCTTCAAACTCCTTTTTACATGTTAAGATCACCTATAATCTTTATAACTTTAATGGGTTCTCATCATATGTAAATTATACATATGATTTATGATTGAATAAAGATCAAATGGGGGTTGTTTTGGGTGAAGAGTGGACGAAAATGGGGAGGGAAAGAGTGTGTTTTTGGTGGTTTGCATGTGATGGAAATGAGGAAGTGGTTTAGGGAGGAATGGTTTTGATGTGGTAGCTTGTTTACAAAGTGGCTAGGACAAGTGTCCTAGCTTACTTTGTAAGCTTTGACACATACCAAATGTGTTGTTAGCTTAGTTAAAATGTCCCATATTGAGTGGGTTGGGACAAAACTTGTTTTCTCTCATCCCACTAATTTACGGGTATTCCTCGATTCTAGTTTCCTCGATTCTAGTTTCCTCGATTTGCGTGCCCTCGGTCGTTTTACGAAAAATGTTTTTATAAATTATGAATCAACGACACAAAACGAATCTAATAAAAATTGTCTCATCAAAAACGGAGTTCAAAGCCGTAAATACGTAATCATAAGGTTTCCATTTTAGTCGTAAAGGACGTTAAATTATGAACGTAAGTCCTAATCTCTTCTCGTAAATTTGTGAGTTTATGAACCAACACAAATTTAAAATTCCAAAATAATATTCACGGATAAATTTATTTCCTGAAGTGTCGGACTGTCACCAAAGACGGTGTATGTAAACGTAAGCACGTAACGTAGAATCCTCTGGTTTAGACGTTGTCGATGCTACTTCAAGACGTAAATCCAATTTTCTTCCCAAAAATAAGTGAGTTCATAATATAACATTGAAATAATGTTTTTAAATAATACTTGAGAATAAAATATCAACCATAAATTGACGGATTGTCACAGAAAACTTGGGGATGATGATCATTCATAACATTTCCAAAACCCGAAGGTATGTTTTTGATTTCTTTACTTTGAATGTTTGTAGTTTTCTATCTCTTTAATAAAGGCCAAAGTGGATTGATTTTGATGAAAAATGTAAACGTGCTTTGTAACTAATGCATTGCATGAGGACATTGCAATGGTCAAGTGTAGGGGATTTGATAGGTGTGTAAACACCCATCCTTTTTACCACTTAATTACAATAATAACCGAGGCAAAACGTGTATTTTATGTCATTTATGTCGGAATTATGCGTGGTTTTTGTTTTTGTTATGATTTAGGACGAAAAGGTGAAAAGTGGAGAAAACACGGGCATTCACGGGCTTTTATCGAAGAAAAAGACGAAAGACGAAGTCGAGTAGTCAAGAGTGCAAAAAGAACGGAAGTCCAAGACCAATTCTGAAGATTTATCGATGAAAAAGTCAAAATATGGAAGTTTACTAAAAAGCCGAAGAACTCAAGTCTTATTATGAAGAAATGTCAAGACGAGTTTTAAAGAAATCCCGAGACAAAGTCATTAAAGTCCAAGTATTAAGAAGATTAACAAAGGATTAAGAAGATCAAGGACTAAAGCATGCAATTAAAAAAAGAAGAAAGAGGGATGAAGCTTCCTAAGCACCTCCCTAATCTCCTCTATAAATAGGATTTATTTTCATTCATTTGTTTTTGTAGGCTAATAGTGACAATTAGTTCTTCCAATTTTAATTACCTTGTCATTTACTTTTCATGTCAAATTTAAATACTTGTCTTGCACTTTAAATACCTTTAATTTCAAGTAAGTTTCCTTTTAATTCTTGTCAATCTTTATTTTTATTGTCAATCTCCTATCTACCTTTCTTTATTTGATCTTTAATCTTTATCTTTATTGTTCATGTTCATGTTCTTATTTTATTGATTTGATTAAAGTGGGTTTTGATTATTGTGGTTATTTTTGATATTTTGATTGTTTTGGATTGTTTGATTATCATTAGTAGATGTTTTGTGATTAGTTTGATTTAATCTTTTGATTTATTTTGATTTATTTTATCTATATTCATGTTATTGTTGTTCTTCGCTGTCTTACTGTTCTCCAGGTTTATTCCGGATCAAAGTGCTGTTCAAGAGATTCCGTATCAAGGGTTTGTGCAAGTTTATTCCGGATCAAGGGTTGTTCATCCGGAATTTTAGACATTCCGGATCAGAAGTGTTTATTCGGAATAATTTATTATTCCGGATCAAACCGTTCATCCGGAATATTAGACATTCCGAATCAACCAAACATTCCGGATCAAGCTAAAAGTTCCGGATCAACCAAACATTCCGGATCAAGGAGATATTCCGGATCAAGGGCTTCCATCCGGAATAAGTGACATATTCCGGATCAAGGAGTTTTTCGGAATAATATTCCGGATCAGCAACATTCCGGATCAAAGCTAGTATTCCGAATCAAGTCTTTATTCAGGATAAGTGACATATTCCGGATAAAGGATTTGTTCCGGATCAAAGGGTTTTGGTGAATAGTCCAAGTGAAGAAAAATCATTCCGAACGAAGGTGACATTCCGGATGAGTGATTGATCCCAAACTTAGATCGATTTAGCTTTATGTATACGAGATTAGATCAAGTAATACACTTAGAGAAACCTTTGTATATGTATATGATAATCTAAGTGTTATGCGGAATTAACACTTAAACAAGAACACACAAGATATAAACAAACTTTCACTGTGATTAATGATATCAAACTTGCTTACATTGAAAGTAGTTTACGAATGAAAACTTATATTGAACATTAACCTAAAGGTCTTCTTTTATAGACATAAGAAGCCTTGTACAATAATATACGTATCAACTATTCTAGGTAAAGATAAATATAGAAAATACATTGTCGTTCCTATCTTTACTAGAAGTAATCTAGAATACAATAAACGCGTAGAGTATATCTTCCCATCAGTGCTTGTATTCAATGTATCAACGCTTGACTTTATCTTGTCAACGCTTGAGCTGTCAGCGTTTGTTTTGCTCCTTTCAACGCTTGTGTTACTCTTGTCAGCGCTCAAGTAGACTGGCCATAATTTATTCCCAACAATCCTCCCCTAAACTTGATATCTACTCCAATGATCAAGTTTCTGAATAAACATTAAGAACTAGGAGGAATCTTGCAAACCTTCTCATATTGGTAATAAATAAATCTGATCAAGTCTTTTGCCACGTCACTTGAATAATCATCTTCCAGCTGAGTGTTCTTCATCTTCTCCAAGATATCCTTAGAGATGAAATACTGACCATCCACAAGTAGATACTCAGCAAACTTTGTAGCACTCAAATAATAAACACCAGCAGCTGAATACAATCTCCATTGAAGACCACTGAGATCATCTTCAAGATCCTTCCAAATAGCAGGATCCTCATCTTTTGGTCCACACATTCTCTTGAATGTGGACCACAATTTTATTCCATTTGCTGAAGTTGGTGCTTCAGCCTCATACTTGGCCTCTAACAACCTCCATAGGTCTACCAAGTCTTCTCTGTCAAAACTTGCAAACAAAGATATAAGGGTGGTAAAAGTGTGAACCTCTTTTCCATACCTGCCAATCTTCCAAAACCCACATTCATCTTCTTCATAGCTCACAATTGGGTTTCTGGAATCTAGTGGTAACACTTGTACCATATCTGAAGCTTCTAATGGTGAGAGCTTGAGGCTCTTTCTTATGACAACTTCATGTGGATGTAATGGATCCATATCTTTGGGAAACTCAAGAGAAACTCCTTTTTTCACTGGTCTGGGAACAAACATTGCTTTCTTAAGCTCCATTTCCTCTGCAAGTTCTTCTTTTCTTTCATCAGAAAGAAGTCTTAGAGTGTTTGCTTCCTGCACTCTAATCCAGATGGGATAAGCTCTACATTCCAACTCATCAAATGTCAATGCCTTCAATTTCTGATAAGTCCACCCTGTTCCATGACACCTGAGCAACATGCAGTACAACTCCCTTCTATCCCTTTTCAACTCTGAGAGAATATTGCTTGCCTTGTGTTTCAAAATGACCTGGCAATCCTTTTGTACTATGAGAAGAATCTCCAAACCCCATATCTGATCTGAAATGGTCAAGTGTGGATTCTCCATACATCTTTCTTCCCAAGCATGATACATTTGAACCACCTCTGGCATATCAAAATCAACCTGCAATTTCAACTCTCTCAATTTCTCCTTGGCCAACTCATCTCCATACTCAAGTCTTTCTGGCTGTTCTATGATCATAACACTTGAGTCTGAGCTAGCTTCATCACTTCCTTCTTGCTCTTCTGAAGTGACAACAAATGGTGACTCTCTCACCTCCTTTCTTTCTTGTTCCACAATTTGTGCAGCCAACTTTCTATCAAACTCAATTTGAGCTGCATTCTTTGGAACAACCTCTTCTACCATAATACCCTTACCCTTATCTAATGGATCAATTGTTGGTAAGATAGATGGTGATACCTGTGAAGAAACCTCCTTGATGATAGATGATGACTCAGATACATCACCCTCATTTGCAGGTCTTTCAACGCTCACTTTTGCTCTATCAGCGCCCAAAATACTCATGTCAGCGTTCAAATTCCCCTTGTCAACGCTCAAATTTCCTGCCTCAGCGCCTTTTGCAATTTCCTCCAACATGGCTGTAAATGATAAATTTAAGTTTGTAGGAGAGACTAGAGACGTATCAAAACCTGTCTGTTTCTTCAAACTTGTTAGGGCCTCAGCAACATCCAGAGATTGACCATCATGGCTGCCCTTATCACTCACATTTATTTGTTCATCCTCCCCTTTGGAAGATTCCTCCATCCCTCTCCTTGCACTAGCAGTCTCCAAAATAACAATCCTCTCCCTCAATTGCTTGAGTTCAGGGCCTTGTGTGCTGACAACTTGTACCAAGTCTGCATTTTGCTTTTGCAAGCTCATGCAAATAGCCGTCAATTCCATTAGGGTCATTAGTTCCAATCTGCCCTCTTCTAAAATGGGTATTTGACCTCCCAAGTCAGATTCATTGGGCATGGATGAGGTCTTAATGATGGTGGGACTGCCTTGGCCAGCTTCTAAGCCAGAACCAATAGTCCCAACCTCATCCATAACACCAACCACACTTGTGGTGGTGGTTCTCTCTGCTACATGGCTAGGACCACTAGAGGAGAACACTCCAGTAGTCCTTTGGCGTTTTTGTAACCTATATTGTGTTGGTGGAGATGATGATGTGGATTGGGTGGATGTGGGTTGGTTAAGGGGTGTTTGGGTCTGTGAAGGTTGTGTGTCAACGTTTGAAATAGGCACATCAACGCCAACATTTAACGTGTCAGCGTCGAAGGGTTCTTGGTCAATTTGCATATGTTGAGGTGAAGGTAATGGTTTAGGTATTGGGTTAATTTGGGGTTGGGGGTCTGGTTGGTGTTGAGCTGCTTCAATAACAGCAATCATAGCTGGGGTTAGGGGTAGGTCACGATGTGGAGGTGAGTTCATCTTCATAAAAATTTTTTTCTTTTGCACAGGGATCTCATAAAAATCATTATGATCCCTTGTGTAGTATCCTTGAACATCAAAAACCATTTGTAAAAATCTGGGATAAGCTAAAGTCATTTTGTTCCCTTTATTTTTACACATGCCCTCAAAAATCATTTTAGAATAATTAAATTTTTGCCCTGTAGCAATGCACACAATAGCACTTGCAATAGATCTATTGATCTCATTGTGTGTAGTACAATTGGGACTCAAACATTGTAGGAGGACATGTATGAGGTACTTCCAGGCTGGGGGAAATTCCTGCTTATGATACTTATTTAAAGTTCCTTCATCAGGAAAAGGATAACCCAAAGCCCTTAGTCCTTGTTCTATTTCACTAATGGGAAGGGTAGTTATACCATCAGCATCATCAAGATGCAAAGCTTGACGTACCAGAGCCTCAGTAACCACCCAAGTTCTCCCATGAACAATAGAAGATAATGTAGTCACTCTATTAACTGTTGAGGAACTAACAGTGTTCCAAAACTGTTTAATATGTGTGACAGGAATGAGTGGTGCATGAGAAAGAGCATACCTAATAGGAGATGCGTTCAAATACGCCACCATTTGTGTGTATTAGGGAAACAGAGTATCATCAGCTTCAAGATATGCGATCATGTTGTGTTGGCTTCTGAACCCCAATTCTAAATTTGTTGGTTTAAACATTGGTGCCATTGTTGAAAGCTGTTAAAAATGATTGATGAAGATGAAGTTGATAAGAGAAAATTATGTTAGACAAGAATAATAGGTACCCTGTTTAAAAATAGGAGCCAAATATATAGGATCCAAATATATAGGAGAAGAAAATGCATGTGATTGGCCGAAAATTGGCAAGTATTTTCAAAATGTAATCATGATAATATTGAAAAATAATAAGTTTATCTCATGCATTAAATGAAAGTTATCAACTCCCAAAATTACGGCCTAAAAATATGTCAAAAAGTAACAACTGGGTAGGTCCCATTGAGTGTCAACAGTAAAAAATAACCTATCAACGCCCAACGGCTATATTCTTGTCAACGTTTGCCATAGCCATGTGAGCGTCTAAATTGGTCACAACAACGCTTGGAAAAATATTTGTCAGCGTCCAAAAATAAAAATGTTTAAAAATGAAAAATAACCTTAACAAAGTAATTTATCCTAGAGAAGATAACCAAAAAGCTGATAATTATTATAGGGCGGCAAACACTGTCCTGTTATGCACACTTGCTTATGCAAGATAGACATAACAGTCCTCTAGTGTCATTTGCTAACCAAAACTCTTAACAACTAAGTTACCTTATAAAATTCCTTGTTACTCCCAGGTAAATCCCATAACAAAATTATTCCCAAGTCTCCCAACAGACCACAACCAATTCTAGGCCAAAAAATGTCTTGGCAGCATGCATAGTATATCAACTTTGCATGCTACAGTGCCTCATGATTTAGTAAAACTAACTCATACTCACCTGTGGACACAATCTAGAATTGTGATAAGAGTATCTTATGGATACCCAAACATCCTAAAGGTTCCTAAAACCTCCCCTTAAACTATGATACATAAGTTGCTAAAAACATGCATGAACATAAAAATTTATGTCAAGATAGGAATTAAAAACTCCAACCATCATCCATAAACAAAAACATGCCCAAATGCTTCTCCATTGATCCATAAGCAACTCTGTATCCAATGGTATACTGCTAACACCACCTGCACATTTAGATTGAAAACCACAAAACTAACATTGTTGCTGACAACGCCCCGATAACACATAACATCGTTGAGGGAAGCTTTGTCAGCGTTAGACAAATATATTGCTGACAACGTCACAAAAACACTTATCAGCGTTCAAGCAACCTTTGTCAGTGTTAGAAAAATATAGTGGAAAATCTAAATCTTCAAAAAGACCAATAACAATGCATCATCCTGTACATACTTTTACAAAAAGACTCCAAAACACATATTATGTGAGATTGATCATTCCAATACTTGTTACCAAGTATTGAAACCTCCCAACATCAAAAGGTTTAGTTAGTAAATCTGATACATTTTCTTCTGTGTCAACCCTATCTGGTTCTATTAAACCCTTTTCAAAACAATCTCTTATAAAATGGTGTCTAATTTCTATGTGTTTAGTTTTAGAATGATGTACAGGATTCTTAATGATGCATAAAGTGCTGTTATTGTCAACAAATATCTTTGTATGCATGAAATTATACCCATAGTCTAACAGCTGGTACTGAATCCACAAAACTTGTCCACAACAAGCAGCTGCAGCCACATACTCAGCTTCAGTTGTAGAATTAGCCACCACTGTTTGTTTCTTGCATTGCCAAGATATCAACCTGCTCCCAAGAAACTGACATCCACCAGATGTGGATTTTCTATCAAACTTATCACCTCCATAGTCACTGTCTGAATATGCAATCAGCTCCAATGGTGAATCCTTTGGGTACCACAAACCAAGACTAGGATAGCATCTTAAGTACCTAAAGATCCTCTTCACAGTATAAAGGTGACATTCTTTGGGAGTCACTTGACGGCGTGCACAAGCACACACAACAAACATGATGTCAGGTCTGGAGGCTGTAAGGTACATCAATGATCCAATCATGGATCTATAGTGCCTGACATCAACATCTTTCCCATCTCCAATCTTTCCCCAAGGGTGTTCTTTATCCATAGGAGTAGTAGCCCTCTTTTCATGTGGAGAAAAGCCAAATTTCTTCAAGATCTCTGCCACATACTTATCCTGGGAGATGAAGATACCATCTTCTTTCTGCTGAACTTGTAAACCAAGAAAGAAGTTCATCTCCCCCATAACACTCATCTTGAATTTGTCTGTCATCAGCTTGGAGAAATCCTCACTCATCTTTGGATCAGTAGACCCAAAAATGATATCATCAACATAGACCTGAACAAGCAACACATCCTTACCTTTCTTCTTTGTAAATAATGTCTGATCTATGGTGCCCCTCTTGAATCCATTGTCCACTAAGTAAGTAGACAGAGTACCATACCATGCTCTTGGGGCTTGATGAAGTCCATACATAGCCTTTCTGACTCTATACACCTTGTATGGATTCTCTGGATCCTCAAAACCAGGAGGTTGCATCACATATACCTCCTCAACAATTGTACCATAGAGGAAGGCACTCTTGACATCCATTTGATAGACAGTGAAGCCCATGCAGGATGCATAGGCTAAAAAGATCCTAATAGCTTCAATCCTTGTAACTGGTGCAAAGACCTCCTCATAGTCTATCCCCTCCTCTTGTGTATAACCTTGAGCCACTAACCTTGCCTTGTTTCTGACCACAATTCCTCTTTCATCTCTCTTGTTTCTTAGAACCCATCTTGTCCCTATAGGTCTGACATATCTGGGACAATCAACCAGCTCCCAAACATCCTGAATTGCAAATTGGTGAAGCTCATCCTGCATTGCTTCCACCCAACTTGGTTCTTTGAGAGCATCAAATATCTTCTTGGGTTCCTGTTGTGACAGAAAACAGGCAAACAAACATGCTTGCACAAGAGGGTTATCAACCTTCTTGTGAATATTGGCAATAAACCCACCAAGACCTTGATGAGATCTTCTAGTCTGAACAGGAGTCATAATATCACCAATGATTTGAGAAGTGGGGTGATTCTTCATAGTAGAAGTGAGAACTCCTCCTTCAAAAAGTCTGGTGTCCTCAACCTCATTCTCCATGTTGCCAATATCTTCTTCTTCAGACTCTCTTTCATCAACATGAGGATGAACCTCTTCATATAAATTGGAAGGTTCACCTTGTTCAAAAATGGAAGAGAAAAGATGTGCAGAAGTGTTGTCAACGTCTGAAGCTTGTTTGTCAGTGTGTTGGCTAACAACGCTTGAACTATTGTTGTAAACGTCTGAGCCATCAACGTCTGAATTGGTCTTGTCAGCGCTGGATTTGCCTTTGTCAGCGCCTGAAGGACCATGCATGTTGTTATCTGGTGGTACTTGGGGACCACCATTATCTTTACCACCAGCAGCAGCAGCAGCAAAAGCATCTGTCCAAATGGGGATTGTAACATATTCTTGGATAGGAGATGACTTTTCTACTTGTGATCCAACCTTTTCATGAACCTGTATACTTGAAACATTGACAACTTGTTCTTCCACCACACTTGAAGTTTCCTTCACAATGTCTGGATTAGTGACAGGCATATAATTTAAAGTTCTAGATAAAGGTTCCAAGTCAAACAACCAATTTGGACCACTTTCAGGATCACTAGGTTTATTCTCTAAAAACATAACAGGTACTCTTTCAAGTATACGTTTTTCCTCTTTAAGATAAACCCTATATCCCTTGCTCTGCACTGAATACCCCATGAAGTAGCCTTCATCACCTTTTGCACTAAATTTACCTAAGGCATCACTAGTGTCTAAAACTACTACATGACAACCAAAAGGTCTGAGAAAACCAATATTAGGTTTTCTTCCCCAAAGTAACTCATAAGGTGTTTTGTTCTGAATCTTGTTAACTAATGCTCTATTTTGAACATAACAAGCTGTATTAACAGCCTCAGCCCAAAAGGCTATAGGAAAATGAGCATCAGCCAACATGGTTCTGGCTGCTTCAATTAGGGTTCTATTTTTCCTCTCAGCAACCCCATTTTGCTGTGGGGTTCTGGCAACACTAAATAGCCTAGTAATTCCTTTCCTGGCACAGAAATCATCTAACTTTTTATTCCTAAATTCACCACCATTATCACTCCTAAGCATTTTAACTTCATTGCCAGATTTCTTCTCAATCTGAGTGATAAAATCAATTAAAGTATCAGTTGTATCACTCTTCATAGCTAGAAAGAAGGTCCAAGTAAACCTAGAAAAGTCATCTGTGATGACAAAGCAATAGGACTTTCCATTCAAACTTTCTATATTGGTTGGACCAAAGAGGTCCATATGAAGCAAATGAAGAGGTCTAGTACTAGAGTGCACCTGTTTGGACTTGAATGAGACCTTGTGCTGCTTGCCTTTAAGACATGCAACGCAAGAGTGGTCATTTTGGAAGGCCTTCTCAGGCAAACCATCAACCAAGACAAGTCTCACAAGCCTGTTTATATTCTTAAAATTTATGTGCCCTAGTCTCCTGTGCCACAAATTACTTTCATCTACTGAAGCTTTAGCATAAAAACAAGACATATTGTTATTCATTCTAATCCCATTCAGATTCACATCGTATATGTCCTTATGCCTAGGTGTTCTATAGTCAATATATTTCTCATCAGGGATCTTATAATCCTTGCTTAACACCAAACATTCGTTATCAGTAAACAAAACTTTATTTTTGTTATCACAAACTTGTGATACACTAAAAAGATTGTAGTCAAGTTCCTTTACCAAAAATACGTTCTCAAAACGTAAGTTCTTGGTGAGAAGGGTTCCTTTGCCAGTGATAGTACCATATCCGCCTCCAAAGTAAACCTTATCACCATCCTTAATGGGAGTGAAGTTTGTCAGATAATCTTCCTTCCCTGTCATGTGCCTTGAGCATCCACTACCCCAATATCCATAATCATTGACCTGTTTTTGAATGCCCTGCACATAAAGAAAACAAGTTAGTTTTCTTTGGGAACCCAAGCCTTGGAAGACTTGGATTCATCTGGTTGTTCAATAAGAACAAACTTAGTTCTCACAACGACCCCATTTTCATCATTCTTAGGATGAAGTACCCAGTTAACCCCAATAGGTTTTGTAATGACCTTTGAAATGTAATTAAATCTATTACAGGTCATTGAAATCCCATTATCATTAGGGTTTTGATATTTCTTTGGTCTCCATGTCAAGCTTGAAGAAGCGTTAGACCCCTTACCCTGTGGTTGCAAATATTTAGGTCTGGTCACGTTCCTGTCAGCGTAGGAATTGGTCTTGTCAACGCTGAAATTACCCTTGTCAGCGTTGAACCTAGGGTTTGCTACAGAAACCCATTGCCTATTCGACCAAGTGTTTGTCTTTTGAAATGGTCTTTGTCCATGAGTGTTAGACCCTCTAGTGAAGAATGGGGCAGGTCTAATCACTTGTGGACTTTGCTGCACACAAGGTTTGGGTCTGACAACGTTTGACTTTCTAACAACTTTGACTTTGTGCCTGTCAGCGCTGAATTTGTTCCTATCAGCGCTGACTTTGGGAGCGTTGACACACTTATATGCCAAGTGTGAAAAGCTACCACAAGTGTAACATGCTTTTCTAGACACAACCCTAGGTCTAGAAGAGAAGAAGCCTGTTCCATCATTGCTAACTTGGATCTTAGGTGACCTAGTATTCCTATACATCTCTGCATACTTAATGCTAGGTTTTCTAACAGTGTTTGAGCCAAGATCAACAGCCTTACCAGTGATTGGGTTTGTAACCTTAATGGGAGTTGACTCATTAGGACTTTCACATAGCAAGCCACCCTTAACAAATAATATAGGGTTAGCTTTCTTCCATTCATTCAGGTCAATCAATTTTTGTTGATACTCTTCAACTGGGGTGACAACTCTTGGTGGAGGAATGAATTCCTCCTCTTGGAGTTCTAGCAAACCAGTCCATGATAGGTCCTTTTGTTGGACACCATAGAAGTCACCAGCTGGTGGTGGAACCACAGAGTAGTCTTGCATCCCAATCCCAGTCATGTCCTTAGGATCCCTTTGTTTACTCACACATTCTCCTAAGGTTTGTGTTGCCTTATCAAATCTCTGGATTTTAAGGCCAACATTATCTTTGTTTTTAATGGCTTCATCTAATTTAGCCTGTAACTCACCATTAACCCTTTCCATGATGTTTCTAATATCCATACTAGCATTTAACTCATGTTTTAAGATATTTATTTTATCTTTTAAGTCAAATTCCATTTTCTTGTATTCAGAAACTGTCTTCTTAGTTTGAGAGAGAGCTAGTTGGTAATTAGACAGTTTGCATCTTTCAGTACTCACATCACTTAATAATCTTAACACCTCTTTGTTAAGTTTCTCAGTGTTTAACCTACAACCTTTACTACAAAAAGCATCATCGTATACCTCATTATCAGATGAAGAGGAGGAGTGTGCCATGAGAGCATATTCAACATGCTATTCTTCTTCAATTTCAGCAACCAAAGCTTTATCCTCTTCCATATCCTTAGCCAGATAGCTCAAATCCCATCCCATACCATCAATTCCTTGAACTGCAACCATGGCTTTAGGATCCTGAGCTTTAACAATTTGACTTGAGGGTTTACTAGCATCAGATCTTCTAGGAGATCTGCATTCCCTCATGAAGTGCCCCATACGATGACAGTTGTAGCATTCAACTTTGGATTTGTCAAATCCAACTGTGTCCTTTGCATTGAAGGTCATCTTCTTCTTAAACCTTCTGTTCCACCTGTTTGCTCTTATACTAGCAAGAGCCATGTTCCACTTAATGTCCATCTCTTCCAAGTGCTCATCACTTATCTGCTCAAGGTCCTCATATGTAATCACTGAACCATTGGGCAAAGAAGCAATATAAGCACATACAGTATCCATATCCAAACCAGCAGGTTTAACTCTTGGTGAGTCACTTTTGAATGTGTCAGCGTATGAAAAGGAGACGTTGACAGGACATGTTCCAACGCTGACACATGATGATCCAGTAACTGGATGCATGTAGGAGTCCTTCTGATTGAATTGACCTTCACTATGGGAAAAGAAGGCCATGTTACTGTTGGTAGACTTGATTCCATGCTCTAAAAGAGTTTCATCTTCCAGCAGCCTTAGTTTGTTGTAGATGTCATCAAAAGTGGAACTTTTGTAAGTATTATTGGCAAGAATAGATCTTGCCTCAATCTTCCACGCCTCACCAAGACTTTTAAGAAAAGTAGCATTAATGTCAACATCACCAAGTTGTGTCCCCATGAAGGACAATTTTCTAGTAATATCAAGCAATCTGCTTCTCACACTACTAAGCTTTTCATTAGGTTGAGCCTTGAAGACAGCATAATCATGCATGAGTTGCTTCTTCTTCTCTTCCTTAGTATCTTCATTGCCACCATATGCAACTTCAAGAGCTGCCCAAAGGTCTTTAGCAGATTCATAACCTCTGTATTTATGCTGGTTCTCTTGTCCCAAAGAGAGTTTCAGAATATTTAGGGTTTTCATATCAACCCTTTTCTTTGCTATGTCTTCAGCAGACACAGCTCTACCATCTTCAGGCTTTTCTTTCTTATCGGCTTCAGAACATCCAGCAACAGCTGCTCTTCCAACAATAGCATCAGCAATCTTTTGGGCTTTATTGAATGTGTTTCCATATTCAATAATCTCCCAGAGTGTGTAATCATAGATCCCTAGATATTGCTCAAAGTTGAATTTCCACAATTCAAAGTTGGTTGCATCAAGCATGGGAATCTTGATGTTTGGTAAAGGTGAGGAGGAGGAGGTTATTTCTGGAGTTGACATGATGTTGTTAGCGTTTAGAAAAAATTAGGGTTTTGGTGATTTTTAGGGTTCTTGTGTTCTTTAAGATCAAAAGTTCCTCAACAAGCTCTGATACCACTTGTTGATCCCAAACTTAGATCGATTTAGCTTTATGTATACGAGATTAGATCAAGTAATACACTTGGAGAAACCTTTGTATATGTATATGATAATCTAAGTGTTATGCGGAATTAACACTTAAACAAGAACACACAAGATATAAACAAACTTTCACTTTGATTAATGATATCAAACTTGCTTACAATGAAAGTAGTTTACGAATGAAAACTTATATTGAACATTAACCTAAAGGTCTTCTTTTATAGACATAAGAAGCCTTGTACAATAATCTACATATCAACTATTCTAGGTAAAGATAAATATAGAAAATACATTGTCGTTCCTATCTTTACTAGAAGTAATCTAGAATACAATAAACGCGTAGAGTATATCTTCCCATCAGTGCTTGTCTTTAATGTATCAACGCTTGACTTTATCTTGTCAACGCTTGAGCTGTCAGCGTTTGTTTTGCTCCTGTCAATGCTTGTGTTACTCTTGTCAGCGCTCAAGTAGACTGGCCATAATTTATTCCCAACATACTTGCCTTAGATTTATTTTAGCCTTGCCTTAGTTTAAGTTTTAGTTGCGTTTTAAGTTTGCCTTAGATAGATTTCAGTTTGCGTTATTTACTTTTAATTGCCATTTACTTTTCGTCACGCTTTTAAATTCTTGCCATTTATTTTAAATTAATAGACTTAGATTTATTTTACTTGCCTTTTACTTGAAATTTTTGCACTTTTAATTACTACAACGACACAATTATTTGTTCACCAAAGAACGACTGAGTTGCATAGAACGGAATCAATTCGAATAGACCAGAACAACGAACATATAATTTTTATACGGGCAAAAGCCTTGTATCATTAACAGTGCATAATTGAGGCATTAACAATGACAATCTACTTAATGCAAATTAAGGCAACCACGGGTCCATTCAGATAGGGACAAGCATACCATAAAAATCTTGTGTTCTAAGTTTATAAAACATGTATTCCCCCTCGCGGTTTTAAAATATTTGAATGATCTCAAACGAGGCTATAGACTCACCTGATATAGCTATTACACGTAGAAGGAACAAACGTCTAATAGTCGATACACGACTTCACGAGATATCGATCGCTCACTGATCGAGAACGAGATGCCCAACGGTCGACATATGACCGAACGAGACCTATAATGACAAGACGCCTCTTAGAAATATATACGACAACGTACAAAATTGAAATAAGTTTTATAATGTTTTCATCGATAATGAACGGTAATCAGGTCGAGTTTAATATTTAACAAAACTAGTTATTACAATTTAACATACATTTTTATAATTAATATTTTTATATTTAAGGATATTTACACTTTACTCCTTTTACTTTTGAAAATAGCAAAACTAGTACCTCTAGTTACAAAAATGGAAAGTTTAGTCCCTAAACATAATTTATGAATTTTACAAGTTTATTCCCTGATTAATAAGTATCACCTATTGACAAAACAGCCCCTCAAGTTTTTAAAGATTAAAACACTTGGATTTATTTATATAAATTTCATGTTGTGGCACAACATTCGTCTTGACTTTTATCTAGGCTAAAGGTCGATCTAGAAGCTGAAACTTGGACATGTTCTAGCCTCTAAGATGATGATTTACCAGATTTAAAGAGTTGTATAGGTTAATAATAAGTGTGAAAACACTTATCCTTTTACCACTTATTTCCAATAATTACAAGACCAAAACGCGTGATTTATGTCGTAAAAGTCGGAATTATGCGTGGTTTGTGTTTTTATTGTGTTTTAGGACCAAAATATGAAAAAGGAAGACAACACGGGCTTTCACGGGCTTTTATCGAAGAAAACGGGAAAAGACGAAGTCAAAAGATCAAGAGTGCAAAAAGAACGGAAGTCCAAGGCCTATTCTGAAGATTTATCGAAGAAAAAGTCAAAAGACGGAAGTTTAACGAAGTCAAAGAACATAAGTCTAATAGAAGAAGAAAATTAAAAAGACAAGTTCAAATCCCGAGACGACAAAGACAAAGAATTAAAGTCGAGTCGAGAAAACGTGAAGAAAGCAAGAAAGAAGATGCAACACATGCACTCCTTCCACCTTCCCTATAAATACCCTCCTAATAGTCATTAGGAGGGGTGTTAGGAGTTAGTTAATTTAGCTAGTTTTCACTTTTTCTTAGTTTTCTCTAGTTTTAGAGAGAGAAAGTCTTAAACTTTCTCTCACTAAATTTCATCTTCTTTCTTAATCTTTTGAGATTAAACATCTTTGTATTGCTTATTTTTATTAATCAAGTTCATTTTAAGTTTTCTATCCTTAATCTCAATCTACTTTTCTTTGATTTAAGATTGATTTTGGTACGATTATCAATAGATTCGTGTTGTTCTTAACGATTTCGTGCTTAAAAAGTTAATCTTTTGATCATTTCATAAGTTTTCATTTGATTAAGCTTTAGGACTTTTGTGCTTATTGGCTTATTTTAATGATTAGCTTATTTACTTTATAAAAATCTTCCTTAAAAAGTTTATGTTTTTATTGTTTGATCAAAAAAGTTGATTAATTTCGAGTCAAATAAGTTGATCAAAGTGCTTATTTGATTCGGATTTGTCATTGATTCGGGTTAGTTTTGTGATAAGCTTATTATATAGCTTATTCACTTGCTTATAACCGATTTCCCCCATTTTCGGAAAGGGTTTAACTCCCTTTTCCGATTGCTATACATTCCGAGCAGACCACCCTTTCCGATTGACCAATCGGAAAAGGGTTTCTCCTTTTCCGATCTGCACCCTCAAGTATTCCGATCAGGTTAGGTCTTGAGTATTCTGACGGTAGCATTTGTCCAGTATTCCGATTGTGTATGTTAAGTATTCCGATTGGGACCTTGAGTGACATTCCGATTGAACCTTTTCGTGGATATTCCGATCTGTCCCTATCCCATATTCCGATCAACCGATCGGAAAACATTCCGATCGGGGCTTATTTTGGCTTGATTTGGTGTACTCTGTTCTTACTTTCTTATAGTACTTTTTAACTAAGTTTTTATTTTTAGAAAGTTTTCCAAGTGTTAGTTTTATTTAGTGTGCTAGTACTTTTCCATTGTTACCTTTAAGTTTCCTAGCATTTATGTTTACTCGTCATTTTCATATCAATCTTTATTCTTCCATTTTACTCAACGACACTTTAATTACTTGCTATTAGTTTAAAACAAACAAACCAAACCATTCTCTTGATTCACCAAAAGACGATTGAGTCGCACTCTAGACCGGTTTTCAATTCGAAAAGATTCGGACGATAAGATTTCATACTTAGGTATAAAAACCAAGCATTAAATGGCGCCGCTGCCGGCTCTTTTCCTTAAGATAAACGGTTTTTAGTGAGAGACGCATTGAATTTTGGGATCCGTTCTTTGAACGTTATTTTCCTTGCTTTAAAAATTTCAAAAATCCTAAAAAATATAAAACTCTTCAAAAATACAAAAACATTAAAAAAATCATTAAAAAGCAATTCTTTTCAAAAGGTTTTGCACCAAAAAGATTATATAGATATTCTCTTTGTGTTTATTTTTCTTCTGCAACTGCATGCGTACTAGATCTTCCAACTATTCTGAGCCCGAGACTCGTGAAGATTTAGATATGGCTGGTGTTAATAACAACAATAATCACCCACCTCAACACAATTTGAATAATAACAACAACAACAACAACAATGTCCACCTACCTGATTTACGAACAATGGAGGAATTGTGCCAACCCACCATGAACGGACGCGGAGGCCCGATTGCGCCGATGCACGTCACGGCTCAGGAGTTTTCGTTGAAGCATCACATGATCCAACAAGTACAAACGAACCTATTTCGTGGATTTCCGGATGATGATGCCAACAAACACCTCGACAAATTCATTACCATGACCCAAAGCATGAAGTGCTCCGGTGTTTCTATGGATGACCTTCGCCTTCAACTCTTTCCCCACTCGCTTTCTCACCATGCCGAAAAATGGTTTGACCGTCTTCCTAAGAATTCTATTCATACGTGGAATGACATGACTCAACGCTTTTTATCGCGCTACTTTCCCCCATCTATGGTCACGAGCCTTCGTAACCAAATCAGTGGATTCATGCAAGAGAATGATGAATCACTTTTCGATGCTTGGGAGCGATACAATGATTTGATCGACCGCTGTCCTAATCACAATATGCTCCCCGTCACTCTCATTGACACCTTCTACAATGGTCTCACTTTTCGTGATCGTGACACGATCAATGCCTCCGCCGGTTGTACTTTTATGAAAAGGAGACCGGAGGAGTGTCGAGAGTTGATTGAAAACATGACTACTCACCACAAGAATTGGGATTCATCCGCATCCTCAAGATCTAATCAGAGAGTCAATGTTTCATCTACTTCTTCTACCAACAACATGTCCATTATGGAACGTGCTATTCTTGATATTAACAAAAGTCTCCAAATTTTGACTTCTAACCAAACTAAACAAGCTAAATCCGTTGCTATTTCTTGTGACACATGTGGTGGTCCTCATTCCTACCATGAGTGTCCATCTACTCACGGAAATTTTTCTGAAGACGTTAACGCAGCATACGGTACTTATCCCACGGGAGGCTATCAAGCTCGCCCTCAAGGAGACCGTAACTTGCTAAGTTATCGTTCCAACAATTATCTTGCTCCTCCCGGTTTCCCTCGTGCAAACAACCAATATCAATCCCAAAGAAACCCATACCCAACTCAAGGAAATTCTCAAGCTTACCAGGCTCCACCTCTCAATCAACCGATGGCATTGAATCCAGATGTCGAGACATTCATGAAGACTAATCGGGAGTTGGTGACGAATCTTCAGAGTCAAGTCCGCAACTTGAAGGGAGAAATGGCAAAACAAGGGAACGATATTCGAGCCGAGCTAAGGAATGACATGGCCAAACACAGCGATGCAATTAATGCAAACATGCAAAACTCTTTTAATAATCAAGCTGTTCACCTTCGTGATATGATTGGTTCGCTCATCCAAAGTAATCAACCCTCTTCTTCGGGTACTCTTCCGAGTAATAACGTTGCGAATCCAAGAGGGGAGATGAAAGCAATCACCACTCGTAGTGGAAAAGGTTATATGGAACCCGAGCTTCCTACACCTCCACCCGTGATTGTGAACAAGGAAACAGAGCAAATTTCCCCACCTCCTTCACCTTCTATCCCCATTTCCCCACCACCCGTGGTTGTGAGTGATCCTATTCCCTTAAAGCCTTCTTCTTCATCCAATATACCTTATCCTTCAAGGTTAAGGAAAGAGAAGCAAAAGAGCAAGGATGATATTCAGGTTTCAAACTTTCTAAAAATGTTTAAACAATTGAATTTTAACATCTCCTTTGCCGAGGCTCTCGCTCACATGCCCAAATACGCTAAGATGTTTAAAGATATTCTAAGTGATAAGGAAAAGCTTCTTGACATCGCTCAGACCCAACTTAATGAGAACTGCTCCGTAGTGCTCTTAAGGAAATTGCCCACCAAACTCGGTGATCCGGGTCGCTTCTTGATTCCTTACAACTTCCCGGGAGTAGAGAATTGCATGGCCCTAGCCGATCTAGGTGCCAGTATAAACTTAATGCCTTTAAGTGTTTGGAAGCAATTATCTCTCCCCGAGCTAGTCCCCACCAAAATGACTTTGGAATTAGCCAACCGTACGGTTGCTTATCCAGTGGGGATAGCTGAAGATGTCTTTGTTGGCGTTGATAAATTCACCTTCCCGGCGGATTTTGTCGTCGTTGACTACGAGATGGATCCCCGTGTTCCATTAATCGTTGGACGTCCATTCCTGAGGACCGGTCGCACTCTCATTGATGTTGCCGCAGGCGAAATAATCATGAGAGTTGGTGACGATAAAATTGTCTTCAACATGGGTAAGATTTCTAAGCAACCTTATTCATATGAGAGTGTTAATGCTATTGATGTTCTCGATGAGGCTTGTGAAGAACATTTTCATGATGCTTGCAAAAGTACTCTTTCTTCTCTACCCAATGTTGAGACCGTTGCCTCAATTGCTCCAGCATTGACTCCTTTTGGAGAAAGTGACTTGGATGATTTCGAAGCTAGCTTGGGTCCTCTCGATATTAAGTATGATAATTTGTCCACCAATTGGGATGAAGACATTCGTACTATTGAGAGACTTCTCAATGAGGACCCGTTCTCTCCTCCTGCTCCTAAAGAGGTGACTAATGATGATCCATCCTTAGTTTCACCATCTATTGAGGATCCTCCTACTCTCGAGCTTAAGGACCTACCCCCTCATCTGGAGTACGTTTTCCTGGAAGAAAACGAGAAGTTACCGGTCATCATCGCAAAGGATCTGAAAGAAGACGAAAAAGCCCGACTTGTCGCCGTGTTGAAGAAGAATAAAAGAGCTATCGCTTGGAAAATCTCCGACATCCGTGGAATTGATCCTCACTTCTGCACACATAAAATTCTCATGGAGGACGACTTTAAGCCCACAATTCAAAGCCAACGAAGGGTGAATCCTAAAATCCATGAAGTCATCAAAAAAGAGGTTATCAAACTTCTTGATGCGGGTATGATTTACCCTATTTCGGATTCACCATGGTTTAGTCCAGTCCATTGTGTGCCTAAGAAAGGCGGAATCACCGTTGTTCCCAATGCAAACAACGAGTTAATTCCCACCCGTCTCGTTACTGGGTGGAGAGTTTGTATAGACTACCGCAAACTCAATGATGCCACGAGAAAGGATCATTTCCCTCTACCTTTTATGGACCAAATGCTTGAACGTTTAGCGGGTAATGAATATTACTGCTTTCTTGATGGTTTCTCGGGTTATTTTCAAATAACCATCGATCCCCAAGATCAAGAGAAGACAACATTCACTTGTCCCTATGGCACATTTGCTTATAAACGAATGCCTTTTGACTTATGCAATGCCCTCGGGACTTTCCAAAGGTGCATGTTGGCTATCTTCCATGACATGGTTGAGCAAACCATGGAAGTCTTCATGGATGATTTCTCGGTCTTCGGGGATTCCTTCTCTTCTTGCCTTGCCAATTTGGAACGTATGCTTAAGCGGTGCGAAGACACTCGCCTTGTTCTGAATTGGGAAAAATGCCATTTTATGGTAAAAGAAGGCATTGTGCTAGGACACAAAATCTCTAAAGCCGGTCTTGAAGTCTACCGTGCTAAAGTAGATGTCATAGCCAAATTACCTCCACCTTCAACCGTGAAAGGTGTGAGAAGTTTTCTGGGTCATGCGGGCTTCTATCGCCGATTCATTCAGGATTTCTCTAAAATCGCTCGCCCGATGACCCACCTCTTGGAAAAGGATACTCCTTTTATCTTTTCTAAAGAGTGTCTCGAAGCCTTAAATCTTCTTAAGGATAAGCTAACTAAGGCACCGGTCTTGGTTACCCCTAATTGGGAGCTGCCTTTTGAATTGATGTGCGATGCTAGCGATTTTGCTATTGGTGCGGTTTTGGGCCAAAGTGTGAATAAACACTTCCAACCAATACACTACGCTAGTAAAACAATGACGGGGGCTCAATTGCATTATACGACAACCGAAAAAGAGCTTTTAGCTGTTGTCTATGCTTTTGAGAAATTTCGCCCCTATCTTGTTTTATCCCCCACCATCGTATACACGGACCATTCCACGTTGAAGTACTTGATGACAAAGCATGATGCTAAGCCAAGACTTCTTCGCTGGGTTTTGCTCCTTCAAGAATTCAACATTGAAATTCGTGACAAGAAGGGAGCCGAAAACCTGGCCGCGGATCATCTGAGCAGACTTGAGGATCCATATCAAGGGGATCGTCCGAACAAAGAGATAAATGACTCTTTTCCCCTTGAGACCTTAATGTCTATAAATCTCAATCTTGATGGCACCCCGTGGTTTGCAGACATTGCAAACTACCTAGCGGGTGGTATTCTCATCCAAGGGTTAACATCCCAACAAAAGAAGAAGTTCTTGAATGATGTTAAGACTTACTTTTGGGATGACCCTTATCTATTCAAACAGTGTGCTGATCTGATTATTCGTCGATGTGTTGACGGACCGACAGCTTTTGACATTCTCCAAGCTTGCCACAAAGGACCCACCGGTGGTCACTTTGGTCCCAACTACACCGCTAAGAAAGTGTTTGATTCTGGATTCTACTGGCCCGCCATTTATCGTAACGCTCACGAAATGGTTAAGCATTGTGATGCTTGCCAACGTCAAGGCAAGATCACACATAAGGATGAGATGCCTCAAAATTTCATACAGGAATGTGAAATCTTTGATGTATGGGACATCGACTTTATGGGGCCATTTCCATCATCCAAAGGGAACAAGTACATCCTCGTCGCCGTCGACTACGTTTCTAAATGGGTTGAAGCTAAGGCTCTTCCTACGAATGATGCGAGGGTGGTTGTTAACTTTTTGAAGCAGCTTTTCGCTCGATTTGGCGTTCCTCGTGCTATCATCAGTGACCGCGGGACTCATTTTTGCAACGAGCAATTTGCAAGAGTCATGGCAAAGTATGGTGTCACTCACCGTCTTTCCACCGCCTATCATCCCCAAACCAATGGGCAAGCCGAGATATCCAACCGTGGCTTGAAGAGAATTTTGGAGCGTACTGTGGGAGAGCATCGCGCCGCGTGGGCCGATAAGTTAGATGATGCTCTGTGGGCTTTCCGTACTGCTTACAAGACCCCGATCGGTTGTACACCTTATCGTCTTGTGTACGGGAAAGCCTGCCACTTACCCATCGAGCTGGAACACAAGGCGCACTGGGCCTTGAAGTGGGCTAACTTCGACAGCAACAAAGCCGGTGATCATCGCAAGGTTCAACTCAACGAGCTAAATGAACTGAGGAATGAAGCATATGAGAACTCGCTGATCTACAAGGAGAAGACAAAGATCATTCACGATGCTAAAATCAAGAACCGGGAGTTCCACGTTGGTGATCAAGTCTTACTCTTTAACTCTCGGTTGAAGATCTTCTCTGGCAAGTTGAAGAGCCGCTGGTCTGGTCCATTCACCGTCACCAAAGTCTTTCCATATGGGACCATTGAGCTTTCTCAGCCAAATGGGCCCAATTTCAAGGTGAATGGTCAGCGTCTGAAGCTGTACTTTGGTGAGGACATCTCTCAAGAGATGATTCCATCCCTCACCACGTTCCCCATGAACTAAAATTAGGTCGAGTCAGGCTCATGACTCGGTGAACAAAAACAAGCGCTTCTCGGGAAGCAACCCGTGTTCTATCCTTTACTGCTTTCATAATAAGTGTAGGGGGAGCCCCGCATATGTTTGTTGTCTTGTTTCTTGTGCTGTGCAGGGATTAAAGCTTCAGAGAGCATCTTGATGACTTTTGACGAACCGTGATACCGTGTTCTCATCTTCCCGGTTCTATCCTAAACTCTTGTGATTCAATATTTCATATTTTATATATGTTCACATTGAATTCACTTTAGTTGTCCTTTCCTTAGCAAGATTTAAACAAAGTGCACAATGTCATAAGTGTAGGGGAGTTTACTCCCACATGCTTAAACATTGAGGACAATGTTTATCTCAAGTGTAGGGGGGACTTCTATCGAAGTAAGTGGTCTTTTCCATGAATTTGCCCTCATTTTAACCGGAAAATTTGATTTTTCGACATTTTTCAAAATTTTTAATCTATTTTGGCCTAGTTGTATAGTTGTACTTTCCTTTATTATGGTTATTTTCTTTCCTTGCTTAAATAAAGTGGTTTTAGATTTTTCTTAGTCGTGAACATTTTGACTCAACCCGAGTTTACTTGCCTAGTTTACTCAAGCTAGTATCCTTAACGTGTTTAAGTCAAGTTTTGCTAGGCTTTTATATAGGGAGCTATAAAACGCGAAAGTCTTAACTCTCACGGGTTAAGAACAAGAACTTTTCGCAAGTTCCTATAATTGATCCTAGAGAGTCGTTTATCAAGGGAACTTTAAAATTCGATTTCTAAACTTGAAAAAGTCTAAGAATTTGCAAGATCCTATAGGCGACTCAAAAACCCAAAACTTTGATTTAATAGGCTAAGCATCCACGAGTCTCATTCCTTGAGATTTTAAACTGTGGAGAACGAGAGATGATAGAGTCAATTATAAGTTCGGTATTCTTTCGTGAATTTATGTGAGTTAATTATAAGCCTATTCTCCCTCCGCTTGTTAATAAATTTATCTGCAATAAATAAGGTTGTACGATTTAAAAGGTTACTTAGCTTCTAGCCCCAGATCGTTTAAAAGTTGCTCGGTACGGATTAGAGTTCATAGCCAAGGCATAACTTATTGAAGCGGGATGCGAAGATTGGCGAGTCCGAAAAGGCCCTAACAAGGCATGAGGGCTACATTTTGTTGCTAAAGATCCAAAAGTGATGTGAAGAATCATTTATCGAAAATCAATATGAAGGATCGAGACACACGACGAAAAGCAAGAACTCCCCAAAAGTCATGGAGAAGTCTATCCGAAAAGACCCTAACAAGGTATGAGGATAAATAGATCCAAGTCCTAAAAGGAGGCGGATCGTTGTAAATCAAAGCCCAAAATAAAGATTGGAGAAAAATGAAGAAGTCGTGGTCCAAAGATGAAGAATCTCTCAAAACTTCAAGTGAAGAAATTCCTATTATGAAGAGAAGACCATTATTTCAAGAACGTCTCTCAAAGATTCGAAGTATGAAGTCGCTGCCAAATATCGGTCCGAGAAAGGTCTCAAATCGTGAAGCGAGTTATTCCAAGATATGAACTTTATGAGGTCCCGAGAAGCAGTTTTAAAAGATTTGGTCCTTTAGCTAACTATTGATTAAATCGTTCACCTTATTTTTGGCCTAAATAATTATCGAAATAAGTCAAACAATGCATCCTCGTGATCATTCAAGACAAAAATAAAATATAAGAGATACACCTAGGAATAAGGGAGTCTAAGTGAATAATTGGCCCACATGAGTTCGTGTTAGTTTGCTAACTTATAATAACAATGATCTCATTCTTAAGCTTGGTATGGGGAACGTGAAACTTGAGGATGATAAACGCTCATGGCCGCCAAAACCCAATGTAAGTTTTTAATTTCTTTACTTATTTTCTATCTTTTATGTTTAGTATTTAATAAAGGCCAAGGTGGGTTATTTATGATGGAAAATGTAGACCGTGCTTTAAAATTAATGCATTGCATGAGGGCATTGCAATGGTCAAGTGTAGGGGATTTAGTAAGTGTGAAAACACTTATCCTTTTACCACTTATTTCCAATAATTACAAGACCAAAACGCGTGATTTATGTCGTAAAAGTCGGAATTATGTGTGGTTTGTGTTTTTATTGTGTTTTAGGACCAAAATATGAAAAAGGAAGAAAACACGGGCTTTCACGGGCTTTTATCGAAGAAAACGGGAAAAGACGAAGTCAAAAGATCAAGAGTGCAAAAAGAACGGAAGTCCAAGGCCTATTCTGAAGATTTATCGAAGAAAAAGTCAAAAGACGAAAGTTTAACGAAGTCGAAGAACTTAAGTCTAATAGAAGAAGAAAATTAAAAAAGACAAGTTCAAATCCCGAGACGACAAAGACAAAGAATTAAAGTCGAGTCGAGAAAACGTGAAGAAAGCAAGAAAGAAGATGCAACACATGCACTCCTTCCACCTTCCCTATAAATACCCTCCTAATAGTCATTAGGAGGGGTGTTAGGAGTTAGTTAATTTAGCTAGTTTTCACTTTTTCTTAGTTTTCTCTAGTTTTAGAGAGAGAAAGTCTTAAACTTTCTCTCACTAAATTTCATCTTCTTTCTTAATCTTTTGAGATTAAACATCTTTGTATTGCTTATTTTTATTAATCAAGTTCATTTTAAGTTTTTTTATCCTTAATCTCATTCTACTTTTCTTTGATTTAAGATTGATTTTGGTACGATTATCAATAGATCCGTGTTGTTCTTAACGATTTCGTGCTTAAAAAGTTAATCTTTTGATCATTTCATAAGTTTTCATTTGATTAAGCTTTAGGACTTTTGTGCTTATTGGCTTATTTTAATGATTAGCTTATTTACTTTATAAAAATCTTCCTTAAAAAGTTTATGTTTTTATTGTTTGATCCAAAAAGTTGATTAATTTCGAGTCAAATAAGTTGATCAAAGTGCTTATTTGATTCGGATTTGTCATTGATTCGGGTTAGTTTTGTGATAAGCTTATTATATAGCTTATTCACTTGCTTATAACTGATTTCCCCCCATTTTCAGAAAGGGTTTAACTCCCTTTTCCGATTGCTATACATTCCGAGCAGACCACCCTTTCCGATTGACCAATCGGAAAAGGGTTTCTCCTTTTCCGATCTGCACCCTCAAGTATTCCGATCAGGTTAGGTCTTGAGTATTCCGACGGTAGCATTTGTCCAGTATTTCGATTGTGTATGTTAAGTATTCCGATTGGGACCTTGAGTGACATTCCGATTGAACCTTTTCGTGGATATTCCGATCTGTCCCTATCCCATATTTCGATCAACCGATCGGAAAACATTCCGATCGGGGCTTATTTTGGCTTGATTTGGTGTACTCCGTTCTTACTTTCTTATAGTACTTTTTAACTAAGTTTTTATTTTTAGAAAGTTTTCCAAGTGTTAGTTTTATTTAGTGTGCTAGTACTTTTCCATTGTTACCTTTAAGTTTCCTAGCATTTATGTTTACTCGTCATTTTAATATCAATCTTTATTCTTCCATTTTACTCAACGACACTTTAATTACTTGCTATTAGTTTAAAACAAACAAACCAAACCATTCTCTTGATTCACCAAAAGACGATTGAGTCGCACTCTAGACCGGTTTTCAATTCGAAAAGATTCGGACGATAAGATTTCATACTTAGGTATAAAAACCAAGCATTAGTTAAGTTAAGATATCATGAGTTTTGATGGTGTGAAAAAGTGTCCACAGCCGTGTTGAAAATAAGCCTTATGCAGCCAGGTTTTGGGACAGATTTGGACGTGACTTTTAAATGAGCTATACCAGGATTTAGGGGCTGATATTATAGGTTTCTAGAGTATCTTGGGTGGTGTTTAACATACTAAAAGAATCAGATCAAGTTGTTAAGAAGAATAAAAAGATTATGGGGCTTAAAGTTGGCCGGTTAGGCCACGGTTTTGCGTTTTTGGTTTGTAACAAAAATAAGTTTAGCTTGAGTGTTGGCTTAACAATGATTAAGACCAGATTATCTATAGCTATAGAAGAGTGAATAAAATAAAGAGAACCTTACAGAAACTTGAAATGAAATGAAAAGCATCAAAACCGATCGAGACGATGCAAAATAAATGTGATAGCTTCCGTGAGCAATAAGACATGATCAAGACTTCCTTCCCTTCCCTTGCTATGAACTTGGCCTAAACCTTGGGCTTAAACATTCCATTATGCTCTGCTAGTACACCATACGGCTGAGATGTTGAGCGCTTGAAGTGTAGGTTGTGTTTTGAGTGAGTTTGTGGTGCGAATGAGAGACAAACACGTTTGCATGCCTTTTGGTTAGTTATAGTATCAAATGAATTTGGAGCTAAGTTTTGCTAGAGACGTGGCTAAAGATGGGGTGGCCACGGTTTTGTATTTAGTCTCCAAGAATGGTGACAATGCAAACATATTGATAGGATAAAGATAAAACATAAGTCGGTTTGAAGATTCGTGGTATGTAAATTCACATGGGACGATTGACGTATAAGTGTATGTATAATAAGAAGAAATATGCATGCCTTGTTTATATAGGATAAAGATGAAACGAAATTGTAAAGACTATGTCGTGGGTTGATTGGTTGTATGTTTTACATATAACCGTTATAAGGATAGGAAGGAACATTGGTTTTGTTTTATACATGAATTTGTTATTATGGCAAGTGGTCTGGTCGGCTAAACAAAACAAAGGTAAGCTAATAGTTGTGTACTTGTGGATTTTTCGATATAAGCAGGTATTATCGAAGCTCAATATTTTAAAAGTTACGCGATTTAAAAGATACTCGTAAAACACGGAAAATAAACGCTCAATATAAAATAAAAACATCGACATTCAGAGAACATTTATATTTTGATATATAAAATAGTTAATGTGTTTTAAAATAAAATAAAATAAAAATTAAACGACAACAATAAAAAATATTAAATATCGAAACTATCGATAATAAAATGCGAAATTTTGGGCATCCGTCGGTATCGCGATCACTAATAGTCCTCGTTACTCGTCAAAACATAAAAATAAAATGTTCAATATCGGTTTCAACTTAAACCGTTAAACATAATGGTATTTAACGCCATTTTCAAAAATACTTGAAAGACAAAATTAAGAAATGACCTTATTTTTGCGGGTTTTACATCCTCGCCACCTTAGGAGAGCACCGTCCCGGGGCTTACTTCTACTTAGGTCCATCTACAAATAAATGTGGATAGTTGCTCTTGAAGTAGTCCTATCGCTCCCAAGTGTATTCGGATCTATGTCGGAAATTCCATCATCGTAGATCAACAAGAAATGATCTTAAAGATACATAAAGTACAATGACGCAAAATAATAGACACTAATCATGTGGGGATCCACATGGCTTAGTTGACTGTGACTCACTTGTAGCAGTGGAACCTGCTTCCTCCTCCTCGAGGACGTAATAGAGCGGTGGTGAATTTGTAAAATAAATATAAAATCAATATAAAATGAAATAGAATAATTTTCAAAATTTAAATAAATATTGAAAATCCTTCAAAAGTACAGGAAAATTTCATAAATTTATTTAAATAAATCATTAGTAAATGATAAACTTTTATCGAAAAGTTTAACGATATTAATATATATCGATCAGGGATTATAGTATTTATTTATAAATACTTGGCAATAAGGGATACATAATAATGCATACTAAATATATAATCCCAGGAGTAGCTTGAACCTAAAGTCACGCGAAGTCAGGTGCACCGACTCTTTCAAAAATAAAAACTGACAGTTATAGTTTAGGGTTTTTAGAAACGACCTAGTTCTCTATAACTCATGGCTCTAGTACCAATCTTTAACACCCCCAAACTTACACGCACTGGAATATATCTTTGGATGCTAAACAATGGTACAATAACACATAATTTATAAAGAACGACTCGAAAAGAGACGTTTTAAATTTACCGTTCCTAAAACATTTGTCAGAGTAGCGTAGTCCCAATACATCGTAACCAAAGTACAACTAAATCAAAAGATTTAAATTGTTTTAAACAAAGGAACGATAAAAATTCAAAGAGTTTGAAAAACAAAAGCAGTGCACAACTTCAATCCCGTGACTCCCAAGCTTCACACTCCTTGATTACCTAAAATACATGTGAGAAAATCATCAACAAAAATGTTGAGTGAAATCTATCGGTTTATATAATCATTTTGAACACAAGCAAAAGTTATAATTTGGTGGCATACTTGAAGGCAACAAGCATCGAATAATTTGCATCAACAATATAATTGTATATAGCAACAAATCGCATTAAGCTCATGGAACCGAGCCCTTAGACACTCCGTTAGGTCTAATAAGACAAGAGATTTATTAATTGTCGGTTACCTACAAATTAATGGTACATTGCCGTATACCTGACTTCTCAATACAATATGTTCGTACAGTGGGCGTCCAGGCCTAAGCACGAGGGACATCACCCATAAACCGAACCGAGGCGGCTTCCCTCATAGATATATTTATTGTACCAGCGGCTAGCCCATCCTAAGCTAGTTAACGGTCCATAATTGAGGCTTTAATAATGGCAATCTAGTTAATGCAATTTAAGGCAACCACGGGTCCATTTAGATAGGGACAAGCATACCATTAAAATCTTGTGTTCTAAGTTTATAAAACATGTATTCCCCCTAGCGGGTTTTTAAAATACTTGAATGAGCTCAAACGAGGCTATAGACTCACCTGATATAGCTATTACACGTAGAAGGAACAAACGTCTAATAGTCGATACACGACTTCACCAGATATCAATCGCTCATTGATCGAGAACGAGATTCCCAACGGTCGACATATGACCGAACGAGACCTATAATGACAAGACGCCTCTTAGAAATATATACGACAACGTACAAAATTGAAATAAGTTTTATAATGTTTTCATCGATAATGAACGTTAATCAGGTCGAGTTTAATACTTAACAAAACTAGTTATTACAATTTTAAATACATTTTTATAATTAATATTTTTATATTTAAGGATATTTACACTTTACTCCTTTTACTTTTGAAAATATCAAAACTAGTCCTTCTAGTTACAAAAATGGCAAGTTTAGTCGCTAAACATAATTTTAAGAATTTTACAAGTTTATTCCCTGATTAATAAGTATTACCTATTGACAAAACAGCCCCTCAAGTTATTAAAGATTAAAACACTTGGATTTATTTTTATAAATTTCATGTTGTAGGACAACATTCGTCGCGACTTTTATCTAGGCTAAAGGTCGATCTAGAAGCTGAAACTTGGACATGTTCTAGCCTCTAAGATGATGATATACCAGATTTAAAGAGTTATATAGGTTACATTAAGATATCATGAGTTTTGATGGTGTGAAAAAGTGTCCACAGCCGTGTTGAAAATAAGCCTTATGCAGCCAGTTTTTGGGACAGATTTGGACGTGACTTTTAAATGAGCTATACCACAATTTTGGGGTTGATATTATAGGTTTCTAGAGTATCTTGGTGGTGTTTAACATACTAAAAAAATCAGATCAAGTTGTTAAGAAGAATAAAAATATTACGGGGCTTAAAGTTGGTCGGTTTGGCCACGATTTTGCGTTTTTAGTTTGTAACAAAAATAAGTTCAGCTTGAGTTTTGGCTTAACAATGATTAAGACCAGATTATATATAGATATAGAAGAGTAAATAAAATAAAGAGAACCTTACAGAAACTCGAAATGAAATGAAATGTCGAAACCGATCGAGACGATACAAAATAAATGTGATAGCTTCCGTGAGCACTAAGACTTGATCAACACTTCCTTCCCCTTCCCTTGCTATTAACATGGCCTAAACCTTGGGCCTAAACCTTCCATTATGCTCTGCTAGTACACCATACGGCTGAGATGTTGAGCGCTTAAAGTGTAGGTTGTGTTTTAAGTGAGTTTGTGGTGCGAATGAGAGACAAACACGTTTGCGTGCCTTTTGGTTAGTTGTAGTATCAAATGAATTTGAAGCTAAGTTTAGCTAGAGACGTGGCTAAAGATGGGGTGGCCACGGTTTTGTACTTAGCCTCCAAGAATGGTGACAATGCAAACATATTGATAGGATAAAGATGAAACAAAAGTCGGTATGAAGATTCGTGGTATGTAAATTCACATGGGACGATTGGCGTATAAGTGTATGTATAAATAAGAAGAAATATGCATGCCTTGATTATATAGGATAAAGATGAAACGAAATTGTAAAGACTATGTCGTGGGTTGATTGGTTGTATGTTTTACATATAACCATTATAAGGATAGGAAGGAACATTGGTTTTGTTTTATACATGAATTTGTTATTATAGCAAGTGGTATGGTCGGCTAAACAAAACAAAGGTAAGCTAATAGTTGTGTACTTGTGGATTTGTCGATATAAGCGGGTATTATCGAAGCTCAATATTTTAAAAGTTACGTGATTTAAAAGATACGCGTATAACACGGAAAATAAACGCTCAATATAAAATAAAAACATCGACATTCAGAGAGCATTTATATTTTGATATATAAATGACATAAAATAGTTAATGTGTTTTAAAATAAAATAAAATAAAAATTAAACGACAACAATAGAAAATATTAAATATCGAAACTATCGATAATAAAATGCGAAATTTTGGGCATCCGTCGGTTTCGCGATCACTAATAATCCTCGTTACTCGTTAAAACATAAAAATAAAATGTTCAATATCGGTTTCAACTTAAACCGTTAAACATAATGGTTTTTAACGCCATTTTGAAAAATACTTGAATGACGGAATTAAGAAATGACCTTATTTTTGCGGGTTTTATATTGTCACAATCTTCAACGTTGTACTGCCACAAGTGGAATGCAACACGATAGCAAAATCACCCCAACCAGCTATAGAGAAAAAGGTGTCATCACCACCAAAATTGGAAGTGGCAATTCATCCAGACTTTCCATAACAAGAGGTTATGATTGGAGGTACATTATCCGACCAAGGAGGATCAGCCATGTGCACTCTCCTCAAGGGTAACCTTGACATCTTTGCATGGGAAACAAAATATATGACTAGAATACCACGATCAATTGCAGAACACAAACTGCAAATCCGTGACGAATATCCTCCAGTCAGGAAAAGAAGTGCGGGCAAGCACCTGAACGTAGCCAAGAGATACTGGAAGAAGTGAAGAAAATAGTAGACACACGCATCATGCGCGAAGTTTACTACCACGAATGGCTCTTTAACCCAGACATAGTTAAAAAAACACGACGGCAGCTGGCGTATGTGTGTGGATTTCACAGACCTCAACAAAGCTTGTCCTCATGAATGTTATCTGCTACCGGAGATCGATTAGAAGGTCGAATCACTATGTGGTTTTCCTTTTAAATGCTTTCTAGAAGCATAAAAATGGTATAACCAGATTCAAATGGCGGAGCAAGACGAAGAGAAGACCACATTCCATACAAGCTACAGAGTCTATTGTTATACAAAGATGCCCTTCGGATTGAAAAATACAGGAGCTACCTTTTAACGTCTGGTGGATAAAGCTTTTGATAGTCAGATCGGACATAACTTGGAAGTCTATGTCGATGACCTAGTTATAAAAAGTCATACAGAGGAAGAACTCATCCGAGATATCGAAGAAACTTATAGGAAGCTAAGTAAAATCAACATGAAGTTGAATTATAAGAAGTGCACTTTTGGTGCAACCGAAGCATGTTCTTAGGATACATGATAGATCATAATGGCATCAAGCCGTGTCCAAACAAAACTGAGGTCGTGATACAACTCTCATCTTCGCGAACGCTAAAGGAAGTACAATCCCTCAACGGAAAGCTGGCGGGACTAAACATATTCCTTTCCAAATCTGCGGAAAAAATGCTCCCCTTAATTAAGGCACTCAAGAATTGTATGAAGAAGGGAGAATATCGTTGGACAACTGATGCAGAGGAGGCTTTCGACCACGTTAGTGGAAATATTACGATATTTAATCTAGACATCCTTGGTTGTTTTGTTAATGACAAACATGTAATTTGTAATACATAACGTAAAATGTATAAGTTACATGAAAATTATATTTTGTCTCAACATACTACTACAAGTATTTTTCTAAACTTATACACTTTTGTATAATGTTATAAACACATACAAATTACTTGTACACTCTACTAAAATCTGATACTAGAAGTCAACTACAAGGTAGTAATGACTTTGAGTATAAGCTTGGACAAAAGATTGAGTATTTATGGCAAACAAAACTCACACCCCACGGACCCCTTGGCAAAGGGTCCGACGAGTTCCGTGAGTGTCAGGACTTTTGCCTATAAATACCAAGCTAAGTCCAAGCTTCATAATCACCCCTTTGGGTCACATTCTCTCTATCCTGCTCTCTATCAAATCCTCTATCACATACATCTTATCACTAACATATAGATCTTGGATCTTTACTTGTTCATCTCTTTGTCTAGTGTCTTTCTTTGTGAATATGAAGATCACTTGGATCGTATGTAATACTTCTAAGATAAAGCTTCATCTCTACACCATAGCTATAGATCTATCTTCTCAGATCTCTCTCTCTCTCTCAAGAAACCTATCCAAGCTTTGATCCTTCAAGGCTTCACTCTACGTGAATGTGTTAAGTGTTACCTACACAATCACAATCGTTGTGTCTATACTTCTACTCTTGTGTAATAATGTGGTTGGTGTTGTAAACCATAAATTGTGAAGAAAGTTGTTGTACCCATGTAAAAGAACATGGCATCCTTGCTTAGGTGACGGAAAAATTTTTGTAGGCGGTGTAAAAGGGTGTAGGTCATATCCTTTATGGAAGCACCCGGTGTGTAGCTTAGTACCGGATAGGTGTAAGGATGTACAAGGGACTTGTTTTACCCATGTGAAAGAACACGAAATCATAGTTTAGGTGTCAGAAAAGATTGTAACCTAAGTGTGAAGCTTTCTCCACCGGTGTAAAGGAGATTCTTGATTAGTGAAGTTAAACTCTCGAGTAGGTGACTCGGGGAGTGGATGTAGGGCAAGGACGGAGTCCTTGTAGCCGAACCACTATAGATCATTGAGTCGGTTTGCATTTAGTTTTCTTTATTACTTTATCCTTATACTTGCATTGATTGTGTGTGTTGTGATCACTTATTGGGCTACTTGATTCATATTGTCTTTGAATACAAACAAATGCCTCTTATACTATGTCCCTGCTAATAGACATTTGATACAAAAAGTTTTAAAAGATTAAAAGAAAACTATTCAAACCCCTTCTAGTTTTCTATAATTGTATCAGAGCGGGTAGCTCTAATTTTTTAAAAACAAATGGTTTTTAAAATAGGGAACAATTCATGTATCGAATTACCTTGAAGCGGGATAAAATATGAGAATCGCTTCTTTGTTTATTGCTTGCAAATTTTATTGTTTAGTATACCTTGTTAGCTTGAAGATTTCTATGAAACATAAATAAAGATGTTTTAAAAAAGAAAAAGGGATTGGTGAGTGCCGTTGTGTGTCTATAATGAAAACTTACAAAATAAGGTTTTAAATAAGTGTTTGGCACGACACTTAATTTCACTGAAAAATCATTTTCGTAAACTCATAAATAAGTCTCAATAGTAGAAATGTTGTTTAAAATGTGTACTATATGTTTGTTATCAAGTCTAGTAAGTCCTACGCGTTTCCACTATGTCAATACAAAATTTTTGGGAAAAAGTTGCAGTCTGTCTCACAGACTGACGGATCCCTCGACAAAGGGGGTGGACCCCTTGTTAAAAGGGTCCAACGGGTTCCGTGATCCTCTATGACTTTAGTTTTTTTAAAATAACCGTAAGTTCGTAGAATTCCTGTCACCTATCGTTTTGAAGGTAATTGAGTCCACTTTCATATAAAAACATTCTTAAGTACTGGTTAGGTTCATAAGATAGTGAAACAAGTCAAAAATCAATAAGGTGTCTAAACTTATGAGCTCACTTTAAGCATTTCATCTTATTTCTTTTGAGACGGACATATCAAATTAGATTGTAATTGAATATGGTTGTGACTGCACTATAAAAAATCATTTTGTCATACAAGGGAAACTTATCAAGCTTGGTATACACCATCATACCATAATAATAACACAAAGTGAAGAAAAATATTTGTATGCTAAATGTTACTTTCTTAAGTGTATGAGTTTGCATATATCTTGCTTGATCATTCCAAGTTATGATTACCTCTATTTGTGATACATATGTGTCAACCTTGCCATGTTATCCACTTGCTTGCTTGTCAACTACGTGATTAAGGACAATATGACATTTGTTAGATTTTATGTAATAAAATGGGAAATTGTCTTTGCTTATAGACTTAACTCACTCTCTTGGCATATGGTATACTCATACCAGAACCTAGTAAGTCACTTAGAAATATGAACTAAGTAAAATTTTCAAGTATACCACCTTCGGTTATTCTCTAAACATATAGTGTTCTTGAAAAATGATGTTTGGTATAAGATAAAACAATGATGTTAAAAAGAACCCGTAGGACTTTCTTTGTGTTGAGTGTTAATGGATATTTGTGCATATGAACATCTTGCTTGTGTCAAACCTTGTATGCTTATATACTTTCATAAGTACTTCTTCTACTTGGATATCACTATATTCTCTTTCTTAGATAACCATTGCATTACACCTATATGCTTATGAGTTTTCTATGTGTCTTTCATTATAAATGCATATGTGCTTTTGTATCAACATCTATGTGCACATGTTAAAATCAGTCGTGAATGAGAAATCTAGTTACACGGGATCGGAAACACTCAAATTGGCATGCCTATGAGAGGTATGACTAACCTAAATGGACCCATAAAACAATGAGGACCAAACATATGAGTTTCGTAACTTATAGGTATACTAGAATGTCGGACTTGAGACCGACGAATGGATCAGGACAAAGGTCGTTCAAAGCATATGACGGGTAATAAGAGCTTCTTTAGTACAAACTAATCCATGGACAGAGGTAATGTTATTCTTGATGAAAACATCATAAGGACATGCTCACCACTCGAGTATGATATGCTTGATACAAAGGTACATTCTCTTGGTCCTTAGTTTAAATTACAACATACATATGTGAAACATGGTTGTTAAACAAATCCTTGAATCTATCTTCAAAATTGGGGTAAAAAATCTCGTTTTCTCAAAAC
The DNA here is from genome assembly GCA_025667525.1 of Glebionis coronaria. Classification (NCBI taxonomy): domain Eukaryota; kingdom Viridiplantae; phylum Streptophyta; class Magnoliopsida; order Asterales; family Asteraceae; genus Glebionis; species Glebionis coronaria. Next base: position 228,542,944 of record CM046880.1, read on the forward strand.
TATTTCAGTAGGTCTCGGACACCGTCGGACCCTTTCCAGCAAGGGTCCGTGACTAATAAGTGTGAAAACACTTATCCTTTTACCACTTAATTACAATAATAACCAGGCCAAAACGTGTATTTCATGTCGTAAATGTCGGAATTATGTGTGGTTTGTGTTTTTGTGGTGATTTAGGACGAAAATGTGAAAAAGGGAGAAAACACGGGCTTTCACGGGCTTTTATCGAAGAAAAAGACAAAAGACGAAGTCAAAAGATCAAGAGTGCTAAAAGAACGGAAGTCCAAGGCCAATTCTGAATATTTATCGAAGAAAAAGTTTAAAGACGGAAGTTTAATAAAAGCCGAAGAACTCAAGTCTAAATTAATGAAGAAATTACAAGACGAGTTTATTAATCCCGAGACAAAGTCGAAAAAGTCGAAGAATTAAGAAGACGAAAAGACGTGAACAAGAAGAATAACCAACACATGCTTAGTCCTTCCTAATCACCTATAAATAGACTTCTAATTTGTCATTAGGAGTGGTTAGCTAATTTGACACATTAGTCTTTCCACCTTATTTTCATGTCATTTTAATTAATTGTCAATTTAAATACTTGTCTTGCACTTTAATTCCTTTAATTCCAAGTAAGTGTATTTAATTATGTTGTTTAATCCTTTCTTTAATCAAGTTTTTATTAATCTCTCATACTACCTTTCTTGTTTTATTTAATCTTCATGTTTTTGTGCTTATGGTTATGCTTGTTTGATTATTGGTTATGCTTTTATGCTTTGATTGATTTAGCTTATTAGATCCATAGTTTATTTGTGATTTTTTATTAAAAGTTGATTTTATAAAGTTAGTGTTTTTAAAAGTTTTTAAATTTTAGCTTAATAGCTTTTTCTTAAAAGTTTGATTTGGTTCAAGTTTTAGTTAAGTGCTTATTTGTTCCTAGCTTAATTTTAGTTCATAGCTTATTTGATTCTAGTTGTATTTCGGGTTTGGTAAACCCTAGTATTCCGATTATCACCTCCAAGACCTTCATTCCGGATAAGCTACACGAATAGTTATTCCGGATATTGGTCTTAAGGGTTATTCCGGATAAAGCATCGAAGCCCAACATTCCGGATATAGATCAGCACAAGATTCCGGATAAGCTGTCAAGAATTTTATTCCGGATAGTGAGAAGGAAATCATTCCGGATAAGAGGCAGAGGTTTATTCCGGATAAGCCGCAACTTCTTTATTCCGGATAAAGAGTCGTTGGAGTTTCCGGATAAGGCCTAGGTAATATTCCGGATAAGGCATCAAACTTATTCCGGATAAGGTTTTAAAAGGATATTCCGGATAAGTGTCCTGAATTTATTCCCGATAGTGACAACTTGTTGGAATTCCGGATAAGGACCTGGAAATCATTCCGGATAAGCTTCTGTTTGGTATTCCGGATTCGTGAAAAATTTGGATTCCGGATAGTAGTAGGTGTGTTTATTCCGGATAAGCAGTATCTAGTTTAGATTCCGGATAGTGACAGTATTTTGGATCCCAGCTCAGGTTTTGTTTACTTCCTTTTTATTTTCAAGTAGTTATTTTTCTAACTATTTTTCTTTAAGTTTTATTTTAATTGTTTAGCTTTATTTGAATTTCAAGTTCACATTTTAATTACATTGTCATTTTAATTTTTGTCACGCTTTAATTTTAAGTCATTTAATCAATTTACTTTTCAAAGTTTTAATTTTGCACCATTTACGTTTAATTAGTTTTAGTTTTAAATTACTGTCATTTATTTGAAGTCTTGCACATTTATTTGACTACAACGACAAATCTATTGTTTCCACCAAAAGACAGCTGAGTCGCACATTTTTCCCTTTCTCAATTCGAAAAGACTGGAACAACGATATTTTTAACTGAGTAAATCCGAGTTATTAAATGGCGCCGCTGCCGGCTCTTTTCGTAAAGATTAACGGTTTTCTGTGAGAGACGCGTTGAATTTTGGGATCCGTTCACTCGTGAACGTTATTTTTCTTGTTTAAAAATTGTTAAAAAATCCAGAAAAATTAAAAATTTTCAAAAATCCAAAAAGATTTTATTTTTATTTTTATAGTGTATATATATTGTCTATTGCTTTGGTATCTTTTTCTTTAGCTTTCGCATGTGTATGCGTACTAGATCTTCAACTTATCTAGAGCCCGAGACTCGTGAACATTTATCTATGGCAGGTGTGAACAACAACAATAACCCACCACACCTCAACAATAACAACAACAATGTTCTTCCACAGCCCGATCTTCGGACAATGGAGGAGCTTTATCAACCAACTATGTATGGACGAGGAGGACCGATTGCGCCGATGCAAATCACGGCTCCGGAGTTTTTGTTGAAGCATCACATGATCCAACAAGTGAAAACTAATCCATTTCGCGGATTGCCTGATGATGATGCCAACAAGCACCTCGACAAATTCATTACTATTACTCAAAGCATGAAGTTGCCCGGTGTTACTATGGATGTCCTTCGCCTACAGCTCTTTCCACATACTTTATCCCACCATGCCGAAAAATGGTTTGATTGTCTCCCGAAGAATTCCATTCATACTTGGGACGACATGACTCAACGATTTTCGTCGCGCTACTTTCCACCATCCATGGTCACGAGCCTTCGAAATCAAATCAGCGGTTTCATGCAAGAACCCGATGAATCTCTCTTTGATGCTTGGGAAAGATATAATGTTTTGATCGATCGATGTCCAAACCACAACTTGCTCCCCGTTACATTGATTGATACTTTCTACAATGGTTTAACTTTTCGTGATCGTGATACTATTAATGCAGCCGCCGGTGGCACATTTATGAAAAGAAGACCCGAGGAGTGTAGAGAGCTTATTGAGAACATGACTACTCATCACAAAAATTGGGATTCCTCCGCATCTTCAAGGAACAACCCGAGAGTCAATGTTTCTTCTACTTCAGCAAACCCCGACATGACCGAATTCACCCGCTTGATGGCCGAAATGAACAAAAATATCTTGCTCATCGCTACAAACCAACAACAACAAGTTAAAGTTGTAGCAATTTCTTGTGAGACTTGCGGTGGTCCTCATTCATACACTGATTGTCCTTCTACTTAAGGCAATCCGAAAAACGTGTATGCGGCTTATGGTAAGTATTCACCGGAAAATTACCAAGCCCGACCTCAAGGGGATCAAAATTTGCTAAGTTACAGGTCGAACAACTACCTTCCACCCGGTTTTTCTCCTCAAAACCACAACCCCAACAACTAAAATAGAAGCACTCAAAACCCACCTCGAGCTTCTAATCCTTATCACCCACCCGCTCAACAAGCCCCACCCATTAATCAAGATGTTGAAGCTTTAATGAGAACCCAAGGAGAGCAAATTAAGAATCTGCAAAGCCAAATTATCAACTTGAAAGGGGATATCACTAAGCAAGGTAATGACATTAGATCCGAGCTTCGACATAATATACAAACCTCCTTCAGCACTCAAACAAATGATTTGAAGAATATGTTGGCTAGTTTCTTACCAACCACTCAACCCTCTACTTCGGGCTCTCTACCTTCCAACACCGTCACCAACCCGAGAGCAAATGTGAGTGCTATTACTACACGCAGTGGAGCCACCTTAGTAGGACCATCTATCCCTCCCCCAGTTACTCCATCTACACCTCCTCCACCACCATTTATCCCTCCTACTCCCACGCCTAGTATTAGTTCTCCATTACCGTCTCCACCTCTTCCTGACGTACCCAAGAAGAAGAACCCTTCACCAACCCCACCTTCCACCTTTAAACCTTCAACATCTCAACCTTTACCTGCTACACCTACACCTTCCACCTATAAACTGAATATTCCTTATCCTTCTCGCTTGGATAAGCCTAACTTGCTAACCAAGGATGACACTCAAGTGTCGAACTATTTGAAGATGATCTCTCAAATGAATTTCAACATTAGCCTTGTTGAAGCACTTGTCCACATGCCAAAATTCGTCAAAGCATTCAAGGAATTGCTTAACAAGAAGGAAAAGCTGGTTGAGCTTGTCAACACACGCTTAAATGAAAACTGTTCTGCAGTTATTCTTAAAGAACTTCTAGAGAAACTTGGAGATCCCGGTCGTTTTGTGTTGCCTTGCATTTTTAGCAAAACCGATGAATTTACTGCCCTAGATGATCTCAGGGCAAGTATTAATTTGATGCCTTTAAGTGTTTGGACAACACTATCATTACCCGACCTTACACCATCAAAGATGACTCTTGAGCTAGCAAATCGTACTCTCGCTTACCCCGTTGGTACTGCCGAAGACATGTTTATTAAAGTTGGCACCTTCACTTTTCCGGTCGACTTTGTTGTTGTTGATTATAAAGTGGACCCTCGTATTCCTTTAATAATTGGTCGGCCATTCTTAAGAACCGGAAAAGCTCTTGTCGATGTTGCCGAAGGTGAGTTAATTTGAAGGGTCGGGCATGATGCACAAGTGTTCAAAATGGGGAAGATCACAACCAAATCTAATGGAAGAGAATCAACGAATATGATTAATGTGCTTGATGATTTTGTCGTCTACAACAATCCTCTATTCGATTCTTGCTATGATAATCCACTGTTCCAAGATGATGTGGATGACTCTCTATCCAATTCTGATCCTCCACCAATTTATGATTCTCCATCGATCTTTGATGCTTATGATGACGATTCTAGTTCCAATGGGGATGATTATGATGACTTTACTTCTGAGCACCAAGACATGCCCACTTATGATGATTTTGATGAGGCTGATACTCTCTCGAGTGATTCTTCACATGATGAAGATCCTCCGCCAACAACACTTAATCCTACTTTGGATGACTACTCATTTGAGAAAGACTTTGCTACTTTTCTCAACACATACTTCCTAAATGAGAGTGATGCTCCTCCTTTGGACTTTGATGATTATGGTCTTTATCCTACTTTGGATATGAAGAAACCCGCTTCAAAGGAGAAAAAGTCGGCCAACACCGATATCCGCAGCACTTATGTCTTAACTCCTCTCTATCCTCCGTCTGAGGATGAGATTACGAGATTTATGATCGGATCTTCTTCAAGATCTGCTGAGCCTGAGTGTTATTTTCCCCTAAAGGAAAAGGTGTTCGACCCCGGTATTGCACTTTTTAAGCTATCTTAGTATCCATCTGATGAAATAAAAGGAAAGATCTTTGGAACTTATGGAGATATGCTTGCACTTCACCCTTGCTACCACTGTGCTAAATTTTGCTTAAGGGAACCTTGCCTAATTTTTTTTGGCTTGCCTTGTTCGCCTTAATCTTGTGCTACTTGATGGACGAAAACCATATATTTGATCTCGGTGGATGTTTTTCAAGCTTCTTCCTATGATAATCAAGGTCGAGTCAGGCTCACGACTCGGTTAACAAAAACAAGCGCTTCTCGGGAGGCAACCCGCAGTATCTATCCTTTTTCTCTTGTTTTTATAATAAGTGTAGGGGGAGACCCTAGTATGTTGTTTGTTGTCTTCTTTCTAATCATGTACAGGGATTCAAGCTTTCAAAGATCCATTCTTGATGACTTTTGACGAACCGTGATCCCGTGTACCCGTCTTCCCGGTTTTATCCTAAACTCTTTTGATTCTCTATTTTATATTCTTCCATATTAAAATAGGAATCACTTTAGTTGTCTCTTCCTTAGCAAGATTTAAACAAAGTGCACAATGTCCTAAGTGTAGGGGAGGTTACTTCCACATGCTTAAACATTGAGGACAATGTTTATATTAAGTGTAGGGGGACTTCTATCGAAGTTAGTGGCCTTTTCCATGTATTTTTCCTCATTTTAACCGGAAAATCAATTTTTCGACATTTTTCAAAATTTTTGGTCTATTTTGGCCTATTAGTTTTTCCCTTGTTATAGTTATTTGCTTTCTTTGCTAGAATAAATTTTAATAAAGTGGTTTTAATTTTTAAACGTTGCGAATCTTTTGACTCAACCCGAGTTTACTTATTTAAGTTTACTCTAGCTAATTGATGACGTATAGTCCCCAACCGGGTCATGCGCCCGGCCCACGGGTACTACCCGTATCCGGTGCATCACAGATGGGTGGATAAATGTCATTCAGGCTTATGGGCTTGAATGAACAGTAACCGCACATGTGTGCGGCCTACGGCCCGGTGCGACCGACATAAGATTAGACAGAATCATATTCTGTCTGGAATATCTTTATCCCAATGGGAGAGGATATTCACTACCAGAATTAGAAGATAACAATCATTCTAATTCTGGTGGTTATCTCTTCCTTGGGGCCGAAGTATCAGTGAAAGCCCACTAGGGTTTCACTGCCTATAAAAGGAACCCCCAAGGGTTCCACAAAGGTATTACGACTTGTACTCTAAACTCACATAAACCTTAAATCGATTACTTACTCTCACGCCGGAGTCTAATCGTGGGAAACATTCCCACGGTAAGCTTAACGCGTGTTGTTTAGTGTGCAGGATCCCAACCAAACGATTCACTTGGTGCAGGAGCCGGAGCCCAGCCAACCCGAATTAAGCCTAATTCGGGTCTAGCAAGGATCAACCAACTTTTGCATCAACAAGTTGGCGCTATCCGTGGGACCCATAACACTAAGCTAGAACAAAACCTCATCTCGAATTTCCAATGACGAAGGGGCATCCGCAAGCTAACCCCAGGAACGTGAATCCCGGGAACCGGAAGTCCCAAGGGGAAGGGATTCTCATCCCCAACCAATCCCCTAGCCGCCTCGCAGGCGGGGCAGGTAACCGTAGCGGTTTTCAGCCCGTGGGGGTGACGAGCACGATCTCGATGACACCCCCGCCTACTTCAACCCTGGACAACCCTGATCCGGGGAGTGCGCCAAACCCTCCTAACAAAGAACCGCGCAGACCCTCGACAGAGGAAGAAGTGGAAGTCCTACCACTCAGTGAGGAGGATCTTACTCGAGTTCTCACGCAGAACTTCGAAAGGATCGTCCCAGGGATCGCATCAAGGTTGAATCTGGGGAGGAACCTCCAAGCGAGACTCAACTTTGGTGACACCGGACCAACCACCTCCTCCCAAAATCAGAGGAAAAGGAGAGCTCGGCCTCAGGAGCAGGGTACCTTTGAGGAAACCCCTCAACCCCGGAATGTGTTTGAACGCATAGGAGACCGCCTTATACAGGAATTAACGCAGTCTCGAGAAGAAGAAAGGTCGGATGGCTCACCCGAGCGACTAGATCGAGAGCTGGCCAGAACCACACATCGCCCGAGTGTATGGGACAGGATGAATACTGGGAAAAAGGCTCCTGGTTCATCCCAAAAAAGTTGTCCTTATGCAAAGAATGGGGCACCACCGCCGTCTCCGGACCCGTCCGGAGAGGACTCAGATGACCATCCGCCTAAGCGTCGCCGACCTAGGCGCACCCCTCCACCCCCACCAAACAATGATGGGTATTATGGTGGTCCTTACTATCGAGATACGGAAGCGGAGGATCTTTCGCGTCCATGGTGTGAACCATGGGATGACCCTAGGCTTACCCGGCCATGGGCGGATCACAGGGAGGACCCGTTCACCCTCCGCATAAGGAACTATTCTGAGGACACCAAGCGTCGCATGCCGGCGTGTATCAAGATTTATGATGGGTCCGGTGATCCGGTGGATCACCTTAAAATTTTTGATACACAGGCTAAAATTGAGCGATGGCCCATGCCTATATGGTGCCAAATGTTCAATTCGACCTTAATCGGAAATGCCCGCGACTGGTTTGAGGCACTCCCTCCATGGAGCATTGATAGTTTCACGGAACTACGCACTGCCTTTGAGAACAATTATACTCAAAGGAAGAAGTACAATAGGGATCCGGTCTCATTGGCAACTGTCAAGCAAAGGCTGGGAGAGTCCACAGAAGCCTTCACTGAACGCTTCAATGATGAGTGCACGCGCACGAGAACCATGCCGGAGCTCCTGAAGATCTCTGACTACATGCACGCCATAACAGACAGAGAATTGATCAGGCGCCTCAATGACAAGCGTCCAGAGAGATACGATGACCTCATGGAAAGGGTCAGAAATTTCATAGAAGGAGAACAGCTGTCGCCGCAGCCTACCCATCACGAGGAAATGGGTGCCGGTCAAATGATCAGTCCCGGAGGCAGTCGGGCGGTCAAGGTAATCAGAACAATAACAAGGGCTCAGACTATAAGAGTCAAAGCAAAGGAGGACGGTCGGACGATAAGTTCACCCCCCTAAAGATGTCCTACCGGGAGATCTTACTGACAGAAGGGGCGAACTTTCCGAGGCCTCCCCCAATGACCACCCCCCCGGAACGTCGGCAAGGAAATCGCTTCTGCGAGTTCCATAATGACAAAGGCCTCGCCACGGAGGAGTGTATCCAGCTCAAGAAGCATATTGAGTCGCTGATCAAATCAGGCAAACTCAAGCACCTAGTTAAGGATTGGAAGGATGGAAAGACAACAACAAGAAGTACGATAAGAAGGATCCCCAAAAGGACAAACCTTCGACCACATACATGATCCAATCCAGACAGCGCCGCACGAGGCAGAAAGTTGGCCAAAAATTTTCACGCGGCAGGGAAATCTCATTCCCTCCCATCACAGCAAGCGATGTGATTGATGCGCCTCTCACTATTGAGATAAGCATTGGAACACACAACGTTCGTCGCATGTATGTGGATGGAGGATCGTCAGCAGAGGTACTGTATGAACACTGTTTTGTGCAGTTATGCCCAGAAATAAGAAGTCAATTAGCACCGGCCACGTTACCGCTTACTGGCTTCAGTGGAGACACTATTTGGCCGATAGGGCAATTGCGTTTGCTTGTAACCATCGGGAATGAGGAACATTCCACTACGGCGTGGATGAACTTCATGGTGATACGCTCACACTCTCCGTATAATTGGATCATAGGCAGACCAGGCATTTTGGCTATCCGGGCAGTACCCTCTACGGCACACGGAATGATCAAATTCCCCGTTGAGGGGGGAATCGTTACTATTTACAACACAGTCGTACCAACATCCGAGTGTCACACCGTGACAACACCGGCTCCACCTGTCCCACCCAAGGATGGATCACCACCTCCCAACTGGAAGGTAGCAATTCACCCTGAATATCCGGAACATGAGGTATCCATAGGAGGGGCGCTCTCGGATAGCGGCAAAAGGGCCATGTGCTCTCTCTTGAGTGCAAACCTAGATATATTCGCATGGGAGCCAAAGCATATGACAGGCGTGCCACGTGCGATAGCAGAGCATAAGCTCCAGATCCGCCAAGGGTACCAACCCGTTAAGCAAAAGAAGCGCGGCCAGGCGCCCGAGCGCAGCCAAGTGATATTGGAGGAAGTACGGAAACTAGTGGATGCAGGCATCATGTACGAGGTATACTACCACCAGTGGTTATCCAATCCGGTCATGGTCAAGAAACATGACAGAAGTTGGCGCATGTGCGTGGATTTCACGGATCTAAACAAGGCCTGCCCACAGGACTGTTACCCGTTACCGAAAATCGACTAGAAGGTGGAGTCCTTGTGTGGATATCCTTTCAAATGCTTCTTGGACGCATATAAAGGGTATCACCAAATCCAGATGGCGGAGGAGGATGAAGAAAAAACGGCGTTCCATACGAGCCAGGGCGTATATTGCTATACAAAAATGCCATTTGGACTGAAGAACGTTGGCGCTACATATCAGCGGTTGGTGGACAAAGCTTTTGAATCACAAATAGGACGCAACCTGGAAGTCTATGTTGATGACTTGGTGATAAAAAGTCACACGGAGGAGGCACTTCTCCGGGATGTCCAAGAGATATTCGACACGCTGAGAAGGATTAACATGAAGTTAAATCCAAAGAAATGTACGTTTGGAGCAACGGAGGGAATGTTCCTTGGATATTTGATTGATCCAAATGGCATCAAACCTTGCCCAGAGAAGACGGACGCAGTGATACAACTGCCGTCCCCTCAGACACGGAAGGAGGTGCAGTCCCTGAATGGGAAGTTAGCCGGGCTGAATAGATTCCTATCTAAATCCGCAGAGAAGTCATTACCCCTATTTAAGACACTCAAGAAGTGTATTAGAAAGGGAGACTTCCGCTGGACGAAGGAAGCCGAGGAAGCTTTCGGCCAACTCAAGCAGCATCTTACATCTCTCCCTATGCTAGTAGCTCCCCGGCCAAAGGAGGAACTCATTATGTATCTCTCAGCTACTCATGGCGCAATAAGCGCGGTACTTATGACGGATAGAGATACAGTACAAACTCCAGTCTACTTTATAAGCAGAACACTACAAGGGCCGGAGTTGAATTATTCCTCCATGGAAAAATTGGTGTTAACACTAGTGTTTGCTACAAAGCGGTTGCGCCGGTACTTTCAGGCGCACCCAATTGTGGTCATTACGGATCAGCCAATCAAGCAGGTTATTTCTAGACCGGACGTAGCAGGGAGGCTACAGAAATGGAGCATCCTATTGGGGGGGGGGGGGGCATAATATATCTTACAGACCAAGGACGGCTGTTAAAGGCCAGATCTTGGCAGATTTCCTGATCGAGAAGCCGGATGAGGAAGGACCAATCATTAAGCAAGACGAGATCCCAACGGAACCTTGGGTGCTGTTCACGGACGGATCCTCGTGTACGGACGGGTCCGGAGCAGGTCTCATCCTCACAAACCCAGAAGGAATGGAATTCACATACGCCCTCCGTTTTGAGTTCACGGCCACTAACAACGAAGCGGAATATGAAGCATTAATTGCGGGTTTAAAAATCGCCGCTAGAATGGGAGTCCGCAACCTTGAGGCCTACGTGGACTCACGGCTTGTCGCGAACCACATTCTAGGTGGGTATGTGGCTAAGGAGGACAACATGGTCAGGTACTTGGAAAAAGTCAAGACGCTAATCGCAACTTTCAGTAAGTTTTCCATCAAGCAGGTGCCAAGGGGCGAGAACAAGAAAGCGGATGCTCTTAGCAAGATCACATCCACAAGCTTCGCTCACTTGTCTAAACAAGTTTTGGTGGAAATACTCAAGGAGAAATCTATAACGGAAGGGGAGGTTGCCGCTATAGTTGAAGAGGAGGGACCTACGTGGATGACCCCAATCATCAACTATTTGACTAATGAGACCCTTCCAGACGAGGAAAAAGCAGCAAGGCGCATTAAAAGGAAGTCGCAACATTTTGAACTTCGAGAAGGCATCCTTTACAAGCGCTCTTTCTTGCAGCCGTGGCTGCGGTGTGTTGGACCACGCCAGGCAGCTTACGTAATCAGTGACATACACGAAGGGTTGTGCGGCATGCATGCAGGCCCACGATCCGTGGTAGCTAGAGCCTTACGAACAGGATATTATTGGCCATGCACAGAGACGCGCGCGACATGATTCGCAAGTGCAATGATTGCCAAGTGCATAGGCCAGTACCGCGGCACCCGCAGCAGGAGCTTACACCTATCACGTCCCCATGGCCATTTTATAAGTGGGGAATTGACATTGCAGGACCATTTCCTGTAGCTGCGGGGGGGGGGGGGGGGGGTTAAATTCTTAATTGTTGCAATGGACTACTTCACACGATGGATAGAAGCCAAGGCAGTCAAGTCTATCACAGGCAAGCAGGTCAAGAAATTTGTGTGGGAACACATTGTGTGCCGTTTTGGTCTACCAGGAGAAATCATCTCGGACAACGGCAAGCAGTTCATGGACAACCCATTCAAAGATTGGTGTGCATCATTGAACATCAAACGGCGCTTCGCATCTGTTAAGCATCCACAAACAAACGGCCTTGTCGAACGAGCAAATAGAAGCTTGGGGAATGGCATCAAGGCGCGTCTGGATGAACGAAGTGGCAAATGGGTCGATGAGTTATCACATGTGCTATGGGCGCATAGAACTATGATCAAAACAGCCAACGGGGATACTCTATTTGCATTGGCCTACGGAACTGAAGCTGTTATTCCAGCAGAAATAGGAATGCCTACCATCCGCACAGCGGAGGTTAATGTCGTCACGAACGATGAACAGTTGCGAATCGACCTGGATCTGCTGGAAGAAAAGAGGGAAATAGCAGCCATCAATGAGGCTAAGTCCAAGGCTAAGATGAAGGCTTATTATGACGCCAAGGTCAAGGGTGTTTCTTTTCGACCGGGAGACTATGTCTATCGTGCTAACGAAGCAAGTCGAGCGGAGAACACAGGAAAGCTGGGCCCTAAGTGGGAAGGACCGTATGAAGTCACTGAAGACTTAGGACGAGGCACGTACAGGTTACGTGATATGGACGGGCGCGACCTAGAACGCACATGGAATATTACCAATCTCAAAAGGTGCTATATTTGAAAGCTACGGCTTCCGCATGGGTACTTCGCTATGTGCGGTCTTAAAAGTGCTATCTTTGAAGAACCATGCGGGTTCATCTGTTTTGTTTTGTCTTATGTTTGTTTAGATTCCTTTCTTGTTTCTTAGGACTTGTCATTATTGTTCAAACAAAATGTAAACGTTCTAAATAAAATGCCGTGGTGCCTAGCTAGCTCCACGGCCTGTTTCGTGCAAATCATTTTTTAGATTTTTTGTTAAGTCGTATGAATTTTTTACTTGTGTTATAATATGCCATGTTTTATTCATATGCATTCTTTCAAATTACTGTACATGTACTATACGCCTCCAGGCGGGGTAAGAGGATTAAGTAAACCTACTAATTCAACTTGCCGCGTAAGAGGGATGCAACCCCAGCCGCACGGATCATGTATCCTTACTAGACGCCTTACTCACAAGACGTTGTGATAAGTTTTTTTTGTGCACCGTATCCACACGGTACTCTGCATAGTAAAGACGCACGTCGCATGTCTAGTAAATTATAGACTTGTATGTATTTCCCCTTTTCATGTGTAAGACGTGATACATCATGCGGCATTGAAATACAATGAAACACACAAGTTTCAAAATTAAACAATAAACAAAATGGCCGTGGTCGTCACGGACTTCTAAATAAAAAGACAAGTTATTACAAATATGTCTTAGCCGTGTACATACACGGACGAATATAATCACAAGTGTTTACAACAGATAAGTTACAAGGGGGGCAGGAATTACCCTAGATCCTTCTTCCCTTCCTCAATTAAAGCACGAAGGGCCTCCCCACGAGCATCTTTCCCGTCCCGGACTTTGACTGCAAGAGCATCTAGAGCTTCTCCAAGTGGCTTCTCGCCTGTCATGGCTTTGGATGCGGAATCGTAAGTGGCCAACGTCAAGGGAATGGGATCAGCACTCAGCCGGGACATTATTGTTTCGTTTGGAGCATCTTTCATTGCCTCAAGCTCGTCCAGGAGGGGGTGTTGGAGTTCTGCCAAGGCATCCATGGACGCAGTCATCTTACCCGCTGCGGAGGGGTTGTGATACGGATGCTGTGTGATATCTTCATTTTTTGCGATCATCTCCGCAGCTTTGACCAGGCCCTCATGCCTACCACGGTCAATCCCATCGGATACGGCCCCAGAAAATGCCTGCAGTAGGTGTGGAGCGTTCAGAGCCCCACTTACAGCAAGCCGCAGTCCTTGCCCGATAATCCACCTACGACCGACTGTAGCGGTTAGTAGAGGGGGGCATACTCTCTCCGCGCAGCTTACAACCACCTTGCTTAACTCTTCATCAGCTAAGGCAACTTGATTTTCAAGATTGGTTTGGGCCTGCGCCAATTCTTCCTTCAGTGCGTCACGCTCCTGGGCAATGCTGAATGATTGCACGGTCACTGCCTTAGTAGCAGCCTCAGCCGCAGACACCTGCGTATGAAATTTGGAGTTATTACAAGGATATATACTTTTTGGGCTACATGCATACAAAAAGTAGGAGTGTATGTACAACATTTCTGAAAGTTTACCTTCTCATTTGATGCGGCTACGAGGGCCTCCAACTCAGCAATACGCTTCTCTCTGGCGTCGGCGTGATGCGCCTGCTCCTTAACCGTCGCCTCGGCGGTCAATAATGCCGCCTGCAAGGATGCGATGGTCTTCTCGTTTTTCACGACCATCGCCTCACGGCGGGCTATCCTCTTGTCAGCACGGCTCACATTAGTGAAGGCCTGGATCAGACGGCGTCTTAATGCGGCACCCACCGTCACCTGATGTGCGGATGATACGTCAAACTGCTCAATCAGGGCCTCATGATCTAGTTCATCTAAATCCTGTGCGAGGGCAGGCGGGGTGATGTGTTCGATAAATTCTGAACACTCGGATTCAGCCTCCAGCCGTGTCAAGCTTGATAAGTTCCATGCTAAGCGCAAGCTCTCTTCTGGCCCCTCGGGGCGCGGTTCCTTGGCACGTGTGGTAGCAGGTGATGGGGGCTTGTTGGTTGGCGCGGGGGATGGATTTCTCCCCACTTCTTCTCCTTGCGCTGCGGCTGCCGGATCCACCCTGTTGTTTAAAAAATTACTCTATATATATCATACAAAGATATGAATCATAATCACGAGGGGTACTTACGAGGTGCCAGTGTCAGGGTCTGGGCCGGTAGGAGCTACGGCGCTCACAGGGATGACTCGCAGAACTGGCCCTTCCATGGTCGGGGTAGGATCAGCTTGGGCAGTCGTGGTGCTGCTTCCTTCTTGGTATTGTGGATGGTCTTTCCGCAGCTTCTTGGGAGGAGCATTTGCAACTCCGGCATCCTCCCCATTTTTCTTCACCACCCGCCTGGTTGTTTTTCTCTTTCTGGAGGTAAGTGGGGTGGGTCCGGAAGCTTGCGTGGTGTCTTCATTGGGATCACGCTCTTCCTCCTGATTGATGGTGCCTCCCTCTAGCAATGGGTCGTCGCCGTCTTCATTGTGGAAATCCAATGGGGATTTCTCAATGACAGGCTCTTCTTCGTCCGACCTAGGCTCGGATGTCTCCTCTAGTGGTATTGTACGGTCAGCAAGAGCTTCTAGCAAGGGGTGCTCATTTGGCTTCAATGGCCGGAATCCTTCCGCCACCTTCATGGGGTCGCCCTGGCGGATTAGTCGTTGAAGGTTCATCTCTGCAAAACAATGTTAGAAGTATATGAATTAATAAAGTTCTACACATGTGTGATAAATCGAATTTACAACATATATATTGGACCTACCCTCTCCCTGTTCCGTTAAGAAGCACGGGTATAAGTCATCCCTCCCAAAGTAACGGCGGCTTATCCCTACTAAGCACAGAAAGTGCTCCGGCAACCCTCTATGGAATTCTGTGCGATGGGTATCTAGTGTTTTCAGGTCCCGGCTACTATAATCTTTGGATTTGGGCGGATAATCTTTTGGGGCTTTGGTTTTAAGTACGAAGGGGGTAGGGAATACTTTCTCATCTACAAAGAAGTAATGGTCGTACCAATTCTTAAGGGATTCAAGAGGTTTCCTATATGTCATCGGGGCATTCCCGGGTCGTTTCTTGAACGACAACCACCCGTTCACTAACTGGGGAAAGTAGAAAGCCCTAAAAAGGTTCACGGTGGGGGTTACTCCGCAGGTATGGCATGTAATCTCAAACTGGTTGATTTTACACGCCCCTATGCAATGGAGCTGGGTGATATGAAAGTCATAATACAAAAGAAGGTCTACCAAGAACTTGGATAACGGTATACGGTAGTTGGTTGAGTCAAACAGGCGTGTATATATGCCTACTTTCCCCGCCGGTGCATCCGTAATAGCCTCACCATCACCCGGATAGGTGGGGTGTACGCTTTCGGGTACATAATACTTCGACAGAAAGTCGAGGTATTTTTCCGCAGACATCACGTTCAGGACATCCGTGATAAGGGGATTATCCTTTACCATATTTTATAAAAAGGTCTTTAAGGGTGTGATGATCTAACCTGCGGCGACGAAAATCCGTGGAAAAGAAGGCAAAAAAATTGGGAGATAAAAGCTTGAGATTGACAATGGCGGAAGAAGGAGTGGGGTGTGTGTGTGTAACAAACACGCATACCCACTCTTATATAGGGTTGCCTCGGTTTCCAAGGTACCTTGGATCTTCGACACGTGTCAGTCACCTTGCCTATCCAACGGATAGGGTTTCTGACATTTCTGCAACGCCAGAGGGGGACCCACGGGTCACTTCTTAAACAGTTTTGCGTGGCTCAAGGGTGGGCATTAATGATGCACTTTTGCAGGCATGCGACTGGATTGTTGACTATCATTAATGTTTTTTATTCTTGTCAGGTTATGCGGCTCTTACGTAAGACCGTATTTATTGTCACATTTAAGTTGTCTCGGTCGTTGTGTGCGGATTGAGCTAGTATTCATTAAATATTCCCACGAAGGGTCGCCACGTGCGGCCAGGATAACAAAAAATTCAATGTCTCATTTCCTGTCTTTCCTTGGTATGTCCGGAGAGCACCTTGATAGTCTAGAGGTTACGTCTACGACTGTAACAACTAGACTGGGGGGACATGATGACGTATAGTCCCCAACCGGGTCATGAGCCCGGTCCACGGGTACTACCCATATCCGGTGCATCACAGATGGGTGGATAAATGTCATTCAGGCTTATGGGCTTGAATGAACAGTAACCGCACATGTGTGCGGCCTACGGCCCGGTGCGGCCGACATAAGATTATACAGAATCATATTCTGTCTGGAATATCTTTATCCCAATGGGAGAGGATATTCACTACCAGAATTAGAAGATAACAATCATTCTAATTCTGGTGGTTATCTCTTCCTTGGGGCCGAAGTATCAGTGAAAGCCCACTAGGGTTTCACTGCCTATAAAAGGAACCCCCAAGGGTTCCACAAAGGTATTACGACTTGTAATCTAAACTCACATAAACCTTAAATCGATTACTTACTCTCACGCTGGAGTCTAATCGTGGGAAACATTACCACGGTAAGCTTAACGCGTGTTGTTTAGTAAGCAGGATCCCAACCAAACGATTCACTTGGTGAAGGAGCCGGAGCCCAGCCAACCCGAATTAAGCCTAATTCGGGTCTAGCAAGGATCAACCAACTTTTGCATCAACACTAATATCCTTAACATGTTTAAGTCAAGTTTTTCTAGGCTTTTATATAGGGAGCTTTAAAACGCGAAAGTCTTAACTCTTACGGGTTAAGAACAAGAATTTTTCGCAAGTTCCTATAATTGATCCTAGAGAGTCGTTTATCAAGGGAACTTTAAAATGCGATTTCTAAACTTGAATAAGTCTAAGAAGTTGCAAGATCCTATAGACGACTCGAAAACCCAAAACTTTGATTTAATAGGCTAAGCATCCACGAGTCTCATTCCTTGAGATTTTAAATTGTGGAGAACGAGAGATGATAGAGTCAATTATAAGTTTGGCATTCTTTCGTGAATTTATGTGAGTTGATTATAAGCTTATTCTCCCATCGCTTGTTAATAAATTTAAATGCAATAAATAAGGTCGTACGATTTGAAAAGTTACTTAGCTTCTAGCCCAAGATCGTTTAAAAGTTGCTCGGTATTAATTAGAGTTCATAGCCAAGGCATAACTTACTGAAGCGGGATGCGAAGATTGGCGAGTCCAAAAAGGCCTTAACAAGGCATGAGGGCTACATTTTGTTGCTAAAGATCCAAAAGTGATGTGAAGAATCAATTATCGAAAATCAATATGAAGGATCGAGACACACGAAGAAAAACAAAAACTCCCCAAAAGATCATGAAGAAGTCTATCCAAAAAAGGCCCTAACAAGGTATGACGATAAATAGATCCATGTCCTAAAAGGAGGCGGATCGTTGTATATCAAAGTCCAAAATAAAGATTGGAGAAAAATGAAGAAGTCGTGGTCCAAATATGAAGAATCTCTCAAAACTTCAAGTGAAGAAATTCCTATTATGAAGAGAAGACCATTATTTCATGAACGTCTCTCAAGATTTGAAGTATGAAGTCGCTACCAAATATCGGTCCGAGAAAGGTCTCAAATCGTGAAGCGAGTTATCCCAAGATATGAACTTTATGAGGTCCCGAGAAGCAGTTTTAAAAGATTTTGTCCTTTAGCTAACTATTGATTAAATCGTCCTACTTTATTTTCAGCCTAAATAAACTATCGAAATGAGTCAACAATGCATCCTCGTGATCATTCAAGACAATAATAAAATATAAGAGATACACCTAGGAATAAGGGAGTCTAAGTAAATAATTGGCCCACATGAGTTTGTGTTAGTTTGCTAACTTATAATAACAATGATCTCGTTTTTAAGCTTGGTTTGGGGAACGTGAAACTTGATGATGATAATCATTCATGACATTTCCAAAACCCTAAGGTAAGTCTTTGATTTCTTTACTTGTTTTGTTATTTTCTATCTCTTTAATAAAGGCCAATGTGGATTGATTGTGATGGAAAGTGTAATCTTGCTTTGTAATTAATGCATTGCATGAGGACATTGTAATGGTCAAGTGTAGGGGATTTAATAAGTGTGAAAACACTTATCCTTTTACCACTTAATTACAATAATAACCAGGCCAAAACGTGTATTTTATGTCGTAAATGTCGGAATTATGCGTGGTTTGTGTTTTTGTTGTGATTTAGGACGAAAATGTGAAAAGGGGAGAAAACACGGGCTTTTATAAAAAAAAAGACAAAAGACGAAGTCGAAAGATCAAGAGTGCTAAAAGAACGGAAGTCCAAGGCCAATTCTGAAGATTTTTCGAAGAAAAAGTCTAAAGATGGAAGTTTAATAAAAGCCGAAGAACTCAAGTCTAAATTAATGAAGAAATTACAAGACGAGTTTATTAATCCTGAGACAAAGTCGAAAAAGTCGAAGAATTAAGAAGACGAAAAGACGTCAAGAAGAAGAATAACCAACACATGCTTAGTCCTTCCTAATCACCTATAAGACTCCTAATGTGTCATTAGGAGTGGTTAGCTAATTTGACACATTAGTCTTTCCACCTTATTTTCATGTCATTTTAATTAATTGTCAATTTAAATACTTGTATTGCACTTTAATTCCTTTAATTCTAAGTGTTTTTAATTTTGTTGTTTAATCCTTTCTTTAATCAAGTTTTTATTAATCTCTCATTCTACCTTTCTTGTTTTATTTAATCTTTATGTTTTTGTGCTTATGGTTATGCTTGTTTGATTATTGGTTATGCTTTTATGCTTTGATTGATTTAGCTTATTAGATCCATAGTTTATTTGTGATTTTTATTAAAAGTTGATTTTATAAAGTTAGTGTTTTTAAAAGTTTTTAAATTTTAGCTTAATATCTTTTTCTTAAAAGTTTGATTTGGTTCAAGTTTTAGTTAAGTGCTTATTTGTTCCTAGCTTAATTTTAGTTTATAGCTTATTTGATTCTAGTTGTATTCCGGGTTTGGTAAACCCTAGTATTCCGATTATCACCTCCAAGACCTTCATTCTGGATAAGCTACACGAATAGTTATTCCGGATATTGGTCTTAAGGGTTATTCCGGATATAGCATCGAAGCCCAACATTCCGGATATAGATCAGCAAAAGATTCCGGATAAGCTTTCAAGAATTTTATTCCAGATAGTGAGAAGGAAATCATTCCGGATAAGAGGCAGAGGTTTATTCTAGATACGCCGCAACTTCATTATTCCGGATAAAGAGTCGTTGGAGATTCCGGATAAGGCCTAGGTAATATTCCGGATAAGGCCTAGGTAATATTCCGGATAAGGCATCAAACTTATTCTGGATAAGGGTTTAAAAGGATATTCCAGATATGTGTCCGGAATTTATTCTGGATAGTGACAACTTGTTGGAATTCCGGATAAGGACCTGGAAATCATTCCGGATAAGCTTCTGTTTGGTATTCCGGATTCGTGACTGTTAGACTTACTTTTTGGTAAGCTGGCGCCTTTCACGTGAGTTGGACTAGATATACATCGTTTACTAAACGCAGGGACTTATAATATAAAGGTTGTATAGTCTAAGTTAGTTAGGCCTTAAAATACCCCCATGACTCTCCATAGGGGTGTGGAAGTTTGTTTATTTTTCATTTGTTTTCTTTCACTTGAAATAAAACACACAACATTCCTTCACCTCTCTCTAACTTTCTCTCACTAGAACTAATCATCTCCATCATGTTCTTTGATCATCCTCGACCCCCCGATCTTAGGTGCCTTTTTTATGCTTGTCAATTGGTATCAGAGCTAACCGGGGGTGTCTTGTATCCGTGTGGTTTGTGTTTGTGTTCGTGTTATGTTTTCAGATTCGTACTTTGCTGATTCATGATTCACGGTTGGTATTTCTTATCATTTCATATCTTGAAATATCAATTTTTGTTTCATTTTTATCTATATCTTTTCTGTCCTTATCAAGTTAAATGTTGTGTCTCGTATCAAATTTTTGTTGTCCAAATTTGTGTCATGCCTCGTATCAAAATCAATTTTTTGTCCAGTTTTTGTACTCGTTTTTTTTTGTGTGTTTGTCCCTTTACAAATCTGTTTTACTTTATGGGGATAAAGACAAAATTATATGGTCCTAACCATTTTTTTCGGTTTCTTCAAAGCTGGTCAAAAACCTTTTAAGATGGGATATTACGATGAGATTTTCAGATGGCACATTACGATACTTCTTCAGATGTACACATTGTGACGACTTCTCTTACGGATATATTCCGATGGGGTTTTTTTCATTCCGATGGGTAGGGCTGTATCTATTGCGATGGGACTCATTCCGATGGGTCTCATTGCGATGGATGGCTTGATCCGTCGCAATGGTAGTTAAGTCGTCATGCTGCCAAAATTTTTTAGATGACATTTCGATGGAGAAGCACATTGCGATGGGTTTTGTGTTGACTCATTGCGATGGAAGACTCAAACTTGTGCATTGCGATGGGTTCATGTGTCTATTGCGATGGATGTAGTATGACTCATTGCGATGGACTGTTAAAGTTTCAATGCGATGACATGGTTTACATATATTACGATGGGGAGAGAAAATCATTGCGATGGACTGTTTTGATGCATATTGCGATGAAAAATATCATTGCGATGGGTGAATGGTTTTTGTGAAAAACATTGTGATGGTCTCATTAATTCATTACGATGGTGCACTATTTAAATCATTGCGATGGGAGTTTAAATCAGTTAAAATTAACAAATCAGATGTGGACTCTTGTTTTTCAAAACCACCATCTTAACAGACAAAACCAAACAGAATCTAATGCCAGACTCGATCACTGTTTAAATCACTCTACAATTCAGACTAAACCAATTTATAGACCAAGACCGATTTGACCACACCAATCTTGACTCCAACCTTATTTCTCCACAATCAACACCACATCTATTCCTAATCCCATCGTCACCTATACCCACCTAGACTCGTTCCATTGACTGAAAACACTAAGTTATTCGAGACCTCAGAATGGTTAACACGTTTTTTCATAATCTTTATAAAGATTTTTTTTTGCGTTTATCTAATATTCATAGATCTCGAAAAATTAACTTGTTTTTTAATAACAAATATCAACATGCAATCACACATCATTAACCTACCCGAGACCCTTTATCAAGATCTAGAAGCCTTTACTTCGTGTTCTTCTCGTATCAGCACCCAATGTATATTCAAAAGGTTTGTTTGAGATTCAGATTGATACTAGTTACTTGGGTTTTGCTATTCGTGGGTTATCAGAAAACGATCAATGGTTCGGGTTTGATGATTATGTGATCTTTGGTTTTAATTGTTAAGATGAGAATGGAGTTTTTGGGAGTGCAGATTAAAGGGATAGATGATACTGTCGATGTAAACAAGGTGAATAAGGGGGGCGTATGTTTCGAGAAAAGAGTGTGGGTTTGGTGTGAGTTGTGCTATATGTGAGATATATTAGGGGTTAATACTTGGTGTTTATCCCATATAAAGGTTAACACTCAATCTACACGTGTTCACATAGCAAAGGGGGCGGAGGATTCAAGTATGAGTAGTGGGTTTGGTGTTTCGAGAATGTGATATATAAGGTTTGTATTATATATTCATATTCCTAATCTTAGGTTTAGGTCCGGGTATAGATAGTCTGGGTCGTCCTTATGATTCATTGGGCCGTAGATTATCAAAATTTTCATTGGGCTCGTGGGCCGGTATTATTTGGCTAACTATGAGCAGAACTTGGGCAAATGATAAAGTTTGGACAATTAGTTGACGGGCCAATCTCTACATTAACCGAAGGCATTTAGTGGGCCGATTAATTTTTTCAATCGGATTCGGGATAACCGTTTTTATATCTGAATATTTCAAAATTAATCATGTCATAATTGGTTAACGGAGTCATTGGATTGAGCCGGGTATTTCGAAAGAACCGAGTAATGAAATTGTTGTCGGGTTAAATGCTTATGGGACAGGATTTTATTATTTTGGCAGGCCGTTTAAACTGTGACATATAAGGCCGGGTATCCGTTTTCGATCATATCACTTCTTCACGAACAACAATTCACAACAAACACAACAAACACGATACATTACACTAAAACGATCCTTATCAAAAATTCACCTAAATTTCTAACGGCTATTATGGTTTATGTGATTACGAAGATGATTCGATGCTACTTATTTGAGGTTGAAGTGAGATTTCTTAGAGGCGTTCTTATTTTATCTTTAAAGGAGTACTTACGACTTTCTAAGATAACTTGTTCGAGCATATACGGTTATGGATAAGACTTGAAGTATCTAGTTTCCATTGTCAAGGGGAGGATGGACGACGACATGGATAACTATCATTTTTTGGGAGCTTCGTTGCGGTTCTCAGTGTCACACGCACTTGCAGTTGTGGATTTCTTCAAGAGATGTAGTATCTTTTCATATACAGCCTGTTTTGGTATAGGGTACTTTAGAGAGGTTGTACTTTTTTAATACTGCCTTTTGGTATAGGGTACGTTTAAGACTTCTCTACATCGCTCTTCATTCTACTATAGTGAAAGCTTAAGATCAAGTTTGGGGAATTCTACTTCAGTTTCAAGTTTGGATTATCGGGTTATCTTCATCAGTGGTCACTATCAATAGCCAACAGAATTGATAAGGGGATTCAGTTCGGGGTGATCTTGAGAGAATTTTGTTTAGAGAGATATTATTGACATCTTCTCACATAGTAATGGTTACTAAGTAAGCGGTTCCAGTTGGCATACCACGTACACACATGAAGGATGATTCCCTTAATAGGTATCATACTGGAGGGAGAAATGTGTACATGCGGGGTCACTTGACTTTGGTGTTACCGTTTCTACATAGAGGGATAAGTTGACTACATTCGGGACTTAATTGACTTTGATGTGGCAACTTTTTATCATCACTGTCCTGTCAGGAGAAATGTGCATTTCCGGGACTTAATTGACTCTAGTGCTACAATTTTACTTCATGTTCGGGATAGAGTGTGTACTTCTGGTAATCTATCATAGAATCAAGACTGGGATTGCTTCAAATTGTGAGAAAATGTTGATGACGTTATCCCCTCCCACAGATTTCCTCTGTATGATCTGTTTGGGAGGGAGCAGTCTTTACTGCTTGTTTAATGAAAGGCCTTCTAGTTGGGAGGGAGTAAAACTCAACTAGATTCTACAAAGTTGAAGAAATAGAGCTGGAGTATTCAAGAAGATGAAGGCCGTTGGAGACTGTCTCAAGGAATGCTGGAATTCAAGCTTATCATTTTTCTTTATTTTTGCTTGTAGGAAACATTGTAACCAACTCACGTGAGTCACCATCTTGGAGGGAGATTGTTAGACTTACTTTTTGGTAAGCTGGCGCCTTTTACGTGAGTTGGACTAGATATACATCGTTTACTAAACGCAGGGACTTATTATGTAAAGGTTATATAGTCTAAGTTAGTTAGACCTATAAATACCCCCATGACTCTCCATGGGGGTGTGGAAGTTTGTTTATTTTTCGTTTGTTTTCTTTCACTTGAAATAAAACACACAACATTCCTTCACCTCTCTCTAACTTTCTCTCACTAGAACTAATCATGTCCATCATGTTCTTTGATCATCCCCGAACACCCGATCTTAGGTGCCTTTTTGATGCTTGTCAGTGACAAATTTGGATTCCGGATAGTAGTAGGTGTGTTTATTCCGGATAAGCAGTATCTAGTTTAGATTCCGGATAGTGACAGTATTTTGGATCCCAGCTCAGGTTTTGTTTACTTCCTTTTTATTTTCAAGTAGTTATTTTCTAGCTATTTTTCTTTAAGATTTATTTTAATTGTTTAGCTTTATTTGAATTTCAAGTTCACATTTTTATTACATTGTCATTTTAATTTTTGTCACGCTTTAATTTTAAGTCATTTAATCAATTTACTTTTCAAAGTTTTAATTTTGCACCATTTACGTTTAATTAGTTTTAGTTTTAAATTACCGTCATTTGTCACACCCCCAAATTCACC
Source organism: Glebionis coronaria (assembly GCA_025667525.1). Lineage (NCBI taxonomy): Eukaryota > Viridiplantae > Streptophyta > Magnoliopsida > Asterales > Asteraceae > Glebionis > Glebionis coronaria. Next base: position 228,567,209 of record CM046880.1, read on the forward strand.
GCAGTGGAAGTCTGGCTTTGGGAGGCTGTGACTTCATGAGTATTCAAGAGCTTGATCTAAGAACGACCTTTACATGCCAAGAACCACAAAGAAGACTCCAAATAATCCACATAGTCAAGTACCTGAAATGCATGCTTAAAAATGTCAACATAAAGTTGGTGAGTTCATAACTTTGTTTTAAAACGTTTATGAAAATATAGAGTTTTACCGACCACTGCACCTTGCAGTAAAATATAAGAGTTTCAAAATCACAGTTTCTGTTATAGACTTTCTTTGATAATTTCAAAGTTTATTAATAAAAACAAAGATTATTGATTAAAAAACAGAGTTTACTAATAAAAATAAAGTTTACTAATAAAAGCAGAGTTTACTGATAGTAAATATAGCTTGCTGATAACAACAGAGTTTTCTGGAAATAAATAGAGTTTTTCTGATAATATAGAGTTCACAGATAATAGTTAGCGTTTTCTGATAAAAACAAAGCTCACTGATAAATAATAGAGTTTTCCAATAGAATAGAATTGTTTAGTGAACCACAAGATTTTCCAACCACTTAGTGACAATATAACAAATACAAAGTCACTAAATAAAATAAGGCATTTATTATTGTCTAAGCTCATGACACCGAAGCGCTAACAACACCGGTAGTATAATCACATAATGCAGCCCTTACGGATGCCTAACCCACGACATCCGTCCATAGACTCAAATGAAACTGTGCCCGCTTGTCCTCTGTTAGACCAAGCCGGACAGGGGCGTCAACCCCGATAGATCTATCCATAACATTCGCGATTTCGACCGGTCATCCGGTCCGAAATTAACGGTTCATGATCATGGGCCAAAGTAATTGGGTTAAAGAGGGACTTAGACCAATACATAAATGAGTACATGCACTTGTGTTCATTCTTGCAACCATTGTCTCTACCCGAGAAAAAGTAAAAAGAAGTTAAAGTTTTGGGCTATGAAACTCACAATAGAAATTTTAGTATCAGCTTTCATAATTTTAACAATTAGATGAATTGACCACTCAGTACGTAACAATTAGACCAGTTTAAAGATATTATATAACCAACTAAGTAAGCTTAAAATTAGCTTATGACAATCAAATAGTTTATAAACAGTTATTGACAACCAAACAAGTTTAATATCAGTTTCAGACAACCAAGCAAGTTTATAAGTAGTTTTTGACCAAGCATGTACCTCCCCAAAGAGCAATTATAAAACATTTATAATTCGATTTAAAGCAAGAAAAGGTAGGGTATGAACTCACCTCGACGTTGTAGCGCAAATGATAATGATGCTAATAATATGTTCCGCACGAACGTAAATCAAAACGGCTCGGTCATGGTGTTGTGGTTTAACTAATTGGCTAAATCCAGTAACTTAAAAATGTGTATTTGAGTTCTCGATAGGTATGTACATCAACGTGACTCGTTGATAAAATATTTAAGTTTCAAATTATAATGGTTCGGTAGTTGGTTAAATAAAATGAATAAATTAGACAAACACCAAGTGTCTAGTGTATTCCCTACACATTACGTATGACCAAACGATTATATAATTCTTATGTGAAAAGTATATAATAGTGACAACAAACTTACAAATAACCACAATATATTTATTTATTTTGTATTACAATATAAAGATCGTGATAAAATTACTTATATATTTCGACACATTTTAAGAAAATCACCTGTTAATTAATAATTGTTATTTTTAGATAGAAAGTATAACTTTTATCAGATTACAAATATAATAGTATTTATTTAATTTATCAATTTACACTTATAATAGTAGCTTGTAGTGAACAAAATGTAAAGTATAAAATTTTATAGAAAATTTTGACATGACCTATTCGTTTATACAATCTTTTCCATCTTAACCAATTCTCAATATTTTCCAAACAAACTACGTTGCGCCAATCACATTTAATGTATATCCAAACTAGACTATTTAATCACTATAATTTATAAGGATCAAACACAACCTATGTGTTATAATTTATAAGCCAAATGCCCGATGTGAGCTTTTAAACACATATTTAAACGTATAAAACATTTTTATAGTTCTCGTAATAATAACAGTGTCCGACATATTTATTTAACCATTTATACATACTTATATACGTATACCCACCGTTTAATCTGTTTTAATTAACTAGTAAAGTTAGATACGTTATTAGCCGATTCCTAAACCACAACCAACCATGAATTTCAATCGTGCCCGGTACTCTAACCCTTGTAATCCCGCGTCTAAACGCACCCGAGTCTAAAAATCAGCAAACCAAACGCCCCTTTATAACTTTCTGCAGTCCCAAACGCCCCGTAACACCTTTCTGCAGTCCCAAACGCCCCTGTAAACTTTTCCAGCAGACCCAAACACCCTATTTAGGCAGTTAACAGCAGATCAGACACCCTCGGGTTGCCGATACGGCTGTGGTAGACAAAACGCACCCTTATGGGTCGGTAAACATCTAAACAAACACCCCGGCTGTGTTTTTAACCCGAACCAACTGCGCCTCTTGTTTTAACATTAGGAACAAACACCCCTGAACTGACCAAAACGAACACAACCATTGGCATTGCTGTTGTAAACAAAAACGCGACTTGTGGTGCTGTTTTTGTAAGAAACGCACCATCGTGGTGCTTGATATAACCCGAATTAAATACGCCTTTGTGCTGATGAACCGCAACAACAACACCCTCTATACGGCTGTTATATAACCGGAAAAACACGCCCAACATTAGGGACTGCTGTTGGTGGTTGTCATGTTTCTTCATAATAAATGGGGTGATGATGGTGGTTTATTGAACACGACAGCAGTTAAGCCGTCGCATGGTGGCGAATCGAGGTGGTGAAGATGGCGGCTGACCCTTTAATGGTGAGGGTGCGACTGGTGGTGAGACGACGGTAAGCTGGTGACGGTGGTTAGCATCATGGATCAGACCTAGTGGTGTATTGTAGTGGTGATGTCGCGAAGATGGTGGTGTTGTGGCTGAGGTGTACGCAAAGGTGGAGTGGATATGTCGTGGTGGTGGTGTTGTGGGAAGCGGCGGCTACTCGTTGTAGCAACAGGCCACGATAATCAGCGGCGGCCGCCGATGGTTATAATGGGTGTCGGGTGGTGGTAGTTTTGATGGAGTGGTATGAATCCATAGGTCCGTATAGATCTATCTGATCTATTGTTTATAGGTGACGGCGGCTCTTTTCCGTTGGCCGGAAAAACTGGCCGGAAAAAGTGTAGGCACCGGAAACTTTAGATTGCTAGGGTTATAAGTGTGTTTAAATCAGGGTTTGTGTTTTGTTGTAAGAGAATAAAAAGAGTAATTATTTTCTATTTATATCAAAATAAGAATGCAAAGTGTATATAGTTGAGGGTAAAAAAATGTAACTAGTTTACTAGCTTTTCTTTTATCTTGTTTAAACGTGATTCAAGACTCGATCGGACTTGATAAAATTTGATTCGTTTTACGAAATTTACGCCATTGATTTTAAAATAATTTTTCCAATAAATTGGAGTATTTGTTCGATAAACTTTTCGAATTTTTTTTATTTAAAACAGTTACTATATATCGGTTAACTCGGATAGTTGTTTCAAAGAAAAATATTATTCAACTTGGATGTTCTCATTTTTGACGTACGTTATTAACACTAAAAAAAAGTATCGGATATTTTAATAAGTCATTTTATTGAGTATCACTGGATAATTACATGAAAGTTTAATTTGTATCGCGTCAATTCTCAAATTTTTCGTAATCTTTTACAATATGTAAAATAAACTCTCGTTTTTGAATCAAATGACTTTGATGTCTCTCGAAAACGAATTTGGATTAATAAATAATATAATTTATTATTATTTAAAGTCTAGAAAATTCCCGGTTGTCACAGTACATCCGTGTTACTTGGAGTTCGTCCTCGAACTCAATCGTTGTTACCCTAATAAAGTGTAGAGAAAATGATTTTGAAGTTATACCCTAGTGTTATATCGAATATACTTATATTTATTCATAGATAAGTCTGTCCGGAGTTTTTTTTTTAAATTTTGTTATCCACCAATAGTAGAAAAGGGATATCTCTGAGCGGTTCTACATGTCAATCTGACAAATCGGCCCTCGTTCATAGAACGGTAAAAGGAAACAATTCGAAACGAAGTGTCTAGAAAATCGTCATCTCTTAAAAGTCGACAATGGTTCACCACCACCAGCCCGTTAAGTTCACGTCGATCAGTATATATTCAGAAAAGATTCTCGTAACAATTTGCGAATCAAACGAAGTTTAAAAAAATCACTCGTCAAAACGTCGTAATGATAAGATAACAAGACGAAATACGATATATTCGTATGGACGAATCCTGAGTTAAAAGAAATACACTCCAAACTGGAATACTAAATCAATATCATAAGTACAGGGTCACGCCGGATATCCTTAAGCCCACTCATTTATAATCTCATATTTACATACAGAAGCGTCCTAATCTATGCAAATATGTTATTATAAACTTATGGTTCGGTGATTTATGATTTCTTTATTCAAATGCAAAGGCGTCCCAATCCATTTCAATAAAGACTTCATAAATCATCCTACTTAAGTGTCACCAACACAATACCCAATTCAAAATTGTTAAATCTCTAAACGATATTATCCAGAATTACCAAGAGCAAAGAGCATGAGTTGATAATAAGTCGTCTTCCATAAGTAGACGTTTCGAAAGTACCGGGTCGAAGAAGATAAGTGTCGATAGGTGAAAAAGCGATCGTAGACGTATATCAAGCAAAGAAACTCACGGTTATAAGTAGGACAATTATATGGTACTCGATTCTAAATAAGCAATTATCCAATCACACAAATCTTTCCCATCCTTGAGGAAGACTCATCAAATAGCAAGCTGAGTAATAACTTATCATAACCCAACCTCGAAACTCACTCACAAAGGATGGCCCGGGTTTTGTTATGAATCATTACACATCTTAACCTTTCGATGACTTAGCTCGACTCTGAAAATACAACACATTCCACATTAACCCGTAAGACTACGAGTCTTACCCGCCCCCGAGGTAATTCAAAATTGTAGGTTGTGTAACGTCCCATACTTTATTCCATCTCGCACTCAATCAAACATGAGGCCCACTGAGGCATAGTTAAGTATTGTTACACCTCTCAACCTTTTTGAATGAATTAGCTCGAACCTGGGGATTACTTACGACCAATTGTCAACCAAAAATCACATAACGTCTCTAGGTTTAATTATAAAAAGATATGCGAAACCATTGTGTAACTTACAAGGTCCAATAAATAATCTAGCATTCATATATAAAAATATAGTATATGTCTGAGTGCCCTAATCAAGCAATCGAACTCATGTAAAGAAGTAATAACATAACATGAAACAAGGCAATAGCAAACGTGCATTGCAAAATTTCATATAGCAGCGGAATAAGTATGATGTTATGAGTGTTATTACTAAATAAAATCGAGAGCCGGTTATACTATAGAGTTACTAATGCAACCTAATTCTCTATAACCAAGGCTCTGATACCAATCTGTCACACCCCCAAATTCACCTCAGCGGAAGACTGGCTTTGGGAGGCTGTGACTTCATGAGTATTCAAGAGCTTGATTCGAGAACGACCTTTACATGCCAAGAACCACAAAGTAGACTCCAAATAATCCACATAGTCAAGTACCTGAAATACATGTTTAAAAATGTCAACATAAAGTTGGTGAGTTCATAACTTTGTTTTAAAACGTTTATGAAAAATTAGAGTTTTACCGACCACTGCACCTTGCAGTAAAATATAAGAGTTTAAAAATCACAGTTTCTGTTATATAGACTTTCTTTGATAATTTCAAAGTTTATTAATAAAAACAAAATCTATTGATAAAAAAACAGAGTTTACTAATAAAAATAAAGTTTACTAATAAAAGCAGAGTTTACTGATAGTAAATATAGCTTACTGATAACAACAGAGTTTTCTGGAAATAAATAGAGTTTTTCTGATAAAATAGAGTTCACAAATAATAGTTAGCATTTTCTGATAAAAACAAAGCTCACTGATAAATAATAGAGTTTTCCAATAGAATAGAATTGTTTAGTGAACCATAAAATTTTCCAACCACTTAGTGACAATATAACAAATACAAAGTCACTAAATAAAATAAGGCATTTATTATTGTCTAAGCTCATGACACCGAAGCGTTAACAACACCGGTAGTATAATCACATAATGCAGCCCCTACGGATGCCTAACCCACGACATCTATAACACCCCCAACAAATGCTATGCGCAGCGGAACTACAACATTTGGGTGCTACGTAGTTATCATCACGCATAAGCTATATTAAACGACTCAAAGAGACGTAAAAGTTTAAACATAAATTAAAGATTGATTAAAACATCAAAGTCTACTGTTTTCCAAATCCCATAAATAATCCAAAACAGAGTTGCGTTTAGGTCCCCACTGAATCTCAACCCAAAAGTACATTTTCGTTCACATGACATAATATAAAATTTTTAAGTGCTAAAAGGGAGGAAAAACAAAGTAGACCGCCAAGCCACAACAACTTCCATCCTCGCATGCTCCGCTGCTATCAATCTTGGTTACCTGAAACACATACTTAAAATCGTCAACACAAAGGTTGAGCGAATCTATAGGTTTATCAAATCATAGGTTGAACATAAGTATTTAAAACCAATCAAGACCATTCAATAGCATTGTCGTACTCACAATCTATTATTCAAGGATATTATCTTTAGCAATAGCTAATAATTGTGTTTAAGCTCGTGACACTAATCTGTTAACTCAATCACCCGCGTACATTTACCGGCATGATTAAGATGAAACCAGTGCCCCTTCTAAAGGCATCAGTTGCAATTATACCTTATTTCTTATCACAAGTTATCCGTCCGTAGAGGGTACTCAACGTACTAGCTCTCGTCTTGGAAAGGGTCGTCAATCCCATAGTACTATCAATTGTATAAGCGGCTATCTCCAACCCACACAAGGGCAAGACAATAGTTAATAGTTCACGAATTTAGGGACTTTTGCAACTAGGTACTCAACACAATTCAAGGCAACATTCGGGTCCAACAATCATTCATGACTTATGTTCATTTTCATTTAAATAGCATGTATCCCCCTCGCGGGTAAAAACATTTGAAATAAGTAAAGAGCGAGGCTATAGACTCACCTTGCGTAGTAGTGGTTCTAGCGAAGACGTAACGAAAATATCACCGACGATGTGGATGCCCAGGAAAATCTAACACGTGACCTAAAAATCAAAGTACGAAAACCAAATCAAGACTCCGTGTACATTATTGTACTAAACACACGCATATGTAAACACACTAAATGATTATGAAAACTCACGCCAAAATCAAACAAGTAGTTGTTACTAAACTTATACCATTTATCTACGTATTTAAAGTGATTGTCATTTTATAAATTTGCCGGTACTTACCAAAAGTACGGGCTGTTTTCTACGACTTAAGCACTTGTATAAAATTCAAGAAAATTCACAAAAATACCTCATGACCTGTATAAAACCCATATTTATTCCCATAAAAAGTTTTCACTTCTATGACTCGTTACACATCACATTTCTAAACATACACTTTTAGGACTGATTTTGCACGTTGACCATGTTGGACTTGGTTGACCCATTTAAAATACACCATTGACCAATCCGACACCTAAGTCTAAAAATAGACTCACAAATACAGGTTTGAAACAAAAAATTAACTTTAAATCGTTTACCAAACTCTATCTATGGTCCCCGGGATTTGACCCAAAACCGAACATAAATTCGGATTGTGTTGATTCTCATTTCCCGGTACACGTATTTTCAAAATAACATAACTTTTGACTCGTTTTGAGTCGTAAGCTCTACTTTATACCGAAACGAAGCTAAGACAAAGCTCTACAACTACATCCTATGTTAATGACCTGTTTTCAAAATTAAACCCACGAAAATAAGCCCTAAACAGACTGGTCTAAAATCACCCTTCCAAAATCCTTTCAAAACTTGTTTCCAATCCATTCTAACGACACCTAGCCCTAACTTAACCACTCATGACCATTACTACACACCTTAATCAGTCCCTAACACCTAGGATATCAAATCCACTCTAAAACCCATTTACCAAATCAAGCATGCAACATGTTTAACTCATTCAAACACACCTAAAACATCAATCTAAACACAAACCCACAAGCAAAATCATCAAACCCCATGAAAACCCAAACACCCCCATAACTTCGTGGGTTTTGGGGGTTGTAGAACACCAACATCATAAACCCCATCTTGTTTTATAGATTAATTAACATTACCCAATCACCAATTAAACAAATTAATGATTTAATTACATCAAAACACATTTTTGAAAAATCTTTGATTCTTGGAAAAATCAAGTTGTTGCATGTTTGATTTTAATTGATATAATGACTTATAGCTTATGATTACATGTGTTTGATTAGATTTTAATTGAAATAGGAGGTGGTATTTGATTAGATTTTTGCAAAACCAAAAAAAAATGGATGTGGTGCTGGTGTTTGTGGTGGCCGACGGCCAAAGAAGAAAAAGGGAGGAAGAGGAGAAATCTTTGATGTGTTTTTGTGATGTATGTTTTCCTTCCTGCTATTTTGTAAAAATTAGAGGGGCCTTTGGTAAAATTTGGCTAATCTTTTGGCCTTAGTGGCAAATCCACTTTTAAAGAGCGGGATTATGACTAGTAGTCGGTTTTAAAAATTTACGGAAGTCGGGGGTCGTCCCGAACACTCGAAAATACTTTTAAATGGTTCAAACGCACACAAAACGAATATACACATGGTTCTGACTCGACTTAACATGTAATAAAAATAAAATCTTGAAAAACTCAAATATCGATCAATCGATAACAAAAGATAAATTTTGGGCATCCGTCGGTATCGTAGTCGTCATCGGTTCTTCTTAAATCGTCAAATGTTAAAATTACGACCGTAAACATTGGTTTCAACTTAAACCGTCAAATATATAACAAACGAAATTTCTTAAAAATTTCAAAAATATTCGTAAAATAGGATTAAATAAATGACGTTGGGCTCGGGATATCACATCCACAAATGAGCCACAACTTAAAAGAGATGCTCATACTGAACAACTCTTGGGACAATAACTTAGCATCATATGGCACATTCCCGGGTATTACATCCTCCCCTCCTTAAGGGAGCGACGTCCCGGCGCTCTCCGCTTCTTATGCTTGCATTCCGTACTACTAGAAAGATGAGGGTACTTTTTCCTAAAGGGGTCTTCACGTTCCGATGTGGACTTCGGTTCACGTTTCGGGTTCCATCACACCTTCACCATGAGTATTATACCTTGCTTCAATCTCTTAACATCTCGATCCTTGATCTCCACTTCAATTTCCCAAATTCTTCCTACGGTTATCGACACGTCTCTTCTCACAGCTTCTCGCGGTTATCAAGTGATTCTTAATCTACACCATCTCTTTCGTAGCCTCTCGAATCATTTCAAGTCCATTCAACTGACTTTTTCCTACTTCATTCTATCCAACTGGCGATCTACATTTTCATCCACAAAATACTTCCACTGGTGCAGCTTCAACACTAGCACGGTAAATGTTGTTGTACAAGAATTCTATCAAGGACACACGTCGATCTCAACTACTACCAAGATCAAACACACACACTCGGAGCATGTCTTCCAACATTCGAATCGTCCTTTCACTTGGTCCATCTATCTCGTAAAGAAAATTAATCATAAAAAAAAATTGCCCGGGTCGCACATAACCCCATCGAAAACGCTCAGAATATTCGATACGAAGTAATTTATGCTAGTCGTACGAAATAACCTTATTGCAATATCACGTACATACAAACCTATTACGTCAAAAACGAATTCATCGATACGGTAATCATTCGACGTATACATAACTCTCTCGAAGACATCACAATCCAATCAAACACAAAGGCCATTATGAAACACATTCAATCACATTACGAAATGTTGGCAACATAGCCAAACCATGCCAAAACAATCAGTTCAATCAAGTTAACTCATGCTTGCTAATCAGCCAAGCCATGATAAAATAAGAAATGTTGACATATTTCTCGGATGAGTCCAGTCAAAAGAAAATTGCAAGTTAAAGAAGGTTCACAGGCTTCTAGCTATGGATGCATATCCAAAAAGAAATAAAATACAAACATATGCCATCACAGGGTGCTCACACACGGATCCATACCCAATATATATATATATATATATATATATATATATATATATATATATATATATATATATATATATATATATATATATAGGGGGACTTTATTTAAAGAACTCATCTTAATGACAGAACTTGCAGAACTCTTGTTTTTGAAGGAAACATGTATGTCTGAAGGAGTACATGTATATTTTTGAAAGCGTTACATGTATGTTTTTGGATCGGTGCACATACATGCATGCACGCTTTCAAAAATGTATGTTTATTAATGTGTGCACATACATGCATGCACGCCCTCAAACATTTATGTTTTTTGATACTTTTTTTTAATTTTATTTAATTTTGACAAAAAGAACTTCAAATATGCTTTGCGAATACAAATATTCTCTAAAAACATACATGTCTTCGTCAAACATACATGTTTGCTTTCAAAAACAAGAGTTCTGCAAGTTCTGTCACTAAGATGGGTTCTGTAAATAAAGTTACACTATATATATATATATATATATATATATATATATATATATATATATATATATATATATATATATATATATATATATATATATATATATATAATACAAGAACACCATCTTACTTCCGTCCCAAACGTAGTCAAAATCTCAATAAGCATCATCGTTCACAGTTAAAAAAAATATATTACATGGCACGTGTTCTCCATGATCGGACTTCATTGGACAATGTCGTCTCAAGTTCTCACAACTTACGATCACTCGACCAGATCACTTACCACATAAATACATAAAAGGCAAGGGTTTACCACAAAAACATCAACTATGGCTATCTATCGTTTAACCATCGATGATCAAAGAAAATCGAGTCAAGCAAAGAGGATTCCTTACTTTGAATAAACGAAGGCGGCAAATGGAATTTTCTTCCAACTACCGATGCACAGTTGGTAAACTTCAACAATTTATCATGTGTCGTTGTCATATCAAAAGAACAAGAAAAGAAGCAAATAAAGTACTATACAGTTGATGTAGGAGAAGTCTTCGTCATTTCCCTCAGAGTTACTCAAACTCGGTTTTCCTCCACTTTGGCAGTCTCCTATTTTTGTTAAAACTTCTTCTTAGTGTCAGTACCAGCCCCTTTGGTATTTCATCAATGCCTTGGTGATTCCGATGGAATTCGCACGTTACATACAACACATAAAATCATTTTTTTCCAAAATTACTCGGTCAAGGTGACTTACTAAGTCAACGCAAAATGAAAGAAAAGCTTTCAAGGAACACAAGAAAATTCAAAAAAAATTTTAGGAATCAAGGAGAATACGATTACTTGAATAAGGATCCACCATTTTGTTTTAAAAGCGTTCTCATCCAAACATTTATCAAAACACTACAAGTTTCAAGATGACCAATTTATTTGACACAATAGTGCTCTTCCTAAGTTATGCATAATTAGCTAGATCATGCATACTTGAGGATCAAGCAACAACAACCAACAAAATAGGACTCTTCCCAAATTATGCATAGTTAGCTAAGCTGTGCATAATTGAGGATCGAGTGACGACACAAACATTATTATTACATACCAAATATGACTACCAAATTTTTCTACCTAATCTTCAAAATAATTAAATCATTTGAAATGAAATTTGAAATGGGAAAATAAAGCTACCATCGTTTCAAGAAACACATTAAACATTTTTCTTCCATTTTGAAAACATACCTTTGCTTTGCCTTTTTATGAATAAAATAAATAAATAATTAAATAAATAAATCGACACCATTTACATTTGGTTGAATGAACCATTTGACACACTCATACATATTTTCAAAATAGACTATTCACAAAATAACGGTAAGGTGGTTCAAGATTAAAGATCATTGCAAGCACAACAAGTAATAAAATCAAAAATCAATGAGTTCGAACAAGGCAAACGAGCAATATATTTGCCAACAGAAATTAACTACATTAGAAATGAAAATACTTCGAATATATGACAAAAGTCTCGGGATAATCAACGGCAATCTATGAATACATAGAGTAAAAATTGAATATCAACACAAGCGTCAAAAATAAAACAACGATCATAATTCCCATCGTCTCAAGTTGCATACACATTCCACCAAGGGTATACGGGGAGAGGAGAATAATCACTTGGTCGAATAGAAACAATTTCACCAGGAAGGTCGAGTTCTTTCACCTCTACAATTTGGTAAAGCGGCTTCGCCTCCTCGCTTTTGTTCACTATAAATAAATAACCACTTTAATGAAGATTTATATCATCATTCAAGTAAATACAAAGTTTTAGGTTCCATTAACCGAAAGAAGAAAAGTTACGGCGTCCATGAAGAGGACAAAAATACACCGGGTGACAGACCCATATTATCAAGTAATAGCGAAGTAGTACTTTAAAAATAAATAACGGTTTCATACCATAGACAATATTAAAATAAACAATCACATGACTACTCAAGTTCAGATATAGACTCGCAAAGTCGAAGAAGAGATGTCGTACGATCGAACCATCATGACTCAAAACATTATATATACATCTTTATTAAATAATATACAAGTAGGCGTGTGTTGGGTAATCCACTTGTGTATTCTAATTAGTGTTACCTTGTATATTGTAAAACCGAACATTTGCATATTTAAATTTGTGTTACACCATTAAAGAATTTATACCTTTCATTTTTCAACTTACAAAGTTTTTATTTCTGGAAAAATTTCAATCTCTAGGAAATTACTAACATTAATAAATGCGGTGACCCGGTTATCATAATTGGTAAAATCATTAGGTTTGAAAATCTCAATACTTGTGGCCAAAATCCCATTAATATCCATATTTTAAGTACCAAAAACGTGCATAGTAAATATTTTTTTTTCCAAGTTTTATGTTATTATTAATACGATTTATCTTATCACATATATACAAGTAACCAACACAACTCAAATTAGTCCAATTGACTCTTAAAATTAACCTTGACTTTGTATTATCCACATGTCTTCCTTAAAACTGATTTGTTAAATCATATTCACGCAATTAGACTCAAATGATAAAGAGGTTTCACGTGGTATTATCTCGGATACTTACTGATTTTAGTCGACACTAGAATCTCGATAATAATAATAATAATAGTAAATAATTAAGATGCTTATTTCAATAATTCTAAAATATAGAAAATTTGAATTTTTAAATCTTTAGCCAATTATCAAACGATTTTAAAATTAACACATCTCGCAGTAGAGTAAAATGACGTTCCATCAACATTTAAAAAAAAATTCGTTTCAAGCGTTAGAATTTCTCACTTAAAGTGTACATTCCGATTTTTATCCCAGTTTATTCACTACAACCAGTAACGTGTTCTAGTTTATACCAATGCATACGTAAACATAACCTTATGTGTAAAATAAAACCAATTTTACAAAGTTTTTAGCTCCAAAATACATGACCAATTCTTCTACTCATGTTTTATATTACAAGATACGCCAAAAATTTGCTACATTGACCCGAAAATTAATTCATACTAAATCCAAAGTTACATATACTCAACAGTCATATCGTAAATTTTATTATAACTCCTTTCTCAAATTAAATTAAACAAAATCTTAACAAATCCATCACAAGCTTCTAGTATCAAATTATTAATATATGAAAACACGGATTTTACGAGTAATACAAATTACTTATTACGATTTACCAACCAAGGTTGAAGGAAAAATAATTTCACATTGTCACTTTACTCTCTATAAGAGTTTTACTTGTTACAAGACATATCATAGGTCATTTTTATCCAAAAATTTGATTCGCCATTTATTTAATATGTAAAACACTTTATGTTTAAATCATTCAATCAACAAAATTTAATGCTTATTTAACTCGCACAAATACCGGACCTCGTCATGTATTCGAATTCAAAATAATGAAACAACAAAAAAAATGAAATAAACGAAGCGAGAATACGTATGTCAACTAAGTGTTGTTATCGGCCTCAGATGTGTCTCGAAATCGTACTCCACAAAATTAACACAAAAACCAACCAAATTCCAAGTTATCGCGATTGATCACAACGCTAGTCTATTTTAAAACACATCTTTAAATTCAAGTAGAATAGTAAACAACGATTAAATGGCAACACGCCTCAACCACGTTTTATAACATACACATGTGATTCGTCGTTACGATGTACACATCGTTGATTATACTTCGTCTATATTATAGTTACGCCAACTAACATATCAAACCCATAAGGAATAAAGGAAATAAAGTAATACATAAGTAAATTACGTTTCAAAAGAAGATGTCCAAGAATGACACATCACGGTGCGATAACGACATTCGAGATCGATCTAGTCGACATAAAATATGTTACGAAGCATCATTTATGTATATAGAGTATCAAACGAGGTTCACACTCGGTTATTCGAACAATAATTAATTACCAGGATTGATAATTAGCGGTGAGGCCGAATTCTCAACAAAACCGCATTTTAAATGTACAATAATCACGCAAGGACCATTGCTTCACGTGCAATGCCTTTAAATACCATAGTGTATACATACTTATACATGCAATCATTCCTACATACATGTAGGATTACAACGCAGTGTTGCCATGTAATGCAATGTAGCCCGTATGCCAATTACATGCAACATATAAGATAATCTTACGAGAATTTGTAAATTACGATAATAAGTACTCAACGTACAAAACAATATATCTTAATATATATCATTGTCTTTACTTACTAAATACTAGGGAATTCGTGTCAGTTTGAGTGATACATCTAAAATATAAAGCAATGCTAAAGAAATCTTACCGGAGCCATGCATGATAGTTGTGTGCTTGGACAATTTCTTACGACACCAAAAGTTATAGTTTAGGATTTTTCAAAATGACCTAGTTCTCTATAACTCATGGCTCTGATACCAATCTATAACACCCCCAACAAATGCTATGCGCAGCGGAACTACAACATTTGGGTGCTACGTAGTTATCATCACACATAGCTATATTAAACGACTCAAAGAGACGTAAAAGTTTAAACATAAATTAAAGATTGATTAAAACATCAAAGTCTACTATTTTCCAAATCCCATAAATAATCCAAAACAGAGTTGCGTTTAGGTCCCCCACTGAATCTCAACCCAAAAGTACATTTTCGTTCACATGACATAATATAAAATTTTTAAGTGCTAAAAGGGAGGAAAAATAAAGTAGACCGCCAAGCCACAACAACTTCCATCCTCGCATGCTCCGCTACTATCAATCTTGGTTACTTGAAACACATGCTTAAAATCGTAAACACAAAGGTTGAGCGAATCTATAGGTTTATCAAATCATAGGTTTAACATAAGTATTTAAAACCAATCATGACCATTCAATAGCATTGTCGTACTCACAATCTATTATTCAAGGATATTATCTTTAGCAATAGCTAATAATTGTGTTTAAGCTCGTGACACTAATCCGTTAACTCAATCACCCGCGTACATTTACCGGCATGAATAAGATGAAACCAGTGCCCCTTCTAAAGGCATCAGTTGCAATTATACCTTATTTCTTATCACAAGTTATCCGTCCGCAGAGGGTACTCAACGTACTAGCTCTCGTCTCGGATAGGGTCGTCAACCCCATAGTACTATCAATTGTATAAGCGGCTATCTCCAACCCACACAAGGGCAAGACAATAGTTAATAGTTCACGAATTTAGGGACTTTTGCAACTAGGTACTCAACACAATTCAAGGCAACATTCGGGTCCAACAATCATTCATGACTTATGTTCATTTTCATTTAAATAGCATGTATCCCCCTCGCGGGTAAAAACATTTGAAATAAGTAAAGAGCGAGGCTATAGACTCACCTTGCGTAGTAGTAGTGGTTCTAGCGAAGACGTAACGAAAATATCACCGACGATGTGGATGCCCGGGAAAATCTAACACGTGACCTAAAAATCAAAGTACGGAAACCAAATCAAGACTCCGTGTACATTATTGTACTAAACACACGCATATGTAAACACGCTAAATGCTTATGAAAACTCACGCCAAAATCAAACAAGTAGTTGTTACTAGACTTATACCATTTATCTACGTATTAAAAGTGATTCTCATTTTATAAATTTGCCGGTACTTACCAAAAGTACGGGCTGTTTTCTACGACTTAAGCACTTGTATAAAATTAAAGAAAATTCACAAAAATACCTCATGACCTGTATAAAACCCATATTTATTCCCATAAAAATTTTTCACTTCTATGACTCGTTACACATCACATTTCTAAACATACACTTTTAGGACTGATTTTGCACGTTGACCATGTTGGACTTGGTTGACCTATTTAAAATACACCATTTACCAATCTGACACCTAAGTCTAAAAATAGACTCATAAATGCAGGTTTGAAACCAAAAATTAACTTTAAATCATTTACCAAACTCTATCTATGGTCCCCGGGATTTGACCCAAAACCGAACACAAATTCGGATTGTGTTAGTTATCATCTCCCGGTACACGTATTTTCAAAATAACATAACTTTTGACTCGTTTGGAGTCGTAAGCTCTACTTTATACCGAAACGAAGCTAAGACAAAGCTCTACAACTACATCCTATGTTCATGACCTGTTTTCAAAATTAAACCCACGAAAATAAGCCCTAAACAGCCTGGTCTAAAATCACCCTTCCAAAATCATTTCAAAACTTGTTTCCAATCCATTCTAACGACACCTAGCCCTAACTTAACCACTCATGACCATTCCTACACACCTTAATCAGTCCCTAACACCTAGGATATCAAATCCATTATAAAACCCATTTACCAAATCAAGCATGCAACATGTTTAACTCATTCAAACACACCTAAATCATCAATCTAAACACAAACCCACAAGCAAAATCATCAAACACCATGAACACCCAAACACCCCCATAATTTCGTGGGTTTTGGGGGCTGTAGAACACCAACATCATAAACCCCATCTTGTTTTATAGATTAATTAACATTACCCAATCACCAATTAAACAAATTAATGATTTAATTACATCAAAACACATTTTTGAAAAATCTTTGATTCTTGGAAAAATCAAGTTGTTGCATGTTTGATTTTAATTGATATAATGACTTACAATGATGAAATAGGAGGTGGTATTTGATTAGATTTTTGCAAAACCAAAAAAAAAATGGATGTGGTGGTGGTGTTTGTGGTGGCCGACGGCCAAAGAAGAAAAAGGGAGGGAGAGGAGAAATTTTTGATGTGTTTTTGTGATGTATGTTTTCCTTCCTTCCATTTTGTAAAAATTAGAGGGGCCTTTGGTGCAATTTGGCTAATCTTTTGGCCTTAGTGGCAAATCCACTTTTAAAGAGCGGGATTATGACTAGTAGTCGGTTTTAAAAATTTAGGGAAATCGGGGGTCGTCCCGAACACTCGAAAATACTTTTAAATGGTTCAAACGCACACAAAACGAATATACACATGGTTCCGACTCGACTTAACATGTAATAAAAATAAAATCTCGAAAAACTCAAATATCGATCAATCGATAACAAAAGATAAATTTTGGGAATCCGTCGGTATCGTAGTCGTCATCGGTTCTTCTTAAATCGTCAAATGTTAAAATTACGACCGTAAACGTTGGTTTCAACTTAAACCGTCAAATATATAACAAACGAAATTTCTTAAAAATTTCAAAAATATTCGTAAAATAGGATTAAATAAATGACGTTGGGCTCGGGATATCACATCCACAAATGAGCCACAACTTAAGAGAGATGCTCATACTGAACAACTCTTGAGACAATAACTTAGCATCATATGGCACATTCCCGGGTATTACAACATCCGTCCATAGACTCAAATGAAACTATGCCCGCTTGTCCTCTGTTGGACCAAGCCGGACAGGGGCGTCAACCCCGATAGATCTATCCATAACATTCGCGCTTTCGACCGGTCGTCCGGTCCGAAATTAACGGTTCATGATCATGGGCCAAAATAATTGGGTTAAAGCGGGACTTAGACCAATACATAAACGAGTACATGCACTTGTGTTCATTCTTGCAACCATTGTCTCTACCCGAGAAAAAGTAAAAAGCAGTTAAAGTTTTGGGCTATGAAACTCACAATATAAATTTTAGTATCAGCTTTCATAATTTTAACAATTAGATGAGTTGACCACTCAGTACGTAACAATTAGACCAGTTTAAAGATATTATATAACCAACTAAGTAAGCTTAAAATTAGCTTATGACAATCAAATAGTTTATAAACAGTTATTGACAACCAAACAAGTTTAATATCAGTTTCAGACAACCAAGCAAGTTTATAAGTAGTTTTTGACCAAGCATGTACCTCCCCAAAGAGCAATTATAAAACATTTATAATTCGATTTAAAGAAAGAAAAGGTAGGGTATGAACTCACCTCGACGTTGTAGCGCAAATGATAATGATGCTACTAATATGTTCCGCACGAACGTACATCGAAACGGCTCGGTCATGGTGTTGTGGTTTAACTAATCGGCTAAATCCGGTAACTTAAAAATGTGTATTTGAGTTCTCGATAGGTATGTACATCAACGTGACTCGTTGATAAAATATTTAATTTTCAAATTATAATGGTTCGGTAGTTGGTTAAATAAAATGAATAAATTAGACAAACACCAAGTGTCTAGTGTATTCCCTACACATTACGTATGACCAAACGATTATATAATTCTTATGTTAAAGTATATAATAGTGACAACAAACTTACAAATAACCACAATATATTTATTTATTTTGTATTACAATATAAAGATCGTGATAAAATTACTTATATATTTCGACACATTTTAAGAAAATCACCTGTTAATTAATAATTGTTATTTTTAGATAAAAAGTATAACTTTTATCAGATTACAAATATAATAGTATTTATTTAATTTATCGATTTACACTTATAATAGTAGCTTGTAGTGAACAAAATATAAAGTATAAAATTTTATAGAAAATTTTGACATGACCTATTCGTTTATACAACCTTTTTCATCTTAACCAATTCTCAATATTTTCCAAACAAACTACGTTGCGCCAATCACATTTAATGTATATCCAAACTAGACTATTTAATCACTATAATTTAATAGGATCAAACATAACCTATGTGTTATAATTTATAAGCCAAATGCCCGATGTGAGCTTTTAAACACATATTTAAACGTATAAAACATTTTTATAGTTCTCGTAATAATAACAGTGTCTGACATATTTATTTAACCATTTATACATACTTATATACGTATACCCACCGTTTAATCCGTTTTAATTAATTAGTAAAGTTAGATACGTTATTAGCCGATTCCTAAACCACAACCAACCATGAATTTCAATCGTGCCCGGTACTCTAACCCTTGCAATCCCGCGTCTAAACGCACCCGAGTCTAAAAATCAGCAAACCAAACGCCCCTTTATAACTTTCTGCAGTCCCAAACGCCCCGTAACACCTTTCTGCAGTCCCAAACGCCCCTGCTGTTGCAAAACTTGATTTTTAATCAAACACATGTAATCATAAGAAAAATCTAATCAAACACATGTAATCATAAGAAAAATGAGTAAGTATAAGGACCTGCTGCTGTTGGAGTGTCCAGCGTTGCTACGGTAATTATCACTACCGCCACGACTATCCGTAGCAAAACAGTCGTGAGTCTGACCGTTTACTTGAGCTGATTAGGCTGCTACTGAGTAGCCGGCTGAGACCGGTCCCCAGTCTTCTGCCTGGAAGATACAGTTTAAAGAGATGAAATATTGACATGTAAAGAAAGAATACGGATTGGTCACCGTTGAATACGAATGTTTACCTCTTATCGGGTCTCTTTGCTTCCCCGAACTCATCTCTTTCCTGCAGCATCTCCAGCTTATGTGTTGCATCGGCCACTTGTGCCACCGTGTTGAATGTAGCACACACTAAGTTGTTTGCGACCGATGTACGAAGATACCACCAGAAGTGGTGTGCTTGCTCTTCAGGAGTACCTGTTGCTGCACCAAGGAAACCATCCAAGCGAAGAAAGCGCTACATGAACTCGTTGCTATTCTCCCCAGCTCTCTGTCGGATTCCATGGTACTCCCTCTTTAGCTTGTCTTGCTCAGCCTTGGAAAAGAACTGTCCCATCACCAAATCCTTGAACTGAGCCCAAGTCAAACCAACCACCCAATTATCACCTCCCTTAGACTGCTTTAGTGCCATCCACCATGATAGCACATCACCTTCGAACCTGTAGTAGGCCAACCTCGACTTGAAGACAGGGTCACAGCCCATAGCATCGAAGATCTTCTCAATGTGAGCCAACCAGCTTTCAGCTTCACTGGGGCTATCTGTTCTCTCGAAAGCTCGAGGGCAGAGCTTGTTGAATCTCTCCAGCCATGTGACCAATGTTGCTGGAGGAGGAGGAGGAGGTACTGGGTGTTGCTGCTGGTTGTTGGCAGCCTGAACCTCAGCCCTGATTTCGTTCCTCAGCTGAGGAATCATACCTTGCATTGCATCTTGGATTGCTTCATTGAGTTTTTCCTGCTCGCGTGTGAGAACCATCTGACAGTATAACATAAAATAGATGATTAAACTGATCAAAACATAAACTATATACATGAAAAAACTTTATACCAATAAATCATGAGAAAACTTTTATGCAAGAAAATTTATACATGAATGCATGATGTAGTTTTATGAAAACTTTTGTATGCTCGAGAGTGAACGCCTATGGTCAGTTCACTCAAACAAAGGACATGGCGAGGGGACGCCAATGGGTCAGTCCCAAATTTAAAAGCATGCGACTAAATAGGGCCAGTCCTGTACCAACCATTACTTAGTCATAAACCTGCGATAATGACATATATATGTATGCATGAAAATGATGAATGCATCAAAACCGACTGTCAGTTCTTGGAAGACCATAGTGACTACCCACTAATCACATGTCGTGTTTTGAGAGCCTATAGGTCGAAGCCTTGGCTCTGATACCATAATTGTAACATCCTATTTTGATAAATGGAAATGTCACGCGTTATTATGGCGTGTTATCAAAGCATACAAGGATAATGTATTAAACATCACATGACCATAAAGGAAATACCAAAAACAAACATCTGTATCCCAAAAGTAGAACTCATCACATACAAACATAAGTACTGTAAATGAAAAGGACTACACAATGTCCATGGAAATGAGTATCAAAGTATAAAGAAATGCATAAAGTAAAGAAGGCTAGGAAGCTTCCAATTCATATGCACGTACGCTTAAAGTCTACGAGCGTCCCTGAGTACCTGCCGTTTTGGGAACATGAAAGGAAAACGGCTGAGCATAACGCTCAGTGCACGGATATACAAATAAAACATGAATAACATAAGCATATAAGCATGAAGCAGCGGAAAGACTAAGTCCTATATTAGTAAAACTGGTTTTATAGTTTGAAAAGCCTTATGTTTATCTTATAAAAACTGTTTAACATGTTTACCATTAGCCAATATAGGTCATGAAATATCAACATGCATGAATACTTGTAGGGGTGACCTCGTCATGTAAATTAGAGGGACTGCCTCTAATTTAATATACTGGTTTGGGTAGGAGGGATCAGCTCCTTGTGAAGGATGCAAGGCACACACCATATTCACCTGAATAATCTGCTGAAAACATGTAAACTAGGATGCACCCATACGCCCCACATGATAATAATAATAATATGGCCAAAAGCTGAAGGGACGCCACGAGCTATCACTCCGTCGTGGTGGAGTCATAACACTTGTGCCTCCAGTTTTATGGTTATGGTACCTCCATAACTAGGTGAAACTGGTCATGCATATATATGGCTTTAGGTATCTAATTAAACATAAGCAATTCAGAAACATATAAAACATATACTGGGGAAAACAGTTGGCTGCATACGGGAAATCCTAATAAGGAAGAATGTCCATACTGAAAGGACGGAGAATCCGTACCTTATGTCCAGTGAACGAAGAAGACGAACGAAAGAGAGTCCTACTTCGGTATCACTAATGCTACATAAATAATATACGTGTATAAGTATCTGATTACTGAGTACGTAGTTGGTTTTATATCATGTCTTGGCTTGTTTTATATGTTTATGTCATGTTTTACTGATTTAAGCTTTATACTGCGTTTATCATGTATTTTGTCTATTCTATTTAAGCATTTCTTGTATTTCTTGTATTATTATACTTGTTGTGTAATAATAAGTAACTTTCTAAAAATAGCAGGTTTCCTAAAATAGAAAGTTTCTAAAAATAAAAAGTTTCCAAAAATAGAAAGTTTCCAAAAATAGATAAGTTTCTAAAAAAATATAAAGTTTCCCTAAATATGAATAAACTGGATTATTAAGCTAATAATATAAGCTTAAGTTTTTACTGATTTATTATTCTAAGTCATGTAATTAAATAGTATAGTTTATTAACTATTTCATGTAAATTGAATAAACTATAGGTTAAAGTATTTAATTAATTATAACATGATTTAATTAAATAAAAGTAAAAATACTTAGGTTAAACATGTATTAGTTTATATATTAATATAACCTAAGTCTTGGAAATTAATTAATTATAAGTCATGATTTTAATAATTAATTAATTATATAGTATAAATAAAATAATAATTACTTAGGTTAAAATTCATGTATTAATAATAATATTAACAACCTAAGTCATGTATAAATTAAATTAATCATGTACATGTTTTAATTAATTTAATTTAACCTTGTAAAAATAATTAACCTTGTAAATTAATTAACTTGCAAAAATAACCCATGAACCGAAACCGTGTTTTAATCTAAACATGTCGTGAACCGTATTCGTGAACCCCGTGAACCGGACCCGTGAACCGGTCAACAAACGCACCCTTGGTCTTGGCTAGCCGTCGGCTAGCAAAAGTTCCCACCGGCTAGCCGGTGGTTACCCCTGTTGTCGCGGCCTAAGTTCCCCCCTGCTTTCCTTATTTAGCCACCGGCTTAAGCCGGTGGTGGTTCCTTGTTCTTAGCCGAGACCCACCAAGCCAAAAACACACCCCCCGACAAGGTCGGGGGTCCCTTTGCTCTTGCGACTGAGACACACAACCCACACCGAGACCTTGGGGTCTCGGTTGGTGTGAAACAAAAGCAAGCCGAGACCCCTTGGTCTCGGTTCCTGGCGTCGGCCAAAACAAACACCCCTTAAACCCTAATTAAATTTTACCCCCCATGATTTATTAACATGTATTTACTTGTTTTTATACCATTCATGATTTCATGTGTTCAATTAATCAAGAACATAAAAAGAAAAAGGGTTTAGGGTTTACCGATTACTTGAAACAAAGGAGAATGAACACACTAACAACCTTGCGAGAAATCAATCACCCAAATCAACCAACACACCCTATGTGTGTGTTTGTACCCGACGGCCAAGAAGAGGAAAAAGAAGGATTAGGGTTTTGTTTATTTTCTAATTTCTTTAATTATGAAAATAAGTTTTCCCTTTATTTATTGTTTAGTAAAAATTGCATGGGCTTGGCCCTTTGTCTTGTGTCTAGCCGCGGGTAGGATGGGGCCCACAAGGGTAACCCATAGTTTTCTCGTGTCTAATATTAAGTGTGTTCTCGTGTTCGTGTTTTCATGATTTAAATAGTTATCGTTCGTGTCTTATTATATTTATTCATGATCGTAATAAATATACATAAATACGTAATACTAAGCTCGTGATTATATACGTTCATGATTTCATGTTCGTATGTTCGTGATTATAATTATTATTGAAATAATTATCGTGTCTTAATACATATTAAATACTTATCGTGTTATAACACGTACGTAATACTTGTAACTCTTGTTCGTGAATCGTAAACGTGCTATAAAAGGAAAGTTCTAATCATGTACGTACGATCATAAGGGTACTATTCATGGTAAAAGCATGCGGGTTTTACATTTACATTGTTTGTCATCATCAAAAAGGGGGAATTGTTAGTGCAAATATTACGATATTTAATCTAGACATCCTTGGTTATTTTGTTGATGACAAACATGTAACTTATAATACATAACGTAAAATGTATAAGTTACTTGCAAATTATATTTTGTCTCAACATACTACTACAAGTATTTTTCTAAACATATACACTTTTGTATAATGATATAAACACATAAAAATTACTTGTACACTCTCCTAAAATCTGATAATAGAAGTCAACTATAAGGTAGTAATGACTTTGAGTATAAGCTTGAACAAAAGATTGAGTATTTATGGCAAAACAAAATTCAGACCTCATGGACTTGGCAAAGGGTCTGATGGGTTCCGTCACTGTCAGCACTTTTGCCTATAAATACTAAGCTAATTCCAATCTTCATACTCAACCTTTGGGTCACATTCTCTCTATCCTTCTCTCGATCAGATCCTCTCACATACATCTTATCTCTAACATATAGATCTTGGATCTATACTTTTTCATCTCTTTGTCTAGTGTCTTTCTTTGTAGATATGAAGATCATTTGGGTCGTATGCAATACTTCCAAGAAAAAGCTTCATCTCAACACCATGTCTAAAGATCTATCTTCCCAGACCTCTCTCTCTCTCTCTCTCTCTCTCTCTCTCTCTCTCTCTCTCTCTCTCTCTCTCTCTCTCTCTCTCTCTCTCTCTCTCTCTCTCTCTCTCTCTCTCTCTCTCTCTCTCTCTCTCTCTCTCTCTCTCTCTCTCTCTCTCTCTCTCTCTCTCTCTCTCAACCTATCCAAGCTTTGATCCTTCAAGGCTTCACTTTGTGTGAATGTGTCAAGTGTTACCTACACAATCACCATCGTTGTGTCTATACTTCTACTCTTGTGTAATAATGTGGTTGGTGTTGTAAACCACAAAGTACGTAGTGTGAAGAAAGTTGTTGTACCCATGTGAAATAACATGACATTCTAGCTTAGGTGTCGGAAAACATTGTATGCGGTTTAAAAAAGGTGTTGGTCCTATATTTTGTGCAAGGACCCGGTGTGTAGCTTAGTACCAGATAGATGTAAGCGACATAGATGGGGCTTGTTGAACCCATGTGAAAGAATACGGCAACATAGCTTAGGTGTCGGAAAAGATTGTAAGCTAAGTGTAAAGGTTTCTCCACAGGTGTAAAGGAGATTCTTGATTAGTGAAGTCGAACTCTCGAGTAGGTGACCCGGGGAGTGGATGTAGGGCAAGGAAGGAGTACTTGTAGCTGAGCCACTATAATTATTGTGTCGGTTTACATTTACTTTTCTTTATTACTTTATCCTTATACTTGCATTGCTTTTGTGTGTTGTGATCACTCATTGTGCTACTTGATTCATATAGTCTTTGATTGCAAACAAACGCCTCCCATACTATGTTCCCGCCAATGGATATTTGATACAAATAGTTTTAAAAGATTAAAAAAACTATTCAACCCCCTTCTAGTTTTATACAGACCAGCTCAAGAAACACTGAGAGGCACTCCCTATGTTGTTTCCTTAGGGGTCATTTATAACGTTTTACCTTTTCTTTATATAAAGCAAGCTCGGCAGAGAGTGCTTGGTTCACACCTAGAGTGTCCAGGACAACAATATTCATTTGGACAAGCAAATATGTAGGAACCATTATCAAATCTTGTTGAGCAGAAGCATTCTTATTCGAAATAGTTGTCGGTTGTGTTTCACTCAAAGTCACGGGACTTGCATTGATATTGCTATCATTGTTCGTCTCTTCGTTTGAGCTACTCATCGTCAGGTTCTCTTCCGGATACGTAGGCCCTTGCCTAATAATACAATGGTTTAGCTCGTATGAAAGTTCGTTGACTCCAGTCTTTTCGAATTGATTACTAGTTAAAAGTGCGACTCAGACGTTCTTGGTGGAAAATGAAATGGTTTGATTATCAATGAAAATGTCGTTGTGTAAAATAAAAGCTTTAAAAATTAAACTAAAATTACGAGTTAAAATAAATGATTAAAAACTTAAAAACTTAATGGTGAATTTAAAACTTAAGACTTTGTAAAACTAAAAACTTAACCCCATCGGAATGTCCTTGATCGGAATCCAATCGGAATGTAACAAATGAACTTTGTCGGAATAATGAAGAAAAGCATCGGAATAATGCACGGTATCGGAATGACTATCTATCGGAATAACAACCAAAGTATCGGAATAATGAAGATTAAATCTATCGGAATGTAATTCTATCGGAATGTAATGTCTGTCGGAATATGGCTGTTGAAATTTTGGCAGCGTTTCGTCACAATAAGCCTTATACCCGATCGCAATGTACGATGCCAGGAGCAATCGCAACCAACGATCGGAATAAGTGATCGGAATACTCTATCTGAATAATCGATTGCAAAGTAAAACCCTAATGGTTATTGCGATCGCAAAGCTGAATTGGAATGACTGTCGCAATATGTAAACCCTAAGCTTTTGTGATGGAAAAACAAAAGGTATTCGGATGGAATAAAGTAAGCTAACATCCAATAAGTACTTCCAATAAGCACTTATCAAAAACTTAACAAAATCAGTATTAAGAAAAACCAAAAAATAAGCTACGAATGAAAACTTATCAAAACACCAAATAAGCAAACTTTATAAAATGAACTTTAAAAAAACGAAACTTTTTATAAAACTTAAACGTTAATAAGCTAAATACAAAGTAAGCCAATAAGCATGGTAAGCTCAAAGCTTAATCCGTATAAAACTTAGAAAGAAACCAAAAGATAAACTTTTTAATCAATCAAACATCAAGATTAAACAAAATCAAAGATGATTTCGGATCAAATATAAGTAAAAATCAAGAAAGGTAGAAAGAGATTGAAGATGAAAAACTTAACTTGAACTTGTAAATTAATGATTCCAAAATACAAGAGTGAATTAAAGCTTAAACATGAAAGAAAGAAAAGATGAAATTCTAGTGAGAGAAAGTTAAACATTTTCTCTCTCTAAAAATGAAAACTATAATAAGAAAATGAACTAAATAACAATTAACTAACACCCTCCTAATGTGTCATTAGGAGGGTATATATAGGAGGTGGGGAGGTGCATGTGTTGCTTCCTTTTTCTTTCTTCTCGTCTCGACTCGATTTAAATTCTTCGTCTTTCTCGACGTCGTCTCGGGATTTGTCGATATAAATTGAACTTGTCTTAAAATTTTCTTCTTCTATTAGACTTGAGTTCTTTGACTTCATTAAACTTCCGTCTTTAGACTTTTTCTTAAATAAATCTTCAAAATAGGCCTTGGACTTCCGTTCTTTTTGCACTCTTGATCTTTTGACTTCGTCTTTTGTCTTTTTCTTCTATAAAAGCCCGTGATAGCCCGTGTTTTCTCCCTTTTTCATATTTTTATCCTGAAACACAATAAAAACACAAACCACGCATAATTCCGACTTTTACGACATAAAATACACGTTTTGGTCTTGTTATTATTGGAAATAAGTGGTAAAAGGATAAGTGTTTTCACACTTATTAAATCCCATACAATTGAACATTGCAATGCCCTCGTGCAATGCATTTATTTTAAAGCACAGTTTACATTTCTCATCATAAATAACCCACCTTGGCCTTTATTAAATACTAAACTTTAAGGAAACTAAAAAGATACAAATATCTACAAAACAAGTAAAGAAATCAAAGACTTACATTGGGGTTTTAGCTATCATGAATGTTTATCACCCTCAAGTTTCACGTTCCCCCTACCTAGCTTAAAAACGAGATCATTGTTATTATAAGTTAGCAAACTAACACAAACTCAAGTGGCCCAATTATTCACTTAGACTCCCTTATTCCTAGGTGTATCTCTTATATTTTATGATTGTCTTGAATGATCCCGAGGATGCATTGTTTGACTTATTTCGATAGTTTATTTATGCCGAAAATAAAGTGGGACGATTTAATCAATAGTTAGCTAAAGGACAAAATCTTTTAAAACTGCTTCTCGGGACCTCTTAAAGTTCATATCTTGGCATAACTCGCTTCACGATTTGAGACCTTTCTCGGACCGATATTTGGCAGCGACTTCATACTTCGAATCTTAAGAGACGTTCTTGAAATTATGGTCTTCTCTTCATAATAGGAATTTCTTCACTTGAAGTTTTTGAGAGATTCTTCAATTTTGGACGACGACTTCTTTATTTTTCTCCAATCTTTATTTTGGACTTTGATATACAACGATCCGCCTCCTTTTAGGACTTGGATCTATTAATCCTCATACCTTGCTAGGGTCTTTTCGGATTGACTTCTCCATGATTTTTTGGGGAGTATTTGCTTTTCATCGTGTGTCTCGATCCTTCATATTGATTTTTGATAAATGATTCTTCACATCACTTGGGATCTTTAGCAACAAAATGTAGCCCTCATGCCTTGTTAGGGCCTTTTCGGACTCGCCAATCTTCGCATCCAGCTTCAATAAGTTATGCCTTGCGTATGAACTCTAATTAATACCGAGCAACTTTTAAACGATCTTGTGCTAGAAGCTAAGTAACTTTTCAAATCGTACAACCTTATTTATTGCAATTAAATTTATTAGCAAGCGATAGGTGAAAAAGCTTATAATCAACTCACATAAATTCATGAAAGAATACCAAACTTATAATTGACTCTATCATCTCTCGTTCTCCACAATTTAAAATCTCAAGGAATGAGACTCGTGGATGCTTAGCCAATTAAATCAAAGTTTTGTGTTTTCAAGTCATCTATAGGATCTTGCAAATTCTTAGGATCTTTCAAGTTTAGAATTCGCATTTTAAAGTTCTCTTGATAAACGACTTTCTAGGATCAATTATAGGAACTTGCGAAAAGTTCTCGTTCTTAACCCGTGAGAGTTAAGACTTTCGCATTTTAAAGCTCCCTATATAGAAGCCTAGCAAAACTTGAATTAAACACGTTAAGGATACTAGCTAGAGTAAACTTAGATAAGTAAACTCTGGTTGAGTCAAAAGATTCATGACTTTGAAAAATTAAAACCACTTTATTCAAATTTAATTCTAGCAAACAAAGTAAATAACGATAACAAAGGAAAAACTACTAGGCCAAATTAGATTAAAAATTTTGAAAAATGTCGAAAAATCAAATTTTCCGGTTAAAATGAGGACAAATTCATGGAAAAGACCACTTACTTCGATAGAAGTCCCCCTACACTTGATATAAACATTGTCCTCAATGTTTAAGCATGTGGGAGTACACTCCCCTACACTTAGGACATTGTGCACGTTGTTTAAATCTTTCTAAGGAAAGGGCAACTAAAATGATTTCAATGTGAACATATAAGATATGAAATATTGAATCACGACAGTTTAGGATAGAACCGGGAAGACGGGTACATGGGATCACGGTTCGTTAAAAGTCATCGAGAATGGATCTTTGAAGCTTTAATCCTTACACATCATAAGAAACAAGACAACAAACACATACGGGGCTCCCCTACACTTATTATGAAAATGGTAAAGGATAGATCAACGGGTTGCCTCCCGAGAAGCGCTTGTTTTTGTTAACCGAGTCACGAGCCTGACTCGACCCAGAACTAATTCAAGGGAAACATGATGAGGGATGGAATCATCTCATGACAGATGTCCTCACCAAAGTACAGCTTCACACGCTGGCCATTCACTTTAAAATTAGGCCCATTTAGCTGAGAAAGCTCAATGGTGCCATAAGGGAAGACTTTGGCGACGGTGAATAGACCAGACCAACGGCTCTTCAGCTTGCCCAAGAAGATCTTCAACCAAGAGTTAAAGAGTAAAACTTGATCACCAACATGAAACTCTTGGTTCTTTATCCTTGAATCATGAATAATGTTGGTCTTCTCCTTGTATATCAATGAGTTCTCATAAGCTTTATTCCTCAGTTCATTGAGCTCGTTGAGTTGAATCTTCCGAAGATCACCGACTTTGTTGATGTCAAAATTGGCCCACTTCAAGGCCCAGTACGCCTTATGTTTCAGCTCAAAGGGAGGTGGCATGCCTTTCCGTACACAAGATGATATGGAGTGCAACTAATCGGAGTCTTATATGCGGTACGGAAAGCCCACAAAACATCATCTAACATATCAGCCCATGAGGTTCGATGCTCTCCCACAGTTCGCTCTAATATTCTCTTCAATCCACGGTTAGAAATCTCGGCTTGACCATTTGTTTGGGGATGATAAGCGGTGGAAAGACGGTGATTGACAGCGTACTTAGCCATGACTCGAGCAAATTGATCATTGCAAAAATGAGTCCCGCGGTCACTGATGATAGCACGAGGAACACCGAATCGAGCAAAAAGCTGCTTCAAAAAGTTCACAACCACCCTCGCATCGTTCGTAGGGAGAGCCTTTGCTTCAACCCATTTGGATACGTAGTCAACGGCTACGAGGATGTATTTGTTCCCTTTGGATGATGGAAATGGCCTCATAAAGTCGATGCCCCATACATCAAAGATTTCACATTCTTGTATGAAATTTTGAGGCATCTCATCTTTATGTGTGATCTTGCCTTGGCGTTGGCAAGCATCACAATTTTTAACCATCTCGTGAGCATCACGATAAATGGTTGGCCAATAAAATCCCGAGTCAAACACTTTCTTCGTGGTGTAGTTGGGACCAAAGTGACCACCGGTGGGTCCTTTGTGGCAAGCTTCGAGAATGTTTAAAGCTGTGGGTCCATCAACACACCAACGAATAATCAGATCAGCACATTGTTTGAAGAGATAAGGGTCATCCCAAAAGTAAGTCTTAACATCTTTAAAGAACTTCTTCTTTTGTTGGGATGTTAACCCTTCGATGAGAATACCACCCGCTAAGTAGTTTGCAATGTCCGCAAACCACGGGGTGTCATCAAGATTGGAATCGATAGACATTAAGGCCTCAAAGGGAAAAGAGTCGTTGATCTCTTGATTCGGATGATCCCCTTGATAAGGATCCTCAAGTCTACTTAGATGATCCACGGCTAGGTTTTCGACTCTCTTCTTGTCATGAATTTCGATTTTAAATTCTTGAAGGAGCAAAACCCAACGAAGAAGTCTTGGCTTGGAATCTTGTTTAGTTAACAAGTACTTCAACGCGGAATGGTCGGTATAGACAATGGTGGTGGAAAGAACAAGATAGGGGCGGAACTTCTCAAAAGCATACACTACAGCTAAAAGCTCTTTTTCGGTAGTGGTATAATGCAATTGAGCCCCCGTCATTGTCTTGCTAGCATAATGGAATGGTTGGAAGTGTTTGTTCACTCTTTGGCCCAAAACCGCTCCAATGGCAAAGTCGCTAGCATCGCACATCAATTCAAAAGGTAGCTTCCAATTAGGGGTAACCAAGACCGGTGCCTTAGTTAGCTTGTCCTTAAGAAGATTGAAGGATTCAATACACTCTTTAGAAAAGATAAAGGGAGTATCTTTTTCCAAGAGGTGGGTCATCGGGCGAGCGATCTTAGAAAAATCTTGAATGAATCGACGATAGAAGCCCGCATGACCAAGGAAACTTCTCACACCCTTCACGGTTGAAGGTGGAGGCAATTTAGCAATAACATCGACCTTTTTAGCACGGTCGACTACAAGACCGGCTTTGGAGATTTTATGTCCAAGAACAATGCCTTCTTTTACCATGAAATGGCATTTTTCCCAGTTAAGAACGAGACGAGTGTCTTCACACCGTTTGAGCATACGTTCTAAATTGGCAAGGCACATAGAGAAAGAATCACCATAGACCGAGAAATCATCCATGAAGACTTCCATAGTTTCTTCAACCATGTCATGTAAGATAGCCATCATACACCTTTGGAAAGTCCCAGGAGCATTGCATAAGCCGAAAGGCATTCTTTTGTAAGCAAATGTTCCATAAGGACAAGTGAATGTGGTTGTCTCTTGGTCTTTGGGAGCGATGGGAATTTGAAAATACCCGGAGAAACCGTCTAAGAAGCAATAATAGTCATTACCTGCTAGACGTTCGAGCATTTGGTCCATAAAAGGAAGGGGAAAATGATCCTTTCTCGTAGCATCATTGAGTTTGCGATAGTCTATACAAACTCTCCACCCTGTAACGAGACGAGTAGGAATCAACTCGTTGTTTTGATTAGGCACAACGGTGATTTCGCCTTTCTTAGGCACACAATGGACCGGACTAACCCATGGTGAATCCGAGATAGGGTAGATCATTCCTGCATCAAGAAGTTTGATAACCTCTTTTTTGATAACGTCATGGATCTTGGGATTCAACCTTCTTTGGTTTTGAATAGTGGGTTTAAAGTCGTCCTCCATGAGAATTTTATGTGTGCAAAAGTGAGGATCAATTCCACGAATATCGGAGATTTTCCAAGCAATCGCTTTCTTATGATTCTTCAGCACGTCGATAAGTCGAGATTTTTCTTCTTCTTTCAAGTCCTTTGTGATGATGACGGGTAACTTCTTATTGTCTTCAAGGAAAACGTATTCGAGATGAGACGGAAGATCCTTAAGCTCTAAATCCGGAGGATTTTCGATGGAAGGCGTAGTCAAATTCGGATCATCGATAGAGATTTCCTTAGGAGATGGTGGAGAACTATGGTCCTCATTGAGAAGTTTCTCAATGGTACGAATGTCTTCATCCCAATTGGAGGGAGAATCGTCATATTGTAAGTCCACATCTCCCAAAGTTGCTTCAAATTATTTCAAAATGAAATCACTTTCTCCAAATGGAGTTAGTGATGGAGCAACAGAGGCAACGGTCTCAACAATGGGTAGAGAAGAAGAACCACTTTTACAAGCGTCTTTGAACTGTTCTTCACAAGCCTCATCAAGAATGTCAAGGAAATTAACGCTCTCGTTTTCAGACGGTTGCTTAGAAAGTTTACCCATGTTGAAGATGATTTTATCGTCACCAACTCTCATGATTAATTCGCCCGCGGCTACATCAATGAGAGTGCGACCGGTCCTCAAGAATGGACGTCCAACGATTAATGGAACACGGGGGTCCATCTCATAGTCAACGACAACAAAATCCGTTGGAAAGGTGAATTTGTCGACACCGACGAAGGCATCTTCGGCTATCCCCACCGGATAAGTAACCATACGGTTAGCTAATTCCAAAGTCATTCGAGTGGGGACTAGCTCGGGTAGAGATAATTGTTTCCAAACACTTAATGGCATTAAGTTTATACTAGCACCTAGATCGGCTAGGGCCATATAATTCTCTACCCAAGGAAGTTGCAAGGAATGAGAAAACAACCCGGATCACCAAGTTTGGTGGGTAATTTCCTTAAGAGCACTACGGAGAAATTCTCATTAAGGTGGGTCTGAGCGATATCAAGAAGCTTTTCTTTGTCACTGAGAAGATCTTTAAACATTTTAGCATACTTCAACATGTGAGCGAGATCCTCTGTAAAGGAGATGTTGAAATTCAATTGTTTAAACATTTTAAGAAAGTTAGAAACCTGAATATCATCCTTGTTGTTCAACTTCTCTTTCCTCAACCTTGAGGGATAAGGTATATTGGGTTGAGATGAAGGCTTTGGAATAGAATTCTCACTCACATCCTTGGGTGGTGGAGGGGTGGAAGTAGAAGGTGGAGGAATTGGTGAAATAGAGGGTGGAGAAATTGGAGAAGTAGAAGGTGGAGGAATTGGAGAAGGGGACTCGTTTTCCTTTATCACAATCACCGGTGTAGGTGTAGGAAGCTCGGGTTCCTTTAAAACTTTTCCACTTTGAGTGGTGATTGCTTTCATCTCCCCTCTTGGATTAGCAACGGTGTTACTCGGAAGAGAACCCAAACCAGAGGCTTGATTACTTTGGAAGAAACTAGCCATCATGTCCCTTAAGTCATTCGTTTGACTGCTCAAAGAGTTTCACATATCGGCTCGAAGATCATTCCCTTGTTTCGCCATATCTCCTTTCAAGTTGATGATTTGTCGCTGAAGATTCTGCACTATCGCATCATTAGTCCTAATGTAAGTTTCAACCTCGTGATTAAGTGCGTTAGGTTAGGTGGGAGGAAGAGCATGGTAGGCAGGTGGTTGATAAGCGGGTTGTTGGTAAACTTGGTTGTTTACTTGAGGTGGATATGGGTTTCTTTGGGTTTGATATTAATTTGGAGCTCGTGGTTGGTTTTGATTGTTACGATTGAGGTTGTTTTGGTTTTGAGGTGTGTTGGGGATTATTTGTTAAGTGTCAAGTATCGTTAGTATATTCTAAGTACTGTTAGTGTTATGTAAGTACCGTTAGTGTTAACGCGGTGCATAGTAAGTTCTGCTACTTATAAAGTAAGTACTGCTATGATTATTAGGACGAATATATCTTTGTATAAGATATGTCATAGTTATAGTTAGAGTATATCTTATGTGATATACGTAAATAGTTAGAATATTGATAATATATCGTCTGTGATATAGTTATCTTTATAGAATATTCTAAGGTTTCTAGGGTTCCTTACTCTATAAAAGGAACATAGGTACAATGTCTTTCATGTACCTCATACAAGTCGATTAATAAGAGAATCGAATAGTTAAAAGTAATTCTGTTCTTCTATGCTTTATAAGTTAGATTCCGCATAACTTATTTAGTGTTAGTAAGAGTGCTCAAAGTGTTTTAGTTTGATTACAAACTATTATACTAATTCTTAACAGAATATAGATCCAACCAAAGGGATCAACAAGTGGTATCAGAGCTTGTTGAGAAACTCTGAAAAAGAAGAACACGACCCCATACACTCCACACATACCAAATCTCAATGTCTCAACCAGATGGTGATAATGCTCACTTGGATGATGCTCAGATCCCTGATCCTATTCCACAGGGACAACCACAAGTTGTGCATCCTGCACCAGCACAAGGTGCTCAACTCGTGAATGTTGTAGCTACCTCTAGACCAACACCTTCTCATACTCTGTCTGCTGTTAAACTCCCAGTTCTCAAAGGTGACAATTATGAGACTTGGGCTATGCAGATGGAAGATTACTTGAACCACACAGATCATACTGTGTGGCAAGTTATCAAGAGTGGGAACACACCAAAGAAGCTACACTGGTTGCCAGACGGTACATGCTATGCTCTACCTGCTGTGACTGCTGAGCAAATACAAGTAGAGATTAGAGAAAGAAAAGCCAGAACTGCTTTGGCTATGGCTCTTTCTGAGGACATTCTACCAAGCTTTCATCATTATAAAGATGCCAAAGCTATGTGGGATGCTATAAAACTTAGATTTGGAGGCAATGACAAATCTTAGAAAATTAAGAAGATTGTTCTTAAACAAGAATTTGATAACTTCTCAATTACCAGTATCGAGGGAATACATGGTGGATATGGAAGGTTCAGCAAGTTGCTTATTCAGTTAGCAGTTTATGGACAAGCAATTCCTAATGAAGAAGCTAATCTAAAATTCTTAAGAAGTGTTCCACCAGAGTGGAAAGCAATGGCTATGCACTTCATCACAAGAGATGATTTGGAAACAATTCCGTTTGATCATCTCTACAACAATCTTAGAGCATATGAGATGGATGTGAAAGGCACTGAAGTAAAAACAGCAACTACTTCTGTGACAATCCGTCAATTTATGGTTGATATTTTATTCTCAAGTGTTATTTAAAAACATTATTTTAATGTTATATTATGAACTCGCTTATTTTTGGGAAGAAATTTAGATTTACGTCTTGAAGTAGCATCGACTACGTCTAAACCGGAGGATTCTACGTTACGTGCTTATGTTTACATACACCATTTTTGGTGACAGTCCGACATTTCAGAAAATAAATTTATCCGTGAATATTATTTTGAGATTTTAAATTTGTGTTGGTTCATAAACTCACAAATTTACGAGAAGAGATTAGGACTTACGATTATAATTTAACGTCCTTTACGACTAAACCGAAAACCTTAGGATTACGTATTTACGTTTTCGAACTCCGTTTTTGATGAGACAATTTTTGTTAGATTCGTTTTGTGCCGTTGATTCATAATTTATAAAAACGTTTTTCGTAAAACTACCCGAGGGCACGCAAATCAAGGAAACTAGAATCGAGGAATACCCGTAAATTAGCGGGATGAGACAAAACAAGTTTTTCCCTACCCCACTAACCTGGGATGGCCAAAACTACTACACCAACACCCTTAGGTGTCAATATTTAGATAACAAGTAAGAACACATGCCTTACTTAGCTTAACAAGTAAGCTTCACACATCAAAACCACAAACCACTTCACCACAAACCATTTCTTCACTTCCAACACATGCAAACCACTCTCTCATCCCTTTTCTCTCTCAAAAATTCGTCCCACTCTCACCCTAAATAACCCATTTGATCTTGATTTAACTATCAAATCATATGTTATTCACACATTTGATGAAGAACCTTTGAAGATATGAAGATTAGAGGTGATCTTAACCTTTGAAAAGGAGTTTTCATGAGGTTAAAGGGTTGATTTAATGGAGGTGTTCATCTATCTAAAGGACCCAAGAAGTTTCCTTGCTAAAGTTGAAGATTTGATAACAAGAACCAAGTCTTGTTCATCAAAAACCTCATCTTTTCATCACTAATAGTGGTATAAAGATTGTTCTTCCTATCCTCTTGTTATTTTAATTATGTAATGTTGTAATTTATTTAATTATGTATATGTATATGATGATGAATTATGATTAAAAATATTTGTGGGGATTTGGTGTTGATAGATTTGATAAACATGGTTAAAAAGATGGAAAACCATAGGTAAAAAGGTTAAATTCTTGCTTATAAAGTTGGCTGTATAAAAACAGTAACTAACCAAATGATAAACTGATAAAATGGCATGGTGGAATCAATTTACAGTAAGTATTAGATTTCATACACATGTGAGAGTTGGCCATGCAATGGAATCATCAAAATGAGTGAGATATGATCAAAACAAAATTAGTATACCAATCTGAATAGTTTGTTTTGTAGGGACTGTTAAGGATACTTATACATGGATCGAGCAGTATCTATAACTAACTTATTTGTAGCACATAATATGAAGTTTATGTCATCCAAAAATGAGCTTCTATCTCTTTATAGAACTCAAGATATGATAAAAATGGTGAAAGTGAAACTAAAAATCAGATTTTGTGAAATTAAAGTTTAATAGTATTATATAAGCACTCAAAATAATATAGTATAAAATGAGAAATTAAAACCCACTAACTTATATATTTCATTTATATAAATATGTATAAGGATAAATAAATGGACATTATATAAAAATGGTAGTTTGGTAAGTTTTATAAGTTATAAAAACTATAAACAAGATTTTTACGTCTTTTCGGCTAGTACCGTAAAATTAACGTTTTTCGTCAATTAAAACTTAGACGATCGGACCCGTCTAA
This sequence comes from Glebionis coronaria, assembly GCA_025667525.1. Taxonomy (NCBI): domain Eukaryota; kingdom Viridiplantae; phylum Streptophyta; class Magnoliopsida; order Asterales; family Asteraceae; genus Glebionis; species Glebionis coronaria. The sequence goes on from CM046880.1 coordinate 228,604,648, forward strand.
TGTAAACTTTTTAAAAGTCATATAATGATATTTAAGTACTTAATACAAGTAAAAACCGATAAAACCTGAACCAAATAACATATGGACATTAACGGGCTAAGTTAGCATTATTGGACTAATCAAACTAAATGGGCTAAACACTTATAAATTTACTTATTGGGCTTAACCCACTTGGGCCCGACATGTAAAGTATAATACTGATAATAAAAGTATAAAATGGTCTAATTTAAGCTAATGGACTTATAATAGGCTTATTGGACTTAAAACATGTAAATAAGTAAAACTAGTAAACTAGTATAAAAGTTACCAATACATAACACTAAAATGAGTAAATGAGAATGTATAAACCCACTTGATCATCATATATATAAAATCATCATATGTATACATAATTGTTATTTTGATAAAGTCATTGGACAAAAGTCTAAGACGAGTATTATTTGTCTAGGTTTCCGTGATTGAAGCACGTACCGTACATCCGAATTACCGATAACCCGCTTTCCCACATCAACGTGAGTTCATAGCCTCACACTCTTTTAAATGTTTTTATGAAATGTTTTATAAACCCGCGAGGGAGATAACATGTTAGTTTTTATGAAATAGGACACTAGTTGTCCCGATTGTTTGTTTAGTGATTTGGACCCGAATGATTGTATGACCCGATGAATGATTATATGACCCGATAAATGAAATGAAATGGATTATTAAAGTTAGGTTATGTCACTAAAAGTCCCATTAGCATGAATTGTGAACTACCGGGATTTGGTAGACGCTTATGCATATAATAGTACTATTTGGGGACGATCACCCCAGTTCGCGCCTTGACGGTTGATCCCCGTCGTGCCACATTGATTGGTAAGCGAATTTATGTATGAGAAGATTTACACAAGCGTGATTATTGTGACGACACGTTAATTTATATGGGCAAATTGAGTTCGGGTTAGCTACCCGTTGTTTGGTATAGTAAGGTAACAATGTCATGTGGCTTATAGTAATCCAAAATAACGAAATACTGCTATATGCACTGAATTACGATATATTGCCTGACTAGCAATACGGGGTCTTATTATTGATATTATGTTCGTGATTTGGTTTTACATAACCATATTCATATAACGGTTTTTATTTAACTATACACGACGTTATAAAACGTATTGTATGATATTTTTACGACATTGGTTCGTATAATGATTTTGAAAGCAAACGCCTATATTATGATTTTTGATAAGGATTTGTATAAAATGAATTTGGCTATTTTATGGCCTATTACTAAGATTTGTACAAAATGATTTTCGGTAATAATTTTATACCGATGTTATACTGATGGATTTTATTAAACTCTATGAATTCACTCGGCGTTATCGCTGACCTTCTCTTTCAACATGTTTGTCTCAGGTACTTGAAGGTAATTCTCGGGAAGACAACAAGAATTCATGGCCCGCACGTAAATAACAATTTACATTCAAATCTTTTGTAAAATTGTATGAAATGACTATGACTTGGGACCTATGTAAATTTGACATTCATGAATGGAAATGCTTTATTATTAAATTACGCGTTTTTTAAGCGTTGTCTATGATGTGAGTAATGTGCTATCCCGTAACACCAACGAGTCTCCCGCTGTATTGAATTGTGTAAATTTGGGGGTGTTACAACTTCAAAGTCTAATTTGGCTTTTGTGTCAGATGGGAACAGCGGTACTTACTTTCAAAATACCGCTAGTGGATCTAGTAGCGGTACATACTTCATAAATACTGCTGGAGGACTTACAAGCAGTACTTACCCACAAAGTATTGAAAGCAGTCCAATGGTCTCTCAAAATCCACATGGAAGGTCTTCACCATTGTCTAGTGACAATGATGCCTTCTCATTCTTTGTTGGACAAGACAACATGCCAAGATTAACACTCAATGACTTGTTCCAAATGGATGATGCTGATGTTGAAAAGATGGATCTTAAATGGCAAGCTGCTATGGTGTCAGTAAGATCTAATAGGTTCTTCAAGAAGACTGGAAGAAAAATGACTATTGATCCTAATGAGCCATTAGGATATGACAACTCTAAAGTTGAATGCTATAACTGTGGAAGGAATGGAAACTTTACAAGAGAATGCTCTAGAGATAAAGCTGAGACTAGCAATCAGAAGTCCAAGAACAACTATAGAACCAGTCCAAGAATAACTGAAAAATTTACAAAAGGAAACAGTAGGAGTCCTAAAGGAACCAAAGCATTGGTTACTGTAGATGGAGTGGTGAATTGGGCAGAAGAAGAAGAAGAAGAAGTGCTTGGATTAATAGCTCTCTCACATGAATATACTGAGGTACATCCTTCTTCTAAAGATTGTATTCTTAAATTTAATAGTCTAAAAGTAGAACTAGAGGAACAGTATCAAAAGGTTAACACATGCACTGTAGAAGTAGAGGCTTTCAAACAGGGTGTTGTTAAATTAGAAGAAAATATAGTTTTGTACAAAAAGGCTCAACAAAACTATGAAGAGAAAATAAGGATTTTGACTCTTTAAACGAGGGAAAAAGATGTGGAAATAAAAGCTTTTGAAAGACAACTTTTAAAAATAAATTCAGAAAATGAAGCTTTAAAAACCAGTCTTTGTAATGAGAGGGAAGTGATTAGTCATTGGCAACAATCCTCTAAGGGATTGGGAAAATTGATTAATTCACAAATGGGGTATTATGATAAAACATGCCTAGGATATATTGAGGATCAACCTGGGATAACCTTAATTAACAAAGACTTATCAAAAGGGATTTTTGATAGTTCTAGTGAGGTAGATGATACATCTGAAAATGATAGATGTGCTGAAGAAATGAAGGCAGTTCCTCCACGAGTATCAGGAATTTTCATGCCCTCTTGTAATGATACTAGTATAGAGTCAGAAGAACCTAAGATTAATAATGTCTTTAGCTCTAGTACTGTTTCTCAAGAAAATACTGATGTGACCAAGAATATTGTTTATCCACCTTTAATGAACAACTTTGTTTCTGAGGAATCTAAGACTAGTTCTGCTCCCAAGCAAGTAAAAACTCCTAGCAAGATATTGGAAAACAATGAACAACATACTAAAACCAAAAGGGGTGGGCTAGGTTTTGAAAAACTAAAGTCAAAACAACCTTTTAGGTCTTCTTTAAGAAGAAAAGGATGTTATGTTTGTGGTAGTCTAAGTCATTTTATCAAAGACTGTACATTACATGAAGATAAAATTGTGAAAACGAAGGCTACACAAAGGGTCATGAAAAACAGTAATAGGAAAAATGCACAGGGTTATAGGAAACAGAAACTTAAAGATGACAAACCTAAGTTTGATCACACAAGGGTATTTAAACAGGTTAAAAATAATCCTACCAAAAGTTTTGTTCCTAGGGCAGTACTTATGAAGCAAGGACTTGTATCCTTAAAGTCTGGTAAACCAAGTACCGGCAAGCCTAAACCTACAAGTACTGCTAAACCAAAGTCAAGTACTATTGGTTTAAAGTCTGAAAAACCAATGTTCTCCAAGACTTCTAAGAAAGTTTTTAAAAAGGTTAAAACACCTAGAAGTAAGGAGAATAACAAACTAGTACAAATGTGGGTTCCTAATAGAGATATACCATGTGTTAAAGCAAGTACCGTGATACAAATATTTTGCTAGGTTGAAAGTTCGTTTCTCGGTATCTTCTCGAATTGATCACGGTTCAAAGTGGAATTATCGTTCTTGGTTACTAAAAAGGGGTTGGTTTTCTATTCTACTAAAAAGGTTTAAATGCGCAAAGATATAAAATTAAACTAAAAGCAGTTAATAAAATAAGGATTAAATTGAATTAAAATTAAACAATAAAACAGTAAAATACCCTTACTTGCAAAACTACTGATTCGGAATAATTGCTTGATCCGGAATAAATTTACTTCATTCGGAATATCAACTCATGCGGAATAAACAAATGACCTTCATTCGGAAAAACAGCTCATGCGGAGTAACTAGCTCATCCGGAATAACCAAAATGTCTTGATCCGGAATAACCAAAAATCCTTGATTCGGAAAAGATGCTTGATCCGGAATAAAACTGCTTACTCAGAATATTCCCTTGATCCGGAATAATTAAGACAAAAGCTTGATTCGGAAAAATAGTTCATGCGGAATAACTTGTTCATCCGGAATACACCCTTGATCCGGAATAATTTTGCTTCGTTCGGAATACTAGCTTATTCGGAATATTTTGCTCATGCGGAATAATAGAAAAGAAAAGCCTGATTCGGAATCTTTACTTCATCCGGAATATACCTTCATCCAGAATATTTGACTGATTCGGAAAAATATGTTCATCCGGAATATGGTTTCATTCGGAATGTAAAGATCAAATGCTTCATTCGGAATAATAAAAGGAAAGTGCTGGTTCGGAATGTTAAGTTGATGCGGAATAAAAAGAACTAAGTGCTGGTTCGGAATGTTTGCTTTATCCAGATGAATCTAAACATAATCCTTCATTCGGAATGTTCAGCTTATCCAGAATAATTGACAAAAACCCTTGATCCGGAATAATTTTGTTGATTCGGAATCTGGGAAAACAGAAGGTATGCGAAGAACAGGGAAATAAAACAAGAACGAATTTTAACCAAAATCAACCAAGTTTTTACCAAAGATTAAACCAAACTACCCACCAATCATCTACTAATGATAAACTTTAAACCAAATCAATAAAAACACAAAACCCACTTACTTTTAAAGATTAAAATCAACCAAATAAAACTTTAAAACTTTAGAATCAATAAGAAAAAGAGGGATAAGATAAAAAGGAAACTTGTATTAAGGATTAAGGTTTAACAAATAAAATGAAAGATTAAAACTTACAAGGATTCGGATTGAAAAGGAAAAATCACCAAACACCTTAAGGGTGTTGGTACCCTACGAAACAAAAGAAAGAAAAAAACTGGAAAAATGAAAACTAGTTCTAATGTGTGAAGGGATCCTCTATTTATAGGCCATGGACTTGGTTGGTGAGTGGGCTTTCTTCCTTTCTTTTTGGCTTCTCGTCTTTTCAGTAAAGTTGACGTTTTCGATTCTGATTCGGTATTTGTCGATGAATAAATTCAACTCGTCTTTTAATTTCTTTGTTTAATAGACTTGAGTTCTTCGACATATGTAAATCTTCCATCTTTGGTCCTTTTCTTCGATAAATCTTCAAATAGGCCCATTGACTTCAAATCTTTTGCATCTCTTGGACTATAGACTTCGTCTTTCCGTCTCTTTCTTCGATAAAACCCGTGCAATCCCATGTTTTCTTCAATATTTATCCGGCTGGCTCTAAAAACATAACAAACACACAAACCACGCATAATTCCAAACAAATGATATTAAATACGCGTTTTGGTCTCGTTTTAGCAAGAAATAAGTGGTAAAAGGATGGGTGTTTTCACACCTATCAAATTCCCTACACTTAACCATTGCCATGCCCTCATGCAATGCTTAGTGACAAAGCAAATTTACACTTTTCTCATAATTAATCAACCTTGGCCTTATTAACATAAACTACTACTGCTAGAGAGAAATAAAAGCTTGAATAAAACAAAAGGGATAGAAAACCATTTTCACTTAAAAATAGCTATATGGAAATAACTCGCAAAGAGATCTAAGACTTACATTAGGGCTTTGGTGCTGCGGAGATTTATCACCCTCAAGTTTCACGTTCCCCAAACTAAGCTTAAAAACGAGATCATTGTTATTATAAGTTAGCAAAACAAACACTTACACACATGGCTTAATTATATGCTTAAACTCCCTTATTCCTAGGTGTATCTCTTATATTTTATTTTTGTCTTAGAATGATCATGAAGATGCATTTTTGGACTTATTGCGATAGTTTATTTAGGCTGAAAGCAAAGTAGGACGATTTGATTAATATTTAGCTAAAGGACAAAATATCTTAAAACTGCTTCTCGAGACCTCAAAAAGTTCATATCTTGGCATAACTCGCTTCACGATTTGAGACCTTTCTCGGGCCGATATTTGGCATGTACTTCATACTTCATATCTTGAGAGACGTTCTTGAGATAATGGTCTTCTCTTCGTTAATAGAGTTTCTTCACTTGGAGACTTTTGAGGGATACTCCAACTTTGTTTACCACGACTTCATCATTATTTCTTCAATCGTTAATTGGGATTTTGAGATACAACGATCCGCCTCCTTTTCGGACTTGGATCTATTTATCCTCATAACTTGTTAGGGTCTTTTCGGATAGACTTCTCTATGATCTTTATGGGAGTTGATTGCTTTTCGTCGTGAGTCTTGATCCTTCATATTGATTTTGGGAATAATGCTTTTCACATCACCTTGGATCTTTAGCAATAAAATGGAATCCTCATGCCTTGTTAGGGCCTTTTCGGACTCGCCAATCTTCGCGCCCCGCTTCATTAGTTATGCCTTGGCTATGAACTCTTATCATTACCGAGCAACTTTTAAACGATCTTGGGCTAGAAGCTAAGTTATTCAATAAAATCGTACGACCTTACTTATTGCATTTATTTATTTAAGGCGATGGGAGGAAAAGCTTATAATCACACCAAGTGTGCTTGTGCAAGAATACCGACTTATAATTGACTCTATCATTTCTCGTTCTCCACAATTTAAAATCTCAAGTAATGAGACTCGTGGATGCTTAGCCTAATAAACCAATTAAGGTCTACATGGTTAAGGATACTTGCTAGAATAAACTTGGATAAGTCTATTCGGGTTGAGTCAAAATAATCGCAACGGGCCTAATATGTCAAGGACTTCTAAACTAGCTACACCACTTTATTAATATTTTTGCCTTTATTGTGGGATATATACATATGAAAGCAACGATAAAAATTTAAAAATTACGACTATATGGCCAAAGTTAATTAAAAATTTGAAAAATGCTGAAAAAGATATTTTTCGGTTAAATGAAGGCATTTTAATGGAAAAGTCCACTTAAAACTTCGATAGAAGTCTCCCCTACACTTAATATAAACATTATACTCAATGTTTATGCATGTGGGAAAAGTCTCCCCTACACTTATGACATCGTGCACGTTGGTTAAATCAAGCTAAGGAAGAGACAAATAAAGTGATCAATTTCAAATGTGAGTATGAAGAAAATTGAATCACGATAGTTGAGAAATAGAACCGGATTGCGGATAACATGGGAGCACGGTTCTTCAAAGATTCCAAAAGTGCACTCATCCCTGTAATCACATCACCACACAAACACAAACAACCTATATAGGTCCCCCTACACTTAGGAGGTAAAACGGAAAGGGATAGATACTCGGGTTGCCTCCCGAGGAGCGCTTGTTTTTGTTAACCGAGTCATGAGCCTGACTCGGTCCCGAACTAATTCAAAGGAAAGGTGGAGAGGGATGGAATCGTCTCATGAGAGGTGTCCTCTCCAAGGTACAACTTCACTCGTTGGCCATTCACCTTAAAATTTGGTCCATTGGGTTGAGTGAGCTCAAGAGTACCATATGGAAACATTTGAGCAATGGTGAATGGGCCGGACCAACGAGATTTCAGCTTGCCCGAAATGATTTTCAACCGAGAGATGAAGAGTAAAACTTTGTCTCCAACTTGGAACTCTCGGTTTTTAATCTTAGAATCATGAATGAGCTTAGTTCTTTCCTTATAGATCAAGGAATTTTCATAAGCTTCATTCCTGAGTTCATTAAGCTCATTGAGTTGGATTTTGCTTAGGTCACCGGCTTTGTTGATGTCGAAGTTAGTCCACTTCAAGGCCCAGTAAGCCTTGTGCTCCAACTCAATGGGGAGGTGGCATGCTTTCCCGTACACGAGACGATATGGTGTACAACCAATCGGAGTCTTGTAAGCGGTACGAAAAGCCCACAGAGCATCATCAAGTTTATCAACCCATGAGGCACGATGCTCTCCCACGGTTCGTTCAAGAATTCGCTTTAACCCTCGGTTAGAGATTTCAGCCTGTCCATTAGTTTGTGGGTGGTATGCGGTGGAAAGACGATGATTGACACCATACTTAGCCATGACTCTTGCGAATTGATCATTGCAAAAATGAGTCCCGTGATCACTAATAATGGCACGAGGAACACCGAATCTAGCGAATAGATGCTTCAAAAAGTTACAAACCACCCTTGCATCGTTAGTGGGGAAAGCTTTGGCTTCAACCCATTTAGAAACGTAGTCAGCGGCTACAAGGATGTATTTGTTTCCTTTAGATGAAGGGAATAGCCCCATAAAGTCGATGCCCCATACATCAAAGATTTCACATTCTTGTATGAAATTTTGAGGCATCTCATCTTTATGTGTGATCTTGCCTTGTCGTTGGCAAGCATCACAGTTTTTCACCATTTCGTGAGCGTCACGATAAATGGAGGGCCAATAAAATCCCGAGTCAAACACTTTCTTAGCAGTGAAGTTGGGACCACAGTGACCACTGGTGGGTCCTTTGTGGCAAGCTTCGAGAATGTCTAAAGCTGCCGGTCCACCAACACATCGGCGAATAATCAAATCAGCGCATTGTTTGAAGAGATACGGGTCATCCCAAAAGTAAGTCTTAATAGCTTTAAAGAACTTTTTCTTTTGTTGGGATGTTAACCCGTCAATGAGAATTCCACCCGCCAAGTAGTTTGAAATGTCCGCAAACCACGGGGTCTCATCAAGATTCGAATTTATAGACATTAAGGTCTCAAGGGGAAAAGAGTCATTGATCTCTTTATTCGGATGATCCCCTTGATAAAGATCCTCAAGTCTACTGAGATGATCCGCGGCTAGGTTTTCAGCTCCCTTCTTATCACGAATTTCGATTTTAAATTCTTGAAGTAGCAAAACCCAGCGAAGAAGTGTTGGTTTAGAATCTTGTTTAGTTAACAAGTACTTCAACGCGGAATGGTCCGTGTACACGATGGTAGTGGAAAGGACAAGATAGGGGTGAAATTTTTCAAAAGCATAGACAATAGCTAAAAGCTATTTTTCGATTGTCGTGTAATGCAATTGAGCCCCTGTTATTGTCTTGCTAGCATATTCACTCTTTGGCCCAAAACTGCTCCAATAGCAAAGTCGCTAGCATCGCACATCAACTCAAAAGGTAGCTCCCAATAAGGGGTAACCAAGACCGGTGCCTTAGTTAGCTTATCCTTAAGAAGGTTGAAGGCTTCAATACACTCTTTGGAAAAGATAAAAGGAGTATATTTTTTCAAGAGGTGGGTCATCGGGCGAGCGATTTTCGAAAAATCTTTGATAAATCGACGGTAGACGCCCGCATGACCAAGGAAACTTCTCACACCCTTCACGGTTGAAGGTGGAGGTAATTTGGCTATGACATCAACTTTAGCACGATCCACTTTGAGACTGGCTTTTGAGATTTTATGTCCTAGCACGATGCCCTCTTTTACCATGAAATGGCATTTTTCCCAATTTAGAACAAGGCGAGTGTCTTCGCACCGCTTAAGCATACGTTCTAAATTGGCAAGGCAAGTAGAGAAAGAATCGCCATAAACCGAGAAATCATCCATGAAGACTTCCATAGTTTCTTCAACCATGTCATGGAAGATAGCCATCATACACCTTTGGAACGTCCCAGGAGCATTGCATAAACCGAAGGGCATTCTTTTGTAAGCAAATGTTCTATAGGGGCAAGTGAATGTGGTTTTCTTTTTGTCTTTAGGATCGATGGGAATTTGTAAATACCCGGAGAAACCGTCTAAGAAGCAATAGTAATCATTACCCGCTAGACGCTCGAGCATTTGATCCATGAAAGGAAGAGGAAAATGATCTTTTCTCGTGGCATCATTAAGTTTACGATAGTCTATTGATATGAGCTAAAACTCATATCCATTTATCAACAAATAACCCTAAAACATGAAGCAAAATACCAATTTATCTTGCAAAAACAGTGTTATGTGGTATGTTTGTGTTTGTGTTCACTTGTGTAGGTAAAAGGATACATTTTCAAGCAAACAAGGAAAAATCAAGCTTAAATTGATGAAAAAGACAAAGAAGGATCAAAAGTGACAAGACTTTAAAGTATAAGGACCTATCTTGACAAATTGCCAAAGATGAAGGACTAAAGTGTAAATATTGTAAAAAGTCAAGATCATAGTCAAATTTGGTCAACTATCAAGTCAACAAAGTCAAAGGACCAATTCTGCTCAAAGATGAAGTTGGAAGGACTAAAAGTGCCAAAGAAATGAAGTTACAAGCCTTTAAGTGCAATCTGCCAAAGTTCAAGGGTTAAATCTGCCAATGTTGGAAAGTTTACTAGCTTAATCCATGTGATCAAGTTTTGGGCCAATAAGAAGAGAGAGAAAAGAGCACACGGATTGCCACATGGGTGCATTAATTTCCCACTCAGGCGTTTTTGCATTTAATAACGTATCACAACAGTGTGATCCGTGTGACTTTGTTTCAACCATTCAGAGCATGCCACGTGTCACTTTCAAGCAACCAAAAATTTCCCAGGATCATTTTTGAGCTAGACTGAATTTCATGAAGAGTTGTAAACATCAAAGGTGCTTATTTTTTAGAGACGAACACAATGGTAATCATCAATTAACAAGAAATCAACTCAAGCAGAAAGCCCCAATTCATGTTCATACTTTGAAGATCAACTTTGTAGAATCATGCCACGTGGAGACCTGGGATTGGTCTCAACACGTCATCATCCCCAACAAACTTCTTTCTCAAGTCTATAAATAGCCTGCTAGGTCCTCATTTGTGAGAAGTGGTTAAATTTGTAAAAAAACACACACTTTACATTTCCTTTCATCTTTCTTCCTTTTTAGCTAAACTACTCAAGAGTTTGACACACTCTTGAGTTAGTTAGTTAGTTAGCATCATTTCAACAACTTTGTAACCAATTTCCATTAATAAAATTTGAATTCTTCATTTCCCGCCAATTCTTATCTTCACTCTACTGTTCATTCCCTGCTTCTTCTTGATACTTATGTTGCTGCATTGAGTTTGTTATGATCATTCATTGATCATAACTGAATTTGAAGGAGAATTGTAGCTGTTTGAGTGATTTCAGTTCAAGCCTTAGTAATTTTGAAGATTTCATGCCATGATGATGATTTCTAGTTGATTTGTAGCTGTTGTTGATAGTAGATTGGTTGATCTAGTGCTAAGGTGGTGGTTAGCACTAGGATAGAGAGTTCAGCACTCCTCTACTTCCCAATGGTTACTCCAAAAGGTTTTAAATGTTCCTGATTTTGGTTCCACTCAATTTGTCAACTGCATGCTATTTTTCCTAGTGTAAAACTTGATGATTGCATGATCAAAGTTGTTTAGCTTGGCTGTTGTTTGATTGTGTACTTGTTTGTAGCTTAATTCTTGTTTAACAGCTTTTTATTTTGGATTGTGTTCTAGTTATAGCTTATTTCAGTCAAGTTTAGTCTTATTGCCTTAATTGAGTTCTAGTTGCTTACATTGCTTGCTTTTAGTTTTAAAACATCTCATTTTGAAAACAAAGTTTGGTTTGATAAAGGATTTTACTCAGCTTTAACTAGTTCTATAAAAGCCCTTGTAATTTTCATATAGATTAGATAAAGTGGTGTTTGGCATAAGCATTTGTTAAGTTTTCAAGTGTTGGTTTTTGGAAAATTGATGTTCATTTTCAGTCACTAGGTAATAACAAGTCATTTTGAGTCATTTGCCAGTCAAATCTTAGGTCAATCAGGCAATTGGCAAGAAAAAGATTGGGTCTATTTTCATTCAGTTTTGCTTTAAAAAGTTGCCAATTTCATTTGCCTGGCATTTGTTAGATTCTTGATGAAAGTTAACCAAACCAGCTCTCAGTTCTAGTTCAATATATGAAATTTTAAATTCCAAAAGCATTTTATACAGTATTCAATAAGCATAGAGAAATAAGCAAAATTCTGAATGCATAAGCAAAGTAATGTTTCTGTAAATTGAAACTGGATTTTCAGATCTTTTGATTTCATTCATTAACCAAGCCATTTTCTTTCATAAATCCACTTAGTATATGGTATTGCATGATATTTGAGAGTTTCAGCTTTTTGTCAAAAATTTTGGTCAACGCTTGGTCAACGATAAGCCAATTTCAGCTTAATTCGAATTCCCAGCTTATTACTTGATGAAATTTGTTATATCTTGATTTCCCATTCTTCATTTGAGTTTTTTAATCAGTTTAGGCACAAAAATCAAGTTGTGCTTGTTCAGATTGTCTTAGAGCTTATTTTGAGCTTATTGTGGAGTGCTTATTTGCTTATTAGTAGATTTCAGCCAGATTCCTTTTAGAGACTTAGCTTATTTTGAATTAGAAGTGTTTTGCAATTGGTTTGAACCATTTTGGTCCAATAATAAGCTCAAACGAGCTTATTAGTCTTACAAACCCGTTTTTTCTTAAATAGTTTGTAAAATTGCATTTTGGTCCTTCTTGTTTCAAACAGTTTCTAAACATGGCTAAACTAACATCTGTTTAGGGTTTTCACAAGTTAGTCCTTTCAGTTTGAAGTTTGTTAAAATTCAGTTAGCAAGTTTGGTAATTTGTTACAATTTGGTTAGTTGGTTACAAGTTTTACATTTTTGATCCTTTTAGTTTGCTGATTTGCATTTTCAGTCCCTATACTTGTTAGAATTTTTTTTAAGCATTTATATTTCATAGAATTTACATTTTCAGTCCTTTTAGTTTTAAAATTTACATTTTGAATCTTACTTGAATAAAAATTTGGTAATTGCACTATGTTTTACATATAAGTAGGTAATATTTTTCAGTTTTGTAAGGCTTTGTTGAATTAGCAAATAGAATATCCAAAAAAGATTAACAACCAAAAACAGTTAAAAACCCGATATTGGTTGGACTTTCAATTAGCAAGAACTGAGAAAAACGAACTGCATTATACACAATTTCAAATGGCGCCGCTGCCGGTTCTTTGACTTTACGAGAGACTATCGATTGACGGTTTTTATTGGCTTTTGGGATCCGTTCACCTTGTGAACGTTATTTTTACGTATCATAAATAAAAAACAAATAAAAAATCAAAAATATAAAAATATATAAAAACTAAAAATTAACAAAACAATTCTTTTCCTAAAGAATTGACCAAAAAAATTAAAAAATCCAAAAAGCAATCTTTTTCCTAAGAGATTGCACCCAAAAATATATATTATTGGATTCTCTCGGTTTTTATGTACATATAGTATTTTCTCTTAAAAAAACTAATAAATACAAAAATATTTTCCATATATTATTATAAATAAATACGTATACGTATAAGAACAACCAATCTACATATTCTCCATAAGTATTGCCAAGGCAATACACCGTGTTGAGGGGCGTTCCGGTCCTTGACACGTGTATCGATCAAACAAAATAAAGCAAGAATAGATAAATACTCTCAATAAGCAACAATTCGAAGAATACGAACATTTAAGTGAACAGAAAGGCGATGTGCTATAAAATGCCATCTAAGGGTCAATAGGTACATAAGTGCTTCGCGCCACCTAACCCCCCGTTCACTTGTAAGTATTCTAAGAAGGAAGGCTTCATTGGGGGTCTTGCACCCAAGTAGTACATACGTATATTGTTATTTTCTTGTGGATATTTAATATTGAAACTCGAAGAGGATAATCCATTTCTCTTCAAAGTCACACGAGAGCTTCTCTCTCATTCCTCGTATTGAGTTGCATGCTCACTCGCGGGCGTGCACAAATATCGATTGGTGTACAACCTCTTCCTCCGAAAAGGAAGAAAAAGAGAAAGAGTAAGACCACCACCGTCCACCAAGCCGATCACGAGAATCGTTCTTTGACTCCTCCACCACAAGAAGTCATGGCTATTGATAATCGCTCTTTGATGGAACGTATGCAAACCAATATTCATGGATATGCTAGTGCTATTAAGATTCCTGACTTTCCCGCAAATACATTTGAGCTACACACATCTATGATTACTATGGTTTCACAATCACCTTTCTATGGTTACAAGAATGAGGATCCTCATGATCACCTTAAGAGATTCCTTTCTCTTTGCAATACCATTAAGCACAATGGAGTTCCACATGAGGTTATTAGGTTGATGTTAGTGTCATTCTCACTAGAGGGACCCGCTAAGCATTGGTTAGACACCCAACCACCCGATAGTATCACCACATGGGATGGTTTCACCACTTAAGTTTTTGAACAAGTTCTTTCCTCCACATAAGACTATGGCCTTGAGGACCTTAATTATAGGCTTTCAACAAAAACCTAGTCAATCCTTTAGTGATGCTTGGGAAGAGTATAGTGAGTTATTGAGGTGATGCCCTAACCATGGATTGGATGATGTTCACCAAATCAATACCTTCTATAATGGCCTTAAACCTCACCACCAAGATTCACTCAATGCTTCCGCGGGAGGGAATATTCTTCTTAAATCCATGCAAGAGGCTTTGGACATCATTGAGACTAAAGCAATGGTTCAAACAAACAATCGATTTGAAGAAAGGGTTCATGTTATCCAAACAATTCTCAAACCCCTTGTGACAACCAACTCCTCAAGTTTCAACAAGAGATGTTTCAAAGGATGGATAGAGATAGTGAGAGGAATTTGAAAGTACAACAAGAAATACTTCAAGCTTTTAAGAACATGTCCTTGAACAATTCTTCCAATGATGTGAATGCCATTACCCTTTCTTGTGTTACTTGTGGAGGTCCCCATTCTTATGAACAATGTGATAAGGTGCATGGTTATCAAGGGGAATGTTATGCTTACCAAGAAGAACATCGTGAACACTTCAAGCCAAATATCAATCCAAATAACCTTTCTTACAAGTCCTAAAACTACCTTACTCCACCCGGATTCCCACCCCACCCACCCACCCACCCAAATTCAACAAAATCCTCCTCAAATTTTACCAAGGAATCAAGGGCAAAGACCACCTTATCAAGGAAATAACTACAAGGCACCCAATCAATTTCAACCTCAAGCAAATACCTTTTATCCACCAAATCAAGGATTTAATGCCCAACCTCTACCTTTCCAACCTCAAGGTTTTCAAGGATATGTGTCACAAGATTATAACACAATGGATTTCTTGCACAAAAAGAATCAAGAGAATGAAAGGAAGTTCCAAGCTATTGAGAAGAAAATGAATGACCAAATGAAACGTATAGCGGAGGAACAAACCAATAGGGTTTTAATGGCATTAAATCAAAGACCACAAGGGGCTTTACCTTCCAACACACAAACTAATCCAAGGGCAAATGTCAATGCTATTACAACAAGGAGTGGAACAACAACAAAGGATCCTTCACCTCCTAAACCTACTATTGTTCAACCCACTTGTGCTCCTACTTGTGACAAGCCTTCTACTTCTACTTCACCTTCTCAAAATGCTCATATTCACTCAAACACACCTTCTCAACCTCCTCATACTTCTCCTTTACCTTCCACACTTCCCAATGAAAAAGCTAACAAAGACAAATCTTCTACTACAACACCTATTCCACCTACATCAAAACCTACTCTTCCATATCCTTCAAGGTTGAAAAAGGACAAGTTAAAGAACAAGGATGACATCCAAGTCTCCAATTTCTTAAGGATGTTCAAGCAACTTAACATCAATATATCCTTTGCTGAAGCTCTTGCTTATATGCCAAAGTTTGCTAAGATGTTCAAGGATTTGCTCTCAAACAAAGAAAAATTGGTTGATTTGCCCAACACATCCCTTAATGAAAATTGTTCCGCGGTGTTACTTAAAACCTTACCAACAAAACTTGGAGATCCGGGGCGCTTCTTGATACCTTGTAATTTTCCCGGTGTTGGAAATTGCATGGCTTTGGCGGATCTAGGGGCAAGCATAAACGTCATGCCTTTATCGGTTTGGAAAAAACTCTCTCTTCCCGAGCTCACTCCCACTAGGATGACTCTTGAACTAGCCAACTGAACCATAGCTTACCCCGTAGGTATAGCGGAGGATGTGTTTATAGGTGTGGATAAGTTTACGTTTCCGGCCGACTTTGTAGTGGTTGATTATGACATGGATCCTAGAGTGCCTTTGATTGTTGGTAGACCGTTTTTGAGAACGGGTCGTACTTTGATAGATGTGGCGGAAGGAGAACTAATTATGAGAGTAGAAGATGAGAGAGTGGTGTTTAAGTTAGGGAAAGTTTGTAATAGGAAAGAGGTTAAGGAGTCTAGGCCTTGTGAGACTATTAACATTGTTGATGTGCTAGATGAAGTGTGTGATGAACACTTTCATGATGCTTGTAAGAGTACTAGTGATGAGATGCCCCATGTTGAAACCGTGGCCTCAATTGCTCCCTCTTTAACACCTTTTGGAGAGAGTGATTTCCTCTTGGAGGAATTTGAGTCAAACTTTCTTGGTGATGATGATTCTCCCATTAATTGGGAAGAAGATATTCTTACAATCCAAAAGTTGCTCAATGAGGACCCTATTCCTTCTCCTATTCCACAAGAAATTACCATTTAGGAACCTTCCATAGTAAAACCTTACATAGAAAGTCCACCTCTTGTTGAACTTAAGGACCTTCCATCCCATTTAGAGTATGCTTTCTTAGAGGGAAAAGACCAATTACCGGTGATCATTGCTAAAGAGTTGAAAGAGGATGAGAAGGAGCAACTTATTGAAGTTCTTAAGAAACACAAGAAAGCCTTAGCATGGAAAATATCTGACATAAGGGGAATTGATCCACATTTTTGTACACACAAAATCCTTATGGAGGATGACTATAAACCCGCCATTCAAAACCAAAGGAGAGTTAACCCAAAAATCCTTGAGGTTATTAAGAAGGAAGTGATTAAATTCTTAGATGCGGGTATGATATACCCCATTTCCGACTCTCCATGGGTTAGCCCGGTTCATTGTGTTCCAAAGAAGGGTGGAATCACCGTGGTGCCTAATGAGAACAATGAGCTTATTCCCACGCGACTTGTGACCGGTTGGAGAGTTTGCATTGATTATAGAAAACTAAATGAGGCAACTAGGAAAGACCATTTCGCTTCCTTTTATGGATCAAATGCTTGAACGCTTAGCGGGAAATGAGTACTATTGTTTTCTTGATGGCTTTTCGGGTTATTTCCAAATACCCATTGACCCTAAGGATCAAGAAAAGACCACATTCACTTGTCCTTACGGTACATTTGCTTACAAGAGGATGCCTTTTGGCTTATGTAATGCACCGGGGACGTTTCAAAGGTGCATGATGGCGATTTTCCATGACATGATAGAGCAAACTATGGAGGTTTTTATGGATGATTTTTCCGTCTTTGGAAATTCATTTAGCTCATGTCTCACCAATCTTAAAAGAATGCTTAAGCGTTGTGAGGAAACACGTTTAGTGCTTAATTGGGAGAAATGTCACTTTATGGTGAAAGAGGGGATTGTTTTAGGACACAAAATATCTAACAAGGGATTAGAAGTTGATCGAGCTAAAATTGATGTGATTGCTAAGCTTCCCCCACCCACCTCGGTTAAAGGTGTGAGGAGTTTCTTAGGTCATGTGGGATTTTATAGGCGCTTTATACAAGATTTTTCTAAGATAGCTAGACCGATGACTCACCTCTTGGAGAAAGAGGCTCCTTTCATTTCTAACCAAGATTGTTTAGACTCTTTTGAGACTCTTAAGGAAAAATTGACTAAGGCTCCCGTTTTGGTTTCTCCAAATTGGGAATTACCTTTTGAGCTTATGTGTGACGCTAGTGATTATGCGGTGGGGGCCGTCTTAGGACAAAGAGTTAATAAGCATTTTCAACCTATACACTATGCGAGTAAAACCATGACCGGTGCACAACTTCATTACACTACCACAGAAAAAGAGTTGCTTGCTATAGTATATGCTTTTGAGAAGTTTAGACCATATCTTGTGCTTTCCAAAACCATAGTGTATACGGATCATTCCGCTCTCAAGTATCTTATGACAAAACAAGATGCCAAGCCTAGGCTTTTGAGATGGGTTTTGTTGCTTCAAGAGTTTAAGATAGATATTCGTGATAAGAAAGGGGCCGAGAATTTAGCGGCGGATCACTTGAGTAGACTTGAGCATCCTTTTCAAGGCGATTTACCACACCAAGAAATCAATGAATCCTTTCCATTATAGGAGCTCATGTCTATCACTTCCCAAGAGGATGCCACTCCTTGGTTTGCGGATATCGCAAACTATCTTGTGGGTAATGTGCTTATTGAGGGTCTTACGTATCAACAAAAGAAGAAGTTTCTTAAGGAGGTTAAGTATTACTTTTGGGATGATCCATATCTTTTTAGGCAATGTGCGGACCAAATCATTAGATGGTGTGTAGATGGGCCTGAGGCATTTAAGATCTTAGAAGCGTGTCATAAAGGACCTACGGGTGGACATTTTAGGCCTAACTATACCGCTAAGAAAGTCTTTGATTCGGGTTACTATTGGCCTTCCATTTACAAAGATGCCCATGAAATGGTGAAATTTTGTGATGTGTGTCAAAGACAAGGAAAAATTACACAACGTGATGAGATGCCACAACATTTTATCCAAGAGTGTGAGATATTTGATGTATGGGGCATTGATTTCATGGGACCTTTTCCATCCTCTAAGGGAAACAAGTATATACTTGTGGCGGTAGATTATGTGTCCAAATGGGTGGAGGCTAAAGCCTTACCTACCAATGATGCTAGAGTTGTTGTGAAGTTTTTGAAACAATTGTTTGCTAGATTTGGTGTACCTCGGGCCATCATAAGTGATCGTGGTACGCACTTTTGTAATGATCAATTCACGAGAGTCATGAAGAAATATGGAGTGAATCATAGACTTTCTACCGCGTATCACCCTCAAACAAATGGTCAAACCGAGGTCACAAATCGTGGTTTAAAGAGAATTTTAGAGAGAACGGTGGGAAAGCATCGAGCTTCTTGGTCGGATAAGCTTGATGATGCTTTGTGGGCGTTTAGGACGGCTTTTAAAACACCAATTGGTTGTACGCCTTATAGGCTTGTCTATGGAAAAGCGTGCCACCTCCCATTCGAGCTAGAACATAAGGCATCTTAGGCTCTCAAATGGGCTAACTTTGATTTAAACCAAGCCGGGTCACATAGGAAAGATCAACTCAATGAGATGGATGAATTGAGAACCAATGCCTATGAAAATTCTTTGCTTTACAAGGAAAAGACTAAGAAATTGCATGATGCTAAGATCAAGAATCGTGAGTTCAAAGTAGGAGAGCCGGTTCTCCTCTTTAACTCAAGATTGAAACTTTTTGCGGGCAAGCTTAAGTTGAGATGGTCCGGTCCATTCACTATTGCTCAAGTGTCTCCATATGGAACCCTTGAGTTGTCACAACCCGATGGTCCAAATTTTAAAGTGAATGGTCACCGTGTTAAGCATTACTTTGGGGAGGACATTTCCGTTGAAATGGTCCAAGAGATCCCCATTTTCCCCATGAATTAATTCATTGAGGGACGAGTCGAGCTAGAGACTCATTAACTCAAGCATCGTATAACTAGGTTTAGAGTGTTGTAGGTTAGAAATAAAGGTATAGACTTGGAGATAAGTGTAGGGGAGACCTTCTTTTGTCTTCATGATTGTTTGTAGGGTTGCTCACTCATCTCATGCTTTGGAGCTTATGGAGGAGGCCCGTGTATCCGGTTCACTTCGTTACTATAGTGATTTTTCATTGACACCTTGTGCTTACACATGATTTCACTAATAGTTGTCCTTTCCTTAACTTGGGTTAAGCAACGTCTATTCATTGTCATAAGTGTATGGGAAGTTTTTATACTTCCATGCTCTTGAACATTGAGGACAATGTTTAGCTTAAGTGTAGGGGGGTCTTCTATCGAAGTGACCTTACCTAGAACTTGTCATTGTCTTGCATGATAACATGGAAAATTGATTTTTCAACATTTTTCAAATTTTTGATCTACTTTGGCCAACAAAAATATGCATTCATAATTTTTGCATCAATCATTTTTCATTTGCATAACACATTTGCATTGTATATATCTTTTCTTTTATGTTTCATCAAAAATATATAAAGAAGAAGAAAAAAAATATAATAAAACATGGTTTTAACAAGTTTAGATTTCTTTGACATATTAGGCCCGCCATGGATATTTTGACTCAACCCAAGTTTGCTTATCTAAGCACTCTCTAGCTAGTATCCTTAACCATGTAGTCCTTCATTGGTCTATTAGGCTAAGCATCCACCAATCTCATTCTTTGAGATTTTAAATTTGTGGAGAATGGGAAATGATAGAGTTGAAGCAAGTATAAAAGGGCTAGATAAACTTCATGATAATTACTTGTGGCTAAACCCTTCTCTTCTTAACCTCTATTTTCTTCGCATGTATATAATTGTTAATAAATAATCAAGAACGGTTTTAATTGGTTTGTAATCTCTTATGCATTTTTGTCTAATCATTCATGGTTGATATGAGTACGTCTTAAGATTCTAAGTTAGAACGTTTTATGTGTACTAGACTTATGTCATGCTCAATATTTAGCGGGTGTTTTTCCTTTCATTCTTTTCTACTTTCTTTGTGAGGAATAAAGAAAAATAAGAGCGGCTTACAAAAAAAAATGAGTGGCTAGAAAAAAAAAGAAAAAGAAAAGAAAAAAAAAATAATAATTAAACAAGACTCCCAAGAGGGGCAGTGTGGTGTTAATTATAGTGACTATTGAGTTCCAATATTACCTTGACGGGTTGCGGGGATTCAATAGATTGCTCCAATCCAATATTACCTTGACGGTTTGCGGGGTTGAAGATCCAAAGTCTCAAGAAGATGGCGGATGTAAATTATTGCATGAGTTTTATTTTTCTTTCCTTAGCGAGTGTGTAGCTACTTATGAAAGCATGACATGAGGATTTTACACATAAGGCGAATGACTTATTACTCTTGGAACGGACTTTTATTAATTGTGAGCGGTTTTTCAAGTAATGGATGAGAGGATTACTTAGGATTAAAACCGTGTTTCCTTATTTTTGGATTTTACACTTCTTATACTTCACACTTGAATAAATGACAAATTTGCCCACAAGCAATTTGCTCAAATAATAACCGGTTCCACATTTAATTGTCATGAATAAGTTGATTCACTTTTTACTTATGAATGCAATGATCCCATTTTTAAGCTTGGTATAGGGAAAGTGAAACTTGAGGGTGATAAATGTCCATGGTACCCAAGCCCTAATCTAAGCCATTGAATTCTTTATGAGTTATTTCCATCAAAACCATTTCAAGAAAAATAAAAAAGATATAGATAGAAGTGTATTTTGTTCATTGCATTATTAAAAGTCAAAATCATGCATCATGTAGTTTAGAGTAGTGTAAATGCATCCCATATGGCCAAGGTGGGTTAATTATGAGGAGAATGTAAATTTGAGCTTTAATATATATAATTGCATGAGGACATGACAATGTTCAAGTGTAGGGGATTTGATATGAGCTAAAACTCATATCCATTTATCAACAAATAACCCTAAAACATGAAGCAAAATACCAATTTATCTTGCAAAAACAGTGTTATGTGGTATGTTTGTGTTTGTGTTCACTTGTGTAGGTAAAAGGATACATTTTCAAGCAAACAAGGAAAAATCAAGCTTAAATTGATGAAAAAGACAAAGAAGGATCAAAAGTGACAAGACTTTGAAGTACAAGGACCTATCTTGACAAATTGCCAAAGATGAAGGACTAAAGTGTAAATATTGTAAAAAGTCAAGATCATAGTCAAATTTGGTCAACTATCAAGTCAACAAAGTCAAAGGACCAATTCTGCTCAAAGATGAAGTTGAAAGGACTAAAAGTGCCAAAGAAATGAAGTTACAAGCCTTTAAGTGCAATCTGCCAAAGTTCAAGGGTTAAATCTGCCAATGTTGGAAAGTTTACTAGCTTAATCCATGTGATCAAGTTTTGGGCCAATAAGAAGAGAGAGAAAAGAGCACACGGATTGCCACATGGGTGCATTAATTTCCCACTCAGCCGTTTTTGCATTTAATAACATATCACAACAGTGTGATCCGTGTGACTTTGTTTCAACCATTCAGAGCATGCCACGTGTCACTTTCAAGCAACCAAAAATTTCCCAGGATCGTTTTTGAGCTAGACTAAATTTCATGAAGAGTTGTAAACATCAAAAGTGCTTATTTTTGAGAGACGAACACAATGGTAATCATCAATTAACAACAAATCAACTCAAGCAGAAAGCCCCAATTCATGTTCATACTTTGAAGATCAACTTTGCAGAATCATGCCACGTGGAGACCTGGGATTGGTCTCAACACGTCATCATCCCCAACAAACTTCTTTCTCAAGTCTATAAATAGCCTGCTAGGTCCTCATTTGTGAGAAGTAGTTAAATTTGTAAAAAAACACACACTTTACATTTCCTTTCATCTTTCTTCCTTTTTAGCTAAACTACTCAAGAGTTTGACACACTCTTGAGTTAGTTAGTTAGTTAGCATCATTTCAACAACTTTGTAACCAATTTCCATTAATAAAATTTGAATTCTTCATTTCCCGCCAATTCTTATCTTCACTCTACTGTTCATTCCCTGCTTCTTCTTGATACTTGTGTTGCTGCATTGAGTTTGTTATGATCATTCATTGATCATAACTGAATTTGAAGGAGAATTGTAGCTGTTTGAGTAATTTCAGTTCAAGCCTTAGCAATTTTGAAGATTTCATGCCATGATGATGATTTCTAGTTGATTTATAGCTGTTGTTGATAGTAGATTGGTTGATCTAGTGCTAAGGTGGTGGTTAGCACTAGGATAGAGAGTTCAGCACTCCTCTACTTCCCAATGGTTACTCCAAAAGGTTTTAAATGTTTCTGATTTTGGTTCCACTCAATTTGTCAACTGCATGCTATTTTTCCTAGTGTAAAACTTGATGATTGCATGATCAAAGTTGTTTAGCTTGGCTGTTGTTTGATTGTGTACTTGTTTGTAGCTTAATTCTTGTTTAACAGCTTTTTATTTTGGATTGTGTTCTAGTTATAGCTTATTTCAGTCAAGTTTAGTCTTATTGCCTTAATTGAGTTCTAGTTGCTTACATTGCTTGCTTTTAGTTTTAAAACATCTCATTTTGAAAACAAAGTTTGGTTTGATAAAGGATTTTACTCAGCTTTAACTAGTTCTATAAAAGCCTTTGTAATTTTCATATAGATCAGATAAAGTGGTGTTTGGCATAAGCATTTGTTAAGTTTTCAAGTGTTGGTTTTTGGAAAATTGATGTTCATTTTCAGTCACTAGGTAATAACAAGTCATTTTGATTCATTTGCCAGTCAAATCTTAGGTCAATCAGGAAATTGGCAAGAAAAAGATTGGGTCTATTTTCATTCAGTTTTGCTTAAAAAAGTTGCCAATTTCATTTGCCTGGCATTTGTGAGATTCTTGATGAAAGTTAACCAAACCAGCTCTCAGTTCTAGTTCAATATATGAAATTTTAAATTCCAAAAGCATTTTATACAGTATTCAATAAGCATAGAGAAATAATCAAAATTCTGAATGCATAAGCAAAGTAATGTTTCTGTAAATTGAAACTGGATTTTCAGATCTTTTGATTTCATTCATTAACCAAGCCATTTTCTTTCATAAATCCACTTAGTATATGGTATTGCATGATATTTGAGAGTTTCAGCTTTTTGTCAAAATTTTTGGTCAACGCTTAGTCAACGATAAGCCAATTTCAGCTTAATTCGAATTCCCAGCTTATTACTTGATGAAATTTGTTATATCTTGATTTCCCGTTCTTCATTTGAGTTTTTTAATCAGTTTAGGCACAAAAATCAAGTTGTGCTTGTTCAGATTGTCTTAGAGCTTATTTTGAGCTTATTGTGGAGTGCTTATTTGCTTATTAGTAGATTTCAGCCAGATTCCTTTTAGAGACTTAGCTTATTTTGAATTAGAAGTGTTTTGCAATTGGTTTGAACCATTTTGGTCCAATAATAAGCTCAAACGAGCTTATTAGTCTTACAAACCCGTTTTTGCTTAAATAGTTTGTAAAATTGCATTTTGGTCCTTCTTGTTTCAAACAGTTTCTAAACATGGCTAAACTAATATCTTTTTAGGGTTTTCACAAGTTAGTCCTTTCAGTTTGAAGTTTGTTAAAATTCAGTTAGCAAGTTTGGTAATTTGTTACAATTTGGTTAGTTGGTTACAAGTTTTACATTTTTGATCCTTTTAGTTTGCTGATTTGCATTTTCAGTCCCTATACTTGTTAGAATTTTCATTTTAAGCATTTATATTTCATAGAATTTACATTTTCAGTCCTTTTAGTTTTAAAATTTACATTTTGAATCTTACTTGAATAAAAATTTGGTAATTGCACTATGTTTTACATATAAGTAGGTAATATTTTTCAGTTTTGTAAGGCTTTGTTGAATTAGCAAATAGAATATCCAAAAAAGATTAACAACCAAAAACAGTTAAAAACCCGATATTGGTTGGACTTTCAATTAGCAAGAACTGAGAAAAACGAACTGCATTATACACAATTTCATCTATACAAACTCTCCACCCAGTAACGAGACGAGTAGGAATCAACTCGTTGTGTTCATTGGGAACAACGGTTATTCCGCCTTTCTTGGGCACACAATGGACGGGACTTACCCATGGCGAGTCCAAATAGGGTAAATCATACCGGCATCTAGAAGTTTGATAACCTCTTGTTTGATGGCGTCATGAATTCGAGGATTAACCCTTCTTTGGCTTTGGATTGCGGGTTTAAAGTCATATTCCATGAGAATTTTGTGAGTACAAAAGTTTGGATCATTTCCGCGGATATCGGAAATTTTCCAAGCAATTGCCTTCTTATGATCTTTAAGCACGGCGATAAGGAGAGATTTTTCTTCTTCTTTCAAGTCCTTAGCGATGATGACGGGTGACTTCTTCTTGTCTTCAAGAAAGACGTACTCGAGATGAGACGGTAATTCCTTAAGCTCTAAATCCGGAGGATTTTCGATGGAAGGCGTATTCAAATTCGGTTCATCGATAGCAATTGCCTTGGGAGATGGTGGAGAAATATGGTCCTCGTTGAGAAGTTTCTCAATGGTACGAATGTCTTCATCCCAATCGGTGGGAGAATCGTCATATTGTAAGTTCACATCTCCCAAAGTTGCTTCAAATTCTGTCAGAAGGAAATCACTTTCTCCAAATGGAGTTAGTGATGGAGCAATAGAGGCAACGGTCTCAACATTGGGAAGAGAGGTAAGACTACTTTTGCAAGCATCTTTAAAGTGTTCTTCACAAGCCTCATCAAGAACGTCGATACAATTAACACTCTCGTATGAATAAGGCTGTTTAGAAATCTTACCCATGTTGAAGACAATTTGATCGTCACCAACTCTCATGATAAGCTCACCCGCTTCTACATCGATGAGAGTGCGACTGGTCCTCAAGAATGGACGTCCAACGATTAATGGAACACGAGGATCCATCTCGTAGTCAACGACAACAAAATCCGCCGGGAAGGTGAATTTGTCAACGCCAACAAAAACGTCTTCGGCTATCCCCACCGGATAAGCAACCGTACGGTTAGCTAATTCCAAAGTCATTTTGGTGGGGACTAGCTCGGGGAGAGATAATTGCTTCCAAACACTTAATGGCATTAAGTTTATACTAGCACCTAGATTGGCTAGGGCCATGCAATTCTCTACTCCCGTGAAGTTGCAAGGGATTAAGAAGCGACCCGGATCACCAAGTTTGGTTGGCAATTTCCTTAAGAGAACCGCAGAGCAATTCTCATTAAGTTAGGTATTAGCAATATCAAGAAGCTTTTCCTTGTCACTAAGAAGATCTTTAAACATCTTCGCATATTTAGGCATGTGAGCGAGAGCCTCATCGAAGGAGATGTTGAAATTCAATTGTTTAAACATTTTGAGAAAGTTTGAAACTTGAATATCTTCCTTGATTTTGAGCTTCTCTTTCCTCAACCTTAAGGGATAAGGTATATCGGATGAAGAGGAAGGCTTTGAAATTGTAGGGTCACTCACATCCTTGGGTGGTGGAGGGGTGGAAGTAAGAGGTGGAGGAATAGGAATAGTGGACTCGTTTCCTTTGTCACAATCACCGGTGTAGGTGTAGGAAGCTCAGGTTCCTTGGTACCTTTTCCACTACGAGTGGTGATTGCTTTCATCTCCCCTCTTGGATTAGCAACGGTGTTACTCGGAAGAGTACCCGAAGAAGAGGGTTGATTACCTTGGAAAAAACCAGCCATCATGTCCCTTAGGTCATTCGTTTGACTACTCAAAGAGTTTCGCATATCGGCTCTAAGATCATTCCCTTGTTTCACCATATCGCCCTTCAAATTAATAATCTGGGTCTGCAGATTCTTCACCAACACATCATTCGTCCGCATGTACGTTTCGACCTCGTGGTTGAAAACGGTGGGTTGGGTAGGAGGAGGTGCTTGATAAGCAGGTGGTTGGTAAGGAGCGGGTTGGTAAACTTGAGTAGGATTTCGAGGTGGATATGGTTGTCTTTAAGGTGGTTGGTATGGTGCTCGAGGTTGGTTTTGATTGGTTCGGTTAAGGTTTTGTTGTTGGTTTTGATTGGTTGGAGAAAAACCGGGCGGGGAAAGAAAATTGGTGGAACTGTAACTTAGTAAGTTATGGTCTCCTTGAGGGCGAGCTGAATAGCCTGCCTGAGGATAGGTACCGTATGCTGCGTTAACATTCTCACAAAGATAGTCTTGGGTGGAGGTACAAGTAGTGTAAGAGTGAGGACCCCCGCATATTTCACATGGTTGGCTTACAGCATTGACTTGAGCGTTTTGAGCGTTGATGCTTTTGGTATTGTTAGCAGTTTGGACAGCAAGTGATTCAATAAGCGAAGTAAGCTTATCAATTCTCTTGTCGTTGTCACTAGTGCTAGCACTAGAGGCATTGGTCCGAACACTCTTGGTTTGCACTCTAGACTTATTCTTAATAATATCCCAAGCGGCGTTAGAAGTCTTAACCAAAATATTACCCCCCCGAGGCACTATTTAGTGAATCTTGGTCATTCATGCTTAAACCATTGTAAAAAGTATTAATTTGGTGCACTTTGGTAAAACCATGTTGTGGGCACTTTCTTAAAAGGTCTTTAAAACGGTCCCAAGATTCACTAAAAGTCTCATCGTACTTTTGTTCAAAATTAATAATTTCATTCCGCAAAGCGGTAGTACGTGAGGGTGGGAAAAAGTAGTTTATGACTTTGGTCTCTATGTCCGTCCACGTCAGAATACTTTGTGGCGGTTCCTTTGCAAGCCAATGTCTTGCTTGTCCCTCTAAGGAGAAAGGAAAAAGTTGTAAGCGGGTTACCTCTTGTGGAACCCCATTGAATTTGACCGTATTCGTGAGTTGAAGGAACCTTTTGATGTGGTCATGAGGATCATCAATGGTACGCCCAAAGAATGGTTGAGCAGAGACCATTTGAATGAAGCCGGATTTGAGCTCAAAGTTGTTGGCTGCAATCGCGGGTATGACAATAGCATCGTTGTTGCCCTCTACATGTGATTGCAAAAGTTCGATCATAGGACGATTGTCTGGTAGAGGTTCATTGTTGTTATTATTCATGTTGTTTTGAGGTGGATTATTATTATTGTTGTGTACACCGGCCATGTCTAAGTTATCGAGAGTCTCGGGCTCGGGATAAGACGTTGATCGTGTACGCATGCACCTGAAAAAGAAATAACAAAGCAAAAATCTTTTTGGTTTTTTATGTTTTTTAATTATTTTTTTTTTTTAATTTTTGAAAATTTTTTATGATGAAAAAGTAACGTTCACGGTGAACGGATCCCAAAATCCAATTTTCTCACAAAAAAACGTTAATCCTTACGAAAAGAGCCGGCAGCGGCGCCATTTGATACAAAGATTTTTTGCTAGGTTGAAAGTTCGTTTCTCGGTATCTTCTCGAATTGATCACGGCTCAAAGAGGAATTATCGTTCTTGGTTACTAAAAAGGGGTTGGTTTTCTATTCTACTAAAAAGGTTTAAATGCGCAAAGATATAAAATTAAACTAGAAGCAGTTAATAAAATAAGGCTTAAATTGAATTAAAATTAAACAGTAAAACAGTAAAATACCCTTACTTGCAAAACTACCGATTCGAATTAATTGCTTGATCCGGAATAAATTTACTTCATTCGAAATATCAAATCATGCGGAATAAACAAATAACCTTCATTCGGAAAAACAGCTCATGCGGAATAACTAGCTCATCCGGAATAACCAAAATGTCTTGATCCGGAATAACCAAAAATCCTTGATTCGGAAAAGATGCTTGATCCGGAATAAAACTGCTTACTCGGAATATTCCCTTGATCTGGAATAATTAAGATAAAAGCTTGATTCGGAAAAATAGCTCATGCGGAATAACTTGTTCATCCGGAATAATTTTGCTTCCTTCGGAATACTAGCTTATTCGGAATATTTTGCTCATGCGGAAAAATAGAAAAGAAAAGCCTGATTCGGAATCTTTACTTCATCCGGAATATTTGACTGATTCGGAAAAATATGTTCATCCGATATATGGGTTCATTCGGAATGTTAAGATCAAATGCTTCATTCGGAATAATAAAAGGAAAGTGCTGGTTCGGAATGTTAAGTTGATGCGGAATAAAAAGAACTAAGTGCTGGTTCGGAATGTTTGCTTTATCCGGAATAATCTAAACAAAATCCTTCATTCGGAATGTTCAGCTTATCCGGAATAATTGACAAAAACCCTTGATCCGGAATAATTTTGTTGATTCGGAATCTGGGAAAACAGAAGGTATGCGAAGAACAGGGAAATAAAACAAGAACGAATTTTAACCAAAATCAACCAAGTTTTGACCAAAGATTAAACCAAACTACCCACCAATCATCTACTAATGATAAACTTTAAACCAAATCAATATAAACACAAAACCCACTTACTTTTAAAGATTAAAATCAACCAAATAAATCTTTAAATCTTTAGAATCAATAAGAAAAAGAGGGATAAGATAAAAAGGAAACTTGTATTAAGGATTCAGGTTTAACAAATAAAATGAAAGATTAAAACTTACAAGGGTTCAGATTGAAAAGGAAAAATCACCAAACACCTTAAGGGTGTTGGTACCCTACGAAACAAAAGAAAGAAAAAAACTGGGAAAATGAAAACTAGTTCTAATGTGTGAAGGGATCCTCTATTTATAGGCCATGGACTTGGTTGGTGAGTGGGCTTTCTTCCTTTCTTTTTGTCTTCTCTTCTTTTCAGTAAAGTTGACGTTTTTTATTCTAATTCGGGATTTATCGATGAATAAATTCAACTCGTCTTTTAATTTCTTTATTTAATAGACTTGAGTTCTTCGACATATGTAAATCTTCCATCTTTGGTCCTTTTCTTCGATAAATCTTCAAATAGGCCCATTGACTTCAAATCTTTTGCATCTCTTAGACTATAGACTTCGTCTTTCCGTCTCTTTCTTTGATAAAACCCGTGCAATCCCATGTTTTCTTCAATATTTATTCGGCTGGCTCTAAAAACACAACAAACACACAAACCACGCATAATTCCAAACAAATGATATTAAATACGCGTTTTAGTCTCGTTTTAGCAAGAAATAAGTGGTAAAAGGATGGGTGTTTTCACACCTATCATACCGCTAAAGCAGTATTTAAGTCAAAGAAGTCAAAGCACATAGAGACACCCTATGAATTTGACTACATAAATGAAACCATGGAGTATAAGAGTAAAAGTAGCATTACTGGAAATGCTTCAGTACAAACTCTTAAATGTGTAGGTCCCACAAGATCCGAGCCAAATGTGGCTTAGGTCCCTGTTAAAAACTAATGAGTTTTATTTGTGTGCAGGGGCATATCATTGATGAATTAAAAGATAAAGGAATTATAGATAGTTGATGCTCAAGACACATGACAGGGAACAAAGATTTTCTTGCTGAATTTGAAGAATTCAGAGGAGGTCCAGTAGCCTTTAGGGGTAGAAAAGGTAGAATCACTAGCAAAGGGAAAATCAACATAGGAAAGTTGGAATTTGAAGATGTCTTCTTTGTAAAAGAATTGAATGAGTTCAACCTCTTTTCTGTATCACAAATGTGTAATAAGAAGAACAAGGTACTATTCACAGACAAAGACTGCTTGGTGTTGTCCAAAGACTTTGAGATGCCCAAGGAATCTCAAATACTGCTTAAAGTACCCAAGCAAGAAAATATGTACACCTTTAATCTTCATACTATTACTCCAACATGTGGTATTACATGTTTGCTAGCTAAGCCTTCTTTAGATGAGTCAAACTTATGGCATAGAAGGTTAGGTCATGTGAATTTCAAGAATCTTAATAGATTCGTAAAAAGGAATTTGGTTAGAGGTCTACCTAACAAATCTTTTCAAAATTATTTCACATGTGCTGCTTGTCAAAAAGGTAAACAACATAGAGCCTCTTGTAAGACCAAGACTGTAAACACTGTGACAAAACCTTTGCATCTCTTGCATATGGATTTATTTGGTCCAGTTTCTATCAGAAGCATTAGTCATAAGACCTTTTGTCTAGTCATAACTGATGATTATAATAGATTCAGTTGGGTTTTATTTTTAGCCCTTAAAAGTGAGACAAGTGAATTACTAAAGGATTTTATCACTTTAGTTGAAAAACAGTTCACTAAACAGGTTTTAGTCATTAGGACTGATAATGGAACAAAATTTAAGAATGCTGATTTTGATGAATTCTGTAGGTCTAAAGGAATTAAGAGACAATTTAGTAATCCTAGAACTCCATAACAGAATGGAGTAGCTGAAAGGAAGAATAGGACATTAATTGAGGCTGCTAGAACTATGTTGGCTGATTCACTTTTGCCAAATACCTTTTGGGCAGAAGCAATCAATACTGCATGTTATGTATTAAACAGAGTCCTAGTAACTAAGCCTCAAAACAAAACACCTTATGAACTCTTGACTAATGTAAAGCCAAACATAAGTCATTTAAAACCTTTTGGGTGTCATGTGTCCATACTAAATACTCTTGATTATTTGGGAAAGTTTGATAGAAAGTCTGATCCAGGATATCTTGTAAGATATTCATTGCAAAGTAAAGCATATAGGGTTTACAATTTGGCAACTAAGAAAGTTGAAGAAAATGCTCATATCAATTTCTTAGAAAATAAACCCAATGTTCCAGGAATAGGATATGCTTGCATGTTTGATTTAGATTATCTAACTAACTCCATGGATTACTACTCTTTGCAAAAGGATTGTCAAACTAACAATGCAGGTGAGGAGTCAAATTGCAACTAATGTAGGTACTCAAGAAGATGTTTCTTCATCAGATGATGATATTCATATCTATGTGCCAAACATGCCTACTGTTACTCCCCTGTCTGCAACTCCCAAGAAGCAAACCATGCCATCAAATGATGATCAAGCCTCCCAGGAGCTTCAGAGGCTTCAAGATCAAGAAAAGAATGCTACATCTGCTAATAAGCATTCATGAGAAGAGTCTTTTGAGTCACAACACTCAGCAGTACATACTATACCTAGCGGTACTTCATCTACAAGTACTGCTAAGTCAAAATCTGCTAAATCTGCTGACTCACTAGTAGAGATTTTGCAAGCATTGGATGATGAAGACTTATATGCCAGTCCAGCTGAAGGAATCTTCTCCAAAGCTTCCTATGATGAGCAGGGTGCAGTAACTGATTTCAACAATTTGGAAACAGAAATTCCAGTCAGTTCTATTCCCACTCATAAAGTCAACAACAACCATCCTGCTACACAGATTATTGGTGATCCAAAATCTGCTGTACAAACCAGAAGACAACTGCAAACCAATATTGAAACTCATGCACTAGTGAGTTATGTCAAACAACAGCAGAGAACAAATCATAAAGATACACAGCATTGTTTGTTTGCATGTTTCTTATCTCAAGTAGAGCCCAAAAACATCTCTTAGGCTCTTGATGAAGAAAGTTGGGTAGATGCCATGCAAGAAGAATTAACACAATTTGAGCTACAAAAGGTTTGGATTCTTGTGGATCTTCCCTCAGGTAAAAGAGTAATTGGTACTAGATGGGTCTTCAGGAACAAGAAGGATGAAAGAGGGGTTGTTGTGAGGAACAAGGCAAGACTTGTTGCTCAAGGCTATAGACAGGAAGAAGGGATAAACTATGATGAGGTTTTTGCACCAGTGGCAAGGATAGAAGCCATTAGGTTATTTTTGGCCTTTACATCATATATGGGATTTAGAGTCTATCAAATGGATGTGAAAAGTGCCTTTCTATATGGTACTATTTCAGAGGAGGTATATGTCTCACAACCTCCAGGTTTTGTAGATCCTAAATTCCCCAATAGAGTCTACAAAGTTATCAAAGCACTTTATGGTCTGCATCAAGCTCCAAGGGCCTGGTATGCAACTTTATCCAACTTTCTGCTAGAACATGGATATAGGAGAGGAACCATTGACAAAACTCTGTTCATCAAGAAAAATGCCAAAGACATAATTCTAGTTCAAGTCTATGTTGATGACATCATTTTTTGTTCTACCAAGAAGACATGGTGTGAAGAGTTTGAAGCTTTGATGAAAGGAAGATTTCAAATGAGTTCTATGGGAGAACTAACTTTCTTTTTAGGACTGCAAGTCAAACAAAGGAAAGATGGAATATTTATCAGCGAAGATAAATATGTTGCTGAAATCTTAAAGAAATTTTCATGTATGGATCCAAGGAGTACAAGCACACCTTTTGAAGCCAAGAAATCTTTATCAAAAGATGAACATTGAGAAGATGTTGATATTCATCTCTATAGGTCAATGATTGGTTCATTGATGTATCTTACTGCTTCAAGACTAGATATAATGTTTGTTGTGTGTGCCTGCTCAAGATTCCAAGTTCATCCAAAGGTGTCACATCTATATGCTGTGAAAAAGATTTTTAAATATCTTAAAAGTCAACCTAATTTAGGATTATGGTATCCTAGAGATTCCACCTTTGAATTGGAAGCGTACTCAGATGGTGATTATGCTGAAGAAAATCATGATAGGAAATCCACAACAGGAGGTTGTCAATTCCTAGGCAGAAGACTCATATCATGGTAGTGTAAGAAGCAAAGCATTGTTGCTACTTCTACAACTGAAGCTGAATATGTAGTTGATGCTCATTGTTGTGGACAAGTACTTTGGATTCAAAATCAATTGTTGGACTATGGGTTTAACTTCATGAACACCAAGATTTACATTGATAATGAAAGTACTATATGCATTGTCAAGAATCCAGTATTTCACTGCAAGACTAAGCATATTGAAATAAGACATCACTTTATAAGAGATGCTTATGACAAAAAGCTTATTCAAGTCTTGAAGATTCATAGACAACAATGTAGCTGATTTGTTGACCAAGGCATTTGATGCAAAGAGATTCAAATTCTTGGTAACACACATTGGTATGCTCAACCAATAACATGCTGCATATGTTGAGGGGAGGTAATAGCTATACAAGTTTTATATAATTTTTATTGTATAGTCTATGTTTTGTGTTTTTGATGTTATTGCAGGTTTATAGAAAAAGATAAAAGAGGTTACATGTCTAGTGGAAAGCATGAACTGGTCAAAATTATGAGGTACTGTTGTTACTCCAAGTACCGCTAGCACAAAACCAAGTACCGCTACATGTCCGTTGTACCGTTAAGGGTCTCTTTTGTAAATTTGGCAGTTTCTTCACGCTTGGGTTTGTTATTTACTTAAATACTTACCCCAATTACACAATTGATTCACCTAACCTTTTATTTTTATCTCTTGATTCTATAACCTTCTCTCTAATCTTTCGATCATCAAAAATACTAATGGTTGCTTTACAAGTAATCTCTAAGCATAATTTGGTTGCGAATCTTGCTACGAATGATGACTCTCTTGGTTTCCATGAGATGCTTGGTTTCCTATCTCAAAGTCATGTTCGCTTTGCACTCACTGTAAGTCCAGTTGTCTCTATACCCATTGTTGAACAATTTTGGGATACTGCTGTGTTAGGTACTCGTTTTGATCAACCTTGCATTAAGGCTAGGGTGAATCATAGGAATATATATGTCACTGAGGTACTGCTACGAGCAAGTTTGAGACTTAATGATGAAAATGGACTTAGTATGCTTAATAATATAGAGATTCATGATGGCCTTGCAGCCATGGGCTATGGGGGTGGTAGGGAAAGTCTTACTTTCTTTAAAGCATTATTTTCACCTCAATGGAAATTGCTTTTTAATGCTATTATTCACTGTTTAAATTCAAAAAGTACATCTTTTGATCAAATACCTGCTGCATTGGCATCTGCTGGTATTTGTCTAGCAAATAACAGGGTTTTTAATTGCTGAATTTGTCTAGCAAATAACAAGAAAGAAAATTGTTGAATTGGAAGCTAGCCTACTCAAGTTAAGGAACAAAGTGTCATCTTGGATGAGGCAATATAGATCTGTTCAGAAAACTGCAATCAAGAAGCAAAGATTCAGGAACCACAAGAAAAGGCAACTGAATGCAACCAAACAGGGGAGGAATAATGAAGAACATGGAAGGAACAATGAAGAACAACCACCTTCTTCTGATAATCAAACAAGGATCTCTGGAAATGACATCAATTTTGAATTGGATGAAGATGTCATGGGGACTTATAAAGATGGAACTGGTTTAGAGACTGGTGTGGATGGACCTTCAGATATGGAGATTCAACAGCAAGACCCACAACCTACTCCAAAGGAACCACAAGTTCAAGAAATGTTGGTAACTCAGCTAGAGGAACCACAAGTTCAAGAAAAGTTGGTAAATCAACCAGAGGAGCCACAAGTTGTAGAAACATTGGCAACTCAGCTTGAACCATCATTTCAATCACCACTTCGAGCTAATTGGAGTGCTTTCTATGAGAAGTTGGAGGAAATTTCTATTCAGTTTCCTGCTCCATCACCACAAAGCAATAAATCAGATAAAACTGAAGAAGTGCAAGTTGATATGATGGCTTCTATCGAAGATAAAGTATCTGTGGATGCACAAGTGATTGAAGAAACAAGTGTGTCTAATACTAGTGAAGTCAACTTTGTTGAAGATCCAAGTACTACTAAGCCAACTAAGCCGACTGCAAGTACTGCTGACATTGTTGAAGACCCAAGTACTGCTAAGCTAACTAAGCCGATTGCAAGTACCGCTGGTGATCATCCTTCACTAGAAAGTCAAACTTCTTTTGGAGAAAATGAGACTTTAGCCCAATTGCTGCTTGATTTAAAGAAGAATTTAGTTGAGAAGACTAAGCAAGCAGAAGTGGAGAAAAAGACACAACAAGAAGTTCTTGCCACAAAGGATCAAATTCAAGGTAAGAAAGTTCAAGCTTCACACCCTACAAAAGGTATAGTCATTCAACAGTTAGCTAATGAAGAAGTAGCTGCCAAGCTGAAGAAGAAGTTACCTAATATTAATCCAAAGGATAAGGGGAAGAAGCAATTATTGTCAAAATCTGAAGATGAAAGTGATTCAGATGATGATATAAACAAAGTCATGTACAAATTTAATCAAATAGACCATGATGAGGAATTTGCTTATAGAATGCAAGCACAAATTCGTGAAAATGAATTGCAGGAAGAACTTGCAGCAAAGCAAGATTTGCTAGAAGCTAAAAGGATACAGCAAGAATGGAACATACAAGAGTATGACAGGATTTGAGCTGAGATACATGCTAGTGAGCTTCTTGCAGACTCATTGATAGATGAAGAGAGAGATGCATATGATGAAGAAGAGAAATCAAAATTGATTGATGATCTGGTAAGGGAGCAACAAAGATTCTTTGCTGAAAAGAGAAGGAAAGAAAAGATTAAGCCTCCAACTACTATGCAGATTAGAAATTAGATGATGAACTTTCTAAAGAAAGTAAAAGGATTTACTCATATTCAGCTGGTCAAGAAGAAATTTGAAGATATTAAGACTTTGTATGAGCAAAGTAAGAGGACTGAGTTGAATTTTGTTGAGATTGGATCTGAAGCAGACAAGAAAGCTGTTGAAGAATTCAACAAACATCTGCAACAACAAAGACAATTTGGTAGTACTCCTAGAATTGAGCCAAGTACTGCTAAACCTACAAGTACATCTCCACCTATCAAGACCACTTATGTGAGGAAGAATAGAAAGGAGAAAGTAAGTTCAAGGGAGGAAGAGACTGCTCAAAGAATGAATATAGGAGTTGAAACTCAAGGTATTGCTCAGACTAAAAATGTACAAGTAGTACATACACAGTCAACAGTACATACAACAGTACATACTGAGGAAACGGTACATACAAGCTTGGAAGAGGGTTCAACAGAACTTGAGGGAATTTCCAAGAGTGTTAAAAGGAAAAGATCAACAAAGCTAAAGAAGAAAGCTAAGAGAGCTAAAACAACAGCAGAAGATAGTGATGATGATGAGAGCTTAAGGAAGTACTTAAAGATTGTGAAATTTGAAGATCAATGTACTGATACAGAGATTTCTGGAAAAAGAGCATCCAATGTTAAGTGGATTTACTCTATAGATCAAGGACTTGAAGCTCATGGAATTCAGAGAACTGATGGCACAACAAGAATATTCAGACTTTTGGAAGATATTCTTCACATTCTTGACAGACAAGATATTCAAGATCTTTTAAGGTTAGTTCAAGAAGCCAGTGCAGGTAAAACTGAAGTATCACTATTATATAGGGAATTTCTCTTTATGTATGAGCCACACAACTGTGATCAAGAAATGTTGAAGGTATTAGAAGATCAGGTTCCTAGTTACTGGAGATATTACAGGTCATGTGGATTGCATATTTTGGATGTAGATGATGTTACATACTATATGCTGCAAGAGAAAACTTACCCCTTCAAAAGAAAATTGTTGGAAAGAATGTTAGAACAACAATTAGAAGTTATAGAAGAATCTGTTGATGCTTTGGAGTTGATCAGAATGGTTAAACAACAAATTAAGGATTTCAAAGATGAGGAAGAAGCTGAGAAAGAATCTTAAGTGTTTGACTTTCAGTCACACTTCATAAATGGTTCTCAGTTCACCATGTCTAACACACATAAGAACTGGCTAGTCCATAAGCAAACGGTTTGTGGTAAAGACTTATCAAATCCATTGAAATCTGATAGTTTGCTAAAAACTATATGGTTCTAACTCACCTTGTTTCGAGACAAAGAGTTGGCTAGTCCTAGACAAACGGTACTAGGTAAAGACTACATCAAATCCGTTGATGGTTGACAATTTACCAAAATTGTAAGGTTTTCATTACACCTTATTCTTTGTGAATAAAGTATTGGCTATTCCAGAGTGTACAACTAACTGGTAAAGAATTTATCAAATCCGTTGATAGCTGGTGATTTGCTAAAAATCATGAAGCCAATACAGATTGGTGTTTGTTGTTAACTGTTTTATTTCAGGTATGAAGATTGCAGGAAAAGAAGTATTAAAAAAAATATAATACTTAGAAGGTTTTGTTATCATCAAATCAAGAGAAATATTTATGATCAAGAGTTAAAGGACTAAACTCAAGAAGACAATAACTGATGCTGCAAAGATGAATGAATGTTTAGAAGACACAAGAAGATCATAGTTTGAAGACAAAGATGATGCTCATAATGTTTGAAGATTATATTATCAGAAGAAGATCTACATTTGAAGTGTTTGGCTACATTCAGTTGGATACAAATATAAATTACCAAGTTCAATCCAAGGATGAAGGAAAGACTGAAGACATGTATTATTATACATCCAGTACAAGAGAAACAAGAAGAAAAGAAGTTATCATTTCTTGTTTAGGGGAGGATTGTTGGGAATTATTTGTTAAGTGTCAAGTACCGTTAGTATATTCCAAGTACTGTTAGTGTTATGTAAGTACCGTTAGTGTTAACGCGGTACATAGTAAGTACTGCTACTTATAAAGTAAGTACTGCTATGATGATTAGGACGAATATATCTTTGTATAAGATATATCATAGTTATAGTTAGAGTATATCTTATGTGATATACCTAAATAGTTAGAATATTGATAATATACTAGGTGATTACCCACGCATAGCGGCGGAAATTGCATAGCGACAGATAACTAACGGTACGTCAAATTGTGGTAAGATAAAAATGTATTTAAAAAGAGTTGGAACATGCGATAATTTAATGCTAGAAAAAAATATTGAATAAAAATGTAAAACATATAACAACACACGTTACTCGTCACGTAAAACTTCTTGATAGTTAGTACACAACATTTGAGATGTATAATCCTGCTTGGTCCGAACTCTTTGATTGATTTAACTAATACTGTTGTAGTTGTATACTTGTATGCGATATTCCTCTAGGCTATATAGCCCGGCCCATTGAATTGATAGCTTTAAGAATTAATTAAGATAAGATTAATATACTTTAATTGTTAAGATATCGAGCGTCATAATCGTAATTCTACACTGAAAACAACAAACATGAGTTATAATGAATGAATGATTTAAGATAGAGTTAGATATCATGCGTCATTATCGTAAGTTTATACTGAAAAAAATTTCACATGAGTTATAATAAATGTGTAAAAGAAAAATAAAATTACACATACATTATAGTTGAAAAAGTACAAAAAAGACACTCATAAATCATAATTTATAAAAACTTTCTTTACACACATCATTTATTGTAGCATTCGATATAAAAGATTACCTCGTGTGAAACATTTGAATTTCTAACTTGATTTGGTTGTGTTTTTTTCATATTGATAAAAAAAAATTAATCTCCTATATCAAAAAAAGAAAATATAATCCACGTCTCCAACTATAAACTATCACATTATGTTGTGTTAAACTTGCAAAAAAACATACGTAAATAATATGAGTTGTTTTTTTTCATGATGCTCAGCTCTCTTTTGCACAAAATAGTTTCCAATAACAACCTCAACTAAATCACAATTCTATATAGCATAAGTACACAATTTAAGATAAGAATATGTTATACATTTGTACTTAATTTAAACATCATATATCACAAAACTTCAAAACATCAAAACTCCTACAGGAATTATGGTATTAAATCTTTTACACCATAGGCGAAGAGGTCACTTGGTTCAAATGGTTGCAGCATGCTTCAACTGATGGTATTCCTATTTAACTTGAATACGTAATCAAAAGAAACTCGAGCTTGGTAGTTATTCCCATTTTCCATCATAAAACACCTCATCACACCTTTACACGTTCATAGGGATTCCATACCTTTTTAAGCAGATGCAACCGCACTATGCCTGACCGGATCACCATTAAGAACTGATAGGACTTCAATAATAGACACTTTAACATGCACTATACATGACTTGATCACCAGTGAGAACTGATAGAACCGATCACCAATAAGTACATGAGACTGATAGTCAGTAAGCTCTACTAACCCCAATTACCGAACAGATTACGAATGCATAATTAATATCAACAACAATATTAAAACTATTACATCATCACTGTCTAAGTGTATCTCGCTGCAAGGCCTCGTCCATCTCCCACAAGTCGTCATTCTCAAAGGCACAAGCACAATTAAATGGTCAACAAAATCAAGAAAATCAAACAAGCAAAAGTATCATATTCGTGAAGAAAAAACTAAAGCACAACATACCGTCTGGCCCAACCTTGTCGATAGCATCAGCGAACAAACGAGTTTCATCAATATCATCGTTTCATGCAAAAATACACACAATAGCTAAAAAAACTAAGAAAACTAATCTTATTAGAAGACAATTTAATGTAAACCAAACTCCGATTATTTCTTTAACTTAAGATTATTGAAGTTATCACCACAAAAAGGTAACCTTTACTATAAGAGCATGTAAATTTTAGAGTTCAACTATCATGCTAAGAAAGTCATCATGAAAGGTTACAACATATTAGTAACTGAGTATTGTGGTATTTTCCTACACACTTAATATAGTTAATTTTTTTATGCACTCGTTAATCATTAGGACATTAAAATATAGATTCAATACCACGGCAAAATGAGGCCCTAATACCCCTAATTTTGTCAGAAAATAGCATGCCTAACGTTTATTTGTGAGAACCAAAAATTTTATAGACCGGCACATTTGTGACAGTAGATAACACACGTAAATGCTCGTCTATGGAAACAAAATCAGGCCCCCAAACACCCTTTTTTGACACCAAATAACGTGTTCAAACGCCCTATTTATGACACCAACGCAAAACAACTTTCTCCTTATATCAATGCACCTAAATATAACTCTAAATAGAGTGAAATAAACAGATACAGTTTTATCTATACGACCCATTCTTAATCTTTCTCTATGAAGTTTTGATACTATTTGTTGCGAGTTTCTAGAGATAATATGTAACTGTCACTTGAGTATGAAATTCAACTGTGGATTATATTAAAAAGCTAGTGTCTGGATTCTATTAAAAAGCTAGTGCTTCGATGTACGTTTTAAAAAATCCAAACATATTAGATTAAAATTATTACCACTGTAAAACCTATAAAGTTGTAATCATAGTATAGGTGGAACTCAAGAACATCCATGGTTATTTTGAAACCAGTTGTATCAGTGACTTTGAAACAGATTTTCTTTTGATTTTGAAAAGGCATTGAGATCAAACGGGAATTCGTAGGTGGTGTTAATGCTTAACAAAAATGGTCTGGCATTATATTAAAGATTCCACATTACCTTTTTTACTTGAATGTTGCTGGGTAATTGTGACTTCCATTAACTTCAACAACACCAAAAACTTCCTGCACATTACATGTGATAAAACCCAAAATTGGTTACCTCGTAGGAGTAGCACATATTCTAATAACAAAAAGTGAATATGTAAAAGTAGACTTACTTCACAAAGAAAAGTTTTCAAACCACCTCGTTGACATCAACATCTGCAAAGCGTCTCATCAAATCTAAACCCCGACATTTAAAAAATGATACCTGCAAGCTCATAGGATTTAAAAAATGATATTAGTATATATTACATACAATCTTGACAATATTGTCAAAATGATGTTTTACCTTTGCGGTGGATTCAAATTATAATTTTGAAACTTGCCAATTCTGATTAATCACCACTTTTGATAAAAAAAAACTACTTTTAGGATCAGATGCGTACATTCACGTCTTTGTGTAGTGTTCCTTATGTCAACTTTATACAACCATCATGACGCGTCACACCGGGAGCCATCACTTTTCGTGGTGGCGTCAATGTGCTTTACCAAAATAGTCTGATTTGTCGACCTGTGATGTACTACTATCCCTAAATCAACAACACCTGTCAAATCCAACTTTAATAGTAGCTCAAAGTCCGTCCTCACTACGATATGTAAATTTGATAAGTATGCACATGCTATAAAGTTAAACAAATAAGTAACATTTCAGACATTGTTATGAACGTGTCAGAAAAAAGGACAACTAAGGTTAAGAACAGGTTATATTGATGGTTATCATTTTTAAAAGGGTCATATTACTTTCAATTAAATTTTATCGTAAGCTTAAGCCTTTATATGGTAAAAATAAACGTGGTTACAAATTAGAAATCGTGTTATCCGGCCAACGTTCGTTGCTAATTTTTGCACTAACCTTTTAGAATAATCATCTATTTCTAATAAAATGCATTAAAACGTTTTATGCATATTGGACACACTTTGAGGTTTGAGCGACTTAACACAATACAATCCTTAATGATAGTGATGCCCTCAAATGATGAATAACTACCCAAAAGCATTAAATTCAAATTCAACAATCTTTGCAGAGTCTGTTTGGATGTTCTTATGATATTTTACTGGGTGTTAAATGGTTGTTGATAAAATATTATTCTCCCATAGTCTGCACATAGACGCAAGTTAAAACAACACTAAAATAGAGAATTAGCTGATATGTATGAGGTGAAACACTTTCTAACCTTGTCATGGGAACAATGAACAGGCAATAGTAGAAAGTGAAATCCAAAGCCGCAAATCAAAACACCCCTTTATAATATCTCAATACAAATTTCATATGTAATGTAACTTACATGTTAACTCTATATTCATTATCGGTCTTCTTCTTGGATTCATTGGTTATTTTTTCAATTAGTACAATGTGGCAT
This sequence comes from Glebionis coronaria, assembly GCA_025667525.1. NCBI lineage: Eukaryota > Viridiplantae > Streptophyta > Magnoliopsida > Asterales > Asteraceae > Glebionis > Glebionis coronaria. The sequence continues at coordinate 228,646,601 of CM046880.1, forward strand.
ACAACATTCTATATTTTTAACTCGCATTTGAATCTGCAATGCAAATTTCATCAATGAGTTGAGAATCATATTATAATAAGTGACATACTTCGTAAAGTATCAATGAAGTCATGAACTATATATTACCTCATAGGGAGAGTTTTCGATACGATCGCCAAGAAAAACTTCACCAAGATTCTCAGCACTGTCAACTATGTTATTCGGGTGTCAATATGGGATGGAGTAGTAAGAATAAATTTTGAAACGTATAAACTTTTTGGTATTTATTTAGCAAAACTTTAACATTTGATATGTTTGAGATTGAAAAAGTATAAATGAGTTGTGACTTATTATGCTAAAATAAAGAATGTAATACTTGAAGCATAACAGTAAAAGAAAATGTAAGTAAGTCTCACCAGCATACTCCAAAGCCAAATAATCGAAAGCCCCCGTGGAAAAGCACAAAAAAATGTTATAAACATGTTAAATACATTGACCAAATCACAAAAAGCCACTGATATGCTTTAATATTATTTCGGTTTAAGAAATTACCTCAAGATGTCACGTCACATGTATATCATGATCTTAAGCTTCTGAATCCATTTAACACAACATTTAACATAATGAAACAAAAGCACACTAACAACTATTGTAACAGCTAAAACTCTATCAACGGAAATTCAATGCCTATGAAAAAAGTACTCGTTCATCCTTAGTGAAACCTTTTTTTTATCTAATTTGTTTTCATTCAACTTTCTTTCAGGAAACTAAGGAAAATATATGAAATATACTAAACCAATCAAGCTTAACAGTTTACATAAGATTCTAAAAAATAAAGGTTCACCTTGACTAACCTTAGTTACAGCCATATAATTCTCATTCCTACCTTTTCCATAGTGATAACATACGTATCATCTTCACACGGATGAATCATCAGCACATGGATGTATCAATCAAATTGTATTTTTGATTGTATCTAAAACGAAACCTAATATTCAAAAACAAAAGACATTGATTCTATGATTAATTATTAATCAATAAAAGAATTAGATTGACTGTGATTAAAAAAAGAGATGATGGTATTAACCTTTGATTACTGGTGATATGAAGTGGTGATGAATCGGTGTTATTTATATAGTATACAGGAAGATGGTATGGAAGTGTATAGAGGAAGTTTGATAAAGTTTAAAACATTTTGCATTTCATTGTTTCAACATTTCCTATAATAGTCCTAATTAAACACGCCAACAAAAATTTGTTAAATATGGAATTGTTGAAAATTTCAAGTTTTTCAACTTTTGAGATGAGCCTTTTATAATGTAGTATAGATCGTATGTGATATAGTTATCTTTATAGAATATTCTAAGGTTTCTAGGGTTCCTTACTCTATAAAAGGAACATAGGTACAATGTCTTTCATGTACCTCATACAAGTCGATTAATAAGAGAATCGAATAGTTAAAAGTAATTTTGTTCTTCTGTGCTTTATAAGTTAGATTCCGCATAACTTATTTAGTATTAGTAAGAGTGCTCAAAGTGTTTTAGTTTGATTACAAACTATTATACTAATTCTTAACAGAATATAGATCCAAGCAAAGGGATCAACAAGGTGGAAAACCAGGTGGTGAAAGGAAGTTGTTTGAACGATAACTGAGCAAATTGCGGTCACCTTGAGGACGTGCTTGATAGCCTCCCGTAGAAAAGTTACCGTTAGCGGCATACACATTTTCTGGATTTTCATGAGTCGAAGGACAATCGGTGTATGAATGAGATCCCCCGCATATTTCACATAACTGACTCAAAGCATTAACTTTCGCATTGATGTTTTTGGTATTGTTAGCGGTTTTTAGAGCAAGTGTTTCAACAATCGAAGTAAGCTTATCAATTCTCTTGTCGGCGTAACTAGTACTAGTAGTAGCCACATTAGCCCGAACACTCTTAGTTTGCACTCTAGACTTATTCTCAATAATATCCCATGCGGCATTAGAAGACTTAACCAAAATGTTACCCCCCGAGGCACTATTTAGTGAATCTTGGTCATTCATGCTTAAACCATTGTAAAAAGTATTAATTTGATGTACTTTTGTGAAACCATGTTGTGGACACTTTCTTAAAAGTTCCTTAAAACGGTCCCAAGATTCACTAAATGTCTCACCGTACTTTTGCTCAAAGTTAATGATTTCATTCCGCAAAGCGGTAGTACGTAAGGGTGGGAAAAGTAGTTGATGAATTTGGTCTCTAAATCCGACCACGTAAGAATACTTTGTGGCAGTTCCTTATCAAGCCAATGGCGGGCTTGTCCCTCTAAGGAGAAAGGAAAAAGTTGCAAGCGAATCACCTCTTGTGAAACCCCATTATACTTGACCGTATTAGTGAGTTGAAGGAACCTTTTGATATGGTCGTCAGGATCATCAAGTGTACGGCCCAAGAATGGTTGAGCAGAGACCACTTGAATGAAGCCGGATTTAAGCTCAAAGTTGTTGCCTCCAATCTCGGGTATGACAATAGCATCGGTGTTGCCCTCTACTTGCGATGGCAAAAGCTCGATCATTGGTCGATTGTACATGGTGACAATAGTTAGAGTTACGAATTCGGCTTGAATTGCTTTCTTCTTACGAGCACGGGTATGCATACATACCTACAAAAAGAAAAGAACGATAGACAAGAAATATTTTTGGATTTTTATGGGTTTCTAATGTTTTTGGATTTTTGAAAATTTTTAATTTTTGTGGATTTTTGAATATTTTAAGCAAGAAACATAACGTTCAAAAATGAACGGATCCCAAAATCCAACGCGTCATTCACTAAAAACCGTTAATCTTAACGAAAAGAGACAGCAGCGGCGCCATTTAATACAAGGGTTTACCTCGTATGAAAGTTCGTTGATTCCAGTCTTTTCGAATTGATTACTAGTTAAAAGTGCGACTAAGTCGTTCTTGGTGGAAAATGAAATGGTTTGATTATCTATGAAAATGTCGTTGCGTAAAATGAAAGCTTTAAAAATTAAACTAAAATTACGAGTTAAAAATAAATGATTAAAAACTTAATGGTGAATTTAAAACATAAGACTTTGTAAAACTAAAAACTTAACCCCATCGGAATGTCCTTGATCGGAATCCCATCGGAATGTAACAAATGAATTCTGTCGGAATAATGAAGAAAAGCATCGGAATAATGCACGGTATCGGAATGACTATCTTTCGGAATAACAACCAAAGTATCGGAATAATGAAGATTAAAGCTATCGGAATGTAATTCTATCAGAATGTAATGTCTGTCGGAATATGGCTGTTGAAATTTTGGCAGCGTTTCGTCAAAATAAGCCTTATACCCAATCGCAATGTACGATGCCAGGAGCAATCGCAACCAACGATCGGAATAAATGATCGGAATACTCTATATGAATAATCGATCACAAAGTAAAACCCTAAGGGTTATTGCGATCTCAAAGCTGAATCGGAATTGCTGTCGCAATATGTAAACCCTAAGCTTTTGTGATGGAAAAACAAAAGGTATTCGGATGGAATAAAGTAAGCTAACATCCAATAAGCACTTCCAATAAGAACTTATCAAAAACTTAACAAAATCAATATTAAGAAAAACCAAAAAAATAAGCTATGAATGAAAACTTATCAAAACACCAAATAAGCAAACTTTATAAGATGAACTTGAAAAAACGTAACTTTTTATAAAACTTAAACGTTAATAAGCTAAATACAAAGTAAGCCAATAAGCATGGTAAGCTCAAAGCTTAATCCGTATAAAACTTAGATAGAAACCAAAAGATAAACTTTTTAATCAATCAAATATCAAGATTAAACAAAATCAAAGATGATTTCGGATCAAATATAAGTAAAAATCAAGAAAGGTAGAAAGAGATTGAAGATGAAAAACATAACTTGAACTTGTAAATTAATGATTCCAAAATACAAGAGTGAATTAAAGAATAAACATGAAAGAAAGAAAAGATGAAATTCTAGTGAGAGAAAGTTAAACACTTTCTCTCTCTCTAAAAATGAAAACTACAAAAAGAAAATGAACTAGCTAAGAATTAACTAACACCCTCCTAATGTGTCATTAGGAGGGTATATATAGGAGGTGGGGAGGTGCATGTGTTGCTTCCTTTTTCTTTCTTCTCGTCTTGTCTCGATTTAAATTCTTTGTCTTTCTTGACGTTGTCTCGGGATTTGTCGATATAAATTGAACTTGTCTTATAATTTTCTTCTTCTATTAGACTTGAGTTCTTTGACTTCATTCAACTTTCGTCTTTAGACTTTTTCTTCGATAAATCTTCAGAATAGGCCTTGGACTTCCGTTCTTTTTGCACTCTTGATCTTTTGACTTCGTCTTTTGTCTTTTTCTTCGATAAAAGCTCGTGATAGCCCGTGTTTTCTCCCTTATTCATATTTTTATCATGAAACACAATAAAAACACAAACCACGCATAATTCCGACTTTTACGACATAAAATACACGTTTTGGTCTTGTTATTATTGGAAATAAGTGGTAAAAGGATAAGTGTTTTCACACTTATTACCTAACTTGATCTGGTACAATACTAATATCATTGGTAATGTTTGGTAGCTCAGATATTTGTCTGAACCATAGACCGAGAGTATTGCCATGAGAGCTGCTTTCGCGGTATTGAAATCGTCACAGTCTGAATCGTATGCATCGAGATCATCAGCTTGATACACTGCATTTTGAGTTAGAGCTGCTTGAATTCCATCGTTGTCCACAACCCCTAGATCAGCAAGAAAGGCTAATTCCTCTGCATCTAACTCGCTACCACGTGACGGAGCCTCAACCAGTAAGACCTTATCTTTAAACCATGAAGCATCACTCCTTCTTTTTTGCTGAATTCATTGCCTTGCTATGTGACCCTCCCCCTTGCAGTTCTACTAAGTCACGGTTTTTGGTTTTGAAGCAAAATTTCCACTAGAAGTAGCAATATAGGTCCGTGCTCTCGTCTTCACACGGATGAATCATCAGCACATGGATGTATCAATCAAATTGTATTTTTGACTGTATCTAAAACGAAACCTAATATTCAAAAACAAAAGACATTGATTCTATAATTAATTACTAATCAATAACAGAATTAGATTGATTGTGATTAAAAAAAGAGATGATGGTATTAACCTTTGATTACTGTTGATATGAAGTGGTGATGAATCGGTGTTATTTATATAGTATACAGGAAGATGGTATGGAAGTGTATAGAGGAAGTTTGATAAAGTTTAAAACATTTTGCATTTCATTGTTTCAACATTTCCTATAATAGTCCTAATTAAACACGCCAACAAAAATTTGTTAAATATGGAATTGTTGAAAATTTCAAGTTTTTCAACTTTTGAGATGAGCCTTTTATAATGTAGTATAGATCGTATGTGATATAATTATCTTTATAGAATATTCTAAGGTTTATAGGGTTCCTTACTCTATAAAAGGAACATAGGTACAATGTCTTTCATGTACCTCATACAAGTCGATTAATAAGAGAATCGAATAGTTAAAAGTAATTTTGTTCTTCTGTGCTTTATAAGTTAGATTCCGAACTTATTTAGTATTAGTAAGAGTGCTCAAAGTGTTTTAGTTTGATTACAAACTATTATACTAATTCTTAACAGAATATAGATCCAAGCAAAGGGATCAACAAGGTGGAAAACCAGGTGGTGAAAGGAAGTTGTTTGAACGATAATTGAGCAAATTGTGGTCACCTTGAGGACGTGCTTGATAGCCTCCCGTAGAAAAGTTACCGTTAGCGGCATACACATTTTCCAGATTTTCATGAGTCGAAGGACAATCGGTGTATGAATGAGATCCCCCGCATATTTCACATGACTGACTGAAAGTATTAACTTGCGCATTGATGTTTTTGGTATTGTTAGCGGTTTGTAGAGCAAGTGTTTCAACAATCGAAGTAAGCTTATCAATTCTCTTGTCGGCGTAACTAGTACTAGTAGTAGCCACATTAGCTCGAACACTCTTAGTTTGCACTCTAGACTTATTCTCAATAATATCCCATGCGGCATTAGAAGACTTACCAAAATGTTACCCCCCGAGGCACTATTTAGTGAATCTTGGTCATTCATGCTTAAACCATTGTAAAAAGTATTAATTTGATGTACTTTTGTGAAACCATGTTGTGGACACTTTCTTAAAAGTTCCTTAAAACGGTCCCAAGATTCACTAAATGTCTCACCGTACTTTTGCTCAAAGTTAATGATTTCATTCCGCAAAGCGGTAGTACGTAAGGGTGGGAAAAGTAGTTGATGAATTTGGTCTCTAAATCCGACCACGTAAGAATACTTTGTGGCAGTTCCTTATCAAGCCAATGGCGGGCTTGTCCCTCTAAGGAGAAAGGAAAAAGTTGCAAGCGAATCACCTCTTGTGAAACCCCATTATACTTGACCGTATTAGTGAGTTGAAGGAACCTTTTGATATGGTCGTGAGGATCATCAAGTGTACGGCCCAAGAATGGTTGAGCAAAGACCATTTGAATGAAGCCGGATTTAAGCTCAAAGTTGTTGCCTCCAATCTCGGGTATGACAATAGCATCGGTGTTGCCCTCTACTTGCGATTGCAAAAGCTCGATCATTGGTCGATTGTACATGGTGACAATAGTTAGAGTTACGAATTCGGCTTGAATTGCTTTCTTCTTACGAGCACGGGTATGCATACATACCTACAAAAAGAAAAGAACGATAGACAAGAAATATTTTTGGATTTTTATGGGTTTCTAATTTTTTTGGATTTTTGAAAATTTTTAATTTTTGTGGATTTTTGAAAATTTTAAGCAAGAAACATAACGTTCAAAAATGAACGGATCCCAAAATCCAACGCGTCACTCACTAAAAACCGTTAATCTTAACGAAAAGAGACAGCAGCGGCGCCATTTAATACAAGGTTTTACCTCGTATGAAAGTTCGTTGATTCCAGTCTTTTCGAATTGATTACTAGTTAAAAGTGCGACTAAGTCGTTCTTGGTGGAAAATGAAATGGTTTGATTATCTATGAAAATGTCGTTGTGTAAAATGAAAGCTTTAAAAATTAAACTAAAATTACGAGTTAAAAATAAATGATTAAAAACTTAATGGTGAATTTAAAACATAAGACTTTGTAAAACTAAAAACTTAACCCCATCGGAATGTCCTTGATCGGAATCCCATCGGAATGTAACAAATGAATTCTGTCGGAATAATGAAGAAAAGCATCGGAATAATGCACGGTATCGGAATGACTATCTTTCGGAATAACAACCAAAGTATCGGAATAATGAAGATTAAAGCTATCGGAATGTAATTCTATCGGAATGTAATGTCTGTCTAGAATATGGCTGTTGAAATTTTGGCAGCGTTTCGTCAAAATAAGCCTTATACCCAATCGCAATGTACGATGCCAGGAGCAATCGCAACCAACGATCGGAATAAATGATCGGAATACTCTATATGAATAATCGATCGCAAAGTAAAACCCTAAGGGTTATTGCGATCTCAAAGCTGAATCGGAATTGCTGTCGCAATATGTAAACCCTAAGCTTTTGTGATGGAAAAACAAAAGGTATTCGGATGGAATAAAGTAAGCTAACATCCAATAAGCACTTCCAATAAGCACTTATCAAAAACTTAACAAAATCAATATTAAGAAAAACCAAAAAAATAAGCTATGAATGAAAACTTATCAAAACACCAAATAAGCAAACTTTATAAGATGAACTTGAAAAAACGAAACTTTTTATAAAACTTAAACGTTAATAAGCTAAATACAAAGTAAGCAATAAGCATGGTAAGCTCAAAGCTTAATCCGTATAAAACTTCGATAGAAACCAAAAGATAAAATTTTTAATCAATCAAACATCAAGATTAAACAAAATCAAAGATGATTTCGGATCAAATATAAGTAAAAATCAAGAAAGGTAGAAAGAGATTGAAGATGAAAAACATAACTTGAACTTGTAAATTAATGATTCCAAAATACAATAGTGAATTAAAGCTTAAACATGAAAGAAAAGATGAAATTCTAGTGAGAGAAAGTTAAACACTTTCTCTCTCTCTAAAAATGAAAACTACAAAAAGAAAATGAACTAGCTAACAATTAACTAACACCCTCCTAATGTGTCATTAGGAGGGTATATATAGGAGGTGGGGAGGTGCATGTGTTGCTTCCTTTTTCTTTTTTCTCGTCTTGTCTCGATTTAAATTCTTTTTCTTTCTTGACGTCGTCTCGGGATTTGTTGATATAAATTGAACTTGTCTTATAATTTTCTTCTTCTATTAGACTTGAGTTCTTTGACTTCATTCAACTTTCGTCTTTAGACTTTTTCTTCGATAAATCTTCAGAATAGGCCTTGGACTTCCGTTCTTTTTGCACTCTTGATCTTTTGACTTCGTCTTTTGTCTTTTTCTTCGATAAAAGCCCGTGATAGCCCGTGTTTTCTCCCTTTTTCATATTTTTATCATGAAACACAATAAAAACACAAACCACGCATAATTCCGACTTTTACGACATAAAATACACGTTTTGGTCTTGTTATTATTGGAAATAAGTGGTAAAAGGATAAGTGTTTTCACACTTATTACCTAACTTGATCTGGTACAATACTAATATCATTGGTAATGTTTGGTAGCTCAGATATTTGTCTGAACCATAGACCGAGAGTATTGCCATGAGAGCTGCTTTCGCGGTATTGAAATCGTCACAGTCTGAATCGTATGCATCGAGATCATCAGCTTGATACACTGCATTTTGAGTTAGAGCTCTTGAATTCCATCGTTGTCCACAACCCCTAGATCAGCAAGAAAGGCTAATTCCTCTGCATCTAACTCACGACCACGTGACGGAGCCTCAACCAGTAAGACCTTATCTTTAAACCATGAAGCATCACTCCTTCTTTTTTGCTGAATTCATTGCCTTGCTATGTGACCCTCCCCCTTGCAGTTGTACTAAGTCACGGTTTTTGGTTTTGAAGCAAAATTTACACTAGAAGTAGCAATATAGGTCCGTGCTCTCGTGTTTAATGAACTGGGTATCCCCTGAATTGGTTGAACCATGACACTACCCTCTAGAATTTTTGCTTACAGACGAGGATTTGAAAAATTGTCAATTTATTGTTCGTTGTGAGGAGTCCTCTAAATTCTCTATGTTTTAGTGTTTGAGTCATATAAGCGGACATTGCAGCCAATACTTCAATGGGATTGTCACCTTGTTTGAATTCAGGAATAGGTATATCTGAGAGTTTATCACTATAAAAAGCTTGTGCTTGCTGAACTTCATAATTAGGATAGTAGTTATTTTGAGGATTGCTAACTTGTTATGAGTAAGCATTGTGATGAGCTTCCGATGGTGGATTAGTGAGTAGGTGAGATGGTGATGAGAATGTTGTTGATGAGCACTAGCTGGTAGTGGTAGAAGGGAATACTGTGGGTAGCTTGGTGATTGATACAAAGGCTCGTGATATGATTGCTGCCAAGACGAATAGAGTGAATTTCCATAAGGAGATAATTGGTGATTTGCAACTAAAGCAAGTGGTTCATTATTTGATGATTGTGACACACGAATTTGTTGCACATGTTTTTCGTGTTGCTTCAAATAAGCATGAACTTGATCCATGTTAATTGTATGTAGATCTTTCACCAACTTGATATCAGTAACAAAGCGACTCCATTCTTGGGGTAAAGTGTTCAAGAACTTAGTGTTGACTTGAAATTTATCAATCTTCATGTTTTGAATATTCAATTCATTAAGCAATGTAGCAAATCTCTAATAAAAATCATGAAGTATGTCCCCTGGGATGTAGGTAAACCTATCAAACAAATCATAAAGTTGACATTCACGTTCTTGTTTGGTCAACGCAGTGCCTTGCATCAAAGTACTAAGGCGCTCCCATAATTTCTTTTTGATTTCATGATGACTCACAAGTTTATGAATATATGGTGGAAGAGCTTGGAGAATTATGTTGGTTGCCTTAACATCACACTCGGCTTGAAGTTGATTTTCCGGTGTCAAATCACTAAATTTCCGAGGTCGAGTCACACCTTCTTCAATAATCGTGTCCCAATCTAATGGTCCTTTCAACATCAAGTCAAGATAAGCCTTACATTTGGTCTTCCCAACATATATAATCTTGATGTTCGTTTGTAACTCTTAAATTTTTATTACAAGGTTTAGACAAAACGAAGGACTAGAATACAAACACGGGCAAGTATACCCTTTCGTTCATAATATAGCTTGTAGTGGTAAGCCAGGATCGTTCGCTGGGACTTAATTTCATTTTGGTAATCAATATAATAATTGAAGAAAGAAATGACTGAAATAAGTAATAATAGTAACAAGTATGACTAATATGGGATAGTTCGTATAAGTTCGCGATGATGATAATAATGATAAAGTTATGTTTGTGTAGGTAAAGAGTGATAATCCTTTTCCGTCAAAATGGCATTTGCACAATTTACTTTAGTGTGATTCAAGACTTATGTTTGATTAAGCGACTAAGCTTAAAACAAGTTGCCAACGAGTTCAATACTTTATCAAAGTTTCTAAGCGGATCTCTCCAACCAAAGATTCAAAACCATAGACAAGTTCTTAAAAACTTATTATAACAATTTGCGTTTCTCAATGCCAAATTATCGTAAAAAATCAACTCTAGATAAAATATGGTTTATAGAACTAAGTGGTAAAATGGTTCTACAACATTAGCTTGAAATCAATTATAAAGGATCATATCATAGCATCATCACTAATTATAGTCACATACCCATATAGTCACAAATAGCTTAGCCTAACATAGTAATCAAAGTAACAAACGCAAAAGAGTAAGAGAACATCATACTTATATTGATCGAATGAACGAGAACACAAGTGTCACGATTGTACCGTTTCTCCAAGATTCAAAGAGTGGAATACTCTCGTTACAAGTATTTCCTAAAAGTGGATAATATTGAAAATTTACTAAGAAAGCTAAAATACTCAAGCTATGGAGTATTAGATAGAAGAGGTGTGTGTAAAATGAGTAGAAGTGGCCTCCATTTATAGTGTTGGATGAGGGAAAAAGTGCGCCGCACTTCTCCAAAAGTGCGCCGCACTTTGGAGGTGTGGAATGTGCGTCGCAATTTTGACATTGTGCGCCGCACTTTCGTGCGTTTCATAATCTTCTCTCAATAGTTTTATTTATTTGCACCTCAAGGACCCTTCTTTGTATATCTTCACTTTGCTTCCTCAAACTTTATACCTGCATGTAAAACGCAATATATTAAGTATCAAAAGATCTTATTTATAATACAAAGTGGCATTATAATAACGGATTGAATATGTATATTTAGGTCGTTATCAAATTCCTCCACACTTAGCTATTGGTTTCCCTCAAGCAATCAAAGCGAGAAACAAATTAGATTTTAAAACTTTTAAGTATTGTGAAGTATGATAGAAAAATGATTAAATTTTTCTAAGTAGCAAAAGCAAATGACAAAATAACTTCAGCACCTCACATGGATAGTTTTTAGTTTTTAAGTTCATACGAATGTCACTCACAAAGGGTAAATGTAAGATAACACTCAAGTAGCTCGGTCATAAAATAGATAGCTACCATAGGCTCGTACATGACACATAAACATAACTGTTGTGGCGTGAGCACCAGATAAATTTTCAAAGAAGCAAAACATGATAATTGATGTGGGTTTAAGAACAAAATATGCCTTGTCAAAGTCGTAGAACAAACTATACTATAATTCTTTATTCTTTCTGTTTTTCTTTTCTTTTTCATCATTTTTTTAGAGTACACATCATATATACTTTTGACTTGACAGTGGATAGGCATCGTATCGAGATAATAGCACGAGGGATAATATAGCACATAGGTACGAGTGCAACATATTTTAGTAAGCTAGGGTAGCTTAACTAAAATGATACAATGGTGATTTATTTTGCCACTTTTCTAAAATATCTATAAATTAACCTCAATGCGGTTTAGTAAATGATGATCAATCACAAGTTCTGAAGCATACTAGATTATCGGCATTCACACAAAATAGAGTACACATCATATATGCTTTTGACTTGACAATGGATAGACATCGTATCGAGATAATAGCACGAGGGATAATATAGCACATAGCTACGAGTGCAACATATTTTAGTAAGCCAGTGTAGCATAACTAAAATGATACAATGGTGATTTATTTTGCCTCTTTTCGAAAATATTTATAAATTAACCTCACTGCGGTTTAGTAAATGATGATCAAGCACAAGTTCTGAAGCATACTAGATTATCGGCTTTCATACAAAATAGAGAAATATAAGGCTAGGTTTTCTCACATATTTGGTGGATGATTTTTGTGCTTAGTTATAGTGTCAATCAATGAGATTTTTGCTTGGCTAAAACTTTATTTATTTACAAAACATATAAATTTTTATCTTATTTCAAAAAGATCTTTATGTGGAGAAATTTATTATTTATTATTATTTTTCCTATTTGTATCCTCCTCCACACTTAAGGTTAACATCTTCCTCGAGGTGAAAACTGATAAAAATTAAAAATAGGAAAAATGCAAAGGGAAACAAGAACTTCCCGGGGCTAAGTAGAAAATTGCGGGACTTCAAGAGATGAATCCAGCTTAGAGCTCCAAGTTTGCTATTTTCCGCATGATATTATAAAACAAAGAACACATGCAAAATATATACAAGGACGGTTTTATTTATTTTACAAGTCCTCCTCCATTATTAAGTTAAAAAGTGGGGGATAAAATACAAGTTGCCTTCCGAGAAGCGCTAAGTTTAGAGTCTTCAGCCAGACGCAGCTACTCGGTTTTATTTTAAAAAGAAGGGGATCTCTTCTTCGTCGAATTCATTACAGTTTTCTTCTTCATGGTAGAGCTTGAGACTATGTCCATTGACAATAAAAGTTGTATTGTCTCTACCATATTGTTCAACATATCCAGATGGATATTGGTGTTTCACTTTATAAGGTTGATGAAATGGCATTTATACATGATCTCATCGTTCTTCTCGGGCTTTAAATGCATAAAAATCTGATAAAATACCATATATATGCTTGTGTTTGTTTACTTGCGTACTTTAGGTATGGATATCGTGAAAAAGACAAAAGATCACAAGAAACAAGGAAAAACGAACACGGGAAAAGAAGCCGCACAATGAACCGGGACCTAGTTTGTGATTTATCAAAGAAAAACCTTGAAGACTTGAAGATGTACAAGATTGAGCCCTCATTTATGAAGAAATGACACTTAATACCCTTGTATACTCATAATTACAAGTTTGGTCCCTTAAGTTTGTCAAAATTACAAAAAGGTCCTCCAAGTTTGAAGAATTGGCAAAATTAGTCCCTCCATAAATCTAAATTGTCAATAATGGTCCTTCATAAAGTCCAAGATCCAAAGAAGCCCTTGAAGTTCAAGAATATTACACTTTCTAGTCCATTAAAAATGAAGTAAACATCAAAAGGACTAAAGTTGTAATTATGCCAAAGTGGAATAAGCCCTAGAATCTGTTTTGAAAACTATTCGTGGCCAAAATGTGAAGATTGAAAGTTATTTAACAAAGGAAACGAGTTTACAAGTCTGAAATTCTTGTTATACAACATTTCCCAAAGAACAAGGAATTCTTTTGCCATTTCCAAAGTTTAAACTTAACAAACACGCGCCAAACACAAATCCCCCACTGAATTCTGATCAAACGTGTCACTATTCACACGTATGAAACCCAGTATTTACTTTTCACCAACAAAGGGGTTTTTACAATTACCTTAACTAAAACACAATTCACCTTCCCACGAATCATTCCCACGCCTAAACACACACACCCACTCACCCTATGGCCCCCACACTCAAACCCGTCCACCAATAAAAACTCACCCTCCTCTCCAAGCAAAGACACGTGGCCAAATCAACGTCCCACACTTATTACTTGGCCCCAAAGCAAAAATTAACATCCAAGATTGAATTGGACAGCTCACAACCTCAACACGCCATCAAGCACTCAAGGTATTTTTGAGACTTCATAGCTAGGGTTTCTCTTGTATTTCCATTCTAGAAACGTCTTATGTAGCCTATAAAAGGAGGCCTTAACATGTGAGAGCCCTTTTGTTCCAGATTTTAGCTAATGCTTTGTAATTCCTTTATATGAATAAAAAGTTTGATTTTCAGAAATTGTGAATTCCTTTTTGTGTTTTATGAAAGTTTGGTGTTTGATTAGCTAAAGTCTGAGTTCCATTAATCTGTTTGATTGATTTTGAGGAAAGGTTTTAAGGTTTAAAAGTCTTGTTTTCAAAAATCAAGTCATACTCTGTTTTTGGTTTACTTTTGTGTTTGTTCTTCTTAGCAGCTATTGGAAGCTGGTACTTGTTCTTGCTAGCACCTCAGCTCAAACAATCCAAGGGTTGGATGTGAGTCTTGGAGGTTTGCATCTCTAATCCCTTTTATTTTTCTGAAATTTTGTTTGAATATTGGTGAATCTGAGTATTTGATTGTGGATCTGTGTTATTGTGGTTGGTTCTTAGTTTCTGAGGTTTGATTGTTGTTATAGGGTTGATTAGATCTTGGTTTGTTGGTTAAATCACACAAATCCTTTGAAAACTTGAGAAATCAGTTTACAAAGGGGTGTTTGGGTTAACTGATATCCCAAGATTTGAGGCAACTTGTGTAGTTGTATGTTGGTGTATTGTGTTGGATCTTGGTTTGTTGGTTAAATCACACAAATCCTTTGAAAACTTGAGAAATCAGTTTACAAAGGGGTGTTTGGGTTTACTGATATCCCAAGATTTGAGGCAACTTGTGTAGTTGTATGTTAGTGTATTATGTTGGTACTTGTTTCAATGTTGTATTTGGTCATTTATCTACAACTTTTGTGGCTTGAATCATCATAATCCAACAAAGGACCATAAAATCTGATTTACTTGGTAAAACTGGCTAAAATTTTGGGGACACCTAGATCTAAGGGTAGACTAGGGTTAACAAGTGCTAAGTTTTAGTTATCACAACAGGGAAAGGGATTTGAGGGTTTAAAATTGGATTGGTGGTCATTTAGATCAGCAAAAGGATTTTGGATAATCACTTTGTTCATCAGTCAACTGTTATTGCTTGAATCTGCTTCTAATCTTTGATCCAGTGTTTGAAACAAGTTTATTTGTGCTTATTGGACTTTATTATAGCTTGTGTATGCATATGGTTCATTTTGGTTGGCTGATTCATGCTTAAACTGCTTATTTGTCATAACTGCTTATTTTCAAGGTCTGTGCTATATCTGGTGACTGTTTGCTTATTATGTGCTTATTGGCTGAATCAATTTGTGATTTCTTGCTTGATATTGACTCCTTACAACTCACTGGTTGTAAGGGTGCCTTTGTTTTCCATTGAATCCAACTGGATCTCTCTAAATTTGCAAGTCAAATAGTCAAAGGAGTGGGAACTCCTTTCCCCTACTGCTAGCCACTTCTAGTGTTATATTACATCGTGCTTATCAATAAGATGTTCTAGCTTATTTTAACCTGCAACAACTTTAATTTTGTAATAGGTGTTACTTATTTGACCCATTTGTTCATACTGGAGCATTTGAGGGGTTGACTTTGAGCTTTGACTAGAAAACCAATTACTTTGACTTTTACATAAGTGCTTATCAGCTTATTTAGCTTATTTGTCTTGGATTATTGAACTTTTCTTTGTTGATTTGTCTTAATTAAGTCATTTAGAGTCTTTTGCAACTTGAATCAAGGTCTGAGGTGGTCTAGAACTCCAAGTCGACTATTTTGCCTTTTAGTAAAATTTTACTTTGCTTATTTCTGACTTATTGGTTGAGCTTATTGGAAATTTCTTTTCACAGATCTCTTAGGCATTTCAAAAGAAGGTTGTGTGTCAAATTTGAGCTTATGGCATTGGCTTATAGATTAATGGGCCAAAAAGCCCATTAAGAATAAGTTGTTGTTCTATTAAGCTATGATAAGCTCACATTCAGCTTCTGGGCCTTCAGACTTTTGTGTTTAGAATTGAACTTTAAGCAAGACTGGTGATTTTCAGCTTATTTGGTAAAGTTTCATCTTATTGGGCCAAAAAGCCCATTTCACTTGGACTGTTTTTTATTTTAGCCCATTAGGGGTATTTTTGGTATTTCAAGTTCATTTTATGTTTAATTAGGTTAAAATAAACTAGTTTGCAAGTTTTTAGAATTTTTTATAATTTTTGGATTTTTAATAATATTTTAATATTATTTTATTATTAAATTTCATTTTTCACATTTTTGCAACTTTTATATTTTTCGTAGGTCAAATACATTAAAATGGGATTTTTAAAACTCTTAGATTAATTCTAGCATCATTTTCTTAATTTATAGAATTAATTTAATATTTTAATAGTTTTTAATCATTTAAAAATAGTTTTCCTTAGTTTAAAATTTCATAAAAATAGTTTTTATTCTAAATTAGTCAATTAAGAGGTTTACAAGGTGAAAAATCTTTATTTTGGATTTTAATAATTAATTGGATTTTTAGGGCTTTAATTAGCATTTAAAAATGAATATTTAATTAATTAAAAGGTTTGAAAAAGTTTTGATCATTTGTAAACTCTTAGTTTATTTTATTTGATTTTTGGTATTTTTGGGAATTTTTAGAATTAATTTTTATTTTGTCGGTTTTTACGGTTTTTAATTTAGTCGTCGTAGTAATAATTTTCACGTATCCGTCATTCTATTTTCTCATCCCTTCTTTCTTCAATATTAATCTCAAATATCTTTACATTTTAATCACACACATATACCTCCTTGGGAAACGAACTTTCACCTTTGGGTCATTAACACTTGATTTTCCTAAATCATTTGTTTAATACTTACCGCTCATTTACGCTCTTTTGTTTTCCTAAAAAAGATGTGTAATTTACCACAATCATTTTGGCGCCGCTGCCGGGGAAGTGTGTCGTGATTAATTTGTTATTTTGTTTTTAATATTAACCATAAATAGTATTTTTATTAGTAGAACTCTACTAATACGTATTATCGGTTTTTTTTCGTGTTTCTTGTGAAATTATTACTATATTGTATTAAGTATCACAAAAAATACAAAATATCACAAAAGTGTGAAAGCACAACCTTAATTGGGATTTGATCTCCTAATTATTGTATTCGAATCTCAAACAAAAAGAAAAATGCAAAAATAGATAAATACTTTCGTGAAGCTCGATTTTGAAAAATACAAACTATAAGGTGGGTATAAGGCGGGTATTATAAAATATACCCTAAAGAAAAAGGCTCTTAAGTGCTTCGTGCCGCCTCGTTTCTCCGCTTGCTTGTGGGTATTTTGAGATTAAAAGCTAATCGAGGGTTTTGCCGCCCAAAGTATTATTACATATCATATATATATTTGCTTGGTTTCTTTGTGATTAAACCCTCTTGAACAGTTTGGTTTTCCCCAAAGTTCTAAAGTCATTCGAAGGCATTCACTCCACGTGATCATTTTCATTCTTTTGAGGCTTCGTTAATCAAGAGTTTGATTCGAGGAGAGATTTGGTAGATTGTTGTCTACAAATACACACAAAATCCAAAAAAAAAATTAAAAACAATCAAAAACACAAAAAATTTTAAAATCCACAAAACACCCAAAAAGAATCTTCTTTGCTCACCTCCCATTCTACGTCAAGTTTATGCTAACTCGTAATCAAGCAAAACGAGCTCGTAAACGTCGTCAAAGTCAAGGAAATCAAGAGCCTTTGATTGAAGAACAAACTCCAATTGTCGAACCCGTTGTATAACCAATAGTCGCCATGGCTAATCGTACTATGATGGAGTTGCTTCAAGCACCCACCGAGGGTTTTGGAGAAGCTATTGTGATTTCCGCCATCCTTACGGAGAATTTCGAGATTAAGACGGGTTTAATGTCGATGTTACAAGCAAATAAGTTTAGAGGTCATGAGAAAGACAACCCGCATTATCACATAAGGAATTTTAATCGTCTCACCGCAACAAGCAAGTTTAAGGATGTTCCGCATGACGTCATTAAGATGATGTTGTTTCCATACTCGTTGGATGGGCCCTCAAAATTTTGGCTCGAGAAAGAACAGCCAAATTCTATTTTGACATGGGTTGATCTCGTCTCTAAGTTTGTGAACCAATTTTTTCCACCATCTAAAACAACACATTTGAAAAATGAGATTTCAAGGTTTACAAAACGAAATAATGAAAGTTTTTCAATGACATGGGAACGATTTAAGGAAATGTTACATGAATGTCCACACCATGATTTTTCGGAATTGCATCAAATATATACTTTTTACAATGGGCTTAATGATCATGAACGAGACTATTTGAATGTCTCCGCGGGTGGTAATTTTTTGTGCAAAACGACCGATGAGGCTTTAAAGATTATCGAGAATAGATCTAAGGTATATAACCCTCGTAACACACCGAGTGTTGCCAATATGGGTTCGTCATCGTCGTCATCGTCTCGTAGCATTAATTCCTTACATGATGAAGCAAATGAGGAAAATCGGTTTTTCGATAGGTTTTCGACGCTTATGACACATTGGAAAGCACAAGATGCTTTGAATTCAGCATCGGTTAAAGCGGTTGAAAAGAGTTGTTTATCTTGTGGTGGAGCTCATGATCATTCCGAGTGCATTATCGCCGGTGGTAACACTTCGAGTGCTTATGTAGCAACGGGAACTTACAACCAAAACGGCCAAGGTTCCCGCCCAAATCAAGCTCCCCTAAATCAAAATGCTAACAACTATCGAAACAACAATCAAAATGGTGGTTATCAAGGCAATTCACGTAATTACAACAAAGGGAATTATCAAAGTGGGAATGGAAAAGTTTCAAATCAAAACCAAAATCGTGATTTTTAAAACACTACACAAGGTTTTCAAAATGCTCACACTAAAAATCTAAATGGAGAATTTTTGGATTATGCAAAAGCAAACGATGCTAAGTTTGATAACATGCAACGTGAGATGATTAGCTTAAGATCCGAGTTGAAAAACGAGCTTAAAAACGAACTTTCTAATGAATTGAAAACTCATGCTAATAAAATAGAAGGAAACGTTCAACGTCTTCAACAAAATCAACAAAAGATGGAACAATGACAACATGAGATTAAGCAAGAATTGTTAAAAGCGGATGCTAGGCAATCAAAATTTGAAGATCGAATGGAAAAAAATGTTTGAAGCAATCATGTGTAAACCCTCCTCCTCGGGTGGTCTTCCTAGTAATACCATTAACAACCCAAGGGGAGAAATGAAGGTTATTACTACTCGTAGTGGTAAAACTCTCAATGAACCAATCTCTCGTCCAAGTACTTCTACGAAGAAGGACATCGAGAAAGAGCCCGAGGTGATGGTCGAAAAGGAGCATATCACAAGCCCACGAAGTACCGCTCATACCACACCTACGGTTGAACCAATACCCATTATGGAACCCAAGATTCCAAGGCCGTTGCCTAATTTCCAACCCACACCACCCTTACCTTACCCTTCGAGACAGAACAATGAAAAGGTACAAGAACGGAATACTTATCAATTTGAGCTTTTTATGAAAATGTTTCGTGATATACATTTTAAAATAAGTTTTGCCGACGCTCTAATCATGATGCCTCGATTTGCCGCAAACTTCAAAAGTATGTTGAATAACAAAGAGAAGTTACAACAATCGTTTAGTTGTTCATCGGTTTTTCTTAGCCGCATACCACAAAAAGTCGGTGATCCCGGTAATTTTTTTATTCTGTGTGCAATACAAGATATGGAGGAATGCTACGCCTTGGCCGATCTTGGTGCTAGTATTAATTTAATGCCTCTTGAGATTTTCAAATCGCTTTCGCTTCCGTCTCTTACTCCTTCGAACATGTCTATCGAGATGGCCGATCATTCTACGATTTTAGCATGTGTTGAATCCAAGATCTTTAGATTCGAACAGTAAAAACCGTTTTATCTAGGTTGATCATCATTCATATGATAACATAGCGGAATAAGAACAATGATCATGAATAAGATGTTTAACAAGATGAAAGATTCCCAAAGAGTTTGTATTATTTAATTAACACAAACTACTCTAGATGTGTGTACATTGAATCACACACCTAGAGATCAATGTTTACAGTAGGTTACATTGTGAATGTGAAAGTGATGAACAAAACCTACGTATGGTTCCCAAAGAACAATGATCATGAATAAGATGTTTAACAAGCCTACGTATGAATAAATCAAAACAGAAATATTCATACTTATCACTACTTGACAAAATCTCCAGCTTTTTAGTTATGGCAGGGGAAATATCACAACAGGGGAAAGTAACATAGCAGGGGGATCTTCTTTGAATTTCCTCCACCAGCTTGAACTCTTTCCTAATTCCATATTTGGTCCTTCTAGTTTCCATGGTTATTTGACTCATCAAATTTTGACCCAACAATCTTCCCCTAGTTGATGATGTCAAAACACTTCCCCTTAAGCATACAACACCAAAGATCAACAGGCTGAACATTCTATGTGGACAACTTCCCCTTTTTGACATGATCAAATAGGGGTCTTCTATATGAACAACCTTGATTTTCAACTACTACCAACCAATACCATACTTCTAACCCAAGTATTCCACCTTTCAAAATACCTTCCATGAAGCACATAGGCTTGGGGTCCTAATAAAAATGATTTTAAGTAATAGATACTCACATTAGTTGTCGTAATACCAATAAGCAGTAGCGAAAACCTTCACTTCAATGTCATATGTGAATCACTAACACTTTAGCTTCCCCATAAATTGTGCTAGTCATTTATGAATCTTCTAATTCAGTAGGCTATGTATAATGATCATGAAGAAAAATAATTATAAAAATCTTGATGCTGAAGTAGAATAACCCAACCTCGTGCTGCATGTCTTGTACTAACCATGTGACTACAAAACTCACGGCTATAATGTGTAGGCCCCAAAACTCACGGCAATAATGAGTAGAAGCCTCGTGATAAAATGAGTCCTCGCCCCTGTAAATGAGACACATATAATAGCGAATACAAGCATAGAGCATCTTAAGAATGATCTCGTACCCAACTACCTTTTTATCAAGTCTTTATCATAACTTAAAAACACCTACAAGTTATCTTCATGCCCTGCTAAGTAGAAGATATAATAGAACACCAATTCGCGAAAATCTACCTCAAACGTCAATATCATCACAAAAATTATTCTTCACAATCATGAAAATAAATCAAGCCTTTATACCATTATACCAGTTGCTGTGAATATACCAAACGCCAAAACATTGCTGTCCCAAAACTCATATCTGACAGTAGGGGGAACTTTCAAAAATAGTGGGAATTTGTTAATGAAAGCAGTGGGATCTATTGAAGGCAGGGGAATCGTAGCAGGGGGATTTATTGAAGGCAGGGGCAACTTTTTTTTTCAACAGCAGGGGGAACTTTTAATGCCATTGTTTTTGTTATTAACTGTGCCAAACCCACACACTGTGGGAATGAATTTATAATAGTGAAACTAAATAACAAAAACAAAGAAATAAAAATATCCTACTGTAAATATAAAGAACCCAAACTTGTTTCTGACCTGTTGACCTGCACTCGATCCATTCCATTATCTCTGAATAAACAAATTTGTTTGAAAACGACCAATGTCCCACACCTTGAAATATAAACGAGCCATAATTATGAAAGTAAACATCCACGTGAAGCCTTATGCTCTTTTTCTTGGAACAGAAACCACATCAAGCAATAAAACCATTTCTTTATTCCTTTGTCATTAGCTGCTATTCCTTTTTGAGCCACAAAGACGTAGCAAATAAATTACTTTGTTTCTTTCTGTCGGCAACACAAATCACACCATAACTCATAAAGCAAAATTCTTTTTCTTGTTCGACCGACCACCATGGGACCCCTTTTTACTTTAATCGTGTGAACACATATTTCCCAAAACGAATTAACGTTTGAAGCAATATTAAAGGTATAATATTTGTACTTTTCTCACGTCACAAATATTTTCTTTGTTCTTTGTCTGGGCCCACGAGAGTATAGCTATTGGATCCCATTGTTCCATTTGCACCTGTTGTTTTTCTTTGGCAGACACAAACATAGCCGCCATCCAGTCCCATGTGAATTCCATTATGTAGACACAAATTTCTCAAACAATTCGTGTGAACACAGATGAATAAACGCAACCGTTATTTCATTGGTTATATTGTTTTTGAGACAGAAACAATATAAGAACCAAATATACTAACTGTCTTCACGCGACTTCAATTATAACACAACAACAACAATTTACTACCTAGGGTTTTAACATAAACCCTAATTCTTCACAGCAAAAAATTAAACATCTTGATTTTACTAGATATCGAGCCACCCGCTCTGATACCACTTGTTAAATCCAAGATCTTTAGACTCAAACAGTAAAAACCGTTTTATCTAGGTTGATCATCATTCATATGATAACATAGCGGAAAAAGAACAATGATCATGAATAAGATGTTTAACAAGATGAAAGATTCCCAAAGAGTTTGTTTTATTTGATTAACACAAACTACTCTAGGTGTGTGTACATTGAATCCCACACCTAGAGATCAATGTTTACAGTAGGTTACATTGTGAATGTGAAAGTGATAAATAAAACCTACGTATGGTTCCTTTTATAACATAAAGAAACCATGATACATGCAAACTAAATAATATATTAATGAATAAATCAAAATAGAAATATTCATACTTATCACTACTTGACCAAATCTCCAGCTTTTTAGTTATGGCAGGGGAAATATCACAACAGAGGAAAGTAACATAGCAGGGGGATCTTCTTTGAATTTCCTCCACCAGCTTGAACTCTTTCCTAATGCCATATTTGGTCCTTCTAGTTTCCATGGTTATTTGACTCATCAACTTTTGACCCAACAGCATGTGGAGTAGCCGAGGATGTTTTCGTCAAAGTTGGAAAGTTTTACTATCCCGTGGACTTTATCGTTGTAGACATTCCTATCGATCAAAAAGTTCCTCTCATTTTGGGTCATTCATTTTTGATACATCGAGAGAACTTATTGATGTTCATGCTAGAAACCCATCATTTCAATGAGGAAGAACTTGCAAAACTCCAAGCTTTCTCATGTATATTATATTGCAACTTTAAACCATGGTGATTCAACCAATGTCGTTTGCAAGGAATTTTCACCAAGAGTTTTAGGAAGTGTCAACAAAAACGATTTACCATTTCCTCCGCCGGTGGAGGTTATGAGTGTTACACCTAAAAACAAGAAACCGTAAATACTTGAATCGAAAAATATTTCGCCTCACCTCGAACGTTCATTCTTGAAAATTGTTGATAAGTTGCCGGTTTCTACGGAAGATCTTTCGGATGACGAATATGTTGACCCCGATGGGGAGGTTTTCTTTGTCGATAAACGTTTCGAGAACTTACCACCACCAAAACGGTTTTCAGATGTGATAATTTTTAGTGTGCCTAACATCGTCTTAGAAACACCAAATATTTTTGACATAATCAAAACGGGTTTTCATAAGGAGAGTTTAAAAGATAAAAAAGGAAAAGATATTGAATGTGATTTAAAAGATTTTTCTATAAATCTAACTCCGTCATCACCACGTGTTTTGAGTACTACAAGCTCGTCTACTCCTTTTGACGATGCTTTGTGTGGGTTTAGTATGGGGGAAGCCCCTTATGTTCCCTCATCCTTGTCCACCGATGACGAGATATTCGATCCTGGAATGTCATGTAAAGGGAAATCTCGGTCTTCCACGGATGCAATAAATGGAAACTATATCTACTTGCTTGGTGCGAGTCTACCTCGAGTAGCTCAAAAGTTTGTCTTACCAATTGTCCCACCCTTCTATTTCTCATCAAAAAGGGCTTGCGGCGCAGCTTGTTGCTCGCTTGCCTTCTACAGTTATGTAATTAAACTTTTAATGCTTAATATTTCTCATCTGTTTTCTTCAAAATCTTTGAGTTTATGGCACATGTTAAAGTGGCATTGGTTTGTTTATCCAATGCGAACGAGGACGCCATCTTCGACCCCGGTATTTTGCATCCTAAAAGGACTTAGTCTTTAGTACCGGTTGCTTTTAGGGCCTTGTTTATCATGTAAGCCCCACCAAAAAAAATTTGACCATACCAAGATTTTTCCTAAATGATCACATTTAGAGGGGATCGAGTCGAGCTCATGACTCGGTAATCAAAAACGAGGTGCCTCGTGGGGGAGATCCCATGCTTATCCATTGTATATATTATCACTTTCTAATAGTTTAATGAGAGAGGATTTGTGCCCTTCCAAC
Source organism: Glebionis coronaria (assembly GCA_025667525.1). Lineage (NCBI taxonomy): Eukaryota > Viridiplantae > Streptophyta > Magnoliopsida > Asterales > Asteraceae > Glebionis > Glebionis coronaria. The sequence continues at coordinate 228,670,841 of CM046880.1, forward strand.
TCGTTTTCTCGTGGTTGTTTGTGAATGTCTTATCTAGATCGTCATCATCGCCATGATTGAAGACTCTCGTGTTCATTTACGTGAGCCTCGATCATTTGCTTGAAGAGTTTTTCACGAATCCATGACATATCCTTTATTGTTCTAACAAATATCTTTTAGCATAATTCATAAACGGCTTTAGATATATTGTTGATCACCCTTCCCATGCTAGATCCTAAGCATTCGACTCTTCGTCTCTAGTATGGGGGTGCTCCACCTTTAGACTCAAAACGTTGAGGACAATATTTAATTTTAGTATGGGGGGTAAATATATACTTGCTTTGTTACGCCCTTATGTTTTCCAACTTTCAACGTTTTGTTTTGTTGCTAATAAGGCTAAAAATGGCCAAATTTTAAAAAATTTCTTAGTTTTCATAAGTGTTTTTAAGACACAAATGTATATATTCTGATGGGTAGAATAAGAGTTAGTTTTTGACTTGATGGGAATTTGGAGCCCTTTACATTCCTTAACCCGCTCGAATCAAGTTTTGCTAGACTTTTATATAGGGAACTTTAAAACACGAAAGTCTTAGCTTATTCGGATTAAGAACAAGAACTTTTTGCAAGTTCCTATAATTGATTCTAGAAAGTCACTTATCAAGGGAACTATAAAATGCATTCTCTAACCTTGAAAAAGTCCAAGAAAGTGCAAGATCCTATAGGTGGCTTGAAAACCCAAAACTTCGATTTGATATAGTCTTAATGAAAGCTAATCCAAATTTGGCTTAATTTTTACTTGCATGGCTAAGTATTCACGAGTCTCTTTAATTAGAGGACTTTAAATAGTGAAGAACGAGAAGTGATAGAGTTAGACAAGTGATCATGCTAAACGTAGAACATGAAAATGTTCTTTCAAAAACTCATATGTTTTTAATTGTGGCTTTTTCTCCTATAAGATCATTGCATTAGGAATAAAAATAATTGCAATAAGTAAGGTCGTACGATTTGAAAGGTTACTTAGCTTCTAGCACAAGATTGTTTAAAAGTTGCTCGGGGTTGAGTAGAGTTCATAGCCAAGTCATAACTTATTGAAGCGGGATGCGAAGATTGGTGAAGATCCAAAAAGGCCCTAACAAGGCATGAAGATCTCTATTTTGTTGCTAAAGATCCAAGATGATGTGAAGTATCATTATTCCAAAATCAATATGAAGGATCGAGACACACGACGAAAAGCAATTACTCCTCTAAAGATCATGGAGAAAGCCTATCCAAAAAGACCCTTACAAGGTATGAGGATAAATATATCCAAGTCCTAAAAGGAGGCAGATCGTTGTAAATCAAAATCCAAAATTAAGATTGAAGAAAAATGTCAAGTGAAGAAATTCCAAAATATGAAGAGAAGACCATAATATCAAGAACGTCTTTCGAAGATACGAAGTATGAAGTACATGCCAAATATCGGTCCGAGAAAGGTCTCAAATCGTGAAACGAGTTATGCCAAGATATGAACTTAAGGAGATACACGAGAAGCCGTTTTAAAAGATTTTGTCCTTCGGCTAACTATCAATTAAATCGTGTTACTTTTTTTTCGGACTAATAAATACTCAAATAAGTCAATATCAATCACTTGTGATCCATGACAAATAGTTAAAAAAATTCTAGAAACCTATTTCCTTTCATAATAACTAGGATTGCGGGGAGAAAAAGTATTACACAATTTGGACGTATAAGTAGTGTTAGCATTGTGACTTGTACCAACAATGATCTCGTTTTTGCACTTAGGATGAAATGACAATCAAGGATGACGAACTTTAATCTATGAGACATTCACTTGTTTCTATTCATTGACCCTAAAAGTCACACACGTGATGAAAATCATACATTATGTCTTTACACATCATCGTAGTATTGTTGCAAGTTCTTACTTTTCAATAAAGGGTAAAAAATTGAAATTTGGAGATGCTTAGATATTTTATTCTAGCATTGCGTGAGGGCACGGCAATGGTTTAGTATGGGGGAGTGATGAGATGGCATTTATACATGATCTCATCGTTCTTCTCAGGCTTTAAATGCATAAAAATGTCATAAAATACCATATATATGCTTGCGTTTGTTTACTTGTGTATTTTAGGTATGGATATCGTGAAAAAGATAAAAGATCACAAGAAATAAGGAAAAACGAACACGAGAAACGAAGTCGTACAATGAACTGGGCCCGAGTTTGTGATTTATCAAAGAAAAACCTTGAAGAGTTGAAGATGTACAATATTGAGCCCTCATTATGAAGAAATGACACTTAATACCCTGCTATACTCATAATTATAAGTTTGGTCCCTTAAGTTTGTCAAAATTACAAAAAGGTCCTCCAAGATTGAAGAATTGGCAAATTTAGTCCCTCCACAAATCCAAATTGTCAATAATGGTCCTTCATAAAGTCCAAGATCCAAAGAAGCCCTTGAAGTTCAAGAATATTACACTTCTAGTCCTTTAAAAATGAAGTAAACATCAAAAGGACTAAAGTTGTAATTATGCCAAAGTGGAATAAGCCCTAGAATCTGTTTTGAAAACTATTCGTGGCCAAAGTGTGAAGATTGAAAGTTATTTAACAAAGGAAACGAGTTTACAAGTCTGAAATTCTTGTTATACAACATTTCCCAAAGAACAAGGACTCCTTTTGCCATTTCCAAAGTTTAAACTTAACAAACACGCGCCAAACACACCCTCACTGATTTCGGATCAAACGTGTCACTATTCACACGTATGAAACCCAGTATTTACTTTTCACCAACAAAGGGGTTTTTACAATTACCTTATCTAAAACACAATTCACCTTCCCATGAATCATTCCCACGCTTAAACTCACACACCCACTCACCCAATGGCCCCCACACTCAAACCCGTCCACCAATAAAAACTCACCCTCCTCTCCAAGCAAAGACACGTGGCCAAATCAACGGCCCACACTTATTACTTGGCCCCAAAGCAAAAATGAACATCCAGGATTGAATTGGACAGCTCACAACCTCAACACGCCATCAAGCACTCAAGGGTATTTTTGAGACTTCATAGCTAGGGTTTCTCTTGTATTTCTATTCTAGAAACGTCTTATGTAGCCTATAAAAGGAGGCCTCAACATGTGAGAGACCCTTTGTTCCAGATTTTAGCTAATGCTTTGTAATTCCTTTTTATGAAATAAAAAGTTTGATTTTCAGAAATTGTGAATTCCTTTTGTGTTTTATGAAAGTTTGGTGTTTGATTAGCTAAAGTCTGAGTTCCATTAATCTGTTTGATTGATTTTGAGGAAAGGTTTTAAGGTTTAAAATTCTTTTTTTCAAAAATCAAGTCATAATGTGTTTTTGGTTTACTTTTGTGTGTGTTCTTGTTAGCAGCTATTGGAAACTAGTGCTTGTTCTTGCTAGCACCTCAGCTCAAACAATCCAAGGCTTGGATGTGAGTCTTATAGGTGTGCATCTCTAATCCCTTTTATTTTCTGAAATTTTGTATGAATATTGGTGAATCTGAGTATTTGATTGTGGATCTGTGTTATTGTGGTTGATTCTTGGTTTCTGAGGTTTGATTGTTGTTATAGGGTTGATTAGATCTAGGTTTGTTGGTTAAATCACACAAACCCTTTGAAAACTTGAGAAATCAGTTTACAAAGGGGTGTTTGGGTTAACTGATATCCCAGGATTTGAGGCAACTTGTGTAGTTGTATGTTGTTGTATTGTGTTGGTACTTGTTTCACTGGTGTATTTGGTCATTTATCTGCAACTTTTATGGCTTGAATCATCATAATCTAACAAAGGACCATAAAATCTGATTTACTTGGTAAAATTGGCTAAAATTTTGGGGACACCTAGATCTAAGGGTAGACTAGGGTTAACAAGTGCTAAGTTTTAGTTATCACAACCAGGGAAAGGGATTTGAGGGTTTAAAATTGGATTGGTGGTCATTTAGATCAGCAAAAGGATTTTGGATAATCACTTTGTTCATCAGTCAACTGCTATTGCTTGAATCTGTTTCTAATCTTTGATCCAGTGTTTGAAACAAGTTTATTTGTGCTTATTGGACTTTATTATAGCTTGTTTATGCATGATGACGTATAGTCCCCAGCCGGGTCAGGAACCCGGCCCACGGGTACTACCCGTATCCGGCCCGTCACAGATGGGTGGGAGTAATGTCATTTAAGCTTATGGGCTTAGATGAATAGTAACCGCACACACGTGTGCGGCCCACGGCCCGGCGCGGCCGGTACAGGGTTAGACAGAATCATATTCTGTCTAGGAATAGGATTTACCCCAAAGAAACTGAGGATATTCACTCACCATAATTAGAAGATAACAATCATTCTAATTCTGGTACTTATCCTTTCCTTGGGGCCGAAGTATCAGTGGCAGCTCACTAGGGTTTCACTGCCTATAAAAGGAACCCCCAAGGGTTCCACAAAGGTATTACGTTCTATACTCTCAACTCACATAAAACCCTAACCGATTACTTACTCTCACGCCGGAGTCTAATCGTGGGAAACACTCCCACGGTAAGCCTAACGCGTATTGTTTAGTGTGCAGGATCCCAACCAAATAGTTCACTTGGTGCAGGAGCCGGAGCCCAGCCAACCCGAATTGAGCCTAATTCGGGTCTAGCAAGGATCACCCAACTTTTGCATCAACAAGTTGGCGCCATCCATGGGACCCATTACACTAAGCTAGAGCAAAACCTCATCTTGAATTTCCAATGACGAAGGGGCATCCGCAAGCTAATCCCAGGAACACGAATCCTGGAAATCGGAAGTCCCAAAGGGAAGGGATACTCATCCCCAATCAATCTCCTAGCCGCCCTACGGGCGGACCTGGTAACCGTGGTGGTTTTCAGCCCTTGGGGGTGACGAGCATGATCTCCATAACACCCCCACCTACATCAACCCTGGATAACCCTGATCCAAGGAGCGCGCCAAATCCTCCTAACAAGGAGCCACGCAGGCCATCGGTTGAGGAGGAAGTAGAAGTCCAACCACTCAGCGAGGAGGATCTTACTCGAGTTCTCACGCAGAACTTTGATAGGATCGTCTCGGGAATTGCATCAATGTTGAATATAGGAAGGAACCTCCAGTCCAGACTCAACTTTGGCAATACTGGACCAATTACCTCTTCCCAAAATCAGAGGAAAAGGAAAACCCGGCCTCAGGACCAGAGCATCTTTGAGGAAACCCCTCAACCTAGGAATGTGTTTGAGCGCATAGGAGATCGCCTCATACAGGAACTAACGCAGTCTCGAGAAGGGGGATATAAGTCCGACGGTTCACCCGAGCGACCAGATCGAGAGCTGGCCAGAGCCGCTCGCCGCACAAGCGTGTGGGACAGGATGAACACTGGGAAAAAGGCTCCTGGCTCGTCCTAGAAAAGTGGTCCTCATCCAAGGGATGGGGCACCACCCCCATCTCCAGATCCATCAGGAGAGGACTCAGACAACCATCCGCCCAAGCGTCGCCGACCTAGGCGTACCCCTCCACCACCACCAAACGACGATGAGTATTATGGTGGCCCTTATTATCGAGATGCAGAAGCGGAGGATCTTTCTCGCCCGTGGTGTGACCCATGGGATGACCCTAGGCTCACCCGGCCATGGGCGGATCCCAGGGAAGACCCATTCACCCTCCGCATACGGAACTACTCCGAGGACACCAAACGTCGCATGCCGGCGTGTGTCAAGACCTATGATGGAACTGGTGATCCGGATGATCACCTCAAAATATTCCATACGCAGGCTAAAATTGAGCGATGACCCATGCCTATATGGTGTCAAATGTTCAATTCAACTCTGATCGGCAATGCCCCTGACTGGTTTGAGGGACTCCTCCACGAAGCATTGATAGTTTCACGGAACTACGCACTGCGTTCAAGAATAATTATACTCAGAGGAAGAAGTATAATAGAGATCCGGTCTCATTGGCAACTGTAAAACAACGGCCGGGGGAGTCCACAGAAGCCTTCACTGAACGCTTCAATGATGAGTGCACGCGCACAAAAACAATGTCGAAACTCTTGAAAATCTCTGACTACATGCACGCCATAACAGACAGGGAATTGATCAGGCGTCTCAATGACAAGCGTCCAGAGAGATATGATGACCTCATGGAAAGGGTCAGAAATTTCATAGAGGGAGAAACAGCTGTTGCCGCGGCTTACCCATCCAGAGGAAATGGTACCGGTCAAACGACCAGTCTCGGAGACAGTCGGGCGGCCAAGGCAATCAGAACAATAGCAAGGGCTCAGACTATAAGAGCCAGAACAAAGGAGGGCGGCCGGAAGATAAGTTTACCCCCGTAAAGATGTCCTACCGGGAGATCTTGCTGACAGAAGGGGCAAACTTTCCAAGGCCTCCCCCAATGACAACTCCGTCGGACCGTTGGCAAGGAAATCGCTTATGCGAGTTCCATAATGACAAGGGCCACGGTACGGAGGAGTGTATCCAGCTCAAGAAGCACATTGAGTCACTGATCAAATCAGGAAAACTCAAGCACTTAGTTAAGGATTGGAAGGATGGAAAAGACAACAAGAAGTATGATAAGAAGGATCCCCAAAAGGACAAACCTTAGACCATATACATGATCCAATCTAGACAACGCCGCACGAGGCAGAAAGTTGGCCAAAAATTTTCACGCGGCAGGGAAATCTCGTTCCTTCCAATCACAGCAAGCGATGTGATTGATGTGCCTCTCACTATTGAGATAAGCATTGGAACGCACAATGTTCGTCGCATGTATGTGGATGGAGGGTCGTCAGCAGAGGTACTGTATGAACATTGTTTTGTGTAGTTAAGCCCAGAAATAAGAAGCCAATTAGTACCGGCCACGGCGCCGCTCACTGGCTTTAGTGGAGACACTATCTGGCCGATAGGGCAACGACGTCTGCTTGTAACCATTGGGAATGAGGAACACTCCACTACGGTGTGGATGAACTTCATGGTGATACGCTCACATTCTCCGTACAATGGGATCATAGGCAGACCAGGTATTCTGGCTATACGGGCGGTACCCTCTACGGCACACGGAATGATCAAATTCCATGTTGAGGGAGGAATCGTCACCATTTACAACACAATCGTACCAGCATCTGAGTGTCATACCGTGACAACACCGGCCCCACCTGTTCCACCCAAGGATGGATCACCACCTCCCAATTGGAAGGTGGCAATTCATCCTGACTACCCGGAACAGGAGATATCCATAGGGGGGCGCTCTCGGATAGCGGCAAAAGGGCCATGTGCTCTCTTTTAAGTGTAAACCTAGATATATTTGCATGGGAGCCAAAGCATATGACAGGCGTGCCACGCGCGATAGCAGAACATAAGCTTCAGATCCGCCAGGGGTACCAACCCATCAAGCAAAAGAAGCGCGACCAGGCGCCTGAGCGCAGCCGAGTGATATTGGAGGAAGTACAGAAACTAGTGGACGCAGGTATCATGCGCGAGGTATACTAGCACGAGTGGTTATCCAATCCGGTCATGGTAAAAAAACATGACGGAAGTTGGCGCATGTGTGTGGATTTCATGGATCTGAACAAAGCCTGTCCACAGGATTGTTACCCGTTACCGGAGATTGACTGGAAGGTGGAATCCCTGTGTGGATATCCCTTTAAGTGTTTCTTAGACGCATATAAAGGATATCACCAGATCCAGATGGCGGAGGAGGATGCAGAAAAAATGGCGTTCCATACAAGTCAGTGTGTATATTGCTATACGAAAATGCCGTTTGGACTAAAGAACGCTGGTGCTACATACCAGTGGCTTGTGGACAAAGCTTTTGAATCACAGATAGGCCACAACTTGGAAGTCTATGTGGATGACTTAGTCATAAAAAGTCATACGGAGGATGCACTTCTCCGGGATGTCCAAGAGACATTCGACACACTGAGGAGGATTAACATGAAGCTAAATCCAAAGAAATGCACGTTTGGGGCAACGGAGGGAATGTTCCTTGGATATTTGATTGATCCAAACGGCATCAAACCTTGCCCAGAGAAAACGGATGCAGTGATACAGCTGCCATCCCCTCAGACACGGAAGGAGGTGCAATCCTTAAATGGGAAACTGGCCGGGCTAAATAGGTTCCTATCAAAATCCGCAGAGAAGTCATTACCCCTATTTAAGACACTCAATAAGTGCATTAGGAAGGGAGACTTTCGGTGGACAAAGGAAGCCGAAGAAGCTTTTGGCCAACTCAAGCAGCACCTTGCATCTCTCCCTATGCTAGTAGCTCCCCGGCCAAAGGAGGAACTCATTATGTATCTCTCAGCCACTCATGGCGCAATAAGCGCGGTACTCATGACAGATAGAGATACAGTGCAAACTCCGGTCTACTTCATAAGTAGAACATTACAAGGGCCGGAGCTGAATTACTCCTCTATGGAAAAATTGGTGTTGGCACTAGTGTTTGCTACAAAGCGGTTGCGCCGATACTTTCAGGCGCACCTAATTATAGTCATTACGGACCAACCAATCAAGCAGGTCATTTTTTAGACGGGATGTGGCAGGGAGGCTACAAAAATGGATCATCTTATTGGGGGAGCACAATATATCCTATAGGCCAATGACGGCTGTGAAAGGCCAGATTTTGGTAGATTTCCTGATTGAGAAGCCGGATGAGGAAGGGCCAATCGTTAAACAAGAAGAGACTCCAACAGAACCATGGGTGTTATTTACGGACGGATCTTCGTGTACGGATGGGTCCGGGGCTGGTCTCATCCTCACAAATCCGGAAGGAATGGAGTTCACGTACGCTCTCCGTTTTGACTTCACGGCCACCAACAACGAAGCGGAATATGAAGCATTAATTGCGGGTTTAAAAATCACCGCTAGAATGGGAGTTCGCAACCTTGAGGCCTACGTGGACTCACGACTGGTTGCGAACCCTATTCTAGGTGGATATGTGGCTAAGGAGGACAACATGGTCAGATACTTGGAAAAAGTCAAGTCACTAATCACGGCTTTCAGCAAGTTTTCCATCAAGCAGGTGCCAAGAGGCGAGAACAAGAAGGCGGACGCTCTTAGCAAGATCACATCCACAAGCTTCGCTCACTTGTCCAAACAAGTCTTGGTGGAAATACTCAAGGAGAAATCTATAACATAAGGGGAGGTCGCTACTATAGTTGAGGAGGATGGACCTACGTGGATGACCCCGATTATCAACTATTTGAATAATGAGACCCTTCCGGACGAGGAAAAAGCAGCGCGGCGCATCAGAAGGAAGTCGCAACACTTCGAACTCCAAGAAGGTATTCTTTATAAGCGCTCTTTCTTGCAGCCATGGTTGCGGTGTGTTGGACCACAGCAGGCTACCTATGTAATCAGTGAAATACATGAAGGGTTGTGAGGCATGCACGCAGGTCCAAGATCCGTGGTAGCTAGAGCCTTACGGACAGGATATTACTGGCCTACCATGCACAGGGACGCGCGCGACATGATTCGCAAGTGTAGTGATTGCCAAGTGCATAGACCAGTGCCACGACACCCGCAGCAGGAGCTTACACCTATCACGTCCCCATAGCCATTCTATAAATGGGGAATCGACATCGCAGGACCATTTCCTGTAGCTGCGGGGGGAGTTAAGTTCTTGATTGTCGCGATGGACTACTTCACACGATGGATAGATGCCAAGGCAGTCAAATCCATCACAGGCAAACAAGTTAAAAAGTTTGTTTGGGCGCATATTGTGTGCCGCTTTGGCCTACCAGGAGAAATCATCTCGGATAACGGTAAACAGTTCGCGTATAATCTATTCAAGGACTGGTGTGCATCATTGAATATCAAGCGGCGCTTCGCATCTGTTAAGCATCCACAGACAAATGGCCTCGTGGAACGAGCAAATAGAAGCTTGGGAAATGGCATCAAGGCGCGTCTGGATGAACGAAGTGCCAAATGGGTCGATGAGTTACCACATGTGCTATGGGCGCATAGAACTATGATCAAAACAGCCAACGGAGATACTCCATTTGCATTGGCCTACAGCACTGAAGCTATTATACCAGCATAAATAGGAATGCCTACCATTCGCACGGCGGAGGTTAATGTCGTTACGAACGACGAGCAGTTGTGAATCAACCTGGATCTGTTGGAAGAAAAAAGGGAGATAGCAACCATCAATGAGGCTAAGTCCAAGGCTAAAATGAAGGCTTATTATGACGCCAAGGTCAAAGGTGTTTCTTTTCGACCGGGAGATTATGTCTATCGTGCTAACGAAGCAAGTCGAGCGGAGAATACAGGAAAGCTGGGCCCTAAGTGGGAAGGACCGTAGGAAGTCACGGAAGCCTTGGGACGAGGCGCGTACAAGTTACGTGACATGGATGGCCGCGACCTAGAACGCACATGGAACATCTCCAATCTCAAAAGGTGCTATCTTTGAAAGCTACGGCTTCCGCATGGGTGCTTCGCTATATGTGGCTATAATGAAGAACCATGCGGTCTATCTGTTTTTCTTCTTATGTTTTGTTTAGATTCCTTTTTTTGTTTTTAGGACTTGTCATTCTTGGTCAAACAAAAAATGTAAACGTTCTAATAAAATGCTGTGGCGCCTAGCTAGCTCCACGGCTTGTTTCGTGCAATTCATTTTTTAGATTTTTGTCAGTCATATGAATTTTAGTTGTTATAGTATGTCATGTTTCATTCGTATGCATTCATTCAAATTACTGTACATGTACTATACGCCTCCAGGCGGGGTAAGATGATTAAGTGAACCTACTAATTCAACTTGCCGCGTAAGAGGGATGCAACCCCAGCCGCACGGATCATGTATCCTTACTAGACACCTTACTCACAAGACGTTGTGGTAAGTTTCGTATGCCGTACTCACGCAGTTCTCCGCATAGTAAAGACGCACGTCGCATGTCTAGTAAATTATAGGCTTGTAGGTATTTTCCTTCTTTGTGTAAGACGTGACATGTCATGCAGTATTGGCATACAATGTTCAAAATGAAAATACACAAGTTTCAAAATAAATAACAAAATGGCCGTGGTCATCACGGACTTCCATATAAAAGGCAGTCATTTCAAATATGTCATAGTCGTGTACATGCACGGACGAATAAAATTACAAATGTTTACAACTGATAAATTACAAGGGGGTAGGAATTCCCCTATGTCCTTTTTCCCTTCTTCAATCAGAGCACGGAGGACCTCCCCACGAGCATCCTTCCCATCCTGGGCCTTGACCGCAATCGCATCCAATGCTTCTACAAGCAGTTTCTCACCTTTCATCGTTTTGGAGGCGGAATCATAAGTGGCCAAGGTCAAAGGGATGTGATCCGCAGTAAGCCGGGACATTATTGCCTCGTTTGGAGCGTCTCTAAGTGTCTCAAGCTCATCAAGGAGGGGGTGTTGGATTTCCGCCAAGGCATTCATGGATGCGGTCATATTACCCGAGGCTGAGGGATTATGGTAGGGATGCTGCATGATGTCTTCATTTTTGCCTATCAGTTATGCAGCTTTGACCAAACCCTCATGTCTACCACGGTCGATTCCATCGGATACGACCCCGGCGAATGCCTGCAGTAGGTGTGGAGCTTCCAGGGCCCTGCTCACAGCAAGTCGCAGTCCTTGCCCAATTATCCACCTGCGTTCAGCTATGGCGGATAGCAGGGGAGGACATAGTCTTTCAGCACAACTTATGGCCATCTTGTTCAGCTTCTCATCCGATGTGGCAGCCTGCTCTTCCAGGTTGGCCCGCGCCTGTGTCAGCTCATCCTTCAGCGCATCACGCTCTTGGGAGATGTTGAAGGATTGTACGGTCACGGCCTTGGTAGCAGCTTCGGCCGCAGACACCTGCATATGGAACTTTGAGTTATTACAAGGATATATACTTTTTTGGGTCGAATAAATACTCAAGGTTTAAGTATATGTACAAAAGTTTCGAAAGTGTACCTTCTCATTTTATGCGGCTACAAGGGCTTCAAGCTCGGCAATACGCTTTTCTCGGGTGTCGGCGTGATGAGCTTGCTCTTTTACCGTCTCCTCGGTTGTCACTAGCGCTGCCTGCAAGGACGCGATGGTCTTCTCGTTCTTCACGACCATTGCCTCACGGCGAGCTATCTTTTTATCGGCCCGATTCACATTTGCAAGGGCCTTGATCAAGCGGCGTCTTAAAGCGGCTCCCACCGTCACTTGGTGTGCGGACGACACGTCGAACTGCTCCAGAAGGGATTCATGATCCAACTCGTCTAAATCTTGTGCAAGGGCTGGCGGGGTGATATGCTCAATGAATTCTGAACACTCGGATTCCACCTCCAAACTTGTCAGGCTTGAGAGGTTCCATACTAAGCGCAAGCTATCTTCTGGCCCTTCGGGGTGGGGTTCCTTGGCGTGTGTCGCAGCAGGGGGTGGGGGTTTGTTAGTTGGTACAGGGGATGGATTCCTCTCCACTTCTTCCTCCTGTGCTACGACCGACGGATTATCCCTGTTATTGACATGGAAAAATTAGTCTAAGCATTATATATTTCACAAAGTATGGTGACGCGACTAAATATTAGAAAGATACTTACGTGGTATCAATGGCAGGGTCTGGGCAGGGAGGAGCTACGACGCTCACGGGCGTAACTCGCAAGACTGGCTCTCCCATGTTCGGGGTGGAGTCGGCCTGAGCAGTCGCAGTACCACTCCCCTCTTGGTACTGCGGATGATCCTTCCTCAGTTTCTTTGGGGGAGCATTCGCGGCCCCGGCCTCATCCCCTATTTTCTTTGCCACCCTCCTGGTGGTCTTTCTCTTCCTAGATGTGAGCGGGGCGGAACCGGACGCTTGAGTGGTGTCTTCATTGGGATCATTTTCCTCTTCCCGGTTGGTCGCGCCCCCCTCCAACAATAGTTCTCCACCATCTTCATTATGGATGTCCAATGGGGACTTCTCAATGATGGGCTCCCCTTCATCTGATCTGGGCTCGGACGTCTCTTCGAGCGGCATGATGCGGTCAGCGGTCGCTTCCAGCAGGGGGAGCTCATTCTCCTTCAGAGGCCGGAATCCTTCGGCCACCTTCATTGGGTCGCCCTGGCGAATTAGTCCGTGTAGGTTCATTTCTGCGGACATTTATAAGTATATAGGTTAGTAAAGTTCTACAAATATGCATGACAATTCAAATCTACAAAGTATAAATAGACCTACCCTCTCCCTGTTCCGTCAGGAAGCACGGATATAAGTCATCCCTCCCAAAGTAGCGGCGGCTTATTCCTACTGAGCACAGGAAGTGTTCCGGCAACCCTCTATGGAATTATGTGTGGTGGGTATCTAGTGTTTTTAAGTCTTTGTTGCTATAGTCTTTGGCTTTGGGCGGATAATCTTTGGGTGCTTTGGTTTTGAGTACAAAAGGAGTAGGGAACACCTTCTCATCTACAAAGAAGTAATGGTCGTACCAGTTCTTAAGGGAGTCTAGAGGCTTCCTATACGTCATAGGGGCATTCCCGAGTCGTTTTTTAAACGACAGCCACCCATTCACTAGCTGGGGGAAGTAAAAAGCCCTAAAAAGGTTCACGGTTGGGGTTACTCTGCAGGTATGGCATGTAATTTCAAACTGGTTGATTTTACACGCCCCTATGCAGTGAAGCTGGGTTATGTGGAAGTCATAATACAATAGTAGGTCTACCATGAATTTGGACAGGGGGATACGGTAGTTGGCCGAATCAAATAGGCGTGTGTACACGCCTATTTTCCCCGCCGGTGCATCCGTAATCGCCTCACCTTCACCTGGATAGGTGGGGTGTACGCTTTCGGGTATGTAATACTTCGACAGAAAGTCGATGTATTTTTCCGCCGACATCACGTTAAGGACATCCGTGATAAGTGGGTTGTCCTTTACCATGTTTTATAAAAAGGTTTTAAAGGGCGTGATGATCTAACTTGCGGCGGAAAAGATCCGTGGAAAAGAAGGCAAAGTTTTGGAAGTAGAAGCTTGAAAATAACAATGGCGGAAGGAAGGGGGAATTGTGTGTGTAACAAACACACACACTAACTCTTATATAGGGTTGCCTCGGTTTCCGAGGTAACGTAGATGTTCGACACGTGTAGGCCACCACGCCTATCCAACGGCTGCGATTTCTGACACTTCTGCAAAATCAGAGGGGGCCCACGGGTCACTTCTTGGCAGTTTTACGTGGCTCAATGGTGGGCATTGATGGTGCACTTTTGAAGAAGTGCGACTGACAAGTTGACTACCATTAATGCGTTTATTCTTGTGTCGGGTTATGCGGTCTTACGTAAGACCATATTCAATGTTGCATTTAATTTGTCTCGGCCGTTACGTGCGGCTGAGGTGCTATTCGAATAATATTCCTAAGGCGGACCGCCACGTGCGGCCAAAGCAAAATTTTCAATGTTTCTCATTCCCTAGGTCTTTCTTGGTATGTCCGGAGAGCACCTTGATAGTCTAGAGGTTACGCCTACGGTTGTAACAACTAGACTGAGGGGGACATGATGACGTATAGTCCCCAGCCGGGTCAGGAACCCGGCCCACGGGTACTACCCGTATCCGGCCCGTCACAGATGGGTGGGAGTAATGTCATTTAAGCTTATGGGCTTGGATGAACAGTAACTGCACACACGTGTGCGGCCCACGGCCCGGCGCGGCCGGTACAGGGTTAGACAGAATCATATTCTGTCTAGGAATAGGATTTACCCCAAAGAAACTGAGGATATTCACTCACCATAATTAGAAGATAACAATCATTCTAATTCTGGTACTTATCCTTTCCTTGGGGCCGAAGTATCAGTGGCAGCCCACTAGGGTTTCACTGCCTATAAAAGGAACCCCCAAGGGTTCCACAAAGGTATTACGTTCTATACTCTCAACTCACATAAAACCCTAACCGATTACTTACTCTCACGCTGGAGTCTAATCGTGGGAAACACTCCCGCGGTAAGCCTAACGCGTATTGTTTAGTGTGCAGGATCCCAATGATGAGACTGCTTTTATACATAGTCTCATCGTCCAAATCGGGCTTAAAATGCATAAAATATCATTAAAACTGCCAAATATATGCTCGTGTTTGTTACTTGTGTATTTTAGGTACGGATATTGAGGAAATGGCAAAAGATCACAAGAATCATTCAAAAACGAACACGGGAAACGAAGCCGCACAATGAACCGGACCCAAATCTGAAATTTCCAAAATGGACCTTGAAGTTTTGAAGATTGGCAACTTTAGTCCCTCATTTTTGAAGACTTGGCAAGATTAGACCTTGAAGAAATCATCATTGGCAAAAGAAGACCTTCATGTTTGAAGATTACACAAGTTTTACCCTTGAAGAATCCAAAAATATGCATTTATGGTCCTTGTATACAAGCTTGAAAACATTTTGTGCCAAAAGTGACAACCTGCCAAACTTAAATACAAAGGGAATGAAGTTTTGAGCTGTTAATTACAAAATGAACAAAAGAGAGGAGCATGGGGACTGAATCTGCCAAGACAACCAAACCCATTACCACCAATCATCCTTCCACCTCACCACCAACAGCCAACCACAACACTCCACCTCACCACCCCCTTCCATGTCACCCTCCACTCACGGTTTACCATTAATTAACTAAAACCCTTCCCTCCAAACAAGTATTTAAATAATACTTAACCCCAATTTGGATTAAACTCACACTAAACACCCCATAAACCCTAATTATCCCCAGGATGAACACTAATGAAATCAAAGGGGTTTTGCCCCTAACTATCCAAAAACATAATTGGGGTCACTCTCATCTCATCCCAACTCACCAAACATCTCCATGTGAACCATGGACCCCATTCGTCCCACCCCTGCTCAAGTCACTTTCCACAAAACCCTAGGAGGGGACACATCCAACGTCTGAGATCAACTCCTTGGTCCCCAAGACCAAACAAACGTCCAAGATGAAGTTCCAACAGCTGGCCAAGTACAAGGCTCACATGATACCATTTTGACTGATTTTTCAAACAAGACCCACGGGCTTTTTGGAGATTTCAGCTGATTAGGGTTTACATTTTCTTGTTTTCTAGATAGTTCTATAGTGTAGTATATATAGAGATCGTATGTGACCCTATATCGTTGTTCCAGATTTTTCTCCAAGCATTTGTAACTCTTTTTATAAAATTTATAAAGTTGGTATTTTTTCAGTTAAATTATAATTCCTTTTATGGTTTTTGAAAGTTAGTGTATGTTTGTGAGATAATCTGAGTTCCCTTAATCATTTGTTACACACTTTGTGTGTTTGAGTTTTCAAAGGTTTCAAAAAGGTTTTTAGTTGGTTAAAATTTCAGAAATCCAAGCTTTCAAGGAAGTGAAAGTGGACTTGGATTTGGATTTCTGAGTTTTTATACTTGTTTCAAAACAGTTTCACTGGTTCAAGGTTCACAAGTTTGTGAAAAGTTTTAAAAGGTTTCAGAAAATCAGATTTGTGTTATTGTGATCTTCATTTTTTCTTAGCAGGTTTTTATTGATATTGTTTATCCAAGAATCAGCATAGGCCCGGGCCTATTTGGAAAAGGCAAAGCAGCCTTGGTGGGTCCCACAAGGTAGTCCCTTGTGTTCTTAGTTTCAGTTTTCAGTTTTATAGGAGATTGGTATGATTTTTGAGAAAAAAGTGTTTAAGTGACTGTTATTGGTTGATTTATGCATAATAGATGTTTTTATGCATGTTATAGGTAGTAGGAATCAGTTTGCTTGAGTCTTGTTAAGATTTGCTTTGATAAATTTTTAGTTTCAGATTTAAAGGAGTGTTTGGTTAGGAGTTTAATTGCTTGATTAGGAGATATAAAACCTGTTAAAATCTGTTATAATCTCTCATTAGGTGGTCATAGGTTGTATGTTAGTTTAAATTTCAGTTTGGTAAAGATTAAAGCAAGTTTGTATGATAAAAAATGGTATCAACTAGCTAAAAACCAGTCAAACCTATTGAGTGACTTTTCTTTGCCTGTTTTGTGGAATTTGTGCCTCAATTCTTGCAAGTTGCTAGAACATAGGATGCTTTAGGATTACTGATAGCTTTCATATCATTTTGTTGGGGTGTGTGCAAAATTTGAGCTCTTGAAATCCAGTTTTTGCACTTTGCATCAGAAAAATCATCACAGACCTTTAAAGCTAGATCAGTAACATATTTTTTCCCTTGATTGTGCTTTTTGTGTGTAGGACTTGTTGTTTTTCTTGTTCACTTGACTCCCTACACTCAACTGAGTGTAGGGGTGCCCAATTGTCCAACAAACACCCACAAAAGAATCAAGGACAAGTCCTCTTGTTCCAAATCTGCACAAGTGAAAATAACTTTTTCTTTGTGTTCATCAAAATCCAATTCTGGGCACGTTTTATTAATTATAAGGCTTAATCTTGTTTAATTTGGATTGAAGTTTGAGATTTTGAGTAAGTTAAGATTGCTGGATTGAGTTTTTAAAGTTTAAAAAGAAAAAAAAAATAAAGACCAAAAAGGACATGGCCAGGACTCGAACCTGCGCCACTCCTCTCACAACACAAACGTCTTACCATCTCTGCCCTTGGGTCTTTTACTGACCAAGGGTGGAAACATTATCCTTTTATCACGTTTTTGGTTTGGGCTTATCTAAAATAAGCCGTAGCCTTTTCAGCCCATATTGAGCTTATTGATTAAGCTGATTAGCTTGTTAACATTTTTCCTAGGATTAGAATTACATTAGGGATTTTTCTAGCCAAAGTTTCATTTTTTCTCTTTCTTTACTTATTTTTTATTAATTTTTCTTTACCCGTTTTTATTTAACTAGATTAAAAATAGTATAAGTAGTTTTAAAATTTTAAAAAAAATGTTTTTAGGTTTTATTTAAGTAATTTGAGGTTTACAGCTAAAAAAGTTTTCAAAAAGTCTTATTTTTGATTTTATAGGATTTTAGGGTTTTTAACCAACTTTAATATTTAATATAAAATTATTAAATAGGTTTTAGAAACTTTTAATTGCATTTCTCTCTTAGTTATAATATTTTAGATTTTTGGTAATTTTTTAGATTTATTTTATAAACTTTGAATTTTTTTGATTATTTTATTATTATTTTATTATTAAAAATTGAAAGTTTGTTTTTTCTAATTTTTTAATTTTTCCTAGATTGTAGACACTTAATTAGGAAATTTGTAACTTTCCAAATATTTTTAGGGCTTTTCAATTATTTTCTAGAATTAATTTAAGTTTTAATTGATTTTAATAGTTTTTAAGTGTTTAAAAATAATTTTATTTGGTTTTAAAATTTTAAAAAATACTTTTTAGCTTAATTAGGTTATTTTTGAGGTTTACACTCTTTAAAATCTTGTTTAGGGCTTTTTAATAATTAATTGTGATTTTTAGGGCTTTAATTAGCATTAAAAAGTCATTATTTAATTAATTAAAAGGTTTTAGCAAGTTTGGATTTTTTGTAAACTCTTAGAATATTATTTAGGATTTTTACTAATTTTTAGGAATTTTTAGGTTAAAATTTTAATTTTTGCACTATTTACGGTTTTACGTGATCGCCTTTTTCGTCTTAGTTTAATCCGTCTTCGTAACCGTCTTTTCTTTCTTATTTCTATTTTCTTTTCTTCTCAATAAAATCACAAACATTAATCAATTCATTACACAACGCACTAGCCTCCTCGAGAGAACGAACTCACTTTTAGGGTCATTCACACACGGTTTTCCTAAATCGTCGTGCCCACTTGCCCTATTTTACGCTCTTTTTCCTAAAAGACGTATTTCTACGACAATCATTTTTGGCGCCGTTGCCGGGGAGGCGTGTTGTGTTTTGATTGAACCATTGTTGTTTTTTTATACTAACCATAATTAGTATTTGTATTAGTAGCACTCTACTAATACGTATTATCGTTTTTCGGTTTTTGTGTGAATACTATTACTATATTGTATACGTAGAACAATAAATTCACAAGTACTCCAAATACGTGAGAAATCACAACCTTGACTTGGGAGGTCATTACCCAATCATTGTATTCGAATCTCAAACCAAAGAAAAAAGGCAAAAATAGATAAATACTTTCGTGAAGCTCGATTTTGAAAAATACAAACTATAAGGTGGGTATAAGGCGGTTGTATTTCACGACCTAAAGGAAAAAGGCTCTTAAGTGCTTCGCGCCGCCTCGTTTCCTCCGCTTGCTTGTGCGTATTTGATTTTGAGAGTGAATCGAGGGTTTTTCCGCCCAAAGTATTATTACATATATATATATATATATTTTCTTGGTTTCTATTGATTAAACCCTCTTGAACGATTTGGTGTTCCACCATCGTTCTAAAGTCATCGAAGGCGTTCACTTCACATGATCGTTTTCATTCCTTGAGGCTTCTTTAATCAAGAGATTTGATTAAGGAGGAGATTTGTAGATTTGTGTCAACTTAATACATTTCACCAATTTCCAAAAAAGTTAATACCATCAAAAACCACAAAAAAATTGAAAAATACAAAACACCAAAAAGAATCTTCTTTGCTCGTCTCCTCATTGTACGTGACGTTTATGCTAACTCGTAATCAAGCAAAACGTGCACGTAGACGAAAGAACAAAACTCCCACTCCAACTCATTCTAGTGAGGAGTCTCTTATTGACGAACCCATTGTACGAGAAGCACCAACCATGGCAAATCGAACTATGATGTAGTTACTTCAAGCACCCACCGAGGGTTATGGAGAAGCTATTGTGATTCCCGCTATCCTTGCGGAGAATTTTGAGGTGAAAACGGGTTTGTTGTCGATGATCCAAAACAACAAATTCCGTGGTGATGAGAAGGACAATCCCCACAACCATATCCGCCAATTCAATCGTCTTACCGCCACGTGCAAATTCAAGGATGTCTCGAATGACTCGATTAAGATGATGCTTTTTCCGTATTCCTCAGCGGGCCCGCTAAAATTTGGTTAGAGAAAGAGCCACCCAATTCTATATTGACGTAGAAGGATCTCGTTTCAAAATTCGTGAACCAATTTTTTCCGCCCTCTAAGACTACGCATTTGAAAAATGAGATTTCTAAATTTTCACAAGAATCAAATGAAAGTTTTTCAACGGCTTGGAATAGGTTTAAGGAGATGTTACATGAATGTCCTCATCACGGTTTTTCCGACTTGCATCAAATAGACACGTTTTACAATGGACTTAATGATCATGAAAGAGATTATTTAAATGCCGCCACGGGTAGTAATTTTTTGTGTAAAATGGTTGAAGAAGCTTTGGTCATAATTGAGAATAGGTCTAAGGTTTATAGCCCTCATAACACACAGAGTGTTTCCAAATTGGGCTCGTCATCGTCTCGTAGCATTAATGCTTTACATGATGAGGCAAACGAAGAAAATCGGTTTTTTGATAGATTTGCTAACCTTATGTCCCATTGGAAAGCTCAAGAAGCTTCAAATTCCGCTTCGGTTAAAGCGGTTTCTAAGAGTTGTTTGTCGTGTGGTGGAGCTCATGATCTTTCCGAGTGCATTACCGCGGATGGTAACACTTTGAGTGCTTATGTAGCCACGGGAACTTATAACCAAATCGGTCAAGGTTCCCGCCAAAATCAAGCTCCACCAAATCAAAATGCTAATAACTATCGAAACAACAACCAAGGTGGTAATCATCAAGGCAATCAACGTAATTACAACAAGGGTAATTATCAAAGTGGAAATGGGCAAATTTCAAACCAAAACCAAAACCGTGATTTTCAAACTTCTACTCAAGGTTTTCAAAATGATCACACCAAAAATCTTCAAGGAGAGTTTTTGAATTATGCTAAGGCTAATGATGCTAAGTTTGACAATATGCAACGTGAAATGGTTAGCTTAAGATCCGAGTTGAAAAACGAGCTTAAAAACGAACTTGCTAATGAATTTAAGACTCATGCTAATAAAATGGAAGGAAATGTTCAAAGACTCCAACAAGATCAACAAAAAATGGAGCAAGGTCAACATGAGATTAAGCAAGAATTGTTAAAAGCGGATGCTAGGCAATCTAAGTTTGAAGACCGAATGGGAAAAATGTTTGAAGCTATCATGTGTAAGCCCTCTTCTTCGGGTGGTCTTCCTAGTGATACCATCGTGAACCCGAAAGGAGAATTGAAGGTTATTACTACTCGTAGTGGTAAAACATTCAAAGAACCCATTTCTCGTCCAAGTACTTCTATGGAGAAGGAAATAGAGAAAGAACCCGAGGTGGTGGTAGAAAAGGAGCAAGTTCCAAGCCCACGAAGTACCGTTCAAACCACACCTACGGTTGAACCAATACCAATCACGAAACCCGAGATTCCAAGGCCGATGCCTATGCCTATGCCTATGCCCACACCACCCTTACCTTACCCTTCAAGACGAGACAAGGAAAAGGCACAAGAACGAAATAACTATCAATTTGAATTCTTTATGAAAATGTTTCGTGACTTGCATTTTAATATAAGTTTTGCCGACGCCTTAGTCATGATGCCTCGATTTGCCGCAAACTTCAAAAGTATGTTGAATAACAAAGAGAAATTGTAAAAATCGTCTAGTTTTTCATCGGTTTTTCTAAGCCGCATACCTCAAAAAGTCGGTGATCCCGGCAAGTTTTTAATCCCATGTGCTATACAAGACATGGAAGAATGCTACGCCTTGGCCGATCTTGGTGCTAGTATTAATTTGATGCCTCTTGAGATTTTTAAATCGCTCAATCTTCCCAATCTCACTCCTTCAAGAATGTCAATTGAAATGGCCGATCATTCTACGATTCTAGCTTGTGGAGTTGCCGAGGACGTCTTTGTGAAAGTTGGAAACTTCTACTATCCTGTAGACTTTATTGTTGTTGATATTCCTATCGATCCTAAAGTTCCGTTAATTTTAGGTCGATCTTTTTTGGATACCTCGAGAGCACTTATCGATGTGCAATCAAGGAAAATCACTCTTCGTTTCAATGAGGAAGAACTCGTCATTAATGCAACCCAAAACTCCACACTTTCTCATGTGTATTCTGTCACGTCTTTGTACAATGTCAATCCCATCAAAAACATTTGCAAAAAGATTTCAAATAGAGTTTTAGGAGTTGTTGAGAAAAATGAAGTTCCATCCCCTCCGCCGGTGGAGGATAAGAGTGTTAAGCCTACGGTTCCAATTGTGAATGATTCTTCGAATGATGAATACGTTGATCCCGATGGGGGAGTTTTCTTTGTCGACAAACGTTTTGAAAACTTGCCACCACCTTTACCAAAACGGTTTTCAAATGTGAGAATTTTTAGTGTGACTAACATTGCTTTAGATACACCAAATATTTTTGACATAATTAAATCGGGTTATCACAAGGAGAGTTTAAAAGATGAAAAAGGAAAAGATTTTGAATTGAATTTAAAAGATTTTTCTACAATTCTAACTCCGTCATCACCACGTGTTTTGAGTGCTACAAGCTCGTCTTCTCCTTTTGACGATGCTTTGTGTGGACCTAGTGTGGGGGAATCCCCTTATGTTCCCTCCCCTTTCTCCACCGAGGACGAGATATTTGATCCTGGAATTGCTTATAAAGGTAAATCTCGGTCTTCCACCGATGCAATAAATGGAAAATCTTTTCATTTGATTGGTGCGAGTCTACCTCGAGTAGCTCATGTTTTTAGTGACTTACCCATTGTCCCACCCTTCTATTTCTTCTCACCTATTTTCTTGAAACCCTTTGGGTTTTTGTTGACTATTGATGAAGTGGCGTTGATTTGTTTCTCCAATGAAAACGAGAACGCCATCTTCGATCCCGGTATTTTGCACCATCAAAGAACTTAGTCCTTTATACCGGTTGTTTTTGGGCCTTGTTTATCATGTAAGCCCCACCAAAAATTAACCACACCATGATATCCCTAAATGATCACATTTATGGGGATTCGAGTCGAGCTTTTGACTCGGTTATCAAAAACAAGGTGCCTCGTGGGGGAGACCCATGCTTATCCATGTACATATTATTGCTTTCTAATTAGTTTAATGTGAGGGGATTTGTGCCCTTCCAATTTTTGTTCCGTGGTTGTTTGTGCATTGTGAACTTTAGATGATCATGATCTTCATGATTGGAGCCTCTCGTGTTCGTTTTATGGGAGCACTCGATCATTTGCTTTGGAGACATTTCTCAATATCCATGATATATCCTTTTGATGTTCTAACCTTAGGTTTATAGCACACTTCATAAACGGCTATTAATTTATTGGTTACACCCTTTCCATGCTAGATTAGGCATTCGACTACGTCTCTAGTATGGGGGTGTTTGCACCCCTAGACTCGAAACATTGAGGACAATGTTTAACTTTAGTATGGGAGGGGGGGTGAATAGATACTTGCCTTGCCAAACCTTCACGCTTTCCAAAGTTTATCTTTTTGTTTATCGTTTTGTTGCAAAATAAGGCTAAAAATGGCCAAATTTTAAAATTGTTCTCATGTTTTATAAGTGTATGAAGACACGAATGTAGATTTTCCGATGGCGAGAATAAGAGTAATTTTTGACTCGACCGTGCGTGTTGAGCACTTAGCTTTGATTCCTTAACTTCACATTAGGCTAAGTCTCTTAAATGAGGACGAGAAATGATAGAGTTAATTATAAGTTACTATGCTAAACGTAGAGTACTCGTATTCTTTCAAAAACTCATGTGTTCTCGTTGTTTGCTTATTCTCCCTTCGATTGTAAATTTTTTTTGCTTAATAAATATTGACTTAGCGGTTTAGTTAGGATTGTTGGGTTTCTAGTCTTTTCTAGTAGCTTCCGTGTAATTAAATTGGGAAGACATTAAGGTATCGCCAGCGTCACTATTTTGAAGTATTGGCACCCGAATAATCAAAAGCTTCACCCAATAATAAGATTTCAAGTGCTCACCTAAATCTAGCAAACAATTTGAAGCCCCACAAGGCCTAAAATCTATGCAAAATTGAAAGTGAATCAAGCCTTAATCTTCGAAGATTTAAAGATCCAAAATTCGCTTTAGCGTGAGGATATACGTCTTTGGCTAATAAAACCACCCATGAGGCGGATAATAAAAGGCAAGGCAAGAACGAAGTCATAATAAAAGCTTCATGGCGAAGTTGAATAAAAGATGGAGGTAAACCAAAGATAATAAGGCCCTTCCGTTAGGGGGCGTATAAAAGTCTTGGTAATAAGTCTCATGTTCAAAACCGTTATAAAACCGTGTTTATCGATTCTTCTTGTCAACTTATTTTTTTAACATCGTTGTATATTAGGAGGGGTTATTGATTTGATGGTCTTAGTTGCACCGTTAGGACTCTATTTTTAGACCTAAATCTCTATCATCGCATAAGTCAACAATGTATCCTCGTGAAACATTCAAGACAAAATAAAATATAAGAGATACAACTTAGGAATAATGGGAGGATAAGTACGTGATTAGGGCATATGAGTAGTGTTAGCATTACTAACTTATAATGAAAATGATCTTGTTGCACGCTTGGCATGGAATTAGGGTGAAAATCGAGGACGACGAAATTATTTCTAACGAAGCATTCACGTGTTCTTATTCTATGAACCTAAACGTCCCATTTTGCGATGAAAATCATACATTATGTCTATAACACAAGTAGTAGTAATAGTAGTAGTGTAGTTAGTTTATCATTCAATAAAGGGAATAAAAATGAATGTTGGATATGCTACGATACTTTTATTCTAGCATTGCGTGAGGGCACGGTAATGGTTTAGTATGGGGGAGTGATGAGACTGCTTTTATACATAGTCTCATCGTCCAAATCGGGCTTAAAATGCATAAAATATCATTAAAACTGCCAAATATATGCTCGTGTTTGTTACTTGTGTATTTTAGGTACGGATATTGAGGAAATGGCAAAATATCACAAGAATCATTCAAAAACGAACACGGGAAACGAAGCCGCACAATGAACCGGACCCAAATCTGAAATTTCCAAAATGGACCTTGAAGTTTTGAAGATTGGCAACTTTAGTCCCTCATTTTTGAAGACTTGGCAAGATTAGACCTTGAAGAAATCATCATTGGCAAAAGAAGACCTTCATGTTTGAAGATTACACAAGTTTTACCCTTGAAGAATCCAAAAATATGCATTTATGGTCCTTGTTTACAAGCTTGAAAACATTTTGTGCCAAAAGTGACAACCTGCCAAACTTAAATACAAAGGGAATGAAGTTTTGAGCTGTTAATTACAAAATGAACAAAAGAGAGGAGCATGGGGACTGAATCTGCCAAGACAACCAAACCCATTACCACCAATCATCCTTCCACCTCACCACCAACAGCCAACCACAACACTCCACCTCACCACCCCCTTCCATGTCACCCTCCACTCACGGTTTACCATTAATTAACTAAAACCCTTCCCTCCAAACAAGTATTTAAATAATACTTAACCCCAATTTGGATTAAACTCACACTAAACACCCCATAAACCCTAATTATCCCCAGGATGAACACTAATGAAATCAAAGGGGTTTTGCCCCTAACTATCCAGAAACATAATTGGGGTCACTCTCATCCCATCCCAACTCACCAAACATCTCCATGTGAACCATGGACCCCATTCGTCCCACCCCTGCTCAAGTCACTTTCCACAAAACCCTAGGAGGGGACACATCCAACGTCTGAGATCAACTCCTTGGTCCCCAAGACCAAACAAACGTCCAAGATGAAGTTCCAACAGCTGGCCAAGTACAAGGCTCACATGATACCATTTTGACTGATTTTTCAAACAAGACCCAAGGGCTTTTTGGAGATTTCAGCTGATTAGGGATTACATTTTCTTGTTTTCTAGATAGTTCTATAGTGTAGTATATATAGAGGTCGTATGTGACCCTATATCGTTGTTCCAGATTTTTCTCCAAGCATTTGTAACTCTTTTTATAAAATTTATAAAGTTGGTATTTTTTCAGTTAAATTATAATTCCTGTTGATCCCGAACTTAGATCGATTAAGCTTTGTGTATACGAGATTAGATCAAGTAATACACGTAGAGAAACCTTTGCTTATGAATAAAGTAACTAAGTGTTATGCGGAATTAACACTTAATCTAAAACACAAAGATGTTAAACAAACTTTCACTTGTATTAGAATGATCGAACTTGATTACAATGAAAGAGGTTTAACTTGTGAAAACTTATGATAACTGATGATTAACATTAACCTAAAAGATCTTCTTTTATAGATTAAGAAGTCTTGTACAATAAGCTACGAATCAACTATTCTAGGTAAAGATAATAATAGAAAATACAATGTCGAGCTTATCTTTACCATACACAAATAAAGAAACAAATAAACAAAAAGATTCGTATGAAGATATATTCCATCAGTGTTAATCTTCAAGGCTGTCAGCGTTCAATGTCATCTTATCAGCGCTTGAATTCTTCCTATCAGCGTCTAGTGAACTGACCCATAATTTATTCCCAACAATCCTCCCCTAAACTTGATATCGATTCCAATGATCAAGTTTCTGAATAAAAACTTAAGGCTTAGGAGGAATCTAACAAAAACTTCTTATGTTGGTGATAAACATATCTAATCAAGTCTTTGTCCACGTCACTAGTATAATCTATCTCCAAGGGTGTCTCCTTCATCTTCTCCAATACTTCTTTGGAAAAGAAATAGTTAGCATCCACAAGTAGATACTCTGAAAACTTTGTAGAGCTCAAATGAAACACACCACAAGTAGAATAAAGCCTCCAATGAAGATTACTGAGGTCATCTTCAAGATCCTTCCATATGGCAGGATCTGCTTCCCTTGGACCACACAAAGTCAAAAATGTGTGCCATAGTCTTATTCCATTTGCTGAAGTAGGTGCTTCAGCTGTATACTTGGCCTCTATCAATCTCCATAGATGCACCAAGTCTTCTCTGTCTATGCTTGCAAAGATAGAAATAATTGAAGTGAAAGTATATACCTCCTTTCCAAACCTGCCAATCTTCCAAAATCCACACTCATCTTCATCAAAACTTATGATTGGATTTCTGTCATCTAGAGGTACTACATTAACCAAATCTGAAGCTTCCAATGGAGAAAGCTTGAGATGCTTCCTTATGACAGTTTCAGTTGGATAATACACATCCATATCTTTGGGAAATTGGAGAGGATCTCCTTTCTTCACTGGTCTTTGAGCAATCCTCATCTCCTTTTGAATCTGCATTTCCTCAGCAAGCTCTTGTTTCCTTTCTTCTGAAAGAAACTGTAAGACATTTTGTTCTTGCACATTCCTCCAAATAGGATGTGCCCTGTACTCTAGCTCCTCAAAAGATAAAGCCAGCAACTTCTTGTATGTCCATCTAGGTTGATGGCATCTAAGCAACTTGTAATACAACTGCCTTCTATCTCTTTTAAGCCAAGTCTTGACCTCTTGTGCATTAAACCTCAAAATCACCTTTATATCATCTTGTACCCTGAGAAGAATTTCCAACCCCCAAATTTGATCTGATAAGCTCATCCCTGGGTTGTCCATTACTTTGTCTTCCCAAGCATGGTACATTCTGGTGATTTCTGGAAGGTCCCAATCAACCTGCTTCTTCAAATCACTCAATCTTTCTCTTGCCAACTCATCCCCATATTCAAGTCTTTCTGGATCTTCAATAATTTGAACACTTGAATCTGAGCTATCTCCTTCTTTTTCATCACCACTCTCTTCCTCACTCTCAGAAGTGGCAACAAATGGTGATCTACCACTCCTCTTCAAATCTCTTTCCAAAAGTTGTGCAGCCAACTGTTCATCAAATGCAATTTGTGCTGCATCTTTCTTTGGAACATCTTCTTCAACCAAAATCCCCTTACCCTTGTCTTTTGGATCAATATTAGGTAAGGTAGAAGAAGAAACCTGTGTGGACACATCTTTGATGATTGCTGATGACTGGAATACATCAACACCACCTGCAACTTTGTCAGCGTTCAAGTTACCTTTATCAGCGCCCCGATTACCTTTGTCAGCGCTGGATGTGTCAGCGTTCAAACCTGTATCAGCGCCCATTGTTGCTGTGAAAGATCCTTCCAAGTTCAATGGAGTTACCTTGGATGTATCAATAATTGGGTGCTTCTTCAAGTTGGTGAGTACTTCAGCAACATTTAAAGATTCACTAAATTGTGAACTCTTCTCACTAGCTGTATGAATCAGCTCATCCTCTTCATCCTCCCCTTTGGAAGATTCCTCCATTCTACTCCTGCTACTTGGATTCTCCAAAACAGTTACCCGCTCCCTCAATACTTGGAGTTCGCGGCCCTGATTGTTGACAATTTGTACAAGGCTGACATTTTGCTTTTGCAAGCTAATGACAGCAGCCGTCAATTCAGTCAATGTCATAGGTTCCAATCTGCCCTCAGCTAGAATGGGGATTTGACCTCCCAAAATAGAATCATAGGGCATGGATGAGGTCTTAATGATGTTGGGACTGTCTTGACCAGCATCTAAGCTTATGTCAATAGCCCCAGCCTCATCCATGTCACCAGCCACACTTGTGGAGGTGGTTCTCTCTGCAACAAGGCTAGGACCACTAGAGGAGAACACTCCAGTAGTCCTTTGGCGTTTATTCAACCTAGATTGTAATGGGGTGGAAGATGAGGTAGATTGTGTGGGTGTTGGGTGGTTAAGGGGTGTTTGGGATTGTTCAGGGATGTCAGCAGCGTTGGCATTGGCTGTGTCAGCGCCAACATTTTGAGTGTCAGCGTTGACATTGGGTTGGTCAACGTCCATGTGGTCAGGTGAAGGTAATGGTTCAAGGATAGGCTCAAGTTGAGGTGCAGGGTCTGGTTGTGGTTGAGCAGCCTGAATTACTTCAAGCATGGCTTGGGTGAGAGGTATAGATCTGTTTGTGGAGCTCATCTTGTCAAAAATGGTTTTCTTTTGCTTAGGGATCTCATAAAAAGTGTCATGATCCCTAGTACAATATTCTTGTAAATCAAACACCATTTGCAAAAATCTTGGGTAAGCCAAAGTCATTTTACTTCCCTTATTTTTACACATCCCTTCAAAAATCATTTTTGAAAAATTATACTTAAGCCCACGTGACATACAAACCAAAGCACTTGCAATGGACCTGTTTATTTCATTAAAAGCAGTACATTTTGGACTTAAGCATTGAAGAAGGACATGTATCAAATATTTCCAATCCGAGGGAAATTCCTGCTTATGATATTTATTTAAAGTTTTACCAGCAGGAATAGGATAACCCAATTCCCTAAGACCTTGTTCTATTGTTGCAATGGCAAGGGTAGTCACACCATCAGCGTCATCAAGACGCAAAGCTTGGCGAACCAAGGCTTCAGTGACCACCCATGTTCTTCCATGAACAGTAGATGTTAATGTGGTCACTCCATTAGCTGTTGTGGAACTGACATTGTTCCAAAACTGTCTAATGTGTGCGACAGGGACTAATGGTTCATGAGAAAGTGCATACCTTATAGAGGATGCATTTAAAAATGCCACCATTTGTGAATACTGAGGGAACAAATCATTATCAGCGGCCAAGTAAGCTACCATATTATGTTGGCTCTTGAACTCCAATGTCAGATTGTTTGAGTTGAACTTTGGTGCCGTGTTTAAAGCTGTTGAGGTTATGTGATATGGGAAAAATCTAGGAGAAAAATGTTAGACAAGAAAATATGAATACCCAGAACAAAAAGTTTAGCCAAATTTATAGGAGAGATGCATGATTTGGATTGGTCAAAAATGAGGCAGTTATATTCAAAGAGTAATGATGAAAATATTGAATCAAATATAACTTATCTCATGCATTAATTAAAAGTAATAACTCCCCAAAATTACGGCCAAAGATTAGTCAAAAATAACAACTGGGTAGGGCCCACTAGGTGTCAACGGTCAAAAATAGCCCATCAACGCCCAACGGCTATATTTTCTTGTCAGCGTTTGCCTAAAGCCTTGTCAGCGTCACGATTGGACGTAACAGCGTTTGGAGAAAAACTTGTCAGCGTCTAAAAATAAAAATATTTAAAAAGAAAAAGACCTTAACAAAGTAATTTATCCTAAGGGAAATATCTTGCAAGTTGATAATAATTACTGGGCGGCAAGCACTGTCCATTTATGCACACTTGCTTAAGCAAGATAGACACAAATGTCCTCTAGTGTCCCTTGCTAACCAAAATACTTACCAACAAAGTTATTTCATAAAATTCTTTGTAACTCCCAGGTAAACCCATAACAAAACTATTCCCAAGTCTTCCATCAGACCACAACCAATTCTAGGCCAAAAATGTCTTGACAGCATGCATAGTTTGTCAACTTTGCATGCTACAGTGCCTCATGGTTTAGTAAAACTAACCCATACTCATCTGTGGACACAATCTAGAATTGTGATGAGAGTATTATAAGAATACCCAAAAGTCCTAAAGGTTCCTTAAACCTCCCCTTAAACTATGATACATGAGTTTCTCAAAATATATATGAACATTAAAAATTTATGTCAAGATAGGAATATAAATATTCCAACCATCATCCATAAACCAAAACATGTCCAAATTGCTCTTCAAAGATCCATAAGCAACTCTGTATCCAATGGTATAAAGCTACCACCACCTACATATTTAGATTGAAAACCACAAAAGTAACATTTGTTGCTGACAGCGCCCCGACAACACTTATCAGCGTTGAAGGAACTCTTGTCAGCGTTAGACAATAATTTCTCTAACAACGGCAAAATAACACTTGACAGCGTTACATTTACCTTTGTCAGTGTTAGAAAAATAAAGTGGAAAAATCTAAATCATCACAAAGACCAATAACAATGCATTATCCTGTACATACTTTTACAAAAAGGTTCCAAAACACATATTAAGTGAGATTAACCATTCCAATATTTGTTACCAAATATTGAAATCTTCCAGTATCAAAAGGTTTAGTTAATAAATCAGCCACATTATCTTCTGTGGCTACCCTATCTGGTTGTATTAAACCTTTCTCAAAGCAATCTCTTATAAAATGATGTCTAATTTCTATGTGTTTGGTTTTAGAATGATGTACAGAATTTTTAATAATGCATAAAGTACTGTTATTGTCTACAAAAATCTTGGTATGCATGAAATTATACCCATAATCCAACAGCTGGTTCTGAATCCATAAGACTTGTCCACAACAAGCAGCTGCAGCAACGTATTCTGCTTCAGTTGTAGAGTTTGCCACCATGTTTGTTTCTTGCATTGCCAAGATATCAATCTACTCCCAAGGAATTGACATCCACCAGTTGTGGATTTCCTATCAAACTTGTCACCACCATAGTCACTGTCTGAATATGCAATAAGATCCAATGGAGAATCTTTTGGGTACCATAAGCCAAGATCTGGATAACATCTTAGGTACCTAAAAATTCTTTTCACAGCAAAAAGGTGACATTCTTTGGGAGTCACTTGATGGCGTGCACAAGCACACACAGCAAACATGATGTCAGGTCTTGAGGCTGTAAGATACATCAATGAACCAATCATTGATCTATAGTGCCTAACATCCACATCCTTTCCAGCTCTAATTTTTCCCCAAGGGTGTTCCCTATCCATAGGAGTGGAAGCACTCTTTTCATGTGGAGAAAAACCATATTTCTTCAAGATTTCAGCTACATACTTGTCTTGGGAGATGAAGATACCATCCTCTTTCTGCTGAACTTGTAACCCTAGAAAGAAGTTCATCTCACCCATTGCACTCATCTTGAATTTATCTGTCATAAGCTTGGAAAAATCTTCACTCGTCTTTGGATTAGTGGATCCAAAAATGATATCATCAACATAGACCTGGACAAGTAAGACATCCTTACCTTTCTTCTTTGTGAACAATGTCTGATCTATGGTGCCCCTTTTAAAACCATTTTCCACCAAGTAGGTGGACAATGTACCATACCATGCTCTTGGGGCCTGATGAAGACCATACATAGCTTTCTTCACTCTATAAACCTTGTCTGGATTCTCAGGATCTTCAAAACCAGGAGGTTGCATAACATATACCTCCTCAACAATTGTTCCATAGAGGAAAGCACTCTTCACATCCATTTGATAAACAGTGAAGTTCATACAAGAGGCATAAGCTAGGAAAATTCTTATAGCTTCAATTCTTGCAACAGGAGCAAAGACCTCTTCATAATCTATACCTTCCTCTTGTGTATATCCCTGAGCTACCAAACGTGCCTTGTTTCTGACCACAATACCCCTTTCATCTTTCTTGTTCCTTAGAACCCATCTTGTCCCAATTGGTCTCACATATCTAGGACAATCAACCAGCTCCCAAACATCCTGTATAGCAAATTGGTGAAGCTCATCCTGCATTGCTTCCACCCAACTAGGTTCTTTGAGAGCATCAAAAATCTTCTTGGGTTCTTCTTGTGACAGAAAACATGCAAACAAACATGCTTGTACAAGAGGGGTATCAACCTTCTTGTGTATATTGGCAATAAATCCACCAAGATTTTGATGGGATCTTCTTGTCTGAACTGGAGTCATAACATCACCAATGATCTGAGATAGAGGGTGATTCTTCATTGTGGAAGTGAGAACTCCTCCTTCAAAAAGTCTGGTGTCCTCAACTTCACGCTCCATGTTGCCAATATCTTCTTCATCAGACTCTCTTTGATCAACAGGAATCTCTTCATGGACATTGGAAGGTCCACCTTGTTCAAAATTTGAAGAGAAAAGATGTGCAAAGGTGTCATCAACGTCTGAACCTTGTTTGTCAGCGCTTGGGCTAACAGCGCTTGAACTGTTGTTGTCAACGTCTGATCCATCAGCGTCTGAATTGCTCTTGTCAGCGCTTGATTTGCCTTTGTCAGCGCCTGAAGAACCATGCATGTTTGTATTTGGTGGTATTTGGAAACCACCATTATCTTTTCTAGCAGCAGCAGCAGCATCATAATACTCATCTGTCCATATAGGATGTGTAACATATTCTTGTGTGGGAGATGACTCAACTGCTGGTGGTCCATCCTTCTTAGCAACCTGTATACCTGAAACATTACCAATTCTCTTTTCCAAAACACTTGAAGTTACCTTCACAATGTCTGGATCAGTAACAGGCATATAATTTAAAGCTCTAGATAAAGGTTCCAAGTCAAACAACCAATTTGGACCACTTTCAGGATCACTAGGTTTACTCTCTAAAAACCTAACATGTACTTTTTCAAGTATACGTTTTTCCTTTTTAATGTAAACCCTATATCCTTTGCTCTGCACTGAATAACCCATAAAGTAGCCTTCATCACCTTTTGCATCAAATTTACCTAGGGCATCACTAGTTTCTAAAACAACTACATGACAACCAAAAGGCTTGAGAAAGCCAATATTTGGCTTCCTTCCCCAAAGTAACTCATAAGGTGTCTTATTATGTATTTTGTTGACCAATGCCCTATTTTGAACATAACAAGCTGTGTTAACAGCTTCAGCCCAAAAGGCTATAGGAAAGTGGGCATCAGCCAACATGGTTCTGGCTGCTTCAATTAGGGTTCTATTCTTCCTTTCAGCAACCCCATTTTGCTGTGGAGTTCTAGCTATGCTAAACTGCCTAGTAATCCCTTTCTTGGCACAAAAATCATCTAACAACTGATTTCTAAACTCACCCCCATTGTCACTTTTAAGAATTTTGACCTCATTACCATTCTTCTTCTCAATCTGGGTAATGAAATTAATCAAACTTTGGGCAGTTTCACTTTTCTTGGCTAAAAAGAAAGTCCATGTAAACCTGGAAAAATCGTTAGTGATGACAAAACAATATGATTTACCCTTCAAACTTTCTATGTTAGTTGGACCAAAGAGGTCCATATGCAATAAGTGAAGTGGTTTAGAACTAGAGTGCACCTGTTTAGATTTGAATGAGACCTTGTGCTGCTTGCCCTTAAGACATGCAACACAAGAGTGGTCATTGTGGAAAGCCTTTTCAGGCAAACCATCAACTAAACCAAGCCTCACAAGTCTATTGATATTTTTAAAGTTTATGTGCCCTAATCTCCTGTGCCAAAGATTACTTTCATCTACTGAAGCTTTAGCATAAAAACATGACATCTTTGTATTATTCATCTTAATTCCATTAAGATTCACATTATATATGTCTTTATGCCTTGGTGTTCTAAATTCTATGTATTTCTCCTCAGGGAGCTTGTAATCTTTGCTTAACACCAAGCACTCAGTATCTGTGAAAAGAACCTTATTTTTGTTATCACACACTTGTGATACACTAAACAAATTATAATCCAGTTCTTTTACCAGGAAGACATTCTCAAAACGTAGATTATTAGTAATAAGGGTTCCTTTTCCTGTGATGGTGCCATAGCCCCCTCCAAAGTATACCTTATCACCATCTTGAATAGGAGTGAAGTTTGTCAGATAGTCTTCCTTTCCTGTCATGTGCCTTGAGCATCCACTATCCCAATATCCATAATCATTGATCTTCTTCTGAATGCCCTGCACATAAAGAAAACACATTAGTTTTCTTTGGGAACCCAAGCCTTGGAAGACTTGGATTCATCTGGTTGTTCAACAAGAACAGACTTGGTTCTCATAACAACCCCATTTTCATCCCTTTTTGGATGAAATGCCCAGTTAACCCCAATTGGTCTTGTCATGACCTTTGAAATATAATGAAACCTGTTGCATGTCATAGAAAGACCAGTAGAATTAGGGTTTTGTCTTGTTTTGGTCTCCATGTTAAGCTAGTAGAAGCTTTAGACCCATTTCCCTGTGGTTGCAAATACCTAGGTTTGGCAGTGTGTCTGTCAGCGCTGAAATTGTTCTTGTCAGCGCCCCGATTGCCTTTATCAGCATTGAACCTAGGGTTTGCTACAGGAACCCATTGCCTATTGGACCAAGTGTTTGACTTTTGGAAAGGTCTTAGGCCTTGTGTGTTAGACCCTCTAGAAAAGAATGGGGCTGGTCTAACAACTTGTGAACTTTTGTTCACAAAGGTATTGGGTCTGACAGTGTTTGACCTATGTTGACTTTTGTCAGCGCTGAAATGGTTCCTATCAGCGTTGACATTGGAAGCGTTGACACATTTGTATGCCAAATGTGAAAAGCTACCACATGAGTAACAAGCTTTTCTAGACATAGTCTTAGGTCTAGAAGCAAAGAAGCCTGTTCCATGGTTACTGACTTGGCTTTTTGGTGACCTAGTATTCCTATACATCTCTGCATACTTAACACTAGGTTTTCTAACAGTTTGTGGGCCAAGGTCAACAGCTTTGCCAGTGGTTGGGTGTGTGATTTTAATAGGTGTAGGATCATGGCTCGTGATTGGTGTGGGCTCATTTGGACTTTCACACAACAACCCTCCCTTAACAAACAAAGTGTGGTTAGCTTTCTTCCACTCATCTAGGTCAGTCAGTTTTTGTTTGTATTCTTCAACTGGGGAAGTCACTCTAGGTGGAGGAATGAATTCCTTCTCTTGAAGTTCTGGCAAGCCAGTCCAAGATAAGTCCTTTGATTGGACACCATAGAAATCCCCAGCTGGTGGTGGAACACCAGTATAATCTTTCATCCCAATCCCACTCATGTCCTTAGAGTCTCTTTGTTTACTAACACACTCTCCTAGGGATTGTGTGGCCTTATCAAATCTCTGGATTTTAAGACTCATATTATCTTTATTTTTGTTAGCCTCATCTAACTGAGCTATCAAATCAAGATTAACCCTGTTTGTGATATCTTGAATATCTTTACTTTGATGTAACTCATGTTTTAAGATATTTATTTTATCCTTTAAATCAAACTCCATTTTCTTATACTCAGCTACTGTCTTTTCTGTTTGGGTAAGAGCAATTTGATAATTAGATACTTTGCATCTTTCAGCACTTGCCTCATCTAATAATTTTACTATCTCTTGATTTAGTTTTTCAGTATTTAAACGACAACCCTTAGAACAGAAAGCATCATCATATACCTCATTGTCTGATGAAGAGGAGGAGTGTGCCATGAGAGCATATTCAACATGCTCTTCTTTAACTTCAGCAACCAAGGCTCTGTCCTCTTCCTCATCCTTAGCCAAAAAGTTCCAGCTCCAGTCCCATCCTCCAACACCATCAATTTGTTGAACAGCAACCATGGCCTTGGGATCTTGGCTTTTAACCATTTGGCTTGAAGGCTTACCAGCATCAGATCTTCTTGGAGATCTACATTCCCTCATAAAGTGCCCCATCCGATGACAATTGTAGCACTCAACTTTGGATTTGTCAAATCCAGCGACATCCTTAGCATCAAAGGTCATCTTCTTCTTGAACCTTTTATTAAACCTGTTTGCTCTTAAACTTACAAGAGCCATAGTCCACTTGATGTCCATCTCTTCCAATTGCTCATCACTTATCTGCTCAAGATCTTCATATGTAATCCTTGAATCACTGGGCAAAGAAGCAATGAATGCACACACAGTATCTAGATCTAAACCAGCAGGTTTAATTCTATCAGCGCCAAAGTTGTGAGTGTCAACGCTTGAGTATGAAGCGTTGACAGGATATGATCCAGCGCTGACAGACTGTGATCCAGCGTTGACACATTGAGATCCAGTGACTGGATGTCCATAGGAGTTCATGGAATCAAATTGGCCTTCACTTTGTGAGAAGAAGGCCATGTTGCTACTGGAAGATTTATTATCACTCTCCAAAAGCCATTCATTCTCCAACAGTCTTAGTTTGTTGAAGATGTCATCAAACCTGGAGGTCTTGTGGGTGTTATTGACAAGAATGGATCTTGTCTCAATCTTCCATACATCACCAAGGCTTTTGAGAAAAGTAGCATTTAAGTCAGGGTCATCAATCTGTGTTCCCATGAAAGAAAGTTGACTTGTGATGTCAAGCAGTCTACTTCTCACACTGCTGAGATTCTCATTGGGTTGAGCCTTAAAGACAGCATACTCATGCATGAGTTGCTTCTTCTTTTCTTCTTTTGTGTCAGCATTGCCACCATGTGCTACTTCAAGAGCTTCCCAAAGCTCTTTTGCAGACTCAAAGCGTTTGTACTTGTGCTGATTCTCATGACCTAAGGCGTGTTTCATGATGTTCAAGATTTTCATGTCCACCCTTTTCTTGGCTATATCTTCAGCAGATACAGCTCTTCCATCTTTAGGCTTTTCCTTCTTATCAGCTTCAGGACAATTAGGAACAGCTATCCTTGTGGCAATAGCATTAGCAATCTTTTGAGCTTTGTTGAATGTGTTCCCATATTCAACAATCTCCCAAAGAGTGTAGTCATGGATGGCTATATATTGCTCAAAATTAGACTTCCAAAGCTCGAAGTTCCTAGCATCAAACATGGGAATTTTGATACTAGGGTTTGTGGTGTTGTTTTGTAGTAAAACTGGAGCAGGAGGTTGATCTGTGCCAGACATGATGTTTTTGGGGTTTTGAGAAGTTTAGAGTTTTTAGGGTTTTTGGTGTTTTAGGGTTCTTGCGTTACTTAAAGATCAAAAGTTTCTCAACAAGCTCTGATACCACTTGTTGATCCCAAACTTAGATCGATTAAGCTTTGTGCATACGAGATTAGATCAAGTAATACACGTAGAGAAACCTTTGCTTATGAATAAAGTAACTAAGTATTATGCGGAATTAACACTTAATCTAAAACACAAAGATGTTAAACAAACTTTCACTTGTATTAGAATGATCGAACTTGATTACAATGAAAGAGGTTTAACTTGTGAAAACTTATGATAACTGATGATTAACATTAACCTAAAAGATCTTCTTTTATAGATTAAGAAGTCTTGTACAATAAGCTACGAATCAACTATTCTAGGTAAAGATAATAATAGAAAATACAATGTCGAGCTTATCTTTACCATACACAAATAAAGAAACAAATAAACAAAAAGATTCGTATGAAGATATATTCCATCAGTGTTAATCTTCAAGGCTGTCAGCGTTCAATGTCATCTTATCAGCGCTTGAATTCTTCCTATCAGCGTCTAGTGAACTAACCCATAATTTATTCCCAACAATTCCTTTTATGGTTTTTGAAAGTTAGTGTATGTTTGTGAGATAATCTGAGTTCCCTTAATCATTTGTTACACACTTTGTGTGTTTGAGTTTTCAAAGGTTTCAAAAAGGTTTTTAGTTGGTTAAAATTTCAGAAATCCAAGCTTTCAAGGAAGTGAAAGTTGACTTGGATTTGGATTTCTGAGTTTTTATACTTGTTTCAAAACAGTTTCATTGGTTCAAGGTTCACAAGTTTGTGAAAAGTTTTAAAAGGTTTCAGAAAATCAGATTTGTGTTATTGTGATCTTCATTTTCTCTTAGCAGGTTTTTATTGATATTGTTTATCCAAGGATCAGCATAGGCCCGGGCCTATTTTGAAAAGGCAAAGCAGCCTTGGTGGGGCCTGGATGTGGGTCCCACAAGGTAGTCCCTTGTGTTCTTAGTTTCAGTTTTCAGTTTTATAGGAGATTGGTATGATTTTTGAGAAAAAGTGTTTAAGTGACTGTTATTGGTTGATTTATGCATAATAGATGTTTTTATGCATGTTATAGGTAGTAGGAATCAGTTTGCTTGAGTCTTGTTTAGATTTGCTTTGATAAATTTTTAGTTTCAGATTTAAAGGAGTGTTTGGTTAGGAGTTTAATTGCTTGATTAGGAGATATAAAACCTGTTAAAATCTGTTATAATCTCTCATTAGGTGGTCATAGGTTGTATGTTTGTTTAAATTTCAGTTTGGTAAAGATTAAAGCAAGTTTGTATGATAAAAAATGGTATCAACTAGCTAAAAACCAGTCAAACCTATTGAGTGCCTTTTCTTTGCTTGTTTTGTGGAATTTGTGCCTCAATTCTTGCAAGTTGCTAGAACATAGGATGCTTTAAGATTACTGATAGCTTTCATATCATTTTGTTGGGGTGTGTGCAAAATTTGAGCTCTTGAAATCCAGTTTTTTGCACTTTGCATCAAAAAAATCATCACAGACCTTTAAAGCTAGATCAGTAACATATTGTTGCCCTTGATTGTGCTTTTTGTGTGTAGGACTTGTTGTTTTTCTTGTTCACTTGACTCCCTACACTCAACTGAGTGTAGGGGTGCCCAATTGTCCAACAAACATCCACAAAAGAATCAAGGACAAGTCCTCTTGTTCCAAATATGCACAAGTGAAAATAACTTTTTCTTTGTGTTCATCAAAATCCAAATCTGGGCACGTTTTATTAATTATAAGGCTTAATCCTGTTTAATTTGGATTGAAGTTTGAGATTTTGAGTAAGTTAAGATTGCTGGATTGAGTTTTTAAAGTTTAAAAAGAAAAAAAAAAATAAAGACCAAAAAGGACGTGGCCAGGACTCGAACCTGCGCCACTCCTCTCACAACACAAATGTCTTACCATCTCTGCCCTTGGGTCTTTTACTGACCAAGGGTGGAAACATTATCCTTTTATCACGTTTTTGGTTTGGGCTTATCTAAAATAAGCCGTAGCCTTTTCAGCCCATATTGAGCTTATTGATTAAACTGATTAGCTTGTTAACATTTTTCCTAGGATTAGAATTACATTAGGGATTTTTCTAGCCAAAGTTTCGTTTTTTCTCTTTCTTTATTTATTTTTTATTAATTTTTCTTTACCCGTTTTTATTTAACTAGATTAAAAATAGTATAAGTAGTTTTAAAATTTTAAAAAAAATGTTTTTAGGTTTTATTTAAGTAATTTGAGGTTTACAGCTAAAAAAGTTTTCAAAAAGTCTTATTTTTTATTTTATAGGATTTTAGGGTTTTTAACCAACTTTAAAATTTAATATAAAATTATTAAATAGGTTTTAGAAACTTTTAATTGCATTTCTGTCTTAGTTATAATATTTTAGATTTTTGGTAATTTTTTAGATTTATTTTATAAACTTTGAATTTTTTTGATTATTTTATTATTATTTTATTATTAAAAATTGAAAGTTTGTTTTTTCTACTTTTTTCATTTTTCCTAGATTGTAGACACTTAATTAGGAATTTTGTAACTTTCTAAATATTTTTAGGGCTTTTCATTTATTTTCTAGAATTAATTTAAGTTTTAATTGATTTTAATAGTTTTTAAGTGTTTAAAAATAGTTTTATTTGGTTTTAAAATTTTAAAAAATATTTTTAGCTTAATTATGTTATTTTTGAGGTTTACAATCTTTAAAATCTTGTTTAGGGCTTTTTAATAATTAATTGTGATTTTTAGGGCTTTAATTAGCATTAAAAAGTCATTATCTAATTAATTAAAAGGTTTTAGCAAGTTTGGATTTTTTGTAAACTCTTAGAATATTATTTAGGATTTTTACTAATTTTTAGGAATTTTTAGGTTAAAATTTTAATTTTTGCACTATTTACGGTTTTACGTGATCGCCTTTTTCGTCTTAGTTTAATCCGTCTTCGTAACCGTCTTTTCTTTCTTATTTCTATTTTCTTTTCTTCTCAATAAAATCACAAACATTAATCAATTCATTACACAACGCACTAGCCTCCTCGAGAGAACGATCCCCACTTAAGGGTCATAAGTGTTTACGTTTTCCTAAACGTACGCTTAACGCTTACCACTATTTTACCTTCCTTTTCCTAAAGGGGTAAAAATACAACCATCACCCAACCAAATAGTTCACTTGGTGCAGGAGCCGGAGCCCAGCCAACCCGAATTGAGCCTAATTTGGGTCTAGCAAGGATCACCCAACTTTTGCATCAACAATGCATATGGTTCATTTTTTTTTCACTCTAAATGGTAAATTTTATAAAGAGAGAAAGGCAAGTAGCCAAAGTTAATACAAAAAATGCACAAAGAATGAATCAACAAGGACACATCCCTTGTTAACAGACTTTGGCAAGAACAAAAAACATATGGCATTGGACAAATCCCAAGCTCATAATACATACTAGAATTAGTCTAAGGAAAACAAGTACAAAAACAGAAACTTAAACCCTAGACTAACAACTAATACATCATTGCACTCCATGGACACCAAATCCAATTACTTAACCATAAAGAGGCCCACTTCTGAATCCACGGTCCTAACTGAATCAACCCAGAAGGAAGTATCCAGCAGGCCCAATACATCACAATGGGACACTCCCTATGGCTAAGCAATACAAGGAACATGCAATAGACAACCTGTATAATAACCAACTAGAATGCAATAGAACCAATCAAGGAATTGCCAGAGTAGCAGTTAAGCCATTTTGCCTCCTTAAAAACCCTCCCAAGTAAAACCCAGTGGGAAACCAAGGGAGGGAAAAAGAGTACAACAATGACTTAAACATTCCTTACCCCATCACCAGCATCAAACATGATAATAACCAAAGCTGCATCAACACACTTACCATCATCTTGGAAACCTTCTTGCCACTATAAGAAGCTACAAACCTGGGCAAACAAAAGAGAACCAAAGACGAAACAAATACAATGTAAGCTATACATCAGCTCACATAACCCCATCATAGAAAAAA
Organism: Glebionis coronaria; assembly: GCA_025667525.1. Lineage (NCBI taxonomy): Eukaryota > Viridiplantae > Streptophyta > Magnoliopsida > Asterales > Asteraceae > Glebionis > Glebionis coronaria. The sequence goes on from CM046880.1 coordinate 228,712,091, forward strand.
ACTACCTATCATCTAATTCCATATCAACCACACTATCACCCCTTCCCTTGGCTATAAGACCAGGCAGATTCCACGCCTCAACAGCAATACTCACGTCCGAAGACCACTTAAGAGTTAAACCAAGGAGCTTCAACCTGATATTATTCACAATAATCTCAATAATAGCATCAGGCGGCCTAGATACTTTAGCAAACAATCTGGAATTCCTTTCCTGCCAGATATAATAAACGGAAGCGCCTAACACCAATCTTTGAATCACGCTCCAAACAGACCTACTTGCTCTCCTACTACAAACAGCAGCGATAACTTCAGCCCAAACGAATGAAACATTACTCATCCTTGCCATAGTCTTCAACCTGTCCCACACAAATCTGGAAAATTGACAGTCAAAAAATAAATGAGCATTAGTCTCCAAAATAGAATTGCACAGTGGACACATCACCATATCAATGTGAAACCATTTAGACAGACGATCCTGAGTCTTCAATCTTCCTCTCAAAGCTAACCAAAGGATAAAGGAGTGACGAGGAATGCATTGAGGATACCATACATGCTCATACCATAGAACTTTAGGGGCATCAATTCTGAGAGCCTTAGTTACTTCCCTAACACTAAAATCAGTAACAGCTGAAGACTTATTATACCACAAGGCTTTATCCTCACCATCATTGAGAACAGGGACAACAAAATCAAGAGAGCTCCTGTCTATTCTTTCCCATTCATGAGGCCAAACCCAATAATTATCGACGACTCTATTAGCAACCTTATCCTTGGTATTGTAACCCCTATACCTTTTAAGCGAATCAGCAATAACATTACTAAGTAAACCTTTCTCATGCCATTTGTCAACCCACAAAAAACAGTTGCTCCCATTACCAATTCTAACGCCAACAAAATCTCTAATTCTATCTCTGACCATCATAATATGTCTCCACGACCATGAAGAATGACTAGGAATCTCGCAGTCCCAAACACTCTTACCCTTTAGCCTATAGTAACCAACCCATTTAACCCATAAAGACTGTTTCCTACTAAACACATTCCACAAATGTTTTATCATAAGGCTATTATTCATATCCCTAGTTGACCGTAAACCAAGACCACCCTGACATTTAGGTTTACAAATATCCTTCCATGCAACACTCGTAAAGCCCTTTCTACCATCATGGAAACCCCACAGAAAGTTCTTCATAATCTTATCAATACTGTCACATATATGTTTGGGCAAAACAAACATTGATGCCCAATACACACCCAATGACGACAAAACAGAAGAGATTAACTGAAGTTTACCAGCATATGATAAGTACTTATTCTTCCAGTCAAGGATTCTGCACTTAATATTGTCGACCAATATCCTACAGTCCAAATTACGAAGCTTCCTAGTAATCATAGGAACTCCTAAGTATCTAATTGGTAATGTCCCTTCCTTGAAAGGTAAAGCAAGACCAATTCGTTCCTTAATATCAGCCGACACATTATTGAAATAAGTCGTGCTCTTTTCCATACTAGGATACAAACCAGAGCACATGCTAAACTCATCGAGACCTCTTCTAAGAATGCTAGCTGAAAATTCATCAGCATGACAAAGCAGAAGTAAATCGTCCGCAAAGCATAAATGGGTGAGACTTAACTCTTTGCAGCCCTGATGAAATTTAAAGCCCTTATCCAATCTCATATGTCTTTTAATCATAAGATTAAGGACTTCCATAACAAGTGTAAAAAAATAAGGAGACATCGGGTCTCCCTGTCTTAAACCTCTATCGCTTTTAAAAAACCCATGGACCTCCCCATTAATACAAAGAGAGAAGGATGCAGTAGTTAAACACACCATAATCCAATTAACCATAATATCATGGAAACCAAATTTAACCAGAATGGTCCTAAGGAAATTCCAGTTAACTGTATCATAAGCTTTCCTAATGCCAACCTTAAAAGCACAGTTCTTAGACCCGGTGGTTTTTTCATATCCAGCCATCAACTCTTGAGTAATTAAGATGTTATCACTAATGTGTCTGCCAGGAATGAACGCACATTGATTGCTATCAACAAGACTATCCAAACCCTCCTTAAGCCTATTAGTCAAAACTTTGCTAATACATTTGTAAACTACATTACAGCAAGCAATTGGACGAAAATCTGAAAATTTCCTAGAAACCTTAAGTTTAGGAATTAGAGATACCAAATTAGCATTAAGTTCCCCAAGAAGCCTTCCTGACGAGAAGAACTCTTTTACAGCATTACACACATCCAGGCCAACCACACTCCAAGTCTTTTTGAAAAACTTTAAAGTATACCCGTCTGGACCCGCAGCTTTATCATCCTTAATATCAAACATAGCAGTCTTCACTTCCTCATCTACAACTGGTCTAATCATAGATTGAGCAAAAATCGGATCAAGCGATTTAGAGAACAGCCCATCAATATCTTCAATCTCAAAACAATCATCACTATTCTGGAAAAGATTTTTGTAATACTCCACAAATGGAGCATACACATCATTTCCATAAAACATGTTTCCTGCATCATCACAGACCACCTCAATTCTTCTTCTACTATTCTTTCCTCTAAGAAACTTATGGAAGTAAGCAGTATTAAGATCTCCTTCCCTTAACCACTCTATCTTAGTCTTTTGTCTAAGAACACGCTCTTCATCGACAACAGCATCATGATAAGCCTTGGAAAAAATCATCTCTTCCTCTCTTAAACGTGGATTAAAAGGGTCTTCATCTAGACTACGCTGGACACTCTTAAGCTCAACCTTCAACGCCTTCACCTTATCAAAAACATTCCCATTTTCCCTGTTAAGCCTCCTCATAAATCTCTTCATATTCTTCAATCTTTTAACCAGAATAAACATAAAATACCCTCTAATATCAACAAACCAATTCTCCTTAACAGTAGCAAGAAACCCCTCCTTTTCAGCAAGAAAAATCATGAACCTAAAAGACCTAGGTTTAGAACTTCTCACTTCAAGAAAGCAAACTGATATTTGAATTTTTATATGGGTTCAGATTTATGTCTCTCAGTCCTCTCGAATTGATCTCGGCCTTAAGTGGAATGATTGTTCTTGGTTGCTAAAAAGGGGGTTTAGTTATCTAATCTACTAAAAAGTTTAAATGTACTAAAATGAAAACTTATATCAAAGACAATTAATTTAATGACAATTAATAAAAACTTGAATTATAATTAAAATTAAAATTGAAAGTAAAGTATGAAATAAAAATGAAGAAACAGAAACAGTAACAATTAATAATGCTCAAAAGAAGACTGATTCGGAAGTTTTAACCTTGATTCGGAACTTTGCTCATCCGGAACTTTTCACTCGGAACCCCTTGATTCGGAACTTTGTGCGGAGGTTCGTTCGGAAGTTCACCCGGAACTTTATCCGGAACATTCACTCGGAAGATTGGTCCGGAACTTTCTTCGGAACCTTTACTCGGAACTTAGTTCGGAACTTACTTCGGAAGTTGTGTTCATTCGGAACTTGTACTCATTCGGAAGTTTTTGGAAAAGAAACTCATTCGGAACTTAAAACTCATCCGGAACTTCAGTTCATTCGGAAGATTGGATTCATCCGGAACTTTCTGTTCGTTCGGAACTTTTTTCTAAAAGGAAACTTATTCGGAACTTAAAAACTCACTCGGAACTTTTTTAAATAACATTCATTCGGAACTTTCTAGGTCATCCGGAACTTAGTGTTCATCCGGAAGATTTGATTCGTCCGGAACTTTTCAGTTCATTCGGAACCTGGGAATCTTAGATACAGTAACTACCCGAAGAACAAGGAAACACGATTTTAATCTAAAAATCACCAATTTTTTCACCAAAAACTTAAATAGACTAATCACTAAGCATCTACTAACCATAAACTACAAATCCCATCAACACAAACATAAATCCCAACAACTTTTAAGGATCAAATAAATCAAATAAGAACTTGAAAACTTGAAATAAAAGAGGATGATGAACAAGATGAAATGGAAAGATTTAAACAAGAACTTGTATTGAATGATTAATGTTTTAACAATCACCAAACCAAGATGAAATTACAAGATTGGAAATCAAAGATCAAAATCACCAAACACCCTAGTGGTGTTGGTGATGGTACGAAACCGAAAAAGAGAAAAAAGGGGTAGAAAGAAAAACTAAAAACTAACTGGCTAAATGTGTGAGGGGTGGTCTATTTATAGGCTTGTCTTTTGGTTGGTGAGTGGGCTTTCTCCCGTTCTTCTTGTCTTCTCGTCTTTTCAGAAAAGTTGACGTTTTCGATTCTGATTCGAGATTTGTCGTCGATTAAATTCAACTCGTCTTTTAATTTCTTTGTTTAATAGACTTGAGTTTCTTCGACTTATGTAAATCTTCCATTTTGGTTCTTTTCTTCGATAAATCTTCGAATAGGCCCAGTGACTTCAAATCTTTTGCATCTCTTGGACAATAGACTTTATCTTGAGTCCTTTTCTTCGATAGAACCCGTGCAATCCCATGTTTTCTTCAATATTCATCCGGTTGGCTCTGAAAACACAATAAACACAAAAACCACGCATAATTCCAAACAAATGATATTAAATACGTGTTTTGGTCTCGTTTTAGCCAGAATTAAGTGGTAAAAGGATGGGTGTTTACACACCTATCAAATCCCCTACACTTAACCATTGCCATGCCCTCATGCAATGCTTAGTGATAAAGCAAATTTACACTTTTCTCATAATCAATCAACCTTGGCCTTATTCAAATACCACTAAACAAAAATTAAAATACTAAGAGAAATTAAAACTTTAAAGTAAACAAAAGGATGGAAATAACTTGCAAAGAAACCAATTACTTACATTAGGGCTTTGGTGCTGCGAAGATTTATCACCCTCAAGTTTCACGTTCCCTAAACTAAGCTTAAAAACAAGATCATTGTTATTATAAGTTAGCAATTCAAACACTTACACACATGGCTTAATTAAATTCTTAAACTCCCTTATTCCTAGGTGTATCTCTTATATTTTATTTTTTTCTTAGAATGATCATGAAGATGCATTTTTGGACTTATTTCGATAGTTTATTTAGGCTGAAAGCAAAGTAGGACGATTTGATCAATAGTTAGCTAAAGGAAAAAATCTCTTAAAACTGCTTCTCGGGGTATCAAAAAGTTCATATCTTGGCATAACTCGGTTCACGATTTGAGACTTTTCTCGGGCCGATATTTGGCATGTACTTCATACTTCATATCTTGAGAGACGTGCTTGAGATAATGGTCTTCTCATCGTTCATAGAGTTTCTTCACTTGGAGACTTTTGAGAGGTACTCCAACTTTGTTGACCACGACTTCATGATTATTTCTTCAATCTCTATTTGGGATTTTGAGATACAACGATCCGCCTCCTTTTCGGACTTGGATCTATTTATCCTCATACCTTGTTAGGGTCTTTTCGGATAGACTTCTCCATCATCTTTATGGGAGTTGATTGCTTTTCGTCGTGAGTCTTGATCCTTCATATTGACTTTGGGAATAATGCTTTTCACATCACCTTGGATCTTTAGTAATAAAATGGAATCCTCATGCCTTGTTAGGGCCTTTTCGGACTCGCCAATCTTCGCGCCCCGCTTCATAAGTTATGCATTGGCTATGAACTCTTATCATTACCGAGCAACTTTTAAACGATCTTGGGCTAGAAGCTAAGTAACCTTTCAAATCGTACGACCTTACTTATTGCAGATAAATTATTAGCAAGTGATGGGAGAATAGGCAAATAATTACACCAAGTGAGCTTGTGCAAGAATACCGACTTATAATTGACTCTATCATTTCTCGTCCTCCACAATTTAAAATCTCAAGTAATGAGACTCGTGGACACTTAGCCTAATAAACCAATTAAGGTCTACATGGTTAAGGATACTAGCTAGAATAAACTTAGATAAGTCTATTCGGGTTGAGTCAAAATAAACGCAACGGGCCTAATATGTCAAAGACTTCTAAACTAGCTACACCGCTTTATTAATATTTGACTTTATTGCGGGATATATACATATGAAAGAAAAGATAAAAATTTAAAAATTACGACAAAATGGCCAAAGTTAATAAAAAATTTAAAAAATGTTGAAAAACATGATTTTCTTGTTTAATGAAGGCATTTTCATGGAAAAGTCCACTTAAAACTTCGATAGAAGTCCCCCCTACACTTAAGATAAACATTGTCCTCAATGTTTAAGCATGTGGGAAAAGTATCCCCTACACTATGACATTGTGCACGTTGGTTAACTCGAGTTAAGGAAGAGACGACTAAAGTGATCAATTTCAAATGTGAGTATGAAGAAAATTGAATCACGATAGTTGAGAGATAGAACCGGATTTCGGATAACACGGGAGCACGGTTCTTCAAAGATTCCAAGAGTGCACTTATCCCTGTAATCACATCACCACACAAAGACAAACACGTATAGAGGCTCCCCTACACTTAGGAGGTTTAAAACATAAAAGGATAGATACTCGGGCTGCCTCCCGAGGAGCGCTTGTTTTTGATAACCGAGTCACGAGCCTGACTCGACCCAAAATTAGTTCATGGGGAACGTGGTGACGGACGGAATCACCTCCTGAGAGGTGTCCTCACCAAAGTACAACTTCACTCGTTGGCCATTCACCTTAAAATTAGGTCCATTAGGTTGAGCGAGCTCGAGAGTACCATATGGAAAAATTTGGGCGATGGTGAATGGGCCGGACCAACGAGATTTGAGCTAGCCCGAAAAGATTTTCAACCGAGAGTTAAAAAGTAAGACTTTGTCTCCAACATGGAACTCTCGGTTTTTGATCTTGGAGTCGTGAATGAGCTTAGTTCTTTCCTTATAGATCAAAAAATTTTCATAAGCCTCATTACGGAGTTCATTGAGCTCATTGAGTTGGATCTTGCGTAGGTCACCGGCTTTGTTGATATCAAAATTAGCCCACTTCAAGGCCCAGTAAGCCTTGTGCTCCAACTCAATGGGGAGGTGGCACGCTTTCCCGTACACGAGACGATATGGTGTACAACCAATCGGAGTCTTGTATGCGGTACGGAAAGCCCACAACGCATCATCAAGCTTATCAGCCCATGAGGCACGATGCTCTCCCACGGTCCTTTCAAGAATTCGCTTTAGTCCTCGGTTGGATATTTCAGCCTGGCCATTAGTTTGTGGGTGGTAGGCTATGGAAAGACGATGATTTACACCGTACTTAGCCATGACTCTAGCAAATTGGTCATTGAAAAAATGAGTCCCACAGTCACTAATAATGGCGCGAGGCACACCGAATCTAGCGAATAAAGCTTTCAAAAAGTTACAAACCACCCTTGCGTCATTAGTAGGTAAAGCTTTGGCTTCAACCCACTTTGAATCGTAGTCAACGGCTACAAGGATGTATTTGTTTCCTTTGGAAGAAGGGAATGGCCCCATAAAGTCGATACCCCAAACATCAAAGATTTCACATTCTTGTATGAAATTCTGAGGCATCTCGTCTTTATGTGTGATTGTGCCTTGTGTTTGGCAAACATCACATCGTTTAACCATATTGTGAGCGTCACGATATATGGAGGGCCAATAAAATCCTGAATCAAACACTTTTTTGGCGGTGTAGTTGGGACCAAAGTGACCACCGGTGGGTCCTTTGTGGCAAGCATCCAGGATTTTCAAAGTTGCTGGTCCGTCAACACATCGGCGGATAATCAGGTCGGCACATTGTTTGAATAGGTAAGGGTCGTCCCAAAAGTAAGTCTTAATGTCGGTGAAGAACTTTTTCTTTTGTTGGGACGTCAACCCTTCCTTGAGAATTCCACCCGCCAAGTAGTTTGCAAAGTCCGCAAACCACGGGGTTTCATCAGAATTCGAATTTATAGACATTAAGGTCTCCAAGGGAAAAGAATCATTGATTTCTTTATTCGGATGATCCCCTTGGTAAGGATCCTCAAGTCTGCTGAGATGATCCGCGGCTAGGTTTTCTGCTCCTTTTTTATCGCGAATTTCGATTTTAAATTCTTGGAGCAGCAAAACCCAGCGAAGAAGTCTTGGTTTGGAATCTTGCTTTGTCAACAAGTACTTCAACGCGGAATGATCGGTATACACGATTGTGGTGGAAAGGACAAGATAGGGGCGGAATTTTTCAAAAGCATAGACAACAGCTAAAAGCTCTTTTTCGGTTGTCGTATAATGCAATTGTGCCCCCGTCATTGTCTTGCTAGCGTAATGGATCGGTTGGAAGTGTTTGTTCACTCTTTGTCCCAGAACCGCTCCAATAGCAAAATCACTAGCATCGCACATCAACTTAAAGGGAAGCTCCCAATTAGGGGTAACCAAGACGGGTGCCTTAGTTAGCTTATCCTTAAGCGAGGTGAAGGCTTCAAGGCACTCGTTGGAAAAGATAAAAGGAGTATCTTTTTCCAAGAGGTGGGTCATCGGGCGAGCGATTTGAGAAAAATCTTTGATGAATCAACGGTAAAAGCCCGCATGACCCAGGAAACTTCTCAAACCTTTTACGGTTGAAGGTGGAGGCAACTTGGCAATAACATCGACTTTAGCACGGTCTACTTCAAGACCGGCTTTGGAAATCTTGTGTCCCAGAACGATGCCTTCTTTTACAATAAAATGGCATTTTTCCCAATTTAGAACAAGGCGAGTGTCTTCGCACCGCTTAAGCATACGTTCCAAATTGGCAAGGCAAGAAGAGAAGGAATCCCCGAAGACCGAGAAATCATCCATGAAGACTTCCATGGTTTGTTCAACCATGTCATGGAAGATAGCTAACATGCACCTTTGGAAAGTCCCGGGGGCATTACATAAGCCAAAAGGCATCCTTTTGTACGCAAATGTGCCATAGGGACAAGTGAATGTAGTCTTCTCTTGATCTTGGGGATCGATGGGTATTTGGAAATAACCCGAGAAACCATCAAGAAAGCAGTAATATTCATTACCCGCTAAACGTTCAAGCATTTGGTCCATAAAAGGTAGAGGGAAATGATCCATTCTCGTGGCATCATTGAGTTTGTGGTAGTCTATACAAACTCTCCACCCAGTAACGAGACGAGTGGAAATTAACTCGTTGTGTTCATTGGGAACAACGGTTATTCCGCCTTTCTTAGGCACACAATGGATTGGACTAACCCATGGTGAATCCGAAATAGGGTAAATCATACCCGCATCAAGAAGTTTGATAACCTCTGTTTTGATGACTTCATGTATTTTTGGATTCACCCTTTGTTGGCTTTGAATAGTGGCTTAAAGTCGTACTCCATGAGAATTTTGTGTGTGCAGAAGTGAGGATCAATTCCGCGAATATCAGAAATCTTCCAAGCAATAGCCTTCTTGTGATTTTTAAGCACGGCGATGAGGCGAGATTTTTCTTCTTCCTTCAAGTCCTTCGCGATAATGACTGGCGATTTCTTCTCTTCTTCAAGGAACACATACTCGAGATGTGGCGGCAACTCCTTAAGTTCTAAATCCGCTGGATTTTCGACGGGAGGCGTTTTTAAAGTCGGAGTATGGATAGCAATAACCGTGGGAGATGGAGGCGAAGGATTGTTTTCGGTGAGAAGATTGTCAAAGAAATTCATGTCTTCATCCCCTTCGGTGGGAGAATCATTAGTAGCTAAATTCACATCTCCCATGGTATCTTCAAGATTGTTCCAAAATAAATCACTATCTCCAAATAGAGACAATGATGAATCAATAGAGGACACGGTCTCAACATTGGGAAGAGAGGTAGGAATACTTTTGCAAGCATCATTAAAGTGTTCTTCACAAGCCTCATCAAGAACGTCAATACAATTAACGCTCTCATATGAATAAGGCTGTTTAGACAACATTTCCATGTTGAAGACTACTTTATCGTCACCCACTCTCATGATAAGCTCACCGGCTTCAACATCAATGAGAGTGCGACCGGTCCTCAAGAATGGACGACCGAAAATTAGTGGTACACGAGGGTCCATCTCGTAGTCGACGACGACGAAATCAGCAGGAAAGGTGAATTTGTCGACTCCTACAATGACGTCTTCGGCTTTCCCCACTGGATAAGCAACCGTACGGTTAGCCAATTCCAAAGTCATTTTGGTGGGGACTAGCTCAGGGAGAGATAATTGCTTCCATACACTTAAAGGCATTAGATTGATACTGGCACCTAGATCGGCTAGGGCCATGCAATTCTCTACTCCCGGGAAGTTGCAAGGGATGAGGAAACGACCCGGATCACCAAGCTTGGTTGGCAATTTCCTTAAGAGCACTGCAGAGCAATTCTAATTAAGTTGGGTGTTGGCAATATCGAGGAGCTTTTCCTTGTCGCTCAGAAGATCTTTAAACATTTTCGCATATTTAGGCATGTGAGCGAGAGCCTCAGCGAAGGAGATATTGAAATTCAGTTGTTTGAACATCTTAAGAAAGTTCGAAACCTGAATATCGTCCTTGCTTTTGAGCTTCTCTTTCCTCAACCTAGATGGATAAGGTATATTGGAAGAAGAGGAAGGCTTTGGAAGAATAGGATCACTCACATCCTTGGGTGGAGGAGGGGTAGAAGGAAGAGGTGGAGAAATTGGGGAAGGAGAAGGATGAGGAATAGGAGCAGGTGACTCGTTCTCCTTAGTCACAACCACTGGTGGAGGTATAGGAAGCTCGGGTTCCTTGGTACCTTTGCCACTTCGAGTAGTGATTGCTTTCATCTCCCCTCTTGGGTTCGCAACGGTGTTACTCGGAAGAGTACCCGAAGAAGAGGGTTGATTACCTTGGAAGAAACTAGCCATCATGTTCTTCAAGTCATTAGTTTGGCTATCCAACGTATTTCTCATGTCGGCTCTCAAATCGTTCCCTTGCTTGACCAAGTCCGCTTTCAGGTTGAGCACTTCTCTCTGAAGATTTCCCACTATCACATCGTTAGTCCTCATATAAGTTTCCACTTCTTGGTGAAGAGCGGTGGGTTGGTTGGGAGGAGCATTGTATGTGGGTGGTTGATAAGAAGGTTGCTGGTAGACTTGGTTGTTTCGTTGAGGTGGTTGTTGCTGCTTGTGAGGAGGGATGTATGGTGTACGAGGTTGTTGTTGTTGTTGAGGAGGGCGGTTGAGGTTTTGTTGTTGGTTTGGGTTGTTTGGGGGAAAACCGGGTGGTGAGAGGTAGTTGTTGGAGCGGTAGATAAGCAAATTTCGGTCACCTTGAGGTCTAGCTTGATAAGCAGGTTGAGGATAGGTGCCATATGCTGCATTCACATTCTCAGCAGGGTAGTCTTGGGTGGCAGTACAAGTTGTGTAAGAGTGAGGACCACCGCATATCTCACAAGGTTGGCTGACAGCGTTAACTTGAGCGTTTTTAGCGTTGTTGCTGTTGTTGTTGCTGACGGTGTGGGTGACAAGCGATTCAAGAAGCACAGTGATTTTGTCAAGTCGCTTGTCGCTGTCACTAGTGCTAGCACTAGCGACATTGGTCCGAACACTCTTGGTTTGCACACGAGACTTATTCTCAATGATATCCCAAGCAGCATTGGAAGTCTTAGCCAAAAGATTACCCCCCGAGGCACTGTTTAGTGAATCTTGGTCACTCATGCTTAAACCATTGTAAAAAGTATTAATTTGATGTACTTTGGTAAAACCATGTTGTGGGCATTTTCTTAAAAGATCTTTAAAACGATCCCAAGATTCACTGAACGACTCATCGTACTTTTGTTTAAAATTTATGATTTCATTCCGCAAAGCGGTAGTACGAGAGGGTAGGAAAAAGTAATTGATAAACTTGGTTTCCAAATCCGTCCACGAGAGAATACTCTGTGGCGGTTCCTTAGCAAGCCAATGCCGGGCTTGTCCCTCTAAAGAAAAGGAAAAAGTTGTAACCTGATAACCTCTTGTGGAACACCATTGAATTTGACCGTGTTGGTGAGTTGCAAGAATCTCTTGATATGGTCATGTGGATCATCAACGGTACGCCCCAAGAATGGTTGAGCGGAGACCATCTGGATAAAGCCTGATTTTAACTCAAAGTTGTTGGCGGCAATTGGAGGTATGACAATTGGATCAGTGTTGCCATCTACATGAGCTTGCAGCAGTTCAATCATTGGGCGATTATCCGGAAGGGGCTCATTGTTGTTGTTGTTATTCATGTTGTTGAAAGGTGGGTTGTTGTTGTTATTATTGTTGTTTGGAGGTGGTATGTTGTTATTGTTTCGTACACCGGCCATGTCTAGGTTATCGAGAGGCTCGGGCTCTTGATAAGACGTAGATCGAGTGCGCATACACCTGCAAAAGAACTAACAAGAGAGAAACAAAGCAAAAATATTTTTGGTTTTTTATGTTTTTTACTTTTTTTGTATTTTGAAAAAAAAATTATATTTTTTAGGATTTTTTTTTTAAAATTTTTGTGAAAAAGTAACGTTCACGGGGAACGGATCCAAAAATCCAAGTTCTCACAAAAAACTTTTGATCTTAACGAGAAGAGCCGGCAGCGGCGCCATTTGATATTTGAATTTTTATATGGGTTCAGATTTATGTCTCTCAGTCCTCTCGAATTGATCTCGGCCTTAAGTGGAATGATTGTTCTTGGTTGCTAAAAAGGGGGTTTAGTTATCTAATCTACTAAAAAGTTTAAATGTACTAAAATGAAAACTTATATCAAAGACAATTAATTTAATGACAATTAATAAAAACTTGAATTATAATTAAAATTAAAATTGAAAGTAAAGTATGAAATAAAAATGAAGAAACAGAAACAGTAACAATTAATAATGTTCAAAAGAAGACTGATTCGGAAGTTTTAACCTTGATTCGGAACTTTGCTCATCCGGAACTTTTCACTCGGAACCCCTTGATTCGGAACTTTGTGCGGACGTTCGTTCGGAAGTTCACCCGGAACTTTATCCGGAACTTTCACTCGGAAGATTGGTCCGGAACTTTCTTCGGAACCTTTACTTGGAACTTAGTTCGGAACTTACTTCGGAAGTTGTGTTCATTCGGAACTTGTACTCATTCGGAATTTTTTGGAAAAGAAACTCATTCGGAACTTAAAACTCATCCGGAACTTCAGTTCATTCGGAAGATTGGATTCATCCGGAACTTTCTGTTCGTTCGGAACTTTCTAAAAGGAAACTTATTCGGAACTTAAAAACTCACTCGGAACTTTTTTAAATAACATTCATTCGGAACTTTCTAGTTCATCCGGAACTTAGTGTTCATCCGGAAGATTTGATTCGTCCGGAACTTTTCAGTTCATTCGGAACCTGGGAACCTCAGATACAGTAACTACCCGAAGAACAAGGAAACACGATTTTAATCCAAAAATCACCAAGTTTTTCACCAAAAACTTAAATAGACTAATCACTAAGCATCTACTAACCATAAACTACAAATCCCATCAACACAAACATAAATCCCAACAACTTTTAAGGATCAAATCAATCAAATAAGAACTTGAAAACTTGAAATAAAAGAGGATGATGAACAAGATGAAATGGAAAGATTTAAACAAGAAATTGTATTGAATGATTAATGTTTTAACAATCACCAAACCAAGATGAAATTACAAGATTGGAAATCAAAGATCAAAATCACCAAACACCCTAGTGGTGTTGGTGATGGTACGAAACCGAAAAAGAGAAAAAAGGGGTAGAAAGAAAAACTAAAAACTAACTGGCTAAATGTGTGAGGGGTGGTCTATTTATAGGCTTGTATTTTGGTTGGTGAGTGGGCTTTCTCCCGTTCTTCTTGTCTTCTCGTCTTTTCAGAAAAGTTGACGTTTTCGATTCTGATTCGGGATTTGTCGTCGATTAAATTCAACTCGTCTTTTAATTTCTTTGTTTAATAGACTTGAGTTTCTTCGACTTATGTAAATCTTCCATCTTTGGTCCTTTTCTTCGATAAATCTTCGAATAGGCCCAGTGACTTCAAATCTTTTGCATCTCTTGGACAATAGACTTTATCTTGAGTCCTTTTCTTCGATAGAACCCGTGCAATCCCATGTTTTCTTCAATATTCATCCGGTTGGCTCTGAAAACACAATAAACACAAAAACCACGCATAATTCCAAACAAATGATATTAAATACGTGTTTTGGTCTCGTTTTAGCCAGAATTAAGTGGTAAAAGGATGGGTGTTTACACACCTATCACAAACCACAGCTGGACAGTAATCTGAAGATAAGTAAGGTAGAAAGTTAGCAAAACTTCTACTAAATTTATGAGCGAAGTTCTCATTACACATGACTCTGTCCAGCTTCATTAGAATACCACTACTCGGGTCATTCCTCTTCTGTATCCATGTATAAAACATACCGTTACTACACAAGTCCTCAACTTCAAGCGTATGAACACAGTCTCTAAACTCATTCATATCCCCAACTCTAGAACTAAAACAGCTCGAACTTTCTTCAAACGATAGCATAACATTGAAATCTCCAAGTAACAACCAAGGAGAATCACCAATGTCGGCTTTATGTTCAACCAAATTCTTCCAAAGTAATTTCCTACTCTTCTCATAAATCTCACCATAAATGAAAGAAACAAAAAACTTACTCGGGTTGCACAAAAACATAACCTCAAAATGCATAACCTGATCTATATGAGAGATCAACCTAGCATTTATCACAGCCGGATCCCATCCTACAGCAAGCCTACAACCTTTCCTGCTATCAACCGAATTTGACGCCCACGTCCAATTACCAAATAACTCATTCAAAACATCATTAACCGATTTCTTCCTTAACCTAGACTGTATAACTGTCACACCCCACCATGGCGGAATATGGGGCGCGACGTATGGATATCATCACAACAACAGCGTGTCTATAGAGAGAACTAAATGAAATTGAAATATCATAGATGGCGACACAAATGTCGTGACAATATCTCAACAATGCAGGCGTCTAGGTAAGTAGGTAACAGGCCTACCTCTTACCAAAGACATACAAATAAACAAACATCAAACATATAGGTACCACAACGTTCACTTAATCAAACACAAAATAAAATCTAAGAGGAAAGGGATTCCTCCGAATGCAATCCTAGCAGCCTCTATACTCTAGCCACTTCTAACATCATCTTGCACAACTACCTCACCTGAAAATGACACTAAAATCTGTCAACATAAAGTTGGTGAGAACATAGGTTTAAGTTATCTAGAACATCATAAGAAACCTCGACATCCGCTGTAAATAAGTTGAAGAAAAACAATTTATAGTAATGGACCATAATGTGATAATCATGCTACATGCATCCACAACAAAACTCAAGCCAAGTACCAATCACATCTACATTTCACAAAGCACATTATAACAATCAAGAAGTATCCCGTCACACGCACAAGAACACACACCACACTATCCGGATCTTTCCCACAGCACCTGTGGAAGATGAACTATATCCCCGTCGAGATATCTTGCCTCCAAAGAGACGATGCACAAGTACTCAGGACGGATCGTGCCCCACGCTCCACACACATCACAACTGGTCCCATAGACGCCCATACATCTATGTACCAAAGCCAATCACAATCCAAACAAGATTCACATAGCAGAACACGTACCAAAGCACATATGAGAACACATAAGCACGCAAGTCACACAATAACACATTTATGTCCACACATTTTATAACATAGTACTAAATCATGTTAAAGAACATTGCAAGTGTCATCTCCATCCCATACTAGAAAAACATTTAAAAACGTAGCAAAATGGGACTATGAACTCACCTGATTGCTCCTTCACAAGTCCTTGCACTAGCAACAAGCTAACAAACCAAAAACACGCAATCAATATACGAACCAATCACTAAGATGGCTCATTAACCTATGATGGACATCTAGCCTATTCCCACATATTTACCTCATTGATAAGCTCTAATCACCCCATTACCCTTCCTTAACAAGTCCTTAACTTGGTTAAGTTTAATAACTAACCCGTTCACATTTTACCCAAAACAGTCCCAGTTTTTAGGTCTCAGAACTTTAAGTCAAACGTCCACTTAAACATACCCATGGTTTCTGTAAAAGGAATATTCATACCCTTACATATGTTGGCTAACACTTTCCACTTGCCTTAACCTTAAAGCTACTGTTAAGGCCCCGATATACATATATCTACTTTTGTCATTCCAGATTTCCTGATTTTAAACGTACTAAACGTTTGTTACCATTAAGGGGTCTTACCCTAACCACAACCTTAGCCCAAGTGCAGATACTTACTACAATATATAAACCATCTCTCATGTTCGTGAGAAGATCCCCATGCAACCCTAAGTACCCCAAACAACCCAAAACTTAAAAAGAAAACAGGCTGAATTCAAAACTGTTTTGACCTCCGACTGTTGTAACCTGTTTTTGGCCCACTTTCCGACCTCCAATTTAGTTCTAGTTTCTTGCATTGGAAAGCCACTTCAAATAGCTTTCCAGGGGTATGTGGATCGCAAAATAAGAGTTTGTAGAACTTCCGATATGATCAAAACAATTGACTCAAAATTCTGCCCAGTTTTTAAAAACGGGTTTAACAAAATCAACATAATTAATTAACCCTAATCCCTCTAATTACAAGCCCTAATCCATGTAATCATCATATTATGATTATTACAACATTAATTTACTGTTTTTATATTAAACCCTAACCTAAATCCATCATAAGATTATTAAAGAAAACATAAAAACAATTTAATTAAAAAGAGTATTAAAGATTTTACCTTAGAATTTTTGAAAGAAGAAAAATTAATGAAGAACCCTAAAACCACCATTTATGCCGACCAAACCTTGATCTCCAGGGATTTTATGAGTGTTTTGATTAATAAAAATACTTTATATACTTTCCTAACATGTCCTTGGCCCATATACAAAAGCCCGGTTCCCTTTTTCCCTTTTTTCCCCTTTTCTTTTCTTTTTTTTTCACATAACCGACCTATACCCATCAAAATTCGTTTTTTATTTCTTTTTATTATTAATATATGTATTAATAATATTACTCTAATTTACCTTAATTTATTTCAGCTCCTAAAGCTCCCAAAACCTCAAAACCGTAAAACTAGTCAAATTTACGCGTTTTACCGTAAAAGACGTAAAATATACACTTTTAAAAAAAATCTCAAATTTTGAAATAAACTTTATAACTAAGTCCTAAATGACTTAAAACCATCCCGAAAAATATTCATATGGATAATTACCTCACCCGAGACCTCTAAATGCTAAACCGTAAATCCTAAAAAAAAATACTATTACTATAATACTTATACGTATACGTAAACACCACAATATCACCATTTTCATTTCATAGTCACCACTTGTGAGCTTATGAACATGAAATAACCGTTCCTCGATTTACTTATGATTACTCTATACTCATAAACGATAACCACACCAACCTCGTTCACACAAAATAAACACGTAAACACACAATTCAAGTAAGCACACATAAAATAACCTAAAAGTAAGACCAATTGACAAATACAAAACCTAGGGTTGTCACATCACTCCCTCCTAATAGAAATCTCGTCCCGAGATTTACTCCCAAACTCAAACTTATTCTCAGCAAACAAACGAGGATGCATATCCTTGATAAAACCTTTACGTTCAAACGTGAACTCAGTTTACACGAAAATAATCTCAACCAACAACACATGAGCCTTAACCGTCCGCGAGGAAACTTATCAAAACCATAAAGTTATGTAACCAACCTAACTAAATCTCGCAACTCATCAGACAAGAACTGTCTTGAAACCAAGTTAGGAGCCGTCACGTAACTCAACGGGTTTAACACTGTCACCCCCGATTTCAGTCTTACTCATAAGTACCATAAATCAAAACTCATCAAAATATAACCACGTATAATAAGGTCTAAAGAACTCTCAAATTCATTCCCAACTCATCTCTATGTTAACCCTCCAAGTGTTCATTACCACAAAATACCCAAAACACGAGTTTAAACCATGTTGTCCGAAAATTAATCTTGAACTCGACAGTTGTACAATTAATTCGACCAAGCTACTGACATCCATTGACAATACGTTCTAAATATTTGAAAAGTACGCTCCGAGTACATAACCTTAGGCTTTTGAATCACCCAAAAATCTTTAAAAACGAATAAGTTATAACCAAAACGATTTTTACCTAGAATCTGCCCAGACACTAGCGACAGTTTTTGACAGTTTAGCGATGAATTCTGACAATTTAGCGACAGTTTCTGCCTACTCCGATTTATAACAAAAAAAAACGATTTGAAACCCTAAAACCCCTCATTAATTACCAAATTCAAGACCTAATTTATCTTAATTCCAGAAAATTAGAAACCCTTACCCATCATATGAGTAATTACATGATTTTAACATATTTAATTAAATAAGAACAAGAATTTAACTAAAGATCATTAGCTTTAGGTGATCAAAACCAATTTTAGTTTTTTTTTAAAAAAAATAATAATAATAAACAAGCCATACTTATATGTTAAAAAATATATATATCCCATCTTATTTCAAACACGCTTACGACACTTAACCCTTATTTCACCGACTACCAACAACTATTTTAACTATTTACAAATTCCATTTCTTTTACCACATAAGATACAAACTAAAAGATACCGTGATCCCAAAAAGAATTCTCCACCCTCTCAATAGCCTCTACACCAAAAGTACCGTACAAACAAATACGTGAAATGAGGACTCGATAAATGCGCTACTACATCCCAAAGAATGAAGAGCTATAAAACCATCCTAAGAATACAACCGATAAGTAGAAGGGATATATACATATATATAGGCATACACGTACATACACTCAAGTCCATACAACATATACAATACAAGCATGTATTAACCCTCTTTCATGCAACCATACTTAGGAATCCATTGATGTCGTGGTACTTGTATAACTATGTTGGCCACCATACTTATACCAGTCCCCTTTCACTAATGCACTCCCTCCTATGATGACACTTATAAGAATTAATACTACACATACCACATCAGTCTACCAACTCAAATAATCACATAGATCCTACAACTCGTATAAGCACATAATCCACAACATAACATAAGGTCCAAAATCACATGTATTAAAATAACATAGCCAATGCATGAAACAAATAAACTCGTAGTCCAGCTGAACCAGCGTAGACTAAATTCAAAATGTATAAAGAACATGAAAACCTAATTAATCGAAATACAACAATGACTAGCGTATACGACTATAGTTCTACCCGCACTAGTCAAAACTCGTAAAGAAAATAAAATGTAGCTAAGTATGAACTTACTATGGTTCAATTCATACTAGTCAAAACATCACAATAAATAACATCCAAACACATCAATTAATATAAAATGCACACATACTCCTATGACACCTATATACAGGGACCCTTAAGCTATAGATTAGGCTACGCGACTAAGCAACCTAATTCTCTATAACCATTGGCTCTGATACCATTCTGTCACACCCCACCATGGCGGAATATGGGGCGCGACGTATGGATATCATCACAACAACAGCGTGTCTATAGAGAGAACTAAATGAAACTGAAATATCATAGATGGCGACACAAATGTCGTGACAATATCTCAACAATGCAGGCGTCTAGGTAAGTAGGTAACAGGCCTACCTCTTACCAAAGACATACAAATAAACAAACATCAAACATATAGGTACCACAACGTTCACTTAATCAAACACAAAATAAAATCTAAGAGGAAAGGGATTCCTCCGAATGCAATCCTAGCAGCCTCTATACTCTAGCCACTTCTAACATCATCTTGCACAACTACCTCACCTGAAAATGACACTAAAATCTGTCAACATAAAGTTGGTGAGAACATAGGTTTAAGTTATCTAGAACATCATAAGAAACCTCGACATCCGCTGTAAATAAGTTGAAGAAAAACAATTTATAGTAATGGACCATAATGTGATAATCATGCTACATGCATCCACAACAAAACTCAAGCCAAGTACCAATCACATCTACAATTCACAAAGCACATTATAACAATCAAGAAGTATCCCGTCACACGCACAAGAACACACACCACACTATCCGGATCTTTCCACACCACCTGTGGAAGATGAACTATATCCCCGTCGAGATATCTTGACTCCAAAGAGACGATGCACAAGTACTCAGGACGGATCGTGCCCCACGCTCCACACACATCACAACTGGTCCCATAGACGCCCATACATCTATGTACCAAAGCCAATCACAATCCAAACAAGATTCACATAGCAGAACACGTACCAAAGCACATATGAGAACACATAAGCACGCAAGTCACACAATAACACATTTATGTCCACACATTTTATAACATAGTACTAAATCATGTTAAAGAACATTGCAAGTGTCATCTCCATCCCATACTAGAAAAACATTTAAAAACGTAGCAAAATGGGACTATGAACTCACCTGATTGCTCCTTCACAAGTCCTTGCACTAGCAACAAGCTAACAAACCAAAAACACGCAATCAATATACGAACCAATCACTAAGATGGCTCATTAACCTATGATGGACATCTAGCCTATTCCCACATATTTACCTCATTGATAAGCTCTAATCACCCCATTACCCTTCCTTAACAAGTCCTTAACTTGGTTAAGTTTAATAACTAACTCGTTCACATTTTACCCAAAACAGTCCCAGTTTTTAGGTCTCAAAACTTTAAGTCAAACGTCCACTTAAGCATACCCATGGTTTTTGTAAAAGGAATATTCATACCCTTACATATGTTGGCTAACACTTTCCACTTGCCTTAACCTTAAAGCTACTGTTAAGGCCCCGATATACATATATCTACTTTTGTCATTCCAGATTTCCTGATTTTAAACGTACTAAACGTTTGTTACCATTAAGGGGTCTTACCCTAAACCACAACCTTAGCCCAAGTGCAGATACTTACTACAATATATAAACCATCTCTCATGTTCGTGAGAAGATCCCCATGCAACCCTAAGTACCCCAAACAACCCAAAACTTAAAAAGAAAACAGGCTGAATTCAAAACTGTTTTGACCTCCGACTGTTGTAACCTGTTTTTGGCCCACTTCCCTACCTCCAATTTAGTTCTAGTTTCTTGCATTGGGAAGCCACTTCAAATATCTTTCCAGGGGTATGTGGATCGCAAAATAAGAGTTTGTAGAACTTCCGATATGATCAAAACAATTGACTCAAAATTCTGCCCAGTTTTTAAAAACGGGTTTAACAAAATCAACATCATTAATTAACCCTAATCCCTCTAATTACAAGCCCTAATCCATGTAATCATCATATTATGATTATTACAACATTAATTTACTGTTTTTATATTAAACCCTAACCTAAATCCATCATAAGATTATTAAAGAAAACATAAAAACAATTTAATTAAAAAGAGTATTAAAGATTTTACCTTAGAATTTTTGAAAGAAGAAAAATTAATGAAGAACCCTAAAACCACCATTTATGCTGTAACACCCCATTTTGGAAATGGAATATTACGCATAATCATGGCGTGTCATCAAAGCATACAAGGATAAATGTCTAAGCATTATTCAACCATAAAAGGGAAATACCGGAATCAAACATCGGTACCCCCAAAGTAAAGCTCATCACACACAAACATAAATACTGTAAAAGGAAAGGACGAAACAATGTCCATAGCAACTGTATCAAAGTAAAGGAAATGCATAAAGTAAAGAAAGACAGTAAAGCTTCCAGTCCATATGCACCTACGTTTGAGATCTACGAGCGTCCCTGAGTACCTGCCGTTTTGGGAACATGAAAAGGAAAACGGCTGAGCAAGACGCTCAGTGTACGGATGTACAATATAGCATGATATAGGATAAGCATGTAACATATAACAGCGGAAGACTAAGTACTGAGTAAACTGGTTAAGTAACAAGAAAAACTGGTTTTATAGTTTGAAAAGCCTTATGTTTAACTTGTGAAAACTGTTTTAACATATATATACCATAGCCCATATAGGTCATGAAAAGGTCACGTGCATGAATACTTGGAGGGGTGACCTCATCATGCTGATTAGAGGGGATGCCTCTAATCAATATACTGATTTGGGTAGGAGGGATCAACTCCTTGTGAAGGGTGCAAGGCACACACCACATTCACCATGATAAACTGAATAAAACATGTAACTAGGATGCACCCATACGCCCCACATGATATAATAATATGGCCAAACTGAAAAGGGACGCCACGAGCAATCACTCCGCCGTGGGGAAGTCATAACATCGGTGCCTCCAATGCTATGGTTATGGTACCTCCATAACTAGGTGAAACTGGTCATGCTTGTATATGGCTATAGATTATGCTAAATTAACATAAGCAGTTCAAAACAATAAAACAAATACTGGGGAAAACAGTTGGCTGCATACGGGGAAATCCTAATAAGGAAGGAATGTCCATACTGAAAGGACGGGAATCCGTACCTCAAGTCCAGTGAATGAACGGAAGAAAGACTCCTACTTCTGGATCACTAATGCTACATGAATACACACGTGTATAAGTATCGATTTACTGATTACGTACTGGGTTTTATGTCTCATTTTAGCTGACTTGGTATGTTTTAGGTCTTGGTTCATTGTTTAAAGCCTTAAACTGTGTTTATCTTGTATTCTGATTAAGTATTACTGGTATTTCATGTATTATTATACTTACTGTGTAATAATAAGTAACTTTCCAAAAATAGCAGGTTTCCAAAAATAGAAAGTTTCCAAAAATAGAAAGTTTCCAAAAATAGAAAGTTACCAAAAATAGAAAGTTTCCAAAAATAGAAAGTTTCCAAAAATAGAAAGTTTCCAAAAATAGAAAGTTTCCAAAAATAGAATTTACTGCTTAAAATAGATTAGTTTCTAAAAATAGAAAGTTTCCAAAAATAGATCAGCTGCCTTAATTAAATAAGTTTCCATATATAGAAGGTTTCCATGATTAGATTAGCTGCCTGAAATAGATTGATTTCCATATATAGAAGGTTTCCATAATTAGATTAGTTGCCTTATTTAATTAAGTTTCTATAAATAGAAGTTTCCATAATTAGAATTAAGCTGATTACATAAGCTAACATATAAGTCTAAGTGTTATAAGCTTATTTCTTAAGTCATATGATATAGTATATAGTTTAATTATTATTTCATGTATTTTAATTAAACTATAGGTTAAGCATTTTAATTAAAGTATAACATGTTTTAATTAAAATGAAATGAAAATACTTAGGTTAAAATATGTATTATTATCATTAATAATATAACCTAAGTCATGTCTAAATTAATTAATTATAGGCATGTTTTAATAATTAATTAATTATAACTTATAACATAAAATACTTAGGTTAAATTAATGTCATGATAAACTAATAATTAAAATAACCTAAGTCATGATTTAATTAATATTTCATGTTATTAATTAATTATATCCTAAGTTCATGATTCATAAAAATTACATGTAACATAGATCATGATTTTAACCAACGAACCATGAATCGGGCATGAATTCGACACCGTACCCCGGGCCAAACCCGGGGCACACGTGTCTCCTTGCTGCCGTGGGTCCCACATGAGCCAACCAAGACCAATTGTGGTCTTGGTGGTGGCGGCAATAGCAAACCAAACCCCCCCTCGGGTTTGTTTGCTAGGCGGCCAAAAACAAACACCCTTATAAACCATTCTTTGATTTTAATTAATACCAAAACATGTTAGATCAATGATTAATTACCTTGTTTTAATAAGAAAAATAATAACATGTTCATGAAAATAATCAAAGATTAAAAGAATTAAAAAGAATTAAAAAGAATTAAAAAGAAGGGTTAGAAAGGTATACCACTATGTAGCTTGGAAAAAGGATGAACAAACACGTATTCTAACACTTGTTTTTAAGATCAAAATCAAACAAATCACCCCCCTATGGTGGTGTAAAGGTGGCGGCACCAAGAGAGCAAAAAGGAGAGGAGAAAAACTCTTTTAGGGTTTTTTTGTGTTTATTTCTTGAAAATGAAAAGTGAAAACATGTTTTACTCTTTACCCCCCTTTACTTGTAAAGTCCATGGGCTAAGCCCATTTCTTGTATATGAGCCGTGGGTATGGGGGCCCCACATGGGGTACCCGTACCTTTCTCGTGTCCCGATGTTTCGTGTTCGTTCGTGGTTAAACGTGCTCGTGTTTAAAGTGTTTCTGTTTAATCTAACGTGTCGTTTATCGTAAACTTAACGCTCGTAATAATATTATAAGTATTTACGTAATTATTTTAGTTAGTATATTACATGGTGATCATGATTTAATTATGTTCACGTGATATATTATTAACTGTTTATCATGAGTTCGTACGTAATCGATACTTGTCATGTCATACATGTATGCACTTACTTGATTATTAGCACATGAATGTGATCAATTCTAACTGAGGTAAGTTTTAATCTAGGACGTACGATCTTAAGGGCACTATTCATGGTAAAAGCATGCGGGTTTTACATATGCCGACCAAACCTTGATCTCCAGGGATTTTATGAGTGTTTTGATTAATAAAAATACTTTATATACTTTCCTAACATGTCCTTGGCCCATATACAAAAGCCCGGTTCCCTTTTTCCCTTTTTTCCCCTTTTCTTTTCTTTTTTTTACACATAACCGACCTATACCCATCAAAATTCGTTTTTTATTTCTTTTTATTATTAATATATGTATTAATAATATTACTCTAATTTACCTTAATTTATTTCAGCTCCTAAAGCTCCCAAAACCTCAAAACCGTAAAACTAGTCAAATTTACGCGTTTTACCGTAAAAGACGTAAAATATACACTTTTAAAAAAATCTCAAATTTTGAAATAAACTTTATAACTAAGTCCTAAATGACTTAAAACCATCCCGAAAAATATTCATATGGATAATTACCTCACCCGAGACCTCTAAATGCTAAACCGTAAATCCTAAAAAAAAATACTATTACTATAATACTTATACGTATACGTAAACACCACAATATCACCATTTTCATTTCATAGTCACCACTTGTGAGCTTATGAACATGAAATAACCGTTCCTCGATATACTTATGATTACTCTATACTCATAAACGATAACCACACCATCCTCGTTCACACAAAATAAACACGTAAACACACAATTCAAGTAAGCACACATAAAATAACCTAAAAGTAAGACCAATTGACAAATCCAAAACCTAGGGTTGTCACAATAACACCAAACATACAAAGATGATTCTCTTTAATCAGCTCTTTTACTTCCTTCTGTTTAAGGGCCGAATTAAGCCCTTGAACATTCCACGCAGCTAGGCTTCCTATCATTGGAAACTAGATGGATCAGATGCCGCACCCCCTTGCATTTCTGCCATAGACATATCATGAATATTACTTGTTTCATCCTGAGACATAAAATCTGCAGTGGCATTAGGAACACCCTCTACATCATTATAATGCCCATTTATCTTATCATTGTGTAAATCCTCAAGAGTATCATCATAGTACTCTATCATATCCTCAGACCACGTAGTTTTCAACTCATCAGTCAAAGGTTTTCCTGAGTACACAAATAAGTCCACTCTTAATTTATCCCTTTCCTATGCCAACATAAACAACTTTATCTGACTCTTTCTTCACGGCTTGTTCATAAAACTTACCAAAGACTGTATTATTCTTTTTTCCACCACATTCATCTACAATCCTTTTCTTAGCAACCTTAGTAGCAGTTTCATGGAGGCCTTCCTTAATTGCAGCAATATTCTCTTGTATCTCATCAATTCTATGTTGGATAATACTCTCCTGCGACTTTGGATCAACTCTCATACTATTACTCTTCTCCTCATAATACTTCAACTCTTCCGCAGACCATTTCTTCTTATCATTTTCCGTCACAACAACACCCGATTCAACAATAGTATCGATGAACTTCCTCTTTTTCTCACTTACTTCCTTATCTTCTTCACTAACTAGAACATCAAACCTATTACCCGTAGCCACCACTGAAGTCACATTAACACTCTTAGGATTTCCAATTGTAACCGATCCCTTTACAGCAGATGAAACAGCCTTCTTACTAACAACATTACTCTGCTTCTCCTTCTCCGCTTTAACTTCATTACCCATCTGGTTAACACCATCATTAGTTTGTACCACTTTTTGAACAGAAATCTCTTTCCTATTACCTAAACTGCCTCTACCACCATTACTCCCAGCACTACCTCTACCCCCATTATAAGATCCCCTACCTGCACCACTAAACCCTCCTCTGCTATAACCTCCTCTTCTGTTAACTACACTCCTCCATCCATCATTACTGTTATCATTAACATTAACATTGTTGGTTTTAACCGGTTTCATAGTGTTCACTCTAGCAGAAGTCACACCCCCAGCCTTCTTAACTTGACAACCTTTCAAAGTATGACCAAACACCTTACATTGCTCACAAACAGGAGGTTTCCAAGGATATTCCACCTCCAAAATCATAGACCGATCTAAACTCTTGTAATAAATTTCCACCTCAGTTAGTAACTCTTTTGATGAATCAACCTCAACTAACACTCTAGCAAAGCTAGCTCTCCCATATGTCTTTTCACACATTTCCGTTGTGATTCTATCCATAATAATAGGAACACTAAGCCTACTCGCAATGCGACTAATTCCATCATTGTTCCAAGCCTGTAAAGGAACATTGTATATCTTAGCCCATACTGGGACCTTAGTGACTTCTGGCTTAGACATACAAATGCCCGGTTCCCATTTCTGAACAAAAAAGGGCTTATTCTCAACAAACCATGGACCATTCTCCAACATTGTTTGCATCCCATCCACCAAATTGAAGTTGCAAAAGTATAACCCATTATTATTCATCATAACATCACTAAATTGATATGGCCTCCACATTCTCCTAAGGTTACCCAATAGCTCCCTATGAGACATCTAAAATCCTACAAAGTGTCCGATAATAGTCCTACTCCATTTAGTACTACCGTCTTCAACAACCGGATCCATATCAGCCACTTCCTTCCCCTTTTTGTTTACCAAACCATCAATATACTTCAACTTGTTATTCCCACTAACTTTACCCCCTGTTAAAGCATTAGCAAATAAAAACGGCTTTTTAGTACCACTCTCACTTTCCTTCATCTGCATATCCTTTGATCCACTCCTTTCACCCACCTCAAAATTACTCACCGATTCAATACCCTTACTAGCACTCACACTAGTGACCTTAAACAAACCAGGCCTTTTCTCCCTACCAAAACTAACCTTGATCGGGCTTTTAGGCTTACTACCATTCCCAACTTTTGGATTAAACACCGGATTTTCAGCAAAGGGCACAGGCATAGGAACTTCATTACCACCACTACTCACACCTTGATTATCCTTAACCTTAACATTAACATTACCTTTACCAGCAATATTATCCTTAACAGTATCATTACTAGGATTAATGGGTGATTTACTCACTAAATTCTCACTAACATCTGTTTTCACTCCATTAACACCACTCCCCTTATTATTCTCATCACTTGGACCCCAAAACATCTCAGTATCCTCCCCTGAGTTTACTGAGACGTTTTTAACACCTTTCTCAACAACCACTTCATCAACAATCTCCATTTCTTCAACACTTCCAACCAAATCTCCAGACCTAGCACTAGACCTTGTACTAACCCCTTTCTTAACAACAATATTCTCTTGATGTTCTAAAAAATCCTTATCAATATATTTCATAGTGTTACCTGTACTAGGATTCATACTCCTAGTCGTCTTCACCGGCTTTAACTTCCCTGATTTCTTATGTGGTGGTACAAAAGAACCCACCGGCGGTGGTCCAAAAGAACCCACCGGAGGTGGTTCAACAGAAACAATCGGATTAGTCATAGAAGGAGTAGGGGGATTGATAAGTGTGAAAATACTCATCAATAATGATCCAAATACCACTCAAAACACTGTCAAATACCTTATATTAAACTGTAAATTATCAGAATTACGCGTGTATTTGTGTTTCATGTGTTTTCAGGTAAAAAGATACATTTCTGAGCAAACATGCGTTTTTAAGGGATTTATTTGAAGAAAAGACGAAGAAAGAGACGAAAGATGATTCAAGGACCTTACTTGTCACTACTTTAAAGATCGAGGGCTGAACTTGAAAGTTTCTACAAAGAAAAGGATGAAAAAGAACTTGTTTAAAAGTCTTTATAACCATTTGAAAAGAAATAAGAAAATGAAGGACCAAAAAGAAAATTAAATGGAAAGTTTATTAAACTTTTCATATATACTTGGTCAAATTGAACAAACTGGTCAAACAACACAAACATAGAAACACGTCTTTCTTCTCCAACGAAGAGAGAGAAAGAAAGATGAGACGGTTATTCATCTTCCACCACCGAACCTGCAAACCATTTTCGAGGACGATCAAGAAGGATTCAACCGAAGCTTATAACTACAAAAGTGTTCCTCCCCTCCTCCTCTACAAGATGATACAGATTAATTTGATCAAGACTCAAAGGAGAAGAAACCCCCAAATGGGATGAAGATGAAGATGGATGAATTCTACCTCGTATTTTCCACGTGTCGATTGCTCATTGGTTTAACCACGTCACATCACCTCCTTTCGACGCCTATAAAAGGAAGACGAAGGCCTCACTTCAAGCGGTTAGCTTAGGTTAGATTTACACATAGTAGTTAGGATAGTTAGTTAGTTTACTTTTCTTTCATCTTTCTTGTTTAAATCTGTAACTGAATCAGTTCAATCTTGTAACCGTTTAGTTTTTCTTCTGCCATTAATGAAAGTCAAGCTTTTGATATATGTTCTTTTTCTCCTGCTTTCATAAATATGTTTTTTTCATTCAGTTAAATCTGTTCAAAAAATTTAATTCGATTTGGATAATTTTCTGATAATGAACTTTTTACAAGTTTCTCGCTCTTTTGCTTACTGTCTTGATAACCAGAATCTTATAGTGATGATATGATTTTCAGTCTCTTGTTTTGAGTAGTTCTAACCGTTAGGTATAGTGAAGTGATATGATGTTATAATCTTGTTAATAGTTGGATTTTACTTTCAAATTTTTATTTGAGTTTTTTCTATTTGATTTGATAATAGTCTGTGAATGCTTACGGTAATACAGGATAATAGTCTTTCTTCGATATCATTGTGGAATTTATGGTTCAAGTTTGTTAATAAAGGTAATTAGTGTAGTAAATTCATACGGTAAGGATTTTCTGTTCAGCATATAAGTTTTCAGAAAAGCAGTTTATAGCAGTTAGATTAGGTTTAATAAACACACGGTTAGTTACAATTTCAGTTGTAAAAAATATTTTCAGTCAGATTTTTGTTAGGCTTCTTGGTTGCGAGAATTTAGATGTTGATTTGGATGATAAGCTGATCATAGCTTATTTCTCCTTATGGCTACTGTTCATTCTATTAAATTCAGTTGAATACGTTAGTAAAGTTCACAAAAGAAACATAGATTTACAGTTATAGTAAGTTTATTCACAATAGATCAGGTGGCGTATATGTTCTGTTAAGATTTGTGGTTGTAGTTTTGTGTTCAAGTTTTGCAGGTCAACAGTTCACAAGATTGCTCAATAGACGCAGTAGGAGGAGTGTTTTGATTTAAGCGAGCTCAGCGCTCCGCTTCACGTCAAAGGACTTGGCCTGGATGTTCGGGTTAAGCAGAGATTTATGTTTTCTGCAATTCTTTTTAAGTATAGCCTGCTAGTGTAAGTGTAGTGTAAATTTGCTGGATTTTATATAATCAGTATCTGTTATTGTTAGATTGCTTGGGTTTGATTGGTGTTGATCTACTGTTATTGCTCTTTTCTTGATAATTAGTGTTTGGAATTAAAAGTTTTAAGCTGATATAGACAGATTAGTGTTAGGCATAGGTAATATTGAGCTGCTATAGACTTACTGGATGATTTGAGTGTTGATTTTACTTTAATAGTGGAAAATTAGTTTGAGTAGTAATTTGGAAGCAATCACAGTAGATAAATGTTTCAGAATTTGTAATCTGTGGTAAATAGATGCAGTTTAATAAATGTACACATTAGGCCCTTAACTTTCTATATACGTGTTACGCCCACAGTCCTTTCTGTTAGGGTAGAGTATGCATGTTTAGTCCTTCGTTAAGTGGTAGATAGACAGTTATCTGTTGGGCTACATATCTGTTTGGGCTTAGTTAAGCATTTTGGGCTAGATGTATTTCATTTAGAGTAAAATATTTTACCCATTTATTATTTATGCAAGTTTGTAACTTTTGTTTTATAAATGTCACTTTAGGATTAGTAAAATTTGTATTTTTTTTATTTTTATACTTTGTGTGTTAATTGTAAGTAAGTGCAAAATGTTTTTTAGTTAGTACGTATACATAGTATTAGATATTATTTTCACTTTTTTACATGCTTTGTGTATCAAGTAGCCTAGATTACCAATCAAGTCTTTTTAACCAAAAACAATCAAGTTGAGCTTAAAAACGTTATATCAATTCGAATCGAGCTGAGAAGACAACTAAACTAAAAAGACAAATATTAGGGATTAGACATGAATCATGGTTAAGAGAAGGATTAAGGAAATGATGAAGGGTGACTAAGGTTTGGGAGGGAGGATTAGGGAAAACGGTTTAGGCGAAAAAAGAACAGTGTAAAAACTTAATAAAATGAATTTAAAATGGATGAATATGAATGATTTGTGGAAAAATTTTATATCAAAATGTGTATAAAGAATAGGAGATTATGGATCTATAATAAAATTCATGATCCCATGGTTGGATCAAAAATTAACCAATGATTTCTTAATAAAATGCTTTAGGGTTTTTAGAGAGAAGTTTTTAGAGAGAAGTTTTTAGAGAGAAGTTTTTAGAGAGAATTTCTTTAACTAGTGCTTATTTTCAAGGTCTGTGTTATATCTGGTGACGGTTTGCTTATTCTATGCTTATTGGTTGGATCAATTTGTGATTTCTTGCTTGATATTGACTCCTTACAACTCACTGGTTGTAAGGGTGCCTTTGTTTTCCATTAAATCGAACTAGATCTCTCTAAATTTGCAAGTCAAATAGTCAAAGCAGTGGGAACTCCTTTCCCTGCTGCTAGCCACTACTAGTGTTATATTACATTGTGCTTATCAATAAGCTGTTCTAGCTTATTTTAACCTACAACAACTTTAATTTTTTAATATGTGTTACTTATTTGACCGATTTGTTCTTACTGGAGCATTTGAGGGGTTGACTTTGAGTTTTGACTAGAAAACCAATTACTTTGACTTTTACATAAGTGCTTATCAGCTTATTCAGCTTATTTGGCTTGGCTTATTGAACTTTTCTTTGTTGATTTGTCTTAATTAAGTCATTTAGAGTCTTTTGCAACTTGAATCAAGGTCTGAGGTGGTCTGGAACTCCAAGTCGACTATTTTGCCTTTTAGTGAGATTTTACTTTGCTTATTTTTGGCTTATTAGTTGCGCTTATTGGAAATTTCTTTTCACATGTCTCTTAGGCATCTCAAAAGAAGGTTGTGTGTCAAATCTGAGCTTATGGCATTGGCTTATAGCTTAATGGGCCAAAAAGCCCATTAAGAATAAGCTGTTGTTCTATTAAGCTATGATAAGCTCACATTCAGCTTTTGGGCCTTCAGACTTTTGTGTTTAGAATTGAATTTTAAGCAAGACTGGTGATTTTCAGCTTATTTGGTTAAGTTTCATCTTATTGGGCCAAAAACCCATTTCATTTTGACTGTTTTTTATTTTAGCCCATTAGGGGTATTTTTGGTATTTCAAGTTCATTTTCTGTTCAATTAGGTTAAAATAAACTAGTCTGCAAGTTTTTAGATTTTTTAATAATTTTAGAATTTTTAATAATATTTTAATATTATTTTATTACTAAAATTCATTTTTCACATTTTTGAAACTTTTATATTTTTCTTAGGTTGAATATATTAAAATAGGATTTTTAAAACTCTTAGATTAATTCTAGCATAATTTTCTTAATTTCTATAATTAATTTAATATTTTAATAGTTTTTAATCATTTAAAAATAGTTTTCCATAGTTTAAAATTTCACAAAAATAGTTTTTATTCTAATTTAGTCATTTAAGAGGTTTACATGGTGAAAAATCTTTATTTTGGCTTTTTAATAATTAATTGGATTTTTAGGGCTTTAATTAGCATTTAAAAATTAATATTTAATTAATTAAAAGGTTTGAAAAAGTTTTGGTCATTTGTAAACTCTTAGTTTATTTTATTTGATTTTTGGTATTTTTGGGAATTTTTAGAATTAATATTTATTTTGTCGCTTTTTACGGTTTTTAATTTAGTCGTCGTGGTAATAATTTTCACGTATCCGTCATTATATTTTCTCATCCCTTCTTTTTTCAATATTAATCTCAAATATCTTTACATTTTAATCACACACATATACCTCCTTGGGAAACGAACTTTCACCTTTGGGTCATTAACACTATATTTTCCTAAATCATTTGTTTAATACTTACCGCTCATTTACGCTCTTTTGTTTTCCTAAACAAGAGGTGTAATTTACCACAATCAAAGGTCAAGTCCATCTCGAACTAAGTTTAGGTTGTTTGAATTTATATTTCGAGATAAAGAGACGTACTTTCTCTCCATGTTTAAATTCTTTTCTTAGTCACAGTTTGCGATCATGCCATACTTTGGTTCGTTCTTTATACAAACGTGAACTTTCATAAGCTTGATGTTGAAATTCATCTAACTCATTAAGTTGGAATATACGTTTTTCTCCAGATGCAATAGGATCGGGGTTGCAGTTCTTAAGTGCCCAATATGCACGATGTTCAATTTATATTGGTAAGTGGCATGTTTTTTCATACAAGAGCTTGTGCGGTGTGGTTCTAGTTGGTGTTTTGAATGTAGTACGAAAGGTCCATAGAGCATCTTATAATTTTTTAGACCAACAAGCAGGGTTGTTTTGGACGGTCTTTTCAAGGATTCGTTTAAGAGCTCTATTAGTGTTTTCAACTTGGCCACTCGTTTGAGGGTGGTAAGATGTGGAAAATCGGTGGTTGACTCCATATCTTTTCATGATTTTTTTCCATGAGTTTGTTACAAAAATGAGTTCCTCTGTCGCTTATTAGTACTTTAGAATTCCAAAACGACAGAATAATTTCTTTAAGAATGCTATAACAACTCTTGCATCGTTAGTTTGCAAGGTTTGAGCTTCGGCCCATTTTGATACATAGTCGATGACGACTAAAATGTATTCAGATTTATAAGATTTAGGACATGGTCCCATGAAGTCGATACCCCACACGTCAAAGATTTCGCAGACTTGGATATTATTTAGAGGAATTTCATCTCTCTTTTTGTAAGATTTCCAGTCCTTTGACATGCTTCGCATAATCGTCCTAAGGTATGAGCTTCGTGGATAATCGTAGGCCAGTAAAAGCCAGCGTCGAACACTTTTTTAGCGTTGGTGTTCGCTGCATAATGTCCTCCGGTCGGTCCGTAGTGACATTCATTGAGAATTTTTCGAGATTCGGATCCGGAAATACAATGTCGGATCATTTCATCGGAACAGATTCTAAATAGGGGAGATTCGTCCCAAAAGTATTTTTTGAGTTTAGAAAAGAATCTTTTCTTTTGTTGGTGTGTCACTCCCTTTCGTAAAATGCCTACAGCCAAATAGTTTGCAAAATCTGTGAACCATGGTGTATTGTTAGTATTTTTTTGCATTATATGCTCATCGGGAAAATCATCAATTTAATCATCGCTAGAATCATCATTAACTATGCGAGATAAATGATCGGCAACAACATTCTCACCTCCTTTTTTATCTTTAATTTCTAGATCAAATTCTTGTAAAAGCAATATCCATCGTATGAGAAGAGGTTTGGCGTCTTGCTTTTTAAACAAGTATTTTAAAGCTGAGTGATCGGTGTAAACTATTGTTTTTGACAATACAAGGTATGATCAAAATTTGTCAAACCTGTAAACTACAGCCATGAGTTCTTTTTCCGTAATGGTGTAATTTTGTTGGGCTACTTTTAGAGTTCTACTAGAAAAGTAGATGGGGTGAAATTGTTTTCCATATTTTTGTCCAAGGACGGCTCCAAGGGCATGTTCACTTGCATCGCACATAAGCACAAATGGAAGATTCCAATTGGGGCTTACAATAATTGGTGTACATGTAAGCTTTGCTTTGAGAGTTTCAAATGCTAAAAGGCATTCATCATTAAAATCAAATGCTCTTTTTTCTAGAAGTTGAGTTAAAGGTCTTGTGATCTTCGCAAAGTCTTTTATGAATCGTCGGTAAAAACTGGCATGACCTAAAAAACTTCTAATGCCTTTCACATTAGTAGGTGGTGGGAGCTTTGAGATTACGTTTTTTTTATTTGTCAACTTCTAAGCCTGCGCCAGACACTTTGTGTCCAAGGACAATTCCTTCTTTAACCATAAAGTGACATTTTTCCAAGTTTAGCACAAGATTTGCTTCTTTACAGCGTGCTAACATTTTATCAAGATAGTTAAGACATGTGTCGAAATAATTTCCAATTCGACTGATTCTTTAATCATATCGTGGAAAATTGAAATCATACACCTCTGAAAAGTAGCAGGTGCATTACATAGGCCAAAAGGCATGCGCCTATACGCGTAAGTTCCAAATGGACAAGTAAATGTGGCTTTCTCTTGATCCATAGGGTTGATTAGGATTTGAAGGTATCTGGAAAAACTATCGAGGAAACAAAAGTATTCATTTCCTGCGAGTCTTTCTAACATTTGATCCATAAAGGGCAAAGGAAAATGATCTTTCGCGGTTGCGTCATTTAATCTTCTATAGTCAATACAAACTCTCCATTCGGTGACGGTTCGTGTTGGTACTAACTCATTGTTTTCGTTAGTTACTACAGTGATACCTTCCTTTTTAAGTACACAGTGAATAGGACTAACCCAGGGGCTATCTGTGATTGAGTAGATTATTCCAGAATCTAGGAGTTTAAGGATTTATTTTTTAACAACGTCCTTCATGTTAGGATTTAATCTTCGTTGTTTTTCAACAATCGGTTTCTTGTTATCCAAAAGTTGGATTTTGTGTTTGTAGAACGATGGACATATGCCAGGATTGTCAGAAGTTTTCCAAGAAAAAGATTGTTTATGCTTCTTGAGAACTTCAGTTAGACCGATTTTGTGTTCTTAAGAAATTTAGGATGAAATAATTACAGGCAGTAATTTTTCTTCGTGAAGAAACGCATATTCTAGATGTTCAGGAAGAGGTTTAAGTTCTAAATCTATAGGAGGCTCTTCCACATATTTCTTAACTTTGAAATCGGTGTTAAAAGTTATGGTTTCAAACGGTGTTTCATTTTCATCTTCAGGTGTTTCTATTGGTTCGTTGGTATTAACGGCTATGAAGGGGTCAAATTCAGAAAAAGTTCTTATTCAAGGATGGTTCCTTCGATAGAATATAAAATTTTGCTTCCTTCATCAAGAAGAGCGTCGAAATCGGCTTCAACGACTTCATCAATGACATCAATACTAAAGCAAGTATCTTCATTAGAATACGATTGTTTCATTGCTTCGTCGATAGAAGGAAATTCTATCTTCTCCAACATCAAGGTTGAGTTGTTTCTGTTTCACTCGAATCACAGCATCTGTTGTATGTAAGAATGGTCTACCAAGGATAAGTGGTACCTTGCTATCTTCTTCCATCTCTAGGATTACAAAGTCGACCAGAAAAATAAATTTTCCAACTCTAACGAGCATGTTTTCGGCTATTCCCATTGGGTATTGAAAAAATGGTTCGCGAGGCGAACGCTCATTTTTGTGGGTTTGAGAACACCTTTTGAGAGTTTAGCATACAAAGAGTATGGCATGAGGTTGATACTAGCGCCAAGATCGGTCAAGGCGTTACAAGAGTATGAGTGATGGAAAGTACATGGAATTAGAAAACTTCCAGGATCTCCAAGTTTTGGTGGAACTTTGTTTTGGATAATGGCGAAATATTCGTTAGAAAAACTGAAGAAACATCTTCAAACTTATGTTTGCTTTTGATAAGTTCTTTGAGAAATTTGCCATAGTTTGACATTCCAGCCAGAACATCGACTGAAGGCATGTTAATTCGAACTTCTTGGATTAAGTCGAGGAATTTACCATACTTAGCTTGCATCTTTTGCTTGCATAAGCGTTGGGGGTATGGTACTTTTGGTTTATATAGTTTGGGTGTTGAGTTTGTGTTTTCAGTGGGTTTGGTTTTTGTTGGTTGTGCTTCATCATCATCGTCACTATCGAGTGGATTTTCGATTGGTGTATCTTTGGTAGGTTTGGTAGGTGATTCGTAAGATAAACCAATCCACGTGAATACAGCATTCACATGCTCGTTACGAGCTTGCGGTGGTTGATATTTGTTGTTGTTTTGGGGGTTTGGGTTGCTATTGCTTGGTAAAGAACCAGAAGCGCGATTCGATTGCTTATCGACAAAACGATCAAATTTAGCTTCAAGGTTTTGAATGGAAGCTTGGTGGTTTTTGTTTGAAGTCTCGAACTTTGTTTTGAGGTCAGTGAATGTATCTCGCATGAAAAGGTTGGTTTTTCATTGAGATTTAATAAAATTGTCGAGCTTGGTTTCGAGATTAGGTTTGTCTTCGGTTTAATGGGGTTTCTTTTCGTCTCGATCGTAACTTGGTTTATCGTTAGAGCTCCAATTATCGCAGTCACGGTTACGATAATCGTTATAAAATCGAGTTCGACGAAAGGTGTTCATGAAATTGGCTTCTTCTTCCTTTGTCATGGGTGTGTCATTGTCATCACATTCACTAGAAGGATGGTTTCCTCCACAGTGTTTTCAACTTTCACGACTTTTGTTTTTCATCTCTTTATATTGAGTATCAATTTTAAGAGACATGGCATCCATACGAGCCATAATTTTTTCGGTGTCAGTTGGGTTGTTGCTTTCTTCGGCAAAATCTATGGTTTTTCGAGGGTTTTTGTTCTTGTGATTTTTGGACCAATCAAGCTTGAGTAAGACTTTGTCATCTAATAATTGGTAGGCTTGGTTAGGTGTTTTGTAAAGGAAAATACCGCCCGATGCGGCGTTCAATGCATCTTGTGTAGAATCGTCAAGATCATGATAGAAAATCTTGATTATTCCTTCCTTTTTGAGTCCATGACCATGGCAGTTTCTGAGTAATTCTTTCATTCTTAACCATGCGTCAGTGAGAGTTTCTCGGTCTTGTTGAGAAAAGCTTCGGATTTCTCCGAGGAGTTTTTCAAATAGGGCAGGGGGGAAAGAATCGGCTAATGAAAGCGGTTCTAAGACCTTCCATTGTTCGAATGGTTCCTTCATTAAGTTCGTCGAGCCACGACTTGGCTTCTCCAGTAAGGGATGATGGAAACATCATGAGTTGAACGACTTCGGCTTGTCCTTCTCCGTAGTTAAACATTTTACAAATTCCGCTAAATTCATGGATGTGTTTGCGAGGATCAATTTTGATTCGACCATCAAATTGGTGGTTTTTCACAAGTGTCAAATGGTTTCCTTTGATTGCAAAATCGTTTGCAATTTCAGGTATAACGATTGCAGAGCCAGGAGTTGGTGCTACAACTCTATCGGCTGACCACATCGGTTCATCATCGGTGTCCGACATTGGATCGTAACGTTTGATGAGTTTGGTGAGAAATAGGAATTGAGAAAGGTTGTCGAAAGGTTGGTTGATTTCGCGAGGTTGAGGTTGCTCGTGTCTCCTATTTAAAGGTACACGAAGGGGAAGTCTACATAACCTTCGGTTAAGGGTACGTTCAGGTTCTGGTAACGGTGATACTGGTGGAGTTTCGGATGAACGGGTGTGCATCCAACAATGGTTTTAGTGTTACAGTAAGAAATGTGTGTCGCACTTTTGGATTGTACGGTGTACTTCGATTAGTTACAGGAAGCGAGGCACACTTTTGATTGAGCGGCGGACAATCTGTACTGCAGAAATTTTTTTGGCTTGTTTTGGGTGGGAAATGGTTCAGTTCTTCATGGATTATGAAAACTTTGGTCACAAAACAGGATTGTAAGTCCCCGACAACGACGCCAAAAACTTGATGTTCGTTTGCAACTCTTAAATTTTTATTACAAGGTTTAGACAAAACAAGGGACTAGAATACAAACACGGGCAAGTATACCCTTTCGTTTATAATATAGCTTGTAGTGGTAAGCCAGGTATGTTTGTTGGGACTTAATTTCGTTTTGGTAAACAATATAATAATTGAAGAAAGAAATGATTGAAATAAGTAATAATAGTAACAAGTATGACTAATATGGGATAGTTCGTATAAGTTCGTGATGATGATAATAATGATTAAGATATGTTTGTGTAGGTAAAGAGTGATAATCCTTTTTCGTCAAAATGGCATTTGCGCAATTTACTTTTGTGTGATTCAAGACTTATGTTTGATTAAGCGACTAAGCTTGAAATAAGTTGCCAACGAGTTCAATATTTTCTCAAAGTTTCTAAGCGGATATCTCCAACCAAAGATTCAAAACCATAGACAAGTTCTTATAAACTTATTATAACAATTTGCGTTTCTCAACGCCAAATTATCGTAACAAATCAACTCTAGATAAAATATGGTTTATAGAACTAGGTGGTAAAATGGTAATACAACATTAGCTTGAAATCAATTATAAAGGATCATATCATAGCATCATCACTGATTATAGTCCCCCATACAGTCACAAATAGCTTAGCCTAACATTGTAATCAAAGCAACAAATGGAAAAGAGTAAGAGAACATCATACTTAGATTGATCGAATGAACGAGTACACAAGTGTCACGCTTGTATCGTTTCTCCAAGAATCAAAGAGTGGAATACTCTCGTTAAGTATTTCTCAAAAGTGGATAATACTAAAAATTTACTAAGAAAGCTAAAATACTCGAGCTATGGAGTATTAGATAGAATAGGTGTGTGTAAAATGAGTAGAAGTGGCCTCTATTTATAGTGCTGCCTGAGGGAAAAAGTGCTCCACACTTCTCCAAAAGTGCGCCGCACTTTGGAGGTGTGGAATGTGCGCCGCACTTTTGACATTGTGCGCCGGAATTTCGTGCGTTCCAGATGCTTCTCTCAATAGTTTTGTTTATTTTCACTTCAAGGACCTTTCTTTGTATATATTCACTTTGCTTCCTCAAACTTTATATGTAACACCCCACTTGGATAAGTGGACCGTTACGTGTATTTATGGCGTGTCATCAAAGCATAAGGTAAATGTCCTAAAACATTAACTGACCATAAAGGAAATACCGAAATCAAACATCGGTAATCCAAACATAAGCCCAAAACTAAAGGAAGGACTAAACAATGTCCAAATAAGCTGAATAATGTAAGAAAT
Source organism: Glebionis coronaria (assembly GCA_025667525.1). Taxonomy (NCBI): domain Eukaryota; kingdom Viridiplantae; phylum Streptophyta; class Magnoliopsida; order Asterales; family Asteraceae; genus Glebionis; species Glebionis coronaria. Next base: position 228,751,343 of record CM046880.1, read on the forward strand.
GCATAAAGTAAAAAGTCTGGATAGCTTCCATCCAAATGCACATGCTCTCAGAATCCTAAGAGCATCCTGGTGTACCTGTCGTTAGAACACGAAAGGAACTACGGCTGAGCATAACGCCCAGTGAACGGATATAAAGCATGATAAGAAATACTGAAATAAAGCAGATGATAAAATACTGAAGCTGTAAGACTGATAAGTAAAGTTTCAACGGAAGCCTGTGTAAAATCTGAAAAATCTGATTTATAAATAATAAAGCTGAACTGTTATCTGTTAAATCCGAAGACATGTATTTACTGTATTTTAATTGCTAAGAGCTTATATAGGTCATGTGCTGAAACAACTATTGCATGAATAATTAGAGGGGTGGCCTCGTCATGCTGTAGATGGGTGACCTCTAAATAATGTGCTGGGTGGAGGGATCAGCTCCAATATGAAGGATGTAGACCACACACCACATTCACCTGATAACTGTAAATTGATAATCCTAGGATGCATCCATACGCCCCACTAATAATACTTATAAAATGGCCAAGCTGAACTGAGTGGAACGCTGCAGGATATCACTCTCCCGCAGGTGAGTCATGACACTGGTGCCTCTAGTGTCATGGTTACGGTACCTCCGTAACTAGTACTACTCACTGGTCATGCTCGTAAATAACGCTCAGGCAATATTTTAGTTATTAAAATAATTTCTGATAATTTATAACATATACTGGGGAAAACATTTGGCTGCAGACGGGAAATCCGAATCATGCATAGAAAGGAAGTCCTTACTGAAAGAACGGAAAATCCTTACCTCTTGCCCGGTAACTGACTGAATGAAGACTGAGCGAACACTACTCGGGCTTCACGGAAGCTACAATAATAATAGACGCGGATAAGTTATCTGATCTTTCTTGTAATTTACTGATCTTATTGGCTTCGCATTTATTTATTTAAATTCTAAAATTTTGTACGTATATTAGCTGATAAATCTGATCTTATAGTAATTCCTTTTAATGTATTATCGTTCTACTATTAATTACGGTACAAACGTATTTCTGACGCTATAGTAATACTATATTAAGTAACCTGCTAAAAATAGAAAGTTTCAGAAATTAGAAAGTTTCCAAATTAATTTAATTCATTTAATAAAATTATACCCTTTTTAAAAGATTATAAAACTATTCAATTTAATTCATTAAAAGTATACAATTAAAACATTTATATAAAAAAATAAGTAATAAAAAGGTATAATCTAAAATCTTCCTTTTTATTTCTATAACTATATCCCGAGCCTACCGAGATACCCCTTCTCGGTCGCACTAAAACAATTCAACCAAACTATATAAAATCTGCCTAAATGAATTAGTGACAGAAATCTGCGTCACTAAAGTGTCACTAAAAACTAAGTTTTAAAAACTGTCAATAAAACTGTCATAAACAATTCTGCGACGGAATTTAATGTCACTAAACCGTCGCTAATTTCAAAATAAAATCACCATTTTTCTGTCTAACCTTTCCCACTGATGAATTATAGTCTTGTTCCCACTGTTTGGCTTTCTGTTCCAACCGTTAGATATAATATCCCACTGTTACATCCAAACACCCTGTTTGCAAGGTAATCCCAAACACCCCCTGTTTGTTTTATGGTTCCCATTGTTTTAATACGCAGCACCCCTGGTGTTTTCCCTAATTGCTGCCGACCAACACCCACAGCCCTCGTCTACACGGCTGTACCAAGAATGACACACCGACTAGCAATTGATTTATTTACATGTTTCTAATTATAGATTCATGTGTTCATGGTTTTCTTTTAGGATAGATTCAGAAAAAATTATGAAAGTAAGGAGTGATCACCTTAAATCGAGATTAGGGATGGATTATTAACAAATAATCAGTCAAGTAAAAGAAGCACAACTCGTCACCCTCTTTTGGTTGTTCTTTCCGGTGGTTCTTGATCAAACAAACCCTAATATTGTATTTTTTGTTTTTTTTTTGTTTTGTATCCCGTATTTGTCAAAGTATGGGGTTAACCCCACGTTTTTGTTTTTCTTTTGCCCAAAATGGGCCCTAAGCCCACATTCTTTCCTTGCTTAGCTCTAGCCGCCAGCCCATAATTAGTATACATAAGTTTTGGTTATCGTTTCTGTGATAACCTAGAACCGAGGTCACTAACATTACCCTAAATTACGCTTATTTTTGAAATTTTTAATAAATTTTAATTGCTATATATTTTAGTATTTTGGTTGAAACCGATGTTCGAGGTTATAATTTTGACGATTGACGATTTAAGAAGGACGATGACGAATACGATCCCGATGGATGCCCAAATTTCTATAATTATTGACGTTTTATCGATAATGTAATTTTTCGAGAATTTTATTTACGGTTCGTGTTAAGTCGAGTCGGGTGAGTTTTATTGCTTTCCGGGTACATTTAAAGTGTCCCAAAAGTATTTTGGAGTGTTTGGGATGATTCCCGACTCCCGTGAAATTTTCCAAAATGTCAAATGAGCCAATCCCGTAAACATTTGGAGTCGTTTTTGCTTAAGGCCAAAAGAATGCTCATATTGCACCACAAGTCCCTAGAATTTTTACAAAATGGAAAACAAAACACACACACAACACAAAATACTTCAAAAAAATTTCCACTCTCTCCCTCTTTTCTCCTTTAGGCCGACGGCCACCCTCACCCACCATAAACCACCCATAAAATTTTTTTTACTTGGTTTTGATTAAAACTAAGGTTAGACCACCTCTAATTAAATCATTTCCAATCTTTCTATGTAATTTAATCCAACATGCATTCAAAAATTTTTTTCAAGAATCAAATGAATTTTTCAAAATCATTTTTGATGTTAATTGGGTAATTGCATGTTTAATTCATGTGTAATGGGTGTATAATCACTTAACAAACCCACCAAAATTAATTTGGTTGTGGTGTTTTGATCACCCAAACCCCACAGCTAAGGGGGGTGTTTGGGGGATCTTGGTGGTTGATGTTTTGATCATGGGTTTGTGTTTATTTTGTGTTTTTAGATGTTTTTAAATAGGTATAGCTTAATGCATGTTTGAATTAGTGATTGGGTTTTGATTTGGGTATGAACCTTAGGTGGTTTAGGACTGAAAATGATGTTTGGTTATGATTAGGGGTACTTAGGATGATGTCTAATGTTGGTAAATGGGTTTGAAAACGAGCGTTGGTATGATTTTGGTATAAGTAATTTTAGGCAGAAAGTTTAAGGTGTTTTCGTAACAATTATTTGTAAACAGGTCTTGTGATTAGGATAGAGTTGTATAGCATCTTCTTAGCTTCGATTTGGTATAAGGTAGAGCTTACGACTCCTAACGAGTCAAAAGTTACGACGTTTTGAAATTCGTGTACCGGGAGATGAAAACCGTCATAATCCGAAATTATGCTTGGTTTTAGGTCAAATCCCGGGGACTATAGGTTTAGTTTGGTAAATGGTCAAGGGTTGAATTTTGGTCTCAAACCTGCACATTTGAGTCTATTATACGACTTAGGTGTCAAATGGGTCAATGGAGTATTTTAAACGGGTCAAATGAGTCCGACTTGGTCAAAGTACAATTTCAGTCCGAAAAACGTAGTTTTGGAAAAGTGTTGAGTAACGGGTCGTAGAAGTGAAAAAGTTTGTTGGGATTAAATATGTGATTTCTACAGGTCTTAAAGTATTTTTGAGAATTTTCTCAAATTTTATAAAAAGGGTTAAGTATAGTAAAACAGTCCGTACTTTCGGTAAGTATCGGCGAAAATGAGTAAAAATGAATAACGTTAATAATAAGGACAAATGGTATAAAACGAGTAACACTTGTCGTTTTGTTTTGGCGTGAGTTGTAATTGTCACAAGTGACTAATATTTATGTATTTTATACAGTACCATAAGGTTTATAAAATGAGATTACTCATTACGCGTTATTTGGTTTGATAGGTGTTGATTTACCCGGGCATCCGTATCATCTCAGTGACCGTCTCTCGAACTATCGACTACTTGTTATATAAGGTGTGAATTTATAGCCTCGCTTATTATTATTTCAAACTGTTTTACCCGCGAGGGAAATGCATGCTAGTTTTCAAAATGAACATATGTCATGAATGATTGTTGGACCCGAATGTTGCCTTTGAAATTGTGTTGAGTACCTAGTTGCAAAAGGCCCTAAATTCATGAACTATTAACTATTTTTTAGTCCTAGCGTGGATTAGAAATAGCCGCTTATACAAAGTGATAGTACTATGGGGTTGACTACCCTATCCGAGACGAGGGCTAGTACGTTGATACCCCCTGCGGACGGATAATTTGTGATAAGAGATAAGGTATAACTGCAACTGATGCCTTAGTAGGGGCACTGGTTTCATCTGAATCACGCCGGTAATTATTACGCGGGTGATTGAGTTAACGGTTTAGTGTCATGAGCTTAAACACAATTGTCAGTATCTTGAATATAGGTTATTTGATCGACAAGTCTATGAATGATCGTGAATGGTTTTTATTTCACATATGTTCAAAATGAATTGTAAAACCTATAAATTTCACTCAACGTTTTCGTTGACCAATTTTAGCATGTGTTTCAGGTAACCGCTGAAGTGTAGCATGGAGCGTGCATTGGATGGATGTTGTGTGTGGAGCTTGGAGTCTACTTGTTTTTCCTCCCGTTATTACTTAAACATTTTTAACTTTATGTCATGTTGTTGTGAAAACTGAAACTTTTGGGGTTGAGATTCATGGGGACCGAAAACGCAAAACTCTGTTGTATCATTTGGGGTTGGAAAACTGTAGACATGTAACTTTTCAACAATTTTTAATTTAAGTTTGAATTTGACGTCTCTTTGGAGTCGTTCGATATATCTTGTGTACGATGATAACTGCCTAGCACCCAAATGTTGTAGTTCCGCTGCGCATAGCATTTGGTGGGGTGTTAGAGATTGGTAATCAGAGCCATGAGTTATAGAGAACTAGGTCGTTTTGAAAATTCCTAAACTATAACTTTTGGTGTCGTAAGAAATTGTCCAAGCACACACAACTATCCTGCATGGCTCCGGTAAGGTTTATTTTTGTATTCATGGCATTTGACGTATACTTTTGAGTTGAAGTATATATGTGGGTATTTATTACGTAAATATGGAAATTACTATATGTAAACGTTGAAATTATACGTGGAATACCCGACACCGTAATTCTTGTATTAATCATGCATGAGCATCATATTATCGCATTTTGGGCATGTGTACCACCTTTGCATTGCATTTGCATGCATGTATTTATAAATATTGTATAGTTATCTTACGTACCCTCCAAAATTCTCTGTTATTGCAGGAATGGCCGAGGTACCGCCTAATGGTAATGGAAACGATTATGTCGTAGGTCACGAAGGGGGACCGTTTCCTCCGAACCCGCCGGATAATGACAATGGATGGATCGCTCCAGAAGAAGCAATAGAGCCGGGAAATGACAGTGACAAAAGTGACGTGGACAACTTCAGTATCAGTAGTGATGATAGTGAGGATTCTGAGGAAGAGCCCGAGGAACCGGTGGATGATGGAATTCCCGAGAATGCTGTCGGTCAGACCGAACCTGATTTATTTCAGTCTCCAAATTCGCCAAAGGGTTATGAAGTGCCTCCGACCGATCGATATGAGCAGCAACCCTTTAGTCGCCCGATGGACAATTGTAAGGACTACCTGAAGATAGTGCCAGGGTTTGTTCGAGTAAGTAATGGGAGTGGTGCAGAATCCAGCAATTCATCTAAATCACAATCTATTCATGAGAATATCGTGAGGGTCTACTTTCCGAGACCAAGACACTACTGGGATCCCGAAGGTCGTTTGAGGAGGATGGATAGGTTGATGTATGAGCGGTTTGTGGTGGAGACATGGGTAATTAAGAGGTTTGATAAGAATGAGAGGGAACACCAAAGATTATTGGCAAGAACTTCAAGAATTGAGTATGATGGAAATGCAAACAAGAGTGATATCAACAGCCTAAGATCGATGATCGCGAACTTGAGCGCCAGTCTTGATCGAGTTAGGGAAGATCAAGCGAGATTGTCTAGGATGCAGAGTTGGGAGCATCGAGTGAGAGCATCATTGCCCCCAGATTGGAGATTTGTGGACGACTTGGAAATGGAAGCTAATGACTTCATGATCCAGCCACCTTCCAGAGGTGCTTGTATCACTGTGGGAAATCATGTAGCGGTTGAGTGTGGGTCTACGTCAGGGACGAAGAAGGCGACTGAATGTGGGCCAAACGACAAAGGAAAGAGGAAGATGGATGAAGTGGACGAGGAAGATAGCGACGAGGAACCCGAGGAAGATGATGATGAACCGCCATCCAAGAGGCCGTGTGGATCACCACATGCCTAGTTGCTTGTCTTGTATTTTATCTTTGATCGTTGTAATAGAACTGTTTTAGACTTTTGTATGATGGCATTGTGACGAAAAACTTGAGGACTTAAGTTTTATGGTGAATGGTTGTAGTGGCAATACTTGTCACAATTTTGGTTGATTATCAATACAATCCATGTTTACCTTTCATGATCTGTGATATGTCTTTAATTTGATCTTTTGTGATGTGAATTGATGAATATTAGTAACTCTATAGCGATGTGTCGTTGTATTTATATTATGTCTTGAAAGAGAAATCCATCTTAATCTTGATGTGTATACTTACATTGTTTTTCTATTTTCCCTGTCTTTGCAGAGAGGTGTATTTGATAACGCACCATGCCTCCAAAACTAACCGCTGACCGTGTGAACACGATGATTCAGGAAGCCATTGCGAATGCGCTAGAAGCAGATCGAGCAGGGAGGAACCCAGACCAGGGCAGAAATGCGGGGAGACAGCAATCCGCAAGAGAGTGTACTTACTCTAGTTTCATAAAATGTGGCCCCACGCAATTTCGTGGAACTGGTGGAGCTCTAGAACTCAGGAGATAGTTAGAAAAGGTCGAAAGTACTTTCGAGATTAGTGGTTGCTCAGAAGCGAACAAGGTCAAGTTTGCGGCTGCTACTTTTCTTGACGATGCATTGAGTTGGTGGAACACCCAAGTAGCCACTGTTGGGTTAGCAGTAGCGAATGCAAGAACATGGACTGCTACTAAAGCTATTTTGACCAAGAAGTTCTGTTCTGAAGAGGAGTTAGGTCAATTGGAAGATGAGTTGAGGCACCTGACTTTGAGCAACAATGATATCACTGCTTACACCAGGAGGTTTAATGAACTAAGCCTTTTGTGTCCAGACACCTTTGCCGATGATAACAAGAAGATGAAACAGTACATCAAAGGTCTATCCAGTAATATCAAGGGTGAGACGACTTCGTCTAAACCTGGGTCGTTTGATGAAGCGGTCCAGATGGCTCACGCGTTGATGGATGTCAAACTCCAAGACAAGAAGAACTTCATTGCTGAAGGAAATAAGAGGAAGTGGGAGGCGGCGCAGAGCAATCAATCCCAGGGTCAAAGCCGAGGTGGAAACCGAAACAACAATGGTCAGAACCGCAATCAGCAGTTCAACCAGCGAAGGAATGAAAGGATGAGAGTTGTGACAAACCCCAGAGGAGCGAAGGTGAATCCCCACTGTGGTCGATGCAACTTGTACCATGTAGGGAGTTTCCCGCCTGCATGCGGCAAATGTGGAAAAGCGGGTCACATGATGTCTGATTGCCGAACAAAGGGGGTAGCCACTGGGGCGAATGCTACGAGAGTGATGGGTTATTTTGGATGTGGAGAAAGAGGCCATAAGCAAGGAAATTGCCCGAAGGCAGGAAACAAGCAAGGAGGTAACAATGCTGCTGTCGTGTATCAAGTAGGGACGGCTGATAAACCACAGGGTCCTAACGTGGTTACCGGTACGTTTTTGCTAGACGCTTGTTATGCTAGTATTTTGTTTGATTTTGGTTCCGACAAGAGTTTCGTAGATGTTAAATTTAGTCGTCATATCGATAGAAAACCGGTATTGTTAGCGACTAGTTATAACGTGGAGTTAGCCGATGGGAAAATTGTTAGTACGAATTCTATACTGAAAGGGTGTACCTTGAAGTTAGGAAATTACGCTTTTAAAATCGACTTGATGCCTATTGAGCTAGGATCGTTTGATGTGATCGTGGGAATGGATTGGCTGATGGCGCACAATGCTGTGATCGTCTGTGGAGAGAGGTTAGTTCAGATCCCGTTGAGGAATAAAGTCTTGACTGTGAAAGGAGACGAATGCACTTCTCGTTTGAAAGTGATTTCTTGTTTGAAAATGATGAAGTATGTAGAAAGTGGATGCGATGTGTTTTTGGCACAAGTTTCGAGTGATGGTGATTTAGAGGCAAGGATTGAAGAGGTACCTGTAATCTGCGACTATCCGGAAGTTTTTCCAGACGAGTTGTCGGGTTTACCACCCACCCGTGAGGTCGAGTTTCGAATTGATTTGGTGCCGGGAGCTGCGCCGGTTGTGCGTGCACCCTATCGATTAGCACCATCCGAGTTAAAGGAGTTATCGGATCAACTGAAGGAGTTGATGGACAAGGGATTTATTAGGCCGAGCTCATCACCATGGGGAGCGCCAGTGTTGTTTGTGAAGAAGAAAGATGGTTCATTTCGGATGTGTATTGACTATAGAGAACTCAACAAGCTGACGGTTAAGAATCGGTATCCATTGCCGAGGATTGAAGATTTGTTTGATCAATTGCAAGGTTCCTGTGTATACTCAAAGATCGACTTGAGATCAGGGTATCATCAACTGCGTGTGAGAGAGGAGGATATTCCTGTAACTGCCTTTCGTACGCGGTATGGACACTTCGAATTTCGAGTGATGTCGTTTGGGTTGACAAACGCGCCTGCTGTATTCATGGACCTTATGAATCGCGTATGCAAGCCGTATCTAGATAAGTTTGTCATTGTTTTTATTGATGATATTCTTATTTACTCTAAGAGTAAGGAAGAGCACGAGAAGCACCTGAGAAAGATATTGGATCTGCTGAAGAGAGAGAAGCTGTATGCGAAGTTCTCGAAGTGTGAGTTTTGGTTAGAGTTTGTGCAATTCCTTGGTCACGTAATTGATAGCAAAGGAGTTCGCGTGGATCCTGCCAAGGTCAAAGCGATCAGGGAATGGTCGGCGCCGACAACGCCGACTGAAGTTCTACAATTCCTTGGTTTAGTTGGGTATTATCGGAGATTCATTGAAGGATTTTCGTTGATTGCGAAGCCATTAACAAAGCTTACCGAAAAGAATAGGGTGTATGAATAGGGAGATGAGGAAGAATTCGCTTTCAAAATGCTCAAGGACAAGTTATGTTCCGCACCAATATTGTCATTACCTGAAGGAACCGAAGACTTTGTAGTGTATTGTGACGCATCTCGTAAGGGTTATGGAGCGGTGTTGATGCAGCGCGAGAAGGTGATAGCTTACGCGTCGAGACAACTGAGGAAGAATGAGGAGAACTACACGACGCACGATTTGGAATTAGGAGCTGTAGTCTTTGCGTTGAAATTGTGGAGACATTATTTGTATGGGACTAAGTGTGTTGTATTCACTGACCACAAGAGTTTGCAGCACATTTTAGATCAAAAGGAGTTGAACATGCGACAGAGACGATGGGTAGAATTACTGAGTGACTATGACTGTGAAATTCGCTACCATCCTGGCAAGGCGAATGTTGTAGCGGATGCACTTAGTAGGAAGGATCGAGAGAAACCTTTGAGAGTCAGAGCATTGGTGATGACTGAGAGTGTTGACTTAACCGAAACTATACTGAAGGCTCAAGAGAGGGGATTAATGAAAGAGAATGTTGATGCTGAGAACTTGGGAAGAATGTTGAAACCTCTTTTTGTGATTAGGTCAGACGGACTGAGATATTTCGAGAATCGGATTTGGTTACCGTTGTGTCCATCCGAGGAAGGAAAGCCTGGAGTACGAGATTTGGTTATGAACGAGTCTCATAAGTCGAAGTACTCGATACATCCTGGATCGGATAAAATGTATCATGACCTGAAGAAAGTTTATTGGTGGCCGAATATGAAGGCGGATATTGCTCGTTACGTTAGTAAGTGTTTGACTTGCGCGAAGGTTAAAGCAGAACATAAGAAGCCGTCTGGGTTGTTGGTACAACCAGAGATCCCAGAATGGAAATGGGAGAAAATCGCTATGGATTTCGTGACGGGTTTACCCAAAACTCCTAGTGGATGTGATATGATTTGGGTAATAGTGGATAGATTGACGAAATCTGCTCATTTCTTACCTATGAAGAAGACGGACAGTATGGAAAAGCTGGCCAGTGTGTACGTGAAGGAGATCGTTTGCAGACATGGAGTACCGTTATCGATCATTTCGGATCGCGATAGTAGATTTACTTCGGAATTTTGGAAATCGCTTCAACGTGCGATGGGCACTGAATTGAATTTAAGTACGGCTTATCACCCGGAGACTGACGGCCAGAGTGAACGAACTATTCAGACGATGGAGGATATGCTCCGAGCATGCGTGATTGATTTTGGAGGAAGTTGGTAACGCCACTTGTCATTAGTGGAGTTTTCGTATAATAATAGTTACCATGCGAGCATCAAGGCTGCACCATTCGAAGCATTGTATGGAAGGAAGTGTAGGTCGCCTGTGTGTTGGAGTGAAGTAGGACAAAGTCAATTGACTGGACCCGAAATGGTTTTAGAGACGACCGAGAAGATTGTGCAAATCAAGAACCGACTACTTGCTGCGAGAAGCCGACAGAAGAGTTATGCCGATAACAGAAGAAAACCGTTGGAATTTGAAGTCGGAGATATGGTTATGCTTAAGGTATCACCGTGGAAGGGTGTAATTCGTTTTGGGAAGAAAGGAAAGTTGAGTCCAAGGTATATTGGACCATTTAAGATCGTTAAACGAATTGGACCAGTAGCATATAAGTTAGAGTTGCCGAGCGAGCTTAGTGCTATTCACGACACGTTTCACGTATCGAACTTGAAGAAGAGTTTGGCGGATAAGGAATTGGTGATTCCTTTGGACGAGATTCAACTGGACGACAAAATGCATTTTATGGAAGAACCCATGGAAATTATAGACCGAGAGGTCAAGAGGCTGAAGCGTAGTAGAATTCCCATTGTGAAGGTTCGATGGAATTCTAGGCGTGGACCAGAATACACTTGGGAACGTGAGGACTTTTTCAAGGAAAGGTATCCTCATCTGTTCCAGCGGCACGAAATGTGAGTATAAGAAGAGGCGAGCGCCGGGACGTCGCTCTCTTTAAGGAGGGGTGGATGTGATACCCTAGAACCGAGGTCACTAACATTACCCTAAATTACGCTTATTTTTGAAATTTTTAATAAATTTTAATTGCTATATATTTTAGTATTTTGGTTGAAACCGATGTTCGAGGTTATAATTTTGACGATTGACGATATAAGAAGGACGATGACGAATACGATCCCGATGGATGCCCAAATTTCTATAATTATTGACGTTTTATCGATAATGTAATTTTTCGAGAATTTTACTTACGGTTCGTGTTAAGTCGAGTCGGGTGAGTTTTATTGCTTTCCGGGTACATTTAAAGTGTCCCAAAAGTATTTTGGAGTGTTTGGGATGATTCCCGACTCCCGTGAAATTTTCCAAAATGTCAAATGAGCCAATCCCGTAAACATTTGGAGTCTTTTTTGCTTAAGGCCAAAAGAATGCTCATATTGCACCACAAGTCCCTATAATTTTTACAAAATGGAAAACAAAACACACACAACACAAAATACTTCAAAAAAATTTCCACTCTCTCCCTTTTTTCTCCTTTAGGTCGACGGCCACCCTCACCCACCATAAACCACCCATAAAAATTTTTTTACTTGGTTTTGATTAAAAATAAGGTTAGACCACCTCTAATAAAATCATTTCCAATCTTTCTATGTAATTTAATCCAACATGCATTCAAAATTTTTTTCAAGAATCAAATGAATTTTTCAAAATCATTTTTAATGTTAATTGGGTAATTGCATGTTTAATTCATGTGTAATGGGTGTATAATCACTTAACAAACCCACCAAAATTAATTTGGTTGTGTTGTTTTGATCACCCAAACCCCACGGCTAAGGGGGGTGTTTGGGGGATCATGGCGGTTGATGTTTTGATCATGGGTTTGTGTTTATTTTGTGTTTTTAGATGTTTTTAAATAGGTATAGCTTAATGCATGTTTGAATTAGTGATTGGGTTTTAATTTGGGTATGAACCTTAGATAGTTTAGGACTGAAAATGATGTTTGGTTATGATTAGGGGTACTTAGGATGATGTCTAATGTTTGTAAATGGGTTTGAAAACGAGCGTTGGTATGATTTTGGTATAGGTAATTTTAGGCAGAAAGTTTAAGGTGTTTTCGTAAAAATTATTTTGTAAACAGGTCTTGTGATTAGGATAGAGTTGTAGAGCATCTTCTTAGCTTCGATTTGGTATAAGGTAGAGCTTACGAATCCTAACGAGTCAAAAGTTACGACGTTTTGAAATTCGTGTACCGAGAGATGAAAACCGTCATAATTCGAAATTATGCTTGGTTTTAGGTCAAATCCCGGGGACTATAGGTTTAGTTTGGTAAATGGTCAAGGGTTGAATTTTGGTCTCAAACCTGCACATTTGAGTCTATTATAGGACTTAGGTTTCAAATGGGTCAATGGAGTATTTTAAACGGGTCAAATGAGTCCGACTTGGTCAAAGTACAATTTCAGTCCGAAAAACATAGTTTTGGAAAAGTGTTGAGTAACGGGTCGTAGAAGTGAAAACTTTTGTTGGGATTAAATATGTGATTTCTACAGGTCTTAAAGTATTTTTGAGAATTTTCTAAAATTTTATAAAAAGGGTTAAGTATAGTAAAACAGTCCGTACTTTCGGTAAGTATCGGCGAAAATGAGTAAAAGTGAATAACGTTAATAATAAGGACAAATGGTATACAACGAGTAACACTTGTCATTTTGTTTTGGCGTGAGTTGTAATTGTCACAAGTGACTAATATTTATGTATTTTATACAGTACCATAAGGTTTATAAAATGAGATTACTCATTACGCGTTATTTGGTTTGATAGGTGTTGATTTACCCGGGCATCCGTATCGTCGTCAGTGACCGTCTCTCGAACTATCGACTACTTGTTATATAAGGTGTGAATTTATAGCATCGCTTATTATTATTTCAAACTGTTTTACCCGCGAGGGAAATGCATGCTAGTTTTCAAAATGAACATATGTCATGAATGATTGTTGGACCCGAATGTTGCCTTTGAAATTGTGTTGAGTACCTAGTTGCAAAAGGCCCTAAATTCATGAACTATTAACTATTGTTTAGTCCTAGCGTGGATTAGAAATAGCCGCTTATACAAAGTGATAGTACTATGGGGTTGACTACCCTATCCGAGACGAGGGCTAGTACGTTGATACCTCCTGCGGACGGATAATTTGTGATAAGAGATAAGGTATAATTGCAACTGATGCCTTAGTAGGGGCACTGGTTTCATATGAATCACGCCAGAAATTATTACGCGGGTGATTGAGTTAACGGTTTAGTGTCATGAGCTTAAACACAATTGTCAGTATCTTGAATATAGATTGTTTGATCGACAAGTCTATGAATGATCGTGAATGGTTTTTATTTCACATATGTTCAAAATGAATTGTAAAACCTATGAATTCCACTCAACGTTTTCGTTGACTAATTTTAGCATGTGTTTCAGGTAACCGCTGAAGTGTAGCATGGAGCGTGCATTGGATGGATGTTGTGTGTGGAGCTTGGAGTCTACTTGTTTTTCCTCCCGTTATTACTTAAACATTTTTAACTTTATGTCATGTTGTTGTGAAAACTGAAACTTTTGGGGTTGAGATTCACGGGGACCGAAAACGCAAAACTCTGTTGTATCATTTGGGGTTGGAAAACTATAGACATGTAACTTTTCAACAATTTTTAATTTAAGTTTGAATTTGACGTCTCTTTGGAGTCGTTCGATATATCTTGTGTACGATGATAACTGCCTAGCGCCCAAATGTTGTAGTTCCGCTGCGCATAGCATTTGGTGGGGTGTTAGAGTTTCGCTTCGATTATAATATTTAACTTGCGTGTTCGTGTTTTTAATCCCGTCATATCTTTATTTATTTTTCCCTGAACAAAATAATATTTACTTGATACATATATAGTTAAAGTTAGTTATTATTCTGAATAAAATAAATTACGTAACATTTTAAATAAAACTGGGACGCGTGAAATTTATACTTGTGGGTTTAAAACCATATACGTAATATTTTCTGAACCCCATAATTATTTTCTGAATAATTATTTTATTGTAGTATTTAAATAAACTGAGACTACGTATTTACTGTTTACGTTTAATTAATATTAAAGCTGAGACTACGCGTATTTAATATTCGAGGATTTTAAATACGGGTTTTACAATTCTTCCCCTATAAAAAAAATAATTCGTCCTTGAATTAAGGATGTGATAATGCTGCGGTTTTACAATTCTTCCCCTCTAAAAGGAGAAATTCTTCCTCGAATTAAAAGTAATAAGCTGAAAAAATTATAAAAGCTCGGAAAGACACATAGGCTGAAAGAATATGGAAAGTTGAAAGGACATATAAGCTGAAAGATAATTCGTCCTCGAATTAGGACACAATGTTGCTGAAAGAGTAAATCGTGACCTGACTGAAGAGAACCTGGAACATAACATGACTGAAAGAACTTAACTAAATTATTGAAGGAAAAGGATGAGAGGTCCGGATGGACTCCTCCGTTTCGAGTGGCCTCCCGCTCGAAACGATTCCTTCAAAAGGTCTAAACATAATAAAGAAAAAATCTTGGTCATGATGACCCTGTCCTGATGATGCTGAATAGTTTCTAGTTCCATACATAAGATGGATTTTCTGAATGTGATAGAATGAAAAACCATATCATGTAGGATACATGAAACGATACGTGTAAATATTCTGAAAAGATAACATTTGTATCTCTAAGCAAGCTGCTGAAAAATATAGGGGCGAACTACGTGAACAATTTTGAACGTGCTACGTGAGCAATTGTGAACGTGGTTCGCGTTTACATGAGGAACGTTGTGCATGAAATATATCGTGAATGTGATACGTGAACATACTGTGGACGTGATACTAGAACATATCATGAACGTATGCTGGCTGAGGATGAATGCCAAACGATATGGACTGAGACGTGAAACGTCTGCCCGGGTATGTAAAAGTTGTGCTAAATTTGAGTCTGGTTTCTTAAGCTTTCTGTAGCCAACTCCAGTACAAGACCTGAAACGTATATACTGAGGTGGAACACGGACCTGATCGTGAACGAGGTCATGAATACGATCGTGAATTTAAATCATGCAGTAGCATAAACTATGGACTGAAACAACATCATAATGTGAACGCGAGATGTAACGTAAAAGTGAACGTAAACGTGAACATGAAGGGAGCGTGATTCGCGAACGTGAATTTCTATCTGACCTGATTGTTGATGGAATACCTTGAAGTTGTACGATCTATTGCTGAATTTCCTGCAGATTTGCTACTGCGAAATCCTTTCGGATGAAAGAAAACGTGTAGGCTTGTTAAATGGTTGACAACGACTCAGATAGTATTATACTTCTTCTGAGTCTGTGGTAACTGATAACCACTTCTATGGAATCGTGCCTCGTTCTGTTCAGAAATTTCTGATGTGTTGATCCCAAACTTAGATCGATTAGCTTTGTGTTAACGAGATTAAATCAAGTTTAACACGTAGAGAAACCTTTGTATATGCTTTATGAATCTAAGTGTTATGCGGAATTTAACACTTAAACAAGAACACACAATGATATAAACAAACTTTCACTTTGATTATCAATATCAAACTTGCTTACAATGAAAGATGTTTACGAACGAAAACTTATATAAAACTTATCTTAAACATTAACCTAAAGGCCTTCTTTTATAGACATAAGAAGCCTTGTACAATAATCTACGTATCAACTATTCTAGGTAAAGATAAATATAGAAAATACATTGTTGTTCTTATCTTTACTAGAAGTATTCTAGAATATAATACACGCGTAGAATATATCTTCCATCAGTGCTTGTCTTCAATGTGTCAACGCTTGACTTTAACTTGTCAACGCTTGAGCTGTCAGCGTTTGTTTTGTTCTTGTCAACGCTTGTTTTGTTCTTGTCAGCGCTCAAGTGATCTGGCCTTAATTTATTCCCAACAATCCTCCCCTAAACTTGATATCCACTCTTATGATCAAGTTTCTGAATAAGCATTAAGGACTAGGAGGAATCTTACAAACCTTCTCATATTCATAGTGAATAAATCTGATCAAATCTTTTGCCACGTCACTTGAATAATCTATCTCCAGCTGAGTGTCCTTCATCTTCTCCAAAATAGCCTTGGATATGAAATACTGAGCATCTACAAGTAGATACTCAGCAAACTTTGTAGAACTCAAATGGTATACACCAGCAGCTGAATATAACCTCCATTGAAGACCACTGAGGTCATCTTCAAGATCCTTCTATATTGCAGGATCCTCATCTTTTGGTCCACACATTCTTTTGAATGTGGTCCAAAGTTTTATTCCATTAGCTGAAGTTGGTGCTTCAGCCTCATAATTGGTCTCCAGCAACCTCCAAAGATCCACCAAGTCTTCTCTATCACAACTTGCAAACAAAGATATGAGAGTGGTAAAAGTGTGTACCTCCTTGCCAAATCTGCCAATCTTCTAGAACCCACATTCATCTTCTTCATAGCTCACAATTGGGTTCCTGGAATCTAATGGTAACACTTGCACCATATTTGAAGCTTCTAATGGGGAGAGCTTGAGGCTCTTTCTTATAACTGCTTCACTTGGATATAGTGGATCCATATCTTTTGGAAACTCAAATTTAATTCCCTTCTTCACTGGCCTGGGAACCATCATAGCTTTCTTGATTTCCATTTCTTCTGCAAGTTCCTCCTTTCTTTCATCTGAAAGAAGTCTGAGAGTGTTTGCTTCCTGCACTCTCACCCAAATGGGATAAGCCCTGTTTTCCAACTCATCAAATGTCAAAGCCTTCAACTTCTGATATGTCCATCCAACTCCATGACATCTGAGCAACATAAAGTAGAGCTCCCTTCTATCCCTTTTCAACTCTGAGAGAATATTGCTTGCCTTGTGTTTCAAAATTACCTGGAAATCCTTCTGAACTCTAAGAAGAAGCTCCAAACCCCATATTTGATCTGAAATGGTCAAGTCTGGATTATCCATGCATCTTTCTTCCCAAGCATTGTACATTTGAACCACCTCTGGCATGTCAAAGTCAACCTGCAATTTCAATTCTCTCAACTTTTCCCTAGCAAACTCATCACCATACTCAAGCCTTTCTGGTTCTATAATCATCACACTTGAGTCTGCGCTAGCTCCATCACTTTCTTCTTCTGAAGTCACAACAAATGGTGACTTTTCCTTTTCATCTTGTTCCATAATTTGTGCAGCTAATCTTCTATCAAACTCAACTTGAGCTGCATCCTTTGGAACAATCTCTTCTACCATTTTACCCTTACCCTTATCTGATGGTGAAATGGTTGGTAAGGTAGATGGTAATACCTGAGTAGAAACCTCCTTGATGATAGATGATGACTGGGATACATCACCTTCATGTGCAGGTCTGTCAACGCCCAAATTTGTTCTATCAGCGCCCAAAATACTTTTATCAGCGTCCAAATTTTCCTTGTCAACGCTCAAATATCTCCCCTCAGCGCCTTGTGTAACCTCTCTCATCATAGCTGTAAATGATAAATTTAAGTTGGTGGGAGAGACTAAGGACGTATCAAAACCTGTTTGTTTCTTCAAAGTTGTAAGGGCCTCAGCAACATCCATTGATTGACCATCCTGGCTGCCCTTATCACTCAGATTTATTTGATCTTCCTCCCCTTTAGAAGATTCCTCCATACCCTTCTAGCATGATCACTTTCCAAAACAACAATCCTCTCCCTCAGTTGCTTGAGTTCAAGGCCTTGTGAGCTGACAATTTGTACTAAGTCTGCATTTTGCTTTTGCAAGCTAATGCAGACTGCCGTCAATTCCATAAGAGTCATTGGTTCCAGTCTGCCCTCTTCTAAAATGGGGATTTGACCTCCCAAGTCAGATTCATTGGGCATGGATGAGGACTTAATTATGATGAGACTGCCTTGGCCAGCATCTAAGCCAGAACCAATAGTCCCAGCCTCATCCAGGTCACCAGCCACACTTGTGGTGGTGGTTCTCTCTGCTACATGGTTAGGACCACCAGAGGAGAACACTCCATTAGTCCTTTGGCATTTCATCAACCTATATTCAGGGGGTGTGGAAGATGGTGTGGAAGAATGGGTAGATGTGGGTTGGTTAAGGGGTGTTTGGGATTGTGAAGGTTGTGTGTCAGCGTTGGAAATAGGCACATCAACGCAAACATTGAGTGTGTCAGCGTTGAAGGATTCTGAGTCAATTTGCATTTGGTCAGGTGAAGGGAAAGGTTCAGGAATTGGTTCAAGTTGTGGTTGAGGGTCAATTTGAGGTTGGGGGTCTGGTTGGGGTGGGTTAAAGGTAGGTCTCTATGGGGTGGTGAGTCCATCTTCATAAAAATAGCTTTCTTTTGCTCAGGGATCTTATAAAAATCATTGTGATCCCTTGAGCAGTAACCTTGATCATCAATAACCATTTGCAGAAAACGGGGATAAGCTAAAGTCATTTTTGTCCCCTTGTTTTTACACATCCCCTCAAAAATCATTTTAGAATAGTTATATTTTTGCCCTGTTGCAATGCACACAATAGAACTGGCAATGGATCTATTGATCTCATTGTGTGCAGTACATTTGGGACTCAAACATTGTAGGAGGACATGTATGAGGTACTTCCAGGCTGGGGGAAATTCCTGCTTATGATACTTATTAAGAGTACCTTCATCAGGAAAAGGATATCCCAAAGCCCTAAGCCCTTGTTCTATTTCATTTATGGGAAGGGTGGCTATACCATCAGCATCATCAAGATGCAAGGCTTGGCGTACCAAGGCCTCAGTAACCACCCAAGATCTCCCATGAACAATAGAAGTCAATGTGGTCACTTCATTAACTGTTGAAGAACTGACAGTGTTCCAAAACTGCTTAATGTGTGTGACTGGAATGAGTGGTGCATGAGAAAGAGCATACCTTAATGGGGATGCGTTCAAATACGCCACCATTTGTGTGTATTGGGGAAACAGAGCATCATCAGCTTCAAGATAAGCAATCATGTTGTGTTGTGATCTGAACCCCAATTCCAATTCTGTTGGTTTAAACTTTGGTGCCATTGATGAAAGCTGTTAATTTTAAGTGAAGAAGATGAAGTTGATAAGAGAAAATTGTTAGACAAGAATTATAGATACCCTGTTTAAAATAGGAGCCAAATTTATAGGAGAAAAAGAATGCATGTGATTGGCCCAAAAATAGGCAAAGATTATCTCATGCATTAAATGAAAGTAACAACTCCTAAAATTACGGCTTGAAAATATGTCAAAAAGTAACAACTGGGTAGGTCCCATTGAGTGTCAACGGTCAAAAATAACCTATCAACGCCCAACGGCTATAATCTTGTCAACGTTTGCCTATAGCCATGTCAGCGTCCAATTTGGTCACAACAACGCTTGGAAAATTCTTGTCAGCGTCCAAAAAAAAAAATTTTAAAAAGTGAAAAATGACCTTAACAAGTAATTTATCCTAGAGAAGATAACTAAAAGCTGATAATTATTATTGGGCGGCAAGCACTGTCCAGTTATGCACACTTGCATAAGCAAGATAGACATAACAGTCCTCTAGTGTCCCTTGCTATCCAAAACTCTTAACAACTAAGTTACCTTATAAAATCCTTGTTACTCCCAGGTAAATCCCATATCAAAATCATTCCCAAGTCTCCCAACAGACCACAACCAATTCTAGGCCAAAAATGTCTTGGCAGCATGCACAATATATCAACTTTGCATGCTACAGTGCCTCATGATTTAGTAAAACTAACTCATACTCACCTGTGGACACAATCTAGAATTGTGATAAGAGTATCATATGGATACGCAAACATCTTAAAGGTTCCTAAAACCTCCCCTTAAACTATGATACAAAAAGTTTGCTAAAATCATGCATGAACATAAAAAATTTATGTCAAGATAGGAATGAAACATTCCAACCATCATCCATAAATAAAAACTTGTCCAAATGCTTCTCCATTGATCCATAAGCAACTCTGTATCCAATGGTATACTGCTAACACCATCTGCACATTTAGATTGAAAACCACAAAACTAACATTGTTGCTGACAACGCCCCGATAACACATGACAGCGTTGTGGGAAGCTTTGTCAGCGTTAGACAATTATATTGCTGACAACGTTACAAAAACACTTATCAGTGTTCAAGTAACCTTTGTCAATGTTAGAAAAGATAGTGGAAAATCTAATAAGACCAATAATAATGCATCATCCTGTACATACTTTTACAAAAAGACTCCAAAACACATATTATGTGAGATTGACCATTCCAATACTTGTTACCAAGTATTGAAATCTCCCAGCATCAAAAGGTTTAGTTAATAAATTAGACACATTTTCCTCAGTGTCAACCCTATCTGGTTGTATTAAACCTTTCTCAAAGCAATCTCTTATAAAATGGTGTCTAATTTCACCTTGTGCTGCTTGCTTTTAAGACATGCAACACAAGAGTGGTCATTGTGGAATGCCTTCACAGGCAAACCATCAACTAAACCACGCCTCACAAGTCTATTTATATTTTTAAAGTTTATGTGCCCTAGTCTCCTGTGCCACAAATTACTCTCATCTACTGAGGCCTTAGCATAAAAACAAGACATATTGGTATTCATTTTAATCCCATTTAAATTCACATTATATATGTCCTTATGCCTAGGTGTTCTATACTCAATATATTTCTCATCAGGGATCTTAAAATCCTTTCTTAACACCAAACACTCAGTATCAGTAAAAAGAACTTTATTTTTGTTATCACAAACCTGTGATACACTAAACAAGTTGTAATCAAGTTCTTTTACCAGGAAGACGTTCTCAAAACGCAGATTATTGGTGAGAAGGGTTCCTTTGCCTGTGATGGTACCATATCCACCTCCAAAGTATACCTTATCACCATCTTTAATAGGGGTGAAATTCGTCAGATAGTCTTCCTTTCCTGTCATGTGCCTTGAGCATCCACTATCCCAATATCCATAATCATTGATTTGTCTTTGAATGCCCTGCACATAAAGAAAACAAATTAGTTTTCTTTGGGAACCCAAGTCTCAAAAGACTTGGATTCATCTGGTTGTTCAATAAGAACAGACTTAGTTCTCACAACAACCCCATGCTCATCCTTTTTAGGATGAAATACCCAGTTAACCCCAATAGGTTTTGTAATGACCTTTGAAATGTAATTAAATCTATTGCAAGTCATTGAAATCCCATTATCATTAGGGTTTTGATCTTTCTTGGGTCTCCATGTTAAGCTTGAAGAAGCTTTAGACCCCTTACCTTGTGGCTGCAAATATTTAGGTCTGGTCACGTTTCTGTCAGCGTTAGAATTTGTCCTGTCAACGCTGAAATTACCCTTGTCAGCGTTGAACCTAGGGTTTGCTACAGAAACCCATTGCCTATTTGACCAGGTGTTTGTCTTTTGAAAAGGTCTTTGTCCATGAGTGTTAGACCTTCTAGAAAAGTATGGGGCAGGTCTAATCACTTGTGGACTTTGCTGCACACAAGGTTTGGGTCTGACAACGTTTGACTTCCTAACAACGTTGACTTTGTTCCTGTCAGCGCTGAAATTATTCCTGTCAGCGCTGGCTTTGGGAGCGTTGACACACTTGTATGCCAAGTGTGAAAAGCTACCACAAGTGTAACAAGCTTTTCTAGACACAACCTTAGGTCTAGAAGAGTAGAAGCCTGTTCCATGATTGCTAACTTGACTCTTGGGTGACCTAGTATTCCTATACATCTCTGCATATTTAATGCTAGGTCTTCTAACAGTGTTTGAGCCTAGGTCAACAACTTTACCAGTGATTGGATTAGTAACCTTAATGGGTGTAGATTCATTTGGACTTTCACATAGCAAACCTCCCTTAACAAACAAAGTAGGGTTAGCTTTCTTCCACTCATTTAGGTCAGTCAGTTTTTGTTGATACTCTTCCACTGGAGTGACAACTCTTGGTGGAGGAATGAATTCTTCCTCTTGGAGCTCTGGCAAACCAGTCCAAGATAAGTCCCTTTGTTGGACACCATAGAAGTCACCAGCTAGTGGTGGAACCAAAGAGTAATCATTCATCCCAATCCCAGTCATGTCCTTAGGATCCCTTTGTTTAGCTACACAGTCTCCTAGGGTTTGGGTGGCTCTATCAAATCTTTGAATTTTGAGGCCAACATTATCTTTATTCTTAATGGCCTCATCTAATTTAGCCTGTAATTCACCATTAACCCTTTCCATGATGTTTCTAATATCCATACTACCCTCTAACTCATGTTTTAAGATATTGATCTTATCTTTTAAGTCAAATTCCATTTTCTTGTATTCAGAAACGGTTTTCTCAGTTTCAGTAAGAGCTAGTTGGTAATTAGACAATTTACACCTTTCAGTACTCATATCATCTTTTAGTTTTAACACCTCTTTGTTAAGTCTTTCAGGGTTTAACCTACAACCTTTGCTACAAAAAGCATCATCATATACCTCATTATCAGATGAAGAGGAGGAGTGTGCCATGAGAGCATATTCAACATGCTCTTCTTCTTCAATATCAGCAACCAAAGCTTTATCCTCTTCAGCATTCTTAGCCAGATAGCTCCAATCCCATCCTGTACCATTAATTCCTTGAACTGCAACCATGGCTTTGGAATCCTGAGCTTTAACAACCTGACTTGAGGGTTTATCAGATCTTCTAGGAGATCTGCATTCCCTCATGAAGTGCCCCATACGATGGCAGTTGTAGCATTCAACTTTGGATTTGTCAAATCCAGCTGTGTCTTTAGCATTGAAGGTCATTTTCTTCTTAAACATTATGTTCCACCTATTTGCTCTTATACTAGCAAGAGCCATGTTCCACTTGATGTCCATCTCTTCCAAGTGCTCATCACTTATCTGCTCAAGGTCCTCATATGTAATCACTGAACCATTGGGCAAAGAAGCAATGTAGGCACAAATAGTATCCAAATCCAAACCAGCAGGTTTAACTCTTGGGGAGTCATTCTTGAATGTGTCAGCGTCTGAAAAGGAGACGTTGACAGGACTTGTTCCAGCGCTGACATATGATGATCCAGTAACTAGATGCATATAAGAGTCCTTCAGATTGAATTGACCTTCACTATGAGAGAAGAAGGCCATGTTGCTGGTGGTAGATTTGCTTCCATGCTCTAAGAGAGTTTCATCTTCCAACAGTCTTAGTTTGTTGTAGATGTCATCAAACGAGGAGCTCTTGTAAGTATTGTTGGCAAGAATAGATCTTGCCTCAATCTTCCATGCCTCACCAAGACTTTTAAGAAAGGTAGCATTGATGTCAACATCACCAACTTGTGTCCCCATGAAGGACAACTTGCTAGTAATGTCAAGCAATCTGCTTCTCACACTACTCAGTTTCTCATTGGGTTGAGCTTTGAAGACAGCATAATCATGCAGAAGTTGCTTTTTCTTTTCCTCCTTAGTGTCTGCATTGCCACCATATGCAACTTCAAGAGCTTCCCAAAGCTCCTTAGCAGATTCATAGCCTCTATATTTATGCTGGTTTTCTTGTCCCAAGGAGACTTTCAGAATATTTAGGGCTTTCATGTCAACCCTTTTCTTTCCAATGTCATCAGCAGCCACAGCTCTACCATCTCTAGGTTTTTCTTTCTTATCTGCTTTAGAACATCCAGCAACAGCTGATCTTTGAGAAATGGCATCAAGAATCTTTTGAGCCTTATTGAATGTGTTTCCATATTCAATAATCTCCCAGAGTGTGTAGTCATAGATCCCTAGATATTGTTCAAAGTTGAACTTCCATAAGTCAAAGTTGGTTGCATCAAGCATGGGAATCTTGATGTTTGGTAAGGCTGAGGAGGAGGAGGTTATTGCTTCAGACATGATGTTGTTCGGGTTTCTGAGAAAATTAGGGTTTTGGTGTTTTTAGGGTTCTGGTGTTCTTTAAGATCAAAAGTTCCTCAACAAGCTTTGATACCACTTGTTGATCCCAAACTTAGATCGATTAGCTTTGTGTTAACGAGATTAAATCAAGTTTAACACGTAGAGAAACCTTTGTATATGCTTTATGAATCTAAGTGTTATGCGGAATTTAACACTTAAACAAGAACACACAATGATCTAAACAAACTTTCACTTTGATTATCAATATCAAACTTGCTTACAATGAAAGATGTTTACGAACGAAAACTTATATAAAACTTATCTTAAACATTAACCTAAAGGCCTTCTTTTATAGACATAAGAAGCCTTGTACAATAATCTACGTATCAACTATTCTAGGTAAAGATAAATATAGAAAATACATTGTTGTTCTTATCTTTACTAGAAGTATTCTAGAATATAATTCACGCGTAGAATATATCTTCCATCAGTGCTTGTCTTCAATGTGTCAACGCTTGACTTTAACTTGTCAACGCTTGAGCTGTCAGCGTTTGTTTTGTTCTTGTCAATGCTTGTTTTGTTCTTGTCAGCGCTCAAGTGATCTGGCCTTAATTTATTCCCAACATGATGGTTGTAATAACTCACTAGCATGTCGGTGTTCTATCTTGAACCTGCTGGTAGTCAGGCATCAAAATATGAACATAGCTGCATCAATGTGTTATACTGCCCCCATCAAAATCGTGCGTGGGGTTATGGTGCATTCTCGTGGAATCTGGATGAATAGTCATGAAAGACTTATGAGTCTCGGTAAATTAGAACTCTCCCTTAGCATAGGATCTGATGGAATACAAAATTTTAGTGTAGATCATCTCCTTTTATGCGTAAGCTTGGTCATGGAAAGCTAATCGTGAGAATTGTCAACAATTTCTGCAGTGGTATTAAACTGAGTTCTAAAAATTTATACTTTAGTCACAAACACGGTTCTTAGAAACACGTTTTTCGTATTAGAAAGGATCGGTCACTCCAACAATAGTCTAAGTAATAGCTCGTAGTTTAGTTTTACTAATATTAAGCAAACAAGGGTAAGCCTAGCCTCCAACTTGTGTAGGCCGGCCCAACTTGTAAGCCCAAGCCCATCTTATGGGCTTGGGTATATAAACCATCTCCTTAGATGTAGAGGGTGTGGATTCATTCATTTTTCACATAGTTCTTACTTTCTCTCTCAAGAAGTGTGTGTGATTCTACCAACTTTCTATCTCTTTCTCTCTCTAAAACATAAGCTAGATTTACAATATCCTACAAATGGTATCAAGAGCCATGGGATGATTGTTTGGTTTATGTGTTTGTGTTCTTGATTCATACGCCTAGTTTGATCCAAAATCATAGGTACCAATTTTTTTTTGTGTTTTTATGGTTTAATCTTGATATACATCATCTACACACTTGTAGTAGTGATTTGGTATTGTTACTTTGGTTAAAAATACAAGAATTTTAGGTGTTTGATTCATTTTTAGGCTAAAAATTCGAATTTGTTGTGTTCTAGTCCTATCCGAGAAAAGTGGTACTTTTGATTCCATAGTACGATCTAAATATTGCGATCGCATAAACCTGGGGTTTCTACTTGCGATCGAATATCACGATCACATCTCATGATCACGTGTTACGATCAGTGACTACGATCCTTGTTACGATCAGTGACTGCGATCCTTGTTACGATCAGTGACTGCGATCAGTGTTACGATCAGTGACTGTGATCACGTGTTATGATCAGTGATTGCGATCACGTGTTACGATCCAGTGACTGCGATCACGTGTTACGATCAGTGACTGCGATCACGTGTTGTGATCTATTGTTGCGATCAGTTGTTACGATCACCCATTGCGATCAAAGGTTACTATCACCCACCGCGATCAAAGGTTACAATCACCCACTGCGATTAAAGGTTACGATCACCCACTGCGATCAAGATTTTATCTTGGAATTTTTGGTTTATCGAGAACAATTATTAGGGGATTTTAACATTATTTCTCGACTTCAACACACAACAACAAACACATTTACTTTCTCTCATTGTTCGATCAACATTTGTAAATCTTAACTTATCGAAATGGAGTACACATCTCTTACGGATAAGTCCATCCTCTCGGGTACGGATAATCGTCCACCAATGTTGGTGAAGACTATGTACGAGGATTGGGCTTCACGAATGGAACTTTATATGTTGAACAAAGAAAATGGACATCTCATTTGGGCATCGGTGCTCAATGGACCATTGGTATATGGTATTGTGACGGAAGGTGTTGTTACTCGTCCTCGCACAACGGGTGAATTAACTGGAGATGCTAAGATTCAAGACAAGTGTGATAAACAAGCTACAAACATCATTCTCCAAGCCCTTCCTCCAGCTATTTACAAACTCGTCAGTAAACATAAAGTTGCCAAACAGTTATGGGATAGAATTTGTGTTCTTATGCAAGGCACCTCGTTAGCTAAACAAGAACGAGAGTGTAAGTTTTATGATACTTTTGATAAGGTTGCCTATGTCCCAGGGGAGACTCTCAATGATTACTATTTGAGATTCACTCTCTTGTTGAATGAGCTTAACATCTATGGCTTGGCAATTCCTACGTTTCAATGGAACACCAAGTATTTGAACACTCTTCCTTCTGAATGGAGCAAGTACGTAACGGCTGTTAAATTGGCTAAGGATTTTCATCAAACAAACGTGGATCAACTTCAAGCTTTTCTTCAACAACCTGAATGCCACGTGATCGAGGCTCGGTTGTCAACACCACAAATTCGTGATCCATTTTCCATGTATGCTTCTCTACAAATGACCCCCCCCCCCCCCCAACAAAACATGGCTTACACTTATCAAAAACCATCATACTTGCAGCAGCCACAACAACACACCTATCAGCAACCACAGCAACCATCTTATCAACCACTAATGATGCCACAGCAAGCATTTCAACAAAGTATTCATCACAGTCTTTTCTACAGAAACTAACACATCAGGCATATCCATCACAAGCTATCATTTATCCAATTGGCTATACTCCTCAGCAAGGATATTTTCCAATTGAAGCACCACAAGCACAAGCCCTCTACTCCAATGAACTGCCACCAATTGAAGCACCGGTCTTTACTCCAAATGATATGCCAACTGATGTTCTAAACCATCTCACTGCCTACTTGTCAAAACTTGTTGCAACTAGAGGATTTCCACCAACAAACAATAAGCTTCGCACATCTTCAAATCCTCGACAACAAGCCACTATTCAAGATGGTCAAGTAACAGTGCAATCCATTCAGGGTAGGCAAAATTCATATGGACCTCCTACAAGGACGTGAACGCTCAAGCCGTGACCACTCATGCTACTGGAAATGGAAGCCCTATTGATCCTCAAAAGGTTGTGACTTGCTACAATTTCTAAGAACAAGGTCATATGGCTAGGGAATGCACTCAGCCAAAAAGGAGAAGGGATGCAACATGGTTTCGTGAGAAGATGTATTTGGTCGATGCTCAGTCTAAGGGGAAGATTTTGGATTCAGAGGAATTAGCATTTCTTGCAGACCCAGGGGCAGCAGATAATGAAGGCATTGCAGTCGTCTCTACTTCTAATGCATCATATCAAGCAGATGATCTTGATGCATATGATTCGGATTTTGATGACATTCACTCAGTCTAAGCTGCACTCGTTGCTAATCTCTCTCACTATGGTTCTGATGTCGTCAGTTAGGTACCAACCACATCTAATAATGTTCATGATAATCCACATCATGTTGAGCATGAAAATGACAACCTCGAACAGCATTCGGGAACTAGTAACTCAAATGATGCGGTATCCAATCCAACACATTTGAGTGAACCTCAACCAAATGCTACGACGGGTATGGAATTTTATGATCAACGTGATCTGGTAATGGTGCCTAAACATATTATTGATAACATGAATGTGGCGGTTCAACAAACCATAGATATGAATACCAACCTAACCGCTGAGCTTGCGCTGTATAAGGAAAAGGTCAAAACTATTGAAATGGTCCCTCAAGCAGATAAAATAACTTATTCTGAATTTGACCAATTTCGTTTTGAAAAGATTGAACACTTAAATGAAATAGAATTATTAAAAGCTACTCTTTCCAATTAATTAAAAGAAAAGGAGTCGGTTGTAAATGATTTTCAGAAACTTAAAATGGATTTCGAAACTCTCGAGTCTAAAAAGTTTAAATCATAAATTAATGCTACCAAACTTCTTAAATTCAAGGAACAACAGCTTTTAAAACAATACGCTTCCACAGAAAAGGTTCATCTTTTAACTAAATCATTTAAAGAACTCGAACTCAAGCGTCTTCAAGATTTACCACCTAATCCTGGTTATGCAAAACAAGCTCAGGAATATATTCCTTGTCTATATGATGTGACTATAATTGGCAAATCGAAAGAAACACCTTATGTTCATAGTACTGAGGAGACACAGTCACTTGCGGAAGAAACTCATTCTAAAATGCTTTCAAAATTCCATAAGCTTGATTATGTTCAGCATAATAAAGATCAATTTTCTAAAAAGACCCGTATTCGTTTATAAAAGGAATTAGCTCAATTAACAGTTTTTGTGCCTCAAAGTTTGTCAACGGAAAACCTTCCTAGTACGTCTCCTACACTTGTCCAAAAGGATTTAACTAAGTTAACTCCACCGGTAAGTAAGGTGTCAGATAGCTTAAATGCAGTGCACCAACACTTTGCCGATTTTGACAAGGTCATTACGGAACGTACGACGGCTACGGCCATAACGGAAGGTGAATGGAATTTTGAGCACACTAGAGCTACGTTCCGAGACGAAATGTTCCATTTTTAAACAATGTTAAAGCTTTTCTTAGTAATATTCATCAAGATTTGCTTTTGGAAATAGAAGAAGTTAGACGTGTTTTCAATGAAATGGATGATGCTTATGAAAACAGTTTACTTGAAATAGAACGAGTTTCACGCCAAAATGATCAGCTTCTGAAGCAAGTGATGTCTCATGATATTGTTTCCGTCTGTGTGAATAAAAGTGTTGATAATGATTCTATTATGCATAATGTTGAATCTGTCGATAATGTGGTAGATAGTACTTGTCACAAATCTAACGCTGAATTTTTAAAGCTTCAATTCGTATTCTTCGCTTTCAAAACATTTTGAGGAGATTCAAACACATTATATTTCGCTTGAATGCAAGAAAAAATTTATTCAAGAAATCTTTGAAACGTCATTTGAAGGTGTTAATATCGATGATGCAAATTTTCAAAAGAATTTTCGATTGAATTTACAGTCAAAACAGCGTCAGCCAAGTGAGAAGGTTGCTAAATCATTGGCGATAGACATAGAGAAATCTAAGGAGATTAACTGTGTGAATGTACTTGAGGCCGCTGAGAATTTTAAAGTTGATCTAGATAATCGAGTTTCCAAGATTTTGTCCAAAGTTGATAACATAAAACAGAAAAATACACAACTCTTCGATTCAGTAAAGCCCGCATGTGCTAATACCACTGCACATAATCAATCATTGATTGGAAAATTGAATCGAAAGTCGGTGGAAATATCTGATTTGAGGGAATAAATTTGTGATAAAAATTTGGCTTTGGCTGAGTTAAAGGAAACACTTCGTACTCTAAAAGGTAAAAATGTTATGGATAACACAGCCACTGTCTCAGCATCGTCCTCTAGTGCAATCAAAAAGAAACTTATCGTCGTCACACCACTTAACAAGGGCCCTAGGACTAAACCATCTCAAACATTGGTCACTAAAAATAAGGCAAAATCAAAACCAGCTTCTAATATTCCCGTGTTGCCTTCTACAGGAGTAAGCACCACTACTAAGGCTCAAAGATCTAAGCTTAAAAGAAACAAGAAGAATGATAGGATCTTGCCCCCATCTAGTAGTCAAGTGAAGAAGAAAGTAAAAGCCCACCCTAGGAATGTTATTTCTGTTTTGAATAAAAAGAATCATGTAGCTAAACCTAAAGGCTCTGCGGTTGTGAAGCGTTCTAAGCCTACTGTTAATTCTAATTTGAAATGTTGGAATTGAAGTGAATGTATGTTTTCTAGTTGTCATGATTCTTGCCTTATTGACCATGTGAATGAGATGAATGCCCGGAAAAATGGATTAGAATGGAAACCGACTGGGAAAGTGTTAACCCAAGTTGGTTGGATGTGGCGCCCCACGGGTAGAACTTTCACTATACTAGGAAATGTGTGCCCTTTAACTGGGATCACTCCCACTAAAGCGAAGAAAGCATGCCCTTTAACTAGGAGTACCAAGGCTACCGAAGCACAAGCGTGTCCTTTAACTAGGAACATCGACACTAGTGTAGGAACAAAGTGCCCTTTAAATAGGTCTACTCCCACTGTAGTGCCCGCTAATAATCTAAAACCTTAGAAAGTTGGAACAATAAAACTTGTTAGTGGTAAAACTCATATTAGAAAACGCAGGAAATCTAAGGGTCACACAAATGTTAGCAATTCTGATAATATTATATCTGTATCTGCTAACACTCTGGAACCAATAGTTTCCAATGTATTGTTAATGTTGTTGTTGAAAACAGGTGGTCCAAATTGTTCTCTGGTATTTGGACTTTGGTTGCTCTAAACATAATCGCTCTCAGCTCAGAAATTTCGTCAGCAAGTTTCTTGGTACGGTTCGATTTAGAAATGATCATATTGCAAAGATAATGGGTTACGGTGAATATCATATTGGGAATGTTATAATTTCAAAAGTGTATTATGTGGAAGGTCTCGGTCACAACTTATTTTCTGTGGGTCAATTTTGTGATGCAAATCTAGAAGTTGCTTTTCGAGAGCATACCTGCTTCATTCGTAATTTGGAAGGGGTTGGTTTATTGAAAGGTACTCGAGGGAATAATTTGTATACTTTGTCTGTACAAGACATGATGGTCGCTTCTCCCGTGTGTCTTCTCTCTAAAGCATCGAAGACTAAGCCATAGTTATGGCATCGACGGTTATCTCATCTTAACTTTGACGCTATTAATCATTTGGCGAAAAACGAACTTGTTCGTGGTATTCCTAAACTTTCATTTCACAAGGATCATTTGTGTTCCGCGTGTACAATGGGGAAAAGCACTAAGAAATCATACAAACCCAAGAGGGAAGACACCAACCAAGAGAAACTTTATCTGTTGCATATGGATCTTTGTGGGCCAATGCGTGTCGAAAGTCTTAGTGGTAAAAGGTACATCCTCGTCATTGTGGATGATTACTCTCGGTTTACATGGGTGAAATTTCTTACAAAAAAAAATGAGGCACCTAAATTCATCATCGGATTTCTCAAGATGATTCAAGTGCGTCTCAACACTACTGTCCTACTCATTCGTACAGATAATGGAACCGAATTTGTGAATCAAATTTTGCGTGATAATTATGAAGAAGTGGCCATTTCTCATGAAACATCCGTTGCTCGCACTCCACAACAAAACAGTGTCGTTGAAAGGAGAAATCGCACACTTATGGAAGCTGCTCGAACGATGTTAATTTACGCAAAGGCTCCATTGTTTTTATGGGTAGAAGCAGTATCTACAGCAGTTTTCACCCAAAACCGGTCACTAATTCATAAACGCCATGGTAAAACACCTTATGAGCTTCTACATGGAAAAGTACCAGATTTATCATATCTTCATGTATTTGGCTCTCTTTGCTATCCAAATAATGATGGTGACAATTTGGGAAAACTTCAACCCAAGGCTGATATTGGTATCTTCATTGGTTATGCACCCACAAAGAAGGCATACCGAATCTACAACCGTAATTCTCGAAAGATCCTCGAAACTATGAATGTTGATTTTGATAAGCTGACGGCAATGGCTTCTGAGCAAAGCAGCTCTGAACTCACACTTCATGAAATGGGACCCAGTAACATTAGCTCTGGTCTTGTCCCAAACAACCCTACTTCATCATCATTTACACCACCTTCTAGGAATGAATGGGATACGTTGTTACAACCGTTCTTTGATGAATTCTTTACTCCTCCAAGTAGTGTTGCTCCAGAACCTGAGGTAATGGCTTCGGTTATCGAAGTTGTAGCTCCAGCAACCGCAGCACAATCAAATACATCTGCACCTATAATTGGTCAAGATATACCTTCAAAAAGAATTCTCAACCAACACCCGAATCAACTACCCATGTCATACCTATTGATGATGAAGAGGATGATGATGATCATGATTTGGAATTCGCTCAAATGCGTGAACTTCCATTCTTTAGTGTACCAATTCTTGACTCTACTCAAGCCAGGTCGTCCACCTCAGAGGAAGCTCCTACTACGGTTTACTCCAATCGACGGATTCGTGAACATGACAGCAAGTGGACAAAGGATCATCCTATAGATTCTATTATTAGTGACCCTAATCGTCCGGTATCCAAAAGAAGTCAGTTACAAGAAAGTGAAATGTTTTGTCATTTTGATGCCTTTCTCAGTGAAGTTAAACCTAAGACGTGGCAACAAGCATTTACCCAATCTTGTTGGATAGAAGCTATGCAAGAAGAACTTAATGAATTTATACGTCTTTAAGTATGGGAACTTGTCCCATGCCCGGATCAAGTGCAGTTACTCACTTTGAAATGGGTTTACAAGGTGAAACTCAACGAGTTAGTCGGAATATTAAAGAACAAAGCTCGACAGTAGCTCGTGGATACAAGCAATTATTGGGCATCGACTTTATGGAATCCTTTGCACCTGTTGCCCACTTGGAAGCTATTAGACTATTCCTTGCTTATGTAACCCACTGAATATGATCGTCTATCAGATGGATGTGAAGACGGCATTTCTTAATGGTGAAATCAAGGAAGAGGTCTATGTTCAACAGCCGGATGGTTTTGTGAATCCTAAATATCCTAATCATGTGTACAAGCTTAAGAAGGCTCTCTATGGGTTGAAGCAAGCTCCACACGCATGGTATGATCTATTGTCACAATTCCTCATTACGCAAGGCTTCGCTAAAGGCAAGGTGGATCCCACGTTGTTCATTCAGAAACGAGGTAAAGATATGATTATGGTACAAATATATGTTGATGATAATATATTTGTTGCCTCAACCCAAACCTTATCCGATGAGTTTGGGACACTCATGTCTTCCAAGTTTAAGATGTCAATGATGGGCAAGGTATCATTCTTCTTAGGACTTCAGATATCTCAGAGTCCCAGAGGCATCTTTATCAATCAATCCAAGTATGCCCTTGACTCGCTTAAGAAATATAAGACGGAATCTTACGACCCCGTGGATACTCCAATGGTGGAACGAACTAAGCTTGATGCAGATCCACATGGAGTTGCCGTTGATCCGACACTTTATCGTGGAATGATCAGTACCCTTCTGTATATATCACAGCTAGTCGACCTGATCTTCAGTTTGCTATATGTATGTGTGCTCGGTATCAAACTCGACCTACTGAGTTACACTTAGCTACTGTTAAACGGATCTTCGATATCTTAAAGGAACCATTAATCGGGGACTTTGGTATTCGAAGGACTCTTCGATTGCACTAATGGCATATGTAGATGCGGATCACGCGGGTTGTCAAGATACAAGGCGTAGCACGAGTGGAACCTTGCAACTACTAGGAGATAGACTAATCAGTTGGGCATCAAAAAGGCAGAAAAGCGGTGCAATTTCAAGTACGGAAGCAGAATACATAGCTATGTCCGGTTGCTGTGCTCAAATTCTTGTTGATCCCAAACTTAGATCGATTTAGCTTGTGTAAACGAGAATAAATCAAGTTAAACACTTAGAGAAACTTTGTTTTATATGAAACAATTTAAGTATTATGCGGAATTAATACTTAAACAAGAACACACAAACAAGATAAACCAAACTTTCACTTTGATTGATTAATCGAACTTGCGTACAATGAAAGTGTGAAAAACATATATTGAACTAAAACCTAAAGGCCTCCTTTTATAAAATAAGGAACCTTGTACAAGAGTTTAGGTATCAGCTATTTTCGGTAAAGATAAACATATGAAATACATTGTCGAACATATCTTTACTAGAAACATAAAACGTGTAGACTAAGTATCCTATCAGTGCTTGAATTCTTCTTATCAACACTTGACTTCTTCCTATCAACGCTTGTCTTGACAACGCTTGATTTCTTCCTATCAACGTCCAATTTCCTCTTGTCAGCGTCTAAGTGTCTTGGCTTCATTTTATTCCCAACAATCCTCCCCTAAACTTGATATCTACTCTAGTAATCAAGTTTCTGAATAAAAACTAAGTACAAGGAGGATTCTTACAAATCTTATTAAGTTGTAAATACATATATCTAATAAAATCTTTGCCAACGTCACTTGTATATTCCATCTCCAGCTGTGTTGACACCATTTTCTTCAAAACTTCTTTGAACATAGGATATTCAGCATCCACAAGAAGATACTCAGAAAACTTTGTAGTACTCAAATGATACACACCAGCTGCTGAATGTAGACGCCATTGAAGTCCACTGACATCATAAAGATCCTTCCAAACTGGATCTTCTTCATCTAGTGCACACATTCTCTTGAATGTTGACCAAATCTTTATTCTATTGATTGAAGTAGGTGCTTCAGTCTCATACTTGGCCTGCATCAACCTCCAAAGGTTTACCAAGTCTTCCCTATCCAGGCTTGCAAACAAATACATAAGAGTAGTGAAAGTATGTACCTCTTTCCCATATCTGCCAATCATCCAAAACCAACTTGCATCTTCCTCATAATGAACTATAGGGTTTCTAGAATCATGAGGTAACACCTCTACCATATGTGAAGCTTCCAAGGGTGATAGCTTAATACTCATTCTAATAACAGCTTCACTAGGATTCACTCTATCTATGTTTTCTGGGAACTCAAGTGGAACTCCCTTCTTCAATGGTATTGGTGTAACCAAAGCCTGTTGGATCTGCATCTCTTCTGCAAGTTCTTCCTTTCTTTCATCTGAAAGAAGCCTGATAGTGTTCTGCTCTTGAACACTTGCCCATATAGAATAAGCCTTATATTCCAACTCAACAAAAGACAATCCTTGTAACTTCTTAAAATTCCAACCTGTTTGATGACATCTGAGCAACATGTTGTAGAGCTCCCTTCTATCCTTCTTAGTCTGTGAAAGAACTTTGCTAGCTTTATACTTCAAAATCACCTTGCAATCCATTTGAACTCTTAGTAGAATCTCCAAACCCCAAATTTGATCTAATAAAAAGTCATGTTTGGATTCTCCATTACCTTATTTTTCCCATACAAAGTACATCTGAGCAACTTCAGGCATCTCATAATCCACCTGGTTTTTCAACTCTGCAATCTTTTCCTTTGCCAACTCATCACCATATTCAAGTCTCTCTGGTTCTTCAATAATCATTACACTTGAATCTGTGCTCTCATCATCACTGCGTTCCTTACTCTCAATAGCAGTTTCCTCCATTCTCTCCTCTTTATCAAGTTGTGCAGCCAACATGAAATCAAACTTTACTTGGGCTGCATCCTTAGGAACTACTGTTTCTACCATGATCCCTTTACCCTTATCTAATATATTAATGGTTGGTAAAGATGATGATGGTACCTGTGTAGACACATCCTTGATGATAGATGATGACTGGGATACATCAACCATACCTGCAGGTCTATCAACGTCCAAAACCTGTGTGTCAATGCCTAACTTACTCCTATCAGCGCTTATCTTGTCAGCGTCAAAAACCTGCTTGTCAATGCTCAACTTACTCTTGTTAGCGCTTGGCTTAGAAAACTGTTCCAACATCTCCATAAACGAAATCTTTGTTGGAGTTGCCAGTGAAACATCAATAACTGGCCTCTCCTTCAAGCTGGTCAAAGCTTCACCCATTTCCATACCAATAGAACCACCTAAGCCTTTGTCACTTAAATTAAATGGCTCAGTAGCAGCTTCCTCCCCTTTGTAAGAATCCTCCCCTGATGAAAGGACTCTTGTCTGCCTTCTCCTAGTCTCAGCAGCTTCCAAAACAACAATCCTCTCCCTCAGTTGCTTGAGTTCAAGGCCTTGTGTAGAGAGAGTATGTACAAGGTCTGCATTTTGCTTTTGCAAGCTAATGCAGACAGCCGTCAATTCCAACAATATATAGGGTTCCAATCTGCCCTCCTCTAGAATGGGAATTTAACCTCCCAAAGTAGAGTCATGGGGCATGGATGGGGTCTTAATGATGTTAGGACTGGCTTGGCCTGCATCTAAGCTAGTACCAATAGTCCTAGCCCCACCCATGTCACCAACCACACTTGTGATGGTGGTTCTCTCTACAACATGGCTAGTACCACCAGAGGAGAACACTCTAGTAGTCCTTTGGCGTTTTTCCATCCTAAAGTCTGGGGGTGAAGAAGATGATGTGGATTGGGTTTCAGTTTGAAGGTTAAGGGGTGTTTGGGTTTGGTGTAAAAGGGTGTCAGCGTTTGGATTTGGAATGTCAACGCCAACATTTAACGTGTCAGCGTTGAAGGGTTCTTGGTCAATATCCATTTGCTGGGGTGATGGTGATTGTTCAGGTAATGGGTCTGGTTGTGGTAGAGGGTCTTGTTGAGGTTGTGCTGTTGCAATAACACCAAGCATGGATTGGGTAAGGGGTAAGTCTCTGTTTGGTGGTGTATTCATCTTTCCAAAAATTGCTTTCTTTTGCACAGGGATCTTATAAAAATCATTGTGATCCCTAGTACAATACCTTTGTTCATCAAACACCATTTTCAAAAATCTTGGGTAAGCAAGAGTCATCTTGCTACCCTTGTTATGACACATGCCATCAAAAATCATTTTAGAAAAATTATATTTTTGCCCAGTAGCAATGCACACAATGGCACTCCCAATAGATCTGTTAATTTCATTGTGTGCAGTACATTTGGGACTCAAACATTCAAGAATGACATGTATCAAGTACTTCCAAGCTAGGGGAAATTCCTGTTTTGAATATTTGTTTAAAGTTCCCTCTTCAGGGAAAGGATAACCCAAAGCTTGAAGTCCTTGTTCTAGCTCACCAATGGGTAGGGTGGCTATACCATCTGCATCATTAAGATGCGAAGCCTGGCGAACCAAGGCTTCAGTAAACACCCATGGAAGCCCATGGACTATAGCAGTCAATGTAGTCACATTATTAGGAAGTGACAGTATTCCAAAACTATTTAATATGAGTGACAGGGATTAGAGGAGCATGAGAAAGTGCATACCTTATAGGGGATGCATTTAAATACTCCACCATCTGAGTATATTGTGGAAATAGAGCATTGTCAGCCTCTAAATAGGCAACCATGTTGTGCTGACTTCTGAACCCCAATTCCAAATCATTTGGTTTAAACTTAGGCTCCATTGATGTAGAAAGTTGTGATAAATGTTTATAAAAGATGAATGTATGTGATAATTGAGTTAGATAAGAATAAGCAGTTAACCTGTTTCAAAAGAATAAACCAAATATATAGGAGAGGTGAAAACATGTGATTGGTCAAAGATGAGGCAGTTATTTTCAAAATATAATGCTTAAAATCTTGAAAATATATAACTTATCTTGTGCATTAATAAAAAGTTACCAACTCTTAAAATTACGGCCCAAATTTTCGTCAAAAATAACAACTGGGTAGGACCCAATGTTTATCAACGGGCAAAAATAACTCAACAACGCCCAACGGCTATATTCTTGTCAACGATGGATTTTTGCCATGTCAACGTCAAAATTGGTCCTAACAACGTTTGGAAATAAAACTGTCAGCGTCCAAAAATAAAAATAATAAAAAGAAAAAGGACCTTAACAAAGTAACTTATCCTAATGAAAATAACCTATAGACTGAAAATTACCATAGGGTGGCAAGCACTTTCAAATCATGCACACTTGCTTAAGCAAGATCGACATAATTGTCCTCAAGTGTCCCTTGCTAACCAGAGTTCTTAACAGTGAAGTTGTCTTATAAAATCCTTTGTAACTTCCCAGTCGAGCCCAATAAAAATCATACCCAAGTCTCCCAACATACCACATCCAATTCTAGGTCAAAAAGTCTTGGCAGCATGCAAAGTATATCAACTTTGCATGCTACAGTGCCTCACGATTTAGTAAAATAACTCGTACTCACCAGTGGACACAATCTAGAATTGTGATAAGAGTATTATATGAATACCCAAAAAGTCCTAAAGGTTTCCTAAACCTCCCCTTAAAATAAGATATACAAGTTGCTAAATAAAATACATGCAATAAAAATTTATGTCAAGATAGGAATATAAATATTCCAACCATCATCCATAAATTTGAACATGCTCCAAGTAAGCTCCAAGGATCCATAAGCAACTCTGTATCCATTTGCACAATGCTAACAACACCTGCATATTTAGATCAAAAACCACAAAACTAACATGTTGCTGACAACGTCAATTTAACACTTGTCAACGTTAAAATAACCTTTGTCAGCGTTAGACAAATAAAGTGGAAAATCTAATTTTGTACAAAGACCAATAACAATGCATATCCTGTACATACTAATACAATAAGTCCCAAAAACACATATTAGGTAAGATATTCCAATACTTGTTACCAAGTATTGAAATCTCCCAGTATCAAAAGGTTTAGTTAATAAATCAGCCATATTTTCTTCTGTGTCAACCCTATCTAGTTGTATTAAACCTTTTTCAAAACAATCTCTTATAAAATGATGTCTAATTTCTATGTGTTTTGTTTTAGAATGATGTACAGGATTTTTAATAATGCATAAAGTACTGTTATTGTCTACAAAAATCTTGGTATGCATGAAATTATACCCATAATCCAACAGTTGGTTCTGAATCCATAAGACTTGTCCACAACAAGCAGCTGCATCTACATATTCCGCTTCAGTTGTAGAGTTGGCCACCACTGTTTGTTTCCTGCATTGCCAAGATATCAACCTACTCCCAAGAAATTGGCATCCACCAGTTGTGGATTTTCTATCAAACTTGTCACCCCCATAATCACTGTCTGAATAAGCAAGAAGCTCCAATGGAGAATCCTTTGGATACCATAATCCCAAGGTGGGATAGCACCTAAGGTATCTGAAAATCCTCTTGACAGCATGAAGATGACACTCTTTGGGAGTCACTTGATGGCGTGTACATGCACACACAGCAAACATAATGTCAGGTCTAGAAGCTGTAAGATATATCAATGAGCCAATCATTGACCTATAATGCCTGACATCCACCTCTTTTCCATCTCCAACCTTTCCCCAAGGGTGTTCTCTATCTATGGGTGTGCTAGCCCGTTTTTCATGTGGAGAAAAGCCAAACTTCTTCAAGATCTCTGCTACATATTTGTCTTGAGAGATGAAGATACCATCTTCTTTCTGCTGAACTTTTAACCCTAGAAAGAAGTTCATCTCTCCCATGGCACTCATCTTGAATTTGTCTGTCATGACCTTGGAAAAGTCTTCACTCATCTTTGGACTAGAAGAGCCAAAGATGATATCATCCACATAGACCTGAACAAGTAAAAAGTCCTTACCATTCTTCTTTGTAAACAAAGTCTGATATATGGTGCTCCTCTTGAATCCATTTTTCACCAGATAGATGGACAATGTGCCATACCATGCTCTTGGGGCTTGATGAAGTTCATACATTGCATTCTTCACTCTATACACCTTGTCTGGATGTTCTGAATCTTCAAAACCAGGAGGTTGCGTTACATAAACCTCCTCTGCAATTGTACCATAAAGAAAAGCACTCTTCACATCCATTTGATAAACTGTGAAGCCCATACAAGAAGCATATCCTTATTGCTTCAATCCTTGCAACAGGTGCAAAACCTCTTCATATTCTATCCCTTCCTCTTGTGTATAGCCTTGAGCAACTAAATGTGCCTTGTTTCTGACCACAATTCCTCTCTCATCCTTTTTGTTTCTCAGAACCCATCTTGTCCCAATAGGTCTGACATATCTGGGACAATCAACTAACTCCAAACATCTTGAATAGCAAATTGGTGAAGCTCATCTTGCATTGCTTCCACCCAACTTGGTTCTTTGAGAGCATCAAATATCTTCTTGGGTTCCTGTTGTAACAGAAAACAAGCAAACAAGCATGCTAGAACAAGAAGGGTATCAACCTTCTTGTGAATATTGGCAATAAATCCTCCATGATTCTGATGAGACCTTCTAGTTTGGACAGGAGACATCACATCACCAATGATTAGAGAAGAAGGATGATTCTTGATAGTAGATGTAAGCACTCCTCCTTCAATAATTGTGTTGTCTTCAATTTCAGTCTCCAAGTTGCCAATATCTTCTTCAAATACTCTTACATCATCATCTGAATGAACCTCTTCATGTACTACTGAAGGTTCACCTTGTTCAAAAACATTGGAAGAGAATAAATGGTCAAAAGAGTTGTCAACGCCTGAATTTGGGTTGTCAACGTTTGAGCCATCAACGCCTGAATTTGTCTTTTCAGCGCCAGATTATCCTTTGTCGGCGCTTGAAGATTCATGCATGTTTTCATCAACTGGTGTTACTTGTGGACCACCTTTTTCCTTTCCAGCAGTAGCAGCAAATGCATCTGTCCATATAGGAATGGTAACATACTCAAGTATGGGATTGATCTGTCTACTTGTGATCCTACCTCCTTATCAACCTGTATACCTAAAAATTCAACAACTGGTTCTTCCACAACATTTGAATGCACCTTCACAATGTCTGGATTAGTAACAGGCATATAATTTAAGGTTCTAGATAGAAGTTCCAAGTCAAATAACCAATTTGGTCCACTTTCAGGATCACTAGGTTTACTTTCTAAAAACCTAACATGTACTTTTTCAACTATACATTTTTCTTTCTTAAGGTAAACCCTAGATCCTCTACTCTATACTGAATAGCCCATGAAATTGCCTTCATCAACTTTAGCACTAAACTTTCCTAAGGCATCACTAGTATCTAATACAACTACATGACAGCCAAAGGGTTTAAGAAAACCAATATTAGGTTTCCTACTCCAAAATAGCTCATAAGGTGTCTTATTGTGGATTTTGTTGATCAATGCCCAACATGAACATAACAAGCTGTATTCACAGCCTCAGCCCAAAATGCAATGGGAAAGTGAGCATCAGCCAACATTGTCCTAGCTGCTTCTATGAGTGTTCTATTCTTCCTTTCAGCCACCCCATTTTGTTGTGGGGTTCTAGCTACACTAAAATGCCTATTAATCCCTTTCTTGGCACAAAAGTCATCTAACAGCTTATTTCTAAACTCACCACCATTATCACTTCTAAGTATTTTAACCTCATTCCCAGTCTTTTTCTCTAATTGGGTAATAAAGTTAATCAAAACATCAGTAGTTTCACTTTTCAAAGCCAAAAAGAAAGTCCAAGTAAATCTAGAAAAATCATCAGTTATGACAAAACAATAAGATTTACCATTTAAGCTTTCTATATTAGTTGGACCAAACAAGTGCATATGTAGCAAGTGATGTGGTTTAGAACTAGAATGCACAAGTTTAGACTTAAAGGAGACTTTGTGCTGTTTGCCTTTAAGGCATGCAACACAAGAGTGGTCATTGTGGAAAGCCTTTACAGGCAAACCATCAACTAAACCATGTCTCACAAGTCTATTGATGTTCTTAAAATTTATGTGCCCTAATCTTCTGTACCAAAGATTACTCTCATCAACTGAAGCCTTAGCATATAGACATGATAGATTATTATTCATCCTAATTCCATGAAGATTCACATTATAAATGTCCTTATGCCTAGGCGTTCTATAATCAATGAATTTCTCATCAGGTAATTTAAAATCCTTGCTTAACACCAAGCATTCAGTATCAGTGAAAAGAACCTTATTTTTGTTATCACAAACTTGTGATACACTAAACATATTATAGTCAAGTTCTTTTACCAGAAATACGTTCTCAAAACGCAAATTGTTGGTGATAAGAGTGCCTTTGCCAGTAATGGTTCCATATCCTCCTCCAAAGTACACTTTGTCACCATCCTTAATGGGGGTAAAGTTAGTCAAATAATCTTCCTTTCCCCTCATGTGCCTAGAGCATCCACTATCCCAATAGCCATAATCATTAACCTGCTTTTGAATTCCCTGTACATAAAGAAAACAAATTAGTTTTCTTTGGGAACCCAAGCCTGAGCAGACTTGGATTCATTTGGTTGTTCAACAAGAAAAGACTTAGTCCTTATAACAACCCCTTGTTCATCCCTTTTTGAATTAACACCCAGTTAACCCCACTTGGTTTAGTTATGACCTTTGAAATATAATGAAATTTGTTACAGGTCATAGAAATCCCATCTGAATTAGGGTTTTGTTCTTGTTTGGGTCTCCATGTCAAGCTAGAAGAAGCTTTATACCCCTTTCCCTTTGGTTGCAAGTATTTGGCATTACTTGGTCTAACAGCGTTGGAAACATTCCTGTCAACGTTAAAATTGTTCTTGACAACGTTGAAATTACCTTTATCAGCGTCAAACCTAGGGTTTGCTACAGGAACCCATTGTCTGTTTGACCATGTATTAGTCTTCCGAAAAGGCCTTTTTCCATAAGTATTATACCCTTTAGTAAAGAATGGAGCTGGTCTAATGACTTGTGGACTTTGTTGGACAAAAGGTTTGGGTTTGACCATGGGTGACTTTCTATCAGCGTTGACCTTTGAAGCATTGACACACTTATAAGCCAAATGTGAAAAACTCCTACAAGTATAACAGGCTTTTCTAGACATAACTCTAGGTCTAGATGAAAAGAAACCTGTCCCTTTAGCACTAACTTGACTTTTTGGTGACCTAGGTTTTCTATATATTTCT
Organism: Glebionis coronaria; assembly: GCA_025667525.1. Classification (NCBI taxonomy): domain Eukaryota; kingdom Viridiplantae; phylum Streptophyta; class Magnoliopsida; order Asterales; family Asteraceae; genus Glebionis; species Glebionis coronaria. Next base: position 228,794,184 of record CM046880.1, read on the forward strand.
GTATATTTAATACTAGGTTTTCTATCAACGTTTAAGCCAAGGTCAACAGTCATGCCAGTAGTAGGGTTGGTCACTTTTATGGGTGCTGATTCATTTGGGTTGTCACTAAGCATACCTCCTTTAACAAACAAAGTAGGATTGGCTTTCTTCCATTGGTCCAAATCAGTCAATTTCTCCTTGTATTCCTCTATTGGAGTAAGAACCCTTGGTGGAGGAATAAATTCCTTTTCTTGGAGTTATGGTATACCAGTCCAAGACAAATCCTTTCTAAGGACACCACAGAAGTTCCCATCAGGTGGTGGAACACCAGCATACTCTTTCATCCCAATCCCAGTCATATCCCTAGAATCCCTTTGTTTACTAATACATTTTTCTAGGGTTTGAGAAGCTTTATCAAATCTTTGAATTTTAAGATCTACATTATCTTTGTTTTTTATAGCCTCATCTAACTTAGCTTGTATAACACCATTGGATCTCTCCAAGATGTCCCTTACCTCAATACTAGCATTTAGGTCATGAGTTAAAACATTGATTTGATCTTTTAGGTCAAGCTCCATTTTCTTATATTTAGCCACAGTCTTTTCAGTTTGAACAAGTGCAAGTTGATAGTTAGATAACTTGCATTTTTCATCAAAAACATCTGATTTTAACTTTCAGATTTCTTTGTTAAGTTTTTTAGTGTTTAAACGACAACCTTTGCTACAAAATGCATCATCATATACCTCATTGTCTGATGAAGATGAAGAATGTGCCATGAGAGCATAGTGAACATGCTCCTTTTCCTTCTTTTCTGCAACCAAGGCTTTGTTCTCTTCCACGTCTTTGGCCAAAAAGCTCCAGTCCCAGCCAACACCATCAATCTCTTGCATGGCTACTATAGCTTTTGTATCTTCAACCTTGATGATTTGTCTTGAAGGCTTTCCAGCATCAGATCTTCTTAGAGATCTACACTCTCTCATAAAGTGACCCATTCTATGGCAGTTATAACACTCAACTTTCGATTTATCAAACCCAGTAGTGTCCTTAGCATTAAAGGTCATCTTCTTCCTAAATCTCCTATTCCATCTATTGGCCCTTATGCTTGCAAGTGCCATATTCCACTTTATGGCCATCTCCTCCAAATGCTCATCACTAATTTGCTCAAGGTCCTCATATGTAATCACTGAACCATTGGGTAATGAAGCAATGTATGCACATACTGTATCAAGATCAATACCAGCAGGTTTAACTCTTGGTGAGTCAACATTGTATGTGTCAGCGTCTGAATATGGGGCGCTGACAAAGCTTGATCCAACGTTGACACAAGTTGATCCTGTAACGGGGTGCATGTATGACTCCCTTTGATCAAATTGACCTTCACTATGTGAGAAGAAGGCCATATTTCCATTGGTAGATTTGCCTCCTTGATCCAAAAGGATTACACTCTCTACAATCCTTAGTTTATTGTAGACGTCATCAAAAGTGGAACTTTTGGGAGTATTATTTGCAATCATATACCTTGCTTCAATCTTCCATGCATCACCAAGACTTTTAAGGAAAGTGGTGATGATATCAGCATCATCATGTACTGTTCTCATAAATGACAATTTGCTTGTGATGTCAAGAAGTCTACTTCTCACCCCACTTAGCTTTTCATTGGGAAGAGCTTTGAACACAGCATACTCATGCAAGAGTTGCTTCTTTTTCTCTAAGGCAGTATCATCATTACCACCATAAGTGACTTGAAGGGCTGCCCAAAGATCTTTAGCAGAGTCATAGCCTCTATACTTGTGCTGATTGGCTTGTCCTAAAGAAATTTTGAGGATGCTTAGAGTTTTCATGTCATTCCTTCTCTTTGAAATGTCCTCGGTTAAGACATCTCTCCCATCTCCAGGTTGTTCTCTTCGATCAGCCTCACTTGAGCCTGGAGTTGATCTTAAAGTAATAGCATCTTAAATCTTGGCAGCCTTATCGAATGTGTTTCCATATTCAATAATTTCCCATAGGGTGTGGTCATGGATTTGAAGGTACTGCTCAAAATTGAACTTCCATAGCTCAAAGTTGTTTGGGTCTAGCATGGCAATTTTTATGTTATGGCTTGAGGAGGAGGTCAACTCAGAAGTAGACATGTTGTCTGGATTTTAGAGTTTCTTGAAAATTAGGGTTTTTGGTGATTTAGGGTTTTTGTGTTCTTTAGATCAAAGTTTCTCAACAAGCTCTAATACCACTTGTTGATCCCAAACTTAGATCGATTTAGCTTGTGTAAACGAGAATAAATCAAGTTAAACACTTAGAGAAACTTTGTTGTATATGAAACAATTTAAGTATTATGCGGAATTAATACTTAAACAAGAACACACAAACAAGATAAATCAAACTTTCACTTTGATTGATTAATCGAACTTGGGTACAATGAAAGTGTAAAAAACATATATTGAACTAAAACCTAAAGGCCTCCTTTTATAAAATAAGGAACCTTGTACAAGAATCTACGTATCAGCTATTTTAGGTAAAGATAAACATAAGAAATACATTGTCGAACATATGTTTACTAGAAACATAAAACATGTAGACTAAGTATCCTATCAGTGCTTGACTTCTTCTTATCAACGCTTGACTTCTTCATGTCAACGCTTGTCTTGACAACGCTTGATTTCTTCCTATCAACTTCCAATTTCCTCTTGTCAGCGTCTAAGTGTCTTGACTTCATTTTATTCCCAACAATTATTTGGATGAGATCGCAATTAATCGACTATGGTCTAGGTTTCAACAAAATTCCTATGTACTGCGACAACAAAAGTGCAATTGCCTTATGCTGCAACAATGTTCAATTCTCCCGGTTGAAGCATATTGACATTCGCTACCACTTTATTAAGGAGCAAGTGGAAAATGGAGTGATCGAGCTTTACTTTGTCCGATCTGAGTATCAACTGGCAGATATTTTAACGAAGGCTTTAGATCGCGCTCGAATGGAATTTTTGGCTGACAAGCTAGGTTTGAGAACTTTTTCGCCCGAGACTCTTAAGGAACTGGTAGATGAAGCGAAAGAATAGGGGTGGTAAACTATTCTCCGTATCCTTAGTGGTCATCTGTATATATTGTTTATATTTTTATCCACAAAAGCAAAATACAAAAATATAAAACCATATAAAAACCATAAAACTTGAAAAAAAATCATAAAAATACAAAAATATTTTTTACTTTTCAAAGGCATGTCTTTTGGTACGATAATATTTACGGCCTTAGAAATGTCGATTAATATTGACATGGCGCCATAAATAGAGTTCGTATAGAAGTTGTAAATATTTCATAAAACATGCCCATATGGCTTGTAGTTATTTCAGACTGCAACCCGCTTTTCATATTAAAGTCAAGTATTTCTTATGAAAGCATTGGCTCTCAACGAGAATTAATTTTCTCGGGCAAGGTTTACTTTAAAACCTTGTAACGGACCAAGTTTAATTTATAACTTGGTCTAACACGAACATATGTACGCTTCAGTGCATTTATTTGTTAAAACAAGAGAAGTCTTGTTTTTATGAAGTTACCATCTCTACAACCATAGCACTCCACAATTGGTATCTACATACTAGACGATGTGACTACTCAAACAACGACTACAGCTCTTTCAATAGAACACGGGTCAACAATTGAGGGGGAGCAATTGTCAAACATTCAAAACCTTCGATACCGACAGTGCCAAGTTCACTAATTGGTGTCAAGGCAACAATACCAATCGTACATGTGGTGTCAAGAGATGACTTCAGACGTGACGAGGCGACCAACATTTGCCGACAAGAACCATTTGATCTTATCATATGATGTTCTCATCAATCAGGTCCAACCTTGTCAATTCATTCTTATATGGTGAATATGTGATCATATTACAAATCAGTATCATATCTCACAAATTGGTCTCATGAAGATTAAACGGTCTTGCATGTTTCTTCCCAAAACCTTTGTTAAAACTTCATTAAATCAATTGATATCAAAAATATCGGTTGGGTTAATATTATTAATATGGGGGAGAAAATGTGATTTAATATGGGAAATTATCACAAATGGTTTGACTTAACGTGATGGCTCATCCCGACATATGCGAAATGTTTTCGAATATCGTGGCATATGTTAAGGGGGAGCAAAATGGATTTGCTATATCAAAATGGATTTTCATGGTGACATATACTTACCTTAAACCTATTTATTTCACGACGATGAAGATTGTGGTGTCATAAGGATGGTAGGATAGGTTAAGTTCAATGATTCTTCTAGAACCGGAGGAATCTTCCCAAGGACATTCCATAGCTAGAAATAGTAGTCCTTAAGAAAGATGGAGAAAGATTGTGAACGTAGCTGAATGCCGACCAAGTACTTAAGTTAGCACTGGAACAATCACAACAAGGTGCTAGTTATGACGTATTGGTAAGCATTAAAGGGGTTGAAGAATGAAAAAGAATTGTAAAGATAAAGGGTCTAAAGAAAGAAGCCCTCCTTACAACCTTAGGTAGAAACCGGGTCAACACATATGCTATTGAGACCACTGTTTAATGATTCTTGATATTGAAGATAGACATCATGGACCCAGTGATATAATGCACAACCCATCCCAGCTAACTTAGATATCTCTTAAAAGGTATTTGTTTTAATCACACGAAGACAACACGTTATCTATCGATTTATTCACTCCGAATAAATAGGTAATTGAAATGGTGGCACTCCTCTCCAGCCTCCGATCACTAAAATCCAAAATGCACGATCGAGTCTAGAGCCATTTGATATCATCAAATATCTCATTAGGACACATTTCCATATTTCCTTGCTTCTTCACACACTGTGAAAAGTAAAAAAGATATTAAGAGTCCTACGTAAAATCTTCATGATCTTGCCTGAACATCCGAGTAATACGAAAGTATTTACAATAAAGATGGAAATCCTTCTTGAGCGAATATCAAAAAGCTCATGGTATGAATCAAACTTGTGATAACTGGAAAGCAACAGTGGTTTAATTCTTAACTGAACTTAAACACGTTACAGGCCTCTACGCAATATCTTAGTGATCTTGCCAGAACACTCAGAGTGACACTCTATAGTGTTCACAGTGATGAGTGGAAATCCTTCTAGTGTTAACATCAAACAGCACTTTTGCAAGATTCTGTATGAATAGCTCGTGACAACTGGAAAGCAACGATGGTGCGATTCTTTATTGAATCAAACTTGTTCCAGGAATCGGATTTGACGGCTTCAATCATACGGATAATTTTATATAAATGATTCACTCTTTACGTTCGCATTCAGCTTTGGACGGTCGAGTAAAGAGAACGGGTTCACCCGTGAAATCTTGTCAAGGAGATTTTTAATTAAATGTACCTGCCACAAGTACGATATCTAATATCGTCCAACGGTCTTCACCAACCGGAGGTAATATGCTACCGAAATAGAATTAAATGTTCAAATCCATTTCATTCGTGTCTACTTATGTTGCGGCATTTGAAAACGGTGGCGATGCGGAATCCAAGAAGAAGTCGTCCCCGCATGCTTATACTTTATGCACTTAATACTTCATCTAATTCTAGAAAGCCTAAAAGTCAAGTCTTCCGCTGTATCGAACTCTGAAGCTTTCAAGAATTATGAAGGTATAAGTATGTGGGACATGCGGTCACGAGGAGGCCAAAATCACAAGTGATGGATGCACAAGATCAAGGCAAGAGATTAATGCTAAAGATTAATATCAAAGATCACATCAGCATGTTCACCAGAAAAGAAAATGAAAAGAAAGACGAAGACTACGAGCTCAAGACAAGCATAGTATGCTAGGTTTATTTTATTATTGTAACTTGGGTAACGCCCTTGTTTGGAGTGACCTCCCTTAGGGGGATATTGTTGGAAATACATTTTTCGTATTAGAAATGATCGATCACTCCAACAATAGTCTAAGTAATAGCTCGTAGTTTAGTTTTACTAATATTAAGCAAACAAGGCTAAGCCTAGCCTACAACTTGTGTAGGCCGGCCCAACTTGTAAGCCCAAGCCCATCTTATGGGCTTGGGTATATAAACCCTCTCCTTAGATGGAGAGGGTGTGGATTCATTCATTTTTCACATAGTTCTTACTTTCTCTCTCAAGAAGTGTGTGTGATTCTACCAACTTTGTATCTCTTTCTCTCTCTAAAACATAAGCTAGATTTACAATATCCTACATCGGTCTTGACCATCTGGTAATAGCCTTCACCTTCGCAGGATTGTCTGAAATTTCTTACTACTGAAATAGGGTGGCTCCGAATGTCACCTTGTTCAACTGGGATTCACATCAGGGAAACGGGTTATATAATTTCCTTCTATCGGAGATTCTGTACATCTGTGAGAGGGTGATTCTCTTGTACTTCTCTAGAATTTAGCAGGTCAGATATTATCAATTACGATACTGTCGATTTTGCCTGAGAATTCATGAAAATTTTATTCATCAATTTCATACTATAGCTGGATCATTAGGGAGCTCAACAGTATAAATCAAAATTTTAGAGAGATTATAATATGTGCAACAGCAGTCTAGAAAGCATCACGTTCTTTCACTCACCACGGATGGTAGTATGATCGTGAATTATTTTGAAAAGATGTTTAAGACTTTATAACAGCTCAGATAGAAGATGGTGATCTTGTCAAACTTTTGGTGGTCGATCTATGATCTCATGTTACCGGCGTTCTTCTTGATAGACGGAAGCGGAGCGCTTCTTGGTGGTGCACTAGAGCGAATAAAGCCTCATGCCAGTATTCTTGCAGCAAATGCTGCAACTCTTTTTAACTCGGCTGAAGCTCTATGATAAAGAGTTCTGAAAACAGGTTATGTACATGAGACAAGCTCTAAGGTAAACTCCCTCTCGTGGTTAGAGAGGGATTTCTGGAAACCCTTCTGTAATTACATCTGAAAACTCTAGAATAATCTGTTGATCATGAATTTAAGGAATTTCAGAAGTCGCATCATGAATGGTGACTAAAAGTCTTCGCAACTATAAGATAATAATTTACGTGCTGGTAAAGCTGAAACAGTTTGTACTGATTTTTCTGGCAGAAGTATAATGAATATGATTAAGAGTTAGTAAGACGGATCTCGTCGTTAACTGAACGGAAACTTTAATAATTATTGGTGATACTGTGGAGTCTTTTCTGGCTGGGAGGTAGGTAAATACCTGTTTTAAATAAAGCTGACATAGAAATGCGTGAAGTAAACATGGCGACTTTCGTTGAATGTGTTCGTCTATAACCTCGCCAATGAATAATGCGTGTCTAACCTGAATACTACACCAGTGGTGGTGACTGAATCTTTAATGGTTTGATTTCTGCGTGGCACGACAAAATAGGTATACTCCCTTGGAGGGTACCCTGAATTACTGAGGACCTGGTTTAGCAGGCATACTGGAGTTATGAGTCTTAACTCGTGCCTTGAGAAGATATTCTTATGACATGTATCATGACTGGTATCCTGACAAGTGTCTTCCGAACTGATAGTTGAGACTTGTGTCTTAACTGATGTTTTGTACTTTATATACTCCTAAGCCTCTTGAATAGATCGGGTATAAGAATTTCTCTTGGGCTGAGATTCATGGCTCTTAACGCATGGATTAAGTTTATTATTTGATGGGCTGAAGATATCCTTACTAGTTGTTTTGGGCTATATTCGGTTCTCCTTTTGATGTGCCTTGTCTCTAAATGCTACAATGTGGGATTCGGTATACTATACAAGTGGTATTGGATTTATATAATGGAAATGATTTTGGGCCAGTATAACTAAAAATTTGATGGGCGGCTGACATTGATTTGGTATAAGCTGGTAATGGTTTTCGTAGGAAAAGGCTTTCATAAAACGAACATTGTCATATGACATTGGTTTCGCTTTTATGTTGTGAGACGAGTATGATGTGCGGATAATGAGTATATCGTGTCTACGTACTCATTTCGATATAAGAAAACTCTCATTTTCAAAATCCTATTTCTCAGAAAAAAAAATTTCGACGACCTCACCGCGGAGGTTGATCCGCGCATCAGTTGGGTGTATGATTGATTTTGGGCTTCAATGTAAAGTTAGTTAGACAATGTTGACGGTTTCTCTTTCTTTTAGTCAATATTGGTCTCAAGTTAGCTACACTCCAACAAACACGACAAACACACACGACAAAAACAAACACACACCAAAACGATCCTTTAAGATTCACTAAAATTGTCAAAACGGCTAGTATTCGGGCAAAGTAATGTCAAGTGATTACGGAGTGGACTTGGTATTTATTATTTGAAGGTGAAGTGGAATATCACGAAGGCGTCTACTCAATTCATCATCGAGCCTTTTCACCCCCTCTATCGGTTGATGATTCGCTTCAGCATTTATGATTGAGACTTGATTTATCTAGTTTCCACTGTCAAGGGGTGGATGGTCGAAGACATGGACAACTATCACTTAAGGAGTTACGTTGTAGTGCTCAGTGTTACACTCACCGGGAGTTGTGGATACTTCAAGAGGTGTTCTACATCTTATACCTCTCTCTTTATGTATAAGATTCTAAGAGACGTTTCTCTGCACCGTTCTTCAATCAACACAGTGCTAAGCGTAAGTAACAAATTTGGGAGATTGTACTTCAGTTTCAAGTTTGGAATATCAGGTTTACTTCACCAGTGGTCATTACAGATAGCCGAAAGAATACGTTGTCGGTAAGTTTAGCCAGAGAGTACAAGAGTAGAGATGTGATCAGCAACCAATTCTCACGTGCAACTTGAGCTACAGAATGTCAACAAAGATTACTGCTTCAGACACGGACTTCTCGCGATTCTGATTGTACTCGTCAGATGATGCTATCGAGTGTTCTTAACCACCATACTTTTGACAAGAATGCTACCGAGTGTTCTTAACCACCATACTCTTGACAAGAATGCTACCGAGTGTTCTTTATCACCATACATTCGACAAGAACGCTACCGAGTGTTCGTCACCATCATACTTTCGACAAGAACATCTCGCGATTTTGACCATACACGTCAGATGATGCTTCCGAGAGTTCGTCACCATCATGGGGGAAGAACGTGTACTTTGGAGACTTAGTTCCCACTCTGGAGTACTTAGTTCAACTTCCAGGGGAAGTATTCTACAAGCGTGAGAAGATTTGTTGCTGATTTCTTACATGTTCTCCCAAACACATAATCATGAAGACCAAAAATGTCAAGGTAGCATTTACTTAGTGGGGTTTACTTCTTCTTCTACAAAATTCCGCTGTGCACTTTAAATGTCAAAGATAGAAGATTGATCAAGCTACAGATTCTGCTCAAGACAGGGATTTTGGTTTGGGGGGAAGCTGATTCAGAAGCTTCGTCAAAAAGAAGTCTATGAAGAAAGCTTTTCGAGACATGTGGTATGAATTGGGGGGAAGTTAATCCAGTTCATACATGATACAATGGTTCCTCAACAAGCAAAGACAAAGAGGATTCAAACTGGGGTAAAAGTTTTTCTAGAAGACTTGAAGACAACCGTGTCATCCTCAGCATTGGAAGCAAACTTAATATTGTCATATTTTTGTTGTATTCGCATTTGATAGGAACATTGTAAGTAATTCCGTATGTCTCCACATTGGGGGAAGATTGTTAGCCTTAAAATGTGTGCGACCAACGGAATTACATTAGTTTCATAGCCGGGACTTGCAGGGACTAATATTGTCATATGTAAAGTCCAAGTCCCGGGCTATATAAACCCCTCCATACTTCCATGGAGGGGTGAGGCTTATCATTTTTCTTTCTTGTCTTTCTCTCACTAGAATAAACACACTTTTGTTCTTACTTGTTTCTCTCTCTACCATGGCTAAAAAACATTTCTATCCTCCCCGGCCTCCGGATCTTTTACCCGTGTTCATAGTGAATCCAACTTAACAACATGTGTTTTGGTAGGTGGATACGAATAAAATTGAAAAATGTTGGTAACTGCTAGGATTGGCGGACCGGTTAGACTACTGACCTCTGTATTTTTGGTCACGTCCGTTTTGGAGTTCCGATAGCTAGTGACTGATAATATAAGCACGGTGGTTGTCACTACTGCTTTGATACCATAACCCACAGGTCCTAGGATCGAAACCAGGCTCTGATACCATAATTGTAACACCCCACTAGGATAAGTGGACCGTTACGTGTATTTATGGTGTGTCATCAAAGCATAAGGTAAATGTCCTAAAACATTAACTGACCATAAAGGAAATACCGGAATCAAACATCGGTAATCCAAACATAAGCCCAAAACCTGAAAAGTTAAGACTAAAGGAAGGACTAAACAATGTCCAAATAAGCTGAATAATGTAAGAAATTCATAAAGTAAGAAGTCTGGATAGCTTCCATCCAAATGCACATGCTCTCAGAATCCTAAGAGCATCCTGGTGTACCTGCCGTTAGAACACGAAAGGAACTACGGCTGAGCATAACGCCCAGTGAACGGATATAAAGCATGATAAGAAAAACTGAAATGAAGCAGATGATAAAATACTGAAGTTGTAAGACTGATAAGTAAAGTTTCAACGGAAGCCTGTGTAAAATCTGAAAAGTCTGATTTATAAATAATAAAGTTGAACTGTTATCTATTAAATTTGAAGACATGTATTTACTATATTTTAATTTCCAAGAGCTTATATAGGTCATGTGCTGAAACAACTGTTGCATGAATAACTGGAGGGGTGGCCTCGTCGTGTTGTAGATGGGTGACCTCTAAATAATGTGTTGGATGGAGGGATCAGCTCCAATGTGAAGGATGTAGAGCACACACCACATTCACCTGATAACAGTAAACTGATAAGCCTGGGATGAATCCATACGCCCCACTAATAATAATGATAAAATGGCCAAGCTGAACTGAGTGGAACGCTGCGGGATATCACTCTCCCGCAGGTGAGTCATGACACCGGTGCCTCTAGTGTTATGGTTACGGTACCTCCGTAACTAGTACTACTGACTGGTCATGCTTGTATATAAGGCTCAGGCAATATTTTAGTTATTAAAAAAATTTCTGATAATTTATAACATATACTGGGGAAAACATTTGGCTGCAGACGGGATATCCTAATCATGCATAAAAAGGAAGTCCTTACTGAAAGGACGGAAAATCCGTACCTCTTGTCCGGTAACTGACTGAATGAAGACTGGACGAACACTACTCGCGCTTCACAGAAGCTACAATAATAATAGACGCGAATAAGTTATCTGATATTTCTTATAATTTACTGATCTTATTGGCTTCTCATTTATTTATTTAAATTCTGAAGTTTTGTAAGTATATTAGCTGATAAATCTGATCTTATAGTAATTCCTTTTAATGTATTATCGTTCTACTATTAATTACGGTACAAACGTATTTCTGACGCTATAGTAATACTATATTAAGTAACCTGCTAATAAATAGAAAGTTTCCTAAATTAGAAAGTTTCTAAATTAATTTAATTCATTTAATAAAATTATACCCTTTTTAAAATATTATAAAACTATTTTAATTTAATTCATTAAAAATATACAATTAAAACATTTATATAAAAAGAATAAGTAATAAAAAGGTATAATCTAAAATCTTCCTTTTTATTTCTATAACTATATCCCGAGCCTACCGAGATACCCCTTCTCGGTCGCACTAAAACAATTCAACCAAACTATATAAAATCCGCTTAAATGAATTAGTGACAGAAATCTGCGTCACAAAAAGTGTCACTAAAAACTGAGTTTTAAAACTGTCAATAAAACTGTCATAAACAATTCTGCGACGGAATTTAATGTCACTAAACCGTCGCTAATTTCAAAATAAAATCACCATATTTCTGTCTAACCTTTCCCATTGATGAATTATAGTCTTGTTCCCACTATTTGGCTTTCTGTTCCCACCGTTAGATATAATATCCCACTATTACATCCAAACACCCTGTTTGCAAGGTAATCCCAAACACCCCCTGTTTGTTTTATGGTTCCCACTGTTTTAATACGCAGCACCCCTGGTGTTTTCCCCAATTGCTGCCGACCAACACCCACAGCCCTCATCTAACCAAGAACGACTCACCGACTAGCAATTGATTTATTTACATGTTTCTGATTATAGATTCGTGTGTTCATGGTTTTCTTTTAGGATAGATGATGTGTCATGGATAGTATAGTGATAATTAAGATACATTATAGGGCAAATTAGAAAATTACATTTAGGAAAAAGTAATAGACTAATAATACCAATGACGAATTTAATTAAACACGTGAGTGAGTCAAGTTCGTTGTACACGAAGATCTTATGAATTTGAGACGTTTTGTTTTGATTTGGACAATCGATTTGAATTGGTTTTCGGTTTTTAAACTACAATTAGAATCTACGAATTTTAAGCTATTTAAAATTAACCTAAAGTGCATGAATCGTAAACCCCGCCTATTTTAAAATCTACACTCAATTAATTACTTAAAAATTAAAACACTATTTTATAAATTAAACTAATTAAAAATCTTAAAAATTTAATCTATTTAATAATCTACTAAAAATAAATCTATTTAATTAAAACAACTTTTAAACTAATTTACTTTTAAAACTAATAAGCTATATTAAAAAATCACTTAAAATAAACTTATTTAAAAACTATTTTTATATCAATCTAAAATTATTAAAATCTATTTAATTAAAAATAAACTAATTAAACTTTTTAAATAAAAATATTTTTTATTTATTTTATATTATTTATAATTTTTACTACTTATTCTTAGAATTTACTTTAATTAAAAATTAAAAGTTATACAAAAGAAATAAAACGTGACTTAAAAACTCAAACAAATACTGTCAGATTGAAAACCACTATATTAATGAAATATAAGAGAATAAAATCAAAAAGGCGCTCAGCCCCGTTGGTTAACACTCTATGCCTGTGACCAGGAGGTCACAGGTTCGAATCCCACACGAGACATATTTTTGGAAAATATCTTTTTGACAGATTACAAACATGAATGTCTCAGGAGAGACTTATTTGTAGCTTATTTTGCTTATAGCTGCTAGGAAACAGCCCTATTGAGCTTATCGGATCATTTGGATCTGATAAGCAGAAATTTATAAGAGCTCAGTGAAACAAAGCAAATAAACAGATAAGTTCAATAAGTAAAAACTCAGATTACTAGCAGACTATGCAAATATCAGCAACAAAACAATATGCAACCTAACTATCTTAAATAAAATCAGCAGGTTAATATTATGCAGTTACAAGGTTCAGCTTTCAAACCGATAAAGGCAACAAACAACCAGCAGGCACTCAATCAGATCTATCAAAGCAGATATAAAGAATATTGCTAAGTTCAGTTAATATGAGCAGATTCATAAAGAAATAGCATATAAGACCTAATCACAAAAGCTTAGCAGATTTAAAAGACGATTCACTTATTCAACAAGTCAGATTCAAAAATCAGTAAAAAAAATGAACATGATAATCAGTAGAAAAAGATCAGCAAAAAGATCCCAAATCAACTTCTCAGTAAATTACAAATCCGTTATATAATAAATAAAGCAGCATAAGATCTAATTCAGCAGTCGACAGATCTACTCACATATTATCTAACCCGAGATCAAACAATAACAATATACAAAATCAATATCCTTAACTGATAACAGCAGATACACAAGGAATGGTAAAGCAAGACAACTAGAACGCAGCAAATCAGTTTCTAATTTAATCAAATTGCCAAGTAAAACTATAAAACTAATCAGCAACCAGATTTAACCTTAACCGGCTAAACGAAAACTCAGTTAACAACTATAATCCATTTATCACATAACACATAAACAGATTTATAACTAATATGTAAAATAACTTGAAATTAAACTAGAAACACACCTTTTGTAGAAAACCTTTGAGTAGAAGAAGTGCGCTGAGCATTCTTATCTAAACTAAGACGATACCAACACACCTCGAACCATCATATAACATCAGTCGGACCATTATCACAATCGAACCAAGCAGATTCTTTTATGACTTTTCCAGTGGGGAAAAGTACTTTAAATCCTTTTTACTTTTGATGTTAAAAATTCAAGCTATTAATTAGCTTGATTCCAACATAACAAATATTATTTTGTGAAACAGTGATTAGATTTAACCCATATATCAATTGAAAGCAGTAAAAAAAATTAAAATAAGACACGATTCAGAATTAAATCAACTAAACTTTTATTAATTTTCAACAAATATTACAAAGCTTTATAAATGAAATACAAAATTAAATCCTACAACTATTTCTACAGCATAGTATTAAAGTAAAGAAAAGGATGATTACAAGTAGAAAAATGGGGGTTTTTATAGCCTCCCAAGGGCTATTGATGAAGGGATATTCGGATCTTCCATGGGATATTCCTCTTGATTCTGAGCCTTTGATCTTCACTTTTCTTCTCTTTCTTTGATCGGATGGCTGAGATAATCCACAATAGCACACGGATCGCCAACGTGGCATCCGTGTGCTAGTTGTGTTTCTTTTAAAGGCTCGGATTGGTGGAATAGGCTAGATGAGGTGTTGCTTCCAATAAAAAACCGCCACGTATCATAGCTTCTCCATACCCTCTCTTCCTTAAAACTTGGGGCTTTTATTTCCCTTGGAGTGAAGTAACCAAATAATTGAAAAGCCCTTTGTAAAAGTGATTTAATTATGGACTAGGGTTAGGAACAGTAACTCATAGTTACTGGTTTTCAGAGTGAAAAATGGGGAAGAAGAAACATGGGAAATAACGAAAAGAGTAAATTAATGTGTGTGGGTGGAAAGTAGTCGGTTTTATTTATGTGATAAGAGTCAAACGTGAGTGGATGACGTGTGAAAAGAGAAACGAGTGGGATTGGGTTTATGTTTTATTTATTGTGAAGTAAAAGAAGTGAATAGGTAATTGTTATTTATTTGGTTTATTGATAGGTTTGGCTGAACACCCTAAAAGGCCCAGTAAATATTTGTTTCTTTCAGTTTAGTAGTAACACAATGGGCTTGAAGCCCATAAACAATCATCCGTGTATAAAATTCAACCCTTTGGGCCTAATGATTTGGGTTTGGAATAATATGGACCCAAACAACTTTATTCATCCGATATTGGGCTTTTAAGGCCCAATAAGTATTTGTGGGACCCACTTGGTCCATAAACTTGCCAATTTATTAAATCCTCTAGAGTCGAGCTCGATTTTGGCTTCTATGATCTTTTTCTTCATTCTCGTGTCGATTTTCATCGGTTTTCGTGAACTTGGTACCTACACACATTCAAACAAGAAACAAGCATATCCAAGGCATATTTGATACATTTCATGCAATATTTCATTGTTTTAAGCTACAAATGATATGAGTAAATACACTCATATCAAATTCCCCCATGCTAAGCAATTGCCGTGTCCTCACGCAATGATAAAATAAAACTATAGCTACATAATTATTCAACTTTTGACATTTTATTTTGTAAAGACATAATATAACTTTAAGGATCATAAAAGCTCAAATAGATTCATCGTCCTCGACTTTTCACTTTTCCATGCCAAGTGCAAAAACAAGATCATTGTTATTATAAGTTGGTAGACTAACACGAACTCATGTGGGCCAATTATTCACTTAGACTCCCTTATTTGGGATTATAGATACTGATTCTTAGGATGTTTAACATCATAATTGAAGTGAAATTGAGGTCTAATGATTTGTAATTCGCCTCAAGTCGGAAAAGGCAAAAGTTGACTATTTTCTATACGGTTA
This sequence comes from Glebionis coronaria, assembly GCA_025667525.1. NCBI lineage: Eukaryota > Viridiplantae > Streptophyta > Magnoliopsida > Asterales > Asteraceae > Glebionis > Glebionis coronaria. Next base: position 228,809,894 of record CM046880.1, read on the forward strand.
GTCAAAACTTATAAAAATGAGTTCTAAGCTATATAGCTTGATGAAACAAGTTTGTGTGACCATATTTATATATTTAATTCCGCAGCTTTTGAATAAATTCGTGAAGTGTGTCATTTTATTTGCTCTGTATTTTATTTACCTTATTGCCATGTATGTTGTTACCATGATGTGGGACCCCACAATGCTTACCTGTCCTGTTACCAGATTTTTGGGGTTTTACAGATTGGTATCATTCCTAGGTGTATCTCTTATATTTTATTGTTGTCTTGAATGATCACGAGGATGCATTGTTGACTTATTTCGATAATTTATTAGGCCGAAAATAAAGTGAACGATTTAATCAATAGTTAGCTAAAGGACAAAATCTTTTAAAACTGCTTCTCGGGACTTCATAAAGTTCATATCTTGGCATAACTTGCTTCGCAATTTGAGACCTTTCTCGGACCGATATTTGGCAGTGACTTTATACTTCCAACCTTGAGAGACGTTCATGAAATAATGGTCTTCTCTTCATAATATTTCTTCACTTGAAGTTTTGAGAGATTCATACTTGGACCACGACTTCTTCATTTTTCTCCAATCTTTATTGGGATTTTGATTTACAACGATCCGCCTCCTTTTTGGACTTGGCTTCATTTATCCTCATACCTTATTATGGTCTTTTTGGATAGACTTCTCCATGACTTTTTGGGAGTATTTTGCTTTTCGTCGTGTGTCTCGATCCTTCATATTGATTTTCGATAAATGATTATTCACATCACTTGAGATCTTTAGCAATAAAACATAGCCCTCATGTCTTGTTAGGACCTTTTTGGACTCGCCAATCTTCGCATCCCGCTTCAATAAGTTATGCCTTGGCTATGAACTCTAATCCATACCGAGCAACTTTTAAACGATCTAGGGCTAGAAGCTAAGTAACTTTTCAAATCGTTCAACCTTATTTATTGCAATTAAATTTATTAACAAGCGATGGGAGAATAGGCTTATAATTAACTCACATAAATTCCCGAAAGAATACCAAACTTATAATTGGCTCTATCATCTCTTGTTCTCCATATTGTAAAATTTCAAAAATATGAAATCAATGGATACTTAGCCTATTAAATCAAAGTTTTGGGTTTTAAAGTCATCTATAGGATCTTGCATCTTCTTATACTTTTGCAAGTTTAGAATTTGCGTTTTAAAGTTCCCTTGATAGACGACTTTCTAGGATCAATTATAGGAACTTGCGAAAAGTTCTTGTTCTTAACTCGTATGAATTAAGACTTTCGCGTTTTAAAGCTCCCTATATAATAGCCTAGCAAAACTTAATTCAAATACGTTAAGGAAAAGCTAAGGTTAAAAACCGAGTCGAGTCAAAAACTATTCTTATTGAAAGCCTACATTCGTGTCAAAAACACTTATTTTATTTATTAAAACTTAAAAATAACACAAAAAATTTAAAATTTTATTGAAAAATGAGAAAAACAACGCGTTTGGACACGACAAAAGCAATTGCAAGCGATTATATCGATTGACTCCCCCATGCTAAAACCAAACATTGTCCTCAATGTTTCTTAGCTCAAGAGTAACACCCCCTTGCTAAAATACGAAGAGTCTAATGCAAAATCCTAGCATGGAAAGAGCACGCACATCTATAAGCCGTTTATTAATTATGCCTCAAGATAAAACGTTAGTCGATAAAAATCAAGGGTTACGAAAGTGTGCCCCTTTTTGGCATTCAAAGAATGGAAGATCAAGTGGACCGGCATAAACCGAACACGAGAGTCTTCAATTATTAGGGTCATACCTAAGATCACAACACAACAAATCACGAACACGAGCTTGAAAGATCAAGCCTTATTAGATGTTAGAAAATAGAAAGAAGATAGAATGTATGGGACTCCCCCACAAGGCACCTCGTTTTTGTTAACCGAGTCATGAGCTCGACTCGATCCCCGCATTCATTGGTCCTTAGGGGAAGTTTGAAGATCCGGGACAACCTCCGTAGGTATGTCCCCTCCAAAGTAGTGTTTCACACGATGACCATTCACCTTAAAGTTAGGCCCGTCTTTTTGAGCTAGCTCAACGGTGCCATAAGGGAAAACTTGTGCAATGGTGAATGGTCCGGACCAACGGGATTTAAGCTTGCCCGAGAAAATCTTAAGTCTAGAGTTGAATAAGAGGACTTGATCACCAACATTGAAAATGCGGTTTTTGATCTTAGAGTCATGAATCCTCTTAGTCTTCTCTTTGTAGATCAAAGAAATTTCATAAGCTTGATCCCTTAATTCACTTAGTTCATTCAATTGAACCTTGCGATGATCACCCGCAGTCCTTAAATCAAAGTTACAATGCTTAAGAGCCCAATACGCCTTATGTTCGAGTTCAATTGGCAAGTGGCATGCTTTTCCGTAGACCAACCTAAATGGTGTACAACAAATTGGCGTCTTGTGAGCCGTACGGAAAGCCCACAAAGCATCGTCCAATTTATCCGACCATGAAGTGCGATTTTCTCCAATAGAACGCTCCAAAATCCTTTTAAGAGCTCGGTTTGAAACCTCCACTTGACCACTCGTTTGAGGGTGATAAGCCGTAGAAAGTCGATGAGTGACACCATATTTCTTTAGAACTTTTTCAAATTGTTCATTACAAAAATGGGTCCCCCGATCACTTATAATAGCCCGCGGAGTTCCATACCTAGCAAAGAGTTGTTTCAAAAAGTTTACTACAACTCGAGCATCATTCGTGGGCAAAGCCTTAGCTTCAACCCATTTAGACAAATAGTCCACGGCTACGAGAATGTATTTGTTTCCTTTCGAAGATGGAAACGGCCCCATAAAATCGATCCCCCACATGTCAAAGATTTCACAAACTTGAATAATGTTTTGAGGCATTTCATCCCTTTGTGAGTTCTTTCCCTGACGTTGACAAGCATCACAAGACTTGATCAAGTCTTGGGCATCACGATATATGGAAGGCCAAAAGAAGCCGGCATCAAAGACTTTCTTCGCGGTGGCGTTAGCACCATGATGTCCCCCGGTGGGTCCCTCATGACAAGATTTAAGGATATCTTGAGCTTCTTTGCCAAACACGCACCTACGAATCACTTGATCCGCGCACACACGAAACAAATAGGGGTCGTCCCAAAAATAGTAGGAAATATCCTTGAAAATCTTTCGTTTTTGTTGGGACGACATACCCTTGATCACAAACTTCCCCGCATGGTAATTTGTGATGTCCGCAAACCATGGGGTACTATCATCACCACGAAAAGCAATCATACCAAGCGTCTCGAGAGGAAATGTTTCATTGATTTTCTTGTTCTCTCGATCGCTTTGGTGAGGATTCTCAAGTCGAGATAAATGATCGGCCGCGAGATTCTCGACTCCTTTTTTGTCTAGAATTTTGACATTAAGTTCTTGAAGGTGGAGAATCCACCGGAGCAACCTCGGCTTAGCATCTTGTTTATTAAGAAGATATTTGATAGCCGAGTGGTCCGTATACACTATGGTTTGAGACAAGACGAGATATGGTCTAAACTTTTCAAAAGCAGACACAACGGCAAGTAACTCCTTTTCCGTTGTAGTGTACTTTGTTTGAGCATCCGTCATAGTCTTACTTGCATAGTGTATAGGCAAGAAGTGTTTTAGCTTACGTTGCCCCAAAACCGCACCTACCGCATAATCACTAGCATCACACATAATTTCAAAAGGTAGATCCCAATCCGGGGCAACTAAGATTGGAGATTCGGTTAACTTCTTTTTAAGCATCTCAAAGGCTTGAATACACTCATCCGAAAAGATGAAAGGAGTCTCTTTTTCCAAAAGATGGGTCATAGGCCGAGCTATCTTAGAGAAGTCTTGTATAAAACGACGATAGAAGCCGGCATGGCCGAGAAAACTCCTTACTCCCTTAACGGTGGTGGGTGGAGGTAATTTGGCAATCACGTCGATTTTAGCCCTATCAACCTCAATACCGGTCTTAGAGATCTTATGACCTAACATAATTTCCTCTTTGCACATGAAGTGACATTTCTCATAATTAATCACAAGATTAGTTTCCTCACAACGTTGCAACATTCTTTCAAGGTTAGAGAGACATGAAGTGAAAGATTCCCCAAAAACCGAAAAGTCGTCCATGAAGACTTCCATGGTTTTCTCGATCATATCATGGAAAATGGCCATCATGCACCTTTGGAACGTCCCCGGAGCATTGAATAGTCCAAAAGGCATGCGACGATAGGCAAATGTTCCATAAGGACAAGTGAATGTGGTCTTTTCTTGATCACGAGGGTCAATGGGGATTTGGAAATAGCCCGAAAATCCATCCAAAAAGCAATAGAATTCATTCCCCGCTAGTCTCTCTAACTTTTGATCCATAAAAGGTAATGGAAAATGATCCTTCCTAGTGGCATCATTAAGTTTCCTATAATCAATACAAACACGCCAACCGGTCACAAGTCTAGTAGGAATCAATTCATTATCCTCATTAGTAACAACCGTCATTCCTCCTTTCTTTGGAACACAATGCACGGGGCTAACCCATGGACTATCTGAGATAGGGTAGATCATTCCGACGTCTAGAAGTTTAGTGACTTCCTTTTTTATCACCTCATGAATCTTTGGATTGACCCTTCTTTGATTTTGGATAGCGGGTTTATAATCATCCTCCATTAGAATTTTATGAGTACAAAATTTGGGATCTATACCCTTAATGTAGGAGATTTTCCATGCAATGGCCCGTTTATGTTTCTTAAGCACTTTGATAAGTTCATCCTTTTCATTTTCCTTTAATCCCTTAGCAATTATCACCGGTAACTTATCCGATCCCTCAAAAAAAGCATACTCCAAATGAGTGGGTAATTCCTTAAGTTCTAATTCGGGTGCTTCCTCAATAGATGTTTTCACTTTAGTCTCATTTTCATTCACAACTTTTAAATCCATAGGTGGTGATTCAAAAGGATCCATATTCAACAATTTTTCAATCAACGCAATATCTCCCTCGGGATCAAAATTCTCACTATCAAACTCACTAGGATCAAACGGTGTGCTAAGGTAATCATCAATTTCCTTCTCGATTTTTGAATAACCATTATTCTCAAGCTCTTCAAGAACGAAGTCACTTCCCTCAAATGGAGTGAGTGAAGGCTTAGCCGAAGAGATAATAGGATCCGAAGAAGTGGGATTGCCACTCTTAGAAGAAGCCGAGAATCCAAGAACTTCTTGAGAATATTCTTCACAAGTAACATCAATCAAATCGATTTGATTAATTGATTCCTCGTAGTACTTGGAAGAAAATTTAGAGATATGACCAATATCAAACGTGATATGTTCCTCATCAACTCTTAAAGTCAATTTCCCCGCTTTCATGTCAACTAAAGCACTATCCGTCATCAAAAACGGTCTTCCCAAAATTAGTGGTACACGAGAATCTTCGGGATAATCGCAAACCACAAAGTCCGTTGGAAAGACGAGTTTCCCTACCTTGACAAACACGTCCTCGGCTATACCTTTTGGTAAGGAAATCGATCGATCCGCTAGCTCGAGAGTCATCTTAGTAGGTGTAAGCTCGGGAAGTGATAACCTTTTCCATACGGAAAGAGGCATCAAATTAATGCTAGCACCAAGATCGGCTAAAGCTAAGCATTCTTCCATATTAGGGAAATCACATGGTATCACAAACTTGCCCGGGTCTCCAAGCTTTTTGGGAAGCTTTTGTGTAAGAACCGCGGAACAATTAGCATCTAAAGATGTAGACACTTCAACCAATTTCCCTTTATCATTCATCAATCTCTTAATAGTCGAAGCAAACTTAGGCATGTAAAGCAATGCATCCGCGAAACTAACATTAATATGAAGATTCTTAAACATCTCTAAAAAAGTAGCCATTTGAGCATTGGACTTTTCGCGGAGCTTCTCTTGGTTGAGTCTCGAAGGATAGGGTAGTGTGGGTTTAGTCTTCGGAATCTCGGGTTCCAGAATAGGCAATTGGTCTACCTTTGGTGGAATAGGAATTTCCTTTTCTTTAACCACCTCGGGTTCTTGCTCCACTTCCCTCACCGTAGAGGTACTCACATGTGGAAGCAAAGGTCCGTCTAAAGCCTTCCCACTACGTGTGGTTATAGCTTTCATCTCACCCTTCGGGTTTGGAATGGTGTTACTAGGTAAGCCACCCGAAGACGAGGAAGGTTGACTCATGAAAGATTCAAACATCGAAAGCAATTTGTTTTGACCTTGTTCCAAATTTTGTTGCATACGATTTTGGTTTTGCTCTAGCCTTTGTTGATTAAGCTCAATCTTATTGTTTTGCCCTTTAATCGTATTTTGAAAATCGAGTTTCAAAGTATTAATTTGCCCTTGAATGTTATTTTGAAAAGCTTTCATATTTGCCTCATTTGACTTGATATAGCATGACAAATCATTTTGATTATTCCCTTGAAAACCTTGATTGTTTTGATTAGCATTAAACCCATTTCCTTGATTGAAATTCCCTTGGTTACCACGGTTAAAATTATTCCCATTGTTTCCATTGTTGTACCTATTTTGAACCGGTGGAAAACCCGGTGGAGCAACATGATTTTGACGAGGAACTTGACCGTTGGAGCCATAAGTTCCCGTCGCGGAAAAAGCACTAGCTTGATCAAACCCCGCGTTTAAACAAGCATAATTAGGATGTGCTCCACCACATGATACACAAACATTCTTAACCATATTAATCGATCCATGAGGATTCTTCCTAATCTCATTCAAAAGCGTGTCAATCTTAGAGTCCAATCTAGCAATCTCGATATTAGATGAATTCACATTGGAAACAACCGGTGTGTTTCGTGAGTATTATGCTCTAGACTTATCCTCAATTATTCTCCACGCGTCTCTCAGAGTTTTTCTTAAAAGATTACCACCCGCGACGGCATTTAAAGAATCTTGTTCAATCATATTTAGCCCATTATAGAAAGTATTAATTTGATGCAATTCCGAGAAACCATGGTGTGGACATTGTCTTAACAAATCTTTAAATCTTTCCCATGCAACCCCAAACGATTCATGCACTTTTTGTTCAAATCTAGTGATCTCATTCTTAAAGTGTGTTGTCTTAGAAGGTGGAAAAAAATAATTCATAAACTTTGACACTAAATCATCCCAAGTTAAGATCGAACCCGGTGGTTCTTTCTCATACCAAAGCTTAGCATTACCCTCGAGCGAGTACGGAAAAAGCATGAGCTTAATCACGTCATTCGGCACATCTCTAAACTTGAGAGTCGAGGTAATTCGATTAAAATTCCGTATGTGAGAATGCGGGATATCGGTCTCATTGCCACGAAATTGGTCGGCACGAATGAGCGATAAAAGACCCGTCTTAATCTCAAAATGATCCGCCAAAATAGCCGGCACAACGATTGCTTCCCCATACCCTTCGGTGGGTGCACGGAGCAATTCCTCCATTGTTCGGTTATCGGCCATCTCTACAACAATAGGTGGAAGCTCGGGTTCCACTATTCGTTGTTGACGATTTCTATTTCTACGAGGAATATTTTCAAGCCTATTAAAATCAATCACAAGACGAGAAGAACGTAATTGCATACACTACAAAGACGAGAATTTAGAGGACTGAAGAAAAGAAATTAGACAAGAAGAGGATTATTTTTGGTATTTTATTTAGTATTGCTCAATCAAAAATGATCGATAAAAAACAGGGAATAAGGATAACTACTATGGAAGTAAATTACCCTCGGTCGACTTTGAAACGATAGGTGAAAACCTAAGTGTCTCGAGGTTCAATAAGTAAACAACAAAAATAAGATTTATTACTACTTGAGTCGGCAAACCAATAATAGGTTGTCCCTCTCAATATACGCACAAGCAAGCGGGGAAACGAGGTGGCACAAAGCACTTAAAAACCTTTTTCCTTAGACGACCTTTTATAGCATGTCGCCTTATACCCACCTTATAGTTTGTATAAATCGAGTTCAAACTTCTTATTAGTATTTATCTATTTTGCCTTTATTTTTGTTTTGGATTCGACTACAATAGCTAGGTGATGAAATCCCAACTAAGGCTTATTTGAAAGATATGTAAAATTATTGTGCTATGTAATACAATATATTATTCACAAAAAAACGAGAAAAACGATACATACTATATAATAGAAAAAATAACAAAACTTTCCGAGGACGGAAAGGGTCTTCAAATCCACGATCAACAAATCTCCACAAAAGCGAATCGTACACAAGATCCCCGGCAGCGGCGCCAAAATTTTTGATGTGTCGTGGATAGTATAGTGATAATTAAGATACGTATAGGGCAAATTAGAAAATTACCTTTAGGAAAAAATAATAGACTAATAATACCAATGACGAATTTAATTAAACACGTGAGTGAGTCGAGTTCGTTGTACACGAAGATCTTATGAATTTGAGACGTTTTGTTTTGATTTGGACAATCGATTTGAATTGGTTTTCGGTTTTTAAACTACAATTAGAATCTACGAATTTTAAGCTATTTAAAATTAACCTAAAGTGCATGAATCGTAAACCCCGCCTATTTTAAAATCTACACTCAATTAATTACTTAAAAATTAAAACACTATTTTAAAAATTAAACTAATTAAAAATCTTAAAAATTTAATCTATTTAATAATCTATTAAAAATAAATCTATTTAATTAAAACAACTTTTAAACTAATTTACTTTTAAAACTAATAAGCTATATTAAAAATTCACTTAAAATAAACTTATTTAAAAACTATTTTTATATCAATCTAAAATTATTAAAATCTATTTAATTAAAAATAAACTAATTAAACTTTTTAAATAAAAACGTTTTTTATTTATTTTATATTATTTATAATTTTTACTACTTATTTCTTAGAATTTACTTTAATTAAAATTAAAAGTTATACAAAAGAAATAAAACGTGACTTAAAAACTCAAACAAATACTGTCAGATTGAAAACCACTATATTAATGAAATATAAGAGAATAAAATCAAAAAGGCGCTCAGCCCCGTTGGTTAACACTCTATGCCTGTGACCAGGAGGTCACAGGTTCGAATCCCACACGAGACATATTTTTGGAAAATATCTATTTGACAGATTACAAACATGAATGTCTCAGGAGAGACTTATTTGTAGCTTATTTTGCTCATAGCTGCTAGGAAACAGCCCTATTGAGCTTATCAGATCATTTGGATCTGATAAGCAGAAATTTATAAGAGCTCAGTGAAACAAAGCAAATAAACAGATAAGTTCAATAAGTAAAAACTCAGATTACTAGCAGACTATGCAAATATCAGCAACAAAACAATATGCAACCTAACTATCTTAAATAAAATCAGCAGGCTAATATTATGCAGTTACAAGGTTCAGCTTTCAAACCGATAAAGGCAACAAACAACCAGCAGGCACTCAATCAGATCTATCAAAGCAGATATAAAGAATATTGCTAAGTTCAGTTAATATGAGCAGATTCATAAAGAAATAGCATATAAGACCTAATCACAAAAGCTTAGCAGATTTAAAAGACGATTCACTTATTCAACAAGTCAGATTCAAAAATCAGTAAAAAAAATGAACACGATAATCAGTAGAAAAAGATCAGCAAAAAGATCCCAAATCAACTTCTCAGTAAATTACAAATCCGTTATATAATAAATAAAGCAGCATAAGATCTAATTCAGCAGTCGACAGATCTACTCACATATTATCTAACCCGAGATCAAACAATAACAATATACAAAATCAATATCCTTAACTGATAACAGCAGATACACAAGGAATGGTAAAGCAAGACAACTAGAACGCAGCAAATCAGTTTCTAATTTAATCAAATTGCCAAGTAAAACTATAAAACTAATCAGCAACCAGATTTAACCTTAACCGGCTAAACGAAAACTCAGTTAACAACTATAATCCATTTATCACATAACACATAAACAGATTTATAACTAATATGTAAAATAACTTGAAATTAAACTAGAAACACACCTTTTGTAGAAAACCTTTGAGTAGAAGAAGTGCGCTGAGCATTCTTATCTAAACTAAGACGATACCAACACACCTCGAACCATCATATAACATCAGTCGGACCATTATCACAATCGAACCAAGCAGATTCTTTTATGACTTTTCTAGTGGGGAAAAGTACTTTAAATCCTTTTTACTTTTGATGTTAAAAATACAAGCTATTAATTAGCTTGATTCCAACATAACAAATATTATTTTGTGAAACAGTGATTAGATTTAACCCATATATCAATTGAAAGCAGTAAAAAAAATTAAAATAAGACACGATTCAGAATTAAATCAACTAAACTTTTATTAATTTTCAGCAAATATTACAAAGCTTTATAAATGAAATACAAAATTAAATCCTACAACTATTTCTACAGCATAATATTAAAGTAAAGAAAAGGATGATTACAAGTAGAAAAATGGGGGTTTTTATAGCCTCCCAAGGGCTGTTGATGAAGGGATATTCGGATCTTCCATGGGATATTCCTCTTGATTCTGAGCCTTTGATCTTCACTTTTCTTCTCTTTCTTTGATCGGATGGCTGAGATAATCCACAATAGCACACGGATCGCCAACGTGGCATCCGTGTGCTAGTTGTGTTTCTTTTAAAGGCTCTGATTGGTGGAATAGGCTAGATGAGGTGTTGCTTCCAATAACAAACCGCCACGTATCATAGCTTCTCCATACCCTCTCTTCCTTAAAACTTGGGGCTTTTATTTCCCTTGGAGTGAATTAACCAAATAATGGAAAATCCCTTTGTAAAACTGATTTAATTGTGGACTAGGGTTAGGAACATTAACTCATAGTTACTGGTTTTCAGAGTGAAAAATGGGGAAGAAGAAACATGGGAAATAACGAAAAGAGTAAGTTAATGTGTGTGGGTGGAAAGTAGTCGGTTTTATTTATGTGATAAGAGTCAAACGTGAGTGGATGACGTGTGAAAAGAGAAACGAGTGGGATTGGGTTTATGTTTTATTTATTGTGAAGTAAAAGAAGTGAATAGGTAATTGTTATTTATTTGGTTTATTGATAGGTTTGGCTGAACACCCTAAAAGGCCCAGTAAATATTTGTTTCTTTCAGTTTAGTAGTAACACAATGGGCTTGAAGCCCATAAACAATCATCCGTGTATAAAATTCAACCCTTTGGGCCTAATGATTTCGGTTTGGAATAATATGGACCCAAACAACTTTATTCATCCGATATTGGGCTTTTAAGGCCCAATAAGTATTTGTGGGACCCACTTGGTCCATAAACTTGCAAATTTATTAAATCCTCTAGAGTCGAGCTCGATTTTGGCTTCTATAATCTTTTTCTTCATTCTCGTGTCGATTTTCATCGGTTTTCGTGAACTTGGTACCTACACACATTCAAACAAGAAACAAGCATATCCAAGGCATATTTGATACATTTCATGCAATATTTCATTGTTTTAAGCTACAAATGATATGAGTAAATACACTCATATCAATAGATTCGGAAAAAAAATGAAAGTAAGGAGTGATCACTTTAAATCGAGATTAGGGATGGATTATTAACACATAATCAATCAAGTAAAAGAAGCACATCCCGTCACCCTCTTTTGGTTGTTCTTGTCGGCGGTTCTTGATCAAACAAACCCTAATATTGTCTTTTTTTATTGTTTTGTATCCCGTATTTGTCAAAGTATGGGGTTAACCCCCCCCCCCCCCCCCCCCCCCCCCCGATTTTGTTTTTCTTTTGCCCAAATCGGGCCCTAAGCCCACATTCTTTCCTTTCTTAGCTCTAGTCGCCAGCCCATAATTAGTATACATAAGTTTTGGTTTTTGTTTCTGTGAGACCCCCAAAATCAGGTATGGAACAACTAGGCAGCAAGGGGGCGCCACGTCATGGTACAAGAAAAAATGAAATTTTATTGACATAAAGTTGACGTAATAAAAATTTATATATTAAATCATAAAGAATCAGAATTTTTAAACAAAGGTCCCAGATTTTTATAAGCGGAAATCTATAATTTAATTATGGTTTTGTAACTTGTAGTTACAAAGAATACATGATAAACTTCTGACAGTTTTTAGATAAACCAAAGTTTAAGTACACACAGAAGTCTCCAAGCTGCGAGAATATCCGGCGGGCTCCCATCCAAGCAAAGCTAAGTATTAATACCTGAGATTAAACATGTAAAATTGTCAACATAAAGTTGAGTGATACTTATAGGTTTAGCAGTAAAGATGTGGAACACAAGCATTCATTTGTAAAACAAGTAAATAGAGAAAATGGTTATGATCATTAACCATAGTCCGAAACCAATATTATTGCTGTTTAGTTCATAAACCGAAGCTTAACTCAAAGTAAGTTCCTCTAGGGAGTATTCAGCCTAAATACTCAATTATAAACAAATGTAAGTGCGTCAAGGTAATCGGGACGGGTATTGTCAATCCCGATGGATCCACCCACAACATTCGCGCTTAGCGCAAAGGATACGGGAAAATTAACGGTTCATGATCAAGAGAGGAAACTTAAGGCTATTAACTATAAGAAATAATATCAGTGAGAACTGTTGGAAAGCATACAAGTCTGAATAGCATACAAGTTATGGATAGCATACAGTTTTTAAATGGATGTGTTCCACCATGTAAAATTTCACCCCGCGTTTAGAAACAATGTACAAGTAGTAAAAAGGGCTATGAACTCACCTTAGCTACGAGGTGAATCAATATGTAACTTGAGGGATAAGTAGTAATAACAAGCAATCAAGAAACTTTAAGTCATCCAAGACCTACGATGACGGGGCGCGAAAACTTATAAGATACAAAAATAACGTTTAGAAAACGCTTTGGTTACTAATAGTACATAAACCATCTTATAACTCACAAGGCATTGCAACCTCTTGACTCGAATCAATTTTGAATTAAAAACACTACTTACCCACTGTATGATCATGTTTATAAACATTAACAATGCTCATCAAACCCATAAGTAGCAAACACTTGTACATTTTGAGTCAAAAATTAACGTTAACAAATATGTTGCACTAAATTTTCAGAAACATGCTGTAAAGATTGTATCAAATCTAGAGTTATATAATATCTATAAACACAAACTTTATGGCCCTGGAAAGATAAAATTGTTACCTTTTCAAATCTTTAAGGAACACTATCAAAGCTATTACCAATCAACGAGAAATGCAGTTTTAGTGCAGACTACTCAGATTTGACTTTTTCGACAAAAATTTGCATAAAACTATTTTGACCGTCATTTACATTCCGTAAAAGATTTTAACTTGAAACCAATTGTAAATGTTCACATTTGACCTATGCTACTGTAATAAGTCATAAAAATACCCACTTTGGCATTTTAAGCTTTGATCCCAAACAAATTTGGCGCACATGTCGGTATTGACTAGTTTTGATAAAAATACCATATTTTACTCATCCGGACACTTCCAAAAACCACCCAACTCACCAATTGTACTACACAACCAAGGCTATCCAAAAATCAAGAAAGTTTCAGGTCTTATTTGCAGAAAAATTTCATGAATGGCTGTAGCAATCTGCTATCATTCTTAACCACATTTTTGACGCTAAAATTTACTTCTAACATCACCTAAACACTTGCACACCCTAAGCAATGCCTCTACAAGTACACAAGACCTATCATGATCATAATACCACCTTGACATCGATAGCATATGGTCTAAATGAAAACCCCAATTTCATAATCAAATTATTTAATCAAATAGAAATCAAAGCAATAGAATGGTGCCAAGAGTACCTTAGTACAAGTGTGACGGATATGAGAACCGGGCTATAGATGGCAATGGGGAAATACTCCAAGGGCTACCCGCGACCTACAAGATAGATCACGACCCTTAAGTATGCGTTTTATAAAAATATAAAACAATTGTATCAAAATATTTTGTAAAAATGTAATATGTATATAACTTGCACAACCAACCGAGTTTAAGTGTGGTCATGACCTTCATGACACTCAACCTGTATAAAAATGAATAAAATGATAGCCTAAGGTCTCAAATCAAGTAATCCAAGTGATTTGCACCTAAAAACATCAACAATTTATTTAACCGTAGGCGTAAAGTCACATTTTCTGGTATAGCTGTTTTGTAAAGGGCATAGCTCCCAATCCATAAGTCTAATAACTATGGATTTTCACCAATGGAACGGGTATCTCATGGGGTTTCCAGAATGTCCAACCATTCGATCTAAGAGTTTACGGAACTTTTTAAAAGTCTAAAACACTAACAGCCACCCCGTAAGCACTTAATGGTCAAACTGCACTAGTCAAACTTGAGAAAAAAAATAACCCGTTAACCTATAAGGTTTAGAGGTATGAGTTTTCCACCATTGGAAAGCCTCAAGAATCTACTTTCGGCCCACACTAACCACGAGTAAATACCTACTACCAATTACCGGGAAAGTTACATTCTTTAAAGGTTACAAAATCAGAGTTTAGGTTTTCAAACTCGGGTTTACCGTTTTAGCCAAAAAAACCATTTGGTGATAGCTATCGACGCGAGGTCAGCGGAGTTCGTTAGATTACAATGTATACTAAATCACAAGGTTTTATAATGTTAAATATATGGTCTATGACCTGTAGAAAATAGCTATACAAGTCTGTTGGGTCAGATTGGGTTCACAACCGTAAATCGACCATAACTCACTCATCCGGAGGAGTTGGTCGTCCATCCAACTCGCTACTAACATATAAAAAGGCCAATGAATCCATATAAGCTATAAAAACACAACATAAAGTGAGAAAATATGTGTGTTTTGGGCTCACAAACTTGTTGTCCGAATTTTGCTATTAAAATCTTAATTTGATCATAACTTCCTCATCCGGGGGAGTTGTGTGCCTATCCAACTCGCCACTAATATGTAAAAGGCCTAAAGAATCCATTTAAGCAATAAAAAGTGCAGGTAATAATGAAAAATATGGGAGTTTTAGACTGATATACCTGCTGTCCGAATTTAGGCACTATGAAAACTACTCAAAACAACTTCAATCCTACCTATTACAATCAAAATCCTCAACACATTAACCAAAATTCATCAAGGCACTTTTAATCATTAACATGCATGGTGAAATCAATACTTGGCCAAAACCAAATATTATAACAAGGGTTCTAACAAAAATTATCAATGCCTAAACCCTAATAACACAATACAAACCTATTGGAATGATCAAAATCCTAAAACCTCCAATTCTCATAATTCTTGATTTCGTTAAACTCCATTGCATGAAGGATTTTTAAGTGGGTTTAGGGTTAGAATCAAACAAGGATTAATTTGGTGATGTTCAGTTGTCTTATAACTAAATTTTTTATGGTGGTGGAGGTGTTTTTGGTGGTTGTTTTGTCGGTCAAGAAAGAACAGAGAGGATTTGTATTTTTGGAGAAAAAAAATATGACTGTTGTGTGTTATGGGGTGTTGTTCGATGGGCAGAGAAAAAAAAAGAGTGGGCTTTGACCAACTAATAACTATTATTAGTCTGACTAAAGCCCAATGTTAAAATACATCTAATCCTAGTTCTAGCCCGACTTAATTCTTAAAAACTCTAGTCGTTCTGACTCGGTGTAAATTATAATACGATAAAAAAATATTTATAAAAACATAGTATTTTGACTTCATAAAGTCGAAATATTTAGCCATCGGTTCTCATTCCGTCGATTGGGTAAACTTTTTGTAAAACGCACGCGAGTGCTTTTAAATCAAAAACTTTGATTTAAATAAATAAGGAAAAATAAAATAAACTTTTTATAATTCCGAATAAAGTATTATCAATTATCAGAAAAATAATTAAAATATAATTTATTTAAAATTATCGAGATCTTAGGATTTGCGTATGAAGATACAAGAAAAGGTAATCTGATGCAGATTTACTAAGTATGAATAAAAGAATAAATTAATTACCAGGAAAAATATGAGTTCTCATAGTCGACCCCCCTAAAGGAACTCTGGTCCCTCATAGTTCAACTGGAGACGAAAGCAAATTCAAACCAGTGGAGTTACATTGTTTAGAACTGATTCTCCGCTTTCCTAGGTAATTTCTGCACCACGGCGAACCTTAACAATTTGAAATCCCGCTATGCTTCAGCTTCTTAACTCCTTTTCGAATTTATTTCAAACTCAGATTAAAATAATACCCTTTCAGCACAAAGAAATATGAAGAGATAGAATGAACACGAGAATATCTTACACGGACAAGGTGCGCTAAAACAAATTAAGATAGATAATCGACAGGGGAGCGCAAATCGGTCAAACTATTAAACACGAGAATATACTTACTAGAGAAATAGAGGGGAAATATGAATTATATATAGATATTTTAAATAAGAGTTGCCACAATTATCCATCTCCGGTTTGGTATTACTTTAAAACTCGGATTAGGTACTTTCTTTAAAAAAAAATTACAAGGTTTGTTCGTTTGTGGCTTTAAAATGTTATGACACTTTCAAAATGGTGTCAATATAGCCACAGTTGCTTATCTAAGTGTTTGCTGATTTGAAATCAAAACTACTAGTAAAGAAAAATTCTAACTATGTTATATATGAATTAAGGAGAAATTTAATATTTAGAATCATTAGTAGAAGTATAAATTACATCGGTAATTTCATTAACTTGAAAGTAAAGTATGATAAATCAAATAGTTTAAAAGATAAAGCATGACGTAATTTTAAACACTAGCTATAAATCTACCAAAACGAATTTAACCATTTGATAATATGTGTAAAACATTCTAAAAAAATTATAATATTTTTTTAGAAATCAAAGAAGGTGTTTAATGCATCAAATGGTAAACATGGGACATATTCGGGTTTTCAAAGGTGACAAGATATCAAACGAATATGAAACGAATAATAATCAACAATTAGTATGCAAGCAATAGCATGAGGGAATAAAACGAAATTCGTACCAAATTCTTAACGAACATGATAGAATAGATGCATCAATGATAAGGACAATAAGAAACAAAGGATTTAGCAAATGATTAACTCACGAGCGTGGTTGGTGTCACCAACAACGACTCATTAAGTTCTCGGTGGTCGATACACGATCGAAAGAGAAAAAATCGCACAACAAATTTTCAAATCAAAGAAAATTCTTAAGAAGTCACTTGTGTATAATTCAAGTAAAATGAACAACATTGGCAAAAAAGAGCGAAGTCAACACATGGTTCACAGGAATGAATTTCGAGACGATAGAGTCTGACACACATCATGACGGATATAGACAATCTTTATCCACGTCTAGTCATAAATCGTTATTCGCGTTCGGAGACGTCTCGAAGGTCTACCAATGTAGATAAAAAAATTGGTCGATGAAGAAGCATAAAAACATTGAGACTTTCAAGTCTGGTATCAATGGTCGGAAATTAGACGAGTGGTAATAAGTAGAACATATATCGTTGAGTAAAGAAACATGTACTTGCAGGTATGTAATTCGTTCAAGAAAGAGGTAAGGAAACATGTGCATATGTTACGAACGGATGCTACTCGCATAATATGTAAAAGTTTTCAAAATTTTCATTTATCTAACTTTTTTAGAAACAAAAGTAAAAAGTTGGTTCTTGGCCAAATATTTAAGGTGACTACTATTCGGCCTCACATGGCTCCTTCTAAATTACACATAGGTGATCAGGTCATGCATATTTTAGGATTGGCAATGCGATGCTCAGCTTCGTCAAACCAGTATTACATGTCATATGATTTAAAGTATGTATATAATGTCGTTTGTAAAAACGGGGATCAAAATGATTTATGAAACGTTCTCGAGAGTAAGTAATTCGTGAAAATACATTGTAAAAATAACGTCAAATATCTTTATAAAGTAACATTCAAGTAATTTGTAAAGCCCAAGTAGAACATTTTGTAAAATGGGTTTTGAAACCTTTCACAAGTAATTGGCTAAATATTTATATCAACAATTTTAATGTTACAATAAAAAAATTTTTATGACCAACACTGAACAATTTGCAAAATAATTCGCAAACAATACCAATTTAAGTTTATATGGCGACATGATGATATTTTATAAAATAGCGAGTCGTTTAAACGAGGCTAGTAATGAGTAGTTCATAGGACAATCAATGAAATAGTTACAAGGTGATAAGGTTTCAAAACGTTTAGCCTGAATCGCCATGAAACACGTGTCAAGATGATAACAAAAGATGTGAAGACAAGAACTTCAAACATCGGCCCAAATCAGTGGCACGTTAGAAGTAGAAGAAAGACAATATAGAATGACAATAAGTCATATATAAAAGAAAGGATAAAGGAATCCATATGTGTTCACGATATATATACGTATAACCCGCACTCAAAGTTACTATTTTTAAACATTTTCAAACGCAATCAATGTTTAGTAGTTGTAAAATCCCATTCGTTAAAGTTCTACGATCTCAAACGAACTCAAGAACGCTTCAGAACAATATTTTTAATTCCTATTAGCTCTGCCTTTTCAAGTTTGACTTTTAGGTCTGACCCGACCAATTGACTCGCTTAATGACATTTTCAAAACTCGGGGTCTAAAGCAATTTGGTGTAAAAAGACGTTTCAGACAACTTTTTAGTTTTAACCGAGACCTGAAACCAAATGTAAAATGACCAAAATGCCCTTCACATTCTGCGCAGGTTTGACTATATTATCCTAAAACGCAGGTTTTTATTTTTAAGGTTTAACCCATTTATACTAGTTTTCGGATTTGGTTACCTTAGCAGTAAATGTAAAACGGCATTTTAAACAACTTTTTAGTTTTACTCAAGACTCGAAACAGACCAGAAATAAGCGAAAACGCCTTCGCATCAAATCTGTCAACAAAATGATATTTTTAAGTAAACGCAGACTTTATTAGATAAAAGACCCATAAATATTCAGTTTTGACACTAGTTCCGCGGTAGACGTAAAGCGACATTTCAGACAACTTTCGTGTTTCGGCCGAAGGCTGAAACAGATCAGAAATGACGATTCTACCCTCTGCAGTTCTGCATCAGCAATAATTTCCATATACGCAGAAAATAAGTTCTTAAATTTTACAAATTTCAAATGAGCGTAACTTGCTCGTTTTTAAGAGTTACGGTTTGAATTTTATGTCTAAACGAAATTCTCAACAAGTATAAACATATTTTTAAGTCTGACCTTTATAAAAATTTATTCTCGACACCGTTAAATTACCTGTAGATTTTCTGCAGAAAGTATATTTTTTTACACCTTGAAATTTAATCAAACTTCATCACGACCCGGAATTTATGTACACACATGACTTGTGGATCCATAAAGACGAAAGAGAATAGATTATATAATTAAGCATATAAAGAAAAACATAGTATAAATTTGGTTTATGAATACCAACGATAATCTAAGAAATCAAAACGGCACATGACATCCGTGTCTTTGATTGCAAGATGCAAGGTAGGAAGGTCTCTTGGCGGCGCGATTTTCCAAAAACACAAAGCATACTAAGAAAAGAATGGAACATTAAGGAGTCGCACTCCAGGTGAGGAGGTTAAAAAAAGGGAAGGATACAAGTTTATAGAAGTAAAATCGTATTCCAAACAAGCACCACGTTATATCATAGGATATGAATTACAAGATGACGATGGTGTTTCCAAGGTACAAACGAACGTTGTAAATCGAAGTCGAAACGTAGAATGGTCAACAAAATAATATTTAATCGATATACGAGTGCCGTGTAAGATGGTAACGTAAAAGTCACTCAAGGTTACGAAAACTTATGATATTATTCAGCATGGATTTAAGGAATGCTTTGAGATGTGCGACTCACACGATGTCCTTTAGTCTTTTTCGGAGACACATTAAGCTACACAATGTTCTACAGACTAAGTTTCAAGGCATCCAATCACAGATGGTCGGAAAACAATTTGGATATATAAATAGATATCTTAAAGAGGTTTAACAATGGAACTAACGCACAGGGTAGTAAAATGGAAAATCGGAAGTTTCATTGAAAGCAACACTTCTTAATCCCAAACAATGGTATTACAAGAATACGCACAACTTGTAACAGTGAGTCGAGAAAAGCAAGCGGTTCAAAATGAACGAGCATATGAAGTATCATGCATGGATGAAATAGCAATAGTACTCACAAAAGTGAGTATTAAAAGTCGGCGGCATACGCGCTCCGAATACAAGTATGTAATGCCATAACAATTTAAAATTATGGTAACAAGATCAATTCATAAGAATAAGAATTCAAGAAATACAGTAAGGGCAAATGTAATCACAGTAATATCCAATGATAATTCATTAAGCACAAAGGCTGTGAAAAGAGATAGTAATAATCGTCATTACGGTAATGTAATATTTCAAAATGTAATCAGGAAACGAAATACTACAGCGATAATTAAAAGTAAATAATAAGGGTTAGAGAGTTACCCGCGCAGATATCGAACAACAATGGTAGATTCTGTGTTTGACACTTAGAAACATGAAATATTTGAACTTTTCTGTTATAGACTAAGTTTTGAAAAATGACTTAGTTCCCTATAACCATCGCTCTTATACCAATCTGTGAGACCCTCAAACCAGGTATGGAACAACTAGGCAGCAAGGGGGGCGCCACGTCATGGTACATAGAAACAATGAAATATTATTGACATAAAATTGACGTAATAAAAATTTATATATTAAATCATAAAGAATTAGAATTTTTAAACAAAGGTGCCAGATTTTTATAAGCGGAAATCTATAATTTAATTATGGTTTTGTAACTTATAGTTACAAAGAATACATGATAAACTTCTGACAGTTTTTAGATAAACCAAAGTTTATGTTGATCCTTTTGGTTGGATCTATATTCTGTTAAGAATTAGTATAATAGTTTGTAATCAAACTAAAACACTTTGAGCACTCTTACTAAACACTAAATAAGTTATGCGGAATCTAACTTATAAAGCACAGAAGAACATAATTACTTTTAACTATTCGATTCTTTTATTAATCGACTTGTATGAGGTACATGAAAGACATTGTACCTATGTTCCTTTTATAGAGTAAGAAACCCTAGAAACCTTAGAATATTCTATAAAGATAACTATATCACAGACAATATATTATCAATATTCTAACTATTTAGGTATATCACATAAGATATACTCTAACTATAACTATGACATATCTTATACAAAGATATATTCGTCCTAATCATCATAGCAGTACTTACTTTATAAGTAGCAGTACTTACTATGTACCGCGTTAACACTAACGGTACGTACATAACACTAACAGTACTTCGAATACACTAACGGTACTTGACACTTAACAAATAATTCCCAACAATCATCCCCTAAACAAGAAATGATAACTTGTTGTCTTCTTGTTTCTTTTGTACTAGATGTATTAGAAATACATGTCTTCAGTCTTTCATTCATACTTGGATTGAACTTGGTAATTTGTATTTGCATCCAACTGAATGTAGCCAAACACTTCATATGTAGATCTTCTTCTGATAAGATAATCTTCAAACATTATGAGCATCATCTTTGTCTTCAAACTATGATCTTCTTGAGTCATCTAAACATTCATTCATCTTTGTAGCATCAGTATTTGTCTTCTTGAGTTTAGTCCCTGAACTCTTGATCATAAATCTTCCACTTGATTTAATGATAACAAAACCTTCTAAGTATTATATCTTTTAATACTTCTTTGTCTGCAATCTTCATACCTGAAATAAAATAATTAACAACAAAACACCAATCTGTATTGGCTTCATGATTTTTAGCAAATCACCAGCTATCAACGGATTTGATAAATTCTTTACCAGTTAGCCGTACACTCTAGAATAGCCAATACTTTATTCACAAATAATAAGGTGTAATGAAAACCTTACAATTTTTGGTAAATTGTCAACCATCAACGGATTTGATGAAGTCTTTACCTAGTACCGTTTGTCTAGGACTAGCTAAATCTTTGTCTCGAAACAAGGTGAGTTAGAACCATATAGTTTTTAGCAAACTATCAGCTTTCAACGGATTTGATAAGTCTTTACCACAAACCGTTTGCTTATGGACTAGCCAGTTCTTATGTGTGTTAGACATGGTGAACTGAGAACCATTTATGAAGTGTGACTAAAAGTCAAACACTTAAGATTCTTTCTCAGCTTCTTCCTCATCTTTCAAATCCTTGATTTGTTGTTTAACCATTCTGATCAACTCCAAAGCATCAGCAGACTCTTCTGTAACCTCCAATTGTTGTTCTAACATCTTTTCCAACAATTTCCTTTTGAAGGGATAAGTCTTCTCTTGCAGCATATAATATGTAACATCATCTACATCCAAAATATGTAATCCACATGACCTGTAATATCTCTAGTAACTAGGAACCTGATTCTCTAATTCCTTCAACATTTCTTGATCACATTTGTGTGGCTCATACATAAAGAGAAATTCCATATATAATAGTGATACTTCAGTTTTACCTGCACTGGCATCTTCAACTAACCTTATAAGATCTTGAATATCTTGTCTATCCAGAATGTGAAGAATATCTTCCAAAAGTCTGAATATCCTTTTTGTGCCATCGGATCTCTGAATTCCATGAGCTTCAAGTCCTTGATCTGTAGAGTAAATCCACTTAACAATGGATGCTCTTTTTCCAAAAATCTATGTATCAAAACATTGATCTTCAAAGTTCACAATCTTCAAGTACTTCCTTAAGCTCTCATCATCATCACTATCTTCTGTTGTAGTTTTAGCTCTCTTAGCTTTCTTCTTTAGCTTTGTTGATCTTTTCCTTTTAACACTCTTGGAAATTCCTTCAAGTTCTGTTGAACCCTCTTCCAAGCTTGTATGTACCGTTTCCTCAGTATGTACTATTGTATGTACTGTTGACTGTGTATGTACTGCTTGTACATTTTTAGTCTGAGCAATTCCTTGAGTTTCAACTCCTGTATTCATCCTTTGAGCAGTCTCTTCCTCTCTTGAACTTACTTTCTCCTTTCTATTTTTCCTCACATAAGTAGTCTTGATAGGTGGAGATGTACTTGTAGGTTCAGCAGTACTTGGCTCAAATCTAGGAGTACTACTAAATTGTCTTTGTTGTTGTAGACGTTTCTTGAATTCTTCAACAGCTTTCTTGTCTGCTTCAGATCCAATCTCAATAAAATTCAATTCAGTCCTCTTACTTTGCTCATACAAAGTCTTGATTTCTTCAAAAGTTTTCTTGACCAGCTGAATATGAGTAAATCCTTTTACTTTCTTTAGAAATTTCATCATTTGATTTCTAATCTGCATAGTAGTTGGAGGCTTAATCTTTTCTTTCCTTCTCTTTTCAGCAAAGAATCTTTGTTGCTCCCTTACTAGATCATCAATCAATCTTGATTTTTCTTCTTCATCATATGCATCTTTTTCTTCAGCTATCAATGAGTCTGTAAGAAGCTCACTTGCATGTATCTCAGCTTGAATCCTTTCATACTCTTGTATGTTCCATTCTTGATGTATCCTTTTAGCTTCTAACAATATTTGCTTTGCTACAAGTTCTTCCTGCAATTCATCTTCACGAATTTGTGCTTGCATTCTATAAGCAAATTCCTCATCATGGTCAATTTGATTAAATATGTACATGACTTTGTTTATATCATCATCTGAATCACTTTCATCTTCAGATTCTGACAATAATTGCTTCTTCCCCTTATCCTTTGGATTTATCTTAGGTAGCTTCTTCTTCAGTTTGACAGCTACTTCTTCAGTAGCTAACTGTTGAATGACTATACCTTTTGTAGGGTGTGAAGCTTGTACTTTCGTACCTTGAATTTGATCCTTTGAGGCAAGAACTTTTTGTTGTGTCTTTTTCTCCACTTCTGCTTGCTTAGTCTTCTCAACTAAATTCTTCTTTAGATCAAGCAGCAATTTGGCTAAAGTCTCATTTTCTCCAAATGAACTTTGACTTTCCAGTGAAGGATGATCACCAGCGGTACTTGCAATTGGCTTAGCAGTACTTGCAATTGGCTTAGTAGTACTTGCAATTGGCTTAGCAGTACTTGGATCTTCAACAATGTCAGCAGTACTTGCAGTTGGCTTAGCAGTACTTGGATCTTCAATGATAGGTGTGTAAACACCCATCCTTTTACCACTTAATTCTGGCTAAAACAAGACCAAAACACGTAATTAATATCATTTGTTTGGAATTATGCGTGGTTTTTGTGTTTATTGTGATTTCAGAGCTAACCGGATGAATATTAAAGAAAACATGGGATTGCACGGGTTTTATCAAGGAAAAAGACTCAAGATAAAGTCTATTGTCCAAGACGTGCAAAAGATTTGAAGTCACTAGGCCTATTCGAAGATTTATTGAAGAAAAGGACTAAAGACGGAAGATTTTCATAAGTCGAAGAAACTCGAGTCTATTTAACGACGAAATTAAAAGACGAGTTGGATTTAATCGACAACAAATCCCGAATCAGAATCGAAAACGTCAACTTTTCTGAAAAGACGAGAAGACAAGAAGAAGAGGAGAAAGCCCACTCACCAACCAACCACTAGGACTATATATAGTTTTTCCCTTCACACATTAGGGGGAGAGTTTTTATTTTTCCTTTTTCCAGGCTTTGTAGTTCGTCCCTTCACCAACTCCATTAGGGAGTTTGGTGATTTTCATCTTTTTCTTTTCATCTTGTAATCTTCAACCATTAACCTTGTTACTTTTTCAGTAATCAATCCATTCCATCTTACTATTTATTTTGTTCTTCATCATCATCTATTACAAGTTCTTGAGTTTTTATTTGATTTTAGTTTGATCTTAAAAAGTTGTTGATTTAGAGTTTTTGTTGGTGGGATTTGTTCCTTATGGTATGTTAATGATTTGTGTTTAATTTGGTGAAACTTTTTTGAGTATTTAAGTCGTTTTGGATTAAAAACCGTGTCCCCTGTTTTACTTGCTGCTGTATCTGTTCTTCGTTCCAGACTTTCCGAACAAGACACACATTCCGAATAGGCATTTTGTGTTTCCCTTATTCGGAATCTTTCAATATTCCGAATAGGGGTGTTTTCATTTCTGTTACTCGGAACTTTCCAACATTCCGCATAGCAAATTTTCGTTTCCTTATTCGGAACATTTTCCGAATAGGCATTATATTCCGCATAGCAATTTTATTTTTTCCTTATTCGGAATATTTTCCGAATAGCCTTGTTTTTCCGAATAGCATAATATTCCGAGTAGGGGTTACTTTCCGCATAGACTAGTTTTTCCGAGTAGAGCATTTTATTCCGAATGATGTCATTTTTCCGAATGAAGCAAATGTTCCGCATAAGCCATCTTTCCGAATGGTCTCTACTTTCCGCATAAAGGGTTACTTTCCGCATAGACAATTTATTCCGAATGGCCTGTTATTCCGCATAGGACTTTTTCCGAATAGGGTATTTTTCTACTTTCTCGTTTAACTGTTGTTACTTACTGTTCTTGGCTTTAATCTTTATTCATTTACTTCACCTATTTAGAGTAGAAAACTAAATCCACTTTTTGTCACCAAGAACAAATCATTCTACTTTTAACTGAGATCAATTCGAGAGGATTCCGAGAATTCTGAACCTAGCAAAACCCTTGTATCAAATGGCGCCGCTGCCGGCTCCTCTCGTTAAGATCAAAAGTTTTTTGTAGAATTTGGATTTTGGGATCCGTGCCCCGTGAACGTTACTTTTTCATAAAACTTTTCAAAAACAACTAAAAAATACAAAATTTTCAAAAATCCTAAAAATTAAAAAACAATAAAAACCAAAAATATTTTTGCTTTGTTTTTCTTTGTTCGTTCTTTTGCAGGTGTATGCGCACTCGATCCACGTCTTATCAAGAGCCCGAGCCTCTCGATAACTTAGACATGGCTGGTGTACAAAACAACAATAACATACCACCTCCGAACAACAATAATAACAACAACAACCCGCCTTTCAACAACATGAATAACAACAACAATGAGCCACTTCCGGATAACCGCCCAATGATTGAATTGCTGCAAGCTCATGTTGATGGCAACACGGATCCAATTGTCATTCCTCCAATTACCGCCAACAATTTCGAGCTCAAGTCAGGCTTTATCCAGATGGTCTCCGCTCAGCCATTCTTGGGACGAACCATTGATGACCCACATGACCATATCAAGAGATTTCTACAACTCACCAACACGGTCAAATTCAATGGAGTTTCGCAAGAAGTGATAAGGTTACAACTTTTTCCCTTTTCTTTAGAGGGACAAGCCCGGCATTGGCTTGCTAAGGAACCGCCACAGAGTATTCTCTCGTGGACGGATTTGGAAACAAAGTTTATCAATTACTTTTTTCCACCCTCTCGTACTACCGCTTTGCGGTATGAGATTATAAACTTTGAACAAAAGTACGATGAGTCATTCAGTGAATCTTGGGATCGTTTTAAAGATCTTTTAAGAAAATGCCCACAACATGGTTTTACCAAAGTACATCAAATAAATACTTTTTACAATGGTTTAAGCATGAGTGACCAAGATTCACTGAATAGTGCCTCAGGGGGTAATTTATTGGCTAAGACTTCCAATGCTGCTTGGGACATCATTGAGAACAAATCTCGTGTGCAAACCAAGAGCGTTAGGACCAATGTTGCTAGTGCTAGCACTAATGACAGCGACAAGCGATTGGACAAAATCACCACGCTTCTTGAATCGCTTGTCACACATACAGTCAGCAACAACAACAGCAACAACGCCAAAAACGCTCAAGTGAACGCTGTCAGCCAACCTTGTGAGATATGCGGTGGTCCCCACTCTTACACAACTTGTACCGCCACCCAAGATTACCCTGCTGAGAATGTGAATGCGGCATATGGCACCTACCAACAACCCGCTTATCAAGCTAAACCCCAAGGTGACCGTAACTTGCTTAGCTATCGCAACAACAACTATCTTTCACCACCTGGCTTTCCTCCTGCCAACCAAAACCAACAACAAAACCTTAATCGCCCTCCTCAACAACAACAACAGCCTCGACAACCATACATCCCACCTCACAAGCAGCAACAACCACCTCAAAGAAACAATCAAGTCTACCAACAACCTGCTTACCAACCACCTGCATACAATGCTCCTCCCAACCAACCCAACGCTCTTCACTAAGAAGTGGAAACGTATATGAGGACTAATGATGCGATAGTGGGAAATCTTCAGAGAGAGGTGCTCAACCTGAAAGCCGACTTGGTCAAGCAAGGAAATGATTTGAGAGCCGATATGCGAAACACGTTGGATAGCCAGACGAATGATCTGAGGAACATGATGGCTAGTTTCTTCCAAAGTAGTCAACCCTCTTCTTCGGGTACTCTTCCGAGTAACACCGTTGCGAACCCAAGAGGGGAGATGAAAGCAATCACCACTCGAAGTGGTAAAGGTACCAAGGAACCCGAGCTTCCTATACCCCCACCGGTGGTTGTGACTAAGGAGAACGAGTCGCCTGCTCCTATTCCTCCTCCTTCTCCTTCCCCAATTTCTCCACCTCTTCATTCTACCCCTCCTCCACCCGTGGTTGTGAGTGATCCTATACTCCCAAAGCCTTCCTCTTCTTCCAATATACCTTATCCTTCTAGGTTGAGGAAAGAGAAGCAAAAGAGCAAGGATGATATTCAGGTTTCTAACTTTCTTAAAATGTTTAAACAACTGAATTTTAATATCTCCTTCGCTGAGGCTCTCGCTCACATGCCCAAATACGCCAAAATGTTTAAAGACCTTCTGAGCGACAAGGAAAAGCTCCTCGACATTGCCAACACCCAACTTAATGAGAACTGCTCTGCAGTGCTCTTAAGGAAATTGCCAACCAAGCTTGGTGATCCGGGTCGTTTTCTTATCCCTTGCAATTTCCCGGGAGTAGAGAATTGCATGGCCCTAGCCGATCTAGGTGCCAGTATTAATCTCATGCCTCTAAGTGTTTGGAAGCAATTATCTCTCCCAGAGCTAGTCCCTACTAAAATGACATTGGAATTGGCCAACCGTACGGTTGCTTATCCAGTGGGGATAGCCGAAGACGTCATTATAGGAGTCGACAAATTCACCTTTCCTGCTGATTTTGTTGTCGTCGACTACGAGAGGGACCCTCGTGTACCACTTATTGTTGGTCGTCCATTCCTTAGGACCGGTCGCACTCTCATTGATGTTGAAGCCGGAGAGCTTATCATGAGAGTGGGTGACGACAAAGTAGTCTTCAACATGGGAAAGTTGTCCAAACAACCTTATTCATATGAGAGTGTTAATTGTATTGACGTTCTTGATGAGGCTTGTGAAGAACACTTTAATGATGCTTGCAAAAGTATTCCTACCTCTCTTCCCACTGTTGAGACCGTGTCCTCTCTTGATTCATCGTTGTCTCTATTTGGAGATAGTGATTTATTCTGGAACAATCTTGAAGCTACCATGGGAGATGCGAATTTAGCTACTAATGATTCTCCCACCGAGGGGGATGAAGACATGAGTTTCTTTGACAATCTTCTCACTGACGACAATCCTTCGCCTCCATCTCCCACGGTCATTGCTATCGATACTCCGACTTTGAAAACGCCTCCCGTCGAAAATCCTCCGGATTTGGAACTTAAGGAGTTGCCGCCACATCTCGAGTATGTGTTCCTTGACGACAACAAGAAGTCGCCCGTCATTATTGCGAAGGATTTGAAAGATGAAGAGAAGACTCGCCTCGTTGCTGTATTGAAAGATCATAAGAAGGCTATTGCTTGGAAAATCTCGGATATTCGTGGAATTGATCCTCACTTCTGCACGCACAAAATTCTCATGGAGGACGACTTCAAGCCCACTATTCAAAGCCAACGAAGGGTGAATCCAAAAATCCATGAAGTCATCAAAACAGAGGTTATCAAACTTCTTGATGCGGGTATGATTTACCCTATTTCGGATTCCCCGTGGGTTAGTCCAATCCATTGTGTGCCCAAGAAGGGCGGAATAACCGTTGTTCCCAATGAACACAACGAGTTGATTCCCACTCGTCTCGTTACTGGGTGGAGAGTTTGTATAGACTACCGCAAACTCAATGATGCCACGAGAAAGGATCATTTCCCTCTACCTTTCATGGACCAAATGCTTGAACGATTAGCCGGTAATGAATATTACTGCTTTCTTGATGGTTTCTCGGGTTATTTTCAAATACCCATCGATCCCCAAGATCAAGAGAAGACTACATTCACTTGTCCCTACGGCACTTTCGCTTACAAACGAATGCCTTTTGGCTTATGTAATGCGCCCGGGACTTTCCAAAGGTGTATGTTAGCTATCTTCCATGACATGGTTGAACAAACCATGGAAGTCTTCATGGATGATTTCTCGGTCTTCGGGGATTCCTTCTCTGCTTGCCTTGCCAATTTAGAACGTATGCTAAAGCGGTGCGAAGACACTCGCCTTGTTCTAAATTGGGAAAAATGCCATTTCATGGTAAAAGAAGGCGTCGTGCTTGGACATAAGATTTCGAAAGCCGGTCTTGAAGTAGACCGTGCTAAAGTTGATGTTATAGCAAAGTTGCCTCCACCTTCCACTGTGAAGGGTGTGAGAAGTTTCTTGGGTCATGCGGGCTTCTACCGTTGATTCATCAAAGATTTTTCTCAAATCGCTCGCCCGATGACCCACCTCTTGGAAAAAGATACTCCATTTATCTTCTCCAAAGAGTGTCTTGAAGCCTTCAACTCGCTTAAGGATAAGCTAACTAAGGCACCCGTCTTGGTTACCCCTAATTGGGAGCTGCCCTTTGAGTTGATGTGCGATGCTAGCGATTTTGCTATTGGAGCGGTTCTTGGACAAAGAGTGAACAAACACTTCCAACCGATCCATTACGCTAGCAAGACAATGACTGGGGCACAATTGCATTATACGACAACCGAAAAAGAGCTTTTAGCTGTTGTCTATGCTTTTGAAAAATTCCGCCCCTATCTTGTCCTTTCCACCACCATTGTGTACACCGATCATTCCGCGTTGAAGTACTTGTTGACAAAGCAAGATTCCAAACCAAGACTTCTTCGCTGGGTTTTGCTGCTCCAGGAATTTAAAATCGACATCCGCGATAAAAAAGGAGCAGAAAACTTAGCCGCGGACCATCTTAGTAGACTTGAGGATCCATACCAAGGGGATCATCCGGCCAACGAAATCAATGATTCTTTTCCCTTGGAGACCTTAATGTCTATAAACTCGAAGCCGAATGAAACCCCGTGGTTTGCGGACTTTGCAAACTACTTGGCAGGTGGAATTCTCAAGGAAGGGTTGACGTCCCAGCAAAAGAAGAAGTTCTTTACCGACATCAAGACTTACTTTTGGGACGACCCTTACCTATTCAAACAATGTGCTGATCTGATAATTCGCCGATGTGTTGATGGACCGGCAGCGTCGGACATCCTTGATGCTTGCTACAAAGGACCCACCGGTGGTCACTTTGGTCCCAACTACACCGCTAAGAAAGTGTTTGATTCGGGATTTTATTGGCCCTCCATATATCGTGATGCTCACAATATGGTAAAGCGATGTGATGTTTGCCAAAAGCAAGGCAAAATCACACATAAAGACGAGATGCCTCAGAATTTCATTCAAGAGTGTGAAATTTTTGATGTTTGGGGTATCGACTTTATGGGGCCATTCCCTTCGTCTAAAGGAAACAAATACATCCTTGTAGCCGTTGACTACGTTTCAAAGTGGGTTGAAGCCAAAGCTTTGCCTACTAATGACGCAAGGGTGGTTTGTAACTTTTTAAAAGCTCTATTCGCTCGCTTCGGTGTGCCTCGTGCCATTATTAGTGATCATGGGACTCATTTCTGCAATGACCAATTTGCTCGAGTCATGGCTAAGTACGGTGTAAACCATCGTCTTTCCACAGCCTACCACCCACAAACTAATGGCCAGGCCGAAATATCCAACCGAGGACTGAAGCGAATTTTGGAAAGAACCGTGGGAGAGCATCGTGCCGCATGGGCTGATAAACTAGATGATGCTTTGTGGGCTTTCCGTACTGCTTACAAGACCCCGATCGGCTGTACGCCTTATCGTCTTGTGTACGGGAAAGCGTGCCACCTCCCCATTGAGTTGGAGCACAAGGCTTATTGGGCCTTGAAGTGGGCTAATTTTGATATAAACAAAGCCGGCGACCTACGCAAGATCCAACTCAATGAGCTGAATGAACTCCGTAATGAGGCTTATGAAAATTCTTTGATCTATAAGGCACGAACTAAGCTCATTCACGACTCCAAGATCAAAAACCGAGAGTTCCATGTTGGAG
Organism: Glebionis coronaria; assembly: GCA_025667525.1. Taxonomy (NCBI): domain Eukaryota; kingdom Viridiplantae; phylum Streptophyta; class Magnoliopsida; order Asterales; family Asteraceae; genus Glebionis; species Glebionis coronaria. The sequence goes on from CM046880.1 coordinate 228,841,105, forward strand.
ACAAAGTCTTACTTTTTAACTCTCGGTTGAAAATCTTTTCGGGCAAGCTCAAATCTCGTTGGTCCGGCCCATTCACCATCGCCCAAATTTTTCCATATGGTACTCTCGAGCTCGCTCAACCTAATGGTCCAAATTTTAAAGTGAATGGCCAACGAGTGAAGTTGTACTTTGGTGAGGACACCTCTCAGGAGGTGATTCCATCCCTCACCACGTTCCCCATGAACTAAATTTGGGTCGAGTCAGGCTCGTGACTCGGTTATCAAAAACACGCGCTCCTCGGGAGGCAGCCCGAGTATCTATCCCTTTAACCCCCTAAGTGTAGGGGAGGACCTATTTTGGTCATTTGTGTTTGTGTGGTGATGTGCTTACAGGGATTACTGCAATCTTGGAAACTTTACAGAACCGTGCTCCCGTGTTATCCGCAATCCGGTTCTATCTCTCAACTATCGTGATTCAATTTAGTCGTCTCTTCCTTAACTTGAGTTAACCAACGTGCACAATGTCATAAGTGTAGGGGAGACTTTTCCCACATGCTTAAACATTGAGGACAATGTTTATCTTAAGTGTAGGGGAGACTTCTATCGAAGTTTTAAGTGGACTTTTCCATGAAAATGCCTTCAATTAACCGGAAAATCCTATTTTTCAACATTTTTCAAATTTTTTATTAACTTTGGCCATTTAGTTGTAATTTTTAAAATTTTTATCGTTGCTTTCATATGTATATATCCCGCAATAAAGTCAAATTTTAATAAAGTGTTGTAGCTAGTTTAGAAGTCTTTGACATATTAGGCCAGTTGCGTTTATTTTGACTCAACCCGAATAGACTTATCCAAGTTTATTCTAGCTAGTATCCTTAACCATGTAGACCTTAATTGGTTTATTAGGCTAAGTGTCCACGAGTCTCATTACTTGAGATTTTAAATTGTGGAGGACGAGAAATGATAGAGTCAATTATAAGTCGGTATTCTTGCGCAAGCTCACTTGGTGTAATTATTTGCCTATTCTCCCATCACTTGCTAATAATTTATCTGCAATAAGTAAGATCTTACGATTTGAAAAGTTACTTAGCTTCTAGCCCAAGATCGTTTAAAAGTTGCTCGGTAATGACGAGAGTTCATAGCCAAGGCATAACTTATGAAGCGGGGCGCGAAGATTGGCGAGTCCGAAAAGGCCCTAACAAGGCATGAGGATTCAAATTTTATTGCTGAAGATCCAAAGTGATGTGAAAAGCATTATTCCCAAAATCAATATGAAGGATCAAGACTCACGACGAAAAGCAATCAACTCCCATAAAGATCATGGAGAAGTCTATCCGAAAAGACCCTAACAAGGTATGAGGATAAATAGATCCAAGTCCGAAAAGGAGGCGGATCGTTGTATCTCAAAATCCCAATTAGAGATTGAAGAAATAATCATGAAGTCGTGGTCAACAAAGTTGGAGTACCTCTCAAAATTCTCCAAGTGAAGAAACTCTATAAACGATGAGAAGGCCATTATCTCAAGAACGTCTCCGAAGATATGAAGTATGAAGTAAATGCCAAATATCGGCCCGAGAAAGGTCTCAAATCGCGAACCAAGTTATGCCAAGATATGAACTTTTTGATATCCCGAGAAGCAGTTTTAAGAGATTTTGTCCTTTAGCTAACTATTGATCAAATCGTCCTACTTTGCTTTCAGCCTTAATAAACTATCGAAATAAGTCCAAAAATGCATCTTCATGATCATTCTAAGACAAAAATAAAATATAAGAGATACAATTAGGAATAAGGGAGTTTAAGCATTTAATTAAGCCATGTGTGTAAGTGTTTGATTTACTAACTTATAATAACAATGATCTCGTTTTTAAGCTTAGTTTGGGGAACGTGAAACTTGAGGGTGATAAATCTTCGCAACACCAAAGCCCTAATGTAAGTCCTTGATTTCTTTACAAGTTATTTCCATTCTTTTGCTTACTTTAAAGTTTTAAGTTCTCTTAGTATTTTAATTGTTGTTTAGTAGAGTTTAAATAAGGCCAAGGTTGATTAATTATGAGAAAAATGTAAAATTGCTTTATCACTAAGCATTGCATGAGGGCATGGCAATGGTTAAGTGTAGGGGATTTGATAGGTGTGTAAACACCCATCCTTTTACCACTTAATTCTGGCTAAAACAAGACCAAAACACGTAATTAATATCATTTGTTTGGAATTATGCGTGGTTTTTGTGTTTATTGTGATTTCAGAGCTAACCGGATGAATATTAAAGAAAACATGGGATTGCACGGGTTTTATCAAGGAAAAAGACTCAAGATAAAGTCTATTGTCCAAGACGTGCAAAAGATTTGAAGTCATTAGGCCTATTCGAAGATTTATTGAAGAAAAGGACTAAAGACGGAAGATTTTCATAAGTCGAAGAAACTCGAGTCTATTTAACGACGAAATTAAAAGACGAGTTGGATTTAATCGACAACAAATCCCGAATCAGAATCGAAAACGTCAACTTTTCTGAAAAGACGAGAAGACAAGAAGAAGAGGAGAAAGCCCACTCACCAACCAACCACTAGGACTATATATAGTTTTTCCCTTCACACATTAGGGGGAGAGTTTTTATTTTTCCTTTTTCCAGGCTTTGTAGTTCGTCCCTTCACCAACTCCATTAGGGAGTTTGGTGATTTTCATCTTTTTCTTTTCATCTTGTAATCTTCAACCATTAACCTTGTTACTTTTTCAGTAATCAATCCATTCCATCTTACTATTTATTTTGTTCTTCATCATCATCTATTACAAGTTCTTGAGTTTTTATTTGATTTTAGTTTGATCTTAAAAAGTTGTTGATTTAGAGTTTTTGTTGGTGGGATTTGTTCCTTATGGTATGTTAATGATTTGTGTTTAATTTGGTGAAACTTTTTTGAGTATTTAAGTCGTTTTGGATTAAAAACCGTGTCCCCTGTTTTACTTGCTGCTGTATCTGTTCTTCGTTCCAGACTTTCCGAACAAGACACACATTCCGAATAGGCATATTGTGTTTCCCTTATTCGGAATCTTTCAATATTCCGAATAGGGGTGTTTTCATTTCTGTTACTCGGAACTTTCCAACATTCCGCATAGCAAATTTTCGTTTCCTTATTCGGAACATTTTCCGAATAGGCATTATATTCCGCATAGCAATTTTAATTTTTCCTTATTCGGAATATTTTCCGAATAGCCTTGTTTTTCCGAATAGCATAATATTCCGAGTAGGGGTTACTTTCCGCATAGACTAGTTTTTCCGAGTAGAGCATTTTATTCCGAATGATGTCATTTTTCCGAATGAAGCAAATGTTCCGCATAAGCCATCTTTCCGAATGGTCTCTACTTTCCGCATAAAGGGTTACTTTCCGCATAGACAATTTATTCCGAATGGCCTGTTATTCCGCATAGGACTTTTTCCGAATAGGGTATTTTTCTACTTTCTCGTTTAACTGTTGTTACTTACTGTTCTTGGCTTTAATCTTTATTCATTTACTTCACCTATTTAGAGTAGAAAACTAAATCCACTTTTTGTCACCAAGAACAAATCATTCTACTTTTAACTGAGATCAATTCGAGAGGATTCCGAGAATTCTGAACCTAGCAAAACCCTTGTATCATTCAACAAAGTTGACTTCACCAGTATTTGACACACTTGTTTCTTCAATCACTTGTGTATCCCCAGATGCTTTATCTTCGATAGAAGCCATCATATCAACTTGCACTTCTTCAGTCTTTTCTGACTTATCGCTTTGTGGTGATGGATCAGGAAACTGATTAGAAATTTCCTCCAACTTCTCATAGAAAGCACTCCAATTAGCTTGAGGTGGTGATTGAACTGATGGTTCTGGCTGATTTGCCAATGTTTCTGCAACTTGTGGCTCCTCTGGTTGATTTACCAATTTTTCTTGAACTTGTTCTTGAACTTGTGGTTCCTCTGGAGTAAGTTGTGGGTCTTGCTGTTGAATCTCCATGTCTGAAGGTTCATCCACACCAGTCTCTAAACCAGTTCCATCTTTAAAGTCCCCATGACATCTTCATCCAATTCAAAATTGATGTCATTTCCAGAGATCCTTGTTTGATTATCAGAAGAAGGTGGTTGTTCTTCATTAATCCTTCCCTGTTCTTCAATATTCCTCCCCTGTTTGGTTGCATTCAGTTGCCTTTTCTTGAGGTTCCTGAACCTTTGCTTCCTGATTGCAGATGTCTGAACAGATCTATATTGCCTCATCCAAGATGACACTTTGTTCCTTAACTTGAGTAGGCTAGTTTCCAATTCAGCAATTTTCTTGTCTTGAACAAGCTTATCTTTCTGCAATACTTGTACCTGTTGGGACAAACTTGTACACAAAGAAGTTAAATTTGCAACATCCACCACCTCTGGTGATTGTGCTTGTGGTGAACCACTAGAAGCAATAGAAGCAGCAGGTGTGTGGATCATCTCATCAGTGTTTGGTGGAACACCAACATTGTGAGAAGAAGATTGTGAATCTTCTAGAGAGTGGGAGCTCTGGTGAGAAGGAGTTTGCTGAGAAGCACTAGCATTGCTAGGTTCCTCACCTTCTTGATTGGCGGGTTGGGCTAACATATGAGCAAACAATGGTGTTACTGTTCCTGAGAAGGCATTGCCTTGTTTGTTCAAGAAAGAGAAAGTTCTCTTTGTGAATGAAGGAACATCCCATGTATCAGTTAATGCTGGTAGGTTAGGTATTTGGTCACTAACTAAAGCATGAATGAATCTAGGATACATTAAAAACTTCTTAGTCCCTTCCAAATTCCTAGTCATGCCTTCAAAAATTAATTTTGGAAAATTTAAAACCCTGTTATTTGCTAGACAAATACCAGCAGATGCCAATGCAGCAGGTATTTGATCAAAAGATGTACTTTTTGAACTTACACAATGAATAATAGCATGAAAAAGCAATTTCCATTAAGGTGAAAATAATGCTTTAAAGAAATTAAGACTTTCCCTACCACCGCCATAGCCCATGGCTGCAAGGCCATCATGAATCTCTGTATTATTAAGCATACTAAGTCCATTTTCATCATTAAGTCTCAAACTTTCTCTTAGCAGTACCTCAGTGACATATATATTCCTATGATTTACCTTAGCCTTAATGCAAGGTTGATCAAAACGAGTACCTAAAACAACAGTATCCCAAAATTGTTCAACAATGGGTATAGAGACAACTGGACTTACAGTGAGTGCGAGGCGAATATGACTTCGAGAAAGGAAACCAAGCATCTCATGGAAACCAAGTGAGTCATCATTCGTAGCAAGATTCGCAACTAAATTATGCTTAGAGATTACTTGTAAGGCAGCCATTAGTATTTTTGATGATCGAAAGATTAGAGAGAGGGTTATAGAATCAAGAGAGAAAAATAAAAGATTAGGTGAATCATTTGTGTAATTGAGGTAAGTATTTAAGTAAATAACAAACCCAAGCGCGAAGAAACCGCCAAATTTACAAAAGAGACCCTTAACGGTACAACGAACATGTAGCGATACGTGGAACATAAGCGGTACTTGGTTTTGTGTTAGCGGTACTTGGAGTGACAACGGTACCTCACAATTTTGACCAGTTCATGCTTTCCACTAGACATGTAACCTCTTTTATCTTTTACTATAAACCTGCAATAACATCAAAAACATAAAGCATAGACTATACAATAAAATTTATACAAAACTTGTACAACTATTTTTTTTTTGAACGGCAGTTTGGTGCAGCGGAGTATCTTGCGTGCCACCGAGGCACCAAGTCTCTCAACCCGAGTTCGAATCATCTCACGAAGAGAATATCAACCCCATGCTAGCCATCCAGTTTCCCATTAAGGGGCTTCAAGGCATTACGATGGGATTCAAACCCGGCTGCCAATTCTGGGAAAATCCCCCATATGGGGAATGACAGGAGTCGAACCCCTGACCTCCCCCACATGGAAACTATAACAAAATGCATCCATCCAACTGAGCTAGAGCTATTACCTCCCCTCAACATATGCAACATGTTATTGGTTGAGCATACTGATAGGTTTGAAAACACCCATCCTTTTACCACTTAATTCTGGCTAAAACGAGACCAAAACACGTATTTAATATCATTTGTTTGGAATTATGTGTGGTTTTTGTGTTTATTGTGTTTTCAGAGTCAACCGGATGAATATTGAAGAAAACATAGGATTGCACGGGTTTTATCGAGGAAAAAGACTCAAGACGAAGTCTATTGTCCAAGAGATGCAAAAGATTTGAAGTCATTGTGCCTATTTGAAGATTTATCGAAGAATAGAGCCAAAGATGGAAGATTCATATATGTCGAAGAACTCGAGTCTATTAAACAAAAGATTATAAGACGAGTTGGAATTATTCACCGACACTTCTCAAAATCCAAAGTCGGAAACGTTTATGTAAAGAAACGTGAAGACTAAAGAAGGAAGAAGAAAATAAGCCCATTCACAAAGCCCACAAGACTTGCCTATAAATAGGACTTTACTTCACAAATTTGACACACTTAGTTAGTCTTTTAGGTAGTTTGTAGTTCTTCATTTTCTCTCTAGTTTTAGAGAGAGAAAGTTCTAAACTTTCTCTCACTAGACTTCGTCTTTTTCTATTTCAAGATCAAACCTTTGTATTATTTTTCATTAATCAAGTTTAGTTTCAAGCTTTTAATCTTTAATCTCATCCTTCCTTTCTTTGATTTTGATTGATTTTGGTACAAATCTCGTATGATCCGCGTTGTTCATCAATGATTTTGTGCTTAAAAAGTTAATCTTTTTATGTTTCCTTAAGTTTCTACACAAATAATCTTTGAGATCCTTGTGCTTATTGGCTTATTTGTTAGTTTTGCTTATTTACTTTTTATAAGTTTTCTTAAAAAGTTTATCTTTTTATTATTTGATTTATAAGTTTGCTTATTTAAAGTTTGGAAAAGTTGATTTTAGTGCTTATTTGATCAGCTTGATATAGGATTCGTGCTAGTTTTGGAGGAGCTTATTCAATAGCTTATCTCCCTTGCTTTTATTTCGGATCAAAGTGTGTAATCGGAAAGGGTTATAAACCCCTTTCCGATCGGTACATTCCGAGCAGACAACCAACACCCTCATTCCGATCGTGTGATCAGAATAGGGTTTAGGATACTCTGATTGTGGCTAGTTTTTGAACATTACGATTATAGTTCATTTGAGTTTATTCCGATTTGAATTTAGTACTGTTATTCCGATTAGTGCATTTTTCTAATTATTCCGATGAGACTAAGTTTTTGAATATTCCGATCAGCATCATTTCATATTATTCCGATTACCCCCTTCTGTCTACATTCCGATCTAGGCTTCTTGTTAAACATTCCGACTGGAATGCTGTGTAACATTCCGATCAGTACTCGTTTCCCACATTCCGATCAGTGACTGTTTTTAAGATATTCCGACCTTACTTTCCTTTAGTATTTTCCGTCTAAGTTCATATTTTTACAAAGTTTTCCAAGAGTTAGTTTTTATTGAGTGTCCATTTATTTTTCTAATATAATCTTTAAGTTTTCAAACATTTATCTTTAAACTCGTCTTTTTAGTTTAATCTTTTGAAGTTTTAATTCCACTCTTCGAAACTTACTTATTTGTCATTAGTTTTAAATAGATAAACAAACCAGCAACTTTTTATTAACCAAGAACAAATCATTCCACTTAGAGCCGAGATCAATTCGAGGAGATACCAAGACTTTAATCCGAACCCACACAAAAGCCTTGTATCAAATGGCGCCGCTGCCGGCTCTTCTCGTTAAGATCAACAGTTTTTTGTGAGAACTTGGATTTTGGGATCCGTTCACCGTGAACGTTACTTTTTCATAAAAAAATTCAAAAACCCTAAAAAATATAAAATTTTCAAAAATCCTAAAAATTAAAAAACATAAAAACCAAAAATATTTTTCCTTTTTTTTTGCCTTGTTAGTTCTTTTGCAGGTGCATGCATACACGATCAACGTCTTATCAAGAGCCCGAGCCTCTCGAAGACCTAGACATGGCCGGTGTACAAAACAACAACAATAACCCACCTCAAAACAATAATAATAACAATAACAATCCACCTTTCAACAACAATAATAACAACAACAATGAGCCTCTACCGGATAATCGCCCGATGATTGAACTTCTGCAAGCACATGTAGATGGTAACAATGATCCAATTGTCATACCCGCGTTTGCAGCCAACAACTTTGAGCTCAAATCCGGTTTTATCCAGATGGTCTCTGCTCAACCATTCTTGGGGCGTACCATTGATGATCCACATGACCACATCAAGAGATTCTTGCAACTCACCAATACGGTCAAATTCAATGGTGTTCCACAAGAGGTAATCCGTTTACAACTTTTTCCCTTTTCTTTAGAGGGACAAGCCCGGCATTGGCTTGCTAAGGAACCGCCACAGAGTATTCTTTCGTGGACAGATTTGGAGACCAAGTTTATCAACTACTTTTTCCCACCCTCTCGTACTACCGCTTTGCGGAATGAAATTATCAATTTTGAACAAAAGTACGATGAGTCGTTTAGTGAATCTTGGGACCGTTTCAAAGACCTTTTGAGAAAATGCCCACAACATGGTTTTACCAAAGTGCACCAAATTAATACTTTTTATAATGGTTTAAACATGAATGACCAAGATTCGCTAAACAGTGCCTCGGGGGGTAATCTTTTGGCTAAGACTTCCAATGCTGCTTGGGATATCATTGAGAATAAGTCTCGGGTGCAAACCAAGAGTGTTCGGACCAATGTCGCGAGTGCTAGTACTAGTGACAGCGATAAGCGACTTGACAAAATCACTGCGCTTCTTGAATCGCTTGCTACCCAAACCGTCAGCAACACCAACAGCATCAACGCTAAAAACGCTAAAGACGCTCAAGTCAATGCTGTTAGCCAACCATGTGAGATATGCAGGGGTCCTCACTCTTACACCACTTGTACCGCCACCCAAGACTACCCTTCTGAGAACGTGAATGCAGCATACGGTACCTATCCTCAACCTGCTTATCAAGCTCGACCTCAAGGTGACCGCAACCTGCTTAGAAACCGCTCCAACAACTATCTCTCACCACTCGGTTTTACTCCTACCAACCCAAACCAACAACAAAACCTCAACCGCGCTCCTCAACAACAACAACAATCTCGTGGACCATACATACCACCTCACAAACAACAACATCCACCTCAAAGAAACAACCAAGTTTACCAGCAACCTGCTTATCAACCACCCGCATACAATGCTCCTCCCAACCAACCCATCGCTTTACACCAAGAAGTGGAAACCTACATGAGGACTAACGATGTGATCGTGGGAAATCTTCAACAAGAAGTGCGCAACTTGAAAGCAAACCTGGTGAAACAAGGGAACGATCTGAGAGCTGACATGAGAAACACTTTGGATAGTCAAACGAATGACTTAAAAAACATGATGGCTAGTTTCTTCCAAGGTAATCAACCCTCTTCTTTGGGTACTCTCCCGAGTAACACCGTTGCGAATCCAAGAGGGGAGATGAAAGCAATCACCACTCGCAGTGGCAAAGGTACCAAGGAACCCGAGCTTCCTATACCTCTACCGGTGGTTGTGACTAAGGAGAACGAGTCACCTGCTCCTATTCCTCATCCTTCAACTTCCCCAATTTCTCCGCCTCTTACTTCTACCCCTCCTCCACCCAAGGATGTGAGTGATCCTTCGATCCCAAAGCCTTCCTCTTCTTCCGATATACCTTATCCCTCAAGGTTGAGGAAAGAGAAGCTCAAAAGCAAGGATGATATTCAGGTTTCGAACTTTCTCAAAATGTTTAAACAATTGAATTTTAACATCTCCTTCGCTGAGGCTCTCACTCACATGCCTAAGTACGCGAAAATGTTCAAAGATCTTCTTAGCGACAAGGAGAAGCTTCTTGATATTGCTAACACCCAACTTAATGAGAATTGCTCTGCAGTGCTCTTAAGGAAATTGCCAACCAAGCTTGGTGATCCGGGTCGTTTCTTAATCCCTTGTAACTTCCCAGGAGTAGAGAATTGCATGGCCCTAGCCGATCTAGGTGCCAGTATTAATCTAATGCCTCTAAGCGTTTGGAAGCAATTATCTCTCCCTGAACTAGTCCCTACCAAAATGACTTTGGAATTAGCTAACCGTACGGTTGCTTATCCAGTGGGGATAGCCGAAGATGTCTTTGTAGGAGTCGACAAATTCACTTTTCCTGCCGATTTCGTCGTCGTCGACTACGAGATAGACCCTCGTGTGCCATTGATCGTTGGTCGTCCATTCCTGAGGACCGGTCGCACTCTCATCGATGTTGAAGCCGGTGAGTTTTATCATGAGAGTGGGTGACGATAAAATCGTCTTCAACATGGGAAAGTTGTCTAAACAACCTTATTCATACGAGAGTGTTAATTGTATTGACGTTCTGGATGAGGCTTGTGAAGAACACTTTATTGATGCTTGTAAAAATATTCCTACCTCTCTTCCCAATGTTGAGACCGTTTCCTCTATTGATTCATCACTGTCTTTATTTGGAGAAAGTGATTTCTTTTGGAAAGATCTTGAAGCCACCATGGGAGATGTGAACTTAGCAAATGACGATTCTCCCACCGATTGGGAAGACGAAATGCATTTCTTTGAAAACCTTCTCAAAGAAGACAATCTTTCTCCACCATCTCCCACGGTTATTGCTATCAATGCTCCGACTTTGAAAACGCCTCCCATCGAAAATCCTCCAGATTTAGAACTTAAGGAGTTGCCGCCCCATCTCGAGTACGTGTTCCTTGAAGAAAACAAGAAGTCGCCTGTCATCATCGCGAAGGACTTGAAAGAAGAAGAAAAATCTCGCCTCATCGCCGTGCTTAAAGATCATAAGAAGGCAATTGCTTGGAAAATTTCCGATATCCGCGGAATTGATCCAAACTTTTGTACTCACAAAATTCTCATGGAAGATGACTTTAAACCCGCAATCCAGAGCCAAAGAAGGGTTAATCCTAAAATTCATGACGTCATCAAACAAGAGGTTATCAAACTTCTAGATGCCGGCTTGATCTACCCTATTTTGGATTCGCCGTGGGTAAGTCCCGTCCATTGTGTGCCCAAGAAGGGCGGAATAACCGTTGTTTCCAATGAACACAACGAGTTGATTCCCACTCGTCTCGTTACTGGGTGGAGAGTTTGTATTGATTATCGCAAGCTCAATGATGCCACGAGAAAAGACCACTTTCCTCTTCCCTTCATGGATCAAATGCTCGAGCGTCTAGCTGGTAATGACTATTACTGCTTTTTAGACGGTTTCTCCGGGTATTTTCAAATTCCCATCGATCCCAAGGACCAAGAAAAGACCACATTCACTTGTCCCTATGGAACATTTGCTTACAAACGCATGCCTTTTGGTTTATGTAATGCTCCTGGGACGTTCCAAAGGTGTATGATGGCTATCTTCCATGACATGGTGGAAGACACTATGGAAGTATTCATGGATGATTTCTCGGTTTATGGCGATTCTTTCTCTGCTTGCCTTGCCAATTTAGAACGTATGCTGAAGCGGTGTGAAGACACTCGCCTTGTTCTTAATTGGGAAAAATGCCATTTCATGGTAAAAGAGGGCATCGTGCTTGGACACAAGATTTCCAACGCCGGTCTCAAAGTAGACCGTGCTAAAGTCGATGTTATCGCTAAGTTGCCTCCACCTTCAACAGTGAAGGGTGTGAGAAGTTTCCTTGGTCATGCGGGCTTCTACCGTCGATCCATCAAAGATTTTTCTCAAATCGCTCGCCCGATGACCCACCTCTTGGAAAAAGATACTCCTTTTATCTTTTCCAAAGAGTGTCTTGAAGCCTTCAACTCGCTTAAGGATAAGCTAACTAAGGCACCCGTTTTGGTTACCCCTAATTGGGAGCTTCCCTTTGAGTTGATGTGTGATGCTAGCGACTTTGCCATTGGTGCGGTTTTGGGCCAAAGAGTGAACAAACACTTCCAACCAATCCATTACGCTAGCAAGACAATGACTGGGGATCAATTGCATTACACGACAACCGAAAAAGAGCTTTTAGCTGTTGTCTATGCCTTTGAAAAGTTCCGCCCCTATCTTGTCCTTTCCACCACAATCGTTTACACCGATCATTCCGCGTTGAAGTACTTGTTGACTAAGCAAGATTCTAAACCAAGACTTCTTCGCTGGGTTTTGCTACTCTAAGAATTTAAAATCGAAATTCGCGATAAAAAAGGAGCTGAAAACCTAGCCGCGGATCATCTCAGTAGACTTGAGGATCCTTACCAAGGGGATCATCCGAACAAAGAAATCAATGATTCTTTTCCCTTGGAGACCTTAATGTCTATCAACTCGACTGCTGATGAAACCCCGTGGTTTGCGGACATTGCAAACTACTTGGCGGGTGGAATTCTCGTTGACGGGTTAACATCCCAGAAAAAGAAGAAGTTCTTTAACGACATTAAGACTTACTTTTGGGATGACCCGTATCTATTCAAGCAATGTGCTGACTTGATTATTCGCTGATGCGTTGATGGACCGGCAGCTTTAGAAATCCTTGACGCTTGCCACAAAGGACCCACCGGTGGTCACTTTGGTCCCAACTACACCGCCAAAAAAGTGTTTGAATCGGGATTTTATTGGCCCACCATCTACCGTGATGCTCACGAGATGGTTAAACATTGTGATGCTTGCCAAAAACAAGGCAAGATCACACATAAAGACGAGATGCCTCAGAATTTCATTCAAGAATGTGAAATCTTTGATGTTTGGGGTATCGACTTTATGGGGCCATTCCCTTCTTCTAAAGGAAACAAATACATCCTTGTAGCCGTTGACTACGTTTCAAAGTGGGTTGAAGCTAAAGCTTTACCCACTAATGACGCAAGGGTGGTTTGTAAATTTTTGAAATCGCTATTCGCTAGATTCGGTGTGCCTCATGCCATTATTAGTGATCGCGGGACTCATTTTTGCAATGACCAATTCGCAAGAGTCATGGCTAAGTATGGTGTAAATCATTGTCTTTCCACCGCCTACCACCCACAAACTAATGGCCAGGCTGAAATATCCAACCGAGGATTAAAGCGAATTCTTGAAAGAACCGTGGGAGAGCATCGTGCCTCATGGGCTGATAAACTTGATGATGCTTTGTGGGCTTTACGTACCACATACAAGACTCCGATTGGTTGTACACCATATCGTCTCGTGTACGGGAAAGCATGCCACCTCCCCATTGAGTTGGAGCACAAGGCTTATTGGGCCTTGAAGTGGGCTAATTTTGATATCAACAAAGCCGGTGACCTACGCAAGATCCAACTCAATGAGCTGAATGAACTCCGTAATGAGGCTTATGAAAATTCTTTAATCTATAAGGAGAAGACTAAGCTCATTCACGACTCTAAGATTAAGAACCGAGAGTTCCAAGTTGGAGAAAACGTTTTACTCTTTAACTCTCGGTTGAAAATCTTTTCGCGCAAGCTGAAATCTCGTTGGTCCGGCCCATTCACCATTGCCCAAATTTTTCCATATGGTACTCTCGAGCTCGCTCAACCTAATGGACCGAATTTTAAGGTGAATGGCCAACGAGTGAAGTTGTACTTTGGTGAGGACATATCTTAGGAGATGATTCCATCCCTCACCACGTTCCCCATGAACTAATTTTGGGTCGAGTCAGGCTCGTGACTCGGTTATCAAAAACAAGCGCTCCTCGGGAGGCAACCGAGTATCTATCCTTTTATGTTTTAACCTCCTAAGTGTAGGGGGACCTATATAGGTGTTTGTATTTGTGTGGTGATGTGATTACAGGGATAAATGCACTTTTGGAACCTTTGAAGAACCGTGCTCCCGTGTTATCCAAAATCCGGTTCTATCTCTCAACTATCGTGATTCAATTTTCTTCATACTCACATTTGAAATTGATCACTTTGGTCGTCTCTTCCTTAACTTGAGTTAACCAACGTGCACAATGTCATAAGTGTAGGGGAGACTTTTCCCACATGCTTAAACATTGAGGACAATGTTTATCTTAAGTGTAGGGGGACTTCTATCGAAGTTTTAAGTGGACTTTTCCATGAAAATGCCTTTATTTAACCGGAAAATCATCTTTTTCAACATTTTTCAAATTTTTAATTAACTTTGGCCATTTAGTCGTAATTTTTAAATTTTTATCGTTGCTTTCATATGTATATATTCCGCAATAAAGTCAAAAATATTAATAAAGTGGTGTAGCTAGTTTAGAAGTCTTTGACATATTAGGCCCGTTGCGATTATTTTGACTCAACCCGGATAGACATATCCAAGTTTATTCTAGCTAGTATCCTTAACCATGTAGACCTTAATGGGTTTATTAGGCTAAGTATCCACGAGTCTCATTACTTGAGATTTTAAATTGTGGAGAACGAGAAATGATAGAGTCAATTATAAGTCGGTATTCTGGCGCAAGCTCATTTGGTATAATTATCTGCCTATTCTCCCATCACTTGCTAATAATTATATGCAATAAGTAAGGTCGTACGATTTGAAAAGTTACTTAGCTTCTAGCCCAAGATCGTTTAAAAGTTGCTCGGTAATGATAAGAGTTCATAGCCAAGGCATAACTTATGAAGCGGGGCGCGAAGATTGGCGAGTCCGAAAAGGCCCTAACAAGGCATGAGGATTCAATTTTATTGCTGAAGATCCAAAGTGATGTGAAAAGCATTATTCCCAAAATCAATATGAAGGATCAAGACTCACGACGAAAAGCAATCAACTCCCATAAAGATCATGGAGAAGTCTATCCGAAAAGACCCTAACAAGGTATGAGGATAAATAGATCCAAGTCCGAAAAGGAGGCGGATCGTTGTATCTCAAAATCCCAATTAGAGATTGAAGAATAATCATGAAGTCGTGGTCAACAAAGTTGGAGTACCCCTCAAAAGTCTCCAAGTGAAGAAACTCTATTAACGATGAGAAGACCATTATCTCAAGAACGTCTCTCAAGATATGAAGTATGCAGTACATGCCAAATATCGGCCCGAGAAAGGTCTCAAATCGTGAACCGAGTTATGCCAAGATATGAACTTTTTGATATCCCGAGAAGCAGTTTTAAGAGATTTTGTCCTTTAGCTAACTATTGATCAAATCGTCCTACTTTGCTTTCAGCCTAAATAACTATCGAAATAAGTCCAAAAATGCATCTTCATGATCATTCTAAGACAAAAATAAAATATAAGAGATACACCTAGGAATAAGGGAGTTTAAGCATTTAATTAAGCCATGTGTGTAAGTGTTTGATTTGCTAACTTATAATAACAATGATCTCGTTTTTAAGCTTAGTTTGGGGAACCTGAAACTTGAGGGTGATGGATCGTCGCAGCACCGAAGCCCTAATGTAAGTCTTAGATCCCTTTGCAAGTTATTTCCACATAGCTATTTTCTATCCTTTTGTTTACTTTAAAGTTTTAATTTCTCTTAGTACTTTAATTTTTGTTTAATAGTATTTTAATAAGGCCAAGGTTGATTGATTATGAGAAAAGTGTAAACTTGCTTTATCGCTAAGCATTGCATGAGGGCATGGCAATGGTTAAGTGTAGGGGATTTGATAGGTGTGAAAACACCCATCCTTTTACCACTTAATTCTGGCTAAAACGAGACCAAAACACGTATTTAATATCATTTGTTTGGAATTATGCGTGGTTTTTGTGTTTATTGTGTTTTCAGAGTCAACCGGATGAATATTGAAGAAAACATGGGATTGCACGGGTTTTATCGAGGAAAAAGACTCAAGACGAAGTCTATTGTCCAAGAGATGCAAAATATTTGAAGTCATTGTGCCTATTTGAAGATTTATCGAAGAATAGAGCCAAAGATGGAAGATTCATATATGTCGAAGAACTCGAGTTTATTAAACAAAAGATTATAAGATGAGTTGGAATTATTAACCGACACTTCTCAAAATCCAAAGTCGGAAACGTTTATGTAAAGAAACGTGAAGACTAAAGAAGGAAGAAGAAAAGAAGCCCAAAACCAAGCCCATTCACAAAGCCCACAAGACTAGCCTATAAATAGGACTTTACTTCACAAGTTTGACACACTTAGTTAGTCTTTTAGGTAGTCTGTAGTTCTTCATTTTCGCTCTAGTTTTAGAGAGAGAAAGTTCTAAAGTTTCTCTCACTAGACTTCATCTTTTTCTATTTCAAGATCAAACCTTTGTATTATTTTTCATTAATCAAGTTTAGTTTCAAGCTTTTAATCTTTAATCTCATCCTTCCTTTCTTTGATTTTGATTGATTTTGGTACAAATCTCGTATGATCCGTGTTGTTCATCAATGATTTTGTGCTTAAAAAGTTAATCTTTTTATGTTTCCTTAAGTTTCTACACAAATAAGCTTTGAGATCCTTGTGCTTATTGGCTTATTTGTTAGTTTTGCTTATTTACTTTTTATAAGTTTTCTTAAAAACTTTATCTTTTTATTATTTGATTTATAAGTTTGCTTTAAAGTTTGGAAAAGTTGATTTTAGTGCTTATTTGATCAGCTTGATATAGGATTCGTGCTAGTTTTGGAGGAGCTTATTCAATAGCTTATCTCCCTTGCTTTTATTTCGGATCAAAGTGTGTAATCGAAAAGGGTTATAAACCCCTTTCCGATCGGTACATTCCGAGCAGACAACCAACACCCTCATTCTGATCGTGTGATCGGAATAGGGTTTAGGATATTCTGATTGTGGCTAGTTTTTGAACATTCCGATTATAGTTCATTTGAGTTTATTCCGATTTGAATTTAGTACTGTTATTTCGATTAGTGCATTTTTCTAATTATTCCGATGAGACTAAGTTTTTGAATATTCCGATCAGCATCATTTCATATTATTCCGATTACCCCCTTCTGTCTACATTCCGATCTAGGCTTCTTGTTAAACATTCCGACTGGAATGCTGTGTAACATTCCGATCAGTACTCGTTTCCCACATTCCGATCAGTGACTGTTTTTAAGATATTCCGACCTTACTTTCCTTTAGTATTTTCCGTCTAAGTTCATATTTTTACAAAGTTTTCCAAGAGTTAGTTTTTATTGAGTGTCCATTTATTTTTCTAATATAATCTTTAAGTTTTCAAACATTTATCTTTAAACTCGTCTTTTTAGTTTAATCATTTGAAGTTTTAATTCCACTCTTCGAAACTTACTTATTTGTCATTAGTTTTAAATAGATAAACAAACCAGCAACTTTTTATTAACCAAGAACAAATCATTCCACTTAGAGCCGAGATCAATTCGAGGAGATACCGAGACTTTAATCCGAACCCACACAAAAGCCTTGTATCACATACCAATGTGTGTCACCAGGAATTCGAATCTCTTTGCATCAAATGCCTTGGTCAACAAATCAGCTATATTGTTGTCTGTATGAATCTTCAAGACTTGAATAAGCTTTTTGTCATAAGCATCTCTTATATAGTGATGTCTTATTTCAATATGCTTAGTCTTGGAGTGAAATACTGGATTCTTGACAATGCATATAGTACTTTCATTATCAATGTAAATCTTGGTGTTCATGAAATTGAACCCAAAGTCCAACAATTGATTTTGAATCCAAAGTACTTGTCCACAGCAATGAGCAGCAGCTACATATTCAGCTGTAGAAGTAGCAACAATGGTTTGCTTCTTACACTGCCATGATATGAGTCTTCTGCCTAGGAATTGACAACCTCCTGTTGTGGATTTCCTATCATGATTTGCTCCAGTATAGTCACTATCTGAGTAAGCTTCCAATTCAAAGGTGGAGTCTCTAGGATACCATAATCCTAAATTAGGTTGACTTTTAAGATATTTAAAAATCTTCTTCACAGCATATAGATGTGACACCTTTGGATGAACTTGGAAACTTGAACATGCACACACAACAAACATTATATCTGGTCTTGAAGCAGTAAGATACATCAATGAACCAATCATTGACCTATAGAGATGAATGTCAACATCCTCTTCATGTTCATCTTTTGATAAAGATTTCTTAGCTTCAAAAGGTGTGCTTGTACTCCTTGTATCCATACATGAAAATTTCTTTAAGATTTCAGCAACATATTTATCTTGGCTGATAAATATTCCATCTTTCCTTTGTTTGACTTGTAGTCCCAAAAAGAAAGTTAGTTCTCCCATAGAACTCATTTGAAATCTTCCTTTCATCAAAGCTTCAAACTCTTCACACCATGTCTTCTTGGTAGAACCAAAAATGATGTCATCAACATAGACTTGAACTAGAATAATGTCTTTGGCATTTTTCTTGATGAACAGAGTTTTGTCAATGGTTCCTCTCCTATATCCATGTTCTAGCAGAAAGTTGGATAAAGTTGCATACCAGGCTCTTTGAGCTTGATGCAGACCATAAAGTGCTTTGATAACTTTGTAGACTCTATTGGGGAATTTAGGATCTACAAAACCTGGAGGTTGTGAGACATATACCTCCTCTGAAATAGTACCATATAGAAAGGCACTTTTCACATCCATTTGATAGACTATAAATCCCATATATGATGCAAAGGCCAAAAATAACCTAATGGCTTCTATCCTTGCCACTGGTGCAAAAACCTCATCATAGTCTATCCCTTCTTCCTGTCTGTAGCCTTGAGCAACAAGTCTTGCCTTGTTCCTCACAACAACCCCTCTTTCATCCTTCTTGTTCCTGAAGACCCATCTTATACCAATTACTCTTTTACCTGAGGGAAGATCCACAAGAATCCAAACCTTTTGTAGCTCAAATTATGTTAATTCTTCTTGCATGGCTTCCACCCAACTTTCTTCATCAAGAGCCTGCGAGATATTTTTGGGCTCTACTTGAGATAAGAAACAGGCAAACAAACAATGCTGAGTATCTTTATGATTTGTTCTCTGCTGTTGTTTGACATAACTCACTAGTGCATGAGTTTCAATATTGGTTTGCAGTTGTCTTCTGGTTTGTACAGCAGATTTTGGATCACCAATAATCTGAGTAGCAGGATGGTTGTTGTTGACTTTATGAGTGGGAATAGAACTGACTGGAATTTCAGTTTCCAAATTATTGAATTCAGTTACTGCACCCTGCTCATCATAGGAAGCTTTAGAGAAGATTCCTTCAGCTGGACTGGCATATAAGTCTTCATTGTCCAATGCTTGCAAAATCTCTTCTAGTGAGTCATCAGATCTAGCAGATTTTGACTTAGCAGTACTTGCAGATGAAGTACCGCTAGGTATAGTATGTACTACTGAGTGTTGTGACTCAAAAGATTCTTCTCCTGAATGCTTATTAGTAGATGTTGCATTCTTTTCTAGATCTTGAAGCCTCTAAAGCTCCTGGGACGCATGATCATCATTTGATGGCATGGTTTACTTCTTGGGAGTTGCAGACATGGGAGTAACAGTAGGCATATTTGACACACAGATGTGAACCTCTTCATCTGATGAAGAAACATCTTCTTGAGTACCTGCATTAGTTGCACTTGACTCCTCACCTGCATTGTTAGTTTGACAATCTTTTTGAAAAGAGTAGTAATCCATGGAGTTAGTTAGATAATCTAAATCAAACATCCAAGCATAACCTATTCCTGGAACATTAGGTTTATTTTCTAAGAAATTACCATGAGAATTTTCTTCAACTTTCTTAGTTACCAAATTGTAAACCCTATATGCTTTACTTTGTAATGAATATCCTACAAGATATCCTGGATCAGACTTTCCATCAAACTTTCCCAAATAATCAAGAGTATTTAGTATGGACACATGACACCCAAAAGGTTTTAAATGACTTATGTTAGGCTTTACATTATTCAAAAGTTCATAAGGTGTTTTGTTTTGAGGCTTAGTTACTAGGACTCTATTTAACACATAACATGCAGTATTGATTGCTTCAGCCCAAAAGGTATTTGGCAAAAGTGAATCAGCCAGCATAGTTCTAGCAGCCTCAATTAATGTCTTATTCTTCCTTTCAGCTACTCCATTATGTTGAGGAGTTCTAGGATTACTAAATTGCCTCTTAATTCCTTTAGACCTACAAAATTCATCAAAATCAGCATTCTTAAATTCTGTTCCATTATCAGTCCTAATGATTAAAACCTGTTTAGTGAACTGCTTTTCAACTAAAGTGATAAAATCCTTTAGTAATTCACTTATTTCACTTTTAAGGGCTAAAAAGAAAACCCAACTGAATCTACTATAATCATCAGTTATGACTAGACAAAAGGTCTTATGGCTAATGCTTCTTATAGAAATTGGACCAAATAAATCCATATGCAAGAGATGCAAAGGTTTTGTCACAGTATTTACAGTCTTGGTCTTACAAGAGGCTCTATGTTGTTTTCCTTTTTGACAAGCAGCACATGTGAAATTATTTTGAAAAGATTTGTTAGGTAGACCTCTAACCAAATTCCTTTTTACCAATCTATTAAGATTCTTAAAATTCACATGACCTAACCTTCTATGCCATAAATTTGACTCATCTAAAGAAGCCTTAGCTAGCAAACATGTAATACCACTTGTTGAAGTAATAGTATGAAGATTAAAGGTGTACATATTTTCTTGCCTGGGTACTTTAAGCAGTATTTGAGATTTCTTGGGCATCTCAAAGTCTTTGGACAACACCAAGCAGTCTTTGTCTGTGAATAGCACCTTGTTCTTCTTATCACACATTTGTGATACTAAAAAGAGATTGAACTCATTCAATTCTTTCACAAAGAAGACATCTTCAAATTCCAACTTTCCTGTGTTGATTTTCCCTTTGCCAGTGATTCTACCTTTGCTACCCCCAAAGGCTACTAGACCTCCTCTGAATTCTTCAAATTCAGCAAGAAAATCTTTGTTCCCTGTCATGTGTCTTGAGCATCCACTATCTACAATTCCTTTATCTTTTAATTCATCAATGAGATGCCCCTGCACACAAATAAAACTTGTTAGTTTTTAACAGGGACCCAAGCCAGATTTGGCTCGAATCTTGTGGGACCTACACATTTCAGAGTTTGTACTGAAGCATTCCCAGTAATGCTACTTTTACTCTTATACTTCATGGTTTCATTTATGTAGTCAAATTCATAGGGTGACTCTATGTGCTTTGACTTCTTTGACTTAAGTACTGCTTTAGCGGTACTTGCTTTAACACATGGTATATCTCTTTTAGGAACCCACATTTGTACTGGTTTGTTCTTGTCCTTACTTCTAGGTGCTTTAACTTTTTCAAAAACCTTCTTAGAAGTCTTGGAGAACATTGGTTTTACAGACTTTAAACCAACAGTACTTGAGTTTGGCCTAGCAGTACTTGTAGATTTAGGCTTGCCGGTACTTGGTTTACCAGACTTTAAGGATACAAGTCCTTGCTTCATAAGTACTGCCCTAGGAACAAAACTTTTGGTAGGATTACCTATAACATGTTCAACTACCCTTGTGTGATCAAACTTAGGTTTGTCATCTTTAAGTTTCTTTTTCCTATTACCCTGTGCATTTTTCCCATTACTGTTTTTCATGACCCTTTGTGTAGCCTTCTGTTTCACAATTTTATCTTCATGTAATGTACAGTCTTTGATAAAATGACTTAGACTACCACAAACATAACATCCTTTTCTTCTTAAAGAAGACCCAAAAGGTTGTTTTGACTTTACTTTTTCAAAACCTAGCCCAGCCCTTTTGTTTTTAGTATGTTTTTTATTGTTTTCCAATATCTTGCTAGGGGTTTTTACCTGCTTGGGAGCAGAACTGGTCTTAGATTCCTAAAAAACAAAGTTATTCATTAGAGGTGGATAAACAATATTCTTGGTCACATCAATAGTTTCTTGAGACACAGTACTAGAGTTAAAGACATTATTAATCTTAGGATCTTCTAACTCTATACTAGTATCATTACAAGGGGGCATGAAAATTCCAGATACTGATGGAGGAACTGCCTTCATTCCTTCTGCATATCTATCATTTTTAGGTGTATCATCTACCTCACCAGAACTATCAAAAATCCCTTTTGATAAGTCCTTGTTAGTTAAAGTTATCCCAGGTTGATCCTCAATATATCATAGGCCTGTTTTATCATAATACCCTATTTGTGAATTAATCAATTTTCCCAATCCCTTAGAGGATTGTTGCCATTGACTAATCACTTCCCTCTCTTTACAAAGACTGGTTTTTAAAGCTTCATTTTCTGTATCTGTTTTTAAGAGTTATCTTTCAAAAGCTTTTATTTCCACATCTTTTTCCCTCATTTGAAGAGTCAAAATCCTAATTTTCTCTTCATAGTTTTGTTGAGCCTTTTTGTACAAAACTATATTATCTTCTAGTTTAACAACACCCTGTTTGAAAGCCTCTACTTCTATAGTGCATGTGTTAACCTTTTGATACTGTTCCTCTAGTTCTACTTTTAGACTATTAAATTTAAGAATACAATCTTTAGAACAAGGGTGTACCTCAGTATCTTCATGAGAGAGAGCCATTAATCCAAGCTCTTCTTCTTCTTCTTCTTCTGCCCAATTCACCACTCCATCTATAGTAACCAATGCTTTGGTTCCTTTAGGACTCCTGTTGTTTCCTCTTGGAAAGCTTTCAGTTATTCTTGGACTGGATCTATAGCTGTTCTTGGACTTCAGATTGCTTGTCTCAGCTTTATCTCTATTGCATTCTCTTGAAAAGTGTCCATTCCTTCCACAGTTATAGCATTCAACTTTAGACTTGTCATATTCTAATGGCTCATTAGGATCAACAGTCATTTTTCTTCCAGTCTTCTTGAAGAACCTATTAGATCTTACTGACACCATAACAGCTTGCCATTTAAGATCCATCTCTTCAACATCAGCATCATCCATTTGGAACAAGTCATTGATAGTTAATCTTGGCTTGTTGTCTTGTCCAGCAAATAATGAGAAGGCATCATTGTCACTAAACAATGGTGAAGACCTTCCATGTGGATTTTGAGAGATCATAGGACTGCTTTCAATACTTTGTGGGTAAGTACTGCTTGTAAGTCCTCCAGCGGTATTTGTGAAGTAAATACCGCTGCTAGATCCACTAGCGGTATTTTGAAAGTAAGTACCGCTGTTCCCATATGACACAAAAGCCAAATTAGACTTTGAAGCAGTTGCTGTCTTTACTTCAGTGCCTTTCACATCCATCTCATATGCTCTAAGATTGTTGTAGAGATGATCAAACGAAATTATTTCCAAATCATCTCTTGTTATGAAGTGCATAGCCATTGCTTTCCACTCTGGTGGAACACTTCTTAAGAATTTTAGATTAGCTTCTTCATTAGGGATTACTTGTCCATAAACTACTAACTGAATAAGCAACTTGCTGAACCTTCCATATCCACCATGGATTCCCTCCATACTGGTAATTGAGAAGTTATCAAATTCTTGCTTAAGAACAATCTTCTTGATTTTCTTAGATTTGTCATTTCCTCCAAATCTAAGTTTTATAGCATCCCACATAGCTTTGGCATCTTTATAATGATGAAAGCTTGGTAGAATGTCTTCAGAAAGAGCCATAGCCAAAGCAGTTCTGGCTTTTCTTTCTCTGATCTCTGCTTGTATCTGCTCAGCAGTCACAGCAGGTAGAGCATAGCATGTACCGTCTAGCAACCAGTGTAACTTCTTTGGTGTGTTCCCATTCTTGATAACTTGCCACACAGTATGATTTGTGTGATTCAAGTAATGTTCCATCTGCATAGCCCAAGTCTCATAATTGTCACCTTTGAGAACTATGAGTTTAACAGCAGACAGAGTATGAGAAGGTGTTGGTGTAGAGGTAGCTACATCATTCACGACTTAAGCACCTTGTGCTAGTGCAGGATGCACAACTTGTGGTTGTCCTTATGGTAGAACAGGATCAGTGTTCTGAACATCATCCACGTGAGCAATAACACCATCTGGTTGAGACATTGAGATTTGGTATGTGTGGAGTGTATAGGTTCGTGTTCTTCTTTTTCCGAGTTTCTCAACAAGCTCTGATACCACTTGTTGATCCCTTTGGTTGGATCTATATTCTGTTAAGAATTAGTATAATAGTTTGTAATCAAACTAAAACACTTTAAGCACTCTTACTAAACATTAAATAAGTTATGCAGAATCTAACTTATAAAGCACAGAAGAACAGAATTACTTTTAACTATTCGATTCTCTTATTAATCGACTTGTATGAGGTACATGAAAGACATTGTACCTATGTTCCTTTTATAGAGTAAGGAACCCTAAAAACCTTAGAATATTCTATAAAGATAACTATATCACATACGATATATTATCAATATTCTAACTATTTAGGTATATCACATAAGATATACTCTAACTATAACTATGACATATCTTATACAAAGATATATTCGTCCTAATCATCATAGCAGTACTTACTTTATAAGTAGCAGAACTTACTATGTACCACGTTAACACTAATGGTACGTACATAACACTAACAGTACTTCGAATACACTAACGGTACTTGACACTTAACAAATAATTCCCAACAGTTTAAGTACACACAGAAATCTCCAAGCTGCGAGAATATCCTATGGGCTCCCATCCAAGCAAAGCTAAGTATTAATACCTGAGATTAAACATGTAAAATCGTCAACATAAAGTTGAATGATATTCATAGGTTTAGCAGTGAAGATGTGGAACACAAGCATTCATTTGTAAAACAAGTAAATAGAGAAAATGGTTATGATCATTAACCATACTCCGAAACCAGTATTATTGCTGTTTAGTTCATGAACCGAAGCTTAACTCAAAGTAAGTTCCTCTAGGGAGTATTCAGCCTAAATACTCAATTATAAACAAATGTAAGTGCGTCAAGGAAATCGGGACGGGGATTGTCAATCCCGATGGATTCACCCACAACATTCACGCTTAGCGCAAAGCATACGGGAAAATTAACGGTTCATGATCAAGAGAGGAAACTTAAGGCTATTAACTATAAGCAATAATATCAATGAAAACTATTGGAAAGCATACAAGTCTGAATAGCATATAAGTTCTAGATAGCATACAGCTTTTAAATGGATGTGTTCCACCATGTAAAACCTCACCCCGCGTTTAGAAACAATGTACAAGTAGTAAAAAGGGCTATGAACTCACCTTAGCTATGAGGTGAATCAATATGGAACTTGAGGGCTGAGTAGTAATCAAGCAATCAAGAAACTTTAATTCATCCAAGACCTACGATGACGGGGCGCGAAAACTTATAAGATACAAAAATAACGTTTAGAAAACGCTTTGGTTACTATTAGTACATAAACCATCTTATAACTCACAAGGCATTGCAACCTATTGACTCGAATCAATTTTGACTTAAAAACACTACTTACCAACTGTATGATCATGTTTATAAACATTAACAATGCTCATCAAACCCATAAGTAGCAAACACTTGTACACTTTGAGACAAAAATTAACGTTAACAAATTGGCTGCACTAAATTTTCAGAAACATGCTGTAAAGATTGTATTATATCTAGAGTTATATAATAGCTATAAACACGAACTTTATGGACCTGGAAAGATAAAATTATTACCTTTTCAAATCTTTAAGAAACACTATCAAAGCTATTACCAATCAACGGGAAATGCAATTTTAGTGCACACTACTCAGATTTGACCTTTTCGACAAAAATTTTCATAAAACCATTTTGACCATCATTTACATTCCGTAAAAGATTTTAACTTGAAACCAATTGGAAATGTTCACATTTGACCTATGCTACTGTAAAAGTCATAAAAATACCCACTTTGGATTTTTATGCTTTGACCCCAAACACAAATTTGGCGCACATGTCGGTATTGACTAGTTTTGATAAAAAGACCATATTTTACTCATCCGGACACTTCCAAAAACCACCAACTCACAAATTGTACTACACAACCAAGGCTATCCAAAAATCAAGAAAGTTGCAGGTCTTATTTGCAGAAAAATTTCATGAATGGCTGTAGAAATCTGCTATCATTCTTAACCTTATTTTTTACGCTAAAATTTACTTCTAACATCACCTAAACACTTGCACACCCTAAGCAATGCCTCTAAAAGTACACAAGACCTATCATGATCATAATACCACCTTGACATCAGTAGCATATGGTCTAAATACAAAAACCCCAATTTCATAATCAAAGTATTTAATCAAATAGAAATCAAAGCAATACAATGGTGCCAAGAGTACCTTAGTACAAGTGTGACGGATATGAGAACCAGGCTGTAAATGGCAATGGGAAATACTCCAAGATACACGCGACCTATAAGAGTGATTACGACCCTTAAGTATGCATTTTATAAAAATATAAAACAATTGTATCAAAATATTTTGTAAAAATGTAATATGTATATAACTTGCACAACCAACCGAGTTTAAGTGTGGTCATGACCTTCATGACATACAACCTGTATAAAAATGAATAAAACGATAGCCTAAGGTCTCAAATCAAGTAACCCAAGTGATTTGCACCTAAAAACACCAACAATTTATTTAACCGTATGCGTAAAGTCATATTTTCTGGTATAGCTGTTTTGTAAAGGGCATAGCTCCCAATCCATAAGTCTAATGACTATGAGATTTTCACCACTGGAACGGGTAACTCACGAGGTTTCCAGAATGTCCAACCATTCGATCTAAGAGTTTACAGAACTTTTTAAAAGTCCAAAACACTAACAGCTACCCCGTAAGCACTTAATGGTCAAACTGCACTAGTCAAACTTGGGAAAAAAATAACCCGTTAACCTATAAAGTTTAAAGGTATGAGATTTCCACCATTGGAAAGCCTCAAGACTCTACCTTCGACCCCTACCAACCATGATTAAATAGCTACTACCAATTACCGGGAAAGTTACATTCTTTGAAGGTTACAAAATCAGAATTTAGGTTTTCAAACTCGGGTTTACCGTTTTAGCCATAAAAACCATTTGGTGATAGCTATCGACGCGAGGTCAGCGGTGTTCGTTAGATTACAATGTATACTAAATCACAAGGTCTTATAATGTCAAATATATGGTCCATGACCTGTAGAAAATAGCTATACAATTCTGTTGGGTCAGATTGGGTTCACAGCCGTAAATCGACCATAACTCACTCATCCGGAGGAGTTAGTCGCCCATACAACTCGCTAATAACATGTAAAAAGGTCAATGAATCCATCTAAGCTATAGAAACACAACATACAGTTGGAAAATATGTGTGTTTTGGGCTCACAAACCTGCTGTCCGAATTTTGCTATTAAAATCTTAATTTGATCATAACTTCCTCATCCGGGGGAGTTGTGTGCCTATCCAACTCGCCACTAATATGTAAAAGGCCTAAAGAATCATTTAAGCTATAAAAAGTGCAGGTAACAATGAAAAATATGGGAGTTTTAGACTGATATACCTGCTATCCGAATTTGGGCACTATGAAAACTACTCAAAACAACTTCAATCCTACCTATAACAATCAAAATCCTCAACACATTAACCAAAACTCATCAAGGCACTTTTAATCATTAACATGCATGGTGAAATCAATACTTGGCCAAAACAAAAAATTATAACAAGGGTCCTAACAAAAATTATCAATGCCTAAACCCTAATAACACAATACAAACCTATTGGAATGATCAAAATCCCAAAAGCTCTAATTCTCATAATTCTTGATTTCATTAAACTCCATTGCATGAAGGACTTTAAGTGGGTTTAGGGTTAGAAGCAAACAAGGATTAATTTGGTGATGTTCAATTGTGTTATAACTGAATTTTTGATGGTGGTGGAGGTGTTTTTGGTGGTTGTTTTGTCGATCAAGAAAGAATAGAGAGGATTTGTATTTTTGGAGAAAAAAAATATGACTGTTGTGTGTTATGGGGTGTTGTTCGATGGGCAGAGAAAAAAAAGAGAGTGGGCTTTGACCCACTAATAACTCTTATTGGTCTGACTAAAGCCCAATGTTAAAATGCATCTAATCCTAGTTCTAGCCCGACTTAATTCTTAAAAACTCTAGTCGTTCTGACTCGGTGCAAATTATAATACGATATCAAAATATTTATAGAAACATAGTATTTTGACTTCATAAAGTCGAAATATTTATCCATCAGTTCTCATTCCGTCGATTCGGGTAAACTTTTTGTAAAACGCACGCGAGTGCTTTCAAATCAAAAATTTTGATTTAAATAAATACGGAAAAATAAAATAAAATTTTTATAATTCCGAATAAAGTATTATCAATTATAGAAAAATAATTAAAATATAATTTATTTAAAATAATCGAGATCTCAGGATTTGCGTATGAAAATACAAGAAAAGGTAATCTGATGCAAATTTAAGAAGTATGAATAAAAGAATAAATTAATTACCGCGAAAATATGAGTTCTCACACTTTCACTTCGATTATAATATTTAACTTGCGTGCTCGTGTTTTTAATCCCGTCATATCTTTATTTATTTTTCCCTGAATAAAATAATATATACGTGATACATATGTAGTTAAAGTTAGTTATTATTCTGAATAAAATAAATTACATAACATTCTAAATAAAAATGGGACGCGTGAAATTTATACGTGTGGGTTTAAAACCATATACGTAATATTTTCTGAACCCCATAATTATTTTCTGAATAATTATTTTATTGTAGTATTTAAATAAAGTGAGACTACGTATTTACTGTTTACGTTTAATTAAGGTTAAAGCTGAGACTACGCGTATTTAATATTCGAGGATTTTAAATACGGGTTTTACATTATACTTGCATGTAAAACGCAATATATTAAGTATCGAAATCTCTTATTTATAATACAAAGTGGCATTATAATAACGGATTGAATATGTATATTTAGGTCATTATCAAATCTAAAGCGACTTTTCCATGACTCATAGTGCTCTTTGATAAGCATAGGTGGATGGGTATCGGTACCCGAAATGATTGATAAATCTGAAAGATACGGCATCGAGGAATATGGAGTCATCTTGTATCACTCTAACGAAGGATTACCTTGTTGATCGGGCAATGAAATTAAGTAATTGTGTTTGTGAGAAAAGAACAAAACGGGATTTTAAATTCGTGGTAAAACCGAAAAACAAATTTGCGGGATTTTACAAACCAACGAAAAACCGTAAAAATTCTTAAAACCTTGTTTGTTGATGTAGATTATGAATGAAAAATCCTCTAAGTTTGCCTTGAGTTAAACCGAGTCAAATTGTAACTTAACTTTCCTAAATTCCAAAAATATTGAAATTTTCAAAAAATCCTAAGTCTTGTTATCCCGGTTCTAAGAAAGTGAACACTATTTCAGTACTAGTAAGATGCACCAATCCGGTAGTCGAGAGTACACCAATCCGGTAGTGTAAAGTTCACCAATACAGTAGTAGAGAAGTTCACTATCCCGGTACTTTTATGAGATCACCAACCCGGTACTTATCTAAGATCACGAACTCGGTACTTATAAAAGATCACGAACCCGGTACTTATATAACTTCACTATTCCGGTACCTAAGAGAAGCACACTATCCCGGTAATTCTAACAAACCATTATTCCAGTATTCGCACAAATCAGCATTTCGATAGTTCGTAGAAACACTATTCTGGTAGTTGAGAAAAGTCACTATTCTGATACTCTAGAAAAGTAACTATTCCAATATTCGACAAAGTTCACTATTCCGGTATTTCAGGGTTTATAGTATGCCAGTATTTAAAGCTAAAATCCCATAAAATACCAAAAAATGCAATCTTCGAAAAGGCAACGTTTTTGATGATTTCCAACGAAACGACTTGTACTTCTAAGTGTTATAACCTCTATAGAATCATAAAAATGCAAACTTTTCGAATTTTTAGCCAAAAAATTTAAATCAAGATTTTTACTTGATTTAAAATATTTTACCAAAAATCAAACCAAATAAGGAAAATTTTGTGTTTTTAGCTTCAAAATGAAAACCAAATAAATACTAGAGGATAGATCTTGATTTGTTTGAAGTTTTAATCCTAAAAAAAATAAAAAATTGGAACAAATCTATATATGAATATATAGCGTCGAACACAAAACCTACAAACACAAAAAACTTGATTTCATCCCATGGCTCTTGTAACAAATTGTAGAATATTGGTAATCCTAAATCTAGAGAGAGGTGATGGTTTCCATAGAGGGAAAGTTAGAAAGAGAAGTGAGAGAAATATGTATGAAATATATGATGTAAGATGAACCAACCAACATCCTCTCCATCAAAGCAGAGGGTATTTATACCTAAGACCATAAGATGGGCTTGGGCCTCCGGTACATGACATTCCATGGATCGGGTTTGCTTAGTGTTTAACAATTAACTAAACTACGAGCTATTAACTATATTGTTAGAGTGACCGAGTCTTATAACTAGGAAAAACGTATTTCCAACAAGATACATATATAGGGTGCACATAGAGGGTAAAAAATGATCAAAAGAATACTTCGATTAAATCATGCATGATTAAGTAAAAAAACTTATCTACGTCATTTACGGCTTTAAATGAAATGAACGTTTAATGAATACATGACCCATTCGGTAAAAGTCCGTTTATGTTTTTTGGATTTACTAAATATATGAACGTGAACAATATTTAACGCTTGTTTAGTTAAATGAGCGAAGATAAACAAAAAGACTTCTCTATTCATTTATGTTCACGAGGCTCCGATTATGCATTCAATAACATTTATTTATTTATGTACGTATATCATATCTTTATAATCTTATATATAAGTTACTTAAACAAAACAATATTTATAGATCATAACATTACATATATCTATGTAAATTTTGTTTCTTTTAGAAGATTATATATGCTTTTCAAAAATCTATATTCATATCTATATCATATTATAAATCATTTGAGACATTCTAATATTAGCAAAATTTGAAAAAAAAGACTTTTAAAATTGCCTTCTATGAAAATCTCCATCTTGGAACAATATGTACAATATTAACTATCATATCTTTTGTAGCAACATATTAAAAAATCATATTTATCTTTAAATTGAGATAACTTATTTATTTATTTATTTTAATCAATAATCTAATTTTATCATAATTTTTAAATTTTTTCTCTTTAATTCGACATACATTATGATATCTTTATATTAATTTTTAGTTTTTCTTATTTTTAGTAGTTTAATTTTATTTTGATTCAATTTATTTACAACTTTAACTTTAACTTGAATAAAAATTTAATGCGCAAAAACGTAACATTTGTTCGTCTAAAAAATCGTTATCGGACTACATAGACGGGTACCATGCTAAATCTATACTACATTATAAAAGGTGTATTCCTTTGGTTAAAAGTTGAAAATGTTGAATGGTTGAAAAATATGGGTCCCACTAATTTATACTACATTTATAATTCAAACATCTTAATTCATATATAAACTATATTATGTGAACACACTAAAGTCATTTGGAGATGAATTATTGACGTGCAAAGAAAATAAATAAACATATGAAGTTATGAACGATGCCATTTTTCAATTCTTTGAAACCCGGTTTTTAAATCGACCTGGTCGAGTCATCGGGTAAACTCGGATTAATCCGATTTTCTAAATTATTTACCAACTAATATAATATGTAGAGTTTACGTAACGAGTAACGTGTATGATTAGTTAGCTCATGAATTCTGATGTAATGTTTTACTTTCAGCTTTATTAAAAGTTTTTATAGGCTTTTTGATACACGTTTATTTAATATTTTATCTAGCATTAAATTGTCATATATTAAAACATTCTATAATTTCAGTTTGATCTTTTCATGCTTTATATTGAACGTACACGAAACACTTACCACAATATCGCATATTGTAAATTATTTGCCACTAACCAAATTCCGCCGCTATGCGCGGGTACTTGTATAGTAAAATATATAAAAGATTATATCTCATGGACAGTTGGACGTGATATCTTTGTAAGTGGCCCGTTAGAAGAGACAAGGCCCATTAGAAAGAGAAAAAAGAAACCGTAAAACGAATACCCCAAACATCCCCAAAGATGAAAAACCTTCTTCCCCAAAAGCATAACCAAAAAACAGCCCTAGTTCCATTATCAGTACACAGAGGTGGCTCAAGGGGTGTGCAAGTGGTGCTATCGCACAGGGCCTTCACTTGAAAAGGGCCTCATTTTCCTGAGTTTATATATAAATACGTTATTTGTTAAACATATATAAGTCATATAATTCAAGTTTACATGTTATTTTTTTTAAATTTATAAGTATAAAGGGGCCTCATTGTGGTTATCGCCTAGGGCCTCTGAGAACTATGGGACGGCCCTGTCAGTACATGATCGGTCTCTTTAATTTTAATTCTCCCAATATATTTCACTTGAATTTATCAGGTACGTTTTTTTTATTATATTTATTTTCTGTAATTATTTCCGTAAATTTGAACTGGTTGGCGATCAATCTCTACTGTAGTAAGTATTTAGCATTGTATAATGATTTATTAGGTTGTTGCTCAGAATTACATATTTTCAACTTATCACAGTTTTCTTTAGTTTTCCGTGTTAAATATGCCAACTTCCGCAATAGTACACACAAATAGGAATATCGTGAAAAAAATTAGATTGACGCGTGATGCACGCTAATGCAATTTCTGTTAAGCTAGATACATTTCGAGCTTTGAACTAGTGATCCTATATAAAAAGGGACACACACTTTGCCAGTGACGAAGCCAGGATTTTATATACGGGTGGGCCAAATATCAACGTGTCGTCGTGATAAAATGATATTAATTGTGGTTTTCTATTTCAAATACATGGATCCTACACAAGATTATGTTATGTGTCTAAGTTACGTAGGGGTCTTAAATGTCATTTGCATAAGTTCGAGGTCTATTATGTAATTTTCTATCTTAAACATCCTTATAAACAATTGAAGTAGCAGATAATAGGAAGGAATGAAAAATGGTAAATCTTCTTCTTCTCTGATTGTCTCTTTCAGTGATTCACTGTTTTGTATCACACATTTACCGATCCTCATCGAAAGCTATTCTTAATCCCTAGCTTTCCTCGTTGATTGGAGGATTGGTTAACCACTGAGCTTTTGCTTGGTCTTAATCGAATCCGAATCATATCAGATTACATAAAATAAGATTTTGATCTAAAAATGGTTTTAAAATGTAACAAAATATACTTTCATTTTACTTGGACCATCTAACGAGTGATAACATCTTTACATACTTTCAAGTTCATATAAATTAACTTTTGTGCTACAATCAAAATTATATTACATACATTTGTCTGGCCTCTTGTGTTTTATCCTCATATCTCAATAAGGTGGGCCAATTTATCTATTAACATACCAATTCTTAATCAATTGTATATATGTGTAGTAACTCCTAAAATCTTGGGGTGGGGTTTGGCCAACCCAAGTTTATAAGTGGCTCCGTCCCTGCACTTTGCATGTCATATCATCGTACCTTTATATGCTGGAACATAGTATGTATGCCTTAATCTCACTAGTAACGGGCAATATTATAGATGCGCTATGTGAAGCTAACATAAAATAGTGCATGCATATTGCTAAATCACCTAATTGGATTCGATTTCATGTTTTGGGAATTATTATGTTCATTTGGATTGGAAGTTTTTATTTCTGGCATATATTACTACTTGATCTATATAAGTGTCAATATCACCTTATTACCAAATTTTATTCTACTATTCTTATGTTGCTGGATTCATCAGTCTAGCTTTTGGCAATATGGAAGATAACAGGCGATCCTTTAAAAGACGCTCTAATTCATTTTCTGATTTGGTTGGTGGTAATAAAAGAGGAAATATGGCGATCAGTTATCAGAAAACTCGCAGGCTTCAGAAACAGTCTACCGAATACTATGTCACTCTAGAAAGATTGGTAGTGTAATCGGCAAAGGGGGTGGGATAGTGCAGGGCTTGCGGGAAGAGACTCAAGCTAGGATCACAGTTGCCGACTCAGTTCCTGGTTCAGAAGAGAGGGTAATTTTAGTGTATAGTTTTTCAGCAAAAAACCCAGTAACACAGGGTACTGATATGGAGCTACAATGTGCTGCCCAAGATGCTTTATTGAAAGTTCATGA
Organism: Glebionis coronaria; assembly: GCA_025667525.1. Lineage (NCBI taxonomy): Eukaryota > Viridiplantae > Streptophyta > Magnoliopsida > Asterales > Asteraceae > Glebionis > Glebionis coronaria. The sequence goes on from CM046880.1 coordinate 228,875,064, forward strand.
TAGGATTGTTGGCGAAGACGTAGTCAGTGGAACCGGTTATGAGACTCTGGTCACTGCACGCCTGCTTGTTCCAAACAACGCGGTTGGGTGCCTTCTGGGCAAGAATGGAGATGTCATTAAGAGATTGCGGAGTCAAACTCGTGCAAGCATACGCGTATTGCCTGCTGATCAGCTTCCTGTTTGTGCTATGAGTACTGACGAGTTGGTGCAGGTAATGCTTTCAGCTCTTGAATATTTAATTTAAAGTGGCTGTTACCGTTGTGACGTGTATACTTTGCAAATGTATCTGATTCCGTGATTGTGGCAGATATCAGCTAAACCAGCTATTGCAAAGAGGGCAATCTATGAAGTTTCTACTTTGTTGCATCAAAATCCACACAAGGACAAACCTCCTTCTGGATTTCCCATCCATCCTCCTATGTCATATCTACCTCCTGCTTTAAATCCAATGTGGCCTGAACGCGGCTCAAGTGCCCGTGGTGGACGGAGGAAGGAATTTGAGCACTCGAGATTTGGCCCTGCTGATTTTGATGGTGATCGTGTTGTATCACATGGCGGGGAGGCCCCAGCTGAGTTTTCAATGAAGATTCTTTGCCCTGCTGCCAATATCGGAGGGGTGATTGGAAAGGGGGGTTCCAATGTAAGGAAAGTGCAGCAAGAAACTGGCACTGATATACATGTTGATGATGTATCAGGAGACTCAGACGAACGTGTGATTCATGTTTCAGCGATCGAGGTCAGTGACTTTCTTATAATTAGTCGCTGTTCACCTGGTTTGAACCACTGATGTGATTTTAACTGTCTTCAGGCTCCACGGAACCCAAGATCAAAAACGATTGACGCAATCCTTCTTTTACAAGATAAAATGAGCAATGTGTCTGACAAGGAACCATTACTACTAGACTACTTATTCCATCTAGCAAAGTTGGTTGCATTATTGGACAAGGTGGTCAGATAATTAACAAAATGAGATCGAGAACAAAAGCAGATATCCGGGTGTACTCTAAAGAAGAAAAGCCCAAGTGTGCTGGTCAAGGTGAAGAGCTTGTGCAGGTGAAAATCTCATTATACTATTTTCATTTTGATTTTCTCGATGTACAGTAGTAATCTTGGGTGACGGAGTGACAATTCTGATGTGTTGTATCTGGAGGTTATGGTGCTGCTAAAGATGCAATAGGTGAGATTGCATCAAGATATAGAGAAAGATGTCTTGGAGAGGCAAAATCTGGATTAGAACCTGCTTCACCATTTCCTTCTCGAGGAAATTTACCTACTGAACGGCCATCTATTTCTGCTTTTGCACGAGGGGGGCTCTCAGGTGGCTATGAACCATTTCAGGTTAGTTGATTATATGCAGCGAGTCATACCAAAAGTAAATTACTACCACAGATGTTGGATGCGATATATAAATTAACTTTGAAATCTCAGCTAGGCAGAGGCAGTTATTAGAGGAATGGTACTAGCTAAATCTGCTCACATAGTTATTATTCAACTAGAAGTAGAAAATAGGCTGAAATTATCTTGTAGGTTCACATATCACTTGGACTTGTCCATGAATCTGATTCAGATCAGACCCACTAATGATTTGCTGATTCCCCACTCAACTGATCGAAACAGATGGATCATCACCCAGTTGACCTTATTTTTGCGTTTGAATAAGCTTTTGACTAAGGCTATGTTTGACGCGTAAGCATATCAGAGCTTATCATAGCATGAGCTTATTGTTTTATAAAAATAAGCTACTATTAAAAATAAGTCTCGTTTGGCTGACAGAGCTTGAAGGAGCTTGTTAAAAAAATAAGCTCCTAAATGGCATGCTAGTTAAAGTAACATGTAAAAATAAGCTCAAGCTACATGCTCCAGCATCTAGCTCCAGCAACCCGCTCCAGCTCCTAAGAATGCCAAACATACCCTAACTGTGCTCCCTTTTGGTCCTTCCACCCATGCGCCCAGCCCCAGCACTCTAGACTCTTGATTTCATGAATATTCACTTTGGAAAAGTTGTCATGTGCATGCCACATCCTAGAGAAATATGCTGTTCTAAAACAAGTCACTTGCTCACTTGTGTAATTGATTTTTTTAGAAAGCTGTATGTCTACATAATTTATGGCTCTTAAAGTGCCATAATTTATGTCTACATACTTGTAATGGAAACTTCATTGCCATACAAAGTTTCCACAATATAAAAAGTCTTAACTTTTTTTTTTTTTTTCTCCTTGTTACACGCTGGATATGCTTGCGTATGCTTTCTATCCTTGGTTATGTGAAGAAGACATGAAGTCGTTGGGCTTGAAACGAACTAGGATTCATATCTTATGTTTTTCTATATTACTTTATGTTTTTTCTTCACTAGTTCCACCTAGTAGTGGCTTGTCACTATATGTTAGGTTTTGGTTGTCGCACTTGATGTGCGTGGTTGTAGCTCATGTAACGGGCTGTGATGTAGGAAATCACCTGCATCCATTGTATTTCAACGTTTTTTGGTGTAATATATTTTACCGGGGTTGAGCCCTTTTACCCAAAAAAAAAAAAAAAAAATAAAAAAAAAAAAAAAATAAAAAAATTTGACAATAAAAACCACTCATGTTTCATAGTAAATGCTTTCATAAATAGAATCAAATATAATCTAACTTTTATCAGTATTTTAATTAGTTAATATTAAAAAATATTTTGTAGGAGGGGGCGGAGGGAGGTTATAGTGATGGGTGGGTGTTTAAGGTGAGAAATAAAGGTTTAGTTGGGTTAATAGAGTCAATCTAGACATGTTAGGGATCAACACAAGTATCGAACTATCGATCCACCTAAATGGGTTGGGCCGTTTGACCACTGACTGGATCAATGTATCAAGTCTCTTGACCCGTTAGGTCATATAAGCAGACCAGATGGATTTGTTCAAGAAGAGACTCATTGACATGCTTATACTAGCTCAAAATGTCACTACTCATTTATCATTTCCCAATCTTGTTAATAATTGACAGGCTAAGGGCTTGTTTGTTATTTTTTTTAAAGTTATGTTTAACTAAGAGATGACTTTATGCAGACAGCCTCAGTTTTATTACTTAATATTTTAAGTCATCTTTCTCAACCAAGTCACAAACAAACATTTTTCATATGACTTAATAAATTCAGTTTCTTTCCTATTAAGTCAATTAAGTCATTATCAAACACCACCTAAGAGGCTGATAAGGTAACTTCAAGTGCTAAAGTAAGTTGTTAATGTGCTGTAGTCTGCTTGTAAAGACAGGGTTGATTTAGATTTTGAGATATTCCAGCCAGATGGATTGCATTTTTTTTCACGTGTTCTTCTAATTGTTGCATTTAGGTTTAGATAACAATAGTCTTTCTCCATTTACTATGCAATATATGTATATATATTTGTGTGTGGATGTTATTTCCGTTAAAGCTGTGATAATTCTGAAGCACGACCTTGCTTTTTTCTGGCACTTTTCATGAACTGTTAAGGATTGTGGAAGGGAGTATGAACATCCTAGTTATCCCGCTCCTCGAAGGGACTTTGAACCTTATAGTCGCTCAGGACCACTGAGGGACTATGAATCTTATTGTCACTCAGGTCCATCAAGAGACTATGAACCTTATGTTCCCTCCAGTTCACCAAGGGACTACGAACCATATAGCCATCCAGGTCCGTCCAGGGAATATGAGCCTCATAGCCTTCTAGCTCCTCCTAGGGACAATGAGCCTCATGGGTGTCAGGCTCCTCAAAGGGTATATGAATCACATAATAGCTATCTGGCTCCTCCTATGGATTATGAACCTTGTGGTTACGCTTCCCCTTCAAGGGACTTTGAAGGTCAAGGATACCGTGTTCCTCCAAACACCATTGGGTAATAATATACTTTGACATTATACATCACTACATTGTCAATTAAATACTATGAGGGGGTGTTTGGATGTGTGTTCTGACAGTTTGTAATGCTATACTGAATTTGCAGTGAATTAGGCTTATTTCTGAATTAGGCTTATTTCTGAATTAGGCTTATCCAATTATAAGAAACTGATCATTTGTGCTGTGTAGGCTACAAAATCAGTTTTAAAATCCAAATCCAAACACCACCATAATCTTGATATTAGAATATTAGATGTTACATTGACCCACTCTGTTCTATGCTTTACATCAGATTGTCAGGTGCTGTGGATATGAAGATGCGAGCTGGCGCTCGAGGTTCTGCAGTTGGACCTGGAGTTGGCAATGCTAGTGAGGTCAGTTCTTCTACTTATTAATTGATAATTGGAAACTCAATGATAACCTGCATCCTAGAAAATTTTATGGTGCATAAGCCCTTTGCTGGCAATGTATATCATGATAAACTTGACTTGATTAACAGTAAACTTCAAGAACTTGTCAATGATATTTATGCTAATAAAAAAAGGTGCATTCATCCCTTTTTTTGTTCAACCCTAGTAATTCTAAATCATTCCCATATGGATTTTTAGATAACGGGAACAAGGCCAAAGCTCCAATATCAGTATGCTGGTGGTTCAGAATCATTTGGTGAGAGCCGTGGTACCTACCAAGGCTATGGAGGACAAAAACACACTCTACAAAGCACCTATCATGATAGCTACAATCCTAAGCAGGAACCCTATGATGATACTAATCCTTCACCATACAACACCAACCTTCAAAAACATCTCATGCCCTACCTTCACTACCAAGACAATCCACCTCAGCAAGGGCATTACTCGGACAGTCCTTACCAATACTGACCACTAAATTTGGGGGCATTCCATTAGTTGTACCATGATTTACATATCACCAATTCAGTTGGTGGTTGTTGACTTTTTAGAATGATGGCCATATGATCTTTTAAGATTTTACCTTTGTCATTTTTTGCTGTGGTTGAAGAAGTGTAGAAGATATTGTCACTGCTGGAGCACCCCCGTTTCACTTATTATCTTGTGTAACTAACTACTGTATTATATATTATTTTTTCACTGGGATCCCTCTCCAAGCAACTGTAGGATGGTCCCTCGGTTCAAATTTTAACATCAGCTAATTCATATAGTTTTTGATCTAGATCGTTTTTGCTTAAATGTACTTCTGGAGTCGTGGACAGTGTCATTATCCTGACAAGCACAAGGTATCATGGCACGCACTGGGTCAACTGGAACTCACACACTAAAATACCCCTCTTATAGCTCGAGTCAGTTGGACTTCGCTCACAATTTTATTTTATTTGTTTTATTTTTTCAAACAAAGTACTCCGTTAATTTCATTCATTAATTAAATAATAATACAAAAATAAAAATAAAATAAAACCATACGAAACATAAATAAAATACAACCACTAATTATCGTGTCCATATTTCCTCATTATTTCTTCTTTTTTCAGGTTGACGAGGGCCACTTGTTCTTCCTGCATTTCGTCCAAAATTCGACTGCTTCACGTTTGCGTCTATATTCGGCTTGTAAAACACCCGACAAACCATGCGAGTAACTTTCTGGGAGCTTGACGTGGTGTTTAATTTTGTTTTTTTTGGCGTTACGAGGTTTGCGGGGAATGTGGTCTCACGTCTTTGCCGAATAGTTCGGCATGCCCGGTCACATCATCTGGATTAACTGGGTTGGGCGAGTCCCATTTGGCCCCTTTTTTTCAATACACTTTCTCGTCAGTGAACTTTTGTGTGGTCTCACGCGTTCTCTTGAGTAAACTTTCTCATCCCCCTATCCGCCTCTTCATGAAATATTTGCCTATGGTCAAGATGGATCTCGTTAAACGTTAAAATTCATGCTGATTTTTGTTTGAGATTTCTGCCTTTCGGCACACGTGCATGAAGTTGATGAAATATACTGTGTCAATAACCTTATCTTGAAAATGAAACGCAAGTGGTAACTGAAAATGTCAACCCTAAATAGTTGCAAATTGCATATCCACTAAGCCTTGTTTCATGGTACGAAGTTAAGTACTCTAAGCATTTTATCTATAAGTCATCCACCAGACCAGGATAGGCCAATATCGATTAGACTAAACCCTAATCATAGTCATGTGCTCTTCCCACTCACCCACTTTGTGTCAATACCTTGATCTGTCTATCACCATTCTGTACCACAAACCTACACTTGACATCCAAAACCCTTTTTACAACAATCATGAACACGAATTGAAGAGTGAAGACGTCATTGGGTTGTCGAGCTTCTAGTTTTTATGGTCTAGAGCGAAGTCTATTTTTTTGGGTTACCATGGTTTCTGGCACGTTGACCGACTAATCTAGGAGTTTGAACCCACCTCCATACAAACTCAAACCAGGTAAAGCCCTCCCTTTTTAGGAGATTGGCGTGACCAAGTGCGAAGTCTATTTACACAAGAGGAGTCGTAACCTTGTCGTGTCATCATAATTTCAAACACCACTTTTAATCTTTCAAAACACAAGCCAAACTTTTTTTTTCCTCTATATATTGAGGAATTAATGCTATGATATTGTGTTCACCTCTTAATAAGTTGTATCGATTTTAGTCATCCCAGCATCGAGTTACATAGGCAGAGGTCAAAGATTTTTTTATATAAGACCGAGTACTGAGTAGCATATGTTTCTTATGTTTGGTATCATGCACAACAATTTTGTTGCAAGATTATACAAATGAGATCAGGAATCATTAGTCAAAAGTCATAGTACAATTATGCAGGAAAAATGTTTTCTTCAATACTACACATATCTTTGTCTTGCAAGACTTAACCGGCTGCTATTGAACATTTTCGTCTTTGAACTGCCAAGGTATTCTATTGTTGCTCTTTCTAGACATCAAACTCCAATTAATATTTAATTAGTGTATTTCTAAATGTACACATCATCATTTTGACCTTAGTATCATTATAAATATATACATTTATCATGATGATATGAACAGTGTTTTATTATTATTTTAATCTTATAAACAGTAACATAAGTATACATTTAACAATATTTTATTACTTTTTTAATCTTATAAACAGTAACTGTAGTATTAAAATATCAGATTAATATAGTGTGAAACAAATATGCATGTCTAAAAGATATTTAGCTCATCTTAATAGATATCGCACACACAACACAAACCACAAGCCAAAGAGAAATGATTGATTTTGAGCAGCAAAATCAAGATCCAAAATCCGGTTATGGTGTATAGGGGTGGGAATCGGGTCGGGTTGCAGGGGCGGATTTAGTGCTTGGCCACGTGTGGTACGTGCCACACATAAAAAATCCCGACGAGTAGTAAACCATTGTATGATAAAATTGTTTTTTAGCTTGTCGCTCCTAAAAATGCTTCACAAAATAGTTATGGAGATAGATGAACGGAGGAAGAAGAAAACTATGAATTATATACACTTCTGACCCCTCAAGTTTATATCTTTTGACCCTTTGAGTTTATAAATGTTACATTTTGTTTTAACTAATTATTTTTATTTATCAACAGGTGCAAAATTGGTTTATGTAATTAATAATTTAAGCTTTTTTTTATAACTTAATTTAAAATGAGTCAATTACTAATTTGAAGTTATAAAAAACCTTATCGTTTATATAGGTTTAGATGTCGGCTAGTGGCCTCATTTTTATGATATTGTGATTTATCTTTTTTTAAAATAATATTCGACATGCTTAATAAGGTTATTCTTTTGTACTATAATAGTTGTCTGCATACTTTAAAATGTTTTCATTCACCATGTCTTTTTTTGTTATAATATATTTTTTTAAATGTGTGATAAAAAAATGTACACTAGTAAACAAATACTCCGTATATCCATTAAAATAACACTAGTTAATTAGTTGTATATCAAATCATTCAAATGTATTTAATAATTTTTTTAACTTTTAGTTATTTAAAAGTGGGTATCGAAACTTTATTTATGATTAAAAAGACCTCTGTTGTTTCAATCCGTATGTGTAAGTTGCTCAAACTTGGGATCTACAACCGCAAAAAACGGCTAGTTTACCTTAATCAACAAAGCACTTAGAATTAAAAACTATTCGCGAAGCGAAGCAAACAGAAAATGTGCCACACACAATCCAAAATCCTAGATCCGCCACTGTCGGGTTGGTCGGGTTCGGGTTATTCAAGTCGATTTAAATTCGGTTTGAGGGTAAAAATAATTTACCCGAACTCGACCCGAGTTGAACTCGGGTTAGTCGGGTTCGGATACTCGGGTCGGGTCTATTCGGGTTCGGGTCAACCCGAATATGGGTAAAATATTAAAAAAAAAATTAATTTTTTAAATAGAAATTAAATAAAATTTATATATAAAAAAATAAAAGATTCTTATTCGAGTCAATCGGGTTGACCCGAACCCAAATTAGGTATAATTTTTTTACCCGATGTCCGACCCAAGTTAGAATTCGGGTTAGTCGTGTTGACCCGATTAAACCAAATTGAAATTTGGATCCGACTAACCCGACCCCAATATGATCGGGTTGGGCTCGGGTCAGGTCGGAAAAAATACACCACTAATGGTGTCTAAACTAATATCAAAAATTATTTTTTCTAAATGTCGATCTTCTTCATTTAATCACAACCACGACGACTACCAATAAGCTCCGCCCACTCATAACTCTGCAACCAAGAGGCTTTAATAACAAAGCCGAAGTTAAAAAAAAAATTCTCTATTTTTATAAAGCTTGAAAGTTGTTGTATTTTAGTATTTAACAAAGCCGATGTATACAACACGCCTTGCATACCTAAGAGCTAACCAAAACCTAACATTAAAAAAAATCAATGTATACAAAACCCCCGCGGCGAAACGCGGTATCAAGAACTTGTTTCTCCCTCATAATTAAGTGTTAGGTATACGGGCTTATTTGAATATGAAAATGACTTATGAACTCAGAAGCCTATTTTTTGGCAATCTTATAAGCCCACAATAGTGAGTTTCCGAAATTTAACAATTTCAAAGAAGCTTGCCATTAGTGCACACAGCTTATTCTAAACACCAATTTGTGGTCATTATGTTAGGGATTGAACTTGAGGCCTCCAAGCCTCATTGCGTTGGCCCCAAGCTAATATGTGAACGTTGATAGCCGATGATGGTTAAAGAAAAAAAGAACAATACTTAATCCAATTAGGGATGATCATTTCAACTTGAATTCAGAAATCGAATCGAAATTATATCGATTAAGTATCCGAATTTCGTTCGATACGATATCGAGACTACGAAATAAAGCGAAAAAAAATAGGAACCACTAATTCGGTATAGGACCGGTACCAAATCGGAAAATTCACGAAAAAAACGGGACAGGATTTCCCGATATCGGTACCGATACCCTTATCAATACTTATATCCGAATCCCATTCGATACAATACCAGTACTATTAGTTTATGCTCAGGAAAAGATCACTATCACTAATTCGATACGAAATCAATACAAAACCAATAACTTACTCATCCCTAAATCCAATCAAATTAGGAAACAAAGCAGCCAAGATAGCAGCATTTTGTACAAAGGACAAATGTAATTAGCTTTAGATTGTCGTCATATCAATGGTGCTTTAAACAGGAGCTATCACCACATCTTCCTTTCCAGATTGTCTTGTCTTTTTCAGTGTGATATGAACCTGGATTGCATTTTCTTCAACATTTTTTCTTGTCTTTTCTATGGGAGTAATTTAAATTTTATAATACAACATCTAACTTTCCTTTCCTTTGCAATGCAATGTTACAACAATTTATGTACACGTCCATCTTTATTTTAAGTTTTTATGGGTAAACATCGAAGCCAAATAAACGCCGGTTTTCCTTCCATTTGATTCTTCTTTTGCTTCTACTCTTCTAGACATGAAGAAAACTATTAGGGCCGTTTGCTTTAAGATTTTAGAATTCTATAATTCTAAATTCTAGTATATTAAAATTCTTCAGAATTTAAAATTTTAGAATTTAAAATGCATACGTCTGTTTGATTGGCAGAAATTTATAATATTCTAAAATTTTAATTTTGGGTTGAACCAATTAATGAATAAGTATTTTTTATATAAATTTTCTATTTAAAAGAGAAAAAGTCGAAGTTTCACTTTTTATATAAATTTTATAAAAATAATATAAATTTTATAAAAAGTTTATATAAATTTTATAAAAAGTTTATTTAAATTTTATAAAAATTTATTTAAATGTTATAAAAAATTTATACAAAATTTTTGTAAGAATTTATAAAAAATATGTAAAAACTTATATAAATTTTATAAAAATATTCATATATAAATTTTCTAAAAAGTTTATATAAATTTAAAAATAATAACACATTTTATAAAATATTTATATAATTATTATAAAAAAAATCATTCAATTTTATAAAAAATTTATATAAATTTTTATAAAAAATTTATATAAATTTTTATAAAAAATTTATATAAATTTTATAAAAATATTTATATAAATCTTATTAAAAAATTATAAATTTTATTAAAAAATCATTACTTAAATAAAAAATTTATATAAATTTCATTAAAATTTATAAAAGATTTATATAAATATTATAAAAGTTTCAATAAATTTTATAAACAATTTATATATTTTTTTTCAAAAAATTCTATAAATTTTATTAAAATTGATATACATTTTTATTTAAAATTTATATAATTTTATAAAAGGTGATTTTATATAAACTTTTAAAATTTTATAAGTTTTTATATAAACATAAAAACCCGAATAATAACGACTAGAAATTTTTTTATAAAAAATAATTTTCAAGTAAATTAAAATTCCGCACTTTTTGGAGTAATTCTAATATCCTTCATTTTGGGAATTTAAGGAATGTTAAATTCTTTTTTGATAGTACCAAACATAATATTTGAGGATATTAAAATGTAAATATTTTAAATATCCTCCAATATCTTCAAATATCCTCCAACCAAACGACACCTTATAAAATTTATGGTATTCTTTTGGGTAAATTCTTTTTATGCTTTATGTACTTTTTTTTCCATCTGAATATGCAGACGAAAAACTCATTATGCATAACTGATTAGACTTAGACTGGTGAAAACGGTACCAGTTTGGGACGAGAGTTTTTATGTGGCAAAAACTCACGCGTGAGTTATTTTTTCTTTTTAAAAACTCACACGTGGCTTCTTCTTTGAAAGCTCTTAGGATAAGTAAGCTGAACGGTGAGATACCTAGAGTGGTTTCATTTTCGTTGGCCCAGTTATTTTATTAACGTTAAGATTAAAAAAAAGATTTTCAATTATCTCTTTTTAACCATAAATACCTACCATTTAACAAATTTTAAAACACACCAATTTAAAACATTTCATATCTTTTCCAAACTTATAAATCATCTCCGCAACTTCAACAATTTATCACAAATGCTAACGACTACATGGATACAAGAGGAAGAAATAGCGTGTGTAAATTTTGGGTTTTTGTTTCTGAAAACAACGTGATAACATATACGGGAGATAGAAGTTATGACAATCATGGTTTTGAGCTTCGTCACTTAGTCTTATTTCTAGGGTATTTTGTGTACTTATGTGTCTTTATGTCTTTATGTGATTATTTTTGGTGAATGAAGGGTGGGTTGGACATCATTTAAGGGTACGGGGTACTCTGTATACGAATCGATGTATGTTTATTTCATGATCATAAGCTCACATAATAGTGACTATGAAATGAAATTGAGTTATTTTATGATTTTATGTATACGTATATGTATTATAGTAAATCGTACTTTTACGATTTAAGGTTTAGCGTTTAGAGGTCATGGACTATGGATTTAGTCTCGGGAATAGTTTACGGGTTCGTTTTAGGTCATTTTGGACTTAGTTATTTAGTTGGTAACCTATTTTAAGAATTTTAATAAAATGGCGTATTTTACGTCTTTTACTGTAATCACGTAGAATTGACTAGTTTTACGGTATTAAGGTTTTGAGGACTTTTGGAGATGAAATAAATTAAGAAAAATTAAGGTAATATTATTAAGAGATTAATGAATAATAAAAAGAAAAAAATATAAGGGTGTTTGGGTCGGTTTAAGTCGACGCACCAACGGGGGGGGGGGGGGGGGGGGGGGGGGGGGGGGAGGGAGTGAAAAAGGAAACAAGTCTTGGCTAGGATTCTTATGATTAAGTATATAAGGATTTTTATTAACCAAAAACACTCATTGTAAAACCCGCATGCTTTTACCATGAATAGTACCCTTAGTAAACGTGCGTACATATTAAAACTTTCCTTTTATAGCATGAACACGTGTCACGATTAGTAATTACAGAAGTTATGTACGTATTATTAGTACGACAAGTATTAAGTATGTGTTAGTACAGGATAATTATTAACAATAATAATTATAATCATGAACATATAATCACGAACATGAAATCATGAACGTAAGAATCACGAACATATAATTATGTATTTACGTATATTATTAATACGATTAAAATCGTTAAGTACAAGTATTTATAATAAACGGGAATAATTAATAATAACGTAACTCGTAAACACGAACACACGAACACACGAGCATGTAATATTTTAGACACGAGAAAGGCTTCGGGTTTCTCTTGTGGGCCCTATAAGCCGCGGCACCAAGAGAGAAAGGGGGCCCAACCCATGTTTTGTTTTATTAAATATATCAAAAGGGGAAACTATGCATTTACAGAATTTTCACAAAATCACAAAAACCCTACCTCTTTGTCTCTCTTGGCCGTCGGCAACACAAACACCAAAGGGGGTGTTTGAGTTGATTTTTGTTCAAGAAATTCTAGGAGTGTGTTCGTGTAATCGTTCTCCATCATTCCACGCGTTTGGCAATCCGTAAAACCTTTCTTTTTATTTTTTTTTTACTTTATTATGAACACATGATCATGGGGATTAGTAAACAAGAATTAAAACATGTATAATCATGGTGGGTAAACTAAAAAGGGTTGTTTCGGGTTTGTTTGTTCGGCCGCCACTCAAACCGAGATCCCCATGGCTCTCGGTGTCGTTTGGTTCACACCACCAACCGAGACATATGTCTCGGTGGTGTTTGGGTTCGGTCGACAACAGGGACAAGGCACCCCGACATGCGTCGGGGGTGTCCTTGTGGTTGGTTTGGGTCACGGCAGCACACAACCCCACCACTGGCACACAGCCGGTGGCAGACTTGGTCTGGCAGGGGGAAACAACGCGCAACAGCGGGTAACCACCAGCACACAGCCAGTGGGAACTCCACTGCTAGCAGCGGCTAGCTGAGAGGCAAAGACCACTGGCAGCAGCCGGTGGCAGCCTAACACAGGCAGTAGCAACCGGTTCAAGCCGGTTTGTAACTGTTTTAGTGGTGTTTGGTTCGGACCGGTTCACGGGTTTTCATGGGTCCGGTTCACGACATGTTTAATTAATTTCATGGGTCCGGTTCATGACTAAAATGGAACAAGTAATTATTTTACAAGGTATAAAATTTTACAAGTTAATTAAATTAATTTAACATGGCATATAATTAATTTAATTAAAACATGAACTTAGGTTAATTATTATTTATTTAATAATACATGTTATAACCTAAGTATTTAATTAGTTAATTTAGACTATAGTATTAATTAATTATTAGAACATGAAATATAATTAATTAATAATCATGACTTAGGTTATTATTAATATAGTATTAATAGAGTATTTTTATACACTTTAATTTAATTAAATCATGCTTATATTTAATTAAATCGTATAACCTATAGTTTATTAATTAACATGTTAGTATTAATAAACTATACTATAACTACATGACTTATGATATTAATTCAGCTTAATTCTAAATATAGAAACTTTCTAATTCAGGAAACTTACTATTTTTGAAAACTTTCTATTTTTAGAAACTGATCCATTTTAAGAAGTTAATCTATTTTTGGAAACTTTCTATTTTTGGAAACTTTCTATTTTAGGAAACCTGTTATTTTTAGAAAGTTACTTATTATTACACAACAAGTATAATAATACAAAAAATACAAGTAATTCTTAATCAGAATATACCGAATACATGATAAAAACAGCATAACGTTAAAATCAGTAAAACAAGACATGAACATATAAAACAAGATAAGACACGATATAAAATCAGTTACGTACTCAGTAATCGGAATACTTATACACGTATACTATTTATGTAGCATTAGTGAGATCGAAGTAGGACTCTCTTCCGTTCGTCTTCTTCGTTCACTGGACATAAGGTACGGATTTCCCGTCCCTTCAGTATGGACATACTTTCCTTATTAGGATTCCCCGTTTGCAGCCAACTGTTTTCCCAGTATTTATTTTATATGTTTGATACTTATGTTAGATTAAGAGCCTAAGCCATATACATGCATGACCAGTGTCACCTAGTTATGGAGGTACCATAACCATAACACTAGAGGCACCAGTGTTATGACTTCCTCACGGTGAAGAGATTGCTCGTGGCGTCCCTTTTAAATTTTGGCCATTATATTATATTATCATGTGGGTCGTATGGGTGCATCCTAGTTACATGTTTAGCAGTATTATCAGAGTGAATGCGATGTGTGCCTTGCATCCTTCACTAGGAGTTGATCCCTCATACCCAGACTATTTAATTAGAGGCAACCCCTCTAATTGCATGACGAGGTCTCCCCTCTAAGTATTCATGCACGGTGGAACCTCATGACCTATATGGGCTATTTGGCTAATTAAAACAAGTTTTCATAGAAACATAAGTCTTTTCAAACTATGAAACTAGTTTTATGAACATGAATCCAGATTACTTAGAACTTATGATATTCCATTGCTATTAGTCTTATATGCTTACGTTATTCCATGTCATACTTGTATATCCGTGCACGGAGCGTTATGCTCAGCCGTTTTTCTTTCATGTTCCCAAACGACAGGTACTCAAGGGCGCTCGTAGACTTTAAGCGTATGTGCATATGGATTGGATGCTTTCTAGCCTTTTCTACTTTATGCATTTCATCATACATTTTGATACTTATTTCTTTGGACATTGTTTAGTCCTTTTCCTTTACAGTACTTATGTTTGTGTGTGATGAGCTTATACCTTGGGGGTACCGATGTTGTTTCTGGTATTTCTTTTTTTGGTCATGTAATGTTTTAAGACATTTTTTATTGTATGATTTGATGACACGCCATAATCACGCGTGATATTCCATTTACCAAAATGGGTGTTACACTCATAATCCCTAGGAGATCAACCAAAATCGACGGCCATAGGAGTTTTTTTAGGGTTTCTTCATAATTTTCATCTTCCATTAATTTTAAGGTAAAACCCTTGTTCCTCTTTTTAAATTAATTGTTATTTAACTAATCTTAGTCAATACATGATAGATTTAGGGTTAGGTTTAACTTAAGTTCTGTAATTTAAATATATAAACATGCTTAGATTAATTAGGGTTAATAATTATACATGATGTAGGTAATTAATTAGGCTAGATATGTTAAATTTGTTATTAAAAGCTGGGCAGAATTTTGAGTCATCTGTTTTGATTATATCTAGAGTTTTACAAACTTTCTGAAGTCTAATTATATACTCATGCAAAGTTAATTGAATTACCTTTTGAACAAAAGAAACGAGAACTAAATTGGAGGTCGGGAAGTGGGTCAAAAGTGGGTTACAACAGTCGGATGTCAAAACAGTTTTTTGGATCATCCTGTTTACAATTAATGTTTTGAGTTGGTTAGGGTACTTGGGTTTATAAGTGGACCTTTCTATGAACATGAGACTTATTTTATATGTTATAGAAAGGATCTGGAGGAGGGCTAAGTAAATGGAATAGGTTAAGACCCTCTGGTCATAACAAACTTTTGGTATATTGAAAAGTAGTAAATGCTGGATAGGTAAAAGTATAAGTTGCATATCGAGGACTTCGAAATAGATTTGAGGTTGGGTCAAGGGCTGAGATGAGAGCTAACACATATAAGGTTATAGGATTTCCTTTTCAAGGAATGTTGGTTTGGTTTGGAGGGCGTTTGACACATAGTACGGGGTGTGAAAAACGGGACTGTTTTAGGGTAAATGATAACGGGATTGGTTATGAATTTAACTAGGTTAAGGGGCTTATAGAGAGGTGTAATGGGATGCTTATAACATATAAATGAGATTATAATTTAAGAGAGAGTTAGACATCCATCATAGATTGATGAGCCATTTTAGTTTATTGGTTCATGTCTTGATAGTGTGTATTGATTGTTTAGATTTTTGCTAGTGTGCGGATATTCAGAGAAGCTCGATTAGGTGAGTTTCACAATCCCATATTCTAAATGATTTACTTCCATATGGGATGGAAGAGACACATTCTTATGTTTTATAATGAATTGCTGTAAAAGTTTTAATGTTTTGATTGGACTTGCGTGTTTTACTTATGCACTTAACTGCTATGTGATTTACTTAATTTATTTAAGTATAACTTGATATCAAGGGATGAACAAGGCGGGGCCTTGGGGATGGTTCGTATCTGCTGTGTGCCCTATGAAACCAGGGAGGTAGGAAAGGCTTGGAGCCTAGGTTGGATAGAATAAGCGCTTAATAATGAATGGTTAGCTGTTAATGCATACTTGTAGCACCTTGTCCATATGTTTTATGAATGATGTTTGTTCACAGCTGTTAATACTTGTTTTGTGTTGAAGTCTAAACCAATGACTCTCACCAACATTATGTTGACGTGTTTTAGTGTCTCTTTCAGGTGAGAATGTGGTTAAGCTTGAGAATAGAAGTGGCTAGGACTGGAGTTGCCTAGTATTGCATTTAGAAGGAGATCCCCTTTCCTCTTAGTTTTTAATTTATTATTTGATTAAGTGATGTTGTTAGACACCTATATGTTAAATGTTTAATTTCTTTGTTGTCTTTGGTAAGAGGTAGGACTTTTACCTACTTACCTATACTCCTACATTTTTATTGAGATATTGTCATGACATTTGTGTCACAATCTATGACATTTCTTTTGCATTTAGTTTCTCTATAGACACGTTTTTGTTGTGATGATATACATAGCTCGTGTCCCATATTCCGCCATGGTGGGTTGTGACAGAATGGTATCAAAGACAATGGTTATATAGAATTAGGTTGCCTAGCATAGTCTATAGCTTAAGGATCCCTACATATAGGCGTCATAGGGGTATGTGTGCATTATATTAATTGATGTTTTTATTGATATTGTTAATTCTTATTTATGATGTATTTTGTTGAGTTTTGACTGATATGGATTGAACCATAGTCGTCCATACTTAGTGATAGGTGTGAAAACACCCATCCTTTTACCACTTAATTATAATGAAAACAAGACCATAACGTGTATTTTATGTCGTAAATGTCAGAATTATGTGTGGTTTGTGTGTTTTGTTGTGATTTTAGGATCAAATTGTAAAAAGGGAAGAAAACACGGGCTTTCATGGGCTTTTATCGAAGAAAAAGACAAAAGACGAAGTCAAGAGATCAAGAGTGCAAAAAGAACGGAAGTCCAAGGCCTATTCTGATGATTTATCAAAGAAAAAGTCTAAAGACGGAAGTTTAATAAAGCCGAAGAACTCAAGTCTAATTTATGAAGAAATTACAAGACGAGTTTAAGTAATCCCGAGACAAAGTCGAAAAAAGTCGAAGAACTTAAAAGACGAAAAGACGAGAAAGAAAGAAAGAGAGGAGGAAGCTTCCAACCTACTCCTCTCCTCCTCCCCTATAAATAGAACCATGTATTTCATTTTTCAAGTTGTTGGCTAGATTGACAAACTAGCTCTTCCACCATTTATTTTCTTGCACTTTAAATTCTTGTAATTTTAATACCTTGTCTTGCACTTTAATTATCAAGTAAGTTTACTTTTTTTGTGTATTGAATTTTTACTTTTTATTGTTAATCTCTCATCTACCTTTCTTGTTTTGATTTAATCTTTATGTTTATGTTCTTGGGTTTTCATGGTTTTAATCAAGTGGGTTTTGATTGATTTGATCATTAGTGTTAGTTTTATTGCTTTGGTTTGATTAGGTATTGTTAGTTAATCTTTAGTGGCTATTTTGGTTTAATCTTTTGGTTTATCTTGGTTGATTTTGGTCAAATTAGTGCTATTGTTTTTCTCCCTGTTCTTCGTATCTTTCATTTGCCCAGATTCCGAATCAGTACTTTTATTCCGAACCAGCGTTTTCTAGTTATTATTCCGCATCAACATTATTTTTCCGTATGAACAAAACATTCCGATTCAGCAAACATTCCGAATGAAGCTCACATTCTGCATGAGCTAATTTTTATTCCGGATCAGTGTTATATTCCGAATGAAGGCTCACATTCCGCATGAGCTAATTTTTATTCCGGATCAGTGTTATATTCCGAATGAACTTCTTTTTCCGCATGAAGCATTTATTCCGAATGAACTTCTTTTTCCGCATGAAGCATTTATTCCGCATGAATTGTTATTCCGAATGAAGCCCATTTATTCCGGATGAAACAATTATTCCGGATGAAGGACTTTATTCCGGATGAAGCTGTTTTTCCGAATGAAGAGTTTTTCTTAGATTTGTAATTTTTATATTTTTCAGAAAAGTGACAGTTTTCTGGTGATTGTTTTTTAGCTTATTTTTATTACTTCGCGCATTTTATTTTTCAGTCTTTAGTTAATTTCGTCTTTTAGATTTATTTTTATTTTATCGTTTCGCTTTAAGTTACGTTTTATTATTTGCATTGCTCCTTTATTATTTGTCTTTGGTTTATTTTTATTTCGCTTCGCATTTACCTTTTCAAGTAGAATAGATATCCAACTTCAATTTTCGTTACCAAGAACAACTGAGTCACACTTTAACCTTAATCAATTCGAAAGGATCGGACGATAATAATATTCTTACTGGGCAAAACCCACGTATTAAATGGCGCCGCTGCCGGCTCTTTTCGTGAAGATTAACGGTTTTTTGTGAGAGGATCCGTTCAATTCGAAAGGATCCGTTCACTCGTAAACGTTATTTTTCGTGTCAAAAATTTTCAAAAATCCCAAAAACATTTGAAAAATCATAAAAAGCATTTATTTTTTAAAGTTTTGCAACCAAAAATATTCCTCTTTGT
The DNA here is from genome assembly GCA_025667525.1 of Glebionis coronaria. NCBI lineage: Eukaryota > Viridiplantae > Streptophyta > Magnoliopsida > Asterales > Asteraceae > Glebionis > Glebionis coronaria. The sequence goes on from CM046880.1 coordinate 228,894,028, forward strand.
CCTCTATTGTGTTTAATTCTTTTCTTTACCCCTCTACTTTTTAATTCTTCATGGATTCGTCTTGCGTACGGTGTGGGAGACCATGGCTTGGTTTTCAAATATGTCCATGGTGTACTTGTGCAAGGTGTGGTTCTGATATCGACAATACAAAATTTGGATTTTGTCCATTTTGCAATTCAAGAAATTCGTACTTCGCCTCTTACAATACTTTCTCACCCCCTCCCGTCTATGACAATCCTTATCCTCAACAAGCACCGGGTTTTTCTCCATACCCGTGGTGCTATATTTGTGGGGGCCCTCACGATGCTTCTTCTTGTCAACCGATGAACATCTTTGAGAAAATTCCGTGCTATCATCCCAGTGTGTATAACTTTGAGCCCCCACGTCACACCCTCAATCATCAATCCTCTCAGCAAATTAGTCTTGACCAACAACTCACTACTTTGAATGATGTTCTTGAAAGTTTAGCTCAACTCCGAGCTGACTTGCATCAGGAAAGGCAACATTTGCTTGGTGGTGAACAAATCTTTAAATCCACCAACACCTTTTTGAGCCAATTTGGTCGTTTTCCCTTCTTTTCTACACCAAAATGTTTAATTACAGCGTGGGATAGAATCGATTCAATTGAACAAACTCGGGGAGATGAACAACAACAGTTGCTTCATGAGCTTCTTAAAGATGTGGAGGTTATCAAGGAGGAGTTAGCCGACTATATCACTCCTAACTGGAATGGTCCCGTCTATTATGATGATGATGACGATGATGTCTACGCTCTCAACCAATCTTCTGAAGTTGCCACTCCTACTCTCGATATTCCTAATGCGTCTAAGGATGGCGATTCATTGAGTGAGATTAGTGATTTTGGTCTCGATAAATTCTTTGATGATGAGGTTTGTGACATACCGACTACTATGGAGCTTGAGGACGACGTTGCTCTTACGGAGGAGGTCGATCCTGATGATACCGATTTTTCTCCGCGCTATGAGAATTTCACTTTTGAAATTTCTCAATCTCCACCGGGAGATGCGGGCGATGACGATTTATTCTCTCCGGCTTACGAGAAGTTCACCGATGAACTTGCTCTTGTAGATGAGGTAGAAGACGTGATTCTTCGCGACAGATTACGGAAAGTACATCTTCTTATTGCTCAAATCGAAGAGTTGACTTCTCCTCCTCTTTCCGAGTCTTTACCTCCATCTATTACTCCCGTTGAGGATAATGACCCATTGCTGGAAGAAATCGGCATTCAATCAATACCTCCGGGTATTGATGCTGATGACACAGAGGGGGATATCCTTTTTGATACTTTGCTTCTTGATGCCATTGTCCCAAGTCCCCCTCCCGAGCACCTTTCATCCACTCCTTTAGACACCATTACGGAGGATGAGTGCTTTGACCCGGGAGGTGACATTGATTATATTATCATTGATAACCTTACGGCTTTGCCGCAGTCTGAGCATCAATTGTCTTTGGGGGATGACAATTTGATTCCTTTACCCACCCCACCTCCCGTGGCTCACGACTTCACATACTTTTCGTATGTTGAAAGGACTTTTCTCCCATTTAAGACTTATCCTCCCGCCTCTCCTTCATTGATGTCCGACGGGAACGAGGACAAGGTCTTTGATCCCGGTATTACATTCGAGGCTTCCCCATGGACCATTTAATTCGGGGACGAGTCAGGCTCGTGACTCGGTTAACATAAAAGCGCTCTTCGGGAGGCAACCCGATTATCTATCTCTATCTGTTTTCACCATAAGTGTAGGGGGGAGCCCCGTTGGTGTTTCTTATTTTCTTTCTTATGATATGCAGGGATTCAAGCTTTCAAAGACACATTCTTGATGACTTTTGACGACCCGTGATTCCGTGTTCCCGTCTTCCCGGTTCTATTTCATCGCTAGCGTTTTCAGAAGGTAATGTATCTATATGACTCTCTTTAAGATTATAATTTCTCCCACTAAATTCTTGATTTACAAGATCATATTCAAGGAAGTCTTCATATCTAGCAACAATCACTTTGTTCTCAGGTGGATAATAAAAGTAGTAACCCATAGTTTCCTTCAGATCGTTGTTGGAGTTTGTCACCCGAGTCATGTTTCACATACGCCTCGCAACCCCAGATCTTTAAATAAGACAAATATGGCTTCTTGCCATGCCATAGTTCATATGGTGTCTTATCGACCTTCATTGTGGGAACCGTATTTAAAATGCGAACAACAGACTCTAAAGCATAATCCCAAAAGGATAAAGATAAAGTTGTAAGATTAAACATAGATCACACCATATCCAATAATGTACGATTTCTCCTTTCGAATACACCATTTCATTGTGGAGTATAGGGAGAAGTAAGATGCTGAACAATTCCATTCTCACTTAGATAATCTATAAACTCTTTACTTAAATATTCACCACCTCTATCAAAACGAAGAGCTTTAATCTTCTTCCATAATTGCAGTTCTATTTCTGCTTTAAACACTTTGAATATTTCAGATACCTCATGTTTATGATTAAGTAAATAAACAACCATAACGGCTATAATCATCCGTAAATGTTAAGAAGTGGCTAGCACCTTTCCTTGACGTATGTCTAAGTGGTCCACACGCATCAGTATGTGTTACTCCAAGTAGATAAGTAGCTCTTTCAATATTGATATTAAAAGGTTTCTTGGTCATCTTTCCAGATATACAAGACTCATATTTATCAAATGATTCATCATTGATATTTTCCAAAAGACCGTCACGTTGAAGCTTTTGTATACGAGTCTTCCCAATATGGGAAAGTCTACAATGCCAAAGATAAGAAGAGTTCTTGTCAAACTTTCTCTTCTTACTCATGCTAAAGACAGATTTATTGTTCTTGGATTCATTATCATGCATGTCTATTTCAAACACACCATTCACAGAAATTGCATTAAAATAGAAAATACCATTTTTCTAAACAAAAATTCCATTATTATCAATCGTGTGAACCAATCCATTATTCAACAAACAAGAAAAGGAAATAACACCCCTAAAAATTGTAGGTGCATAATGACAATCATTTAAAATTCAGCACTTAACCCGAAGGTAAAACTAAATTAAATGTTCATATAGCCTCAACCGCTGCTTGTGTGCCATTGCCCACTTGTATAATTTGTTCCCCCATAGGATAGCATCCTTTCCAGATTAAATCCCTGCAGCGTATTAGAAATGTTAATACCGCATCCCGTATCATATATCCAGGAATTTAATTTGTATGCTAAATTGAACAATTCAATCATATATAAAGCACCTGAAGTTGCAGCGCTCTGCTCGGACTTCTTCTTTATTTCTCGCAATTCTTCGAGGTAAAGAGGGAAATTCCTCTTCCAGTGACCATTTGCCTTGCAATAGTGACAAGTCTCATCCTTCCGTTATCTATTCTTCTTAACAAAGTTCTGCTTAGGTTTTGAATAAGTCGCAACTTGTTTTCCCTTATCACCCTTGCATTTGCCTTTCTTCTTATTCGCTTGCGGTTTTGGCTTACTCACTCTACCCTTTTGTATGGTTAGTACAGAAGGCGTAGCGGTAGATGCCTTGTCTTTCAACCCCTTTTCATAGTCAATGAGCATTTCATGCAAATCATTAACTGTCTTTCCCGTGCAATGTATATTATAGTTTCTAACGAAATCATTGAAGTCCTTGTTAAGGGACCTATTCATCAAGTTGATAGCCATATTATGATCATAGGGTTGTCCTAGTGCAATGAGCTTCCATATAGCCCATCATCTCCAAGTAATGGGCACTTACAGACTTTCTTGGAGCTTGCTTGCAGCTATGCAAAGCATCTACCAAGTCGTAGATCTCCACAGCTTGAGGCTTCTCGAACATAGCCTTGAGCTGACCAAGCGTTCACTTAGGTGAAAATGGCTCATACTTCTCTTGAAGTGGAGAAGCCATTTTTCCTAGCATTAAGCAAGCCACCTCAGAGTGCTTCTTAATAGTAGCAGCGTGTTCAAGCCTTTGCGCATCAGATGCTCCTTCAGCAAGATCCTCCGGATAGGGAGTAGTCAAGATATCGATAGTATCCGCTGCTCTCAAGACAATTCTTAGCGAGTGATACCAATCACTAAAGTTTGGGCCAGTAAGTTCAGGACGTTCAAAGAAAGCTTTGAATGCAGAACTTATAGTGTAATTGGTGGGTTGATCCATTTCTACAGAAATAAGTTCAAATATTAGTATTTTCGATAACAAAATACTTTCAAGAAAATAAAATTACCCTGGTATAATAACCATATTTTTTTCCTTGAATTCTAGAATTATATTGACATAGATCCATTACATCAGTTGATCTGCTAGTAATGAATGTACTCAACATAGCGACTTGTCGAACAATTCAATTGACAAACAATTTTCAATTTCTAGATATTTAAGGGATTTACATTGCCAAAAAACGGTTTGCATTGTAAACATGTTTCATCCCTTCTGAATGCATAAGGTTTCCAGATCTCACTAAGTAACTTAATTAAGTCGTCTAATCTGAGTAACGTAAAACCATCATACGAATTCTCATTCTACGAAAGGTTTTCTCTCCATTACAACATCACCCAAAAATCTCATTTAATGACAAAGTAATTTCAAGTGTTCGTCAATTAGGAGCATTCGACTTAAATTATAAGGGTATAAATTTTGATGTCAAAATCAATGTATGGAGAAGCATGCATACAATCTCCATAGCATAAATTTAATAAAACATTTAGTAAATTTTTTCACGAGACTATATTTATACATAAATTATGTTGAGGTATTGGTTAATCCAATTAAAGAATTTACCCACAACTATTCACAACGTACTTTGCTAGAACTCGGTTACGCACAAAGAAATACCCTTATTCATTATGTTTCAGATGTGAATTTGTGGTAAATCACCCTTATGGTATAATTCATTTAATAATCGTAAATTTGGTCAGCGACTAATGGCATAACACCTCCTTTCTTAACCGGGTACATGACCAGCGGTGCGTTATACCCACTTTATAGTTTGTCAAAAGGAGTAGGTCGTTAGATTATTATTGCAATTCATCAATCAACGTAATCTTATGTAATTTAAATCTATAACAAATCATTATTTTAATATGATTTAGTCCATATTATTTCTTTTCATAAAAAAACCCTTGTTTACAACAATTCAACAATTTTTAATATAAACAAGAAAAAATAACACTAAATCATAAACACATAATAACAATTTATATGTTCAATAAATGAATCAAATAGCCACATGCATACGATTTATTCAATAATCATTAAACCTAGGTCTTTATATTCATATAAAAGTCTTTCCTAATTCTAGATTTATTGAATCAAATAATCACGTAGCACATATAATCATATAAACATAGAATTTTACGATCCATGAAAACATGCACGTTATCATGGATTCCCCACAAATCTTAACAATTAAATCTCTATGGATCGTAACCATACATGACATAACAATTAATCATGCAACTTAATCTAAAATTATCCCACACGTAATTTAGGGTTTCAAAACAATTCTTTTTTTATTAAAAATTCGGCCAAAACTCCAATTTTAAAAAAACAAAACCTTAACTTTAAGAAAACCTAAAAAAACATGTTGTTTTAACTCAAAACAATTATTAGTTAAAAAACTTTAGATTTTCGATAATTATAACATATTAAAACGGCTCTCGATGCCACTGAAGGTTTATGAACATCATAACAATTATATAAAACCCTAAATGAGTTTAAAGCACATATAGCGGAAGTGATTTAACAAGATCATAATAATAACACAATTGTAATTTATCGAATTAGGGTTACATACCTTTACGCTAAAGCAAATCCACAAGACGAAGAATGAATCACCATTCGGGTTTATACCACAATACACCAAGATATAGTCTAAAGTAAGACTATATTACGATCTTGTACACACGTAATACAACGAGCTAACCGTAATTCTATCACGTGAAAACCAAGCTACAACGCTTGTAAATAATCTACCCAACAACCCTAGAGAAGGGCTAGGACTAGATTATCAACACAATCGATCAACCAAGAAAACCAACCGAATACCCCTTTGTGGGAGTCCTTGCGATCGACCAAAGAGGAGAGCAGAAAGAGAGATTCAAGTTATAAAGATTATAAGGGGTAACGGGGTGTATTTATAGGACTAGAATCCACTGTAGTCAAAATAAATAAAAGACAAGTTTTGTCCCCCCCCCCCCTTGGAGCCCTAACCGACTGTCGAAACACCCCTTGTGGGTTGTTCCGGAACCTTCCGTCCTTCTTCCTTTTAATTCCTCTTTCTATATATTATTTAACACTCGTTAATACTTAAATCTTAATTAATTAACAATCGTTAAAGTTATATAGTTATTTTTCTTAGTTTAATTTAATAAATATAATAAATATATTTATTAAATAAATTAACTCTTTATGTATTGAGTGCAATCCCGTAATCTTGAGTTCGATCCTATCACACGACTACTAAATATAAGTCCATAAACTTACAGAATTATGAGTTGGTTTTGAAGTTTCTTATTCAAGTGAAGTATGCTGGAACTTTCAAGAAATTTCAGGAAGTTGGTTAATAGACTAGGAAGTTAATGATGGCATGTAGTTGGGACCAACAAGGTTGAATTGAAGCAAGATGAGGAAGCGTTTTAGAGGCTGAAGAACTAGTATGGGTGATGAGCCGATCTTGGCATTATCAAAAGGACTGGGCGAATTCGCGAAGCATGACGATACGTGGACCAAGGATTAGCATGCGTACGAGGATGGCGAAGAAAGGTGATTGCTTATACGTTGCAGGAACTGAAGATTTGGAAGAACTATATAAGACTTAGATAGTGGAGCTAGATTGTTAGATCTGCCTAGAATGCTTGAGGCATTTGGTGTACAAGACATAGAGAATGATCTATACAGATCATGAATGTCTCCAACACATATTCAATCCTCTTGATTGGACATTAGGCATAGGTGATGGATGGAGCTAAGTGTTGAAGAAAATTGCAAGGCCAAGTACCATCTAGGAAAGGCAAACATAGTTAATGAGGCATGGAATAAGAGGAAGTAAGTGAAGGTGAGAAGAACTTGAGTTGTATAGATGACGTGTCAAGATAGGTTAGATGAAAGATGTTAGTGGCATGAGTTAAGTTGTCTAAAGCAGAGAACGCGTCAACATTTATGTTGCGTGGCTTGGACTATCGAATGGAGAAAATGAAGTGGAAGTTGTATTACCTATATAGAACTGAGTGTCTGGGAAAGACAAGGTAAGGGCGTTGACCGTAGAGGAGATATACAATGAGGAGGAGAAGTAGGTACGATGAGAATTGGGTGATAGTCTATAGACTGACTAATTCATTCCATTTTCTCGTAAAGCGAGAGGACACGTGGTGGAGAAGTTGAAAAGACTGTGGACATAAGATGATATAGAATATGTGATTATGTGGAAAATATTCCTAATGGATATGGAATGTCTTGTGAAGATTTTTGGAAAATGTAGAAGTAATGAGGTACGCGAGTGGTTTTAAATGGTCTACCGTTGATAGACAAATGGTTACTATGAGCATGACTATTCAATTGAGTCTTTGAGATAGGATACGAGCAGCACAAGTAGAAGCTATAAGAAGGAAAAGGTGGAAGAGGAGAATTTACATAGTATGGACCAGTACATGGAGGAGAGAGGAGAAGGTTGCAAGTACTATTTGGACAGAATCTGGGTTTCATTGTTTGGTGATACAAGGAGGGTTATGTTGGATGAATCTCATGCGACGAGGTATTCAACACACCCAGGAGCTGATAAGATGTATATGGACTTGAGAGATATGTATTGGTGGCCAGGAATGAAGAAGGATGTAGCTTTGCACACACTGACTTGTGCCAAGGTAAAAGCTAAGCATCAAAGACCATCGGGACTACTACAGCAACCAGAGATCCCGGAAAATGGGAGAATATTTCCATGGACTTCATTACTAAGCTGCTAAGGTCTAACAATGGGAGTGATATGATATGGGTAATAGTGGACAGATTGACTAAATCTGCACATTTTGTTGCAATGAGAGGATGATAAGATGGAGAATTTTACAAAGAAATTCATGGAGCATGTGGAGGAAAAACATGGAGTGCTGGTGCTGATTATATCAGATAGAGATAGTAGATTTACTTCTAGGTTTTGGGGATTGTTGCAAGAGGCGTTAAGTACAAGGTTGTATATGAGTACAACCTACCATCCACAGACAGATGGTTAGAGTGAAGGGACCATGCAAACATTAGAAGATATGTTACGGGCGTGTGTGATAGACTTCGGAGGAAGTTGGGAGACTCATTTGGCATTGGCTGAGTTTTCCTATAACAATAGCTATCATACTAGTATAGAATGTGTACCTTTGAATCACTTTATGGTAGGAATGTAGATTACCGTTACTATGGGCTGAGGTTGGAAGTAGTAAGCTTATTGGCCCGGAGTTGGTTCAAGAAACTACGGATGTGATAAGAGTGCTTGAAGAGAAGTTGAAGACAACAAGAGATCGAAAAAAGAGCTATGCTGACAAGAGGCGTAAACCGTTGGAGTTTGAGGTTGGAGATAAATTGATTTTAAAGGTTTCACCATGGAAAGGAGTGATGCGGTTTGGGAAGAAAAGGAAGTTAGCCCCTAGATTCGTAGGACCGTTTGAAATCCTTGAAAGGATTGAACCAGTGACTTATAGAGTGAGATTACCAGAAGAGTTGAGCAGTGTGCATGATGTATTTCATATGTCAAACTTGAGAAAATTCTTAGCAAGGACAGATTTGCAAGTAGCGTAAGATGATATTAGTATGGATGCGAGGCTTCGTTTTATCGATGATCCGGTAGAGATTATGAATCGCGAAGTTAAGACCTTGAAAAGGAGTAAGATACTGCTAGTTAAGGTTAATATGGAATTCGAAACGTGGACCAGAGTTCACGTGGGAACGATAAGAGTTTATGAGGAACAAGTATCCTTAGTTATTTGCTAATGATGATCCTAAGGAATAAATCTCGGGACGAGATTTCTATTAGGAGGGAGTGATGTGACAACCACGGTTTTGAGGTTCGTCACTTAGTCTTATTTCTAGGGTATTTTGTGTAATTATGTATCCTTATGTGATTATTTAGAGTGAATGAAGGGTGGTTTGGACATCATTCAAGGGTACGGGGTACTCTGTATACGAATCGATGTATGTTTATTTCATGATCATGAGATCACATAATAGTGACTATGAAATGAAACGGAGTTATTTTATGATTTTACGTATACGTATATGTATTATAGTAAATCGTATTTTTACGATTTAAGGTTTAGTGTTTAGAGTTCACGGACTATGGATTTAGTCTCGGGAATAGTTTACGGGTTAGTTTTAGGTCATTTTGGACTTAGTTATTTAGTTGGTAACTTATTTGAATAGTTTTCATAAAATAGTGTATTTTACGTCTTTTACGGTAATCGCGTAGAATTGACTAGTTTTACGGTTTTAAGGTTTTGAGGACTTTAGGAGCTGAAATAAATTAAGTAAAATTAAATTAATATTATTAATACATTAATTAATAATAAAAAGAAGAAAAAAATATAGGGGTGTTTGGGTCGGTTTAAGTCGACGCACCAAGGGGGAGGGAGTGAAAAAGGAAACAAGGCTTTATACTTGGGCTAGGATTCTTATGATTAAGTATATAAGGATTTTTATTAACCAAAAACACTCATAATCCCTAGAGATCAACCAAATTCGACGGCCATAGGAGTTTTTTTAGGGTTTCTTCATAATTTTCATCTTCCATTAATTTTAAGGTAAAACCCTTGTTCCTCTTTTCAAATTAATTGTTATGTTGACTAATCTTAATCAATACATGATGGATTTAGGGTTAGGTTAAACTTAAGTTCTGTAATTTAATATGTTGATGCAAAAGTTGGGTGATCCTTGCTAGACCCGAATTAGGCTTAATTCGGGTTGGCTGGGTTCCGGCTCCTGCACCAAGTGAACTGTATGGTTGGGATCCTGCACACTAAACAACACGCGTCAGACTTACCGTGGGAATGTTTCCCACGATTAGACTCCGGCGTGAGAGTAAGTATCGGTTTAGGGTTTATAAGAATCGAGTGAGTTGAGAGTATAGAACGTAATACCTTTGTGGAACCCTTGGGGTTCCTTTTATAGGCAGTGAAACCCTAATGGGCTGTCAATGATGCTTCGGCCCCAAGGAAAGAATAAGCACCATAATTAGATTGATTGTTATCTTATAATTATGGTGAGTGAATATCCTCTTCTTTGGGGTGAATCTTATTCATAGATAGAATATGATTCTGTCTAACCCTGTACCGATCATGCCGGGCCGTGGGCCGCACACATGTGTGCGGTTACTGTTCATCCAAGCCCATAAGCTCAAATGACATTATTCCCACCCATCTGTGATGGGCCGGATACGGGTAGTACCCCGTGGGCCGGGTTCATGACCCGATTGGGGACTATACGTCATCATGTCCCCCCAGTCTAGTTGTTACAGCCATATGCGTAACCTCTAGACTATCAAGATGCTCCGTGGATGTACCAAGAAAGATAGGGAATGATAAATTGTCCAAGAATTTTTTTCGGCCGCACGTGGAAACCTGATTTAGGAATTTATTCCATTAATATCTCAGCCGCACGTGACGACCGAGACAAATTAAATGCAGCATTGAATTTGGGTCTTACGTAAGAGCCGCATATCCCGACATAAATAACTGTTCACCTGCCACTTTGACTGACAAAGTGCAAACAGTCAGAACCTCGAGCAGCGTAAACGTCTGAGTCAGAAGTGACCCGTGGGTCCCACCTGACGTTTCACTTGCCACTTGCACCCTAACCACATGATTAAGAATAGTGGCAAACACGTGTCACGCATCCAACAGACCATGACCCACGAGGCAACCCTATAAATAAGCCACCCCTTCGGCTGTGTGAAACACACAGTTCTTATCTCCATTTCTGCCATTAAAGCTTTTCTTCTTAGCTTCACTTAATCACGCACGGATCCCTTCCTCCGCAGGTTAGAATACCACGTCCTTACATTTTTATTCAGTAATGGCCCAAAGAAACAACCCCACAATTGGATCCGTGCTTAATGTAATGACCCACGAGCAACTAGATCACTTTTGTACCAATTATTTCATCCCTACCAACCTACACCCCTCACTTCCTGGCGCCGGAGACCTCATAACTGAGGCTCCGCAGGGTAAAATTGGCCTATACACTCGCCTTTTTGATGCGGCCAACTACCGTATTCCATTTACTCGTTTCCTCATAGATCTATTAGGATATTATGATGTACATATTAGCCAGCTTCACTGTATAGGCGCATGTAAGATAAGTCAATTCGAGATTCTTTGTCGTGCTAGAAGAATCCCCCCAACCGTAGAACTATTCCGGCTATTTTACACCCCCAGCATAGTAAATGGTTGGCTATCTTTTAAGAAACGATCTCCCAACAGCCCCCAGTCCCATAATAAGCCCATGGACTCATTGAAAACCTGGTACGACCACTACTTTTTCATTGACTCGATAGTGTGGCCGACCGATTATGCCTTCAAACACAGGTTATCCCACGACCCCTTGCCGCATGTTAGTACATATAACCCCCAACACTCCCGAGAAATAGATCTGAACCGAACAGGATTCCATAGAAACCTCCCCGAATCATTCCCCTGTTTGCTAGGGATTAGCCGCAACTATTTCGGCTCGTCCAACAGATATCCTGTGTTTTGGAGAAGGAAGGGTGAAGGTAGGTTAGCGTCCACATACCAAAAAGCGCATACATCTATCTTGCAATGCCTAACATATTTTGTTTATTGTGGCAGAAATGAACTTCTTTGGACTCCTCCGTCAAGGCGACCCAAAGCTCGTACCAGAGGGATCGCGTCCCAGACGTGAGAACGAATTACCCCTCCTTGAGCATACCCGAAACGTGACGGTTGCTCTGGGAGCCGTCCCGGACCCCCACTCGGACGAAGAAGAAACAACTCTCTTGAGAACCCCCGTTGATTTTAGCAACGAGGATGGTGATAATAGGATGCTCGAAGGAGGAGCCGGGCCCTCCTCGCCGCCTAAGACTGCCACCCCCGCACATGGGAAAGAGCAAGGAGACAACATTGAGAGGACCACCTCCAGCCTTCGCCAGATGCTGGGCGACGATGAGGAGGAGGTGCAGCAAGTCGATGAGGAGGAAGATGAGGAAGCTGAAAAAGAAGTTGAAGAGGAGGTTGAAGAAGCAGCAGCTCAGCCCGTCGCTAAGCGTACCCGCAGAAAAAACAAGAGGGTAAGAAGAGTCGCTCCGACCGAGGTTGGCGAGCATAATGCCCCCGCCAAGAAGCTTCGCGAGGACCACCCCCTATATCAATCTGTTGGGAGCACTACCCAGGCCTCCGAGACGGTAGGGGCCGCACATGTGGATCCAGTTACTCTGATTCCCCCGACCGCATAAGAACTAGCAGGAAATAATACGTAAGGCTTCATTTTGCTAAGTAAGAGCCATGAATTTCCATTTAAGCAATACTTGATATGTATCCAAATGTTTGTTTTGCAGGAATGAACAAACTGGTGTCGTGCCTCCGCCTGATGTCCAAACGGAGAAGGGAAAAGAGAAGGAAGTGGAAAGAGATCCTATGCTTCATACGGCCGTCACAAGATCCGGTCCTGCATTCGAAGAAGGTACCCCCACAGCCTCCCAAGACCTCCCAACCTCCGGCCCCCCTCAATCGTTCAATCCTGTTTGGAATATTACCACTGCGTCACGAATGAGGGAAGCCGAGGAATACCGAGAGTACCTCAATAACTGCATACCACCAGGCTTGGTGCGAGAAGTGAATGCACTAAGCCATGCTGACCTGGTGGATGAGTACAACGGCGCCTTGGTGCATCAAATGGCAATTGGCACCTCAATGAGAGTAAGATTCGAAGCCGCGCTTGGGCATGTGGAGTCCCTCAAGAGAAAAGTTGGACGGAGGGAGAGGATGATCGAGGAGAATGAAGCTCAATTTGCTGCCCTCCAGTCCCAACTTGCTAGTGTCGAGGCGACCGTGAAGGAACAATCAGCCCATGCTAATGCTTATGACCAACAGGTGGCCGAGCTCGAGGCAAAACTTGATGCCGCGACAACCAAGGTACGTATCCGCGACGCACCACTCTTATTCCAAAAGAATCATAATTTAACAAGTAATCTCTCTCATATAGGTGACCGCAACAGAGGCGTCTACCAAGTCATCCTCCAGCCAAGTATCCGTGCTTACCAAAAAACTCGAGGATGCCCAGATGACAATCCAGAGCATGGAAAAGGTACAAGAGGAGCTTGCTTATGAGAGGGTTATGACCAAGGAGCTAAAGGAGGCGTCCAACCAAAAAGATGTGATGATAGATGCCCTTACCGCCGAACGCGACGACGTGCTATGCCCCCAACTACTAGCAGCCATTGCCGGCCGTAGGTGGATGGTGGGACATGGGGCACGTCTGGCCGTTACCAAGGTGCTGGAAGCCCCTGAATTTGTACAACAGTTTGCAAGCCTTGTGTCAGATGGTATCGATCACGGCCGCCATGAAGGAATGGTCTAGGCCGTAGAGCTAATCAAGAAAAAGGAGAACTTCACCAGTCATGCTTTCTTTAATCCTGAAGCTTCTAACAAGATGAATGCTTCCATGGCCGCAATGCGAGATCTACATTATCCATTCTTGGCCGAGCTGGAAGCCACAAAGGATGCATCAAACATGGAGATCATGGAAAATCTGAGTCTTGGTGCGTTCTCTCAAGATGAGGGTCATTCCCGCGCTTCCTTCACTCCCTCACCCAGCCACCTGACACTTCCTATCTATGAGGACGTAACCAGGATCGTACTTGATCAAGAACCTTTAAGCGGGGTGCTGGAGAGGAATGCAGCTCAAGCCTTGAAGCGGAGGGAACGTGGTGAGAGGTTGCCTTGCTTGGCTGAAGAACAAGTGGAGATAGGTAAGTTTCTCCCCCCCATTTAGGGTGCCCCTACTTTGTTATCTATTTCAGACAATTTGGTTTGTAACCTTTGAATCTTTGTAGCTTTTATCGTCCGTGCATGTACACGGCTAAGACTGATGTGTGAAATAACTGTCTTTTGTATGTAAGTCCGTGATAACCATGGCCATTTTGTTATGATTTGGAAACTTGTGTATTTTTATTTTGTTAAATATCGATTACCGATACTGCATGACATGTCACGTCTTACCCAAAAGAGAATACATTCAAGTCTATAATTTACTAGACATGCGACGTGCGTCTTTATTATGCAAAGCACTATGTGAGTACGGCATACGGAAACTTATCACAACGTCTTGTGAGTAAGGTGTCTAGTAAGGATACATGATCCGCGCCACTGGGGTTGCATCCCTCCTACGCGGCAAGTTGAATTAGAAGGTTCACTTAATCCTCTTACCCCGCCTGGAGGCGTATAGTACATGTACGGTGATTGAATGAATGCATATGAATGAGACATGGCATATTATAATAAAAATTCATATGACTAACGAAATCCGAAGAAATAATTTGCACAAAACAAGCCGTGGAGCTAGCTAGGCACCACGGCATTTTATTATCACGTTTACATTTTTTGTTTGAACAAGAATGATAAGTCCTAAAAAACAAAAAAGGAACCTAGAAAAAACATAAGAATCAAAACAGATAGAGTGCATGGATCTTCATTAAAGCCACATATAGCGAAGTACCCATGCGGAAGCCGTAGCTTTCAAAGATAGCACCTTTTGAGATTGGAGATGTTCCATGTGCGTTCCAGATCGCGGCCATCCATGTCACGTAACTTGTACGCGCCTTGTCCTAAGGCTTCCGTGACCTCATACGGTCCTTCCCACTTAGGGCCCAGCTTTCCTGTATTCTCCGCTCGACTTGCTTCGTTAGCACGATAGACATAATCTCCTGGTCAAAAAGAAACACCTTTAACCTTGGCGTCATAATAAGCCTTCATTTTAACCTTGGACTTAGCCTCATTGATGGCTGCTATCTCCCTTTTTTCTGCCAACAAATCCAGGTTGATTCGCAGTTGCTCGTCGTTCGTGACGACATTAACCTTCGCCGTGCGGATGGTAGGCATTCTGATTTCTGCCGGTATAACAGCTTCAGTGCCGTTGGCCAATGCAAATGGAGTGTCTCCGTTGGCTGTTTTGATCATAGTCCTATGTGCCCATAGAACATGTGGTAGCTCATCCACCCATTTGGCACTTCGTTCCTCCAGACGTGCCTTAATGCCGTTTCCCAAGCTTCTATTTGCTCGTTCCACAAGGCCATTTGTCTGCGGATGCTTAACAGACGCGAAGCGCCGTTTGATATTCAATGATGTGCACCAGTCCTTGAATGGATTATCCGCGAACTGTTTACCGTTGTCCGAGATGATTTCTCCTGGTAAGCCAAAACGGCACACAATGTTCTCCCAAACAAACTTTTTAACTTGTTTGCCTGTGTTGGATTTGACTGCCTTGACCTCTATCCATCGTGTGAAGTAGTCCATTGCGACAATCAAGAACTTAACTCCCCTCGCAGCTACAGGAAATGGTCCTGCGATGTCGATTCCCCACTTATAGAATGGTCATGGGGATGTAATAGGTATAAGCTCCTACTGCGGATGTCGCGACACTGGTCTATGCACTTGGCAATCACTACACTTGCGAATCATGTCGCGTGCGTCCCTATGCATGGTAGGCTAATAATATCCTGTACGTAGGGCTCGAGCTACCACGGATCATGGACATGCGTGCATGCCGCATAACCCTTCATGTATCTCACTGATTACATAAGTGGCCTGACGTGGTCCAACACAACCACGGCTGCAAGAAAGAGCGCTTATAGAGGATACCTTCATGAAGTTCGAAGTGCTGCGACTTCCTTCTGATGCGCCGAGCCGCTTTTTCATCGTCCGGAAGGGTTTCACTAGACAAATAGTTGACGATCGGAGTCATCCATGTAGGTCCATCCTCCTCAACTATAGTAGCGACCTCCCCTTCTATTATAGACTTTTCCTTGAGTATTTCCACAAAGACTTGCTTGGACAAGTGGGTGAAGCTTGTGGATGCGATCTTGCTAAGAGCGTCCGCCTTCTTGTTCTCACCTCTTGGCACCTGCTTGATGGAAAACTTGCTGAAAGCCGCGATGAGTGACTTGACTTTCTCCAAGTATCGGACCATGTTGTCCTCCTTAGCCACATATCCACCTAGAATGTGGTTCGCGACAAGCCGTGAGTCCACGTAGGCCTCAAGGTTGCGGACTCCCATTCTAGCGGCGATTTTTAAACCCGCAATTAATGCTTCATATTCCGCTTCGTTGTTGGTGGCTGTGAACTCAAAACGGAGGGCGTACATAAACTCCATTCCTTCCGGATTTGTGAGGATGAGACCAGCTCCTGACCCATCCGTACACGAAGATCCGTCCGTAAATAACACCCATGGTTCT
Organism: Glebionis coronaria; assembly: GCA_025667525.1. Lineage (NCBI taxonomy): Eukaryota > Viridiplantae > Streptophyta > Magnoliopsida > Asterales > Asteraceae > Glebionis > Glebionis coronaria. The sequence continues at coordinate 228,910,477 of CM046880.1, forward strand.
GTTGGAGTCTCGTCTTGTTTTACGATTGGTCCTTCCTCATCCGACTTCTCTATCAAGAAATCTGCCAAGATCTGGCCTTTAACAGTCGTCCTTGGCCTATAAGATATATTATGCTCCCCCAATAGAATGCTCTATTTTTGTAGCCTCCCTGCCACATCCGGTCTAGAGATGACTTGCTTTATTGGTTGGTCAGTAATGACTAAAATTGGGTGCGCCTGAAAGTATCGACGCAACCGCTTTGTAGCAAACACTAGTGCCAAAACCAATTTATCCATAGAGGAGTAATTCAACTCCGGCCCTTGTAGTGTTCTACTTATGAAGTAGACCGGAGTTTTTACCGTATCCCTATCCGTCATGAGTACCGCACTTATTGCTCCATGTGTGGCTGAGAGATACATAATGAGCTCCTCCTTTGGCCGGGGAGCTACTAGCATAGGGAGAGATGCAAGGTGCTGCTTGAGTTGACCAAAGGCTTCCTCGGCTTCCTTTGTCCACCGGAAGTCTCCCTTCCTAATTCACTTCTTGAGTGTCTTAAATAGGGGTAATGACTTCTCTGGGGACTTTGATAAGAACCTATTTAGCCCGGACAGCTTCCCATTTAAGGATTGCACCTCTTTCCGTGTCTGAGGGGATGGCAGCTGTATTACTGCGTCCGTTTTATCTGGGCAAGGTTTGATGCCATTTGGATCAATCATATATCCAAGGAACATTCCCTCCGTTGCCCCAAACGTACATTTCTTTGGATTTAGCTTCATATTAATCCTCCTCAGTGTGTCGAATGTCTCTTGGACATCCCGGAGAAGTGCATCCTCCGTATGACTTTTTATGACTAAGTCATCCACATAGACTTCCAGGTTGCGGCCTATCTGTGAGTCAAAGGCTTTGTCCACAAGCCGCTGGTATGTGGCCCCGGCGTTCTTTAGCCCAAACGGCATTTTCGTATAGCAATATGCGCCTTGACTAGTATGGAACGCCGTCTTCTCTGCGTCCTCCTCCGCCATCTAGATCTGGTGGTATCCTTTATATGCGTCTAGGAAGCACTTAAAGGGATATCCACATAGAGATTCCACCTTCCAGTCAATCTCCGGTAACGGGTAACAATCCTGTGGACAGGCTTTGTTCAGATCCGTGAAATCCACACACATGCGCCAGCTTCTGTCATGTTTTTTGACCATGACCGGATTGGATAACCACTCGTGGTAGTATACCTCGCGCATGATACCTGCGTCCACTAGTTTCTGTACTTCCTCCAATATCACTTGACTGCGCTCAGGTGCCTGGCCGCGCTTCTTTTGCTTGACGGGTTGGTACCCCTGGCGGATTTGGAGCTTATGTTCTGCTATCGCGCGTGGTACGCCTGTCATATGCTTTGGCTCCCATGCGAATATATCTATATTTGCACTTAAAAGAGAGCACATGGCCCTTTTGCCGCTATCCGAGAGCATTCCCCCTATGGATACCTGATAGGTGTGTAAACACCCATCCTTTACCACTTAATTCTGGCTAAAACAAGACCAAAACACGTAATTAATATCATTTGTTTGGAATTATGCGGTGTTTTTGTGTTTATTGTGTTTTCAGAGCTAACCGGATGAATATTAAAGAAAACATGGGATTGCACGGGTTTTATCAAGGAAAAAGACTCAAGACGAAGTCTATTGTCCAAGAGATGCAAAAGATTTGAAGTCAATGGGCCTATTTGAAGATTTATCGAAGAAAAGGACCAAAGATGGAAGATTTACATATGTCGAAGAAACTCAAGTCTATTAAACGAAGAAATTAAAAGACGAGTTGAATTTAATCGTCGACAAATCCCGGATCAGAATCGAAAACGTCAACTTTTCTGAAAAGACGAGAAGACAAGAAGAAAGGGAGATAGCCCACTCACCAACCAACCACTAGGACTATAAAAGGATTTTTCCTTCACACAATTAGGGAGTTAGTTATTTTTCCTTCCCAGTTTCTCTTTTGGTTCGTAGCATCGCCAACACCACTAGGGTGTTTGGTGATTTTTAATTTTCTTTCAATCTTGTAAGTGTTTAATCATTACTCTTGTTTACCTCTACATTAATCTTTCAATTCCATCTTTTCATTCATCTTGTTCATCTCATTTTTATTCAAAGTTTTCAAGTTCTTGTTTGATTGAGTTTGATTTTAAAAAGTTGTTGAATTTGTGTTTTTATGATTGGGATTTGATCCTTGTAGTTAGTAGATGATTATTGTTTAGTTTGGTAAAACCTTTTTGAGTATTTGGGTCGATTTGAATTAATTCGTATTCCCCTGTTCTTGAAGTTTCTGCTACTGTTCTTTATTCCCAGAACTTTCCGAATAGGCTTCAGCTTGATTTCTTACTCGGAATGTTCAGACTTTCCGAATAGCCGTTTTACTATTTCCTTATTCGGAATATTTCACATATTCTGAATAGCATTTTTCTTGTTCCTTATTCGGAATATTCCCTATATTCCGAATAGGCCCTTTTATTCCGAATTGAGCATATTTTCCGCATAGAAGAATTTATTCCGCATAGAACATGTTTTTCGAATAGTCTGTTTTTCCGAATAGGACTATTTTTATTCCGTACAATCTCATTATTCTGAGTAGGCTGTTATTCCGCATAGACAGAGATATTCCGCATAGGTAATTGTTCCGAATAGCTTTTTTCTTCAGTAAGATCATTTCCCTGTTTTATCATTTAACCTTTTATATTTACTGCAAGTTTAATTTCATTACTTCATTTATTTATCTTTTCATTAGAATAGAAAACCAAATCCATTTTTTGTACACCAAGAACAAAACCTTCCACTTAGAGCTGAGATCAATTCGAGGAGATTCCGAGAGTAAAATTGAACCTAGCAAAATCATTGTATCAAATGGCGCCGCTGCCGGCTCTTCTCGTTAAGATCAAAGTTTTTTGTGAGAACTTGGATTTTGGGATCCGTTCCCCGTGAACGTTAATTTTTCATAAAAATTTTCAAAAAAATCCTAAAAAATATAAAATTTTCAAAAATACAAAAAAAATTAAAAAACATAAAAACAAAAAATATTTTTGCTTTGCTTTTCTTTGTTCGTTCTTTTGCAGGTGTATGCGCACTCGATCCACGTCTTATCAAGAGCCCGAGCCTCTCGATAACCTAGACATGGCTGGTGTACAAAACAACAATAACATACCACCTCCAAACAACAATAATAACAACAACAACCCACCTTTCAACAACATGAATAATTACAACAACAATGAGCCCCTTCCGGATAATCGCTCGATGATTGAACTGCTGCAAGCTCATGTAGATGGCAACACTGACCCAATTGTCATACCTCCAATTGCCGCCAACAACTTTGAGCTAAAATCAGGCTTTATCCAGATGGTCTCCGCTCAACCATTCTTGGGACGTACCATTGATGATCCACACGACCACATCAAGAGATTCTTGCAACTCACCAACACGGTCAAATTCAATGGTGTTCCACAAGAGGTTATTAGATTACAACTTTTTCCCTTTTCTTTAGAGGGACAAGCCCGTCATTGGCTTGCTAAGGAACCGCCACAGAGTATTCTCTCGTGGACGGATTTGGAAACTAAGTTCATCAATTAATTTTTCCCACCCTCTCGTACTACCGCATTGCGGAATGAAATCTTAAATTTTGAACAAAAGTACGATGAGTCGTTCAGTGAATCTTGGGATCGTTTCAAAGATCTTTTAAGAAAATGCCCACAACATGGTTTTACCAAAGTACATCAAATTAATACTTTTTACAATGGTTTAAGCATGAGTGACCAAGATTTACTGAACAGTGCCTCGGGGGGTAATCTATTGGCTAAGACTTCCAATGCTGCTTGGGACATCATTGAGAATAAATCTCGTGTGCAAACCAAGAGTGTTCGGACCAATGTCGCTAGTGCTAGCACTAGTGACAGCGACAAGCGATTGGACAAAATCACTACGCTTCTTGAATCGCTTGTCACCCACACCGTCAGCAACAACAACAGCAACAACGCTAAAAACGCCCAAGTTAACGCTCTCAGCCAACCTTGTGAGATATGCGGTGGTCCTCACTCTTACACCACTTGTACTGCCACCCAAGACTACCCTGCTGAGAATGTGAATGCAGCATATGGCACCTATCCTCAACCTGCTTATCAAGCTAGACCTCAAGGTGACCGTAATTTGCTTAGCTACCGCTCTAACAATTATCTTTCCCCACCTGGTTTTCCCCCAAACAACCCAAGCCAACAACAAAACCTCAATCGCCCTCCTCAACAACAACAACAGCCTCGACAACCATACATACCTCCTCACAAGCAGCAACAACCACCTCAACGTAACAACCAAGTTTACCAACAACCCTCTTATCAACCACCCGCATACAATGCTCCTCCCAACCAACCCACCGCTCTTCACCAAGAAGTGGAAACTTATATGAGGACTAACGATGTGATTGTGGGAAATCTTCAGAGAGAGGTGCTCAACCTGAAAGCAGACTTGGTCAAGCAAGGAAACGATTTGAGAGCCGACATGAGAAATACGTTGGATACCCAAACTAATGACTTGAGGAACATGATGGCTAGTTTCTTCCAAGGTAATCAACCCTTTTCTTCGGGTACTCTTCCGAGTAACACCGTTGCGAATCCAAGAGGGGAGATGAAAGCAATCACTACTCGAAGTGGCAAAGGTACCAAGGAACCCGAGCTTCCTATACCTCTACCGGTGATTGTGACTAAGGAGAACGAGTCACCTGCTCCTGCTCCTATTCCTCCTCCTTCTCCTTCCCCAATTTCTCCACCTCTTCCTTCTACCCCTCCTCCACCCAAGGATGTGAGTGATCCTATTCTTCCAAAGCCTTCCTCTTCTTCCAATATACCTTATCCATCTAGGTTGAGGAAAGAGAAGCTCAAAAGCAAGGATGATATTCAGGTTTCGAATTTTCTTAAGATGTTCAAACAACTGAATTTCAATATCTCCTTCGCTGAGGCTCTCGCTCACATGCCTAAATATGCGAAAATGTTTAAATCTTCTGAGCGACAAGGAAAAGCTCCTCGATATTGCCAACACCCAACTTAATGAGAATTGCTCTGCAGTGCTCTTAAGGAAATTGCCAACCAAGCTTGGTGATCCGGGTCGTTTCTTAATCCCTTGCAATTTCCCGGGAGTAGAGAATTGCATGGCCCTAGCCGATCTAGGTGCCAGTATTAATCTTATGCCTCTAAGCGTTTGGAAGCAATTATCTCTCCCAGAGCTAGTCCCCACCAAAATGACTTTGGAATTAGCTAACCGTACGGTTGCTTATCCAGTGGGGATAGCCGAAGACGTCATTGTAGGAGTCGACAAATTCACCTTTCCTGCTGATTTCGTTGTCGTCGACTACGAGATGGACCCTCGTGTGCCACTGATTGTTGGTCGTCCATTCTTGAGGACCGGTCGCACTCTCATTGATGTTGAAGCCGGTGAGCTTATCATGAGAGTGGGTGACGATAAAGTAGTCTTCAACATGGGAAAGCTTTCTAAACAGCCTTATTCATACGAGAGTGTTAATTGTATTGACGTTCTTGATGAGGCTTATGAAGAACACTTCAAAGATGCTTGTAAAAGTATTCCTACCTCTCTTCCCAATGTTGAGACCGTTTCCTCTATCGACTCATCACTATCTCTATTTGGAGAAAGTGATTTCCTTTGGAAAGATTTGGAAGCCACCATGGGAGATGTGAATTTAGACAAAGACGATTCTACTACCAATTGGGATGAAGATCTCCGCCTCATTGAAAACCTTCTCAAAGAAGACAATCCTTCTCCTCCATCTCCCACGGTCATTGCTATCGATACTCCGACTTCGAATACGCCTCCCGTCGAAAATCCTCCAGATTTAGAACTTAAGGAGTTGCCGCCCCATCCCGAGTATGTATTCCTTGACGAAGAGAAGAAGTCGCCAGTCATCATTGCTAAGGACCTAAAGGAAGAAGAAAAAGCCCGACTTATCACCGTGTTGAAAGATCATAAGAAGGCTATTGCTTGGAAGATTTCTGATATTCGTGGAATTGATCCTCACTTCTGCACACACAAAATTCTCATGGAGGACGACTTTAAGCCCACTATTCAAAGCCAACGAAGGGTGAATCCAAAAATACATGACGTCATCAAAACAGAGGTTATCAAACTTCTTGATGCGGGTATGATTTACCCTATTTCGGATTCACCATGGGTTAGTCCAATCCATTGTGTGCCCTAGAAGGGCGGAATAACCGTTGTTCCCAATGAACACAACGAGTTAATTTCCACTCGTCTCGTTACTGGGTGGAGAGTTTGTATAGACTACCGCAAACTCAATGATGCCATGAGAAAGGATTATTTCCCTCTACCTTTTATGGACCAAATGCTTGAACGTTTAGCGGGTAATGAATATTATTGCTTTCTTGATGGTTTCTCGGGTTATTTTCAAATACCCATCGATCCCCAAGATAAAGAGAAGACAAGATTCACTTGTCCCTATGGCACTTTTGCTTACAAAAGAATGCCTTTTGGCTTATGCAATGCCCCCAGGACTTTCCAAAGGTGCATGTTAGCTATCTTCCATGACATGGTTGAACAAACCATGGAAGTCTTCATGGATGATTTCTCGGTCTTCGGGGATTCCTTCTCTTCTTGCCTTGCCAATTTGGAACGTATGCTTAAGCGGTGCGAAGACACTCGCCTTGTTCTGAATTGGGAAAAATGCCATTTTATGGTAAAAGAAGGCATCGTGCTGGGACACAAAATTTCCAAAGCCGGTCTTGAAGTAGACCGTGCTAAAGTCGATGTTATCGCCAAGTTGCCTCCACCTTCAACCGTGAAGGGTGTGAGAAGTTTTCTGGGTCATGCGGGCTTCTATCGTCGATTCATCAAAGATTTTTCTCAAATCGCTCGCCCGATGACCCACCTCTTAGAAAAAGATACTCCTTTTATCTTTTCTAAAGAGTGCCTTGAAGCCTTCAACTCGCTTAAGGATAAGCTAACTAAGGCACCCGTCTTGGTTACCCCTAATTGGGAGCTTCCCTTTGAGTTGATGTGCGATGCTAGTGATTTTGCTATTGGAGCGGTTCTGGGACAAAGAGTGAACAAACACTTCCAACCAATCCATTACGCTAGCAAGACAATGACTGGGGCACAATTGCATTATACGACAACTGAAAAAGAGCTTTTAGCTGTTGTCTATGCTTTTGAAAAATTTCGCCCCTATCTTGTCCTTTCTACAACAATTGTTTACACCGATCATTCCGCGTTGAAGTACTTGTTGACAAAGCAAGATTCCAAACCAAGACTTCTTCGCTGGGTTTTGTTGCTCCAGGAATTTAAAATCGAAATTCGCGATAAAAAAGGAGCTGAAAACCTAGCCGCGGACCATCTCAGCAGACTTGAGGATCCTTACCAAGGGGATCATCCGAACAAAGAAATCAATGATTCTTTTCCTTTGGAGACCTTAATGTCTATAAACTCGAAGTCGAATGAAACCCCGTGGTTTGCGGACTTTGCAAACTACTTGGCAGGTGGAATTCTTAAGGAAGGGTTGACGTCCCAACAAAAGAAAAAGTTCTTCACCGACATTAAGACTTACTTTTGGGACGACCCTTACCTATTCAAACAATGTACCGACCTGATTATTCGCCGATGTGTTGATGGACCGGCAGCTTCAAAAATCCTTGATGCTTGCCACAAAGGACCCACCGGTGGTCACTTTGGTCCCAACTACACCGCCAAAAAAGGGTTTGACTCGGGATTTTATTGGCCCACCATCTACCGTGATGCTCACGAAATGGTTAAACATTGTGATGCTTGCCAAAAACAAGGAAAGATCACACATAAAGATGAGATGCCTTAGAATTTCATTCAAGAGTGTGAGATCTTTGATGTTTGGGGTATCGACTTTATGGGGCCATTCCCTTCTTCTAAAGGAAACAAATACATCCTTGTAGCCGTTGACTACGTCTCCAAATGGGTTGAAGCCAAAGCTTTACCCACTAATGACGCAAGGGTGGTTTGTAACTTTTTGAAAGCTCTATTCGCTAGATTCGGTGTGCCTCGTGCCATTATTAGTGATCGTGGGACTCATTTCTGCAATGACCAATTTGCTAGAGTCATGGCTAAGTACGGTGTAAACCATCGTCTTTCCACAGCCTACCACCCACAAACTAATGGCCAGGCTGAAATATCTAACCGAGGTCTAAAGCGAATTCTTGAAAGAACTGTGGGAGAGCATCGTGCCTCATGGGCTGATAAACTTGATGATGCTTTGTGGGCTTTCCGTACTGCTTACAAGACCCCGATCGGCTGTACGCCTTATCGTCTTGTGTACGGGAAAGCGTGCCACCTCCCCATTGAGTTGGAGCACAAGGCTTACTGGGCCTTGAAGTGGGCTAATTTTGATATCAACAAAGCCGGTGACCTACGCAAGATCCAACTCAATGAGCTCAATGAACTTCGGAATGAAGCTTATGAAAATTCTTTGATCTATAAGGAAACAACTAAGCTCATTCACGACTCCAAGATCAAAAACCGAGAGTTCCATGTTGGAGACAAAGTCTTACTTTTTAACTCTCGGTTGAAAATCTTTTCGGGCAAGCTCAAATCTCGTTGGTCCGGCCCATTCACTATTGCCCAAATTTTTCCATATGGTACTCTCGAGCTCGCTCAACCTGATGGACCGAATTTTAAGGTGAATGGCCAACGAGTGAAGTTGTACTTTGGTGAGGACACCTCTCAGGAGGTGATTCCATCCCTCACCACGTTCCCCATGAACTAATTTTGGGTCGAGTCAGGCTCGTGACTCGGTTATCAAAAACAAGCGCTCCTCGGGAGGCAGCCCGAGTATCTATCCTTTTATGTTTAACCTCCTAAGTGTAGGGGGACCTCTATAGGTTCTTTGTATTTGTGTGGTGATGTGATTACAGGGATAAATGTACTCTTGGAATCTTTGAAGAACCGTGCTCCCGTGTTATCCGAAATCCGGTTCTATCTCTCAACTATCGTGATTCAATTTTCTTCATACTCACATTTGAAATTGATCATTTTAGTCGTCTCTTCCTTAACTCGAGTTAACCAACGTGCACAATGTTATAAGTGTAGGGAAGATTTTTCCCACATGCTTAAACATTGAGGACAATGTTTATCTTAACTGTAGGGGGGACTTCTATCGAAGTTTTAAGTGGACTTTTCCATGAAAATGCCTTCATTTAACCAGAAAGTCCTATTTTTCAACATTTTTCAAATTTTTTATTAACTTTGGCCATTTAGTCGTAATTTTTTAAAAATTTTATCTTTGCTTTCATATGTACATATCCCGCAATAAAGTCAAAAATATTAATAAAGTGTGTAGCTAGTTTAGAAGTCTTTGATCTATTAGGCCCGTTGCGATTATTTTGACTCAACCCGAATAGACTTGTCTAAGTTTATTCTAGCTAGTATCCTTAACCATGTAGACCTTAATTGGTTTATTAGGCTAAGCAATCACGAGTCTCATTACTTGAGATTTTAAATTGTGGAGTACGAGAAATGATAGAGTCAATTATAAGTCGGTATTCTTGCACAAGCTCACTTGGTGTAATTATTTGCCTATTCTCCCATCACTTGCTAATAATTTATCTGCAATAAGTAAGGTCGTACGATTTGAAAAGTTACTTAGCTTCTAGCCCAAGATCGTTTAAAAGTTGCTCGGTAATGATAAGAGTTCATAGCCAAGGCATAACTTATGAACCGGGGCGCGAAGATTGGCGAGTCCAAAAAGGCCCTAACAAGGCATGATGATTCCATTTTATTGCTAAAGATCCAAGGCGATGTGAAAAGCATTATTCCTAAAATCAATATGAAGGATCAAGACTCACGACGAAAAGCAATCAACTCCCATAAATATCATGGAGAAGTCTATCCGAAAAGACCCTAACAAGGTATGAGGATAAATAGATCCAAGTCCGAAAAGGAGGCGGATCGTTGTATCTCAAAATCCCAATTAGAGATTGAAGAAATAATCATGAAGTCATGGTCAACAAAGTTGGAGTACCCCTCAAAAGTCTCCAAGTGAAGAAACTCTATTATGATGAGAAGACCATTATCTCAAGAACGTCTCTTGAAGATATGAAGTATGAAGTACATGCCAAATATCGGCCCGAGAAAGGTCTCAAATCGTGAACCGAGTTATGCCAAGATATGAACTTTTTGATATCCCGAGAAGCAGTTTTAAGAGATTTTGTCCTTTAGCTAACTATTGATCAAATCGTCCCACTTTGCTTTCAGCCTAAATAAACTATCGAAATAAGTCCAAAAATGCATCTTCATGATCATTCTAAGACAAAAATAAAATATAAGAGATACACCTAGGAATAAGGGAGTTTAAGCATTTAATTAAGCCATGTGTGTAAGTGTTTGAATTGCTAACTTATAATAACAATGATCTCGTTTTTAAGCTTAGTTTGGGGAACGTGAAACTTGAGGATGATAAATCTTCACAGCACCAAAGCCCTAATGTAAGTCCTTGATTTCTTTGCAAGTTATTTCCATCCTTTTGTTTATTTTAAAGTTTTAATTTCTCTTAGTATTTTAATTTTTAGTATTTGAATAAGGCCAAGGTTGATTGATTATGAGAAAAGTGTAAAATTGCTTTATCACTAAGCATTGCATGAGGGCATGGCAATGGTTAAGTGTAGGGGATTTGATAGGTGTGTAAACACCCATCCTTTTACCACTTAATTCTGGCTAAAACAAGACCAAAAGACGTAATTAATATCATTTGTTTGGAATTATGCGGTGTTTTTGTGTTTATTGTGTTTTCAGAGCTAACAGGATGAATATTAAAGAAAACATGGGATTGCACGGGTTTTATCAAGGAAAAAGACTCAAGACAAAGTCTATTGTCCAAGAGATGCAAAAGATTTGAAGTCAATGGGCCTATTTGAAGATTTATCGAAGAAAAGGACCAAAGATGGAAGATTTACATATGTCGAAGAAACTCAAGTCTATTAAACGAAGAAATTAAAAGACGAGTTGAATTTAATCGTCGACAAATCCCGGATCAGAATCGAAAACGTCAACTTTTCTGAAAAGACGAGAAGACAAGAAGAAAGGGAGATAGCCCACTCACCAACCAACCACTAGGACTATAAAAGGATTTTTCCTTCACACAATTAGGGAGTTAGTTATTTTTCCTTCCCAGTTTCTCTTTTGGTTCGTAGCATCACCAACACCACTAGGGTGTTTGGTGATTTTTTAATTTTCTTTCAATCTTGTAAGTGTTTAATCATTACTCTTGTTTACCTCTACATTAATCTTTCAATTCCATCTTTTCATTCATCTTGTTCATCTCATTTTTATTCAAAGTTTTCAAGTTCTTGTTTGATTGAGTTTGATTTTAAAAAGTTGTTGAATTTGTGTTTTTATGATTGGGATTTGATCCTTGTAGTTAGTAGATGATTATTGTTTAGTTTGGTAAAACCTTTTTGAGTATTTGGGTCGATTTGAATTAATTCGTATTCCCCTGTTCTTGAAGTTTCTGCTACTGTTCTTTATTCCCAGAACTTTCCGAATAGGCTTCAGCTTGATTTCTTACTCGGAATGTTCAGACTTTCCGAATAGTCGTTTTACTATTTCCTTATTCGGAATATTTCACATATTCCGAATAGCATTTTTCTTGTTCCTTATTCGGAATATTCCCTATATTCTGAATAGGCCCTTTTATTCCGAATTGAGCATATTTTCCGCATAGAAGAATTTATTCCGCATAGAACATGTTTTCCGAATAGTCTGTTTTTCCGAATAGGACTATTTTTATTCCGTACAATCTCATTATTCCGAGTAGGCTGTTATTCCGCATAGACAGAGATATTCCGCATAGGTAATTGTTCCGAATAGCTTTTTTCTTCAGTAAGATCATTTCTCTGTTTTATCATTTAACCTTTTATATTTACTGCAAGTTTAATTTCATTACTTCATTTATTTATCTTTTCATTAGAATAGAAAACCAAATCCATTTTTTGTACACCAAGAACAAAACCTTCCACTTAGAGCTGAGATCAATTCGAGGAGATTCCGAGAGTAAAATTTAACCTAGCAAAATCATTGTATCAATACCTCCTGTTCCGGATAGTCAGGATGGATTGCCACCCTCCAATTGGGAGGTGGTGATCTATCCTTGGGTGGAACAGGTGGAGCCGGTGTTGTCACAGTATGACACTCGGATGCTGGTACGATTGTGTTGTAAATGGTGACGATTCCTCCCTCTACGGGGAACTTGATCATTCCGTGTGCCGTGGAAGGTACCGCCCGTATAGCCAGAATACCTGGTCTGCCTATGATCCCATTGTATGGAGAATGTGAGCGTATCACCATGAAGTTCATCCACGCAGTAGTGGAGTGTTCCTCATTCCCAATGGTTACAAGCAGACGCAGTTGCCTTATTGGCCAGATGGTGTCTCCACTAAAACCAGTGAGGGGTGCCGTGGCCGGTACCAATTGGCTTCTTATTTCTGGCCGTAACTGGACAAAACAGTGTTCGTACAGTACTTCTGCTGATGACCCTCCATCCACATACATGCGACGAACATTGTGTGTTCCAATGCTTATCTCAATAGTGAGAGGCGCATCAATCACATCGCTTGCTGTGATGGGAGGGAATGAGATTTCCCTGCCGCGTGAAAATTTTTGGCCAATTTTCTGCCTCGTGCGGCGTTGTCTGGATTGGATCATGTATATAGTCGAAGGTTTGTCTTTTTGGGGATCCTTCTTGTCATACTTCTTGTTGTCTTTTCCATCCTTCCAATCCTTAACCAAATGCTTGAGTTTACCTGATTTGATCAGTGACTCAATGTGCTTCTTGAGCTGGATACACTCCTTCGTGCCATGGCCCTTGTCATTATGGAACTCGCAGAAACGGTTTCCTTGACGACGGTCTGGCGGAGTTGTCATTGGGGGAGGCCTCGGAAAATTTGCCCCTTCCGTCAGTAAGATCTCCTGGTAGGACATCTTTAGGGGGGTAAACTTATCGTCCGGCCGTCCTCCTTTGTTTTGGCTCTTGTAGTCTGAGCCCCTACTATTGTTCTGATTGCTTTGACCGCCCGACTGTCTCCTGGACTGGTCGTTTGATCGGTAGCCGTTTCCTTTTGAAGGGTAAGCCGCGGCAACCGCTGTTTCTCCCTCTATGAAGTTTCTGACCCTTTCCATGAGATCATCATACCTCTCTGGACGCTTGTCATTGAGACGCCTGATTAATTCCCTATCTGTTATGGCGTGCATGTAGTCGGAGATTTTCAGGAGTTCTGGCATTGTCTTTGTGCGTGTGCACTCGTCGTTGAAGCGTTCAGTGAAGGCTTCTATAGACTCCCCCGACCGTTGCTTGACAGTTGCCAATGAGACAGGATTCCTATTATACTTCTTCCGCTGAGTATAATTATTCTTGAACGCGGTGCGTAGTTCCGTGAAGCTATCAATGCTTCGTGGAGGGAGTCCCTCAAACCAGTCACGGGCATTGCCGATCAAGGTTGAATTGAACATTTGGCACCATATAGGCATGGGCCATCGCTCAATTTTAGCCTGCGTATCAAATATTTTGAGGTGATCATCCGGATCACCAGTTCCATCATAGGTCTTGACACACGCCGGTATGCGACGTTTCGTGTCCTCGGAGTAGTTCCGTATACGCAGAGTAAAAGGATCTTCCCTGGGGTCTGCCCATGGATGAGTGAGCCTAGGATCTTCCCATGGGTCACACCATGGACGGGAAAGATCCTTCGCTTCTGCCTCCTGATAATAGGGGCCGCCATAATATTCATCATTGTTTGGTGGCGGTGGAGGGGTACGCCTAGGTCGGCGACGCTTGGGCGGATGGTCATCCGAGTCCTCTCATGATGGATCTGGAGAAGGGGGTGGTGCTCCATCTCTTGGGTGAGGACCACTCTTTTGAGAAGAGCCAGGAGCCTTCTTCCTAGTGTTCATCCTATCCCACACACTTGTGCGGCGAGCGGCTCTGGTCAGTTCCCGGTCTGGTCGCTCGGGTGAACCGTCGGACTTCTCTTCCCCTTCTCGAGACTGCGTTATTTCCTGTATGAGGCGATCTCCTATGCGTTCGAACACATTCCTAGGTTGAGGAGTTTCCTCGAAGATGCTCTGCTCCTGAGGCCGGGTCTTCCTCTTCCTCTGATTTTGGGAAGAGGTGCTTGGTCCGGTATTGCCAAAGTTGAGTCTAGATTGGAGGTTTCTCCCTAGATTCAACCTTGATGCGATCCCTGGGATGATCCTATCAAAGTTCTGCGTGAGAACTCGAGTGAGATCCTCCTCGCTGAGTGGTTGGTCTTCTACTTCCTCCTTAATCGATGGTCTGCGCGGCTCTTTGTTAGGGGGATTGGGCGCGCTCCATGGATCAGGGTTGTAAAACCCGCATGCTTTTACCATGAATAGTGCCCTTAAGATCGTACGTCCTAGATTAAAACTTACCTCATGTAGTATTGATCACATTCATGTGCTAATAATCAAGCAAGTGCATACGTGTATGACATGACAAGTATCGATTACGTACGAACTCATGATAAACAGTTAATAATATATCACGTGAACATAATTAAATCATGATCACCATTTAATATACTAACTAAAATAATTACGTAAATACTTATAATATATTTACGAGCGTTAAGTTTATGATAAACGACACGATGGATTAAACAGAAACACTTTAAACACGAGCAAGTTTAACCACGAACGAACACGAAACATCGGGACACGAGAAAGGTACGGGTACCCCATGTGGGGCCCCCATACCCACGACACACATACAAGAAATGGGCTTAGCCCATGGACTTTACAAGTAAAGGGGGGTAAAGAGTAAAACATGTTTTCACTTTTCATTTTACAAGAAATAAACAAAAACCCTAAAAGAGTTTTTCTCCTCTCCTTTTTGCTCTCTTTGTGCCGCCACATAAACACCACCATAGGGGGTGATTTGTTTGATTTTGATCTTAAAAACTATTGTGTAATCAGTGTTTGTTCATCCTTTTTCTAAGCTACATAGTGGTATACCTTTCTAACCCTTCTTTTTAATTCTTTTTAATTCTTTTAATCTTTGATTATTTTCATGAACATGTTATTATTTTTCTTATAAAAACAAGGTAATTAATCATTGATCTAACATGTTTTGGTATTAATTAAAATCAAAGAATGGTTTATAAGGGTGTTTGTTTTTGGCCGCCTAGCAAACAAACCCGAGGGGGGGTTTGGTTTGCTATTGCCGCTACCACCAAGACCACAATTGGTCTTGGTTGGCTCATGTGGGACCCACGGCAGCAAGGGGACACGTGTGCCCCGGGTTTGGCTCGGGGTACGGTGTCGAATTCATGCCCGATTCATGGTTCGTTGGTTAATTCATGATTCATGCTACATGTTAATTTTATGAATTATGAACTTAGGATATAATTAATTAATAACATGAAATATTAATTAAATCATGACTTAGGTTATTTTAATTATTAGTTTATCATGACATTAATTTAACCTAAGTATTTTATGTTATAAGTTATAATTAATTAATTATTAAAACATGCCTATAATTAATTAATTTAGACATGACTTAGGTTATATTATTATTAATAATAATTCACATGTAAACCTAAGTATTTTCATTTCATTTTAATTAAAACATGTTATACTTTAATTAAAATGCTTAACCTATAGTTTAATTAAAATACATGAAATAATAATTAAACTATACACTATATCATATGACTTAAGAAATAAGCTTATAACACTTAGACTTATATGTTAGCTTATGTAATCAGCTTAATTCTAATTATGGAAACTTCTATTTATAGAAACTTAATTAAATAAGGCAACTAATCTAATTATGGAAACCTTCTATATATGGAAACCAATCTATTTCAGGCAGCTAATCTAATTATGGAAACCTTCTATATATGGAAACTTATTTAATTAAGGCAGCTGATCTATTTTTGGAAACTTTCTATTTTTAGAAACTAATCTATTTTAGGCAGTAAATTCTATTTTTGGAAACTTTCTATTTTTGGAAACTTTCTATTTTTGGAAACTTTCTATTTTTGGAAACCTGCTATTTTTGGAAAGTTATTTATTATTACACAGTAAGTATATTAATACATGAAACACCAGTAATACTTAATCAGATAAATCAGAATACAAGATAAACACAGTTTAAGGCTTTAAACAGTGAACCAGGACCTAAAACATACCAAATCAGCTAATATGAGACACAAAACCCAGTACGTTATCAGTGAATCGATACTTATACACGTGTGTATTCATGTAGCGTTAGTGATCCAGAAGTAGGAGTCTTCTTCCGTTCATTCACTGGACTTGAGGTACGGATTCCCGTCCTTTCAGTATGGACATTCTTTCCTTATTAGGATTTCCCCGTATGCAGCCAACTGTTTTCCCCAGCATTTGTTTTATTGTTTTGAACTGCTTATGTTAATTTAGCATAAACTATAGCCATATACAAGCATGACCAGTTTCACCTAGTTATGGAGGTACCATAACCATAGCATTGGAGGCACCGATGTTATGACTTCCCCACGGCGGAGTGATTGCTCGTGGCGTCCCTTTTCAGTTTGGCCATATTATTATATCAGGTGGGGCGTATGGGTGCATCCTAGTTACATGTTTTTATTCAGTTTATCATGGTGAATGTGGTGTGTGCCTTGCACCCTTCACAAGGAGTTGATCCCTCCTACCCAAATCAGTATATTGATTAGAGGCATCCCCTCTAATCAGCATGATGAGGTCACCCCTCCAAGTATTCATGCACGTGACCTTTTCATGACCTATATGGGCTATGGTATATATATGTTAAAACAGTTTTCACAAGATAAACATAAGGCTTTTCAAACTATAAAACCGGTTTTCTTGTTACTTAATCAGTTTACTCAGTACTTAGTCTTCCGCTGTTATACGTTACATGTTTACTCTATTTCATGCTATATTGTACATCCGTGCACTGAGCGTCTTGCTCAGCCGTTTTCCTTTTCATGTTCCCAAAACGGCAGGTACTCAGGGACGCTCGTAGATCTCAAACGTAGGTGCATATGGACTGGAAGCTTTACTGCCTTTCTTTACTTTATGCATTTCCTTTACTTCGATACAGTTGCTATGGACATTGTTTCGTCCTTTCCTTTCTACAGTATTTATGTTTGTGTGTGATGAGCTTTACTTTGGGATACCGATGTTTGATTCCGGTATTTCCCTTTTATGGTTGAATAATGCTTAGACATTTATCCTTGTATGCTTTGATGACACGCCATGATTATGCGTAATATTCCATTTCCAAAATGGGGTGTTACAATTATGGTATCAGAGCCAAGGCTTCGACCTGTAGGCTCTCAAATATGACCTGTGATTAGTGGGTAGTCACTACGGTCTTCCTAGAACTGACAGTTGTTTTCATGCATTCATCATTTTTAAGCATACATATACATGTCATTGTTACAGGGTTTTTGACTAAGTAATGGTTGGTACAGGACTGGCTATTTAGTCGCATGTGTTTTATCGAAACTTTTAGATTTGGGACCGACCCATAGGCGTCCCCTCGATATGTCTTTTATTTTGAGTGAACTGACCTAAGGCGTTCACTCTCGAGCATCAAAAGTTTTCATAAAACTGCATCATGCATTCATACAAAGATTTTCTTGCATAAAATTTTTCTCGTGAAATTTTGGCATAAAATTTTTTTTTTATATATTTTATGTTGAACTGTTAATCATATGTTTTATGTTATACTGTCAGATGGTCCTCACACGCGAGCAAGAGCAGCTCAATGCTGCAATTCAGGCTGCCATGCAAGCCTTACTTCCTCAACTGAGGAATGACATTCGTGCTGAAGTCCAAGCTGCCAATAATCAGCAGCCGCAGAATCAGGCACCTCCTCCTCCTCCTCCCCCAGTGACTCTAGCGGTATGGTTGGAAAGATTTAACAAGCTCCGTCCTAGAGCTTTCGAAAAGACTGATAGCCCCAGTGATGCTGAAAGCTGGCTGACTCACATTGAGAAAATCTTCAATGCTATGGGATGTGACCCCGCCTTCAAGGCAAGATTGGCATGCTACAGGTTTGAAGGCGATGTACTCAACTGGTGGCTAGCTTTGACGTAGTCAGAAGGAGGTGATGAATGGGTCGCTGGTTTGACATGGGCCCAATTCAAGGAGAGAGTGATGGAACAGTTCTTTCCTAAGGCAGAGCAGGACAAACTCAAGCGTGAATACCACGGGATACGTCAGAGACAGGGCGAGAATAGCAATGAATTCATGCAGCGTTTTCTTCGCCTAGCTGGTTTTCTAGGAGCAGCGGCTGGTACTCCTGAGGAGCAGGCACACCATTTTAGGTGGGCACTTCGCACCTCGGTCGCGAACAATCTGGTATGTGCTACGTTTAATACAGTAGCACAAGTGGCCGACGCAGCAAGGAAGCTTGAGATGTTGCAGGAACGCGATGAGTTCGGGGAAGCTGAAAGACCCGACAAGAGGTAAAACATTTCGTGTTCCAGCGTTAACCAGACCGCATCCTATCATTATATGTTCTATAATCATCTCTTAAACTGTATCTTCCAGGCAGAAAACTGGGGACCGGTCTCAGCCGGCTACTCAGCAGCAGCCCAGTCAGCCCAAAGGAAACGGTCACTCTAACGACCGTTCTGTTGTGGAAAGGCGCAACGGTAATGATAATTACCGTAACAATGCGGGACACTCCAACAACAGCAGGTCCTACTATTTACGCATCTTCTTATGATTTCATGTTATATCTCTCATGCTGACACTATATTAATCTCTACCAGGAACCACGGTAACGGAAGGGACCAGAACCACAGGGGTTCTCAGCCCAACCGTTCAGCTAACACTGGTAAACATCTTATGACGTTTACGTCCTATACTCGTGCATATACTTTATTCTTAACACGTATTGTCATCAGCAGGCCCTCAGCAAGCAAGGACTCCTGCTGGAGGATTCACTCATCCTCTTTGCAGCACTTGCCATCGCAGACACCCTGGCCCATGTCGTCGTGACTCCGACGCGTGCTACAAGTGCGGCCTCCCTGGCCATCGTATGAGAGATTGCCGTAAGGGTGAAATGGAGGGTACTTCGGGTCATGCTGATACTAAACCGCCTCCTACCACTGGGCGTGTCTACACGACATCGCGCGATCAGGCAAACAAATCTACAGGTACCATTACTGGAATTTTGTATATGTACGGCCAGGCTGCATGTGTTCTTTTCGACACGGGTGCCACTCATTCAGTTGTTTCCACTACTTATGCTAAGAACATCAGGACACTTCCTTTGCCATTAGAAAATAAGCTTACCATTTCCACGCCTCTGAGGGACTCTGTATTAATAACTCATGTATACAAGAGTCTTCCTCTAGAGTTTGACGATAAGGTTCGTGCAGTAGATGCACTTCCTCTAGACATGATTGAGTTCGATATGATTCTCGGCATGGATTGGCTATCCAGGCACCATGCTACCATAGATTGCCACTCATATCGGGTGATCTTCGGCGACATTAATGCACCAGAGTACATTCATAACGGGTTCATACCCGGATGGTCTGTACAGGTCATATCTACCTTGCAAGCACGTGCATTACTGTCACATGGCTGCGAAGGTTATCTAGCTACGGTTCATGACATGGATGCTGAATCCCCATCGATTCAGGATCAACCAGTAGTTTCGGAATTTCAGGACGTCTTCCCAGATGAACTTCCAGGCATACCACCTGCAAGAGAAGTGGAGTTCAACATCGACCTTGTTCCAGGAGCTGAGCCAATCTCTAAGGCTCCGTATCGTATGGCTCCCATAGAGCTAAAAGAACTGAAGGACCAACTGCAGGAACTTCTTGAACGAGGGTTCATTAGACCGAGCGCATCTCCATGGGGCGCACCGGTCTTGTTCGTTAAGAAGAAGGACGGCAGCATGCGACTTTGCATTGACTACCGTGAACTTAATAAGATTACCATCCGCAATAGATATCCACTGCCACGTATAGACGATCTGTTTGACCAACTTCAAGGAGCCAAACACTTCTCAAAGATCGATCTAAGGTCAGGCTACCATCAGCTAAGGGTTAAAGAGCAGGATATTGCCAAGACTGCTTTTCGTACCCGTTATGGCCATTATGAGTTTGTAGTCATGCCATTCGGCCTGACTAACGCTCCAGCAGTATTCATGGATCTGATGAACAGAATCTTTCATGAATTCCTTGATAAATTTGTCATTGTATTCATCGATGACATCTTGATATTCTCAAAGTCCACGGAGGAACACGAAGATCATCTCCGTACTGTACTACAGATTCTTCGTCAGAAGCAGCTGTATGCGAAATTCTCCAAGTGTGAGTTCTGGTTAAACAAGGTGGCATTCTTAGGTCACATTGTATCAGCAGAAGGGATCACTATGGACCCAGCGAAGGTTGAGGCTATCACTAAATGGCCAAGACCAACATCAGCGACAGAAGTCCGCAGTTTCTTAGGCTTAGCTGGATATTATCGAAGATTCGTGGAGAACTTTTCCCGCCTGGCATTGCCTCTCACCAAACTGATGCGAAAAGGAGAGAAATTCGTCTGGACGGAAGAACGAGAGAAGAGCTTCGAAGACCTAAAGCAGAAGTTAGTATCTGCACCTATTCTTACTCTCCCATCTGGTACAGGTGGATTTCAGATCTATAGCGATGCATCGGGGAAGGGACTGGGCTGTGTTCTCATGCAACATGGGAAAGTGATCGCGTATGCTTCACGGCAGCTTAAGCCCTATGAAGAAAACTACCCTACGCATGACCTGGAACTTGCTGCAGTGGTGTTCGCATTGAAGATATGGAGGCATTACTTATACGGAGAATCATGCGACATTTTCACGGATCACAAGAGCTTGAAGTATATCTTCACACAGCGAGAATTGAACATGAGACAAAGGAGATGGTTGGAACTGTTGAAGGATTATGATATTAACCTACAGTATCATCCCGGGAAAGCTAATGTAATCGCAGATGCACTCAGCAGAAAATCCGGAATGATAAACGGCATTGAGATCAAGGAACAAAACATAAGAGACTTGGAGCGGCTAGACATCGAAATCATGGTACGTGGGCAGCATGGATACTGGGCGAATCTTAGAGTAGAACCTGAGTTACTGACTAGGATCAAGGAAGCGCAGAAGGATGATGGAGAGATTTGGGCGATAATTCAGAATTTGGAGAAGCAGACAGAATTCCGAATGGACGCAGACGGTATCATTTGGCAGGGCACGAGACTCTGTGTTCCTGACAATCCAGAACTCCGGGAAGCATTGTTAGCTGAAGCTCACAGCTCCTCATTTTCTATACATCCTGGGTCGACGAAAATGTACCATGACATCAGACAACACTTTTGGTGGAGTGGTATGAAACAGGATGTAGCCACGCATGTCTCCAAATGTCTTACCTGTCAGCAGGTTAAGATTGAACATCAGCGATCTGGCGGTCTCCTTCAACCGTTGGATATTCCAGAGTGGAAGTGGGACAAAATCACCATGGATTTTGTTACCGGTCTTCCGCCTACCAAGAAGAAGCACGATGCTATTTGGGTCATCGTTGATCGACTCACCAAATCAGCTCATTTCTTACCGATACGTAAGGAAGATCCGGTAAGTAAACTCGCAGATACGTACAGAAGGGAGATCATGAGACTCCACGGCACTCCCTCCAGCATCGTCTCAGACAGAGATCCTCGTTTCACGTCGCGATTCTGGAAAGGTCTGCAAAAAGCTTGGGGTACACAACTTAAGCTGAGCACAGCCTTTCATCCTCAAACGGACGGACAATCGGAGCGAACAATTCAGACATTGGAAGATATGTTAAGGTCGTGTGCGTTGGAATGGACAGGTGATTGGGACGATTACATCTGTTTAGTCGAATTTGCATACAACAACAGCTGGCACGCAAGTATCAAATGTGCTCCTTTTGAAATGTTGTATGGCAGAAAGTGTCGCGCTCCAACTTGATGGGATCAAGTGGGAGAGCGAACACTCGAAGGACCAGAGATTATAGAAATGACCAATGAGAAGATTGAGGTAGCTAAGCAGAAGTTGCAAGAAGCACGGTCACGTCAGAAGAGTTACGATGATAAGCATCGTAGGGACATACATTTTAATGTGGGAGATCACGTCTTCCTCAAGGTTTCGCCGGCACGTGGTGTTAAACGCTTCGGGATCAAAGGGAAACTCAGTCCTCGGTTCATTGGACCATTTGATATCGTTGAACGAATCGGCGAAGTATCTTACCGATTGGCGTTACCTCCTCAGCTTTCGCACGTGCATAACGTGTTCCATGTGTCCTTACTCAGAGGGTACAATTATCATCCCCTTCACATGGTTCAGTATCCACTGGAACAGATACGTGAAGATCTCACCTTTATAGAAGAACCCGAGCGAGTACTCGACAGGCAAGAACGAGTCATGAGAAGGAAGACGATTCCTTTCGTCAAAATCCTTTGGAGGGACCATACCGAGCGGGAAGCCACTTGGGAAACAGAGGAGTCTATCCGGGCTTCCTACCCTCACTTCATATTTTGAGTTCGGGTATGTCACTTCTTTTCAGCTTACTTTATCTATAATTCGGGGACGAATTATTCTTTTTAGGGGGGAAGAATTGTAAAACCCGCATGCTTTTACCATGAATAGTGCCCTTAAGATCGTACGCCCTAGATTAAAACTTACCTCATGTAGTATTGATCACATTCATGTGCTAATAATCAAGCAAGTGCATACGTGTATGACATGACAAGTATCGATTACGTACGAACTCATGATAAACAGTTAATAATATATCACGTGAACATAATTAAATCATGATCACCATTTAATATACTAACTAAAATAATTACGTAAATACTTATAATATATTTACGAGCGTTAAGTTTATGATAAACGACACGATGGATTAAACAGAAACACTTTAAACACGAGCACGTTTAACCACGAACGAACACGAAACATCGGGACACGAGAAAGGTACGGGTACCCCATGTGGGGCCCCCATACCCACGGCACACATACAAGAAATGGGCTTAGCCCATGGACTTTACAAGTAAAGGGGGGTAAAGAGTAAAACATGTTTTCACTTTTCATTTTACAAGAAATAAACAAAAACCCTAAAAGAGTTTTTCTCCTCTCCTTTTTGCTCTCTTTGTGCCGCCACATAAACACCACCATAGGGGGTGATTTGTTTGATTTTGATCTTAAAAACTATTGTGTAATCAGTGTTTGTTCATCCTTTTTCCAAGCTACATAGTGGTATACCTTTCTAACCCTTCTTTTTAATTCTTTTTAATTCTTTTAATCTTTGATTATTTTCATGAACATGTTATTATTTTTCTTATAAAAACAAGGTAATTAATCATTGATCTAACATGTTTTGGTATTAATTAAAATCAAAGAATGGTTTATAAGGGTGTTTGTTTTTGGCCGCCTAGCAAACAAACCCGAGGGGGGGTTTGGTTTGCTATTGCCGCCACCACCAAGACCACAATTGGTCTTGGTTGGCTCATGTGGGACCCACGGCAGCAAGGGGACACGTGTGCCCCGGGTTTGGCTCGGGGTACGGTGTCGAATTCATGCCCGATTCATGGTTCGTTGGTTAATTCATGATTCATGCTACATGTTAATTTTATGAATTATGAACTTAGGATATAATTAATTAATAACATGAAATATTAATTAAATCATGACTTAGGTTATTTTAATTATTAGTTTATCATGACATTAATTTAACCTAAGTATTTTATGTTATAAGTTATAATTAATTAATTATTAAAACATGCCTATAATTAATTAATTTAGACATGACTTAGGTTATATTATTATTAATAATAATTCACATGTAAACCTAAGTATTTTCATTTCATTTTAATTAAAACATGTTATACTTTAATTAAAATGCTTAACCTATAGTTTAATTAAAATACATGAAATAATAATTAAACTATACACTATATCATATGACTTAAGAAATAAGCTTATAACACTTAGACTTATATGTTAGCTTATGTAATCAGCTTAATTCTAATTATGGAAACATCTATTTATAGAAACTTAATTAAATAAGGCAACTATTCTAATTATGGAAACCTTCTATATATGGAAACCAATCTATTTCAGGCAGCTAATCTAATTATGGAAACCTTCTATATATGGAAACTTATTTAATTAAGGCAGCTGATCTATTTTTGGAAACTTTCTATTTTTAGAAACTAATCTATTTTAGGCAGTAAATTCTATTTTTTGAAACTTTCTATTTTTGGAAACTTTCTATTTTTGGAAACTTTCTATTTTTGGAAACTTTCTATTTTTGGAAACCTGCTATTTTTGGAAAGTTACTTATTATTACACAGTAAGTATATTAATACATGAAACACCAGTAATACTTAATCAGATAAATCAGAATACAAGATAAACACAGTTTAAGGCTTTAAACAGTGAACCAGGACCTAAAACATACCAAATCAGCTAATATGAGACACAAAACCCAGTACGTAATCAGTGAATCGATACTTATACACGTGTGTATTCATGTAGCGTTAGTGATCCAGAAGTAGGAGTCTTCTTCCGTTCATTCACTGGACTTGAGGTACGGATTCCCGTCCTTTCAGTATGGACATTCTTTCCTTATTAGGATTTCCCCGTATGCAGCCAACTGTTTTCCCCAACATTTGTTTTATTGTTTTGAACTGCTTATGTTAATTTAGCATAAACTATAGCCATATACAAGCATGACCAGTTTCACCTAGTTATGGAGGTACCATAACCATAGCATTGGAGGCACCGATGTTATGACTTCCCCACGGCGGAGTGATTGCTCGTGGCGTCCCTTTTCAGTTTGGCCATATTATTATATCAGGTGGGGCGTATGGGTGCATCCTAGTTACATGTTTTTATTCAGTTTATCATGGTGAATGTGGTGTGTGCCTTGCACCCTTCACAAGGAGTTGATCCCTCCTACCCAAATCAGTATATTGATTAGAGGCATCCCCTCTAATCAGCATGATGAGGTCACCCCTCCAAGTATTCATGCACGTGACCTTTTCATGACCTATATGGGCTATGGTATATATATGTTAAAACAGTTTTCACAAGATAAACATAAGGCTTTTCAAACTATAAAACCAGTTTTCTTGTTACTTAATCAGTTTACTCAGTACTTAGTCTTCCGCTGTTATACGTTACATGTTTACTCTATTTCATGCTATATTGTACATCCGTGCACTGAGCGTCTTGCTCAGCCGTTTTCCTTTTCATGTTCCCAAAACGGCAGGTACTCAGGGACGCTCGTAGATCTCAAACGTAGGTGCATATGGACTGGAAGCTTTACTGCCTTTCTTTACTTTATGCATTTCCTTTACTTCGATACAGTTGCTATGGACATTGTTTCGTCCTTTCCTTTCTACAGTATTTATGTTTGTGTGTGATGAGCTTTACTTTGGGATACCGATGTTTGATTCCGGTATTTCCCTTTTATGGTTGAATAATGCTTAGACATTTATCCTTGTATGCTTTGATGACACGCCATGATTATGCGTAATATTCCATTTCCAAAATGGGGTGTTACAAGGGTTGTCCAGGGTTGAAGTAGGTGGGGAAGTTATGGAGATCGTGCTCGTCACCCCCATGGACTGAAAACCACCGCGGTTGTTTGGTCCGCCCGCTTGGCGGATAGGGGATTGATTGGGGATGAGTATCCCTTCCCCTTGGGACTTCCGATTTCCAGGATTCGTGTTCCTGGGATTAGCTTGGGGATGCCTCTTCGTCATTGGGAATTCAAGATGAGATTTCGCTCTAGCTTAGTGTAATGGGTCCCACGGATGGCGCCAACTTGTTGATGCAAAAGTTGGGTGATCCTTGCTAGACCCGAATTAGGCTTAATTCGGGTTGGCTGGGTTCCGGCTCCTGCACCAAGTGAACTGTATGGTTGGGATCCTGCACACTAAACAACACGCGTCAGACTTGCCGTGGGAATGTTTCCCATGATTAGACTCCGGCGTGAGAGTAAGTATCGGTTTAGGGTTTATAAGAATCGAGTGAGTTGAGAGTATAGAACGTAATACCTTTGTGGAACCCTTGGGGCTCCTTTTATAGGCAGTGAAACCCTAATGGGCTGTCACTGATGCTTCGGCCCAAAGGAAAGGATAAGCATCAGAATTAGATTGATTGTTATCTTCTAATTATGGTGAGTGAATATCCTCTTCTTTGGGGCGAATCTTATTCAGAGATAGAATATGATTCTGTCTAACCCTGTACCGGTCATGTCGGGCCGTGGGCCGCACTCATGTGTACGGTTACTGTTCATCCAAGCCCATAAGCTCAAATGACATTATTCCCACCCATCTGTGATGGGCCGGATACGGGTAGTACCACGTGGGCCGGGTTCATGACCCGGCTGGGGACTATACGTCATCATAATATTTAAATTTTTTTAGATTAATTAGGGTTAATAATTATACATGATGTAGGTAATTAATTAGGCTAGATGTGTTAAATTCGTTATTAAAAACTGGGCAGAATTTTGAGTCACTTGTTTTGATCATATCCAGAGGTTTAAAACTTTCTGAAGTCGAATTTTATACTCATGGAAATTTAATTGAATTAGCTTTTGAACAAAAGAAACTAGAACTAAATTGGAGGTCGGGAAGTGGGTCAAAAGTGGGTTACAACAGTCGGATGTCAAAACAGTTTTTGAATCAGCCTTTTTACAATTAATGTTTTGAGTTGGTTAGGGTACTTAGGGTTATAAGTGGACCTTCCTATGAAAATGAGACTTAGTTTATATGTTATAGAAAGGATCTGGAGGAGGGCTAAGTAAATGGAATAGGTTAAGACCCTCTGGTCATAACAAACTTTTGATATGTTGAAAAGCAGTAAATGCTGGACAGGTAAAAGTATAAGTTGCATATTGGACTTAGAAATAGATTTGAGGTTGGGGAAAGGGCTGAGATGAGATCTAACACATATAAGGTTATAAGATTTCCTTTGCAAGGAATGTGGGTTTGGTTTGGAAGGCATTTGACACATAGTACAAGGTGTGAAAAACGAGACTGTTTTGGGGTAAATGATAACGGGATGAGTTATGAACTTAACTAGGTTAAAGGGGCTTATAAAGGGGTGTAATGGGATGATTATAGCATATAAATGAGATTAGAATGTAGGAGAGAGTTAGACATCCATCATAGATTGATCATCCATTTTAGTTTATTGGTTCATGTCTTGATAATGTGTATTGTTTGTTTAGATTTTTGCCAGTGTGCGAATATTCAGAGAAGCTCGATCAGGTGAGTTTCATAGTCCCATATTCTAAATGATTTACTTCCAGATTTGATGGAAGAGACACATTCTTATATTTTGTAAATGAATTGCTGTGAATGTTTTAAATTTTGATTGGACTTGCGTGTTTTACTTATGCACTTAACTGCTATGTGATTTACTTAATTTATTTAAGTATAACTTGATATCAAGGGATGAACAAGGCCGGGCCTTGGGGATGGTTCATATCTGTTGTATTCCCTATGAAACCAGGGAGGTAGGAAAGGCTTGGCGCCTAGGTTGGATAGAATAAGCGCTTAATAATAAATGGTTAGCTGTTAATGCATACTTGTAACACCTTGTCCATATGTTTTATGAATGATGTTTTCTCACAACTGTTAATACTTGTTTTGTGTTGAAGTCTAAACCCATGACTCTCCCCAACAATATGTTGATGTGTTTTAGTGTCTCTTTCAGGTGAGAATGTGGTTAAGCTTGAGAATATAAGTGGCTAGGACTGGAGTTGCCTAGGATTGCATTTAGAAGGAGATCCCCTTTCCTCTTAGTTTTTCATTTATTATTTGATTAAGTGATGTTGTTAGACACTTATATGTTGAATGTTTAATTTCTTTGTTGTCTTTGGTAAGAGGTGGGACTTTTACCTACTTACCTAAACTCATGCGTTTTTATTGAGATATTGTCATGACATTTGTGTCACCATTTATGACATTTCTTTTGCATTTAGTTTCCCTATAGACACGCTTTTATTGTGATGATTTCCATAGCTCGCGCCCCATATTCCGCCATGGTGGGGTGTGACAGAATTACATAACGTAAATCATGTGTAGGTTTGTTAGATTATACAATTACGCAACGCGTACACGGGTGAATAGTGCCAAGACACAAATGTCATGAATAACGCCCTTCGTGACTATGAAGTTGAAGTCGGGATGCGGTTTAAACATTTTTATTGTTGAGAGATTTTTAAAGCTAATCCGCAATTTAATTGACGTTTACGTATTTAATTTCACTAGTTTTAATGCCAGTGCACCCACGAGACCTGAAGATAAACGATAATTAAGCAATAATTAGTTATTGCGATTTTATGGATATGATATATGTTTTTAAGAACATCTATGTTTATGTGTTTGATTATGTTTTAAAATTTAGAGGCTATAAATTCTGAGGTGTATTTTGTTTATTTTATAAAGTTACTAAAAATTTAAAAAATTACAAGTTTAAACTTAAGTCTATCTAATTTATTTAAAATTCACCCACTAAAGTTTTATGGGTTTTACTAATGACAGCCCTTAGGGTTGTCTTTAAGAGAAGAAATATATTACAATGGTATCAATGAAACATTGTGATTGGATGTCAATTTCGAAAAATATGGACACAATTCCTAAAAATCAGGATGCATAACAAATATTTGATTCTGATTGGTTGATTTCATTTCTTACACTGAGTTGTAATAAAAAGATACTTTTTAAAAGCAATCCTAAGGGCTGCCATTAGCAAAACCCAAGTTTTATTAATCTCTTCCTTCTTTTTAAGTTTTTCTTTTCACAAATTTGACACATATAATTTTGTGTGTTTTCATCAAATTCCACCACCAAAATTTTTAATTTTGATTAAATTAAATTCAATTTTGATTTTTTTCATTAATCACATCGTTCAATTTTACTTATTCGTCAAAATCAAGCTATTTTATTGGTTCATTTGTTTTTACTAGAATGTGATTTTTACTTATGACACCTAAATCCACAAATGTGATTTTTACTAGAATTAACTTTGCAATTCAAAAAGAGCTTGCGGCGCAGCTTGTTGCTCGCTTACCTTCTACAGTTATGTAATTAAACTTTTAACGATAGTTACATCTTTGGTGTCTCAGCCATGCCTGTCTATAAAAGAAACAATAGTATTATCAAGTAAATTTGTTTTTCTATCTACAACTTTCATTTTTCACTAAGATTCTTAAATATTTAATTTATTTATTATATAAAGGATATGTTTAGGCTTTTTAATTATTTGTATATCGTTTTTAATTATTCGTATATTATTTTAATTATAAATGTATCATTTTTGATTTTATGAATAAAAGTTTTTGAAGTTACGTGTACGTTTTATTTATATTTATTTAGTTTAATAATAAATAAAATAATAATGAAAATGTGTGGTGATGTGAGGTGATTCAATTTTTTTTATTATATAATGAAAAAATAGGTTTTTAATAAGTTGGAGAAAAGAGAAAGAAAATCAAAGTGCCACCGAACAGCCTTATGATTCATTATGCATAATTTTTTCTTTTCTAGTTAGGCATATTGAATATATATTGGAAATATATAAAGCATAAATGGACTTTACCTTAATATAATATAAAATTAATCTCGGGCTTATTGCATGTTTATTCTCTGGTTAATTACGAATCAAATTGCAATGAATGCAAATCGCATGTTTGTAGGCAATTAGGCTTGCTCCACTTGATGCATGGAGATTCATTTTGGTTTGGCTTTTTCCTTTTTCAACCTCTAAATCATTAGTAAGAAGATATGATCTTACTTTTGTTTCCGAATGAAAATCTTCATTAAGTAGTAGTCAAACCTACAGATATATCCTTTGGAATTCATCTTTTGTACAATTTATGTGGGGTACTAAATGATAGAAAGTTGTGACGTGAAAACAAATTGTGTGTGTGTCATTGTTGCATGACTAGGAAATGTCACGATAACACACTTGGCCGCCTTGCAAAAGTAAAAATATTTATAAAAGAATATTTATTTAAAGTAAGAACTCTTTATAGACCTTGTGCGGATACTATACAAATAATTAAAGTCGACAATTTAAGTTAAATTGAAAAATATTAGAGCTGTAATTGAATCGATCGAACGCAAATAGAGGTATGTTTGTTTTTGTTTATTTAATTGAACAAATAAATGATCATGCACATATAATAGAACAAAAATTGTTGTTAATGTTCATTTATTTAAATTTAAACTTGTTCATATTCGTTTATATTCGTTCATTAATAAATTAAACGAACATTAAATAAACGTAAACAAACATATATAAACGGATATAATGAACATAAACGATCATACATCAACATAGAAACATAAACGAGTGTAACTCACGTTATACTGTTACTTCTAGTGGCGTGAAAATCTCCGCTCATTTGAAGATCATTGTTAACTTGTCACTTTTCAAGTTTTCAATTTAAACTTTAATGTATTATTTAAGAGAAATTAATAAACAATTAAATACTTATTAATATATTGTTGTTATGGTTATGAACTTTAGAATAGTTTATATAGAGTTTATTATCTTTTTAATGTTTGGGATGTTAATCGAACAGAAGTAATCGAATGTAAACGAACGAAATAAATGAACGTAATCGGACAAACATAATCGGACATTAACGAACATAAAAGAATGAACAAAACTTTTGTTCATTTTCGTTCATTTAACTAAACGGACCAAAAATCTTGTTCGTGTTCGCTTATTTATTAAATAAACGAACATAAACGAGTTTCTTACCGAACGATCGAAGAACGGTTCGTTGAACGTTCAGTTCGTTTACAACCCTAAAAAATATATAGTAGTTATAGCTAGACTGAGTATCGGGCCCGGATCGGACCACATCGACCAAGACCGGATCGGACCGAGGACCAAAATAGTCCAAAATTTCGGACCGAGACCAGACCGAAATGGTCCAGTCCGGTTTGATCCTCGGTGCAATCCTACAAAACATAATCGACGAGAAATCGAACCGACAACCGAAATAGTTCAAAACCTCGGACCAAGGACCGGACCAAAATCGTCCAATCCGATTCGAGTCGATCCTGGTCGATTTTGAGATTACCATGCTCAACTTTAATTACCCTAATTACAGTAACTCATGCTTTGACCTAGTATTCAAGCTGAGACGTGGGAATGTCATTGCGGCATTGCTTCTTCGACGCACAAATACACATCAAAATGCTATTACACACCATAAACAACGTCTTAAGGGTGCGCACTCCGCTTTGGCATTGAAGATGACTTCGAGAGGGGTGTGGGGCCAAATTCAATGCCATTGTGTTGTACTTGTACCCGTTTAGATATCTCAAATTTAACCATACTAGCCGGTTACCCGCGTAATGCGGCGGCGGATAGCCGATTACTAATTTTGTTGATTTGGTTAAACCATGAAACCATCATTACAAAAAGCGAGCATCTTTTACAGAGATAACGACCATTTTTTTGGCACCTCAAAGTTGGCAACAATGGGTGGTAATTGAGAGAAAGCGAGGGTTTTTTTTCTACATATTTTACATCCGTGTTCTAAGATTTTTTAAGACTTTATATACTAAAAAATTAATTGTTTATATCCGTGTTTTAAGATTTTTTAAGACTTTATAATAAAATTATTTAATGTCAGAATTACAAATAAAGACTGCAAAAATCAATAATAAACTATAGTAATGATTGGAGGGAGTAATTAACTCTAATATAACCCATGGTTAAAATGAATGTGAGAAAGGTTTTGTATAGTAAAAAGATTTAAAGTAAAAGGATAATGAGTTCTTATGTATCAAAGTTGCCATTTTTTTACTATATTGTGAATTTTTTTTTCCTATTAAACGTACTTATATTGTCTAATTACCTTATTGTGTGTGCTAGACGAGCTAACTAAATAAAAAAGATGACGTGGCACGCATAATCATCTTATAACACATAACATCACATCCAATCGTTGACATATGCACCTATAATTGTCTAAGTGACAAATCATATCTAGCATAGTGGTATGGAGACATTTATTAAATATACTTTATTAACACATGCAATAACAAACAGTTAAATGAAATACGCTTAATCGGTCTAGAAATCCATACTAAGGTCGAGGCTAAGCCAAAATACGGTCATATAGCATACATTCCATGGTCAAGGCATCATCTATACACTCACGTTTTCATAGACATATCGAAAGTTAAGATATGGAGATCTAATTAGGTTTTTAGAGCCTAGCGTGCACACAACCTTTAACACCCCAAAATGTGATATGCGGAAGCGGTGAAGCTCGGGGGCTGTTACGTCATTGTATCATAGTTCAAGGTACAAGAGAACGACTCTAAATGAGACGTTTTATAAAAATACCTCGTTGAATTTAAATTAAAAGCATCACAGTACAAAAGGTCTCAGTTTCAAAAGATAGTGCAGCGGAATGTAAAAGTTTTAAACATCAACGAGATAATAGTTCAAAAGCATAAGTAAATAAATGTCCGAAGATAGCCAAGAAATGCATGCGGACTCCAAGTGCTTCACACAGCAGATACAACTCATCATCAATTACCTGAGATAATGGCTAAATTGGGTCAACATAAAGTTGGTGAGAATATATGTTTCAAGTAAAAATTCATAGTCATTCAATTTTAGATTTCGTTTCATGTACACGTGCAACTATAGGAGATATAGTGCCAAATGTAGGATAAATTGGGTGTTCACAATATTTATGATAGCTAAGCTCGTGACATCGAAACTAGTGATTCAGTGCATACAATAGATTGCATACATAAATTGCCCCAATGGAGTACCTAGCCAAGATGACTCCGTTCATACAAATGGTACACACTCGTCCGGCGTCAGAATGCCCGAGTGGAGGTTGTCAACCCTCAATAGATCTATCCGTAACATAAGAGCTTACTCCAGCAGAGTAACTAACGATTCACGATAGTGGGGACTATGGCTAAAGCAACTTAAGTTATCTCATAAATAGTGTTCACAAAGCGTTCACAGAAATGAAGTTTTACTTGCGTCCAGAAGCAAGTCATCAAAGCATTTATCACATCCCAAAACATTAAACATACAAAAATAGTTTAATAGGGATCTATAAACTCACCTCAAGCAACGATTCAAACCGCACAAGTAAGATCAAATAGTAGCGATCAACTCTAGCAACAACCTAAATATAATACTATAGTTTAGGCGCTAGCAAATAAGTCACAATAGTTCGTCATGTACGTTACTCATCAATCAAGTATATATTTTGTTGTTAAAATCGTGACTTGTAAATGTTATATCGTTATAAACATTATAGTATATATATACTTAGGCAAAAATATTTATTTTTGACTCGACGAAATTTCGACAGCCTTTCGGCGTAAATTTTAATTTACCAAAATTTATCTTAACAAATTTTCCTACGTGAATTCTAACGAAAATTCAGCAGCCTTTCGGCGTCACATAAAAATTTGCCATTTTTAGTAAATACTCAAATCTCGTCCTAAAACCCCTATTTTCAACAATTTCTCAATCGCCAACAATTCAACAAGTCATTTTTCACAATAGTAACAATTTCCACTTCCAACGTTCAAACTTTCAATAGTATAACAAGTATTCACATTTCGAGCTAATACGCTTTTACAAAACAAGTCCAACATTCATACATACCATTTAGTAACCATTTCGACACTTAAAACAACTCCGTTTAACTCGAAAATATCGTTTCGACCACTTTAAAAATCTGGACAGCAACCACTTATAGTGTTGTTCTCCAAAAATTAAGTTTTCTGACAACGAAATTTAAACGACCACAACTTACTCATTTTAGCTCCGTTTTTAGCCCATCGAAACGAAGGTATTAACTTATATTTTCATAATATCGTAGTAAACTAGTGTCAAAACAATTTTTACGACTCTCTACGCCTCTTACAAAAGTCGGACAGATTGTATGTTTTCCGTAAAAACTCGTTTTCGACCATTTTCAAGCGTAACCACTGGTAGTAACACTACTAGTTCCTTCTAATTTTTCATAAACATCAACAAAATCAAAGATTTTTCCTCAAGTTTACAAATCCAAAATATACATACTTATATTTTTCACAAATCTTTCAATTAACCCATTTTCATGTATGGATCTAATAGATCCACACTTAATTTCCACAAATCTTAAAATATTTCATGACCAAAAATAATTTTTATCATTTTATTTCATGAAAATACTTGATGAGTAAGATGCATGCATAGATCTACAAAGATTATGCATGGAAAATGAAAAGATGAAAAAGGTTTAAGAAGTAACCTTGTGTAACGATTTTACGTAACCACAACGACCCGATCTACAATATAACCCACTAATAATCAACAAGAACTCTACTCAAAAACTTCAACCCAAAAACTACTCAAATCATCAAACCAAGAAAGACCATTCTTCTTTATGCTTATACAAGCTCTAGGGTGATTTTGTTTTGTGTTAATTCTTGGTAAAATGAAGCTTTTAAAAATCAACAATGGTGGAATGTGTAGGTGTGTTTGTGCCGTGTGTTTTGAGAGAGAAAGGAAGAGATGTGTGTTTTTTGTTTGAGGTGAAATGAAGTGTGTAAGTGAAATAATGGAAGGGTTTTTGGTTAATAAGTTAAAGGGTGTAAGGTTTATAACCTTAAGCTTAGAATGGCAAAGTGTAAGGCCATGCACATGGTGCATGTTTTGGCCGGTTATGGGGGTCCCAAATGGGGGTAAATTATTCAAATTTTTTACTATGGTAATTAGTTAAAAGGTTTAAGGTAAAAAGGTTAGTTAGTTTTAGGTAAATATCAAAAAGTATATAGTTAAGTTAAAAGTTACGTAAAACTTAAAAATTGACGAAATATATTAAATTTACGATTTTTCGATGAAAACTGATATTTTATGATTGGTAAAGTATTTTATGCACGCTAACGATGGGTAAACGTAAAAACGACGTAAAATACGAAAACACGATACGTTAATTAAATATTCACAGTAAATACGATTTATTACTATAAATAGCAAAAATATTAAAATACAGGCATATATAAACATATACAGAAATATTTAAATACGCTGCTCAAGAAAATACGATCACGCTGTTAAAAACTAAACAGTTAAGCACATAATTCACAGATAACGAATAATCTCATGGATTATCGTCAATTCATTGACCGTCTCAGCACTTTGGTCAGGTTCACAGAAAATGTTCAGAATAATGACTGAGCACAGAGTCAGGCCATTACTCGTCAGCAAACAGTTTTTCAGAAAACGCGGGATAACTTCCCGGTTCCAACACAGTTAAATCACATAGTTGACTAAATAAAAAGTCAAAGGGTAAAATAGTCATTTTACAAAGTATGGAAAATTACCAAGTGTTACATCATCCCCTTGATAGAGAAGCTTTGTCCTCAAAGCTTAGGAGTGTCACGGTTTCTAGAATTGTCATAGAGTTGCGGATATTTCTTGCGAAATTGATCCTCACGCTCCCAAGTGAATTCAGGTCCACGTTTAGAATTCCACCTCACCTTGATGATAGGAATACGACTCTGTTTCAATCGTTTGACCTCACGGTCCATGATTTCAACAGGTTCCTCGACAAATTGCATCTTGTCGTCGATTCGGAGTTCCTCCAACGGTATAACGAGTGTTTCATCAGAAAGGCACTTCTTCAAGTTCGACACATGAAAAGTGCTGTGCACGCGGCTCAACGCTTGCGGTAATTCGAGACGATAGGCTACAGTTCCAACCTTTGCCAGAATTTTGAATGGTCCAATATAACGGGGGTTCAGCTTTCCTCGCTTGCCAAAACGTACCACACCTTTCCAAGGCGATACTTTTAGCATCACTTTGTCTCCCACTTGAAATTCGAGAGGCTTACGTCGAACGTCGGCGTAACTCTTTTGACGATCACGGGCTGCTTGAATTCGGCTCTTGATTTGAACAATCTTCTCAGTCGTTTCACGGATGAGTTCAGGGCCAGTGAGTTGACTATCTCCAACCTCACTCTAACACACAGGCGAGTGACATTTACGACCATACAACGCTTCAAACGGTGCAGCCTTAATACTGGTATGATAACTATTGTTGTAAGAGAATTCCACTAGAGGCAAATGTCTGTCCCATTGCTTCCCGAAGTCAAGCACACAAGCACGCAACATGTCCTCCAGCGTTTGAATAGTTCTCTCACTCTGTCTGTCAGTCTGCGGGTGATAAGCAGTACTCATGTCCAGTTTCGTACCCAACGCTTTCTGAAGTGATTTCCAGAATTCCGAAGTAAATCTACCATCTCTATCAGAAATTATCGAGATCGGTATCCCATGTTTTGCGACTATTTCTTCAGATAAAGTCTCGTAAGCTTATCCATCGAATCATCTTCCTTCATAGCTAAAAAGTGTGCAGATTTCGTAAGTCGATCCACAATTACCCAAATTGTGTCGTATCCGTTGGTCGTTTTAGGTAGCTTAGTTATGAAGTCCATGGTTATATTTTCCCATTTCCACATAGGAATTATAGGTTGAACCAACAATCCAGATGGTTTTTGGTGTTCTGTTTTCACTCTAGCGCAAGTCAAACACTTCCCTACATAAGTAGCGATTTCAACTTTCATATTTGGCCACCAATATAGCTTCTTCATATCCTGATACATTTTGTCAGATCCTGGGTGAATCGAATACTTAGATTTATGCGACTCGTGCATAATCACGTCCCTTAGTCCTCCAAACCGTGGTAACCAACTTCTACCATTCAGACATAGCGTTCCATTATTGCTAGTCTCCAATTTCTTTGTAACCATTCCTCCTATTTTCTCAGCTTCAACGTGTTCGGGCTTAAGAGCTTTGGTTTGTGCTTCACGAATTTGCATAGGTAAGTTCGGATTGATAACCATAGCTAACGATCTAACTCTACGTGTCATCAGTTGTTCCTTTCTACTTAGCGCATCCGCCACTACATTGGCCTTCCCAGGGTGGTAACGGATTTCACAGTCATAATCGCTGAGCAACTCGATCCATCGACGTTGTCTCATGTTCAGTTCCTTCTGATCAAGAATATGTTGTAAACTCTTGTGATCGGTATAGACGACACACTTGGTTCCATACAAGTAGTGTCTCCACAATTTCAAGGCAAATACTACCGCTCCTAGCTCCAAGTCGTGCGTAGTGTAGTTTTTCTCATGCGTTTTCAATTGTCGTGACGCGTAGGCGATAACTTTCTTCCTCTGCATCAACACAGCTCCCAATTCTATTGCTGATGCATCACAGTAGACCACAAAGTCTTCCGATCCTTCTGGTAACGATAAAATAGGCGCACTACACAACATTTGTTTCAACTTTTGGAATGCTAATTCCTCCTTATCTCCCCATTCGTATTTCACCTTCTTTTGAGTCAACTTCGTCAATGGTTTCGCGATCTTCGAGAACCCCTCGATGAATCTTCGGTAGTATCCGGCGAGTCCTAAGAATTGGCGAATCTCAGTCAGTGTCGTAGGAGCAGTCCACTCCCTAATTGATTCAATCTTGGCATGATCAACATGAATCCCTTTGCTATCTATAACGTGACCTAGAAATTGTACTATTGGCAACCAAAAATCACACTTCGAGAACTTAGCGTACAATTCCTCCTTCTTAAGCAATTCCAATATTATCTTAAGATGTTCCTCATGTTCTTTCTCATTCCTTGAGTAAATCAGTATGTCATCGATGAACACAATGACAAACTTGTCCAAATACGGTTTACACAATCGGTTCATGAGGTCCATAAACACAGCAGGTGCGTTTGTCAAACCGAACGGCATCACTTGGAACTCATAGTGTCCATACCTAGTCCTAAAAGCAGTCTTTGCAACATCTTCCTCACGGACTCTCAATTGGTGATAACCAGACCTAAGGTCAATCTTCGAGTAAACGCTCGATCCTTGTAACTGATCAAACAGATCATCGATCCTAGGTAACGGGTAACGGTTCTTGATGGTAAGTTTGTTCAACTCACGATAGTCGATACACATCCGAAAACTCCCATCCTTCTTCTTTACAAATAAGACTGGAGCTCCCCAGGGTGAAGAACTCGGTCTTATGAATCCTTTATCAGTCAACTCTTGTAGTTGCGTCGCTAGTTCTTGCAATTCCGACGGTGCTAAACAGTAAGGCGCTCGAGCAACAGGTGCAGCTCCCGATATTAAATCGATCTGGAATTCAACTTGTCTAGCCGGCGGTAATCCAGGCAAATCTTCAGGAAAGACTTCCGGAAAATCCCGTACGATAGGTACATCTTCCAACCGTTTTTCTTCCGACTGCTTTTCAGTAACACAGGCTAAAAATACGTGGCAACCTTCCGACAACAACTTCTGAGCCTTGACACGCGAGATAATGTTCAGTCGTGACTTCCCTTTTCCGTTACTTGTATCCCCTTGTACCTCCAAAACTTCATCACCAAATGGTAAACGAACGATCTTATCGTCACATACAATCATAGCACGATATCTCGACAACCAATCCATTCCGACAATCACGTCAAAACTTCCTAATTCAACAGGCATAAGGTCTATTACGAAAGGATGACCTAGAAGATTTAAAGTGCATCCACGAAGTATAGTGTCGGCTTCTATCAACTTCCCATTAGCTAACTCAATAGTGTACTTAGTGTCTAAGGGCGAAGGGGTCACATCAAGTAAAACACTAAAAGCAGTCGACACAAAACTCCTATCGGCTCCAGTATCAAATAAAATAGAAGCATAACGACCATTGAGAAGAAACGTACCCGTCACAACGTCGGGGTTTTGTTGCGCTTCTCCTCCTCCTATCACATAGACCCTTCCACGAGCTTCCCCAGCTTTAGCATTCTTTCCTTGGTCCTTGTTCTTTTTCTTTGGGCACTCATTGCTGTAGTGTCCCTTTTGCTAACATTCAAAGCAAGTGACGTTGGCTTTCGTGTTGGGTGGTGACTTACAATCCCAAGCAATGTGTCCAGTTTTCTTGCAGTCGTGACACTGTACATTGCATTGTCCATTATGGTCACGCTTGCATCGATTGCACAGAGGTAACGTCCCATTGTACACTCCCTTTTCCCCAGTACCAGCAGTGTACGCTTTCACAGTGTGTTGCCTCTTATTCGGATAGTTCCCATGGTTGTTCCTTTGGTTATTCCCCCACTTTCTCTTGTTGTCCGCGGCATTCCCAGCATTTGCTCGAACAACTTGGTCCATCAGACTGTGAGCCATCCTTATAGCATCACTAACTTTTGTCGGTCCAGACGATGTCACATTCCCTTGAACTCTACCCGGTAAACCCCAAATGTAGCGCTCAACCTTCTTTTCTTCATCCGGAACCATTCCAGGACATAGCAAACACAATTCTTGGAACCTCCTTGTGTATGTACCAATGTCATTGTTCTTCACAATCAAGTTCCACAATTCGATTTCCATTTTCTGAATCTCATTACGAGGACAGTACTCCTTAGTCAACAACTTCTTAAGTTCCTCCCAACTCATTCCATACGCCTCCTCGGCTCCAGCCGTCTGCACATGGGTGTTCCACCATGTCAACGCTCCAGCAGCTAAAGTACAAGTAGAATAAGTCACTTGGTTCTCAACAGCACACCCACTAACACGGAACACAGCTTCCATCTTTTCGACCCAACGAGCTAATCCGACAGCTCCTTCAGTACCATTAAAAGTCAAAGGGTCACAGCTCCTAAAGTCCTTGTAAGTACACGACTTAGGCGGTCGATTGTCAACATTGTTCGGTGGTGCTTCGTTCACGTTGTTGTTAGCTTGAACGTTTGCTAGTGCAGCAGTCACTCGTTGCGTAATCAGTGCTTCCAATTGAGCGTCAGTCATTCCGTTACGTGTGTTCACCATTGTTTCTCTGCGTTAAGACAACAATGCAATTAAGGTTCAAGCATGAATATACACGTTATATATTTCATATGCTAAAATAAAATGCAGAATTTAACAGTACAACAAACATAAAAAGGATAGTCTCTGGTCAAGGTCATAAAGTTAAATTCCCATTCATAATCAAAATATCAAGTACATAGTCATAAAATAAGAGTACGATTACATCTAGTCTACTCCAACTAACCGAGTACTACTCTAGTTTAGTGGATAGAATACCCAAAAGATAAAGATGTCAATCTACTCTAGAATTAAGCACAATAACGATGAATCTCTAAGTGCGACGACGATGATCACACTCAGCACATCTTGGTGAATCACTCCTCGGGTCTCCATCTGCAGCTCGGTCTCCTCCACGAACTGACTCCAACTCACGCCTCAACCTAGCAACCTCCTCAAGTGTGGTATCCAACAAGTCGCGGGTATCCTCGTTATCCTCTAACAATCCAAAAACCGCATCCTTAAGTAGACGAAAACGAACAACATCTGAATCCCTAGCATATCCTATCATAACAACACATGACCTAGGTCTAGAGGGCTCCCCAACATGATGAGTAGGTGGTGTAGAAACAACAGTAGCAGCTCGAATCTCATGAGTAGGCGATGCCTCAGGTGTAGTGTGTGAATCAGACATACGGATCTTCTTCCGTGGGCATGACGAATCAGAATCAGACAAAGCTCGAGATCTAACACCGGATGGTCCAGCTCCATCAGCAGATGGTACAATATCATCGGAATCAGTATAAACCTCAGCTGGCGGCGTACCCCATAAAGCTTCCCTCTCCTCTCTAAACCGCTGACAGGGAACAGTAGGCTTCTTCCTCAAGTTGGACGTCTTCCTAATCTTACTCCTCCTACTAGGCTCAACTCTCTCAGGTACAACAGTCAAAGCATCAACCCTAATATCATCATCAGCCTCAGCACCCTCGCTATCACTACTAGCCACAACCATCCTAACGTCAGTATCACTCTCAATCTCATCATCCATGTCCTCATCATCCTCACGATCTACCTCATATCCATCCATATCATCATCACCCTCATGATCTACCTCAACACCATCCATATCATCCTCATGACCTACCCCATGTCCATCCATATCCTCATCACTCTCGTGATCTACCTCAATACCATCCACGTCATCCTCATCATCCTCATCGTCCTCACTACCACTAACCCACTCGATCAAAGTACGATGCACAACAGGTGGCATCCCATCAACAACATCGGAAGTGTCAGACAACACATCAGGCTCACCCTCACCATCCTCCTCCGGATCCTCGTCAGGGTCATACTCCGCACCTTCCTCCTCAGGATCAGCCTCCTCTGGGTCATTCTCCAGCTCAACATGATCTGGTACCATCTCAATCTCGTCTTCCCACTCCTCGTCGGCAGAGTCGGGCTGGTAAGAAACAGTAGATGACGACATAACCTGCAACAACAAAAATGCGTATTAAAGCAGTTGTAGGGTATGCATGAAATAATCATGTATAGAAATTAAAGTATGCAAAGCAGCGAAATGCATATGTATATAATACATAATACGTATTACATAATATATATTACATATTACTTATAGTGTTATCCTACGTAATACATTACGTAGTACACATATATATACAGAGTAACAAGTAGCCACATCGGTTATAGTCTAGGCCTAAGATCCAAACCTAGTTCTCTATAACCAAGGCTCTGATTATCAATTCTGTAACACCCCAAAATGTGATATGCGGAAGCGGTGAAGCTCGGGGGTTGTTACGTCATTGTATCATAGTTCAAGGTACAAGAGAACGACTCTAAATGAGACGTTTTATAAAAATACCTCGTTGAATTTAAATTAAAAGCATCACAGTACAAAAGGTCTCAGTTTCAAAAGATAGTGCAGCGGAATGTAAAAGTTTTAAACATCAACGAGATAATAGTTCAAAAGCATAAGTAAATAAATGTCCGAAGATAGCCAAGAAATGCATGCGGACTCCAAGTACTTCACACAGCAGATACAACTCATCATCAATTACCTGAGATAAATGCTAAATTGGGTCAACATAAAGTTGGTGAGAATATAGGTTTCATGTAAAAATTCATAGTCATCCAATTTCAGATTTCATTTCATGTACACGTGCAACTATAGGAGATATAGTGCCAAGTGTAGGATAAATTGGGTGCTCACAATATTTATGATAGCT
The DNA here is from genome assembly GCA_025667525.1 of Glebionis coronaria. Lineage (NCBI taxonomy): Eukaryota > Viridiplantae > Streptophyta > Magnoliopsida > Asterales > Asteraceae > Glebionis > Glebionis coronaria. The sequence continues at coordinate 228,952,603 of CM046880.1, forward strand.
AAGCTCGTGACATCGAAACTAGTGATCCAGTGCATACAATAGATTGCATACATAAATTGCCCCGATGGAGTACCTAGCCAAGATGACTCCGTTCATACAAATGGTACACACTCGTCCGGCGTCAGAATGCCCGAGTGGAGGTTGTCAACCCTCAATAGATCTATCCGTAACATAAGAGCTTACTCCAGCAGAGTAACTAACGATTCACGATAGTGGGGACTATGGCTAAAGCAACTTAAGCTATCTCATAAATAGTGTTCACAAAGCGTTCACAGAAATGAAGTTTTACTTGCGTCCAGAAGCAAGTCATCAAAGCATTTATCACATCCTAAAACATTAAACATACAAAAATAGTTTAATAGGGATCTATAAACTCACCTCAAGCAACGATTCAAACCGCACAAGTAAGATCAAATAGTAGCGATCAACTATAGCAACAACCTAAATATAATATTATAGTTTAGGCGCTAGCAAATAAGTCACAATAGTTCGTCATGTACGTTACTCATCAATCAAGTATATATTTTGTTGTTAAAATCGTGACTTGTAAATGTTATATCGTTATAAACATTATAATATATATATACTTAGGCAAAAATATTTATTTTTGACTCGACGAAATTTCGACAGCCTTTCGGCGTAAATTTTAATTTACCAAAATTTATCTTAACAAATTTTCCTACGTGAATTCTAACGAAAATTTGGCAGCCTTTCGGCGTCACATAAAAATTTGCCATTTTTAGTAAATACTCAAATCTCGTCCTAAAACCCCTATTTTCAACAATTTCTCAATCGCCAACAATTCAACAAGTCATTTTTCACAATATTAACAATTTCCACTTCCAACGTTCAAACTTTCAATAGTATAACAAGTATTCACATTTCGAGCTAATACGCTTTTACAAAACAAGTCCAACATTCATACATACCATTTAGTAACCATTTCGACACTTAAAACAACTCCGTTTAACTCGAAAATGTCGTTTCGACCACTTTAAAAATATGGACAACAACTACTTATAGTGTTGTTCTCCAAAAATTAAGTTTTCCGACAACGAAATTTAAACGACCACAACTTACTCATTTTAGCTCCGTTTTTAGCCCATAATATATCGAAACGAAGGTATTTACTTATATTTTCATAATATCGTAGTAAACTAGTGTCAAAACAATTTTTACGGCTCTCTACGCCTCTTACAAAAGTCGGACAGATTGTATGTTTTCCGTAAAAACTCGTTTTCGACCATTTTCAAGCGTAACCACTGGTAGTAACACTACTAGTTCCTTCTAATTTTTCATAAACATCAACAAAATCAAAGATTTTTCCTCAAGTTTACAAATCCAAAATATACATACTTATATTTTTCACAAATCTTTCAATTAACCCATTTTCATGTATGGATCTAATAGATCCACACTTAATTTCCACAAATCTTAAAATATTTCATGACCAAAAATAATTTTTATCATTTTATTTCATGAAAATACTTGATGAGTAACATGCATGCATAGATCTACAAAGATTATGCATGGAAAATAAAAAGATGAAAAATGTTTAAGAAGTAACCTTGTGTAACGATTCTACGTAACCACAACGACCCGATCTACAATATAACCCACTAATAATCAACAAGAACTCTACTCAAAAATTTCAACCCAAAAACTACTCAAATCATCAAACCAAGAAAGACCATTCTTCTTTATGCTTATACAAGCTCTAGGGTGATTTTGTTTTGTGTTAATTCTTGGTAAAATGAAGCTTTTAAAAATCAACAATGGTGGAATGTGTAGGTGTGTTTGTGCCGTGTGTTTTGAGAGAGAAAGGAAGAGATGTGTGTTTTTTGTTTGAGGTGAAATGAAGTGTGTAAGTGAAATAATGGAAGGGTTTTTGGTTAATAAGTTAAAGGGTGTAAGGTTTATAACCTTAAGCTTAGAATGGCAAAGTGTAAGGCCATGCACATGGTGCATGTTTTGGCCGGTTATGGGGGTCCCAAATGGGGGTAAATTATTCAAAATTTTTACTATGGTAATTAGTTAAAAGGTTTAAGGTAAAAAGGTTAGTTAGTTTTAGGTAAATATCAAAAAGTATATAGTTAAGTTAAAAGTTACGTAAAACTTAAAAATTTGACGAAATATATTAAATTTACGATTTTTCGACGAAAACTGACATTTTATGATTGGTAAAGTATTTTATGCACGCTAACGATGGGTAAACGTAAAAACGACGTAAAATACGAAAACGCGATACGTTAATTAAATATTCACAGTAAATACGATTTATTACTATAAATAGCAAAAATATTAAAATACACGCATATATAAACATATACAGAAATATTTAAATACGCTGCTCAAGAAAATACGATCACGCTGTTAAAAACTAAACAGTTAAGCACATAATTCACAGATAACGAATAATCTCATGGATTATCGTCAATTCATTGACCGTCTCAGCACTTTGGTCAGGTTCATAGAAAATGTTCAGAATAATGACTGAGCACAGAGTCAGGCCATTACTCGTCAGAAAACAGTTTTTCAGAAAACGCGGGATAACTTCCCGGTTCCAACACAGTTAAATCACATAGTTGACTAAATAAAAAGTCAAAGGGTAAAATAGTCATTTTACAAAGTAGGGAAAATTACCAGGTGTTACACAACCAATCAAGAACCGATAAACGATCAAGAATCACATTATAAGTTTCATACAATCATAAACAAACACAAAATAATTTAGCCTAACACAACAAATTAAGAGAAGATAACATATATGATCAAACAACACTTAGACACATTGAATGATAATTAGATTTAACCTCTTCAATTAGAGTTACAATAGTGTTTTTAGGGGTTTGGAACCCTAAAAGCGGACTAAGATAGTTACACCAACCTTTAAAATTCTAAACGGATTGTACATTTACAAAGGTTTATATATATAGACTATGGGTTGCGACGACATCAGGTTATAGTCACGACGACATCTAGTCATCGGATTTTCTTAGGGTTGCTTCAGCCATCATATGAGCGATGACGTCTCGTAGCCACTCTGATGGCGTCATGGGATGTATTCAGACGGCGTCAGGTAGAAATCCTGACGACTTCTATATCTCCCGTTTGTAGAATTTGGTTGTCGTTGAGAATTTCGTGTATTCTTGCCCCAATTTACTCCATATTTAATCCAAATGCTTAGAATCGGTTCAAAACACTGTTAAATCACATCCATATTCTCCAAGTGGTTCCAAATTGCTAAAATCATAAAAAGAAAGGATTTAGGGTGTTTTTAAGGCACATTTAGGTTAATATTAGGGTTAAATGACCCCTAATATCGTATAAAATGACACATCATCATACGTACCTACACTTGGGATTTGTTTTTTCCTAACCAAATATGCTTTTCTCTCTAAGCTAGTAGTAAAGGGGGCATTTAAGTTAATCAATAAACATAAATTACAATACAATTAGATAGAGCTTTGTTATTAATGCACGTAAATTATATATGCTAGCACTTCACATAAGTGTTTAATCCTCATATCGCTCAAGTGTATGCTTAAGTTATACATGGGGAAACAGAAACAACAAAATTAATACTCATTACCTGACATAAAATATAGATTACTATATGCTTGATAAATGATCAAACCTCCACCGCTATGACGTAAGCACCTAACATTTACCATCAAAGAAGACTTTAAAAGGGAAATGGAGCAAGGTTTGGGATAAAACATAGGAATTGGGGTGGCAAGTTAATCATATACACCGTATTTACAACGTTGTTTCTGAACGACATGTGACCTTCTCTTCAGTAAAATACAACTTTTGGCACATATTGTTATCTCAATATCTTTAACCCAAACACACAATTGTAGAAATTTTAGAGAGAGAAAGTGGAAGAATTGTAGAGAAAGAAATAGAAGGTGTAAGGTTTTCTTGTAAATGAAATAAACTTACAAATGAACCAACAACCCTTTTCCACACATGGAAAATGGTAGTTATATGCCACTAGACATGGGCTTGTTCCATGGGTCGGGCTTGGCTATCTTGGGCTTAGAGGCCCGAAACTTAGACAATATGTCTAAGCCCGTTAATCCCAAATAGCCTATTATAATACACGCTTAATAACGACAAAGATGAAAAATTACATTCTTGTTTGACTATATTAATTCTAAGGCTAACAATCTCTCCTAATATAGAGGTCATCTTCAAACTCTTTATTGACCGAATGCATTCGTGGGGAGCTTATCTTCATTTGAATTTGAGGTTTGCCTTTTTTGATCTTGTGTCTTGGTCTTTATCTTGCTTGTAGTGACTTTGTTCTTTCATGCTTTAGTGATCTTGATCTTGTGCCATCTTGCGATCTTGTGTCTTCACCCACATGCTCATACCTTGTATCATCTTGAAAGCTTGTGACTTCTTCATTTTGAAACAAGGCTAATAATCTTCTTATTGCTCTACTACATATATTGAAGCTAACAATATCCCATATATCAAGATTTATGACTTTCAAGAAGTTCTTGATAATCAGAGTTACGAAAGTCTTTAACACCGTATGATCTTAAGCTTTCTTGATTCTTGAATCTTGATGATTATAGTATGACTTTGTAGCGTTAGCATGAACATGTGGTTATGAATCTCATGCCGTGAGAGTGAGAATGCAACACGATCTTCTAATCTTGAAGTAAGACAGTTAGCACTAAAGGATGAACTTGGATTTTGTTGATCCCTTTGAATGGATCTATATTCTGTTAAGAACTAGTATAGTAGTTTGTAATCAAACTAAAACACTTTGAGAACTCTTACTCAAGCTAAATAAGTTATGCGGAGTCTAACTTATAAAGCACAGAAGAACATAATTACTTTTAACTATCCGATTCTTTTATTAATTGACTTGAATGAGGTACATTAATGTCATCGTACCTATGTTCCTTTTATAGAGTTAGGAACCCTAGAAACCTTAGAATATTCTATAAAGATAAGTATATCACAGACGATATATTATCAATATTCTTACTATTAAGTATATCACATAAGATATACTCTAACTATAACTATGACATATCTTATACAAAGATATATTCGTCCTAATCAATATAGCAGTACTTACTTTATAAGTAGCAGTACTTACTATGTACCACGTTAACACTAACGGTACTTGATAATACGAACAATACTTAAGTTTACACTGACGGTACTTGATACTTAACAATAATTCCCAACAATCCTCCCCTAAACAAGAATGATAACTTGTTGTCTTCTTGTTTCTCTTTGTATTGAATGTATTAGAATACATGTCTTTAGTCTTCTCTTCAAACTTGGATTGAGCTTGGTAAATTGTACTTGTATCCAACTGAATGTAGCCAAACACTTCAATGTAGATCTTCTTCTGATAAGATAACCTTCAAGTCTCATGAATATCATCTTTGTCTTCAAACTATGATCTTCTTGTGTCTTGTGAACATTCATTTTATTCTGTAGCAACAGTAATTGTCTTCTTGAGTTAAATCTGTGAACTCTTGATCATGAACTTCTATCTTGATTTGATGAGACAAAACCTTCTAAGTATTCCTTCCTTAAAATTAATACTCCTTTGCTTGCAGCTTCATACCTGAAATAAAACAGTTAACAACAAAAACCAATCTGTATTGGCTTCATGATTTTTAGCAAATCATCAGCTATCAATGGATTTGATTTATTCTTTACCAGTTAGCCGTACCATCTGGAATAGCCAATACTTTATTCATAAAGAATAAAGTGTACTAATAACCTTACAAATTTTGGTAACTGTCAACCATCAACGAATTTGATAATGTCTTTACCTAGTACCGTTTTTCTAGGACTAGCCAACTCTTTGTCTCGAAACATGGTGAGTTAGAACCATAGAGTTTTTAGCAAACTACCAGCTTTCAACGGATTTGAGAAGTCTTTACCACAAACCGTTTGCTTATGGACTAGCCAGTTCTTATGTATGTTAGACATGGTGAACTGAGAACCATTTGTGAAGTGTGATTGTAAATCAAACACTTAAGGTTCTTTCTCAGCTTCTTCCTCTTGCTCCAAATCCTTGATTTGTTGTTTAACCATTCTGATCAACTCCAAAGCACCAACAGATTCTTCTGGGACTTCCAATTGTTGTTCCAACATTCTTTCCAACAATCTTCTCTCAAATGGATATCTCTTCTATTGTAGCATATAGTAAGTAACATCATCTATATCCAAAATATGTAGTCCACATGACCTATACTATCTCCAGTAACTAGGAACCTGATTCTCTAATTCCTTCAACATTTTCTGATCACAGTTGTGGTTCATACATGAACAGTAATTCATTATACAATAGAGATACCTCAGTTTTACCTGCACTGACTTCTTGAACTAACCTGAAAAGATCTTGAATATCTTGTCTGTCAAGAATATGAAGAATATCTTCTAACAGCCTGAAGATTCTAGTTGTGCCATCTGTTCTTAATATTCCATGAGCTTCCAATCCTTGATCCATAGTATATATCCATCTAGAAATGGATGACTTCTTTTCTAAAATCTTTGTGTCTATGCACTGATCTTTAAAATTTACTATCTTCAAGTACTTTCTTAAGCTCTCATCATCATCACTATCTTCTGTTGTTGATTTAGCCTTTTTCTTGGCTTCTAGCTTTTTCTTTGTTGATCTTTTCCTTTTAATACCCTTGGAGGTTCCTTCAAACTCTATTGAACCCTCCTCCAAATCTATATGTACCGTTTCTTTAGTATGTACAATTGACTGTGTATGTACCGCCCGTACATTTCCAGTCTTATCAACACATTGAGATTTATCTCCTTCATTCATTCTTTGAGCAGTCTATGTCTCTTTTGAACTTAGCTTCTCCTTTCTACTTTTCCTAACATATGTAGTCTTGATAGGTGGAGATGTTCTTGTAGGTTCAGCAATACTTGTCTTTGTTGTTGCAGATGTCTTTTGGCTTCTTCAATAGCTATCCTATTTGCTTCAGATCCAATCTCAACAAAATGCAATTCAGTTCTCTTGTGTTGTTCATACAAAGCCTTGATTTCTTCAAAATTCTTTCTAACCAATTGAGCATGAGTGAAATGCTTAACCATTTTGAGAAAAGCCATCATTTGATTCCTGATCAGCATGGTAGTTGGAGGCTTAATCCTTTCTCCTTTTCTTTTCTCATCAAAGAATCTTTGTTTCCCCCTTAACAAATCATCAATCAACTTTGCTTTTTCCTCTTCATCATAAGCATCCCTTTCTTCAGCTATCAATGAGTCTGCAAGAAGCTCACTTGCTTGTAGTTCATCTTGAATCCTATCATACTCTTGTATATTCCATTCTTGCTGCACTCTCTTAGCTTCAAGCAATTGCTGCTTTGCTGCAAGTTCCTCTTGTAACTCTTCTTCACGAATTTGATCTTGCATTTTGAAAGAAAATTCTTCATCATGGTCTAGTTGATGAAATCTGTACATGACTTTGTTTATATCATCATCTGAATCACTTTCATTTTCAAATTCTGATTGTAACTGCTTCTTTCCCTTATCCTTTGCATTTATCTTAGGTAACTTCTTCTTTAGCTTTGAAGATCTTCTTTCTTCATCTTCATTTGCTTGCTATTGAATAACAATACCTTTAGTGGGTTGTGAAGCTTGAACTTTCTTACCTTTAGTTTTATTCTTTTTGGCAAGAGCTTCTTGTTGTGTCTTCTTCTCATTCTCTGCTTGTCTTGCTTTTTCAGCTGAACTCTTTTCCCCGAGATCAAGCAATGCTTGAGCTAAAGTCTCATCCTCTCCAAAAGGAGTTTGAATTTCTGTAGAAGAATGTAGTGAATTTTGTTCACCAGCAGTACTTACAGTCGGCTTAGTTGGCTTAGCAGTACTTGGTTCTTCAACAACGTCAGTGGTACTTGCAGTTGGCTTAGTTGGCCTAGCAGTACTTGGGTCTTCAACAATGTTTACTTCACCAGTGTAAGACACACTTGTTTCTTCAATCACAAAAGTATCTCCAGATACCTTTTCTTCTTTTGAAGCTGTCTTCTCAATTTGTAACTCCTCAGTCTTGTCTGATCCATAACTCACTCTTGATCTTGACAGTACTTAGAAAGACTGTTTCTTGTGAAACCAGAATTGCCTTTGAGGTGGAGTTGAAGACAAAGGAAATTGAACACTGATTTCCTCCAGCTTCTCATAGAAACTACTCTATTTCACTTGAAGTTGTGGTGATTGAGGTTGTGGCTGTGGCTGAGTCACCAAAATTTCTTCAGTTTATGGTTCCTCATGAGCAGGTTGTGGTTCTTCTTGTTGAAGCTCCATGTTTGTAGGCTCTAAGCTATCTTTTTCCACACTAGTCTCTATGCCATTACCATCTTCAAAATTTCCAATGACATCATCAGCTTCAAAGTTGATGTCATTCCCAGAGACCCTTGTATGAATGTCAGAACAAGGTAGTGGTTCTTCATAATTCCTCTCCTGTTTGGTTACATTCAGTTGCCTTTTCTTGAGGTTTATGAATCTTTGCTTCTTAAGAGCAGCTTTCTGAATAGACATGTTCTGCCTCATCCAAGGAGATACCTTATTCCCTAGTTTGATTAAACTAGCCTCCAATTCAACAATTTTCTTGTCTTAAACAAGCTTCTCCTTTTGCAATACCCGTACCTGTTTGGACAAGCTAGTGCACAAAGCAGTTAAATTGGAAACGTCCACCACCTCTGTTGCTTGTGCTTGTGGTGTGACAACCCTAGAGATTGGATTTGTCACTTTTGACTGTTTGACTTTGATTATGTGCTTAGTGTGCGTTTACGTGCAATATGTTTATAGTTGAGCCTTGGATTGGATGTTAGTCATCGTTCGTGTATTGCGTGGTACGTTATATGATGTTACAAAGGGGATAGTTCGTGCTCATTAGTTCACTTGGATGTAACTATGATAGAATGCGGTGCTATTTTAGGATTTTATGTGTACATATATGTATTATAGTAAATCGTGTTTTTACGATTTAGGGTTAGTATTTAGTCACGGGAATATTTTTCGGGATGGTTTTAAGTCATTTAGGACTTAGTTATTTAATTTATTTAATATTTTAAGAGTTTTTATAAAACTGTATATTTTACGTCTTTTACAGTATACGCGTAAAATTTGAATAGTTAAAAAGGTTTAGGTGTAATTAATTAATTAAGGGACTAATAAAAAAATATAATTAAGGAGATATTTATCAAAAAAACAAATTTAATAATAAAAATAAAAAAATATATTATTTTTGGTAAAAAAAATTATATAGGACGGTGGAAAAAATAAGAAAAAGGAAAAAAAAGTATTATTTTTATTGGGCTAGGGTTCTCATTATTTTAGTATAAAAACAAATCAAAACACATTATTTTCTCCAGCTTTTTTTTTGTCGACGGTTTCTACAAGTTTTAGGGTTTCCATTAATTTTCTTGATTCAAGGTAAGTGATCATTTAAAACCTTAATTTAATTCATGTTTTATTAATTAATCATGTTTACAATGTTAATTAAAAATCATTGAGATGATCGGAGTTTTATTAATTTTCTGGAAATTATAGTTAATTAGATCCATTAATGATTTTTAGGGTTTGTGTTAAGAATTTAGGGGTAATTAATGATGTTTAAAGGGTTAGTGCATAAAGGCGTAAAACAGTCTGATTTTTAGAGTTGTTTTGTGTCGACTGTGCCGGGCTGTAGGTAGCACCTTTGGTCGAGTTTCTTTTTATTTAAAATTAAGTTCGGAGAGTCTACTTTTTAAAAATGTAAGGTTGGTCGAAAATGGAGTTCGGGAAAGTCGTCAAACAATTTTTAGAAAAACAGTGCGCTGTTTAGGAATAAATTTGGATTTCGGGAATTTGAGTCAAAACCTAACTAAACAAATGAGATAGCCAAATATATTTTCTTTGGGAACTCTTTATAATATATATCAAAATACTGGAGGTTTTCAATAAAAGTTATGGTGTTTAGGTTGGGCTTTTGGTGACAAACATTTAGCATGTACAGAAAATCAGTTTTGGTGAAAACGACTTTTGGCGTGGAGACTAAACGAAAGGGTTAAACGTGTAAGTAGAAAGTAAAATTGGTTTTTGGAGTTCTTAGATCATATAAAAACATAACTCTAGTAGGGTAGGATCCAAGTGTGGTGTTAAGTTTACTTCATGTGATCGTTTAGTGACTAGTAAACCGTACCGGGGAAAAACTGATTTTTTACGTATAAAATAGCTTGTAGTGAGAGAACTAGATAGTGGGGATTGGGGGATTAGATTCATCTCCTTGATTGTTACTTAACTTGGGTGTTAAGAACTGAGCTAAGGGTGTCGTGTATGATTTTATAGGTTTGCAGGAGTGCTGTGCTATCAGGTGAGTTTATAGTCCTATTTTCTCTGAGTTTTTAAATGTTTTCTTCTAGTAGGGATGGAGATGACACTTGTGGTGTTCTTAAAATATTTTGGTACTATATTTTTTTATAAATGTTTGGACATACATGTGTTATTGTGTGACATGTGTGGTTATGTGTTCTCATATGTGCTTTGATATGTGTTCTGATATGTGAATCTTGTTTGGGTTGTGATTGGCTTTGGTACATAGATGTATGGGCGTCTATGGGACCATTTGTGATGTGTATGGAGCATGGGGCACGATCCGTCCTGAGTACTTGTGCATCGTCTCTTCGGAGGCAAGATATCTCGACGGGGATATGGTTCATATTCCACTAGTGGTGTGGGAAAGATCCGGATAGTGTGGTGTATTGTTCTTGTGCGTGTGACGGGATACTTATTGATTGTTATAGTGTGGTGCATTGTTCTTATTGTGTGTTCTTGACTGATATTTTTGTGCTTTTTTTGTAGTTCTATGTAACAAGATTATCACATTATGGTCCATTACGATAAATTGTTTTCTTCAACTTATTTATAGCAGATGTCAAGGTTTCTTATGATGTTTTGATAACTTAAACCTATGTTCTCACCAACTTTATGTTGACAGATTTTAGTGTCATTTTCAGGTAGGATATTTGAGAAGGATGATGTTAGAAGTGGCTAGAGTCTAGAGGCTGCTAGGATTGCATTAGGAGGAATCCCTTTCCTCTTAGTATTTATTTAATGTTTAAATAAGTGGTACATTTTAGACACCTATATGTTTGATGTTTGTTTATTTGTTTGTCTTTTGTAAGAGGTAGGCCTGTTACCTACTTACCTAAAAGCTTGCATTATTTGAGATATTGTCATGACAGTGTGTCACCTTTTTAGGACATTTCTTTTGCATTTAGTATTAATCTATTGAGACACCATTTTGTTGTGATGATATCCATACGCCGCGCCCCATATTCCGCCATGGTGAGGTGTGATATGCGGTGAACCACTATCAGCAATTGAAGCAGTAGGTGTATGGATCATCTCATCTGAATTTGGTTGATTACCAACATTGTGAGAAGAAGATTGAGTATCTTCTGAGGAATGGGAACTCTGGTGAGAAGGAGTTTGCTGAGAACCACTAGTAGTGCTAGGTTCCTCACCTTCTTGGTTGGATGGTTGGGCTAACATATTAGCAAATAAGGGTGTGACTGTTCCTGTAAAGGCATTGCCTTGTTTGGTCAAGAAAAAGAAAGTTCTCTTTGTAAATGTAGGAACATCCCATGTATTTGTTAACTCTGGTAGGTTAGGGATTTGGTCATTAACTAAAGTCTGAATGAATCAAGGATACATTAAAAACTTCTTAACTCCTTCCAAATTCCTAGTCATGCCTTCAAAAATTAACTTTGAAAAATTAAAAACTCTGTAATTTGCTAAACAAATACCAGCTGATGCCAATACAATAGGGATTTAATCAAAAGAAGTACTTTTGGAGCTTAAACAGTGAATAAAGCATGAAAAAGAAATTCCCATTGTGGTGAAAATAAAGCTTTAAAGAAAGTAAGACTTTCCCTACCACCTTCATAACCCATGGCTGCAAGGCCATCATGGATCTCTGTATTGTTTAACATACTTAGTCCATTTTCATTATTTAGTCTTAAACTATCCCTTAGCAGTACCTCAGTTCATAGATATTCCTATGATTCACCGTAACCCTAATGCAAGGTTGATTAAAACGAGTACCTAACACAACAGTATTCCAAAATTGTTCAACAATAGGAATAGAGACAATGGGACTTACAGTAAGCGCAAAATGAATATGACTTCGAGATAAAAATCCAAGTATCTCATGGAAACCAAGAGAATCATCATTCTGAGCAAGGTTCGCTACCAAGTTGTGCTTAGAGATCACTTGTAAAGCAGCCATTAGTATTTTTGATGATCGAAAAAGTAGAGAGAAGGTAATAGAATTAAGAGATAAGAATGAAAGATTAGGTGAATCAATTGTATAATTGGAGTAAGTATTTATGTAAATAACAAACCAAAGCGCGAAGAAACCGCCAAATTTACAAAAGAGATCCTTAACGGTACAACGGATATGTAGTGGTACATGGAACATACTCGGTACTTGGATTTGTGCTAGCGGTACTTGGATCCATAACGGTACCTCACAAATTTGACCAGTTCATGCATTCACTATCATTACAACCTCTTTTAACTTATTCTATCAACCTACAAGCACATCAAAAACACAAAAAAACAAAAACATACACTATACATAAATATTATCATAAAAATTGTACAACCATTACCTCCCCTTAACATATGCAGCAGTTTATTGGTTGAGCATACCAATATGTGTCACCAAGAATTCAAATCTCTTTGCATCAAATGCCTTGGTCAACAAATCAGCTACATTGTTGTCTATATGAATCTTCAAGACTTAAATAAGCTTCTTGTCATAGGCGTCTCTTATGAAGTGATGTCTTATTTCAATATGCTTGATCTTGGAGTGAAAGACTGGATTCTTGACAATGCATATAGTACTTTCATTATCAATGTAGATCTTGGTGTTCATGAAGTTGAACCCATAGTGTTAGCCTCAAAATATTGAGTCAAACAAGAATGTTCGGTCATAGGTTTATATTGTAATATTTATTAGAACGTTGTAATAGTTAGTTAAATAGTCGTGGTTCACGGGCTTGGATTTAAGCTACTTAAAGCCCAAAAGACAAGCCCGGTCCAAACAATATAGCCCATTATGGTTACATGTAAGCCTGACTATATAAGGCCCTTCCTAGCATGTTAGGAAGGGTGGATGATCATTTGTTAACTCTAATTTTCTCTAATCTAATATTCACCAAGTTAATCATCTCCTTCTCTCTACTTTCTCTCACTACTTTCTTTCTCTAAAATTCATATCTTTTCCATCTCATTTCTTAATCTATCATTATATTATTTGAGACAACAATTGGTATCAATCGCCATGGGGTAGATTTGTGTTTAGTTTGTGGTTATCATTTTTTGATTTCGTGTGATTTTCATCTTAAAAATCATCTCGTATCAAAAAGTTTTGTTTTTTCAAGCTCAACATCTTTATACAAATTGCCTACAAAGTTGTGGTAGGAATTGGTGTTTATCATTTTTCTAGTTTTTTTGTAAAAAGTTGGTAATTTTGGTTTGATTTTCGGAAAAGGTTTGGAAAAATCAAGTTCTTAGAAAGTTTGTTTATCCGGATTTTGAGGGCTTTCATTAGTCGGTTCATAAAGGATTTCGATATCCGGAATTTGAGGGTTTTACATTATTCCGGATAGTAGTCCATTGGTAGATTCCGGATAAGAAAGTTTGGATTGTTATCCGGGATTTAGGGGTTTCATTATTCCGGATATGTAGCGGATTAGAGTTCCGGATAAGGAAGTGTTTGTGTTATTCCGGATAAGACATAGATTTGTCCATTCCGGATAAGCAGTTTTGCACGTATTGCGGATAAGTGGTGGAAAGGTTGATTCCGGATAAGGAGGCGTTGCAGTGAATTCCGGATAAGAAGCTTGTGTAATATTCCGGATAAGGAGTTTATTGTATACATTCAGGATAAGGGTGAGTGCTTGTTTTCCAGATAAAGGTGTATTCCGGATAAGCCAAGGAAGACTAATTCCGAATAAGCCAAGGAAGACTACACGTATTCCGGATAAGACGAAGATCAAGAATTCCGGATAAGAGGAAACATAAAGATTCCGAATAAGCTTCAATATTGAGATTCCGGATAACCTCACCAACAATATTCCGGATAAACCTAAGGAGTATTCCGGATAAGAGAAAGATGAAATATTCCGGATAAGAGAAAGCTGAAACATTCCGGATAAGCTAAGTATTGAAACATTCCGGATAAGTTAACTGATTCGGGATAGAGTATTTTTCCAGATTAGCAATTTTTCTTTTTTGAGATTCCAGATTTGTCATTCATTTAACATTCCGAATTTAGTAGTGTTTGTTTCCGGATAAGGGTTTTCACAATTTCTTTAAAGTTTCAACCACACTTCTCACATCTTCATCTACTTAAGATCCTATTCACTTCACATCATTTTTGAGATGGATTCTACTCAAGAATATCGTGTCACAAACAACAACATCATGGTTGCAGGTATCAAAGAGAGACCACCAATGCTTGTCTCTGGTCGGTATGCTCAATGGCAATCACGTTTCATACGATACCTTGATACAAGACCTAATGGTGATGCCTTAAGGAAATGTATTATTCATGGACCATATGTATTCAAGAAGATATCAATTCCTCCAAGACCAGCCACTGATACTACTGATGCAGTACCCGCAAGTGAACGTGATGAAACAAGATCCGATCTCACACCTGAAAATTGTGCTTGGAATGATGCGGAGAAGGAAGCCATCTATATTGTTTTAAGTGGGATTGGAGATGATAGTTATTCCACGGTTGATGCATGCCCTACAGCACATGAAATGTGGACTGCTATTGAACGCTTGCAACAAGGAGAATCACTCAACAAACAAGATGTCAAAACAAACTTGTTTTGGAATTTTGGCAAGTTTACTTCAAGGGATGGAGAATCAATTGACTCTTATTACTCCAGGTTTTATAAGATGATGAATGACATGACAAGAAATAATCTGCAAGTCTCCACCATACAAGTCAATGTCCAATTTCTTTAACAACTTCAACCCGAGTGGACACGATTCGTCACTTTAGTGAAACAACAAGAAAAGTTAGACGAGGTATCATATCATTGACTCTTTGATATCTTGAAGCAATTTCAGAATGAAGCAAATGAGATTCGAGCTGAACGTGTTGCCAAGACGGCAAATCCACTTGCTTTAGTGACTACCACTCAACATGTTCAAGATCATCACTCTCGTGCTCCTAAGCCATACTCCACTACATCATCTTCACCACGATATTCCACATCATCTAAGTCTTCATCATCCACAAGATCACGAGGAAAAGTGCCAAGAGCATCATCACCACCATCTGAAACATCATCTGAAAAAGATAGTGATGAAGACCAAGCTCAAAAGAATCGAGAGATGAAACAACAAATTGCTTTCATAATGAAGACTTACAAGAAAATCTACAAACCCACCAACAACAATATTCGAACATCATCTAACACAAAGAACCAATATGTTGAGAGTCCTCCAAGGTATGACACACGTCGACGTGGTGAAACTCCTTCTAGGTATGATCAACATAATCCAACACATGTTGAGGGTTCTGCAAGGTATGATAGACAAACTGCCAAGTATGATACTCACAGGATTGCTGCTGCTACTGGGAATAGGAAAACTGTTGGAAGTCAAGTGGTTCAGCAGAGTGGGATTCAATGTTTTAATTACCAAGGTTATGGGCATATGGAAAAGGAATGCAGGAAGCCGAAAAGGGTTAGAGACTCCAGCTATCACAAGGAAAAGATGCTGCTATGCAAGAAGATGGAAGCAGGGGTTAAATTGTCAGATGAGGAAGGAGCAATGCTTGATGACACTGATGATGAAGATTTTGATCAAGAACTCGATGCACATTACTCGTATATGGCAAAGGTTGAAGAAGTTCTCAAAGTCACTGAAGATGACAATGGCCCTATCTTTCATACTGAGCTAATTGATAAGGTACACACTACTGATGAATATAATGTGTTTGGTGATATTCATGAGCATAGTGATCTACCCAATGCCATTAATGACACATGTATGATGGAAACGGTTGATAGCAATACCACACCCGATTCATCAGACATGTGCAATAATGAGTCTGAGGATGATCAACATGCAAATAAGTATGATGAAGAGGAACGTATTGCGCTTGCTAATTTAATGGGCACTTTACAAAAGATGTCACTGAAAATAAAAAGAGTCAAAGGCAATTAAAGAAGGCAAACGCTACACTCATTCAAAATTTTAAAGAATGCAAAGCTGCTCTTATCAAATCGAGTGAGATGACTGAAAGCTATAGAGATGAGCTCCTTCAGAAAACCAAGGAGCTTGAGGGGTGCAAGGGTAGTACGTTAAAAAATCAAAAGGACGATTTTGAAAACAAATATAATACAACTCTTGAGTTATTAGCCAAAGAGAAGCGTCAATATAATGTTTTCTTAATGGATGAACGTCAAAAAACGTACCTTGTCAATACCAAAGTTAATGAACTTGAACAAAAGCTCTCTATGACCACTACCGATTCTGCTAAAATTCTTGAGGTTTAGAAACAAGAGGTAGATGCGCTAAAACAAGACTTCAAAAGTAGATATGACAAAGAAACCGAAAAATTAACGAAACTAGAAGAACAAGTTGAATTTTTGAAGAAAGTTGTTTATAAAACGCATGATTCTATTCAAACCATAAGAATGCTAGCACCTCTGTCGATGTTTAAGGGTCAAGCTAGCTTTACAAGTCCTGAGTACCTTGCCAAAGCTCAAGCTGTGAACCCGTGTCTTTATCTTGATGAGACTGAAAGGACCGATCTTGATTGCATGCCTGTTAGTGCCGATAGTGAAGAGACTGCCATTTGGGATGATGATAGTCGACCACTTGTCAATAAGGAGTTTGTGAAACCATATAATTATGCTTACATGAATAGTCTTTATGGTCTTTTTAACAAACAAACTCAGAAAACCCATGAGGAAGTGTTTTTAGAATGCAAACAAAAGAGAATTCAATGGAAGAAAGCGTTTGCCCCTAAGAAATCCATTGTTTACAAATACATGAACTACCTTCCTCTAGATGAATCTAAAAGCAAGAGTAGGAAAACATTAGGTATTCTTAAACACCACATAGATAATGTTAAATATATTGTTGAAAGAGATTGGGCAAAACGTGAAAATGATGAGTGGAAACGCCCGATTCCTTAAGATATTACCTTGCTTGTGAAAGAACTATTAATCCCAAATACGACATTAATTAAAGAACTGTTCTTCAGTTTGAGGAGTTCATTCGGACTAAAATGTTTGATGATTTAAAATATGTTAAATCTATTGAGAAAACCATTGATGATCTTCAAAGGGAGAAGTCTGATTTTTCAGATGAATATGATTTACTCTTGCAAGAATGTGTTTCTAAAGATGTTATGTGTTCTTATTTTACATCTTGTGCTGATGTTGATGAATATTCTGATGTTGCATGCAACTATCTTGATAAGATCAAAGAATGTGAGCATCTTGAAACTGAGCTTTCGAAACGTAAAGAAAATGTTGATAAAAAGGCTTTTGAGTTACTTCAACACAAAACTGATTTCCTTAAAAAACATTGTCATTCTCTTGAACTTGCTTTGCAAAAAGACGTTGGTAGTTTTCCACATGATAATAACTTGCAAGAAAAACTTTCCAAAACGTTTCGAGAAATGAATGAACAGAATTTGGAAATTAAAGGGCTGAAAGCTCAGTTACAAGACGGGACAAAGCGATAGCAGAGTTGCAGAAACTCGTTGCTAAAATGGGTGGGAAAGTTGTGGAACCTAGCATTAAGAAACATGTTGTTAGACAATCCAATGCCTCTAAAGAGAATAGATCCTCTATCTTAGGAAAACCATCTGCTTTATCAAATTCCTCGTTTGCAAAACCTGTGTTTGCCCCCAAGATGGATTTTAAGGAAAGGTTACCACATAAGCAACCCATAAGGACGAATGTCATAGCACCAAGCGTTAAGCACAATAATTTGATAAAACCAGGGATGTATAGAATGACCACTAAGCCCACAAACAAAGTTACTCAATCGCTTCAGACTTCTAGAAACACTAATATTCGTATTTCTTCTACTACAGGAATAGTCTCCACTATTAGTGTTAGCCGGCCTTAGCTTAAGAGCACTCAAGTGAATGATAAGGTCTGGAAACACAAGAATCAAGTGAAGATGAACGAAGTAGAAGAACACCCTAGGAATTTGAATGTTTTTAAGAATAAAAAGTCTGTAATCGCATGTAATGATGATCTGAATGATGTGAATGATTGGAATGCTATGAATGTGAAATTTGTTTGTGTCAAATGTGGAAAGTGTTCTAATGTTAATCATTCTGTGTGTGCTATGAATAGAGTCAAAGGCGTAGATACTAGAACTAAGAAGCAAGTTGCGATGCCTATTAGAGCTAGTAAACCCAAACGCAAAGTGAACCATTCTGGTGCAACCCCCACTAAGAAAAGAAATGCATCAGACTCCACCACTAAGAACCCTAGAAGCAGAATTAAGGAATTATATGAGTCTGCAAGCAAGTCTTGGAAATGGTGGTTTGCTAATCAATGTCCTCCCGGATATAAATGGATGCCTAAAGATAGAAAAAAAAATGTGACAACGAGTGTTAGTATGCCTTTAAATGTTGATAAGGGCACTAATGATTCTACTATCACAACTACCGTGGTATCCAATTTAGCAAATGCTCTATCGTGTTCTAACTCTTCTGCAGGTGATACAAATAATTCTCTTCATACTGGACTCCGGATGCACGAAGCACATGACGAGGAATCTGAAGCTTCTAATTAACATCGTGGAGAAGTTCTGGGGTATGGTCCGATTCAGAAATGATCAATTTGCACTGATCCTAGGATATGGAGATTTGGTTCAGGGGAATATCACGATTAAAAGGGTATACTACGTCGAAGGGCTCAATCACAATCTTTTCTCGGTTGGTCAATTATGTGATGCGGATTTGGAGGTTGCTTTCAGAAAGAAGACATGTTTTGTTCGTGATTATGATGGGAATGACTTACTTACCGGTACACGGGGTACTAATCTATACACAATTTCATTACAAGACACAACTTCATCAACTCCAATTTGCTTCATGGTAAAGCTTCAACGACTTAGGCATGGTTATGGCATCAACGTTTATCTCATCTTAATTTTGATACCATCAACTTGCTTTCCAAGAAAGATATTGTGAGAGGCCTTCCAAGTTTGAAATTCATCAAAGATCATCTTTGTTCTTCTTGTGAGCTCTGTAAAGCTAAACGAAGTAGTTTCAAGACAAAACTACACCAAGCTCAAAAGGACGGTTAGATCTTCTCCATATGGATCTGTGTGGTCCCATGTGTGTTCATAGTATCAATGGAAAGAAATATATTCTGGTAATTGTCGATGATTACTCAAGGTACACATGGACTCACTTCTTGAGATCCAAGGATGAAACACCCGAAGTTCTCATCAGCTTTCTTAAACTGATACAACGTGGTCTTCAAGCTCAAGTCAAAGTGGTTCGTACTGACAGAGGTACAGAATTTTTGAATTCAAATCTGAGAAATTATTTTTAAGCTGAAGGAATTGAACATGAAACATCTATTGCTCGAACACCCGAACAAAACGGCGTTGTTGAAAGACGAAACCGTACTTTAGTTGAGGCTGCTCGACATTATTATCCGCTTCAAAACTTCCACTATACTTTTGGG
The DNA here is from genome assembly GCA_025667525.1 of Glebionis coronaria. Lineage (NCBI taxonomy): Eukaryota > Viridiplantae > Streptophyta > Magnoliopsida > Asterales > Asteraceae > Glebionis > Glebionis coronaria. The sequence continues at coordinate 228,972,333 of CM046880.1, forward strand.
TCGAAGCTGTGTCAACCGCATGCTACACACAAAACCGCTCCTTAATTATCCCAAGACACGAAAACACACCATATCACATAATTCATGATCGAAAACCTTCACTCAAACACCTTCATGTTTTTGGATGTACTTGTTACATTATTCGAGATGGTGAAAATTTGGATAAGATGAAAGAGAAAGGTGATACATGTATTCTTGTGGGATATGCAACTCAGTCTAAGGGATATAGAGTGTACAACAAGAGAACAAAATTGATAGTCGAGACTATTCACATCTGATTTGATGAACTACAAGAAATGGCACTTGAACAAAACAGTTTAAGTCCCGATACACAACGACAATTGACTTCCGTTCACAACCGCACGGAACTCGGAACTCAAGACCGCAGCAATGAACCATCAAGTTCAACGCTGGTTCCAAAAAAAGTTCCTAGAGCTGATATGACAATCAACACGACAATTGAAGAGTTGGAAATGTTATATGGACCAATGTATGATGAATATTTCACGGGGGAGAAACAAGTTGTATCGAAGTCTTCCGCTGTCACTCATGATAAGAATGATAATACCGATCATCGACAATAATAGGATTCAACTTCATCTACTTCAACACCGATTGCTGCAGAGTTACTTCTTTAGAATATCACTTCAACAATCGATCCTACAACATCCACAAATACTGTCATTGTTCCAGAGAAAACAAATCAAGCAGACAATGCATTATCTAACGAAGACGAATTTATCAACCCCTTTGGTACACCGGTACACGAAACTGGAGAGTCTTCTACTCGCCATGTTGATCCGTCAAATATGCAGACGTTCTATCAACGACATCCTTCAACACATCATTGGACCCGAGATCATCCTTTGGTTCATGTAATTGGAAACCCTTCACAGCCCGTTCGCACAAGACGACAGCTTAACACCGATGGTAATGTTTGTATGTTCTCACTCGTCGTGAGTTCAGTTGAACCAAAAAACATCAAAGAAGCCATGGCTGATCACGCTTGTATTGAATCAATGACGGATGAACTTCAACAATTTGAAAGACTTAAAGTCTGGGAACTTGTTGACAGACCATACGATGTAATACCATTAAATCTTCGATGGATCTGGAAAAACAAGATGTTTGAAGAGAACACGATCATCAAGAATAAATCTAGGCTAGTGGCTAAAGGGTATGGACAGAAAGAGGGTATTGATTTTGAAGAATCATTTGCACCAGTAGCTCGAATGGAAGCGGTCAGGATTTTTCTTGCTTATGCTGCACATAAGGGATTCATTGTCTACCAAATGAACGTAAAGACGGCGTTTCTTAACGGTCCTTTGAAAGAAGAAGTCTATGTCACGCAGCTAGAAGGATTCGTCAATCCTCATTATCCTGACAAGGTGTATCGTCTCCACAAAGCACTATATGGACTCAAGCAAGCTCCAAGGGCGTGGTACGACGAGCTCTCGAAATTTCTGGTCTCCAAAGGTTTCTCAAAAGGTTCCATTGATCTAACTTTGTTCACTTACAAATATGGGGATGACATTTTGCTTGTGCAGATTTATGTTGATGACACTATTTTCGGGTCTACAAACCCAAAACTTTCAAAATGGTTTGAAAAAGTAATGCACAGCAGATTTGAAATGTCTATGATGGGCGAACTAAAATTCTTTCTATGAATTTAAGTTCACCAATCCCCAAGTGGTATCTTCTTAAACCAAGCTAAGTATTGTCAAGAGATACTCAAAAAGCATGGTATGACATCATGTGACCCCGTTGGGACACCATTATCAACCACATCCCTAGATGCTGATTTGGAGGGATTACCCATAGATCAAACGAGATATCGTTCCATGATCGGGTCCCTCATGTACTTGACAGCAAGCAGACCTGATATTCATCATGCTACATGCTGTTGTGCACGATATCAAGCACGACCCACTGAAAAGCACCTCAAGGAGGTTAAACGGATCTTTCGGTACCTTAAGAATACCATTCACATGGGACTCTGGTATTCGAGGGAAACTGGTTTCTTTCTAACAGCCTATTCAGATTCTGATCATGCAGGGTGTCTTGATACACGTAAAAGTACTTCTGGTGGTGTAATTTCTAGGTCAAGATAAGCTTGTGGGATGGTCTTCCAAGAAGCAGGATTCCACGTCACTTTCATCAGCCGAAGCGGAGTATGTGTCTCTATCTGCATGTTGTGTTCAGGTTCTTTGGATGAGAACACAACTCACAGTTTATGGCTTCCACTTTGATAAAGTACCTATGTACTGTGACTCAAAGTCGGCCATAGCCATCTCCTGCAATCCGGTACAGCATTCCCGCACGAAGCACAGTGATGTCAGATATCACTTCATTAGGGAACAAGTTGAAAAGGGTATTGTTGAATTATACTTTGTTAGAACTGATTACCAATTAGCTGACTTGTTTACAAAAGCTCTTTCGAAAGAGCGGTTTGCGTATCTTGTTAGGCAAATTGGTATGAGATGTTTGACTCCAGCAGAACTGGAGATTCTGGCAAAGAAGCTTGCTTGATTCATCTATCAAACATCTACTTGTAAATATTAATGAAAAAGCAAAATACAAAATTAAAAAATCTTTGATAATCCAAAAATATTCTTCTCGACATGTCTTTCAGTATGGATAATATGGACGTACCTAGAAATGTCGCTCAATAACGACACGGGTGTGTACATAAAGCTCGAATGAATGTTGTAAATATTTTTCAAAACATGTCATTTCTATCTTTTCTAAAGGAAATATTCTATTTTGGACAATATTTCCAACAACGGGTAGAGCAATCTATCTTGGGTTAAGCTTGTCACAAAACATTCAACGTTTTGAGCTCAACACAATGGCTTGTAATCACTTTCAGATTACAACCCGGATATATATTCACGGGGGAGTGTACGATTTAGTGCCCTTACCCTCAGCAAAAGAAGTTAAATCTTCTTACACTTGAGTGGATTTGTCAAGAAATTCAAAGTCTATGAACTCAAGTTTATGCTTTAGAAAAACCTTTTCGCCAAAAAGAATTGATTTTTCAAAAAGCGTTGAACACAATTTTTTCAGGAATTTCTCAATGATATTCAAAATCTTTCAAAAATTGTGTGTTCAACAACTCCTATCCTCAAAAGTTTAATGTGGATCATATCCTCGTAATGACAATTCCATTGGATAAATTTTTGACGGGGAGCTTTCCAAATTTCATGTTAAGTTTGACACATTTTCTCTCCAGAAAGATTTTCAAGACCATTTTTCGAAATATATTTTAATCAAATTTGGTATCTCTAATATCAAACGATTTTATATATTAGAGATAGGGGGAGAAAATGTGATTAAAATGTGATCTATAGACTCAAGCACTTTAACTCTTACCTACATGTGCAAAATGTCTACTTAAATTCTTTCGCATTTCAATGCACATGTGAAGGGGGAGCATTTCTGAAAAGACAAAACTAGCAAGGTGTTAAATGTTTTTCAAACACTTTGTTAGAATTTAAAGTGGTTTTCATGGTTACGATCAAATACCCACAACATCTTTAATTCACGACGTTATTGGTGTCAAAAGGGTGGTTAGGCTTAAGTCCTATGATCCAACCAGAACCGGAGGGATCTTCCCAGGGACAATCCAATAGATTATTAGAAGTCCTTAGGAAAGATGGAGTAGAATGTGAACGTATCTGAATGCCGACTAAGTACTGATGCTAGCACTGGAACAATCACAACAAGGTGTTAGTAATGATGTCTTGGTAAGCATTGAAGGGGTTGAAGAATGAAAAAGAAATGTAAGGATAAAGGGTGTAAAGAAATTAGCCCTCCATACAACTTAGGTAGAAACTGGGTCAATACATCATGAAGACTACTCATCATGGACACAGTGATGTGAAGCACAACCCTTTCCTAGCTACTTAGTCTTCTCTCAAAAGAAGTTTGTTTTATTGTCACGGAGATCAACACGACTTCTATTGACTTTCTCACTCCGAGATAGTTGATATTGTATAGGTGGCATCTGATCCAGCCTTCGACCACTAAAAGTGCACAAATCGAGTCTAGATCCAAGAGATCAGTCAAATCTCGTTAGGACACACAGATGAAGATAAGAGAGTCCTAAGCTATATCCTTGCGATATTGCTAGAACACTCAGAGTGATACTACTTAGTATTCATAATGATGAGTGGAAATCCTTCCAGTGTTAACATCAAATAGCACTGCGGTAGGTCATGTGTAAGATTCTTTATGAATTGAACATATGTAAAACTGAAAAGCAACAGTGGTTTGATTCTGAATTGATTCAAACTCGTTTCAGGTTTCTACGCAATATCTTTATGGTCTTTCCAGAACATTCAGAGCGATATTCATTAATATTCACAGTGACGAATGGAAATCCTTCTAGCGTCAACATCAAACAGCGTTGCGGTAGGTGACTTGTGAGATTCTTATGAATCAAACTTGTGTCAACTGGAAAGCGACAATGGTAAGATTCTTAATGAATCAAAATTGTTCCAGGAATTTGAATTGACGACTTTAATCAAGCGGATATTTATCCAATTGATTCACTCTTTATGTTCGCAGTCTTGCTTTGAGACGGTCGAGTAAAGAGAACGGCTAGTACAGCTGCGAAACCCTGTCAAGGTGATTCTTAATTGAATCTACCTAATCACAGGTACGGTATTTAATATCGTATAACGGTCTTCACCGACCAGAGGTAAAATGCTACCGATTTAGGACGAATGTCAAAGCCATTCAGTCCGTGTCTATGTTTTGTCTAGAGAAGGTGGCGTCACGGTGTACTCAGCAAAGTCAAAATTCAAAACCACATACTCATGCCCAAAGACTTATTCAATAATTAATCGTGTGAGCATGTGGATAAAGACACAAGATCGCAATATGGCAAAGACAAGTCAAGAATGATTTGAAGATCTCAAGATAAAAGACTAAGTCGAAAGACAATGACAAAGGCTCAAAGATCACAGCATGAAGGAACAAAACTACTGTTACACGTTCAAGACTCATTTATGATGAAATTCATAAATCTCCATTGGAATCCAAATATCAAAGAGGAATGACCTCACATTGGGGGAGATTGTTAGCCTCAAAATATTGAGTCAAACAAGAATGTTCGGTCATACGTTTCTATTGTAATATTTATTAGAACGTTGTAATAGTTAGTTACATAGTCGTGGTTCACGGGCTTGGATTTAAGCTACTTAAAGCCCAAAAGACAAGCCCGGTCAAAACAATATAGCCCATTATGGTTACATGTAAGCCTGGCTATATAAGCCCCTTCCTAGCATGTTAGGAAGGGTGGATGATCATTTGTTAACTCTAATTTTCTCTAATCTAATATTCACCAAGTTAATCATCTCCTTCTCTCTACTTTCTCTCACTACTTTCTCTCTCTAAAATTCATATCTATCCATCTCATTTCTTAATCTATCATCATATTATTTGGGACAACACATAGTCTAACAACTGATTTTGAATCCAGAGTATTTGTCCACAACAATGAGCAGCAGCTACATATTCAGCTTCGGTTGTAGAAGTAGCAACAATGGTTTGCTTCTTACACTGCCATGATATGAGTCTTCTGCCTAGGAATTGACAACCTCCTGTTATGAATTTCCTATCATGATTAGCTCCGGCATAATCACTATCTGAGTAAGCTTCCAAATCAAAAGTTGAATCTCTAGGAAACCATAATCCTAAATTAGGCTGACTTTTAAGATACTTAAAAATCCTCTTCACAGCATGTATATGTGACACCTTTGGATTGACTTGGAACCTTGAACAGGCACACACAACAAACATAATATCTGGTCTTGAAGCAGTAAGATACATCAATGAACTAATCATTGACCTATATTGATGAATATCAACATTTTCACCATGTTCATCTTTTAACAAAGACTTCTTAGCTTCAAAAGGTGTGCTTGTACTCCTTGTATCCATACATGAAAACTTCTTCACGATTTTAGCAACATATTTGTCTTGGCTGATAAATATTCTGTCTTTCCTCTGTTTGACTTGTAGTCCTAGAAAGAAGGTAAGTTCTCCCATAGAACTATCTGAAATCTTCCTTTCATCAAAGCTTCAAACTCTTCACACCATGATTTCTTGGTTGAACCAAAAATAATGTCATCAACATAGACTTGTACTAGAATAATATCCTTAGCATTCTTTTTGATGAATAGAGTTTTGTCAATGGTTCCTCTCCTATATCCATGTTCTAACAAAAAATTGGATAAGGTTGCATACCAAGCCCTTGGATCTTGATGTAGACCATAAAGTGATTTGATAACTTTGTAGACTCTGTTGGGGAGCTTAGGATCTACAAAACCTGGAGGTTGTGAAACATATACCTCCTCTGAAATAGTACCATAAAGAAAGTCACTTTTCACATCCAGCTGATAGACTATAAAATCCATATATGACGCAAAGGCAAAAAATAACCTAATGGCTTCTATTCTTGCCACTGGTGCAAAAACCTCATCATAGTCTATCACTTCTTCCTGTCTATAGCCTTGAGCAACAAGCCTTTCCTTGTTCCTCACAACAACTCCTCTTTCATCCTTTTTATTTCTAAAAACCCATCTAGCACCAATAACCCTTTTACCTGAGGGAAGATCCACAAGAATCCAAACCTTTTGTAGTTCAATGGCGTTAATTCTTCTTGCATGACATCTACCCAACTTTCTTCATCAAGAGCTTGAGAAATGTTTTTGGGCTCTACTTGTGATAAGAAACAGGCAAACAAACAATGCTGAGTATCCTTATGATTTGTTCTCTGCTGTTGTTTGACATAACTCACAAGTGAATGAGTTTCAGTATTGGCTTGAAGTTGCCTTCTGGTTTGCACAACAGACTTATGATTTCCAATAATTTGAGTAGTAGGTTGTTGTTGACTTTATGAGTGGGAATAGAACTGACTGGAATTTCAATTTCTAAATTATTGAAATAAGTTACTACACCTGCTCATCATAGGAAGATTTGGAGAAGATTTATTCAGTTGGACTAGCATAAACGTCTTCATCGTCCATAGCTTGTAAAATATCTTCTAATGAATCTGTTGGAAATTCACTTTATGTGACGACATTTAAGAATTCCCATTAGTTATCATAGTCACACACGCTTAGACTAGACTAGGTACAATGTATAGTTTAAGGGGCGTGTGTGACTATATATACCCCTCCTTAGCTTCCAAGGAGGGGTGTTGCTTGTGTCATTTTCTTATTTTTCAATGCATTTTTCCTTCTTTCACACTACCACTCTTCTCTCTCTCTCAACAATGGCTTCCACCACCATTTACCACCATGTTAGACCACCGGATCACATATAACAAATCTTCAATTGGCATCAGAGCCTCGATTCAATCCTTGGATAGTGTTTTTGTTTCGATTTGGTGGTCTAAACATTTTTTGTTGGGTCTCGTTCTATAATCTTTTTGGTCCGAATCTATCATTTTTGTCACGGTTTGTGTTTTCTTTAAAAATTCACAAGTTTTTGTCACGTCCTGTTATTTTTGTCCACAGTTTCATTGGTTTCATCAAAAAGTTGTCATCATATCTGGGTCCAAAGTTGTCATCATGTCAAAAAAATAAAAAAATTGTCAAAAGTTGTCTCATATCTGGGTATCTACTGTTTCCTGGTCTTGTCACTATATTCTTCCTGTCTGGTTAAAAAGTTGTGCATGTTTTTCTGGTATAAAACCCAAGCTTTACATGTTTTTCTGGTATTATTTTCTTGAAGATGAAGATTGTAACCAGAAAAACTTAGATCCAGAAAAAACGGGAAAAGTACACTCGGATATGCTTTCTACTTATTGTTTCGATCGCATTGATTGCGATGGTTGACCTGCGATGGTGCCATTCCGATGGCTCACCGCGATGGTCTGTTGCGATGGTGCCATTCCGATGGCCCATTGCAATGGAACCATTGCGATGGGTACCATCGTGATGGTTTCCATCATGTTGCGATGGGGGTTCTACTAGACTACGATGGCCATTTTACTTATGTTGCGATGGGTTTTTAAAAAACTCGCTGCGATGGACTCTCATTGCGATGGGTTCCATCGTAATGGGTCATCATGATACGATGGACATAATTCTTGTTTAGACTGCGATGGGTCCATCTTGACTGCGATGGACTCAAAGTTTTGGGCTTCGATGGTATGTTGCTTAAACAGACTGCGATGGCTTGGTTAAGTCATTACGATGGGTTCAAACAAGTTACATTGCGATGGACATAATTTCTTTTGACTATTGCGATGGATGTAAAGATTGACTGCGATGGAAATTCTTTTAGACTCCGATGGGTTTAAAATGTTTGACTACGATGCAGTTTAAAACTTACATGACCATGACCATGACGTTTAGTCTTAACAACTGACCGAAACCAACACAACCGAGTCAACTCGGTAATTACCGAGTTGACTCAGTTTACTCACTGAGTCATGCAACACAAAACTCTCAACCTTATAACACCTCAACAAATCCTCATATAATCCTAATCCCTTCGTCTCCTAATCCCATCTTGACTCAGACTAAAACAGTAAACCAAATTAATCTCAGATTTATAATGTTTCTCGTATGTTGACATGCATGCCAAGATCTATATAGATCTTTCACGAAATCAAATATTAATCATCATTGATCAGTTGTATTAATTTTTGAATCGAACCTAAGTACATAAACATGTCGTTTAGTACTTGTTGGTCTCGATTCACAACAAACAATCAAATAACTACCATCATATACACCTTACCCCGAGACCTTTTATAGATCTAGAAGCCGGATTTTTTATTACTCTTCATTCGTGGGTATAATAAAAACTTGTTTGGTTTTCTGCTTATGGATGCACTTTTTCATTTGATTGGAGATGGGGATAGATGATGATTGATGGGTTTAGGATTTAGTTTGAATAGAGATGAGTTTCATTTCTTACTGCTGCTTTAGGATGAGAGGATGGAGGAGATTATATGAGATTTGGATTATTTGTTTGAGTTTTTGGGATGTGTCAGTTGAGAAGAAAAGGACGGAGAGTTCTATGTGTGGCTGCGAATGAAAAATGATTAGTGAGTGAAATTAGGTTAGTTATAACCTAAATTTAAGGTGTGATGATGGACCGGGTATAAACTTGTGATGGGATGGGCTTAATATTTGATGGTCACACCGATTATTAAACAATCAATGGGCTGCAAATGATGGGCTGGAATTTCAAATAGTTAAATTTTTTGATTTATCAAAAAATTTATTTATCATTTCAAATGATAGATGTTAAAATTTTTTGATTTAACTATTTTAAAAAGTGACAAAAAAGACGAGACGAAAGTGACGTGACAAAATGACGTGACAAATGTGATGAGAATTTATTTGACGAGACCAAGAAAAATATGGGCGATTTTTTAGTGACTACAGATTTTTTTGGATCGGGTATTAATTATTTGAAGATGAAGACGGATTTTTCGAAGGCGTGTATTTATTTTATCTTCAAAGATAAACTTGCTCGTAGCTTAATCTTAGAATGACGACTTGGTTATCTAGTTTCCGGGTTCGGGTGGTGGTTGATGACTCGGATAACTATCACTTAAAGGGAGTTACATTGTTGTACTCAGTGTCCGCGCTTAGGTCGACGTGGATAATTTCAAGAGGTGTTGTGCTTATAGACATCTTCAGTGATGCATTGGGGTACTTAGAGATTCCTCCACCGTTCTTCATTCAACAATTGTGCAAGCTTAAGTCACAAGATCGAAGGATTCTTATTCAGTTTCACGTTTGATGTATCTGGTTCATTTTATCAGTGGTCACTTCAAAATTGCCTACAAAGGGGTTGGTAAAGATGGCCATGGAGAGTTTATGAGTAGAGATTTTCGATCAACAGCTGATTCTCACCGAATATAATTAAACTTATTTATTATTCTCTCGAGATTTCAGGTTCATGTGCTTACGATTTATTGATGGTTCCGAGTTTCGAAACCATCAAGGGGGAAGAAGAAGACACATTGAACGCACAACGAGTACACGTGATGAACTTCATACCTTCTTTTGATTTGAAGATATTCCGGGATGACATTTGTCATAGCCGCAGAGAAAATCAGTGTTTTAACTCGTGGCGTTATCAATCTCTAAATGGTACACTACTGATTCGATGTTTAATTGTTTGGTTGTTGCAATTATTCATCATCATTATCCTATATGCATTCCCGGGACTTAATTGACTCTGGTGCATCTCCGGAAGAAGATATGTGCATTTCCGGGACTTAATTGACTCGTGTGTTACGATGTCAACTTCATGAATGGGATAAAGTGTCCACTTCAGTATTTGAGCTTCATAATTGGGATTGATTTACTTTCTTCAACTATGTGGGGGAAGAAATGTCTTGATTCTTTCTGGTATGCATAACTTGAACTCTCAGGGGGAAGAAAAATTCAGAAGAATTATTCAAGCGTGAGAAGAGAAGTTGTTGATCTACTTGGTGTGCCCCAAACTTTCAATCCCTCTTAGCAACGTTATCATGTTATATGATGGGATTTGCTTGTGAGATTCCGCTGTGCGCTTAATCATTCTAAGCTTTATTGAAAGCTTTGAAGTTGCTTACGAGGATTGTCGGTTTAGGGGGAAGCTATTTAAAAGTTTCTACATCAAGTTTATGTGGCATGAATTAGGGGGAAGTTATTTTAGAAGCTTCTCCTTAACCAGAAGTATATGGATTACTTAGCTTGTGCCGTTACAGTATTTCTACTACAAGTTACTTAAAGACGAGTCGTTTGGAAGTCAAAAGGCCTCAGAAGACATCATCAGCATTGGACGCTTCATGAAAGCTCTTGTTCTTAATCATTATGTACTTGTTAGGAAAAATATTGTAAGGAATTCTACACGTCGTCCCATGGGGGAAGATTGTTGGAAATTCACTTTATGTGACGACATTTAAGAATTCCCATTAGTTATCATAGTCACACACGCTTAGACTTGACTAGGTACAATGTATAGTTTAAGGGGCGTGTGTGACTATATATACCCCTCCTTAGCTTCCAAGGAGGGGTGTTGCTTGTGTCCTTTTCTTATTTTTCAATACATTTTTCCTTTTTTCACACAACCTCTCTTCTCTCTCTCTCTCAACAATGGCTTCCACCACCATTTACCACCATGTTAAACCACCAGATCACATATAACAAATCTTCAGAATCAATAGACTTTGCATATTTTGACTTAGCAGTACTTGCAGATGAGGTACCGCAAGGTGTAATATGTACTGCTGAGTGTTTTGATTCCAAAGATTCTTCTCCTGAATGCTCATTAGCAGATGTAGCATTCTTTTCTTGATCTTGAAGCCTCTGAAGCTCTTCGGAGGCTTGATCATCAGTTGATGGTATTGTTTGCTTCTGGGAGTGGAATCCATAGGAGAAACTGTTGATACAAAAGTTAGATGGTCCTTGCTTAACCCGAATTAGGCTTAATTCGGGTAGGCCGAGCTCCGGCTCTTGCACCAAGTGAATGTCTTGCTGAGATCCTACACACTAAAGCAACACGCCTTAAGCTTACCTTGGGCACGTGTCTCATGATTAGACTCCAGCGTCAGAGTAAGTAATCGATTTAGGGTTAAGAATTGGCTGTAGGTTGAGACTTGAGAGTATAGAGAATGTAATACCTTTGTGGAACCCTTGAGGGTTCCTTATATAGGCGGTGAAACCCTAGTGGGCTGCCACCAATACTTCGGCCCCAAGCAAAGGATAAGTTCCATAATTAGTTTGATTGTTATCTTCTAATTATGGTGAGTGTATATCCTATACTTTGGGGTAAATCCCAATCCTAATAAGATTGTGATTCTGTCTAACCCTGTACCGGTCGTTCCGGGCCGTGGGCCGCACACATCTTATGCGACCACTGTTAATTCAAGCCCATAAGCTCAAATTACATCAACCCAACCCATTCGTGATGGGTTGGATGCGGGTAGTATCCGTGGGCTGGGTCCAAGACCCGGTTAGAGACTATATGTCATCATGTCCCCCCCAGTCTAGTTGTTACCGCCGTAGGCGTAATATCTAGACTAATAAATGCCCCTTAGACGTACCAAGAAAAAACATTTGAAAGGTTGAATTGAAAACTGTATCCTGGTCGTACGTGATGACCAAGACAAAATAAATGTAGTCTTATGTTCTAATAAATGGTATCCCAGCCGCACGTGTCAACCGAGACAAAATAAACGAAACATTGAATATGGTCATATGTATGACCGCATATCTGACATGATGCGTCCGTCGTGTGATGGATTTGTTGAACAAGTTTTAAATTTATAACACGAATTACCGGATTGACTAAAAAAGCACGGGCAAGTATAACCCTTTCATTTGTGTATAGCTTTTATGTGGTAATACCGAGATCGTTTACCGGGATTTGGAAAACCTATGATCATTCTAAAATAAAACTATAATCGTTGATTGTAGCAATTGTTGACAAACAAATAACAAGTAAAATGATGAGATTAATAATAAGATTAAAGGCAACACTTGGTAAGGACTAGTTTGAGCATCCGTAGTGGTATTAATAAAAAGTGTGAAATACAAATAAGCAACCCCTCCTAACATGCTAGGAGGGGGTATATATAGCCCACCCTACATGTGGGCTATATGGACTATATGTATACTTAATGGATCACGAGCCCAATACTTGAATATGTCATTGGAGTGACCGATCCTTTCTAAATACGTAAAAACGTATTTCCAACAATCTCCCCCAAAGGGAGGTCACTCCAAGTTACAATGTCCTATATAGTCTATAGCTCGTGATCTATGATAATAATGATGTGACCGAGACTTTCCTTGGAAAAACGTATTTCCAACAATCTCCCCCTAAGGGAGGTCACACCATTTTACAAAATCTTAAACCTAGCATACTATGCTTCAGTCTTTGATCTTGTTCTTGTGAATATGCTGATGAGATCTTTGACTTTAGTCTTGAGCATGTTCTCTTGCCTTGACCTTGTGCATTCATCACTTGTGATATTTACCTCTTCGTGACTTCATGTTCCACATACTTATACTTTTATAAATTCTTGAAAGCTTCAGAGTTTGATACAGCGGAAGACTTGACTTTTAAACTTTCTTGAATTTGTTGAAGTATTAATTGCAGAAAGCATAAGCATGTGTTGACGACTTCTTCTGGATTGAACACCGCAATGCCACATTCTTGTTACGCTGCATAAGACAATTAGCAACAAAACATATACACGGATGAAATGGCCTTGAACATTTCATTTTAATTCGGTAGCATTTTACCACCGGTCAGTGAAGACCGTTGGACGATATTAAATATCGTACTTGTGGCAGGTAGTTTCAATTAAGAATCTCCTTGACAAGATTTCGTGGGTAAACCCGTTCTCTTTATTCGACCGTCCAAAGCTGACTGCGAACATAAAGAGTGAATCATTTGGATAATAATATCCGCATGATTTGAAGCCGTCAATTCATGTTCCTGGAACAAGTGAAATTCAATTAAGAACCGCACCATCGTTGCTTTCCAGTTGTCACGAGCTTGATTCGTATAGAATCTTGTAAGTTACCTACCAAGTGCTGTTTGAGGTTAACACTAGAAGGATTTCCACTCATCACTGTGAACACTAAGGTATCACTCTGAGTGTTCTGGAAAGATCACTAAGATATTGTGTAGAGGCCTGGAACGTGTTTAAATTCATTTAAGAATTAAACCACTGTTGCTTTCCAGTTATCACAAGTTTGATTCATAAAGAATCGCACAAGTCACCTACCATGAGCTTTTTGATATTCACTCAAGAAGGATCTCCATCTTCAATGTAAATACTTTCGTATTACTCGGATGTTCAGGCAAGATCATGAAGATTTTGCGTAGGACTCTTAAGATCTTTCTTACTTTTCACAGTGTGTGAAGAAGCAAGGAAATATGAAAGTGTGTCCTAATGAGATATTTGATGATCTCAAATGGCTCTAGACTCGATCGTGCAATTTGGATTTTAGTGATCGGAGGCTGGAGAGGAGTGCCACCATTTCAATACCAACTTATTCGGAGTGAATAAATCGATAGAAGACATGTTGATCTCCGTGTGATTAAAACAAATACCTTTTGAGAGATATCTGAGTTAGTTGGGTGGGGTTGTGCATTGCATCACTGGGTCCATGATATCTATATTCAATATCGAGCATCATTAAAAATGATCTCAATAGCATATGTCTTGACCCGGTTTCTGCCTAAGTTGTAAGGAGGGCTTCTTTCTTTTCACCCTTTATCTTTATAATTCTTTTTCATTCTTCAACCCCTTCAATTCTTACCAATACGTCATAACTAGCACCTTGTTGTGATTGTTCCAGTGCTAACTTAAGTACTTGGTCGGCATTCAGCTACGTTCACAATCTTTCTCCATCTTTCCTAAGGACTACTATTTCTAGCTATGGAATGTCCTTGGGAAGATTCCTCTGATTTTAGAAGAATCATTGGACTTAACCTATCCTACCATCCTTATGTCACCACAATCTTCATCATCGTGAAATAAAAGGGTTGTGGGTAAGTATAAATCACTATGAAATTCATTTTGAAGTGCAAATCCATTTTGCTCCCCCTTAACATATGCCACGATATCCGAAAACATTTCGCACATATCGGGATGAGCTATCACGTTAAGTCAAACCCTTTGTGATTAATCATTTCCCATATTAAATCATATTTTCTCCCCCATATTAAAAATATTAACCCAATCGATGTTTTTAATATCAATTGATTTAATAGCATTTTAAGAAAATTTGGGAAGAAAAATGCAAATCCAATTATCTTCATGAATTACACAAGCTCCCCCTCAAATTAATGAGGGTGTACTTGAAACGTAAATAAAATACCTTTTAACCACAAGTGTAAGGTATTTATCACGTGCAAAGATCATATATGATAATGAATTCACAAGATTAGCGATTTATGAGGTTGGACCTGAATGATGGAGAACATCATATAAAAGAAGCACATGGTTCTTGTTCACGAATGTTGGTCGCCTCATCATGTCTGAAGTTATCTCTTTACTCCATGTGTACGATTGATATCGTTGTCTTGACACCAACATGTGAACTTGGCACTTTCAGCGTCAAAGATTCTGAATGCTGGACAATTGCTCCCCCTCAATTGTTGACCCGTGTTCTATTTAAAGAGTTGTAGCCACCGTTTGAGTAGTCGCATCGTCGAGTATGTAGATATCAATTGTAAGTTGCTACGGTTGGTGGAGATGATAACTTCATAAAAACAAGATTTCTCTTGTTTTAACAAATAAATGCACTGACACGTACATAAATTCGTGATAGATTGTGTTATTACGTAAACACAATCCCTTACATGGTTATAAAGTAAACCATGCCCGAGAAAATTAATTCCCGTTGTTGAGTCAAAGCTTTCCGGTAAAATGCTTGACTTGAGTATGAAAAACGGGTTACTATCTGAAATAATAGCAAACCATTTTGAGCATGTTTTAAAACATTTGAACTTCTACTCGAACTTTATTTACAACCCCGTGTCATAACTGAACGACGTTTCTAGTATCGTAAATATTATCGATTCCAGAAGACATGCTCTTTTTATCAAAAACATTTTTGAACACACAATTTTTAAAGATTTAGAAAAACCTTTTTGAAAAATTATCGAAAAATTGTGTTCAATGTTTTGAAAACCAATTACTTGAGCGTAAGATGTTGAATATCTTGCAAAACGAGCTCAAGTCCGAGAAGTTGTAAACTTCCCGTTGTTAAGGATAAGTTTATCATCGGCGATAAGATTTTCTTTTAACTGAAGAACGAGTTATAAGCTGACATTTACTTAGAAATCATTTTCATGAGCTTGAAAAAACTTTGAATGTTTTAACGTAAAGCTCATGACCGATAAAGGTGAATTTCTCGTTATGAGGAAAAGTTTTCTTATTTAAAATATTCACTTTCCTTTCTGAGCTTAAAACTTGGAATGTTTTAATACAAGCTCATGACCGAGAAAATTTAATTTCCCGTTACGAGGATAAGCTATCTTTAAAGATAAGATTTCCTAAAATTAAAGTCCGAGTTACAGTCTGATATTTAACTGTAAGTCTTTGTGCATGAGCTTAAAAACTTCGAATGTTTTTATTATTAGCCCATGCCCGAGAAAAAATAATTTCTCGTTGTAAGGATAAGTTTATCATCGGCGACAAAACTTTCCTTTTAATTGAAGAACGAGTTCTAAGTTGACATTTACTTAGAAGTCGTTTTAATGAGCTTGAAAAACTTTGAATGTTTTAACGTAAAGC
This sequence comes from Glebionis coronaria, assembly GCA_025667525.1. Taxonomy (NCBI): domain Eukaryota; kingdom Viridiplantae; phylum Streptophyta; class Magnoliopsida; order Asterales; family Asteraceae; genus Glebionis; species Glebionis coronaria. The sequence goes on from CM046880.1 coordinate 228,988,609, forward strand.
TCATGACCGAGAAAGATGAATTTCTCGTTAAGAAGATAAGTTCTCTTATTTAAAAGATACACTTTTCTTTATGAGCTTAAAACTTGGAATGTTTTAATACAAGCTCATGACCGAGAAAAATTAATTTCTCGTTACAAGGATAAGCTATCTTTAAAGATAAGCTTTCCTAAAATTGAAGTCCGAAATACAGTTTGATATTTTAACTCTAAGTCATTGTGCATGATCTTAAAAACTTCGAATGTTTTTAATATTAGCTCATGCCCGAGAAAAATTAATTTCTCGTTGTAAGGATAAGTTTATCATCGGCGATAACCTTTCCTTTGTTTGAAGTTCGGGGCATAATCTGAAATCTAATTATACACCATAGTGCATGAGCTTAAAAACTTCGAATGTTTTTAATATAAGATCATGCCCGAGAAAAATTAATTTCTCGTTGTGAGGATAAGTTTATCATCGGCGATAAACTTTCCTTTATTTGAAGAACGGGTCATCGTCTGACATTTAACAATGAACCATTTTACACGAGCTTAAAACCGTTGAATAGTTTTACAGTAAGCTCGTGTCCGAGAAAATTTAATTTCTCGTTTTTGAGGATAAGTTATCGTTGCGTAGATAAACTTCCCTTTCTCTGAAGAACGGGTCACAGACTGTGACTTGTCTATAAGCCTTTGTGCATGAGCTTAAAAAACTTGGAATGTTTTGAATATAAGCTCATGCCCGAGAAAAATTAATTTCTCGTTATAAGGATAAGTTTATCATCGGCGATAAACTTTCCTTCTTTGATGTACGAGTTACAGTCTGTGATGTGACTATAAGTCCTTGTGTAACTTAACTGCGAGCCCGTGAGACACTTGTTTCTGAGATATCAACTTCTTCAGCAACCAAACTCTGAGAGTGTCCTTAACTGAATGGTACACAATGATTAGACCGCTTCGTTCTTTTGGAACATCCTCTTTGGTACCTGCATTCTCATTAGGAATTTGCATGCTTTGATATGGGTTAGCGATATCTATCTTAGAAGCAAATGGGGGTTCACAGTTGGCCTTACTTGTGCCAGAGGTGACCTGAGGAGATGAATCACTTGTCTTAGTTGGCAAACGTTTCCTTTTATAGAATACCTTAAGTTCAGGCTTAAGTGATGTATCATCCTTTTCAATTTCCTCCCTAGTAGTCTTAGTAGAATCGGAGACTATCCTAGTTAAAGGGCACTCGTTTCCTACAAGAGTGAAAGTTCTATCAGTAGGGCGCCACATTTTACCAACGGGTTTGATTTTAGCTACCCACTGGGATTTAAGTCTAGCACGGGAGTTCACCTCATTAAGTAATTTTTTGATACAAGAATCATGATTGGCTTTAAAGACACATTTCCTACATGTTTTACAAGTAGCATATTTAATGTCCGAGTAAGATCTAGAATTCCTAGATGATTGATTGATGCTCCTAGGATGTGACATGCTACGGTTAGCAGGGTTGGGTAAACTAGAAGGCATCTGACTAGGTTTGAAATTCCTATCTCTTACTTGTGTCTTTTTCTTAGCTTCCCTTAGACCAAATGTATGGTGAACGTCATTTGAACTAGTTTGAGACGTATTCCTTGGACTATGTCTAGGGAGACTAGAGGCAATCATGTGATTAGGTCTTTGAAAAGCTGTTTTAGTCACATTGGCCCTAGTAGGTGGAGTGACTGGTCTAGAAAGATAAACCATATCAACTTGGGAGGCAAACCGCAGTCTCGAGGATTACGATCACTCGGATCTGAATGCAGTCGGTTGTCGAATAACCTGATTTATAGGCGGTTTCCCCAAGATTGATGGTTTTTCAAGCTTAGTGTCCACACTAGTTCCTTTAGTTTTCCTTAATTCATTTCTCAAAGCAGCTATAGCAAAAACCTTTTCCTGTACTTGAGCCTTTAAAGTCTCATTCTCTTTGAGCAAGTTATCTTGGGATGCCAATTTAGATTCAAGCAACTTAATTTGTTTCAAAAGATTATCCTTTTCAGCTTTAGAATCTAGAACAGTTTGATCCAATTTACGTTCAAAGAACAACGTTTGACTTTTCAAGTTTTTCAAAATATGTTTCAAATTTTTCCGCTTTCTTTGAAAATTCAATTTTGGCATCCTCAAGCTCTTTGGATTGGTGAGCTAAAATCGTTTCAAGCCCTTTAATCCTAGAATCAGAATTATTTAAAGAAGCAGTCATAAGACACTTATCATGATGTTTAGCATTTTGAACACTTTCTCCCCCATTATGACTCACATCGGATGAATCAGAAGTGGTATCGCTGTCACTCTTTTCCATCCCATGTTTGGCATAATTAGGTTCAGAATGCTCAACATGCTGTATATTGTTGAAACTTGGCACCTGAACAGTTGGTGCTTGTGACTTGCTTCTCGTTTCATGTGTTCCTCCTGATTCCTTGCCATTGCTTACCTTGACGACCAAACTGGCACCTATTTCTTACACGGGGCAGATGTAATCATCTTTTGACGACAACTTGAAACATGTCTCTCTCTCATGTTCATGAGGTATTGTTGCATTCAATGACTTAGACGACTCCTTGATTCTTTGAACCTGACCCTTTTTCAACCGTATCTCGTTGTAATTAACTAACCTGACCTCAATACACTTCTCAAGTATATTGATGTAATTGAGTAAACCAGTTCTAAAGGTTTCAGTCTGGCAACCCGTATGCAAGTTGAAAATCTGGTGAAGGATTGGAGTCGAATAATCAAAAGGAGGTTCCATTGTTGAGGCAAAGAAATCCTTAAATTGTGTGCGAAGGATTTCTAGACATATCTTGGCTTTAACCTCATGAAGATTCTCCCTTTCAAATTGCAATTGTAATGCATCCAAATTACTGAAAATCTTCTCTTTGAAATAATCCACTTTTCCAAAGAACATTTGAAGTATGGCTGGAAGTTCGGTCATGTTGTTCGGATAGAGACTTGCAAGATGTGTCTTGAGCTCGTGAAAGATTTCCAATGTTTTTTGACGCAATTTGATCTCTTTGAGTTGCATGTGTTGCAGTTCTCCCTCGTGAACTGTCAAATTCAACAATTCCATTTCTAGTTCAATCACAAATCAGGTAAGGATTACGCCTTAGAAAAATCCGTCTTCAATTGCAAAGAGTAATACCCGATCAAAAATCCGTCGACAAAATAAATCTTGTCACTTTGTCTTTGTCTCGTCTTTTTTTGTCTCGTCACTTTGACACTTTTAAATCCTGACAAATTTCTTGTAGTATAGCATAAAACAACATGGCTTATAATTTATACTCCAACTTTTGACTAAATTTGTCAATACTCCAAAGTCCAATAATACGGCCTATACTTACTAACTCACGGCCCATCACTATATTGAAAAATATGGTAACCCATGACACAGTAAGGTCCAGTATAATCAAATATAACTTTATTACCCTAAATTAGGAGTATATAAAGTGACATAACCCAAGTATTCAACACATACTAAACCTAATCTCAAAAAATAAATTCAGCCGACACCTCTTCTTTCACCCAATCACCCATCTTATCATAATAGTCACCATAGAACACGCATCCTATTAACTTCGTCAAATGAAAACGACCCTCCTTTATGATACGAATCTAACAAATACCTTGAAGAACTCGAATGGTAAACGACTTCAGGATCAATTAAATGAACTCGGGTAAGTGTAATTGGTTATCTGTTCAAATCGAATTAAAGAGATGATTATAACTGAACTGTTATAAATCATTCTTGATTTCGTAAATTAATTAAGAAGTTTTCAACTTCTACAGAGATCTATGATGAAGTCACTTTCGTGTGTTTAGATCTGTATAGATCTTGGACATGCATGTCACAAACGAATTGTTTCTGAGATCTTGAGTTTTTTTAGTTTTTTTTGTTTTTGAGTCTAGTTGGGATAACGTGGCGATGGGGTTAGGATATAGATGATGATTGGGATGATGGGAGTTAAAAGGGTGGAGTTTGTGTGAGTTAAGTTGTAGGGATGAGTCGATATTGGGTTTGGTTGTGGGATTGTTCGAGGGTGTGTTGGAGTCGAGGGTGGGTCATGGGAAGAGTGTCGAGTCGAGAGTCTAGTTAGTTTGGGTTCAGTCTTTTTTGAGTGGTGTCGTTGAAGAGTTGATATTATGTCGAGAGTTTGTTTTTTTTTTGTAATCTGTTTTTGGGTTGAGTCAAAGTTGGTTTGAGTCTGTGTTTTTTGAGAGATTTAGTTGTTTGGGTTTTGAGTCGTGAGTTACTCGAGTCTTGTTAAGTTTGACCGAGAGTCTTGGTCAGTTTTGAGTCATGTGTCCGATCATCGGAATATCACAAGCAAAAAAACCATCGGAATGTCAAAACAAAAAAAACACCATCTGAATGAGTGTCGGAAAGCTCGATCGGAATGTGATCGGAAACCAGTGTCGGAATACCATAGAGCAAACCTGTCGGAATATAGTCAGTCATGTCGGAATGACGTCGGAAAACACTAGTCGGAATGTGAGCGGAAACAGCTGTCGAAATACTGGTCGGAAAGCTGGTCGGAATCCTTAAACCCTTTTGTGATGCAAATTGAATACGTGTCGGAATATGGTCGGAATACGTGTCGGAAAGTAAAACCCCTTTCCGACAGAAACCAAACAATAAAACAGATACCAAGAAAGTGACAAAAGTGATATATAAAAACAGATACGTTTGAAGACTTTTGATACAAAAAAAAAACACCCAAATCGAGACAAATATTGATACAAAAGTTATAAAAATTGATAAAATATTAAGACAAACTGATAAAGACTCGTAGCACCAATAATTTGTATGGATTCCTACAAAAGTTATAAAGAACTGATGATAGAAAAAAATGATGATTAAAAACCACTCAACTCCAAATGTTATATCAGATACGGGACAAAAGAAAAGGGAAAAATTTTTTGACCAAGTAAATCAATAGATAAAAATACACTCAATCCTAAGATTCAACCATAGCTCTGATACCAATTGTAGGTCTATTGTTTCTTAGGATTAAGCAAGATATGATTTATCTAAAGATGAGATGGAGAAGAAAGAAGAATAAGATGAACTAGAGAGAGAAAGGAGAGGAAAGCGGAGGTAGAGAGAGAAAGTAAAAATGTGATTAATGAAAAGTGTGAAATACAAATGAGCAACCCCCTAACATGCTAGGAGGGGGTATATATAGCCCACCCTACATGTGGGCTATATGGACTATATGTATACTAAATGGATCACGAGCCCAATACTTGAATATATCATTAGAGTGACTGATCCTTTCTAAATATGTAAAAACGTATTTCCAACAAATGTGATTATGATAATTAGATGGATAATCCAATCTATTGTTTTCAAAAGCTTTAATCTTCGTCAAGACCTTGGATAAAGAAAACAAGCATTAGACTCAATCACTCAATTCAAGACTTAATCCAATTTCAACACATTCGATTCACGTTCGTTTCACGAATTTTCTAACACTTATAATTATGTTTCTTGATAATCAAAACTTCTTAAGAAATGATCAATACAAAATATAGCCAATCATAGACAAACCGGCTATGACTTGTTGATAGAAAATAACCCTTTCGACCTATGAAATCTTCACCAACAAATTAAGTTTTGATAACAATTGTCACATGATACATAAGTACTAATGGTTCAAAGGAAAGCTTGACATTGAAATAAACATAAATCACAATCACAACCACTACTTCATACTACAAACATCATTCTACCAAGTGTAGAATGAGATTTAGCTACTCATAACAAATGATGAAATAAACTCTGAAATAATATTCTTACAAGTCATAAACAAGAGCCTTGCAAAGTGGAAAAATGTTTCTAATGATTAGGGTAATGATCCCTAAGAGTTTCGTGATGTTAACTTTGCTTTTCGGACTCCAAAAGTGACTTTTCTTGCACCACCTTGCTCAAATCCGGGAATGGAGGTTTGGACAAGGTTGAGAGAGTTATTTGGTGGTTATGAAAGAGTAATTAAAGTACTAATGAGTTGTTGTGAAAGGAATATAATAGGCATGACCCCTAGGGTCTTATTTATAGGCAAACTTGATGGCATGGAGTGAATGCATGGCTTGGAGCCAAAGACAAATACTTGGAGCCAAAGAGAAGTGCTTGAAGCCAAAGCAAGTCTAGAAGCTTCTTGTATGATCTTGCATGTATGTAGACACAATTTCTGCCTACACAAAAGTTGGTGGCTTCTTCTTCATGTTGGTGGCTTCTTTGATGATTACTGCATGTGGCAACTTGATGGTGTTGGTGGCATCTTCATGCTGGTTGACTTGTATGCTCCTCAAAAATAGTTGTTCATGCACCCGAACTTGATCTTCAAAGGCTTGTGACTTGACACGGTTCTTGAACTTGACTAGGATTCTTCGTACTTGTACTAATCTTCACATTTGCGTTGTTTTACACTTCATTCCTGCAATTGGCTACACAAAGACTTGCAAACAGAATTGGGCGCAAATATGCACAAAAGTATCATAGATATAACCAATATACATGCACAAAAGTACGGATAACGGTCCCAAAAACATGTTAGATTTGGGTGTTATCAAATCCCCTCACACTTAAGTTTTTCTTGCCCTCAAGCAAGAAGAAAAGAAAATTAAATCCAAAGGTACATGTATTTTATAAAAATTAGATGCAAGTCTACCAAGTACAAGTACACGATAAAACTCATCGACTTAAGTTTTTAAGGTTGAAAAATTAAGATATAAAGTCAATACCCATAAAAATCTAGAAAGTCTTTTATTTCTAACTATATTAATAACATATGAATGAAGCAACATGTATCACGACTTAGCACATTGGCTAATCGATACCTTTTATTTCTTCTTCTTCCTTCAACTTCATAACATTATAGCTCATTGGCTATTTATTTGTCTTTTTGACTTTTTCTTTCTTTTTCACTTTTTTTTTCTTTTATATATTTTTTTCTTGGCTAAAACTCCTACCCATGGATCAACATACTTTCAAAGTTCATGTTGTATTGACAAACATGGAACTTGCAACTTTCTCCTAATTTTTCGGATTTTTCTTCTACTATTATATGAGAATTTGACTTGGGTAAGTTTGACACAAAAATATATCTCAAATTTTCAAAAATTACCGATTGGATAATATCTTATTTATTTATATACATTCGCTTGAAACTTTTTATTTACAAGGGCAAAACAGAACAAAATTTTTAAAATAGCCCAAAAATATGGCAATTAAGCATCTTTTTCTCGATTTCCCTACAATCCCCTCACACTTAAGTTTGACATTGTCCTCAGTGTGATTAAACTGAACAAAAGCATAGGGAATGAGAGAAAAACCAGAATCGCGGGCATATCATGCATCATACAAGAGTCTTGTCTTCGCCTTCAACTTGCGGTACCTACAAAAAAAATAAAACACAAAAAAATACGAAAACAGTCTATTTTTGGTTTTTTTATAGGTTTTTATAAAAGCGACACATGCTACACCCCCTCACACTTAAGCAAAACATTTGTTAAAAATTGTGGGGTGTAAGCATGAATTTATTTTAAAAAAGGAAAATCACACTTCAAAATTTAAAACACACGGGTTGCCTCCCGAGAAGCGTATATTTTATTATAGAGTCATCAGCCTGACTCGTACTTCTTTTTAGTTTTCTTTATTTTTATTGAGCGGAAAGTGTTCACTCCACTCCTCATGATATAGTTTAACACGGTGTCCATTAACAATGAAGCTTCCTCCATTCTTGTCATATAATTCAATATAACAGGACGGGTATCCATGTTTTACTATAAAAGGACTGTACCACTTTTGTTTAAGCTTTGGAGCTTTGAATTTATATCGCATATTAAACAAGAGAACTATGTCTCCCTTCTTGAATTCTTTTCAGATTCGAAGTTTCTTGTCATGATAAGCTTTGGTACGTGCTTTGTATAATTTGGAATTTTCATAAGCTTGGAGTCTTAATTCATCGAGTTCATGCAATTGCAAGAATCGGTTTTCTCCAGCGATTTTGAGATCGGGATTACAGCTTCTCAATGCCCAATAAGCACGGTGCTCAATTTCAAAGGGCAAGTGACACGTTTTACCGTACAATAAACGATAATGTGTTGTGCCAATTGGTGTCTTATAAGCTGTTCGGAGTGCCCACAGAGCGTCGTCAAGTTTCCTTGACCAAATGGAAGGATTGTCCTTAACCGTTTTTTCGAGTATTCGTTTTAAGGCTCTGTTGGTATTCTCAACTTATCCACTCGTTTGTGGATGATATGCGGTTGCAAAGCGATGGGTGACTCCATAACGCTTTAAGATTTTCTCTATTTGTTTATTACAAAATGGGAACCTCGATCGCTAATTAAAGCTTTCGGCATTCCATAACGAGAAAAAAGCTTTTTCAGAAAATTGATTACGGATCGTGAATCGTTCGTGGGTAATGCTTCGGCTTTGGCCCATTTGGACACGTAATCAATAGCGACTAAGATATATTCGAACTTATGGGATTTGGGAAAGGGTCCCATGAAATCAAATTCCCATACGTCAAATATTTCGCTGACTTGGATGCTGTTTTGAGGCATCTCATCTCTTCGTGAGAGGCTACCAGTACGTTGGCAAGCATCATAATTTTCGACTAGAGTATAGGCCTCTTTAAAAATTGTTGGCCAATAGAAACCAGCATCAAATACTTTTTTCGCGGTGGTGGAAGGACAATAATGTCCCCCAGTAGGGCCATGGTGACATTCATCAAGGATCTTCCTTGTTTCCGCACCATAAACACATCTCCTAATCATGGCATCGGGGCATACCTTGAAAAGGTACAGATCTTCCCAAAAGTAGTGTTTTAGGTCGGAAAAGAATTTACATCTTTGGTGATAGGTTAAACCTTTTCTTAAAATTCTTCCAACGAGGTAATTTGCAAAATCTGCAAACCACGGAGATTCGTCCGTAAAGTTTTGCATAAGAGTTTCACCGGGAAAACAGTCATCGATCTCTTCATCCCTTAACTCTTCCATGTGTGGATTTTCAAGTCGCGATAAATGATTACGTTTTCGGCTCCTTTCTTGTTTTGAATTTCGATGTCAAATTCTTGGAGGAGTAAAATCCATCTAATAAGACGCGACTTAGCATCTTGTTTAGAGAATAAGTATTTCAACACGGAGTGATCGGTGAATACAATCGTTTCTGACAACACGAGATAGGATCGAAATTTATCAAAAGCAAAGACTACGGCAAGTAGTTCTTTCTCGGTGATTGTCTAGTTGAGTTGTGCAATATTTAGAGTTTTGCTCGCAAAGTGTCGCGTTGTCCTAATACGGCTCCTACAGCGAAATCGCTTACATCACACATAAGTTCAAACAGTCGCGACCAATCCGGTGAAACCATGATCGGTGCATTCGTTAACTTCTCTTTAAGCTTTTCAAATGCCTTTATGCATTCTTAGTTGAAATCAAAGACTATGTCTTTTTCAAGGATTTTTGTCATCGGTCTAGCGATTTTGGAAAAGTCTTTTATGAATCGACAGTAGAATCCCGCATGACCTAGAAAACTTCTAATGGCTTTAACGTTAGTGGGTGGTGGTAATTTGGATATCACTTCTATCTTGGCTTTTTCTACTTCCAATCTGGCTCCGGAGACTTTGTGTCCAAGCACAATTCCTTCAGTCACCATAAATTGACATTTCTCCCAATTGAGCATGAGATGAGCTTGTTTGCATCGGATGAACATGTGCTCTAGATTAAACAGGCAAGACTCGAATGAGTTTCCGAAGACTGAGAAATCATCCATGAAAACTTTCATGGATACTTCGATCATGTCTTGAAAGATCGCGATCATACACCTTTGAAAAGTCGCAGGTGCATTGCAAAGACCAAAAGGCATACGCTTATAAGCAAATGTTCCAAAAGGACACGTGAAAGTGTTCTTGTCTTGATCGGATGGTTCGATAGGTATTTGGAAATATCCGGAAAAGCCATCGAGAAAACAAAAGAATTTATTCCCCGCTAGTCTTTCCAACATTTGGTCCATGAATGGTAGAGGAAAATGATCTTTTCGTGTGGCATCATTTAATTTGCGGTAATCAATACACACACGCCAACCGGTAACGGTTCTTGTAGGAACAAGTTCGTTATGTTCGTTGGTCACAACAGTCATTCCTCCTTTCTTAGGAACACAGTGAATAGGACTAACCCAATGACTATCTTTTATGGAAAAGATGATTCCTGCCTCAAGGAGTTTGATCACTTCGGCTTTTACAATCTCTTTCATGTTTGGGTTAAGTCGACGTTGCCTCTCAAAACGGGTTTGGCATCGTCTTCAAGATTTATCTTGTGTTTGCAAAATTGCTCATTAATTCCCGGTATATATCAGATGTTTTCCATGCAAATGCTTCTTTGTGGTTTTTGAGCATAGAAACAAGAAGTTTCTTTTGATCTTCCTCGAGTGAGGCTGAGATGATCACCGGAAGGCGTGAATCCTTCTCTAGATAAGCGTAATCGAGATGTTTGGGAAGAGGTTTTAATTCAAGATCTATCGGTGGATCATGAATAGATTTGTGAACTACAAAGTTCGACTTCAAAGGCAAACTTCGAAGGGTTTGTTTTCCTCTTCTTCGAGAGTTTCTTTAGAATCAACGGCCATGAATACTTCGAAGTCACGATCACGATCGGCATCGCTAATCTTTTCCGAAGTTGTTTGGAATGGTGCGTTGTCATCAAGCAATGCATCCAACTCTTCTTCCGTTACTTCATCGATAACATCCACGCGGAAGCATGTGTCATCATTGGAGTGAGAATGTTGCATAGCTTTATCGACTAAGATTGTGACTCGATCGTCACCAACTCCAAGATTGAGTTCTTTATTCTTCACAGGAATGATAGCATACGCGGTGTGCAATAATGGTCGTCCTAAAATGAGAGGGACGTGATGGTCTTCCTCCAATTCAAGGATTACAAAGTCGGCAGGAAATATGAATTTTCCAACTTGAACAAGCATGTTCTCGGTTATCCCAATGGGATATTGGTAAGTGTGGTTAGTCAAACGTATACTCATACTTGTAGGTTTCAAAGTATTGTTTGAAATATTCTTGTATAATGAGTATGGCATAAGATTGATACTTGCGCCTAGATCGGCCAAGGCGTGACATTCAACATTGTTGGCTAGGGTGCATGGTATGAGAAAGCTTCTCGGATCTCCGAGCTTTTGTGGAAGTTTGCTTTGCAAGGTTGCAGAACATTCTTCATTTAAAAACGCAGCAGAGATTTGCTCCGTCTTACTATGGTTGCTTACAAGATCTTTAAGTAATTTCCTATAGTTGGGCATGCCGGTTAAGATATCAACAAAGGGAACGTTGATCTTAACTTCTTTGATCATCTTAAGGAATTTGGCATTATGAGCCTCCATCTTTTCTTTTCATAGGCGTTGAGGATATGGAATTTTGGGTGGATACGCCTTTGGTGTTGGTGTTGGAGTGGGTGTTGTTTGTTTTGGTTTGGGTGTGGAAGGAGGAACGGTTTCTTCCTTCTCAGGCTCATCGGCTTCATCTTCACTTTCATCGGCGAAAGTGGGAGCATTGGTGTTTGGATTTTGTGGTGGATCATAACTCAACCCACTCCTTGTGAATACGGCATTCACATGTTCATTACGGGAGGAGGGTGGGCGGTATGGTTTATCCGTAGATGGTTTTGGGTTTGTTTGAGTGTTGCTTGGAAACGAACCACTTGGTCGATTGGCTAATTGGTCGTTGATTCGATCGATCTTGGTTTCGAGATCACTAATAGTGGCGGTGTGGTGTCTTTGTCCTCTTTCAACGTTGGCTTTGAGATCGAAGAATTGGTTCTTAATGAACGTGTTTGTTGATTTTTGAGATTCTTTGAAAGCTAACAACGTTTTTTCTAAGTTTGATCCTTCGGGTTTCTTCTCGTTTGATGGAGCGGAATTATCGTTCTCACGAGGTTGTGAGTTACGATTTTCGTTTTTGGGGTACTCACGCCAAATGTCGGGGTTTCTACCGTAGTAGTTACCTCGATAACCACCTCCTCGGTATCCTTGGGTGTAGTTTGCTTCTTGTGGTGGTTCTCTTATTGGTGTGTCATCACACTCCGTAGATGGGCGTGGTCCTCCACAAAGAGTACATTCGCATCGCATCTCTTTCATTTCGTCTTTGAATGTTTTGAATTGTAATAAGTGTGAAAACACTTATCCTTTTACCACTTATTTCCAATAATAACAAGACCAAAACGTGTATTTTATGTCGTAAAAGTCGGAATTATGCGTGGTTTGTGTTTTTATTGTATTTCAGGATAAATATATGAAAAAGGAAGAAAACATGGGCTATCACGGGCTTTTATCAAAGAAAAAGACAAATGACGAAGTCAAAAGATAGAGAGTGCATAAAGAACGGAAGTCCAAGGCCTATTCTGAAGATTTATCGAAGAAAAAGTCTAAAGACGGAAATTTAATGGAGTCGAAGAACTCAAGTCTAATTTTAGATGAAAATTATAAGACGAGTTTAATTTATGTCGACAAATCCCAAGACGACGTCGAGGAAGACAAAGAAATTAAATCGAGTCGAGACGAGAAGAAATAAAGAAGAAAGCTTAAACACTTAACCTCCCCACCTCCTATAAATACCCTCCTAATATGTCATTAGGAGGTTGTTAGTTGTTAGTTAATTTTTTGTTTTATTAAGTGTGTTTTTATTTTCTCTAGTGTTTTTCTTTTTCAAGCTTATTAAATCTTTACTTTAATCTTGTAATCTTTGATATTAATCTTTAATATAATCAAGCTTATTTCCTTAATTCTCATTCTACCTTTCTTAATCTTTTTAATCTTGAAAAACATGTAGTTTATTTTAATTTTGTTGATGATTTGATTGTGCTTATTGAATTGGTGATTTTAAAAGTTTTAGATTAAAAGTGCTTATTTTCTTAATTTTTATGATTAATAGTTCTTAAAAATAAGTTGATTTTGATAAGTTTAATATTTTGATAAAAATTTGATTTTCAATATTTAGATTATTTAGTGTTTTAATAGTTTTTAAATTGTGGCTTATCAGTTTTTCTTAAAAATCTTTTTGGTTTAAGTTTTGGTAAGTGCTTATTTTTGGGTTTGCTTATTTGTTAAGTTTTTGTGATATCCGGGTTAATTAAACCCCTTTATTTAGGATAAGCCTGCATATTTAATATTCCGGATATAGCTTATTTCCCAATTCAGGATAAGCCTTAGAGTTTTGAATTCTGGATATCAGTTCTAGTATAAATTCCGGATAAGCAACTTAATTAATTATTCCGGATATGCTGTTAAACCCTAATTCCGGATAAGTCTATATTTCCAGTATTCAGGATAGTCACCCTAAGTGTATTCTGGATAAGAACACGAAACCAGATTCCGGATAAGAGTCCAAAGACCAATTCCGGATAAGCCTCAGAAGTAGCATTCCAGATAGCCTCAAGACTTCACATTCCGGATAAAGTAAAGGAGCCCATTTCCCAGATAAGCTCTAGAAGATGAATTCCGGAGAAGCTGCAGAAACCTGATTCCAGATAAAGGAGCGAATTCACATATTCCGGATAGTGTGTTTTAAGGATTCCGGATAGTCATTCAATATTGATTCCGGATAAGCAACAAGAGTTTTGATTCCAGATAAGGAATTAGTAAGTATTCCGGACAGTCTTCAGAAGAAGGATTCTGGATAAGGTTTTGTTATTTCCAGTTTTTAAACTTTAATTTTTCCCGCCTTTTTACTTAGCATTATCTTAACTTGTCTTGTTTTAGTTTAATTCTTAAATTTTATATTTTTATAAGTTTTCATCATTTACTTTTTAATTTTTATAAGTCTTTATTTTTAGTTTTAAACATTTTCAAGCTTTCATTTTTACTTATTTACTCAACGACATTTTCACTTTTGGATTAAAATAGATAATCAAACCTTTTTATTTTCCACCAAGAACAACTGAGTCGCACTTTTAACTAGTAATCAATTCGAAAAGATCGGACGATAACTTTTTATACTTGATAAACCCGTGTATTAAATTGCGAGTCGAATTTAGATGTGAGAGCTTCCATCTTTTCCATGAGTTTAGAATTTTCGCTACTTTCAACGAAAGCAACGGTTTTATTGAAAGGTTTGGAACGGTTATCTTTGGACCACTCGAGTTTCAAGAGAACTCGGTCCTCGAGCCATTGATATGCTTCGTTAGGAGTCTTATAGAGAAAGAGTCCACCGACGTTAAGGATTGCTTGCGTCGGTTCATTGAGACTATGATAAAAGATTTGGATGATGGTTCCTTTTAATAAACCATGTCCATGACAACTACGAAGTAGGTCTTTCATTCGGTTCCACGCATCAATGAGCGTTTCTTGTGGAATTTGGGCGAAACCTCAGATTTCTCCCATGAGTCTTTCGTACATGGCGGGTGGAAAGAAACGGCTAACAAAGGCGGTTCTCATTTGTTCCCATGTTTCAATGGTACCCGGGCGTCAATTCATTATACCAAACTCTTGCATCTCCGGATAGAGATGATGGGAAGAGTTTGAGTTTCATAGCGTCTCCATCGACGTCGGCTCCATATCGGAACATGCCACATATTTCTATAAATTCGGATATGTGCTTATGCGGATCGGCCCGCGTACGACCGTCAAATTGGCGGTCTTTGATCATTGAAAGGTGATGACCTTTCACGGTGAAGTTTTCTCCAAGCTCAACTTGAACAATAGCAGCCTCGGGGGTAGGTGCTACTACTCGGTTGGCTGCCCACATAGATTGATCGTCGGCCATTGGGAATGGTAGATCGTTAAATGGGTTATAGACGACAAATGCGTCTAAGAGATTATCAAATGGTGGGTTTTTGGTTTTTGAGATTCGGTTTTCAAAAGAAACAAAGGGGTGTTTCTTGTGGTTTTTATTTCGAGATTGGTGAATATAACGTTTGGGATTGGTGTATGGACTAAGCAATTCTTGACCGGAAGAACGTGTGTTCATTCAAGTCTTGAAGAACTTTTGAAAAAAGACTATAAGTAACAAAAATAGAAACACACAAAATATAACTAATATGAAAATAAGTAAATAGGAAATTAAATAAACTAAACAATATAAAAACATAATTTTTTTAGAGAAGCCGGTTGGCTTCTACTCGTGCCGTTCGGCTCGAGGCGGACTGTTTTGGAGAAGACGGTCGGCAAAGGGAGATGCCGGTCGGCAAAGGTGATTTGCTGATTTTTTTTTTTACTTTTTGATTTTTGGGCTTTTTGGCAACAAGAACGCTACAATGGGTTTGATTATAGGATGATTTTGGAACTAAGAACACAATCAAATCCCCGGCAGTGGAGCCAAAAACTTGATGCGTCCGTCGTGTGATGGATTTGTAAAACGAGTTTTAAATTTATAACACGAATTACCGGATTGACTAAAAACGCACGGGCAAGTATAACCCTTTCGTCTGTGTATAGCTTTTATGTGGTAATACCGAGATCGTTCACGAGGATTTGGAAAACCTATGATCATTCAAAAATAAAACTATAATCGTTGAATGTAGCAATTGTTGACAAACAAATAACAAGTAAAATGATGAGATCAATAATAAGATTAAAGGAAACACTTGGTAAGGACTAGTTTGAGCATCCGTAGTGGTTTAATTGTGATGACACGTTTAACAAATATGATTATGATAATTAGATTTATAATCCAATGTATTGTTTTCAAAAGCTTTAATCTTCGTCAAGACCTTGGTTAAAGAAAACAAGCATTAGACTCAATCACTCAATTCAAGACTTAATCCAATTTCAACACATTCGATTCACGGTCATTTCACGAATTTTCTAACACTTATAATTATGTTTCTTGACAATCAAAACTTCTTAAGAAATGATCAATACAAAAGATAGCCAATCATAGACAAACCGGCTATGACTTGTTGATTGAAAATAACCCTTTCGACCTATGAAATCTTCACCAACAAATTAAGTTTTGATAACAATTGCCACATAAAAATAAGTACTAATGGTTCAAAGGAAAGCTTGACATTGAAATAAACATAAATCACAATCACAACCACTACTTCATACCACAAACATCATCTTACCAATTGTAGAATGAGATTTAGCTACTCATAACAAATGATGAAATAAACTCTGAAACAATAGTCTTACAAGTCATAATCAAGAGCCTTACAAAGTGGAAATATGTTGCTAATAATTAGGGTAATGATACCTAAGAGTTTCGTGATGTTAACTTTGCTTTTCGGACTCCAAAAGTGACTTTTCTTGCACCACCTTGCTCAAATCCGGGAATGGAGGTTTGGACAAGGTTGAGAGAGTTATTTGGTGGTTATGAAAGAGTAATTAAAGTACTAATGAGTTGTTGTGAAAGGCATATAATAGGCATGACCCCTAGGGTCTTATTTATAGGCAAAGTTGATGGCATGGAGTGAATGCATGGCTTGGAGCCAAAGACAAATACTTGGAGCCAAAGAGAAGTGCTTGGAGACAAAGCAAGTCTAGAAGCTTCTTGTATGATCTTGCATGTATATAGACACAATTTATGCCTACACAAAAGTTGGTGGCTTCTTCATCATGTTGGTGGCTTCTTTGATGATTATTGCAAGTGGTAACTTGATGGTGTTGGTGGCATCTTCATGCTGGTTGACTTGTATGCTCCTCAGAAATAGTTGTTCTTGCACTCGAACTTGATCTTCAAAGGCTTGTGACTTGTACATGGGTCTTGAACTTGACTAGGATTCTTCGTACTCGTACTAATCTTCACATTTGCGTTGTTTTACACTTCATTCCTGCAATTGGCTACACAAAGAATTGCAAATATAACTGGGCACAAATATGCACAAAAGTATCATAGATATAACCAATATACATGCACAAAAGTACGGATAACGCTCCCAAAAACATGTTGGATTTGGGTGTTATCACGACACATTGTACTGTTCATCCGACATGTTGACTAACAAAGTGAAACAGTCAGTACCTCGAGCAGCGCAACTTCTGAGTCAAAACTGACCCATGGGTCCCACCTGACTCCTCATTTACCACTTATCTCCCTAGCCACACGATTTAGGTTAGTGGAGGACATGTGGCACTAATCTAATGGACCACCACTTTCGAGGTAACCCTATAAAAAGGCTGCCCATGCGGCTGTGTGTTACACACAGTCTTTTTTGCTTTTTACGCCATTAACGCTTTCTTCCCAATCACCACTCTCTCTCGCATGGATCTTCACACACAGGTTAGAACACCGCGCCTTTCTTCATTTCTTAATAAATTATGGCTAGGAACAATCCCACTATTGGATCCGTGCTGAATGTGATAACGGAAGTAAAACTAAAAGAGTTTTGCTCTGATTATTACATTCGTGACAGCCTTCATCCCTCTCTTCCCGGTGCTAGGGACGCCATTACTGACTCTCCCAAGGGGAAGATAGGCCTGTACACTCGCCTTTTTGATGCGACAAACTACCACATTCCTTTTACTAGGTTTCTGATAGATTTATTAGGGTACTATGATGTACATATCACCCAATTACATGGCATAGGCGCGTGTAAGATAAGCCAATTCAAAGTTTTATGACGTGCTCAAAACATCCCCCTAACCGTAGAGTTGTTTAGGGTGTTCTACCTTCCACACTTGGTGAATGGCTGGCTTTATTTTAAGAAGTGGTCTCCAAACAGCCCTATGAGCCATAACAAGGTTATGGACTCACTAAAAAATTGGTACGACCACTACTTTTTCATTGATGCTGTAGTGTGGTCGACCGAATTTGTATATAAAAACAAAATACGCCACGACTTCCTTCCTCATGCCAGTACATACAATGCCCATCACGTTCAAGAAATTGATAGAAATAGAACGGGTTTTCACATGGGTTTACCCGAATCATTCCTTTGCCTCTTAGGCATCAACCGTAATTATTACGGTCCGTCGAATAGATACCCCGCATTCTAGAGAATCCGAGGCCAGGGTAGGTGTAGCATATTCATCTTTAAAGATATTTAAGTGTATAGTCCGTAACTAACATACCGCTTGTTATGTAGAGATGAACTTCTTTGGAGTCTTACGTCAGGGAGATCCCAAGACCATTCTGGAGGGGATGCGCCCAAGACGAGAAAACGAGCTTCCTTTGCTCGAAAAGACCAAGGACGTGACCGTCGCCTTGGCGGCCGTGCCCAATCCTCAATCTGACGACGAAGAGACGACCCTTATGAAGTCCCTCATAGATTTTGATGATGAGGACGGGGACGCGACTCTGCTGGATACCAGTGCTGGCCCCTCCTCACTGCCTAAGACCACCACCCGTGCTCATGATGAGGAGCACGGGTGATAACATTGAGAAAACCACCTCCGTCCTAGCCCGAATGATGGGTGAGGACGATGAGGAGGAAGTTCAAAAAGAGTCTGAAGAAGAAGAAGAACAGCCCGCCCTCAAGCGCACCAGAAAGAAAATTAAGAGGGCAAGAAAGAAAACCGAAGCCGAAGTAGGGGAGCACAATGCTCCGGCCAAGAGACTGCGTGAAGACCATCCTCTCTACCAATTTGGTGAGAGTACCAACCATGCATCAGGGACGGCGCAGGATGTCCGTATGGCCCGAACCGCGCAAACCATTTTTGTTGAGCCGATCACGGTGGTTCCTCCTTCCACATACGATCTGGAGAAGAAAAACTTGTAAGTCTTCCTTATATTTTTTTATTGTTTTTTTTAAGTTAAAGGCGCGTGCCTTGTGATAGGTGTGAAAACACCCATCCTTTTACCACTTAATTATAATAATAACCAAGCCAAAACGTGTATTTTATGTCGTAAAAGTCGGAATTATGCGTGGTTTGCATTTTTATTATATTTTAGGACCAAAAGATTAAAAAGGAAGAAAACACGGGCTTTCGCGGGCCTTTATCGAAGAAAACGAGAAAAGACGAAGTCAAAAGATCAAAAGTGCAAAAAGAACGGAAGTCCAAGGCCTATTCTGAAGATTTATCGAAGAAAAAGTCTAAAGACGGAAGTTTAATGAAGTCGAAGAACCAAGTCTCACTAAAGAAGAAAATTATAAGACGAGTTCAAATTATATCGACAAATCCCGAGACGACGTCGAGAAAGACAAAGAATTTAAATCGAGTCGAGACAAGAAGAAAGAAGGAAGAAAGCACCAACATTTTACTCCTCCTATAAATACCCTCCTAATGTATCATTGGGAGGGGGTTAGTTAGTTTAGATTAGGAGTAGTGTAGATTTACTTTCTCTCTCTAGTTTTCACTTTCTCTCTCTAGATTAATATGTAGAATCTTTAATCTTTATGTTTTAATTGTTGAATCTTATACTATATTTTAAGCTTTTTCAATTAATCATTCTCATTAATCTTGTGTTGATTTTGATAATCATGTAGTTTAATTAATCAGGTTTTTGTTTGACAGATGTTTTTTATTGATTGTGCTTATTGGTTTTTATGTGTTCGATTTTTATAGCTTATTGTGTTTGATTCTTATTGTTTGGTTTTGCTTATTTTTAATTAAGTGTTTTTATTAGTTTATTTTATAGAAAGTTGATTTTTAATTTTTAGATTTATTAGTGTTTTTCAAGTTTTTAATTTGTGGTTTAATTAGTTTTTCTTAAAAGTGTTTTAGATTAAGTTTTAGTTATTTGCTTATTTGATTTTTGCTTATTTTTAGCTTATTTTCTGATTTTTAGTATTTCTGTATCTCTTTTTCATATCTTCGGATTAGGGTTTATTATTCCGAAGAATCACTTTTTCATGAAAAGTGAGTTTTTCATGAAAAGTGAGTTTTTCATGAAAAGTTAGTTTTTCATGAAAAGTGAGTTTTTCCTGAAAAGTGAGTTTTTCATGAAAAGTGAGTTTTTCATGAAAAGTGAGTTTTTCATGAAAAACTCACTTTTCAGGAAAAACTCACTTTTCATGAAAAACTCACTTTTAAAAAAAAACTCACTTTTCATGAAAAACTCACTTTTCATGAAAAACTCACTTTTCATGAAAAACTCACTTTTCATGAAAACCAAACTTTTCATGAAAAACTCACTTTTCATGAAAAACTCACTTTTCATGAAAAACTCACTTTTCATGAAAAACTAACTTTTCTTGAAAAAAGTGATTCTTCGGAATAATAAACCCTAATCCTAAGATATGAAAAAGAGATACAGAAATACTAAAAATCAGAAAATAAGCTAAAAATAAGCAAAAATCAAATAAGCAAATAACTAAAGCTTAATCTAAAACACTTTTAAGAAAAACTAATTAAACCACAAATTAAAAACTTGAAAAACACTAATAAATCTAAAAATTAAAAATCAACTTTCTATAAAATAAACTAATAAAAACACTTAATTAAAAATAAGCAAAACCAAACAATAAGAATCAAACACAATAAGCTATAAAAATCAAACACATAAAAACCAATAAGCACAATCAATCAAAACATCAATCAAACAAGAACATGATCAATTAAACTACATGATTATCAAAATCAACAGAAGATTAAAGAAAGGAAGAATGAGAATAATTAATTGAAAAAGCTTGAAATATAGTATAAGATTCAACAATTAAAACATAAAGATTAAAGATTCTACATATTAATCTAGAGAGAGAAAGTGAAAACTAGAGAGAGAAAGTAAATCTACACTACTCCTAATCTAAACTAACTAACCCTCTCCTAATGACACATTACGAGAGTATTTATAGGAGGAGTAAAATGTTGGTGCTTTCTTCCTTCTTTCTTGTTGTCTCGACTCGATTTAAATTCTTTGTCTTTCTCGACGTCGTCTCGGGATTTTTCGATATAATTTGAACTCGTCTTAAAATTTTCTTCTTTAATGAGACTTGGTTCTTCGACTTCATTAAACTTCCGTCTTTAGACTTTTTCTTCGATAAATCTTCTGAATAGGCCTTGGACTTCCGTTCTTTTTGCACTTTTGATCTTTTGACTTCGTCTTTTCTCGTTTTCTTCGATAAAGGCCCGTGAAAGCCCGTGTTTTCTTCCTTTTTAATCTTTTGGTCCTAAAATACAATAAAAACGCAAACCACGCATAATTCCAACTTTTACGACATAAAATACACGTTTTGGCTTGGTTATTATAACTATAATAATATATGGGAAATTAGGGAATAAAAAAAAAACCAACGCCCCTCACATACAACACTTGACGGTTACAAAAGGGAAAATATGAAACGAACTTCTTTAACAAAACCAACAAAATCCAACCGAAATCTCAAAAAAATCTCAAATCTTCGTTCAAAATCTCAAATCTTCGTTAACCTCATATCTTCTTTCCAATCTTCATTCTTTTTTCGTTGCAGAGAAGGTTTAGGCTTCCCATCGGTTAGTCCTCTATTGTTATTTCATGGGTGGAACATGTTGTTTTAGTTTCTATTTGTTTGATTCATTCTTTTTTGAGGTTTAATTGAGATTATTGAGGTTTAATTTGAGTAATTTATGTTTTTTTATAAATAAAATTGGGGGTTAATTAAAAGTTATAATATAAAATATATGTATGAATGGGTTGATCAGACCCAGACGCCTCCTCAATGGAAAGAGGTTGGCATTGAAATCCAGCGATTTGTTACTCTCTGCTATTCAGATGTATATGTTTTTACATCTACTGTCTTTAAATTTATGTAAAAAGATCCCTGAGGCGTGTATGTATGTGTTTTATACCTAATGTGTTTTTTTATGCCTTTCAATTTTAGAAAATTCATCTCTAGATTTATGTTAAAAAGATCCCTGTATTATAGTTATAATATAACATCAGATTTTTTGAACATGTGTTACTAATCTATAAGTTTTAATATTAATATATTCTTCATGAAGCTATGCAGTATCTGTGAGAAAGTTTAGGAATTTTTTAATTTCTGACAGAAATAGAACTTTCGCTTTGCAGTAATAAGTGGTTCCGAAATTTTAGGATTGGATTGAATCAAAAACTGCTTATCTGTTTATTATAGTACGATTCAGCAAATTAGTGTATATTGACTTCCTATGCTGTGTAGTAAAAGGTTTTCCCCTGCTAAGGATTTGCCTTAAGAACTCAAAACCTAGATAATTACTAATATGCAATTAGAAAAATGAACATCACGCAGCAAGTGTCAACAATTAGCCACGGCTTCTTGATCTAGCAACAAATTACACAACGGTAGAAGAGAACAAAAGGAGGATAGAGGTCCATATAGTTCCTTGACCTCTGTCTAACACTTTAATTATATTAATACTATAATAATAGATGTTAAATAAATTACTGGAATCGGTTTAACCAAATAATAATAATATCATAAACCTTTGCCAATTTAGTGATAATCATTTCACATGTGCATCAAAAACTGAACTCCACATCAAATTAAGTGTGGTGCAGTCCACAACAGATAACATTAGTAAGCAATCCTGAACAGTGAACTCATTTCACATGTGCATCAAAAAGTGAACTCTACATCAGATTAAATGTGGTGCAGTCCCGCACGTATCAATAGCTAAAGAAACTACAGAACATTTCATTAACCTTACTTCAAATCACAGATCAATAGATTATGTTTGGCAAAAAGACACAAGCGAGATAATTCTAAAAAGTTCTCTCATTCAGTTCAGTCAGAGACTCATCTAATTTTAGCTAATCCAACCAGGTCCTTGCTCTGATGGATAAAATGATTCCATACAATAACAAAAACAAACCAATAGCTCTTTTATGTTCTTCTCTCACATAAAATGAGCATGAAATAGCTAACAAACTACAAGAAATTTCAGTAATCTTACTTCGAATCTGAGTTATAGTAAGTTCAATAATAAGAGATCAATATATATACTTATGTTTGGCAAATTTTTTAAACAGCTCTCTGATTCAGTCACATGCACAGTTATGCAGATGATTCTTCTGATACTAACAGCACTTCTTAAACTCTGATATATCATCACTCTGCCACGACTACTGGATACTGTTTTACCTCCATATCCGGAAACAAACTCGGAAATCTGATCATTCCGCCACGACTTGGCCCTCTAAAATGAACTTCCACCTGAATATTGCACACATGACACACAGCATTAACTTCATATGTAAAAAAAGCAAATTGAAACACCTAGAACCTCTGTTTTAAAAACTAAATAAATGAAACGCAGTGGATTGATTAATACCGAGCACTTTTTCGAATCATTATTCCACACTGGTCTCAGCTTGACAATCTCGACATTTGAGACCTGAAAAAGAAACATATATGTACAACTTTGTAACAACCGATCTTCTATCAAAAAGAAAATAGCAACTTTTAATATTAAAACTTATTCACATGTGAATTATAAGCAACAAAATGGTAACCTTCGATTTAAAAAGATACCTTGAATGTGATGTTGTCATACGGAGGGGCATCCACCACGATGTACGCATATTTCTGTCCACAAAACATGCAGGAAGGTTCTGTTAGTTACCATCTTCATCAAAATGTGTTTGAATGGTCAAATAACACACATAGTCTCAAGTTCAAAACCACTGATTCACGAGGTTCAGTTAGTACCAGTTAGACGCAAGCCACTGGTTTTCTCATTAACATATTAAGGTTTATTAATGAAACAAGTGAAGCATGCAGTTTCGTCAACACCACACGTCTAGAGACAACCTATCACTGTTTGAGGATAATTCACTTATGGGAAATGTATCCTCTTTTATTGCTTATCCTCTTTGCGCACCAAATCATAATTAACACCTATCTTGGTCTCACACCACACGTCTAGAGACAACCTATCAGTGTTTACTAAATCAGAATCTACATTAAGGGACTAATCATCTACCAAATTCATACACTGATAAGTTCCACATATGCTGCTCACAAAATCATTTTATCAATTAAATATAGCTAGAGGTACTTGATGAACCAAATCATAATCAACCCACCGTTCAAACTTATCAATATGAAGAAATACAGTGAGTTACGAACCTACAAACTAACAATAATGTGTAATGTACTTGATGCACCAAATCATAATCTACTCCATGACTAGGCATCAGTTTATGATTAGCACTATTATCTGACCTGAATGGCTCAAGGCTGTATTTTGATTGATTTTGAAACTAAAAATCTGCTTATTTTGCTCAATTTGAAACTACTAATCTGGTTATTTGCTCACTTAAGGGAGAATGAATTGATTATTTAAACTGCTTATCTGTTTATTGTCTACGATTCAGCAGATAAGTAGTTCTGAAATTCTTTTAGAAACGAAAATTGATTTTTTGCATTTTTGTTGTCAATTTTTTATTTATTCAATTGACACATGTTTTTTAAGTATTCTGTTTGTTTCACATAGGGTTATAGAATTGTACTGTAGTTAATAATATGTGCCATTTATGTGTCATATGAAGTTCATGCTAGGCTATGAATTTTGCTACTGTTAGTGTAAAACCCGTATGCTTTTACCATGAATAGTACCCTTAAGATCGTACGTACGAGATTAAAACTTTCCTTTTATAGTATGTTTATGTTCACGTATAAGAATTTTAAGTATTACGTACGTGTTAGAACACGATAAGTATTTATTACGTATGAACACACGATAATGATTCACATAATAATTATAATCCCGAACATGCGATCATGAAATCATGAACGCAATTTAATCACGAGCTAATATTATTTACGTATATATATTTATTACGAACACGAATAAATATATTCACGGTTAATAATTAATTAAAACACGTAAAACACGAACACGATAAAATACAAGAACACAGTATAATATTTAGACTCGAGAAAAGTACGGGTTACCCCATGTGGGCCCCATACCAAGAAATTAGGAAGGAAAAAGGGCTTAGCCCATCAATTTTTACTAAACAAGAAAAAGGAGAAAACTTGTTTCATTTTAACAAAATCTAGAAAATAATTAAAACCCTAAAAGTTTTCCTCCTCCTCCTCCTTTGTCTCTTTGGCCGCCACTTTCAAGAACACCAAAAGGTGTTTCGGTTTGATTTTTGATCTTGAATTTTGTGCAAGCATTCGTGTGTGTTCATCCTTGATCGATCCACGCATTCGGTATAACCTTTTTAATCCTTTTCTTTTATGTTTTGATTTATTAAGTCGCATAAAATCATGATGTTTTTAAAAACTAATTAAAAACATTTATTAAAACATGTCTATGATTATAGGGTGAATCAAAACAAGGGTTGTTAGGGGTGTTTGTTCTAGCCGCCGCCTAAACCGAACCCTCAAGGGGCCTCGGCTTGGCTTATGAACCACCACCGAGACCTCATGGTCTCGGTATGGTGGTGTGGGTCCCACGGCAGCAGCAAACAAGGGGGAACCCTGACTTGGTTCGGGGTATGGTGTTGATTACGGGTCTGGTTCATGGTTTCTAGTCACGATCCGGTTCATTGATTATGTTAAGGTTTATGATTTTAATAGTTATATGTTAAAAATTAAATTAATAAAACATGACATAATTAATTTAATTAACATGACTTAGGTTATAAATTTAATTATTAGATCATGAATTTTAACCTAAGTATTTATTTTTAATTAGACTTTATAATTAATTAATTATTAAAAACCATGACTATAATTAATTAATCAACATGACTTAGGTTATATTATTAGTAATTAATAATACATGTTTTAACCTAAGTATTTTAACTTATTTAATTAAAAACATGATATATTTAATTAAATACTTTTAACCTATAGTTTAATTAATTTACATGTAATGATTAATAAACTACACCTTATATCAATATGACTTAGAAAATAATCAGAAAACACTTAAGCTTATATAATTAGCTTATTTAACCACCTTATATCTAATTATGGAAACTTTCTATTTTTAGAAACTTATTTAATTAAGGTAGCTAATCTATTTATGGAAACTTTCTATTTTTAGAAACTTATCTATTTTCAGCAGTAACTCTATTTTTGGAAACTTTCTATTTTTAAAAACCTTCTATTTTTGGAAACTTTCTATTTTTGGAAACTTTCTATTTTTGGAAACTTTCTATTTTTGGAAACTTTCTATTTTTGGAAACTTTCTATATTTGGAAACTTTGTATTTTAGGAAACCTGCTATTTTTAGAAAGTTACTTATTATTACACAGTAAGTATAATAATACATGAAGTACAAGTAATACTTAATCAGAATAGACAGAATATTAGATAAACACAGTTTAAAGCTTGAAACAGTAAAACATGACATGAACGTATAAAATAAGCTAAGACACGACATAAAACCAGTTACGTATGTAGTAATCAGATACTTATACACGTATGTATTTATGTAGCATTAGTGATACCGAAGTATGACTCTCTTCCGTTCGTCTTCTTCGTTCACTGGACATAAGGTACGGATTTCCGTCCTTTCAGTATGGACATTCTTTCCTTATTAGGATTCCCCGTATGCAGCCAACTGTTTTCCCGTAGTATAAGTTTATATGTTTGATTTGCTTATGTTTAATTTAGAATACCTATAGCCATATACATGCATGACCAGTTTCACCTAGTTATGGAGGTACCATAACCATAACACTAGAGGCACTAGTATTGTGACTTCCCCACAGCGGAGTGATTGCTCGTGGTGTCCCTTCAGCTTTTGGCCATATTATTATATTTATCATGTGGGGTGTATGGGTGCATCCTAGTTACATATTTTCAGCAGATTACTCAGTGTGAATGTGGTGTGTGCCTTGCATCCTTCACAAGGAGCTGATCCCTCCTACCCAAAACCAGTATATTAAATTAGAGGTAGCCCCTCTAATTTGCATGATGAGGTCACCCCTCCAAGTATTCATGCACGGTGGATTTTCATGACCTATATTGGCTAATGGTAAAATATGTTAAACAGTTTTCATAAGATAAACATAAGGCTTTTCAAACTATAAAACCAGTTTTATGAACATGTTCCAGGTTTTTCTAGGACTTATACATTTCCGCTGCTATTATGTCTTTATTATGTTTTAGTCATTTATACTATGTTTATATCCGTGCACTGAGCATTTTGCTCAGACGTTACTTTCCTTTCCATGTCCCAAAACGGCAGGTACCCAAGGACGGACTCGAGCATTTTGGAGGACATGCATAGGATGGAAGCTGTCATAGACTTCTTCTCCTTTTGCCTTCATATATTTGTGCTTGTTTAAGTCTTCCATTATTTCATTTATTTTATTATGTTTTGAGCTTATGTTTGGGAACCGATGTTTGATTCCGGTTTACCCTATGGTCATGTAATGTTTTAGACATTTATCCTTGTATGCTTTGATGACACGTCATAATTACGCGTAACGGTCCACTTATCAAAGTGGGGTGTTACAATTATGGTATCAGAGACAAGGCTTCGACCTGTAGGCTCTAAAACTCGACCTGTGACTAGTGGGTAGTCACCAGGAGCTTCCTAAGCCAACGTTTGTTATTCTACGTATTGATGTTTTCAGCGCATTGTTGCTTTAACCATGATGTTTTCAGCACCTTGAGGTTTTAACCTTGATGTTTTCATCGATATTGTTTTACTAATAAGGATGGACAACCGTCATTCATATTTAGTTATGTGTCATTGTTTCATGCAGGAACTGTGGCTATGTGGACTAAACCCTAGTAGTTCATAATTAGTCACATAAGTTTTTTTTCTGATAAGTTTTGACAGATGAGTTTCATTATTTATGTTTCATGTATCACTGTTGTAGGGATTATGACTAAGTAATGGTTGGTACAGGACTGGCCCTATTTAGTCGCATGTGCTTTTATCGAAATTTTTAACTTTGGGACCGACCCATAGGCGTCCCCTCGCCATGTCTTTTGTTTTGGGACCGACCCATAGGCGTCCCCTCGCACATATAAAGGTTTTTATAAACTACATTACGCATTCATGCACTGTTTTCGTGCATAAAATTTTTTCTCATGATTTAGTGGCATAAATTTTTTTTTCATGTCCCCTCATAAGTTACTATGTTTTTATGTCAAGTATGTTTTCATACTGTCATGGTTAACTTCAGTTTCATGCTGATTATGTTATACACTCCTTCATGATACATTGTTTCATGTATCTTCATGATAATTCCGTCTTCATGTTGATTACGTCTTACGCCTCTTTTGTTATTTATGCTTTCATGTAAGACACTGTTGGATTTCATCGAATCTTGCTTTCATGATAGTCATGGTTGGTTTTCATTAATCATGCTGTCAGGCAAATCATCGTTGAATTTTGTGTAACCGCACTTTAACGTTTCTCGATACAACCAGAATGATGTTTATGCTAATACTGCCAGGTTATCACGATGGTTTTTCCTAACCGTCTAACCGATACACCTTCCTTAAATCATGACAAATGATCGACCCCATACCGATCATTTCATGTGCATTCCGTGTGTACTTCATGTACCGTATTCCATGTGTATTTCACATACCTTAATCCATGTGTATTTCACTTGCAATACTTCACGAGTATTCGCTAGTCGATTCTAAATCATCTCAGGCGTATGTTCACTTGCTGATATTCTACAAGATTGCCGATGCCGCTCATAACTTGGAAAGGTTACTAAAGGTTGATGCTGCTGATGTTTGGAGACGCTACGAGATGCGGTTGCTGTTCACAACTTGGAGATCCTACAAGACAAAGACAAAGGCGTCAGAGTAAAGCAATTGGACGAGAAGATGCCTCACCATCAGACGATTTTTATCAATCATTGTCTCAAATTCTTAGTTACTTGTCACACGTCATTCAGTTGTCGTTTCAGTCATATGAGTACAAATCGGTACCAACCAGCCACTCAGCTGAATAGTTACATGAATCACAGTCATGAGAATGACCGTCATGAAACTGACAGACAGGATGATAGTAACCACTACTATGACAATAAGTCTCCTAAAAAAATCACAACCGAGGCTCCGGCCGCGGACGTGATCAGACATACAAATGATCAGTAGTCCAACCGATCTGCCAATTCTGGCATAGTAACCTAATATTGTAGTTCTATTGTTTCACGTCTCGAGACACATGTCAAGACATCAGTCAAGACACATGTCTCGCGTATACTTTCTGAAGACACATGTCAAGACACCAGTAAAGACATATGTCATGCTTATATTTCCAAGACACGAGTCAAGACACATGACTCACGTCTAATGATGGAACATTTCTAAGAAATTCAGGGTACCCTCCAAGGGTATATCCATTTTGTTGTGCCAGGTATTAATCAAGCCACAAGAATTTCAGTACCATTACCGGCGCATTAGTGGGAACTATCACGTTTCCCGATGACACTTTCATTCTTGTAACCATAGCTCATAGATACATGACCATGAAGGACGCCTTTCGTATTCCCACGTATACGAAGGTTTTCCTTCAACTTAATGATGAGATCCAAGCTGCTAACGTATTTCCTCGGACAGACACGAGATGAATTTTATCCTAATTATGGACTATGAACAGCACACCATGCTACGATTCATAATTATGTACAGTAATATTCAGGCTCCTAAATACATTCAGCTTGATTTTTCCATCAGGAAAATCTGTACAAATTATCTATGCTTACAAGCATGTGCATTGTTAGCCATGGTCGCTAAAATTTTCTAGCTCTCAGTAAGACACGACTACTTAAGTCCTTTTACGCAGAGCCAGTTGATTATTCCAAAATCTTTCCATTCATTCTAGAAGAACCTACAAGGAGAAGGACGGTGCATGAGATTATGTGTCGACGACCGTCAACTTAAACAAATCACTGTTCATGACCGTTATTCTCTTCCACGTATTGACAACATGTCCAATCGACCTTATAGTATTAATCACTTTTCCAAGATCGAACTCATGATCATGCTGCCAATAGTGACGAGTGAAAGAGCAGGACATGTCCATGACTGTTATTCGTACACGACTCGGTCATGCTAGATTTATGATTTTGATTTAGTCCCATCAATGCTCCAGCAAATGAGTTTCCATGAACTCATAAGCAAATTCATCAGTGTTTTCATTGAGGATAACCTGATTTCCATCTAAGCCTAGAGAAGAACAGGAAGACCATATCTGCACTATGTTGCAAATCCTATGACAAGCGAAATTTCACCCTGGAAATTTCCAATATCAATTCTGGTTGATTACAGTGATACGCTGGATCACATGGATTTGCATCGTTAATCTTACCATGACTCAGCTTATGCGTAAAGGAGAGAACCCTACATTACATTAGGTGTTCTAGAAAATCCTACGCTAAGAGAAGTTTGGATTCATAGACTCGGAGTTTCGCAAACTCCTATGTATCAAGTTCGATGAAGCAAGATACAATTACGTTCATATCTTCATACCTGTCATACAAACAGGCTAAGATAGGACACCAGCAGACTGGTATGTTTTCATCATCTGAAATTGTAAATTTAAAATGGGATAAGATCTCCATGGATTTTGGTTACCAGATTAACGCAAACTCAGAAAAAGCAAGATGCTATATGTGTTATTGCCAACAGTTTGATCAAGTATGCAGAATCCTTACATCCGTACGGATTTCAGAACCAACAGATTGATCGGACACATTCCACGCCAAGGCTCATCCGATCACTTGGCAATCCCTCAATTATCGGGTCAGACAATGATTCACAATTGTGCTCCTTATTTACTTCACGTCTTCATTCTAATTCCACGACTTGCTTTCACGCTCGCGTTCATGACACTATTCACGTTCATGATGGCATCTCGGCTTACGATTTTACGTTCATTTTTCTCATTCTGGGAAGTTTTGCAAGAACTTGAGAGACCAGACCCAAGTTTAGTATAACTCACTGTCCTCAAATAGACGTTTCACGTCATATTCCACGTCTCACCTTGTAGCGTTTGGCGTTACCGCCATTATATTCTATGTTCATGATATGTTTCACATGTCATGTTCATTCCACGTTCCTCATATCATGATCAAGATATGTTACATGTATCATGGATCACGATATGTTTACTCATACTACACTCGCCATATCTAATCGTATCACGTTCAAAATTTTTCACGTATCACGTTCAAAATTTTTCACGTACTACGTTTCCTTATGCCTCACGCATCGTTGCTAATTATCGGTTAAGTTAGATTGTTTTGCACGACGTTTCAGTTGCCCTTATACTTTAATTCTTAATCCCTCGATCAAATGTAGGGGATCTACCTTACGTTGATAACCAAGAACTTATTCGTATTCCAAGTCAAGGTCAGGAGGACCAAGATTTATCATTCGTGTCAAGATCTTGTGAAGGAACCGTTCCAAGAGGGAGGCCACTTGGAAACGGACAAGTTCATTCGGACTTCTTATCCGTTTTTCTCTTATCTATTAGATATGTCCTTTCAGTCACGTCACGTTACATGTCCTTTCAAGACATGTCACGTTCAACGTTCCCTTCTACCATGTCATCTTCATGTCCTTTTATCGTACATACCCTTTCAGTTTGATTCGGGTATGTTCTTCTTTTCCAGTTTACGTTATCTATAATTCGGGGGCGAATTATTCTTTTTAGGGGGGAAGAGTTGTAAAATCCGCATGCTTTTACCATGAATAGTACCCTTAAGATCGTACATACTAGATTAAAACTTTCCTTTTATAGTATGTTTATGTTCACGTATAAGAATTTTAAGTATTACGTACGTGTTAGAACACGATAAGTATTTATTACGTATGAACACACGATAATTATTCAAATAATAATTATAATCCCGAACATGCGATCATGAAATCATGAACGTAATTTAATCACGAGCTAATATTATTTACGTATATATATTTATTACGAACACGAATAAATATATTAAGTCACGGTTAATAATTAATTAAAACACGTAAAACACGAACACGATAAAATACGAGAACACACTATAATATTTAGACTCGAGAAAAGTACGGGTTACCCCATGTGGGCCCCATACCACGAAATTAGGAAGGAAAAAGGGCTTAGCCCATCAATTTTTACTAAACAAGAAAAAGGAGAAAGCTTGTTTCATTTTAACAAAATCTAGAAAATAATTAAAACCCTAAAAGTTTTCCTCCTCCTCCTCCTTTATCTCTTTGGCCGCCACTTTCAAGAACACCAAAAGGTGTTTCGGTTTGATTTTTGATCTTGAATTTTGTGCAAACATTCGTGTGTGTTCATCCTTGATCGATCCACGCATTCGGTATAACCTTTTTAATCCTTTTTTTTATGTTTTAATTTATTAAGTCACATAAAATCATGATGTTTTTAAAAACTAATTAAAAACATTTATTAAAACATGTCTATGACTACGGGGTGAATCAAAACAAGGGTTGTTAGGGGTGTTTGTTCTAGCCGCCGCCTAAACCGAACCCCTAAGGGGCCTCGGCTTGGCTTATGAACCACCACCGAGACCTCATGGTCTCGGTATGGTGGTGTGGGTCCCATGGCAGCAGCAAACAAGGGGGAACCCCGACTTGGTTCGGGGTATGGTGTTGATTACGGGTCCAGTTCATGGTTTCTAGTCACGATCCGGTTCATTGATTATGTTAAGGTTTATGATTTTAATAGTTATATGTTAAAAATTAAATTAATAAAACATGACATAATTAATTTAATTAACATGACTTAGGTTATAAATTTAAATATTAGATCATGAATTTTAACCTAAGTATTTATTTTTAATTAGACTTTATAATTAATTAATTATTAAAAACCATGACTATAATTAATTAATCAATATGACTTAGGTTATATTATTAGTAATTAATAATACATGTTTTAACCTAAGTATTTTAACTTATTTAATTAAAAACATGATATATTTAATTAAATACTTTTAACCTATAGTTTAATTAATTTACATGTAACGATTAATAAACTATACCTTATATCAATATGACTTAGAAAATAATCAGAAAACACTTAAGCTTATATAATTAGCTTATTTAACCAGCTTATATCTAATTATGAAAACTTTCTATTTTTAGAAACTTATTTAATTAAGGTAGCTAATCTATTTATAGAAACTTTCTGTTATTAGAAACTAATCTATTTTAAGCAGTAATTCTATTTTTGGAAACTTTCTATTTTTGGAAACTTTCTATTTTTGGAAACTTTCTATTTTTGGAAACTTTCTATTTTTGGAAACTTTCTATTTTTAGAAACTTTCTATTTTTGGTAACTTTCTATTTTTGGAAACTTTCTATTTTTGGAAACCTGCTATTTTTAGAAAGTTACTTATTATTACACAGTAAGTATAATAATACATGAAGTACAAGTAATACTTAATCAGAATAGACAGAATATAAGATAAACACAGTTTAAAGCTTGAAACAGTAAAACCTGACATGAACGTATAAAATAAGCTAAGACATGACATAAAACCAGTTACGTATGTAGTAATCAGATACTTATACACGTATGTATTTATGTAGCATTAGTGATACCAAAGTAGGACTCTCTTCCGTTCGTCTTCTTCGTTCGTTGGACATAAGGTACGGATTCCCGTCCTTTCAGTATGGACATTCTTTCCTTATTAGGATTCCCCGTATGCAACCAACTGTTTTCCCGTAGTATAAGTTTATATGTTTGATTTGCTTATGTTTAACTTAGAATACCTATAGCCATATACATGCATGACCAGTTTCACCTAGTTATGGAGGTACAATAACCATAACACTAGAGTCACTAGTGTTATGACTTCTCTACGGCGGAGTGATTGCTCGTGGCGTCCCTTTAGCTTTTGGCCATATTATTATATTTATCATGTGGGGCGTATGGGTGCATCCTATGTAACGCCCCATTTTGGAAATGGAATCTTACGCATAATCATGGCGTGTCATCAAAGCATACAAGGATAAATGTCTAAGCATTATTTGACCATAAAAGGGAAATACTGGAATCAAACATCGGTAACCCCAAAGTAGAGCTCATCACACACAAACATAAATACTGTAAAAGGAAAGGACGAAACAATGTCCATTGCAAGCTGTATTAAAGTAAAGGAAATGCATAAAGTAAAGAAAGACAGTAAAGCTTCCAGTCCATATGCACGTACGTTTGAGATCTACGAGCGTCCCTGAGTACCTGCCGTTTTAGGAACATGAAAAGGAAAACGACTGAGCAAGACGCTCAGTGCACGGATGTACAATATAGCATGAAATAGGATAAGCATGTAACATATAACAGCGGAAGACTAAGTTCTGAGTAGACTGGTTAAGTATTGAGAAAACTGGTTTTATAGTTCGAAAAGCCTTATGTTTATCTTATGAAAACTGTTTTAACATATATATACCATATCCCATATAGGTCATGAAAAGGTCACGTGCATGAATACTTGGAGGGGTGACCTCATCATGCTGATTAGAGGGGATGCCTCTAATTAATATACTGGTCTGGGTAGGAGGGATCAACTCCTTGTGAAGGATGCAAGGCACACACCACATTCACCATGAAATACTGAATAAAACATGTAACTAGGATGCACCCATACGCCCCACATGATATAATAATATGGCCAAAACTGAAAGGGACGCCACGAGCAATCACTCCGCCGTAGGGAAGTCATAACATTGGTGCCTCCAATGTTATGGTTATGGTACCTCCATAACTAGGTGAAACTGGTCATGCTTGTATATGGCTATAGATTATGCTAATTAAACAGTTCAAAACAATAAAACAAATACTGGGGAAAACAGTTGGCTGCATACGGGGAAATCCTAACAAGGAAAGAATGTCCATACTGAAAGGACGGGAATCCGTACCTCAAGTCCAGTGAATGAACGGAAGAAAGACTCCTACTTCTGGATCACTAACGCTACATGAATACACACGTGTATAAGTATCGAATCATTGATTACGTACTGGGTTTTATGTCTCATCTTAGCTTACTTTGTATGTTTTAGGTCATGGTTTACTGTTTAAAGCCCTATCTGTGTTTACCTTGTACTCTGATTAATCTGATAAAGTATTACTGGTAATTCATGTATTATTATACTTACTGTGTAATAATAAGTAACTTTCAAAAAATAGCAGGTTTCCAAAAATAGAAAGTTTCCAAAAATAGAAAGTTTCCAAAAATAGAAAGTTTCCAAAAATAGAAAGTTACCAAAAATAGAAAGTTTCCAAAAATAGAAAGTTTCCAAAAATAGAAAGTTTCCTAAAATAGATCAGCTGCCTTAATTAAATAAGTTTCCATATATAGAAGGTTTCCATGATTAGATTAGTTGCCTTATTTAATTAAGTTTCTATAAATAGGAGTTTCCATATTCAGAATTAAGCTGGTTGCATAAGCTAAAATATAAGTCTAAGTGTTTATAAGCTTATTTCTTAAGTCATACGATATAGTGTATAGTTTAATTATTATTTCATGCATTTTAATTAAACTATAGGTTAAGCATTTTAATTAAAGTATAACATGTTTTAATTAAAATGGAATAAATTACTTAGGTTAAAATGTATATTAATATGTATTAATAATATAACCTAAGTCATGTCTAAATTAATTAATTATAAGCATGTTTTAAATAATTAATTAATTATAACTTATAACATAAAAATACTTAGGTTAAATTAATATCATGCTAAATTAATAATTAAGAAATAACCTAAGTCATGGTTTAATTAATATCTCATGTTATTAATTAATTTATATCCTAAGTTCATAATTCTTAATATTAACATGTAGCATAAATCATGATTTAACCAACGAACCATGAATCGGCATGAACTCGACACCGTACCCCGAGCCAAACTCAGGGTACTTGTGTCCCCTTGCTGCCGTGGGTCCCACATGCACCAACCAAGACCAAAATGGTCTTGGTGGTGGCGGCTAAAAGCAAACCGAACCCCCCCTCGGGTTGGTTATACTAGGCGGCCAAAAACAAACACCCTCATATAACAACCTTTGATTTTAATTGACCCCAAAACATGTTAGATCTATGTTTAATTATCATGTTTTAATAAGAAAACAATAACATGTTCATGAAAATAATCAAAGATTTAAAAAGAATTAAAAAGAAAGGTTTAGAATGATATACCAATACGTAGCTTGGAAGAGGATGAACAAACACGGTTTATAGCAATGATTTTTAAGATCAAGATCAATCAACAACCACCTATGGTGGTCCTTAAGGTGGCGGCACAAAGAGACCAAGAGGAGGAGAGAAAAACCTTTTTAGGTTAAATGCTTATTTTCTTGAAATGTAAAAATGAAATGAATATTTACCATAACCCCCCCCCCCCCCCTTTCATGTAAAAAGTCAATGGGCTAAGCCCATTTATTTAAGTGTGCCGTGGGTATGGGGCCCCA
This sequence comes from Glebionis coronaria, assembly GCA_025667525.1. Classification (NCBI taxonomy): domain Eukaryota; kingdom Viridiplantae; phylum Streptophyta; class Magnoliopsida; order Asterales; family Asteraceae; genus Glebionis; species Glebionis coronaria. The sequence goes on from CM046880.1 coordinate 229,024,796, forward strand.
CATGGGGTACCCGTACCGTTTCTCGTGTCCCGATGTTTCGTGTTCGTTCGTGGTTAAACGTGTTCGTGTTTAAAGTGTTTTTGTTTATTTTATCATGTAGTTTATCGTATTATTTACACTCGTTATTAAGTACTTACGTAATTATTTTAGTTCGTGTTTTAAAATGGTGATCATGATTTAATTATGTTCACGTGAAATATCTATTAACTGTTTATCATGAGTTTGTACGTAATCGATACTTATCATGTCATACACGTATGCACTTGCTTGATTATTAGCACATGAATGTGATCAATACTAAATAGGGTACGTTTTAATCTAGGACGTACGATCTTAAGGGCACTATTCATGGTAAAAGCATGTGGGTTTTACAATTCTTCCCCCCTAAAAAGAATAATTCGTCCCCGAATTATAGATAAAGTAAACTGGAAAGAAGTAACATACCCGAACTCAAAATATGAAGTGAGGGTAAGAAGCCCAGATAGACTCCTCCGTTTCCCAAGTGGCTTCCCGCTCGGTATGGTCCCTCCAAAGAATTTTGACGAAAGGAATCGTCTTCCTTCTCATGACTCGTTCTTGCCTGTCAAGAACTCGTTCGGGTTCCTCTATAAAAGTGAGATCTTCACGTATCTGTTCCAGTGGATACTGAACCATGTGAAGGGGATGATACTTGTACCCTCTGAGTAAGGACACATGAAACACGTTATGCACGTGCGAAAGCTGAGGAGGTAACGCCAATCGGTAAGATACTTCACCGATTCGTTCAATGATATCAAACGGTCCGATGAAACGAGGACTGAGTTTCCCTTTGATCCCGAACCGTTTAACACCACGCGCCGGCGAAACCTTGAGGAAGACGTGGTCTCCCACATTAAAATGTATGTCCCTACGATGCTTATCAGCGTAACTCTTCTGACGTGACCGTGCTTCCTGCAGCTTCTGCTTAGCTACTTCGATCTTCTCATTGGTCATTTCTATAATTTCTGGTCCTTCGAGTATTCGCTCTCCTACTTGATCCCAGCAGATTGGAGCGCGACACTTCCTGCCATACAACATTTCGAAAGGAGCACATTTGATACTTGCGTGCCAGCTGTTGTTGTATGCAAACTCGACCAAACAGATGTAATCGTCCCAATCACCTGTCCATTCCAACGCGCACGACCTTAACATATCTTCCAATGTCTGAATCGTTCGCTCCGACTGTCCGTCCGTTTGAGGATGAAAGGTCGTACTCAGCTTAAGTTGTGTACCCCAAGCGTTTTGCAGACCTTTCCAGAATCGCGACGTGAAACGAAGATCTCTGTCTAAGACGATGCTGTAGGGAGTACCGTGAAGTCTCATGATCTCCCTTCTGTAAGTATCTGCGAGTTTACTTACCGGATCTTCCTTGCGTATCGGTAAGAAATGAGCTGATTTGGTGAGTCGATCGACGATGACCCAAATGGCATCGTGCTTCTTCTTGGTAGGCGGAAGACCGGTAACAAAATCCATGGTGATTTTGTCCCACTTCCACTCTGAAATATCCAACGGTTGAAGGAGACCGCCCGATCGCTGATGCTCAATCTTAACCTGCTGGCAGGTAAGACATTTGGAGACATAAGTGGCTACATCCCGTTTCATACCACTCCACCAAAAGTACTGTCTGATGTCATGGTACATTTTTGTCGACCCAGGATGTATAGAAAATGGGGAGCTGTGAGCTTCAGCTAACAATGCTTCCCGGAGTTCTTGATTGTCAGGAACACAAAGTCTCATGCCCTGCCAAACGATACCGTCTGCGTCCATTCTGAATTCTGTCTGCTTCTCCAAATTCTGAATTATCGCCCATATTTCTCCATCATCCTTATGAGCTTCCTTGATCCTAAACAGTAACTCGGGTTCCACTCTAAGATTCGCCCAGTATTCGTGTTGCCCACGTACCATGATTTCGATGTCTAGCCGCTCCAAGTCTCTTATGTTTTGTTCCTTGATTTCAATGCCGTTGATCATTCCGGACTTTCTGCTAAGTGCATCTGCTACTACATTAGCCTTTCCGGGATGATACTGTAGGTTAATATCATAATCCTTCAACAGTTCCAACCATCTCCTTTGTCTCATGTTCAATTCACGTTGAGTGAAGATATACTTCAAGCTCTTGTGATCCGTGAAAATGTCGCATGATTCTCCGTATAAGTAGTGCCTCCATATTTTCAATGCGAACACCACTGCAGCAAGTTCCAGGTCATGCGTAGGGTAGTTTTCTTCATAGGGCTTAAGCTGCCGTGAAGCATACGCGATCACTTTCCCATGTTGCATGAGAACACAGCCCAGTCCCTTCCCCGATGCATCGTTGTAGATCTGAAATCCACCTGTACCAGATGGGAGAGTAAGAATAGGTGCAGATACTAACTTCTGCTTTAGGTCTTCGAAGCTCTTCTCTCGTTCTTCCGTCCAGACGAATTTCTCTCCTTTTCGCATCAGTTTAGTGAGAGGTAGTGCCAAACGGGAAAAGTTCTCCACGAATCTGCGATAATATCCAGCTAAGCCCAAGAAACTGCGGACTTCTGTCGCTGACGTTGGTCTTGGCCATTTAGTGATAGCCTCAACCTTCGCTGGGTCCATAGTGATCCCTTCTGCTGATACAATGTGACCTAAGAATGCCACTTTGTTTAACCAGAACTCACACTTGGAGAATTTCTCATACAGCTGCTTCTGACGAAGAATCTGTAGTACCGTACGGAGATGGTCTTCGTGCTCCTCCGTGGACTTTGAGAAAATCAGGATGTCATCGATGAATACAATGACAAACTTATCAAGGAATTCATGGAAGATTCTGTTCATCAGATCCATGAATACTGCTGGAGCATTAGTCAGGCCGAATGGCATGACTACAAACTCATAATGGCCATAGCGGGTACGAAAAGCAGTCTTGGCAATATCCTGCTCCTTAACCCTTAGCTGATGGTAGCCTGACCTTAGATCGATCTTTGAGAAGTGTTTGGCTCCTTGGAGTTGGTCAAACAGATCATCTATACGTGGCAGTGGATATCTATTGCGGATGGTAATCTTATTAAGTTCACGGTAGTCTATGCAAAGTCGCATGCTGTCGTCCTTCTTCTTAACGAACAAGACCGGTGCGCCTCATGGAGATGCGCTTGGTCTAATGAACCCTCGCTCAAGAAGTTCATGCAGTTGGTCCTTCAGTTCTTTTAGCTCTATGGGAGCCATACGATACGGAGCCTTAGAGATTGGTTCAGCTCCTGGAACGAGGTCGATGTTGAACTCCACTTCTCGTGCAGGTGGTATGCCGGGGAGTTCAGCTGGGAAGACGTCTTGAAATTCCGAAACTACTGGTTGATCCTGAATCGATGGGGATTCAGCATCCATGTCGTGAACCGTAGCTAGATAACCCTCACAGCCATGTGACAGTAATGCACGTGCTTGCAAGGTAGATATGACTTGTGCAGACCGTCCGGGTATGAACCCGTTATGAATGTACTCTGGTGCATTAATGTCGCCGAAGATCACCCGATATGAGTGGCAGTCTATGGTAGCATGGTGCTTGGATAGCCAGTCCATGCCGAGAATCATATCGAACTCAATCATGTCTAGGGGAAGTGCATCTACTGCATGAACTTTATCGTCAAACTCTAGAGGAAGACTCTTGTATACATGAGTTATTAATACAGAGTCCCTCAAAGGCGTGGAAATGGTAAGCCTATTTTCTAATGGCAAGGGAAGTGTCCTGATGTTCTTAGCATATGTAGTGGAAATAACTGAGTGAGTGGCACCCGTGTCGAAAAGAACACATGCAGCTTGGCCGTACATATACAAAATTCCAGTAATGGTACCTGTAGATTTGTTTTCCTGATCGCGAGATGTCGTGTAGACACGCCCAGTGGTAGGAGGCGGCTTATTATCAGCATGACCCGAGGTACCCTCCATCTCACCCTTACGGCAATCTCTCATACGATGGCCAGGGAGACCGCACTTGTAGCACGCGTCGGAATCACGACGACATGGGCCAGGGTGTCTGCGATGGCAAGTATTGCAAAGAGGATGAGTGAATCCTCCAGCAGGAGTCCTTGCTTGCTGAGGGCCTGCTGATGACAAAATGTGTTAAGATAAAGTATATGCACGAGTATAAGACATATGCATCATAAGATGTTCACCAGTGATAGCTGAACAGTTAGGCTGCGAACCCCTGTGGTTCTGGTCCTTCCCGTTACCGTGGTTCTTGGTTGAGGTTAAAATAGTGTCAGCATGAGAGATATAACATGAAATCATAAGGAGATGCGTAAATAGTAGGACCTGCTGTTGTTGGAGTGTCCAGCGTTGTTACGGTAATTATCATTACCGCTACGCCTTTCCACAACAGAACGATCGTTAGTGTGACCGTTTCCTTTGGGCTGATGAGGCTGCTGTTGAGTAGCCGGCTGAGACCGGTCCCCAGTTTTCTGCCTGGAAGGTACAGTTTAAGAGATGATTATTGAACATATAATGATAGGATGCGGTTTGGTTACCGTTTGAATACGAAATGTTTACCTCTTGTCGGGTCTTTCAGCTTCCCCGAACTCATCTCGTTCCTGCAGCATCTCTAGCTTCCTTGCTGCGTCGGCCACTTGTGCTACTGTATTGAACGTAGCACACACCAGATTGTTCGCGACTGAGGTGCGAAGTGCCCACCTAAAGTGGTGTGCCTGGTCCTCAGGAGTACCAGCTGCTGCTCCCAGGAAACCAGCTAAGCGAAGAAAGCGATGCATGAATTCGTTGCTATTCTCGCCCGCTCTCTGTCGTATCCCATGGTACTCTCGCTTAAGCTTGTCCTGCTCTGCCGTGGGAAAGAACTGCTCCATCATTCTCTCCTTGAATTGGGCCTATGTCAAACCAGCGACCCAATCATCACCTCCTTCCGACTGCGTCAAGGCTAGCCACCAGCTGAGTACATCGCCTTCAAACCGGTAGTATGCCAATCTCGCCTTGTATGCAGGGTCACAGCCCATAGCATTGAAAATCTTCTCGATATGAGTCAACCAGCTTTCAGCATCGCTGGGGCTATCAGTCTTTTCAAAAGCTCTAGGACGGAGCTTGTTGAATCTTTCCAGCCACACTGCTAGTGTCACTGGAGGAGGAGGAGGAGGTGCCTGATTCTGCTGCTGCTGATTGTTGGCAGCTTGGACTTCAGCACGGATGTCATTCCTCAGTTGAGGAAGCAAGGCTTGCATGGCAGCCTGAATTGCAGCATTGAGCTGCTCTTGCTCGCGTGTGAGAACCATCTGACAGTATAACATAAAACATATGATTAACAGTTCAAAACATAAAATATAAATTACATATATACATGAAAAAAAATTTTATACCAAAAATTTCACGAGAAAAATTTTATGCAAGAAAATTTTTGTATGAATGCATGATGCAGTTTTATGAAAACTTTTGATGCTCGAGAGTGAACGCCTCTGGTTAGTTCACTCAAAACAAAAGACATATCGAGGGGACGCCTATGGGTCGGTCCCAAATCTAAAATTTTCGATAAAACACATGCGACTAAATAGGGCCAGTCCTGTACCAACCATTACTTAGTCAAAAACCCTGTAACAATGACATGTATATGTATGCTTAAAAATGATGAGTGCATGAAAACAACTGTCAGTTCTAGGAAGACCGTAGTGACTACCCACTAATCACAGGTCATATTTGAGAGCCTACAGGTCGAAGCCTTGGCTCTGATACCATAATTGTAACACCCTATTTTGGAAATGGAATCTTACGCATAATCATGGCGTGTCATCAAAGCATACAAGGATAAATGTCTAAGCATTATTTGACCATAAAAGGGAAATACCGGAATCAAACATCGGTAACCCCAAAGTAGAGCTCATCACACACAAACATAAATACTGTAAAAGGAAAGGACGAAACAATGTCCATTGCAAGCTATATTAAAGTAAAGGAAATGCATAAAGTAAAGAAAGATAGTAAAGCTTCCAGTCCATATGCACGTACGTTTGAGATCTACGAGCGTCCCTGAGTACCTGCCGTTTTGGGAACATGAAAAGGAAAACGGCTGAGCAAGACGCTCAGTGCACGGATGTACAATATAGCATGAAATAGGATAAGCATGTAACATATAACAGCGGAAGACTAAGTTCTGAGTAGACTGGTTAAGTATTGAGAAAACTGGTTTTATAGTTCGAAAAGCCTTATGTTTATCTTATGAAAACTGTTTTAACATATATATACCATATCACATATAGGTCATGAAAAGGTCACGTGCATGAATACTTGGAGGGGTGACCTCATCATGCTGATTAGAGGGGATGCCTCTAATTAATATACTGGTCTGGGTAGGAGGGATCAACTCCTTGTGAAGGATGCAAGGCACACACCACATTCACCATGAAATACTGAATAAAACATGTAACTAGGATGCACCCATACGCCCCACATGATATAATAATATGGCCAAAACTGAAAGGGACGCCACGAGCAATCACTCCGCCGTGGGGAAGTCATAACATTGGTGCCTCCAATGTTATGGTTATGGTACCTCCATAACTAGGTGAAACTGGTCATGCTTGTATATGGCTATAGATTATGCTAATTAAACATAAGCAGTTCAAAACAATAAAACAAATACTGGGGAAAACAGTTGGCTGCATACGGGGAAATCCTAACAAGGAAAGAATGTCCATACTGAAAGGACGGGAATCCGTACCTCAAGTCCAGTGAATGAACGGAAGAAAGACTCCTACTTCTGGATCACTAACGCTACATGAATACACACGTGTATAAGTATCGAATCACTGATTACGTACTGGGTTTTATGTCTCATCTTAGCTTACTTTGTATGTTTTAGGTCATGGTTTACTGTTTAAAGCCCTATCTATGTTTACCTTGTACTCTGATTAATCTGATAAAGTATTACTGGTAATTCATGTATTATTATACTTACTGTGTAATAATAAGTAACTTTCCAAAAATAGCAGGTTTCCAAAAATAGAAAGTTTCCAAAAATAGAAAGTTTCCAAAAATAGAAAGTTTCCAAAAATAGAAAGTTTCCAAAAATAGAAAGTTTCCAAAAATAGAAAGTTTCCAAAAATAGAAAGTTTCCTAAAATAGATCAGCTGCCTTAATTAAATAAGTTTCCATATATAGAAGGTTTCCATGATTAGATTAGTTGCCTTATTTAATTAAGTTTCTATAAATAGGAGTTTCCATATTTAGAATTAAGCTGGTTGCATAAGCTAAAATATAAGTCTAAGTGTTTATAAGCTTATTTCTTAAGTCATACGATATAGTGTATAGTTTAATTATTATTTCATGCATTTAAATTAAACTATAGGTTAAGCATTTTAATTAAAGTATAACATGTTTTAATTAAAATGGAATAAATTACTTAGGTTAAAATGTATATTAATATGTATTAATAATATATCCTAAGTCATGTCTAAATTAATTAATTATAAGCATGTTTTAAATAATTAATTAATTATAACTTATAACATAAAAATACTTAGGTTAAATTAATATCATGCTAAATTAATAATTAAGAAATAACCTAAGTCATGGTTTAATTAATATCTCATGTTATTAATTAATTTATATCCTAAGTTCATAATTCTTAATATTAACATGTAGCATAAATCATGATTTAACCAACGAACCATGAATCGGCATGAACTCGACACCGTACCCCGAGCCAAACTCGGGGTACTTGTGTCCCCTTGCTGCCGTGGGTCCCACATGCACCAACCAAGACCAAAATGGTCTTGGTGGTGGCGGCTAAAAGCAAACCGAACCCCCCCCCTCGGGTTGGTTATACTAGGCGGCCAAAAACAAACACCCTCATATAACAACCTTTGATTTTAATTAACCCCAAAACATGTTAGATCTATGTTTAATTATCATGTTTTAATAAGAAAACAATAACATGTTCATGAAAATAATCAAAGATTTAAAAAGAATTAAAAAGAAAGGTTTAGAATGATATACCAATACGTAGCTTGGAAGAGGATGAACAAACACGGTTTATAGCAATGATTTTTAAGATCAAGATCAATCAACAACCACCTATGGTGGTCCTTAAGGTGGTGGCACAAAGAGACCAAGAGGAGGAGAGAAAAACCTTTTTAGGTTAAATGCTTATTTTCTTGAAATGTAAAAATGAAATGAATATTTACCATAGCCCCCCCCCCCCCCCCTTTCATGTAAAAAGTCAATGGGCTAAGCCCATTTATTTAAGTGTGACGTGGGTATGGGGCCCCACATGGGGTACCCGTACCTTTTCTCGTGTCCCGATGTTTCGTGTTCGTTCGTGGTTAAACGTGTTCGTGTTTAAAGTGTTTCTGTTTATTTTATCATGTAGTTTATCGTATTATTTACACTCGTAATTAAGTACTTACGTAATTATTTTAGTTCGTGTTTTAAAATGGTGATCATGATTTAATTATGTTCACGTGAAATATCTATTAACTGTTTATCATGAGTTTGTACGTAATCGATACTTATCATGTCATACACGTATGCACTTGCTTGATTTTTAGCACATGAATGTGATCAATACTAAATAGGGTACGTTTTAATCTAGGACGTACGATCTTAAGGGCACTATTCATGGTAAAAGCATGCGGGTTTTACATCCTAGTTACATGTTTTCAGCAGATTACTCAGTGTGAATGTGGTGTGTGCCTTGCATCCTTCACAAGGAGCTGATCCCTCCTACCCAAAACCAGTATATTAAATTAGAGGCAGTCCCTCTAATTTGCATGATGAGGTCACCCCTCCAAGTATTCATGCACGGTGGATTTTCATGACCTATATTGGCTAATGGTAAAATATGTTAAACAATTTTCATAAGATAAACATAAGGCTTTTCAAACTATAAAACCAGTTTTATGAACATGTTCCAGGTTTTTCCAGGACTTATACATTTCCGCTGCTATTAAGTCTTTATTATGTTTTAGTCATTTATACTATGTTTATATCCGTGCACTGATCGTTTTGCTCAGCCGTTACTTTCCTTTCCATGTCCCAAAACGGCAGGTACCCAAGGACGGACTCGAGCATTTTGGAGGACATGCATAGGATGGAAGCTGCCATAGACTTCTTCTCCTTTTGCCTTCATATATTTGTGCTTGTTTAAGTCTTCCATTATTTCATTTACTTTATTATGTTTTGAGCTTATGTTTGGGAACCGATGTTTGATTCCGGTTTACCCTATGGTCATGTAATGTTTTAGACATTTATCCTTGTATGCTTTGATGACACGCCATAATTACGCGTAACGGTCCACTTATCAAAGTGGGGTGTTACAGTTAGGCATCGTAACTCTACATTGATTTAGGGAGCGTATGGAAACCGTTAATCAATATAAGGTAATGGTAAATGCTATATACTAAACATGTTTAGTATAGAAAATGTTATCTCAATTGTTAGACTGAATTATATATTTTTTTGTTCACTTCATTCCATTCGTATTGTAAAACCAAAGTAAATTCATAAACAGAAAAAAACACTCCAGTTAACTTTGAAATCATAAGTCTGATTGGCTGCTATAATTTCTAATGATTTATGATATACTCTGTGTACATCTTCGCACACAAACTGTTGCTCACATTGTTGATGACATTCAAGACATGGGAAGCGGCTCACCAAGTACGTCATCAGTTATCAGGTTGTGTTACATATGTAGACGTCCTCACGAGGTTGGTATATGTGGTGCCTGTCTAGCACGAAACCGCGAAGGGTATTTCAACCACGATTTGGTTGGAGGTACACAACCACACAATCTCAATTGTTTAATGTTGGTTCCCCTTGGTATTTCCTGCATTCGATTATGTCTGTATTTCAACCCAGAATATTATCGCGAATATGTACGTGCGCGTGGTCTACGCTTTGTTGACCAAACCCAATTATTGGCTGACATACTAATGTCTTACGCCACTACTGACTACGGACCACAAGGTAAATGCAATCACATTTATCCACAAACCGTTTGTCTAACATATGTGTCAAATTGTCATTTATTTAAAATGGCCTCCCAATGCCTGTCTCAGGCGTCTCTCTTACATCTGCATCTGGCGGTAGTCATGTAGATCGTGCTCTAACAACGGCCCCACCAAAGCGATCACCACAACCAATTCGGAAAGTATTGAATGCAAGGCGCTCACTTCATATGCCATATGCACATGATACTATGGTTTCAAGTTCTGGAACCTCTACTGCGTTGCAACCAAACAATTCTAAACCAAGACCGACCACTGCTTCCACCCATGTGAGGCGTACCATTAGTCGTTCAGATACCATAATGCATGAAGCATATCCAGGAAGACCAACTGTGGCAGACACCCATGTACATCAGAACCGACCACAAAACAACAATGAACATTTGGATGTTTCACCAAAGATCATATTGTGCAATTCTACCCCGTCTACTTCTACTTCTACTAGCCGGTCAGGTAACACCTATTAACATGTGTCACATACTCCATTCTTTACTAATGGGGCTAATAATCGATTTAATGTCACGTGTTGAAGACCCAGTAGTGTATCGAGATCTTAGGGATTGTGTCTACCGCTGTCGCCATTGTGATGCTCTGTTTTGGTTTAACGAAAGAATGAAATGATCTGAATACGCTCGGATATATCATGGCTGCTGTCGAGATGGTAAAATATATATGCCACAACCACCTCCACCTCCTCTTGTAATTCAACAGCTTTTCTCGAATGCTCACTTCATGGAAAACATCCGCGCCTATAACCAAATGTTTTCCATTACCTCATTTGGCGAAAAAATTGAAAGTTCTATTAATCAAGGCGCAGGTCCAAACGTTTTCAAAATTTCTGGCCAGATATACCACCAGCTAGGGTTACTGTGCCCAGAGCCAGGCGACCCACCTAGATTTTTTCAACTTTACATATATGACACCCAACATGAGGTGGCGAACAGACTAGCCCCATTTGGTGGAGCGTCAGATAGTTCTCTCCAGCCCACGATTGTAGGACATCTTATACAAGTACTAGATCAAAACAACGCATTGGTGCAACTATTTAGGATAGCCCGCGATAAATGCGAAGATGCAAATATTGTTGATTTCAAAATCCGCCTTTACAACACCGGAAATGTCCGTGGATACGAACTCCCGACCTCCCATGACATTGGAGGTATTGTCTTTGAAGATGGCCCCCGACCACATACCGACTATGATGTCATCATTGAACACAGGGGTGGTCCTGTCAAAAGAGTAAATAAGCTGCACAAATCATACATGTCACTTTAATTCCCTTTGCTATTTGTATTTGGGAACCAAGGTTCCATCCTCGCCTAATTTTGAGGTCCCGTGATGGCCAAGGTGACGGGTCCAAGGTGACTATGAACAAATACTATATATATCAACTCCACCCACGTGCAAATAGTTACGGTCTAATCTTTAGAGGTGGTCGATTGTTCCAACAATATGTTGTTGTTGTTTATTGCTCTCTTGAACAAGCAAGGCTTGACTATATTCGGACACACCAAAATGATATCCGGTCAGACTATTTGGCTGGTTTGTATGATTCTTTACACAGAGGGGAACGAGAAGGGATCCATTGTGGAAAGCAAATTGTCATACCAATGTCTTTTACCGGAGGACCACGCTATATGTACAGTCATTATCTCGACGCACTTGCCCTTTACAGAGAGTTAGGGAACCCTCAGTTCTCTATTACATTCACATGCAATGTAAAATGGCCGGAAATACAACGCCACATGGAACAATTCTCATGGCTAACCACAGCAGATAGGCCAGACGTTGGTTGCAGAGTGTTTGAACAAAAAGTAACTGACTTTGTTAATTACCTCAAGCAAACACAACTATTTGGAAGTGTTACCGGAGGTAATTTTAATTTACTCTTCTACTCACTTATTTAGGAATGAAAGCGCAAAAATAACAATCGTCCTTTGGCAGTATTGTACACCATCGAGTTCCAAAAACGAGGTCTGCCACACTGCCATACACTTCTGTGGGTTGCCAATAAAGACAAGATAACCGATCCCAATCAGTTGGACACCTTGATTTCTGCTGAGCTTCCAGATCCAGAAACCGACCTATCGTCTCTGAGTTGATGATGCACGGTCCATGTGGGGCACCAAACATGTCTGCACCATGTATGAAAGACCGTTCTTGCAGCAAAAATTTCTCGAAGAAATATAACAACCACACATACTTCGATGATGCAGGCACGTTCACTATCGGCGACGGGACTCGGGCATATATGTACAAAAAAGAGAATCACAACTCGATAACTCCTACGTTTTCCCCTACAATCGAACCCTCTCTTTGGCTTTCCAAGCTCATATTAATGTTGAGTATTGCGGCTGGAGCATGTTAATAAAATTCCTGTTTAAATATATTTCAAAAGGCCTCGATCGGATATTCGCGAAGGTATCAACCCCTTTTGATGGCCCTTCCACATCTACTTCTCAAACTCGGCCCCCTAGAGATGAGATACAAGATTTTGTTAATGGGCGCTACATTTGTCCACATGAAGCTTGCTGGAGAATCTTTGATTACCCCATCCATAGCCGAGAACCAGCTATCCAAATATTGGCTGTTCATTTGGAAAACATGCAACCAGTACATTTCAGAGAAAAAGACGATATTCAAACTGTTGTTAAACTCCCGGAAAAAAAAACAACTCTTACAGAATGGTATAAATACAATACGGAAAATGTAAACGGCCACCATCTCACCTATCTGAAATTCCCCACAGAATTTGTTTGGTACAACAATGCAAAAACATGGAGACCACGCATTCTTAGAACCAACCACTCATATGGGAGACTAGCCTTTGTTCATCCAAGTGCCGGTGAACTTTTCTACTTTAGAATTCTTCTAAGTCATCGAAAAGGCTGCAAATCGCCGATTGACGTACGCACTGTAAACCAACAGATCTTTCCAACATATCGCGCAGCATGTGAAGCTTTGGGACTCCTGGGCGACGATCGCGAATGGGATATTGCACTTGAAGAAGCGTCTGATCATGGTTCTGCTGCAGAAATAAGGACCGTCTTTGCTCAAATGCTAATGTTTTGCGAAAATGCAGATCCAGTAAAGCTTTGGGAAAAACACTGGAAAAACATGTCTGATGATATACCCGCACGTGTGTCTGCAATGACAGGTATACCCGAATATTTTGTCAACAATGATGATAAGAAAGGGTACATTCTATACGACATACTCGGTATTATTAGTAGCTACGGGAAAATGTTGACATAGTATGGGCTACCAAACCCTCCCAAAATTTTGTTGAATGACCTGGAAAATAAACTACTAATGGAAGAAAAGGGCTACAACCGACCCTTGCTCCGCGAACAAACTGCTCAAGCTCTTCCGAGTCTCAACACCGACCAACGATTAATATACAATCTCATTCTAGCAGCTGCAAAAAAAACCATCAGGAATTAATCTTTGTCTATGGCCATGGTGGGACAGGGAAAACTTTTCTATGGAAAACTATAACGGGTGCTTTACGGTCACAGGGGAAGATAGTTCTAACTGTGGCTTCATCTGGAATTGCGTCATTGTTGCTTCCGGCTGGTCGAACAGCACATTCTAGGTTCAAAATTCCACTGGAACTAACAGACGTCTCTCTGCCACATAAAAAAACACACAACTTGGGATTCTTTTACAAGAAACACATGTCATAATATGGGATGAAGCACCTATGAATAACCGACTTTGCTTTGAAGCCTTCGATAGGAGTCTTCGAGATCTTATGAATAAACCTAATTGTATTTTCGGGGGGAAAACCGTTATTTTGGGGGGAGACTTCAGGCAAACACTGCCTGTGAAAAAAAGGAGCATCATGGTTAGAGCTTATAAGCTTATCTATCACTCAGTCAAAACTATGGTCATCATTCAAGGTATACACCCTTAGTGAAAACATGCTCCTTATGCGCCAGGATCTTGACCCGGTTTCAAAACAAAAGGCTAAGACTTTCACAACTTGGCTTTTAGATGCGGGTAACAGAGACGTTGGGGAACCGGATGTTGACGACCCTGAAAGCGCAACCTGTATATCTATACCACCGGATTATTGTGTACGTGGAGACGAGAACGGACTTGTAGAACTTATAGACTTCATATACGATAAACAAACTTTGGAACAACCCACGACATCAATACTCCAAGAAAAAGCAATTGTTTATCCGAAAAACGAAACCGCGGACCTTATCAACAATAAGATACTAGGTGGAATTCCAAGTGAAGCAACCACGTATCTTAGCAACGATGAGGCCTTTCCACACGGCGGCAATACCACAGAGACAAACATGATGTACCCAATGGAATTTTTAAACACGTTAAATTTGCCGGGGTTCCCCCCCCCCCCCCCCCCCCCCACGAACTATAATTAAAGGTAGGCTGCCCAATAATGAGGCTACGTAATACTAACCTAGGAGGCGGTCTATACAATGGTACACGACTAATTGTCAAGTGTCTTATGTCAAAGCTAATTGAAGCCCAAATCATAACAAGCACACGTGTTGGAGAAAAGGTCTTCATACATAGAATCCCATTGGTGCACCAAGATAAAAATTTGTCTTTTTACATTTAAACGTATACAATTCCCCATTAAAGTGTGTTACGCAATGACAATAAATAAAAGCCAAGGACTGTCACTTTCAAAGATCGGTGTCTACTTACCCGGACCGGTTTTTAGTCACGGACAACTTTATGTTGCTTTGTCACGCGCAACTTCGCTCAAAGGTCTTAAAATCCTAATCAAACAACATGAAACCACCAGCCTAAAAACACAACTAAAAACATTGTTTTCAAAGACTTTCTTACTAGCCTATAACACACATCGAATACCAAAAAAAGATAAAAACAATAGAATGTGCAATGCACACATAGTAAATACACATTGGTTTTACACTTCTTTTATTGATACATACTACGTAGTTAGATTTGTTTGTTTTTATTCTTTTGTACCATTATTGTTTCTGCAAATACTCCATTCTTAAGTTTCATCCTAATACAAATACAATACATGGCTGTATAGCATATAGTTTATCTGTATATGATCTATATACGAAGCAAAAATTGATATACCTTACGCAGCTAAACAACCAACATGGCCAGCCCAAATAGTACTACTTTGATCCCTGCAATTACTCCTATTTGTGAGTTAGCAGTTGGTGTACGGGGGTATGTCATTGAAGCATTTGCATACCGGAAATGGACTGCAAAGACCATGCCAACAAAAGAAAACCCAACAATCAGAGAATTGCATTTTTGTTGTATGTTTATTGACAGACAGGTACTATTTGTTTCCTATTAAATGTATAACTTTAAATATGCGATAAATAACTAACCAAACACAACACAAACTCACGTTCATGCAATCCAGGCCAACATGGACCTGAACCACACATCGTATTTTCATTCGAAGATATGCTTAGGGAAGGTTTACCGAATATCTGAGTTCTTCTGTGAGAAAACAAGCCCTTATCAACACATACTGCCACACACAACTACACTTAGATTTGGGAAGATAACGCAATTTGAACAGTTGGAAAGCGTCGAGAAAGAATTCCCACAACATTATTTTGAGTTTGTTTCTTACAACGAGCTTCCAACACATGTACCCTACCTAGATGAAAGACAGAAAACTATGTACCCACGTCTCACAGGTAAATGTAACATCTCTATTTATATTTTTTTCAATGACCAAACACTAATCAGTTCCTTTTGGTTTATTTTCGTACACCTTCGTAGATTACTTTGGCTGCCTTCGGAGTATTGGAGATTTGCCACCCACAGGGAGCCAGAATATTCGAAGGAAAATTGAGATTGAAGATTTAGAGTAAGAAACACGTTTTCAATAAACTTCCTAATGTCACGTACTAGAAAAAATATATAATACAAACTTGTTTATGTAGTGAAAATGTGGTCGAAGTAACTCTATGGGGTGCACTTGCAGCTCATTTTAAGAAAGCAGAAATTGAACAACAGCCCCACCTGATCATTATAGGCATAACAGCTTGTAGAGCTTCAGAATACAAAGGTGTCATGGAGCTTTCATCCACGCCAACAACCCATTACTACATCAACCTATCGGTGACAGAGTTTTGCAACTCCGTGCAGCGTAAGAAGTTTTTCTTCCTATCCTTTTTATTTTTCTATGCATTTTTATTTAACATGTAACTACCACAGATTCATAGAACGCTTAAGAACAACTCCCATGCTCCGTGCGACAAAGCACCACTTCCAACCACCACGCATCGAAGAGAAACAAAACACATACTCCCTATCCACCCTTCTCATGCAGAACCCCGCCAGATACAAGGTATTTTTAAAAAACTAAAAAGAAGCAATTACATACACTTAAGAGAACCAACGTTACGAACACTTGAACAATTGACTATGTTTACTTTGCAGGATGTTAACTTCGTATGCGAAGCAACAATTACAACAGTCTATCAAAACAGACATTGGTACTACATTTCATGTACTAAATGTGGCAAGAAACCATCAGAATTCGAGGGAACATACATGTGTATTGACCATGGTGAAATAGAATCTCCTGAATTCAGGTAAAAGAGAAGTAAAATATAGTTATAATGTTACCCAAAATAGCAGGTATACTCCTATGAAATAACACACCCATAATCTGTTAATAACAGGTACACCTTAAAAGTTGCCGTCGAGGATGATACAACAAAGGAAAACTTTACACTTTTTTCTGAGGCAGCATTGGACATTACTGGTTACAGTTGTTCTGAACTGGCACAGAAATATTAGATGACTGACCGACAAGTAGTGCCAGATAAGTTAACTACAATCGTTGGCCAAAAAATAAAAGTCATTATCTATTTCACTCCAAAAACACCCAAATGATCCGGAGAGTTCAATGTAAACAAAATCCTCAAAGTTCAAGAGGCCAGTCAGGGACATAACCAACTTCAGTTAACACATGAAACTACTGAAACAGTCGCTGAATAACCCTGTGCTGATGCAACTCCAGCCAAGAAGGACCGGAAAATAAACATGTCAGATATCGACACAAGAACTGTGGAAACCCCCTTACTTCCAACGAGTCCAGCAAATCTAGGTAACGACAATTTGCTTTGGTATACTATCAAAATTACCTATACTTATTTTTCCTATATTGATCAGATTGACGAATACATACATGTTTTCACAATCTTTATCTTAATATGTTACTATTCTTTGCCCCTACAACCTAGAAACGCATATAGGTACACAGTGAAGGAATTCGATAGCGTAAAACACTTTGCCCCTACAACCTAAAACACTACTCCATACTGTACTATGGTACCCCTATAAGTGAGCCTCAGGAACCCTGCAGTCTGAACACTAGGTAATCCAGATCAACCCATAGCTCTGTTTTTTATAGTTCTGTGTGGTAGATCTTGAGCTACCATATCGCTGCTGAAACCTGTTTTTGTTTTACTCTAGGAAACATGTCCAATCTTTACTAAAATTTTCATCCTAACATTCTTTTGCACATTTATAGCTGCAGAAAAATATAATGAGAAACAGATTCATGCTCACAAAAGAAAAAAAAACTAGACAAGATTTAAAAATAGGCACCAGATCCCATAAAGATGTATAAATTGCAGCATGAGTTTAGAAATCCGTTTCAAAAAGCCTGCATGTGAGAGGCTGTGTGTCTCAACTCTGAAAGAGACAAGCAGAGAGGTTTGACTCATTTCAATCACTGTCTATTCAAACCATTCACCAAATACTATAAAAATCAATTTTTTCTTATTATTTACACAACAATCAGGCTTCAAGACAAATATACAATCTAAGAGATCCTAAGCTACTTATATATCTTCTATATGTTGATTTCACGTAGAAAACAAACATGAAAGTATCTTTTTATCAGAAGGTACACTTTTGTAACCTTTTAAGTCGAACATATCATGAAGCCAGATGTTGTTAACACACTTGAAAGAAAAGATTATTAGTTTTCATTTATTAACATAGTTTTGGCATTCACTTTCGTTTATCATCATAGCCATTCAGTAGGAGATTTGAAACACTATCACATTTTTTGTTTGTAAAAAGATTCTTTGTGCTCTTCCTAACAGCAGTAGTAACATCCTTTTGAATTATGATATTAAAATAATAATCAGTTTTCATAGGCATTATAATTATAAAGTACACATAGCTTAAAGCTCATGAACTCTGAAATGAAAGATGACCAAACATCTTTTCTCTCATTTTTTAAAATTCTTTTCCCGTTTCCTAAAATTTTTCCCTGTGCTTTCTCATAGTGCATTAATAGTATTTTCTAAGCAATTTTGTTGAAAATATAAATTTGAAAAATTAAAAAAAATTAATATGTTGGTAAAGTTAGTTTAGAAAGCTTAAATTTTTTTGTTCCTGTTTTCAGAATTTACCCTTGACTTGTAATGTGTTGCAAATGGCTATACACCTTAGCTACCAATACACCTCCACAATTTGATAAAGACTAAAACTGGATAAACTGGATAACGAATATTATATATTTTTTGTAGATACATCTATACTAAAAAATTAATATCTAAATGTCTGACCTGGCAAACCCACTGCTTGAGACCATTTATATGCACCCCGACCTTATATTGCGAGGATAACAAATGGTTTTGTAGATAACCTCAACTTTGTGTTAGAAGTTTTTGTCACTTCGCCATTTTTCTTCTGTTTCCAGGTAAAATCTTTTCTTTTTGTGTTGTTTCTTCTGTTTTTTCCTTTTGTCTGCCTTCATTCATTGCTCATTCTGTCGGTTTTCTATTTTGTGTTGCTGCCTGCTTAATTATACCCATTTAAGATTCATAACTGTTGTTGGTACTTATTTTGGCTGCTTATTTCTATAATGATTATAGTTGTGTGTTCCTAAGTGGTTTGTCAATTACATATGAAAATAAGACTTTCTGATTAAGATGGTGAGAGTAAACTCCAACCCGTAGGTAGACAAATTAGGTATGAAAATTAAAACAACCTACACATTGGAATTGTGAGTGCCTGCTTTGAGCCGTCAATATGTATTTTGATGCAGGTTGTAATGTTCATTCTGTATTTAGGGGTCACGAACTATGCAGCAACTAACCTGACAACGTGGTTAAAAGTGTCGTGTATATTGAATTGATTTTGCTTGTCATATCAAATTAACAATTAAAGTGAGAGAACATTTTGACCCGTAGAAATTATCAGGTTAGAGTCCTGCAAAACCATAAAATGTCTCGATAAGCTCCTCAATCAGTTATCTGCAATAATCAAATCTTGGTAGTGACCAAGAAGTAAGAAGAAGAGTACATGGTAAAAGTTTATATTGCTGTATATATTTTTGTAGATTACTGAATGTTGATTACTGTTTAAAATACTATACATGCTTCAGGTGGTTCGTAGTCAATATGAATTGTTGAATTTACTATATTAGTGCTAACTATCTTATTTGATTCATATCTAGGTACTCCTCCAGAAGACGCTTTGCTAAACATTGAAAAAAGAACTGTTGAACCAACCAAAGAAAAACAAGTGACACGAAGGACAACGACCGCCAAGCGTTCACTCCTACCTAACCTAGAACCAGCTGACAAGAAAAAAAAATCGGCCTAGTCGAATTAACAATGTACTGTGTATATGCTTTAGTAATAGAAAGTATGTCATGGCAGCATTACTGTAATGTGACAACTTACTAACTATATAGGTTATATGTAACAACTTACTAACTATATAGGTTATGTTAATGATTCCATGCCACATGAGACGCAAAATTTGTAAGAAACTATTTTCCATAATCTTATGCTATGATGCACATCAGTTTGTCTATAACTACGCTTCTAACAAAACAACGTCCACTAAAAACCCGCAGCGGAGCGCGGGCATCTAAGCTAGTTATTATAATTAAGTGGTAAAAGGATGGGTGTTTTCACACCTATCAAATTCCCTACACTTGACCATTGCAATGCCCTCATGCAATGCATTAGTTACAAAGCACGATTTACATTTTTCATCATAATTAACCCACCTTGGACTTTATTAGACATAATTAAAGGAAGAAAAACAAATAAAGAGATTAAAGACTTACATTGGGGTTTTTGGTTGTCATAAATGTTTATCATCCTCAAGTTTCACGTTCCCCGCACCAAAGCTTATAAACGAGATCATTGTTATTATAAGTTAGCAAACTAACACAAATTCATGTGGCCCAATTATTCACTTAGACTCCCTTATTCCTAGGTGTATCTCTTATATTTAAATTTTGTCTTGAATGATCACGAGGATACATTGTTTGACTTATTTTGATAGTTTATTTAGGCCGAAAATAAAGTGGGACGATTTAATCAATAGTTAGCTAAATGATAAAATCTTTTAAAACTGCTTCTCGGGACCTCATAAAGTTCATACCTTGGCATAACTTGCTTCACGATTTGAGACCTTTCTCGGACCGATATTTGGCAGCAACTTCATACTTCGAATCTTTGAGAGACGTTCTTGAAATTATGGTCTTCTCTTCATATTAGGAATTTCTTCACTTGAACTTTTGAGAGATTCTTCATACTTGGACCACGACTTCTTCATTTTCTCCAATCTTTATTTTGTATTTTTATATACAACGATCCGCCTCCTTTTAGGACTTGGATCTATTTATCCTCATACCTTGTCAGGGCCTTTTTGGATAGACTTCTCCATGATCTTTAGGGGAGTATTTTCTTTTCATCGTGTGTCTCGATCCTTCATATTGATTTTTGATAAATGATTCTTCACATCACTTTTGGATCTTTAGCAACAAAATGTAGCCCTCATTCCTTGTTAGGACCTTTTTGGACTCGCGAATCTTCGCATCCCGCTTCAATAAGTTATGCCTTGGCTATGAACTCTAATTAATACCGAGCAACTTTTAAACGATCTTGTGCTAGAAGCTAAGTAACTTTTCAATTTGTACAACCTTATTATTGTAAATATATTTATTAACAAGCGATATGCAAAAAAGCTTATAATCAACTCACATAAATTCATGAAAGAATACCAAACTTATAATTAACTCTATCATCTCTCGTTCTCCACAATTTAAAATCTCAAGGAATGAGACTCGTGGATGCTTAGCGAATTAAATCAAAGTTTTGGGTTTTTAAGTCATCTATAGGATCTTGCATCTTCTTAGACTCTTTCAAGTTTAGAATTTGCATTTTAAAGTTCCCTTGATAAACGACTTTCTAGGATCAATTATAGGAACTTGCGAAAAGTTCTTGTTCTTAACCCGTAAGAGTTAAGACTTTCGCGTTTTAAAGTTCCCTATATAAAAGCCTAGCAAAACTTGACTTAAACACGTTAAGGATACTAGCTAGAGTAAACTTAGATAAGTAAACTCGGGTTGAGTCAAAAGATTCACAACGATAAAAAATTAAAACCGCTTTATTAAAAATTTTAATTTAGCAAGGAAAGTAAATAACGATAACAAAGGAAAATACTACTATACTACTAGGCCAAAATAGATTAAAAATTTTGAAAAATGTCGAAAAAACGATTATTATTGCTATTTAGTTCATGAACCGAAGCTTAACTCAATGTAAGTTCCTCTAGTGAGTATTCATCCTAAATACTCAAGTATAAACAAATGAAATGCGTCATAGTTAAACAACCGCAACATGGGACGGGGATTGTCAATCCCGATGGATCCACCCACAACATTCGCGCTTAGCAACACAAGTAAATTAACGGTTCATGATCAGGAGAGGAAACTTAAGGGCTGTAACTAAAAGCAATAATAATAATGAAAATCTGTTGGAAATCATCAAGTTCTGGAAAGCATACAAGTTCTGGATAGCATACAAGTTCTGGATAGCATACAGTTTTAAATGAATGTATTCCACCATGTAAAATCTCACCCCGCGTTTAGAAACAATGTATAAGTAGTAAAAAGGGGCTATGAACTCACTCAACTTTATGTTGACGATTTTACATGTTTAATCTCAGGTATTATTACTTAGCTTTGCTTGGATGGGAGCCCGCAGGATATTATCGCAGCTTGGAGATTTCTGTGTTACTTTTTAAAGTTTGATTTTGGTAAAAGCTGTCAGAAGTTTATCCTATATTTTTGGTAACAACATGTTACAAAAACCATGTTTAAATAATAGATTTTTCGCTTATAAAACTCTGGGACCTTTGTTAAAAAACTCTAATCTTTTTGTGATGTGATGTATAAGTTTTTTTTTTACGTCAACTTTATGTCAACAGTATTTCATTGTTTCTTGTACCATGACGTGGAACCCCTTTGCC
Source organism: Glebionis coronaria (assembly GCA_025667525.1). Lineage (NCBI taxonomy): Eukaryota > Viridiplantae > Streptophyta > Magnoliopsida > Asterales > Asteraceae > Glebionis > Glebionis coronaria. Next base: position 229,047,052 of record CM046880.1, read on the forward strand.
GCCTACGTGTTTCCTTGCCTGATTTTGGGGGTCTCACAGAGCAATCTGTGAGACCCCCAAAATCAGGCAAGGAAACACGTAGGCAGCAAAGGGGTTCCACGTCATGGTACAAGAAACAATGAAATACTGTTGACATAAAGTTGACGTAATAAAAAACTTATACATTACATCACAAAAAGATCAGAGTTTTCAAACAAAGGTCCCAGAGTTTTATAAGCGGAAAATCTATTATTTGAACATGGTTTTGTAACATGTTGTTACCAAAAATATGGGATAAACTTTTGACAGCTTTTACCAAAACCAAACTTTAAAAAGTAACACAGAAATCTCCAAGCTGAGATAATATCATGCGGGCTCCCATCCAAGCAAAGCTAAGTAAGAATACCAATGTGAAATCTCAGGTATTATTACTTATCTTTGCTTGGATGGGAGCCTGCAGGATATTATCGCAACTTGGAGATCTTTGTGTTACTTTTTAAAGTTTGGTTTTGGTAAAAGCTGTCAGAAGTTTATCCTATATTTTTGGTAACAACATGTTACAAAACCATGTTTAAATAATAGATTTTCCACTTATAAAACTCTGGGACCTTTGTTTAAAAAAAACTCTGATATTTTTGTGATGTAATGTATAAGTTTTTATTACGTCAACTTTATGTCAACAGTATTTCATTGTTTCTTGTACCATGACGTGGAACCCCTTTGCTGCTTACGTGTTTCCTTGCCTGATTTTGGGGGTCTCACAGATTATGAGGACAAATACAAGGAAAAGCCCACTTATCTTCGATAGAAGTCCCCCTACACTTAATATAAACATTGTCCTCAGTGTTTAAGCATGTGGAAGTAATCTCCCCTACACTTAGGACATTGTGCACTTTGTTTAAATCTTGCTAAAGAAGAGACAACTAAAGTGATTCCTATTTTAATATTGAAGAATATAAAATAGTGAATCAAAAGAGTTTAGGATAAAACCGGGAAGACGGGAACACGGGATCACAGGTCGTCAAAAGTCATCAAGAATGGATCTTTGAAAGCTCGAATCCTTGCATATGATAAGAAAGAAAACAACAAACACATACAAGGTCTCCCCCTACACTTATTATAAAAACAGATAAAGATAGATAGATAATCGGGTTGCCTCCCGGGAAGCGCTTGTTTTTGTTAACCGAGTCATGAGCCTGACTCGTCGCCGAATTAAATGGTCCATGGGGAAGCCTCGAATGTAATACCGGGGTAAAATACTTTGTCCTCGTTCCTGGAGGAAAATAAAACAGGAGAGGCCGGAGGATAAGTCTTGAACGGCAGAAAAGTCCTCTCAACATACGAAAAGTATGTGAGGTCGCGATCCACGGAAGGTGGGGTGGGTAAAGGAATCAAAATGTCATCCCCAAAAGACATATGATTATCACTGAGCGGCAAAGCCGTAAAGGTGTCAATCATGGAATGGTCAATGTCACCCCCTGGGTCAAAGCACTCATCCTCGGTAATGGTTTCTAAAGGTTGGGATAAAAGGTGCTCGGGAGGGGGACTTGGGACAATATCTTCATGCAGAAAATTATCAAAAAGAATATCCCCCTCTGTGTCATCATCATCAATACCCGGAGGTATTGAGTGAATGTCGATTTCCTCTATAGCTGTATCATTATTCTCAACTGAAGTAATAGACGGAGGTAAAGACTCGGAAATAGGAGTAGAATTCAAGCTTCAATTTTAGCAATAAGAAGATGAACTTTTAGTAATTTTTCGCGAAGAATAACGTCTTCCACCTCATCTACAAGACCAAGTTCAGTGGTGAACTTCTCGTAAGTCGGAGAGAATAAATCAATATTGTCCTCATCTCCCGGGGGAAATGGGGAGAGATGAGAAATTTCAAAAGTGAAATTCTCATAGCATGGAGAAAAATCATCATCATTAAGATCGACCTCTTCCGTAAGCTCCACAAAATTCGGTGCATCACAAACCTCATCAAAGAATTTATCAAGACCAAAATCACTAATCTCACACGATATATCACTATCCTTAGACGCATTAGGGATATCAAGAGTAGGAGTAGTAATCTCAGAAGATGGGATGAGATCATAGATATCATCCTCGTCATCATCATAATAGTAGTATGGACACACAAGAGGAGGAGTATAAGCAGTAAGATTAGATACTTGCTCTTGTCGGCTTTCGTCATGCAAGCTAGCTTGGAGTCGATTTAATCTCTCTATAATTTCAGCCATACTAATGAGTTGTTGCTCAAAACTAATTTCCAGAGAGGGATGATGATCGAAGGTAGGTTGTGGGGGCTCAAAATTTTGAAAACCGGAATTATAGCACGGATGTGGCTCATAGTAATTCATCGGTTGAGAAGAATTAGAACACGGATTCGGTTCATAATAATTCATCGGTGAAGAAAAATGAGGACACGGATTTGGCTCATAATAATTCATTGGCTGACAATAAGAAGTATCGTGAGGGCCCTCACAATGATTGCAACACGGGTATTGAGAGAAACCCGGTGCATTTTGTTGATATGGATTGTCATATATGGGAGAGGGTGAAATAGTGTCATTAGAAGAGAAGAATGAATTGAAGTATGAATTGATCGAATTGCACGATAGACAACGGCCAAATTCGTAATTAGGGATATCCATTCCACACCGCTCGCATGAACACCATTGACAGGATTGACTACCAGAAGATGGTCTTCCACACCCTATACAATCAACAAACGAATCCATTAAGAACAATAGATAAGCAAGAAGAATATTTTTGGTGCAAAACTTTCAAAAAAGAAATGCTTTTTATGATTTTTTAATTGTTTTTGGAATTTTTGAAATTTTTTATTTTTATGGATTTTTGAAAAATTTTGGCAAGAAAAATAACGTTCACGAGTGAAAAGATCCCAAAATCTAACGCGTCTCTCACAGAAAACGGTTAATCTTCACGAAAAGAGCCGGTAGCGGCGCCATTTAATTGTTTTTGTTAAGTTAAAGGCGCGTGCCTTGTAACGATACGTATGTCAATTACGATGTTTTCGTAGGGATGACGAAGCTGGTGCCGTGCCAGTCACAGAGACGAGGATGGAGAAAGAACCTATCCCCCAAGACTCGGCACCTAGATCTGGCCTGGCCTTCGAGGAAGGTTCCCCATCTGCTACCGCCACGGCCTCGCAGGAAGCTCCTTGTCCGGCCCTTCCACACGTTTTAACCCCGAGTGGAACATATCCACTACGGATAGGATGAGGGACGCGGGAGAGTTCTGAGACTACCTCTACCATTGTATTCCTCCCGGCCTTGTGAGGGATATTAATGAACTAAGTCATCATGACTTAGTGGACGAATACAATGGGGCCCTTGTGCATAAGATGGCCATGGGCACATCAATGAGGGTGAGGTTCGAGGCCGCCCTTGAGCATGTCGAGTCCCTAAAGAGAAAGAATAGCTATAGGGAGAAGTTGATCGAGAAGCATGAATCCTTGATTGCGACCCTTCAATCCCAACTTGCTGTAGCTGAGGAGACCATGAAAAAAAGGTCGCGCACGCCACTACTCATGACAATCGTGTTGCTGAGCTCGAAGCCCAACACGAGGATTCAAAAACTAAGGTATCCATCTGTAAAATATATGATTTTATGTCCGCGTACAGATTATGCATTCTTTGTTTTAACCTTAGCATAACATTCACAGGTGGCCGCAGCCGAAGCTTTGGCGAAGACCTCAGCTGACCAAGCATCCGTCCTCTCGAAGGAGTTAGAGGAGGTACAGATGTTGGTCAAGGGTGAGGAGACCTTGAGGGGTGAATTTTCTAAGGAAAAGGCAGCGCTGGAAAGAAGAATGCTTGAGACTTCTGCCCACAAGGAAACTGAGTTAGACGCCCTTGTCATGGATCGTGACGAGGCGTTGTGCCCCTAACTACTTACGGCCATTGCTTGTCGTAGGTGGATGGTGGGTTATAGGGCGCGCTTGGCCGTCATGAAGGTGATGGAGGCTCCCCAGTTTGTTCAACAGTTTGTCGATCTCGTGTCGGACGACATTGACTGTGGCCGACACGATGGTATGATCATGGCCTCTATGACAACCGTGGTTTTGGGTTTGTCATTTGGTCTTACTTTTAGGTTATTTTATGTGTTCTTACTTGAATTGTGTGTTTACGTGTTTATTTTGTGTGAACGAGGTTAGTGTGGTTATCGTTTATGAGTATAGAGTACTCATAAGTAAATCGAGGAACGGTTATTTCATGTTCATGAGCTCACAAGTGGTGACTATGAAATGAAAATGGTGATATTGTGGTGTTTACGTATACGTATAAGTATTATAGTAGTAGTATTTTTTTTAGGATTTACGGTTTAGCATTTAGAGGTCTCGGGTGAGGTAATTATCCATATGAATATTTTTCGGGATGGTTTTAAGTCATTTAGGACTTAGTTATAAAGTTTATTTCAAATTTTGAGATTTTTTATAAAAGTGTATATTTTACGTCTTTTACGGTAAAACGCGTAAATTTGACTAGTTTTACGGTTTTGAGGTTTTGGAAGCTTTAGGAGCTGAAATAAATTAAGGAAAATTAAGGTAATATTATTAACATAATATTAAATAATAAAAAAACGAATTTAGGGGTGTTTGGGTTGGTTTAGACGCATCAAAGAAGAAAGAAAGAAGGGAAAAGCCCAAAACAGGCCCAATGGACTTGTAATGGGATTAGGGGGCCTTTAGGACTTAACCAAACCCAACTCATAACCATAATAATCAGGTTTTTAACCTCCATAACATCTCCTAGCCGAAATTCATCAATGGTGGCCAATTAGGGTTCTTCAAAAATTAGGTTTTCTCATCTTCCATTAAATTAAAGGTAAAACCTTCTTAACCCTTTTCATATTAATTGTTTTTAATGTTTTCTGTGATCATCTTATGATGGATTTAGGTTAGGGTTTAATTAAAAACAGTATATTAATCATATTTTAATGATTAAATAAATTAGGGCTTGTAATTAGAGGGATTAGGGTTAATTAATGAGGTTGATTTTGTTAAACCCGTTTTTAAAAACTGGACAGAATTTTGAGTCTATTGTTTTGGATCATATCTCGAGTTCTAGGAATATTCAAGATGCGATCAAACTAGCCCTGGATAGGTAATTGAGTTGGCTTTCTAAATCAAGAAACGAGAACTAAATTGGAGGTCGGGAAGTGGGTCAAAAATAGGTTACAACATCGGAGGTCAAAATAGTTTTGAATTCAGCCTGTTTTCTTTTTAAGTTTTGGGTTGTTTGGGGTACTTAGGGTTGCATTGGGATCTTCTCACGAACATGAGAGATGGTTTATATATTGTATTAAGTATCTTCATTTGGACTAAGGTTGTGGTTTAGGGTAAGACCCTCTAATGGTAATGAACTTTTCATACGTTTAAAATCAGTGAATTCTGGATAGGTAGCAATATATACACATATATCTGGGCCTTAACAGTAGCTTTAAGGTTAGGTCAAGTGGGAGGTTTTAGCTAACATGTATAAAAGTGTGAATATTCCTTTTACAGAAACCATGGGTATGTTTAAGTAGACGTTTGACTTAAAGTTTTAAGACCTAAAAACTGGGACTGTTTTGTGTAAAATATGAACGGGATAGTTATTAAACTTAACCAAGTTAGGGACTTTTTAAGGAAGGGTAATGGGGTGATTAGAAATTAACAATGAGGTATTTATATGGGAATAGGCTAGATGTCCATCATAGGTTGATGAGCCATCTTGGTGTTTGGTTCGGGTATTGATTGTGTGTTTTTAGTTTGTTAGCTCGTTGCTAGTGCGAGAACTTGTGAAGAAGCTATCAGGTGAGTTTCATAGTCCCATGTTTAATATTGATTTTGACTTCCAGATGGGATGGAAGAGACACTGTGTTGAGTTATTTTCTAAATTGATGCTGTGAATGTGTTTGTGATTTGAGATGGACTTGTGTGTACATTATGTGATTAACTGCTATGTGATTTTTGATTGTGTATGATTTGGATCGGGGGACACGTGCCGTCTCAGTTATTATGGTTTGACAAGGTAGTGGCCTTGTGGTTTGACAAGGTAGTGGCCTTGTGGTTTGACAAGGTAGTGGCCTTGTGGTTTGACAAGGTAGTGGCCTTGGGATAGGTACATAGCGTGATCGTCTATGGGACCAATGGTTAATGACAAAGTAGTGGCCATGGAAATTATGGTTGTTGGTAAGGCGTGATGCCTTGGAAATTGTGGTTGTTGGTAAGGCGTGATGCCTTGGTATTGTGATGATTGATTGAACATGATTGCTAGTTGTTAATACATAATTGTAACGCATTATCCATATGTTATTGTATTGGTGTTTGTTATTCACAACTTGTAACTGATTTAGCGTTGGAGTCTAAACCTATGACTCTCACCAACTTTATGTTGACGTGTTTTAGTGTCTCTTTCAGGTGATGCTTTGGGTAGGCGTGAGAACTTAAGTGGCTAGGATTTGGAGAACGTAGGAATGTATATAGAAGGATATCCCCTGTTCCTTCTTAGTTTACCTTTATGTTTTTTTTGATAAGTGATACTTGTTGGCACCTATATGTTTGTTTTGTTTGTGTTATTTGTATGTCTTGGGTAAGAGGTAGGACTGTTACCTACTTACCTAGACTCTCGCATTATTGAGATATTGTCATGACATTTGTGTCACCATTTTATGACATTTCTTATATCATTTAGTTATCTCTATAGACACGCTATTGTTGTGATGATATCCATACATCGTGCCCCATATTCCGCCATGATGGGGTGTTACAGAATGGTATCAGAGACAATGGTTATAGAGAATTAGGTTGCCTAGTCGCGTAGCCTAGTCTATAGCTTAAGGGTCCCTGCATATAGGCGTCATAGGAGTATGTGTGCATTTTATATTAATTGATGTATTTGGATGTTATTTATTGCGATATTTTGACTAGTATGAATTGAACCATAGTAAGTTCATACTTAACTACATGTTATTTTCTTTACGAGTTTTGATTAGTGCGGGTGGAACCATGGTCGTATACGCTAGTCATTGTTGGATTTCGCTTAATTATGTTTTCATGTTCTTTATACATTTTGAATTTTGTCTACGCTGGTTCAGCTGGACTACGAGTTTATGTGTTTCGTGTATTGGCTATGTTATTTTAATACATGGGGTTTTGGATCTTATCTTGTGTGGTTATGTGCTTGTGAGTTGTTGGATTATGTGTTATGTGTAGTATTAATTTCTTATAAGTGTCATCATAGGAGGGAGTACATTGGTGAAAGGGAACATGTATAATTATGGAGGCCTACATAATTATATATGTGCCACAACACCACTGGACTTTCAAGTATGATTGCATGAAAGAGAGTATACATGCTTGTATAGTATATGTTGGATGGATTTGAGTGTATGTACGCTTATGCCTATGTATGTAAAATTATTTTCTACTTACCGGTTGTATTCTTGGGATGGTTTCTAGCTCGTTTCTCTTTGAGATGTTCAACTTCTATAGTAGCGCATTTCTCGGGTCCTCATTTCACGTGTTTGTTTGTACGGTACTTTTGGCGTGAAGGATTTTGAGATGGTGAAGATTTCTTTTTGGGGTAACGATGTCTTTTGTTTCGAGTTATACATGGTAAAAAAAATAGAACTTGCAAATTGAAAAAAAATAGTTGTTGGTAGTCGATGAAATAAGGAAGTGTCGGGATCATGTTTCAAATAAGGTGGAATATAAATTCTTTAACATATAAGCATGACTTGTTTATTTTAAAATATTTTGGTTTTGATCACCTAAAGTTATTGTTCTTTAGTTAGAAATTTTGTTTTTATTAACTTAAATATGTTAAAATCATGTATTAATCATATGATGGGGGAGAATTTAAATTTTCAGGAATTAAAATAAATTAGACCTTGAATTTTGTAATTAATAACGGGTTTTTTTTAGGGTTTAAAAATCGTTTTTTTTTTCTTTTTTTTTGGTATAAATCGGAGTAGGCAGAAACTGTCGCTAAACAGTCAAAATATGTCGCTAACTGTCAGAAACTGTCGCTAATGCCAAGGCAGATTTTGAGAAAAATCGTTTTGGTCATAACTTATTCGTTTTTAAAGGTTTTTGGGTGATTCAAAAGCCTAAAATTAAGTACTCGGAACATACTTTTCAAATATTCAGAAAGTTTCGTAATTGGAAGTCAGTAGCTTGGTCGAATTAATTGTACAAGTGTTGAGTTCAAGGTTAATTTTCGGACAACATGGTTTAAACTCGTATTTTGGGTATTTTGCGGTAATGAACACTTGGAGGGTTAACATAGAGATGAGTTGGGAAGGAATTTGAGATTTCTTTAGACCTTATTATGCGTGGTTATATTTTGATGAGTTTTGATTTATGGTATATATGAGTAAGACTGAAATCGGGGTGACAGTTTTAAACCCGTTGAGTTATGTGACGGCTCCTAACTTGGTTTCAAGACAGTTCTTGTTTGATGAGTTGCGAGATTTAGTTAGGTTGGTTACATAACTTTATGGTTTTGATAAGTTTCCTCGCGGACAGTTAAGGCTCATGTGTTGTTGGTTGAGATTATTTTCGTGTAAACTGAGTTCACGTTTGAACGTGAAGGTTTTATCAGGGATATGCATCCTCGTTTGTTTGTTGAGAATAAGTTTGAGTTTGGGAGTGAATCTCGGGACGAGATTTCTATTAGGAGGGAGTGATGTGACAACCGTGGTTTTGGGTTTGTCATTTGGTCTTACTTTTAGGTTATTTTATGTGTGCTTACTTGAATTGTGTGTTTACGTGTTTATTTTGTGTGAACGAGGTTGGTGTGGTTATCGTTTATGAGTATAGAGTACTCATAGGTAAATCGAGGAACGGTTATTTCATGTTCATGAGCTCACAAGTGGTGACTATGAAATGAAAATGGTGATATTGTGGTGTTTACGTATACGTATAAGTATTATAGTAGTAGTATTTTTTTTAGGATTTACGGTTTAGCATTTAGAGGTCTCGGGTGAGGTAATTATCCATATGAATATTTTTCGAGATGGTTTTAAGTCATTTAGGACTTAGTTATAAAGTTTATTTCAAAATTTGAGATTTTTTATAAAAGTGTATATTTTACGTCTTTTACGGTAAAACGCGTAAATTTGAGTAGTTTTACGGTTTTGAGGTTTTGGAAGCTTTAGGAGCTGAAATAAATTAAGGAAAACTAAGGTAATATTATTAACATAATATTAAATAATAAAAATAAAAAAACGAATTTAGGGGTGTTTGGGTCGGTTTAGACGCACCAAAGAAGAAAGAAAGAAGGGAAAAGCCCAAAACAGGCCCAATGGACTTGTAATGGGATTATGGGGCCTTTAGGACTTAACCAAACCCAACTCATAACCATAATAATCAGGTTTTTAACCTCCATAACATCTCCTAGCCGAAATTCATCAATGGTGGCCAATTAGGGTTCTTCAAAAATTAGGTTTTCTCATCTTCCATTAAATTAAAGGTAAAACCTTCTTAACTCTTTTCATATTAATTGTTTTTAAGGTTTTCTATGATCATCTTATGATGGATTTAGGTTAGGCTTTAATTAAAAACAGTATATTAATCATATTTTAATGATTAAATAAATTAGGGCTTGTAATTAGAGGGATTAGGGTTAATTAATGAGGTTGATTTTGTTAAACCCGTTTTTAAAAACTGGGCAGAATTTTGAGTCTATTGTTTTGATCATATCTCGAGTTCTAGGAACACTCAAGATGCGATCAAACTAGCCCTGGATAGGTAATTGAGTTGGCTTTCTAAATCAAGAAACTAGAACTAAATTGGAGGTCGGGAAGTGGGTCAAAAACAGGTTACAACAGTCAGAGGTCAAAATAGTTTTGAATTCAGCCTGTTTTCTTTTTAAGTTTTGGGTTGTTTGGGGTACTTCGGGTTGCATTGGGATCTTCTCACGAACATGAGAGATGGTTTATATTGTATTAAGTATCTGCACTTGGGCTAAGGTTGTGGTTTAGGGTAAGACCCTCTAATGGTAATGAACTTTTCATACGTTTAAAATCAGTGAATTCTGGATAGGTAGCAATATATACACATATATCTGGGCCTTAACAGTAGCTTTAAGGTTAGGGCAAGTGGGAGGTTTTAGCTAACATGTATAAAAGTGTGAATATTCCTTTTACAGAAACCATGGGTATGTTTAAGTGGACGTTTGACCTAAAGTTTTGAGACCTAAAAACTGGGACTGTTTTGTGTAAAATATGAACGGGATAGTTATTAAACTTAACCAAGTTAGGGACTTGTTAAGGAAGGGTAATGGGGTGATTAGAAATTAACAATGAGGTAATTATATGGGAATAGGCTAGATGTCCATCATAGGTTGATGAGCCATCTTGGTGATTGGTTCGGGTATTGATTGTGTGTTTTTTGTTTGTTAGCTCGTTGCTAGTGCGAGAACTTGTGAAGAAGCTATCAGGTGAGTTTCATAGTCCCATGTTTAATATTGATTTTGACTTCCAGATGGGATGGAAGAGACACTGTGTTGTGTTATTTTCTAAATTGATGCTGTGAATGTGTTTGTGATTTGAGATGGACTTGTGTGTACATTATGTGATTAACTGCTATGTGATTTTTGATTGTGTATGATTTGGATCGGGGGACACGTGCCGTCTAAGTTATTATGGTTTGACAAGGTAGTGGCCTTGTGGTTTGACAAGGTAGTGGCCTTGTGTTTTGACAAGGTAGTGGCCTTGTGGTTTGACAAGGTAGTGGCCTTGGGATAGGTACATAGCGTGATCGTCTATGGGACCAATGGTTAATGACAAGTTAGTGGCCTTGGAAATTATGGTTGTTGGTAAGGCGTGATGCCTTGGAAATTGTGGTTGTTGGTAAGGCGTGATGCCTTGGTATTGTGATGATTGATTGAACATGATTGCTAGTTGTTAATACATAATTGTAGTGCATTGTCCATATGTTATTGTATTGGTGTTTGTTATTCACAGCTTGTAACTGATTTAGCGTTGGAGTCTAAACCTATGACTCTCACCAACTTTATGTTGACGTGTTTTAGTGTCTCTTTCAGGTGATGCTTTGGGTAGGCGTGAGAACTTAAGTGGATAGGATTTGGAGAACGTAGGAATGCATATAGAAGGATATCCCCCCGTTCCTTCTTAGTTTACCTTTATGTTTTTTTTGATAAGTGATACTTGTTGGCACCTATATGTTTGTTTTGTTTGTGTTATTTGTATGTCTTGGGTAAGAGGTAGGACTGTTACCTACTTACCTAGACTCCCGCATTATTGAGATATTGTCATGACATTTGTGTCACCATTTTATGACATTTCTTATATCATTTAGTTATCTCTATAAACACGCTATTGTTGTGATAATATCCATACGTCGTGCCCCATATTCCGCCATGATGGGGTGTGACAGCCTCAGAGCTAATAAACAGGAAAGAGAACTTCACCAGACATGCTTACTTTAACCCATGGGCAGCGGATGAGATGAATGCATCCATGGCCGCTATGAGGGACTTGGAGTACCCTTTTTTGGCCGAGCTTGAGGCCGTATAGGACGCGTCTAACGAGGAAATCATGGAGAAACTACATCTTGACGCGTGCTCACAAGGTGAGGAAGACTCCCGGTCCCATCTCGTGCCTTCCCCCAGCCAGCTCACCCTACCTATTTTTGAGGATGTCACAAGGATTGTGATTGGTGAACAAACTTTGGGTGAGACGCTTGAGGAGAACGCGGTTTGGGCCCGCAACAAGAAAGAAGTCCATGGTGAAGCATTCTCTTCTTGGATAGCCAAAGAGAAGAACGAGATAGGCAAGTTCCTCCCCCTATGTAGGGCGTGCTTCAGTAGCTGTAACTTTTGAACACTTGTATTTGTAATGAATATTCGTCCGTAGATGTCTACGACACTTTTGTGTAACTTTTATTTGAACACTTAGAATATTATATGTATGTGTCCGTGGTGATCAAGGCAATTTTTGTTGGTTTATATTTGAAACTTGTTTTTATTCCTTAGATATCATGTATCTATGTGCATGACGTGTCACTGCTGATTAAGAATAAAACTAAGTCTATAATTTACTAGACATGCACCGTGTATCTTTATCACGCCCGGCACTATGTAAGTACGACATGTGGGAACTTATTACAACGTCTTGTAAATAAGGTGTCTAGTAAGGATAGATGATCCGCGTCGCAGGGGTTGCATCCCTCTTATGCGACAAGTTGAATTATTAGGTTCACTTAATCCTCTTACTCCGGCTGGGAGCGAATAGTACATGTACGGCTGAATGAATGCATATGAATAAGTAATAACACATAAGAGAAATAAAATATAACTCTAAGAACACAAAAACAAGAATTTACACAAGAACAAGCCGTGGAGCTAGCTAGACACCACGTCGTTTTATAACGTTTACGATTTTTTGACAGAATAGTAAAATCCTAAGACAAATAGAACCTAGAAAACATGAAAACAAAAATACATGGATCTTTATTGAAGCTGACTATAGCGTAGTGTCCATTAGGAGGCCGTACCCTTTCAGAGGTAGCATCTTTTAAGGTTGAAAATATTCCAAGTACGATCCAAGTCACGGCCATCCATATCACGCACCTTGTACGCGCCTAGCCCCAAAGCTTCCGTTACCTCATACGGCCCTTCCCACTTTGGACCAAGTTTCCCCGTGCTTTCCGCGCGACTTGCCTCGTTAGCACGATAGACAAAGTCCCCCGGTCGAAAAGAAACACCCTTGACTTTGGAGTCGTAATAAGCTTTCATACGTGCCTTAGATTTAGCCTCATTAATGGATGCTATCTCTCGCTTATCCTCTAACAAGTCTAGATTGACCCGGAGTTGCTCATCGTTTGTGACGACGTTAACTTCCGCCGTACGGATTGTTGGCATCCCAATTTCTGCTGGGATAATAGCCTCGCTTCCATTGGCTAGCACAAATGGAGTGTTCCCATTGACTCTTTTGATCATCGTCTTATGTGTCCACAGGACATGTGGCAGTTCGTCCACGCATTTAGCGCTTCTTTCATCTAAGCGCGTCTTGATTCCTTCACCTAGGCTTCTATTCGCCCGCTCCACTAGACCATTAGTCTGTGAGTGTTTAACTGATGCGAAGCGCCGTCTGATGTTCAACGACGAACACCAATCTTTGAACGGATTGTCCACAAACTGTTTTCTGTTATCCGAAATGATCTCTCATGGCAAACCAAAACGGCATACAATATTTTCCCAAACAAACTTTTTTACCTGTTTTCCCGTGATCGTTTTGACCGCCTTAGCTTCTATCCAGCGAGTGAAGTAGTCCATAGCTACGATCAAGAACTTACCGCCCCTGCAGCAACACGAAAGGGGCCTGCGATGTCAATTCCCCACTTGTAGAATGGCCATGGGGATGTGATGGGTGTCAGTTCTTGTTGTGGATGTCACGGTACTGGCCTGTGTACTTGGCAATCGCTGCATTTAAGAATCATGTCTCGTGCGTCCCGATGCATAGTTGGACAATAGTATCCTGTACGTAGAGCTCGTGCTACTACAGATCTAGGACCCGTGTGCATGCCGCACGACCCTTCATGTATTTCACTAGTCACATAACTAGCTTGGCGTGGCCCGACACATCGCAACCACGACTGTAGGAAGGAACGCTTATATAGGACACCATCTCGGAGTTCGAAGTGTTGTGACTTCCTTTTGATGCGTCGTGCCTCAGTCTCGTCCTCAGGAAGGGTTTCATCAGTCAGATAGTTTATGATCGGGGTCATCCATGTAGGCCCCTCGTCGTTGACTATGGTCGCTATCTCCCCTCCTATAATGGACTTCTCCTTAAGTATTTCAACCAATACCTGTTTGGATAGATGGGCAAAACTTGTCGACGCGATCTTGCTAAGAGAATCCGCCTTCTTGTTCTCGCCTCTTGGTACCTGCTTGATAGAAAACTTACCAAAACTGGTGATGAGTGACTTGACTTTCTCCAGATATTGGATCATGTTTTCCTCCTTAGCTTCGTACCCCCCTAGGATGTGATTCCTGACAAGCCGTGTACGTAGGCTTCAAGGTTGTGGACTCCCATCCCAGCGACAATTTTTAAACCCGCAATCAATGCTTCATATTCTGCCTCATTATTCGTGGTTGTGAACTCAAAGCGCAAGGCGTAGGTGAATTCCATCCCTTCTGGATTTGTAAGTATGAGGCCATCCCCTGATCCGTCCGTGCAGGAAGATCCATCCGTGAACAGAACCCATGGTTCTGATAGGATATATTCCTTTTGCACCATTGGCTCGTCCTCCTCGGGCTTCTCAATTATGAAATCCGCCAAAATTTATCCTTTGATGGCTGTCCTTGGTCTATAGGAGATGTTGTGTTCCCCCAGCAGGACGCTCCACTTCTGTAGTCTTCCTGCTACGTCTGGTTTGGAGATCACCTGTTTTATCGGTTGGTCCGTGACTACCACCATTGGGTGTGCCTGGAAGTACCGGCGTAACCTCTTTGCGGCATATACCAGCGATAAGACCAATTACTCCATTGGTGAGTAATTCAGCTCCGGACCTTGTAGCGCTCTGCTTATGAATAGACCGGAGTCTGGATCGAATCCCGATCAGTCATGATAACTGCGCTTATTGCTCCATATGTAGCGGATAAGTACATGATTAGTTCCTCCTTAGGTCGCGGGGAGACCAACATAGGGAGAGCCGCGAGGTGTTGCTTGAGCTGCCCGAATGCTTCCTCCGCCTCTCTTGTCCAGCGAAAGTCTCCTTTCTTTATGCACTTATTGAGTGTTTTAAACAAAGGAAGCGATTTTTCTTGCTGAATTTGATAGAAACCCATTGAGACCGACCAACTTTCCATTAAGTGACTGCACCTCTTTGAGTGTCTGAGGGGATGGAAGTTGTATTACAGCGTCCGTCTTCTCCGGATAGGGCTTGATGTCGTTCGGATTAATCATGTACCCAAGGAACATTCATTCAGTTGCTCCAAACGTGCATTTTTTGGGATTCGGCTTCATGTTGATTTTTCTCAATGTGTCGAATGTCTCTTGGACATCGCGGAGGATTTCGTCCTCCGTATGGCTTTTGATAACCAAGTCGTCAACATAGACTTCAAGGTTATGTCCTATCTTCGAGTCGAATGCTTTATCAACAAGTCGTTGATATGTGGCGCCCGCGTTCTTGAGTTCGAACGACATTTTAATGTAGCAATACGCGCCCTGACTGGTGTGGAACATCGTTTTTTCCTTGTCTTCCTCCGCCATCTAGATCTGATAGTATCCTTTATATGCGTCCGAGAAACATATAAAAGAGTACCCACATAAGGATTCCACCTTCCAATCAATCTCTGGTAACGGATAGCAATGTTGTGGACACGCTTTATTTAAGTCCGTGAAGTCCACACACATGCGCCAGCTTCCGTCATGCTTCTTGACCATGACCGGATTAGAGATCCACTCATGGTAGTAGACCACGCGCATAATTCTGCGTCTACCAGCTTTCGTACCTCGTCCAGTATTACCTGGCTGCGTTCTGGTGCTTGGCCGCACTTCTTTTGTTTAACCAGTGGATATCCAGGGCGGATGTGAAGCTTATGTTCTGCTATCGAGCGCGGTACGCCCGTCATGTGCTTTGGCTCCCATGCAAATATATCAAGGTTTTCCTTTAGGTGAGAGCACATGGCCTTCTTCATGTTTTTCAGAGAGCGTTCCCCCGATAGCTACCTATTGTTCCGGGTAGTCAGCGTGGATCACCACCTTCCAATTAGGGGGTGGTGATCCTTCTTTTGTAGGAGCTGGCTGGATTGGTTTTGTCACAGTGTGGCACTCGGATTCCGGCACGATGGAATTGTAAATATTAATGATTCCCCCTTCAATTGGAAACTTAATCATGCCGCGTGCCGTGGACGGGACTGCCCGTATGGCTAGGATACCTTGTCTTCCAATAATACCATTGTACGGAGAATGTGAACGTATCACCATAAAGTTCATCCACGCTATGATGGAATGATCCTTATCTCCAATGGTTACCAGTAGACGTAGTTTTCCTATTGGCCATATAGTGTCTCCAATGAAGCCAATGTGCGGCGATGTGACCGGCACCAGTTGGCTTTTGATCTCTGGTCGTAGCTGTACGAAGTAATGCTCGTAGATTACTTCCGCTGATGATCCTCCATCCACATACATACGAAGAACGTTATAGGTTCCAGTGCTTACCTCAATCATGAGAGGCACATCAGACACGTTGCTCGCCGTGATAGGCGGGAACGAGATTTCCTTGCCGCGTGAAATTTTTTGACTAACTTTCAACTTCGTGCGGCGCTGCCATGATTGAATCATATATATGGTTGTAGGCTTGTCCTTTTGGGAATCCTTTTTGTCATACTTTTTGTTATCCTTCCCATCCTTCCAATCCTTGACCAGGTGTTTGAGTTCGCATGATTTAATCAGCGACTCTATATGCTTCTTGAGCTGGATGCACTCCTCCGTGCCGTGACCCTTGTCATTGTGGAATTCGCAGAAGCGATTGCCTTGACGGAGATCAACTGGAGTTGTCATCAGAGGAGGCCTTGGAAAATTTACTCCTTCTGTCAGCAAGATATCCCGATAAGTCATCTTTAAAGGGGTGAATTTGTCATTCGACCGTCCTCCTTTTTCCTGGTTCTTGTAATCCAGACTCCTCGTATTGCCGGAGTTATTTTGGCCACCTGATTGCCTTCTAGGCTGATCGTTTGATCGGTAGCCGTGGTTCCCTTTTGTAGGGTAAGCCGCAGCAACCGCGGTCTCTCCCTCCACAAAATTCCGAACCCTTTCCATGATTTCGTCAAACTTCTCCGAGCGTTTATCATTAACGCGCCTGATTAACTCCTTGTCAGTTATGGCGTGCATGTAATTAGTAATGTTGAGAACTTCTGGACATGCTTTGGTACGCGTACACTCGTCATTGAAACGCTTTGTGAAGTCTTTTGTAGATTCTTCGGGCCTCTGCTTGACGGTTGCCAAGGAGACCGAATCCCTATTGTACTTCTTCCGCTGAGTGTAATTGTTTTTGAACGCGGTGCGTAGTTCGCCAAAGCTATCAATGCTCCGGTGAGGGATCTTTTCAAACCAGTCGCGGGCATTGCCAATCAAGGTTGAATTGAACATCTGGCACCATATAGGCATCAGCAATCGTTTAATTTTAGCTTGTGTATCAAACACTTTTAGGTGATCGGCCGGATCACTAGATCCATCATAGGTTTTAACGCACGCCGACATAGGGCGCTTCTTTTCCTCATAGTAGTTTCGTATGCGAAGAGTGAAGGCGTCCTCCCTGTCATCGCACCATGGAAGGGAGAGATCTTCCTCCTCTTCATCACGATAGTAGGGATCACTAGCGTCCTTCATCGTTCAATGGTGGCGAGGGGAATACCTAGGTCGGTGATGCCTAGGGGGATGGTCATCCGGATCAGACCCCGAAGGGTCGTTAGGTGGGGGCGGTGCCCCGCCCCTATGATGGGCACTTTTGTGAGAAAGAGCTTCCCTCTCACAAGAGTTTATCCTACGCCACACACTTGTGTGGCGATTGTCCACGGGATTTTCCAGCACCGGGCATCCAGTGGAGCCGTCAGATCTATCCCCATCTTCCTGGGCTTCTTGCAATTCTTGCATGATGCGATCCCCTATGCACTTGAACACATTACGTGGTCGAGGGATTTTCTTGAAGGAAGGCTGTTCATGAGCTCGCGTCTTCCTTCCCCTCTTCATAGCTTGAGGGGGAGTACCGTGCGTGGAGCTTCTAAAGTTAAGTCTGGACTGGAGATTCCGTCCAAGATTTGACCTTGCGGAGATGCCTGGCATAATTCTGTCGAAATTTTGTGTGAGTACGCGTTCGAGGTTCTCGTCGTCGAGTGAACCAATCTCCAATTCTGCCTCGACCACTGGTGGCTTTTGCGGCTCCTTGGTAGGGGCCTTTGGCGCAGCTCCCAGATCGGGGTTATTCAAAGTGATGGTTGGTGGCGGTGTATTATCGGACGTGCCTGCCCCACCAAGAGACTGAAACGTGTTTCGATTATTTGGCCCTCTTGCTTGGCCACCCTGAGGCTGAGCGGAGGTGATTACCCCATCACCTGCGGGCTTCCGATTCCCAAGATTCGTGTTCCTTAGGTTTCCCTGAAAGTGTCCCTTCGTCATGGGGAGAGATTGAGATTGAGAATGAGTTTAGTGTATGGGTCCCATGAATGGCGCCAACTTGTTGATACAAAAGTTGGATGATCCTTGCTTAACCCGAATTAGGCTTAATTTGGGTAGGCCAGGTTCCGGCTCATGCACCAAGTGAATGACTTGCTGAGATCCGGCACCCTAAAGCAACACGTGTTAAGCTTACCGTGGGCACGTGTCCCATGATTAGACTCCGGCATGAGAGTAAGTCATCGATTTTGGGTTAAGAATCGGCTATAGGTTGAGAGTATAGAGAATGTGATACTATTGTGGAACCCTTGAGGGTTCCTTATATAGGCGGTGAAACCCTAGTGGGCTGCCACTGATTCTTCGGCCCCAAGCAAAGGATAAGTGCCATAATTAGTTTGATTGTTATCTTCTAATTATGGTGAGTGTATATCCTATACTTTGGGGTAAATCCTAATCCTAATAAGATTGTGATTCTGTCTAACCCTGTACCGGTCATGCCGGGCCATGGGCCGCACACATCTTATGCGTCCACTGTTCATTCAAGCCCATTAGCTTAAATGACATCAACCCAACCCATTCGTGATGGGCCGGATGCGAGTAGTACCCGTGGGCCGGGTCCAAGACCCGGTTGGGGACTATATGTCATCAGAAACAGTAGGCATACTGGGTACATAGATGTGAACATCATCATCCTGAGATTCTGATGAAGAAGGTTTTCCTTGAGTACCTATCTTTGTTGTACCAATCTCCTCACCTACATTGTTAGTTTGACAATCCTTTTGCATAGAATAGTAATCCATGGAGTTAGTTAGATAATCCAAATCAAACATCTATGCATAACCTATTCCTGGGATAATAGGTTTATTTTCTAAGAAATTAACATGGGCATTTTCATCAACCTTCTTAGATGCCAAGTTATAAACCCTATATGCTTTACTTTGCAATGAATATCCTACAAGATATCCTGGATCAGATTTTCCATCAAACTTCCCCAATGATCGAGAGTATTTAATATAGACACATGACATCCAAAAGGTCTTAAATGACTTATGGTTGGCTTAATACTAGTCAAAAGGTCATAAGGTGTCTTGTTTTGAGGCTTGGTCACTAAGACTCTATTTAACACATAACATGCAGTATTGATTGCTTCTGCCTAAAATGTATTTGGCAAAAGAGAATCAGCTAGCATGGTTTCAATAGCCTCAATTAGTGTCTTATTTTTCTTTTCAGCTACTCCATTTTGTTTTGGAGTCCTAGGATTACTAAATTGTCTCTTGATGCCTTTAGACCTACAAAATTCATCAAATTCAGCATTCTTGAATTCTGTCCCATTATCTGTCCTAATGATTAAGACTTGTTTAGTGAACTACTTTTCAACTAAAGTGATAAAATCCTTATGTAATCCGTTGGTTTCACTCTTAAGATCTAATAAGAAAACCCAACTGAATCTACTATAATCATTAGTTATAACTAGGCAAAAGGTCTTATGACTAATGCTCCTAACATAAACTGGACCAAACAAATCCATATGCAAAAGTTTCAAAGGCTTAGTCATAGAATTGACAGTCTTGGTCTTACAAGAGGTTCCATGATGTTTACCTTTTTGACAAGCAGTACATGTGAAATCATTCTGAAAAGATTTTTTAGGTAACCCTCTAACCAAATTTCTATTTACCAATCTATTAAGATTCTTGAAATTCACATGACCTAACCTCATATGCCATAAATTAGACTCATCATTAGAAGCCTTACCTAGCAAACATGTAATACCACTTGTTGGAGTAATAATATGACGATTAAAAGTATACATGTTTTCTTGCCTGGTGATAGGTGTGAAAACACCCATCCTTTTACCACTTATTTCTTGCTAAAACAAGACCAAAACGCGTATTTAATGTCATTTGTTTGGAATTATGCGTGGTTTGTGCGTTTGTTGTGTTTTCAGAGCCAACCGGATAAATATTGAAGAAAACATGGGATTGCACGGGTTTTATCGAAGAAAAAGACGAAAAGACGAAGTCTATAGTCCAAGAGATGTAAAAGATTTGAAGTCAATGGGCCTATTTGAAGATTTATCGAAGAAAAGGACCAAAGATGGAAGATTTACATATGTCGAAGAACTCAAGTCTATTAAACGAAGAAATTAAAAGACGAGTTGAATTTATTCGTCGACAAATCCCGAATCAGAATCGAAAACGTCAACTTTACTGAAAAGACGAGAAGACGAAAAGAAAGAAGAAAGCCCACTCACCAACCAATCACAAGACCTATAAATAGAAGAACCCTTCACATTTTAGAGCAAGTTTTCATTCCCAGTTTCTTTCTTTTTCTTGTTTCGTAGGGTAACCAACACCATTAAGGTGTTGGTGATTTTTCATCTTTGTTTTCACAAATCTTGTAAGTTTTAATCTTTCCTTTTGATTGTTTAACCTTAATCTTTCAATATAATCTTTCATTTAATCTTGTTCTTCTTTTCTTATTAATCATAAGTTTTAAGTTTTGATTTTGTTGATTTTGATCTTTAAAAGTAAGTGGGTTTTGTGTTTTTGTTGCTTTGGTTTGATGTTTATCATTAGGAGATGATTAGTGATTAATTTGGTTAAATCTTTGGTGAAAACTTGGTTGATTTTTGGTTAAAATTCGTCCTTGTTTTATTTCCCTGTTCTTCGCTATTGTTCTTAAGTTTCCCAGATTCCGAATGAGCTTCATATATTCCGGATGAAGGTTTTGGTGAATTATTCCGCATAAAGTTGTTTATTCCGAACCAGTGTTTTAATCTTTATATTCTGAATGAGTCGTTCGTATTAATTATTCCGGATCAACATTTATTCCGGATGAGCAAGAGTATTCCGAACCAAGGTTTTCATTCAGTTATTCCGAGTCAGCAGAACATTCCGAACCAATAGCTTTGTTACATTTATTCCGAACCAGCTTTTCTTTCTATATTCTGAATGAAGCCTTTTTCATTAAATTATTCCGGATGAGCATAATATTCCGAATCAGTTGATTTTCCTTTTTATTCCGAATCAAATCTTTATTCCGAACGAACAGATTATTCCGGATCAACACTTATTCCGAACAAACAAAGTTTTCAAGTATTCTGAATGAAGCTTTTTATCAATTATTCCGAACCAGCATTATATTCCGAATGAGCCTACTATTCCGGATGAGCAGTTATTCTGAATAAAAAAATATTTCGAACCAAGGTTTTCAATTTATTCCGGATCAAGGCATTTTTGATATTCCGGATGAGCTGTTTTCCGCATCAATGATTTATTCCGAACGAAGCAAGATATTCCGCATGAAAGGATATTCCGAGTCAAGGTTTAATTATTCCGCATGAGTATTATTTCGGATGAACAATAGTTATTCTGGATCAAGTCCTTTTTCCGAATGAATAATTTTCAGTTTTTCTTATTTTATGAATTGAGTTTTTCAAATTAAGTTTTTTTTCAAATTACGCTTTTTCAAATTGTTTTTAATTAGTTGAGTTATTTTTAGTTAATTTTTTTAGCTCACTTTTACCACTTGCTTATTTAATTTTAGTAGGATAGAAAACCAAACCCTTTTTAGTAACCAAGAACGATAGTTCCACTTTGAGCCGTGATCAATTCGAGAAGATACCAAGAAACGAACTTTCAACCTAGGAAAATCTATCGTATCAAATGGCGTCGCTGCCGGCTCTTTTCGTAAGGATTAACGGTTTTTCGTGAGAAATTGGATTTTGGGATCCGTTCACCGTGAACGTTACTTTTTCATCATAAAAAATTTTCAAAAAACATAAAAAATATAAAATTTTCAAAAATCAAAAAAATTAAAAAACATAAAAAACCAAAAAGATTTCTGCTTTGTTATTTCTTTTGCAGGTGCATGCGTACACGATCAACGTCTTATCCCGAGCCCGAGACTCTCGATAACTTAGACATGGCCGGTGTACACAACAACAATAATAATCCACCTCAAAACAACATGAATACTAACAACAATGAACCTCTACCGGACAATCGTCCTATGATCGAACTTTTGCAAGCACATGTAGAGGGCAACAACGATCCTATTGTCATACCCGCGATTGCAGCCAACAACTTTGAGCTCAAATCTGGCTTCATTCAAATGGTCTCTGCTCAACCATTCTTGGGGCGTACCATTGATGATCCTCATGGCCACATCAAAAGGTTCCTTCAACTCACGAATACGGTCAAATTCAATGGGGTTCCACAACAGGTAATCCGTTTACAACTTTTTCCTTTCTCCTTAGAGGGACAAGCCCGGCATTGGCTTGCAAAGTAACCGCAACAAAGTATTCTTACGTGGACGGACTTAGAGACCAAATTCATAAACTACTTTTTCCCACCCTCTCGTACTACCGCTTTGCGGAATGAAATTATTAATTTTGAACAAAAGTACGATGAGACTTTTAGTGAATCTTGGGACCGTTTTTAAGACCTTTTAAGAAAGTGCCCACAACATGGTTTTCCCAAAGTGCACCAAATTAATACTTTTTACAATGGTTTAAGCATGAATGACCAAGATTCACTAAATAGTGCCTCGGGGGTAATATTTTGGTTAGGTCTTCTAATGCCGCTTGGGATATTACTGAGAATAAGTCTAGAGTGCAAACCAAGAGTGTTCGGACCAATGCCGCTAGTGCGAGCACTAATGACAACGACAAGAGAATTGATAAACTTACTTCCCGTAATAGATTATCGCTTGCTGTCCAAACTGCTAACAATACCAAAAGCATCAATACTCAAAACGCTCAGGTCAATGCTGTAAGCCAACCATGTGAAATATGCGGGGGTCCTCACTCTTACACTACTTGTACCTCCACCCAAGACTATCTTTGTGAGAATGTTAACGCAGCATATGGTACCTATCCTCAGGCAGGCTATTCAGCCCGCCCTCAAGGAGACCGTAACTTGCTAAGTTATCGTTCCACCAACTTTCTTTCACCGCCCGGTTTTCCTCCAACCACTCAAAACCAACAACAAAACCTTAACCGAACCAACCAAAACCAACCTCGAGCACCATACCAACCACCTCAAAGACAACCATATCCACCTCAAAATCCTACTCAAGTTTACCAACCCGCTCCTTACCAACCACCTGCTTATCAAGCACCTCCTCCTACCCAACCCACCGTTTTTAACCACGAGGTCGAAACGTACATGCGGTCGAATGATGTGTTGGTGAAGAATCTGCAGACCCAGATTATTAATTTGAAGGGCAATATGGTGAAACAAGGGAATGATCTTAGAGCCGATATGCGAAACTCTTTGATAGTCAAACGAATGACCTAAGGGATATGATGGCTGGTTTCTTCCAAGGTAATCAACCCTCTTCTTCGGGTACTCTTTCGAGTAACACCGTTGCTAATCCAAGAGGGGAGATGAAAGCAATCACCACTCGCAGTGGAAAAGGTACCAAGGAACCCGAGCTTCCTACACCTACACCGGTGATTGTGACAAAGGAAAACAAGTCTACTTCTCCAATTCCTCCACCTCTTACTTCTACCTCTCCACCACCCAAGGATGTGAGTGATCCTACAATTCCAAAGCCTTCCTCTTCTTCCGATATACCTTATCCCTCAAGGTTGAGGAAAGAGAAGCTCAAAAGCAAGGACGATATTCAAGTTTCAAACTTTCTCAAAATGTTTAAACAATTGAATTTCAACATCTCATTTTTTGAGGCTCTCGCTCACATGCCTAAATATGCGAAGATGTTTAAAGATCTTCTTAGTGACAGGGAAAAGCTTCTTGATATTGCTAATACCCAACTTAACGAGAATTGCTCCGCGGTTCTCTTAAGGAAATTGCCAACCAAACTTGGTGATCCGGGTCGCTTCTTAATCCCTTGCAACTTCCCAGGAGTAGAGAATTGCATGGCCCTACCCGATCTAGGTGCTAGTATTAACTTAATGCCATTAAGTGTTTGGAAGCAATTATCTCTCCCCGAGCTAGTACCCACCAAAATGACTTTGGAATTAGCTAACCGTACGGTTGCTTATCCAGTGGGATAGCCAAAGACGTTTTCGTTGGCGTTGACAAATTCACCTTCCCGGCGGATTTTGTTGTCGTTGACTACGAGATGGACCCTCGTGTTCCATTAATCGTTGGACATCCATTCTTGAGTACCGGTCGCACTCTCATCGATGTAGAAGCGGGTGAGCTTATCATGAGAGTTGGTGACGATCAAATTGTCTTCAACATGGGTAAGATTTCTAAACAGCCTTATTCATACGAGAGTGTTAATTGTATCGACGTTCTTGATGAGACTTGTGAAGAACACTTTAATGATGCTTGCAAAAGTAATCTTACCTCTCTTCCCAATGTTGAGACCGTTGCCTCTATTGCTCCATCACTAACTCCATTTGGAGAAAGTGATTTCCTTTTGACTGAATTTGAAGCAACTTTGGGAGATGTGAACTTACAATATGATGATTCTCCCACCGATTGGGATGAAGACATTCGTACCATTGAGAAACTTCTCAAAGAAGACCATATTTCTCCACCATCTCCCAAGGATATTGCTATCGATGAACCAAATTTGACTACGCCTTCCATCGAAAATCCTCCGGATTTAGAGCTTAAGGAGTTACCATCTCATCTCGAGTATGTATTTCTTGAAGACAAGAAGAAGTCACCCGTCATCATCGCTAAGGACTTGAAAGAAGAAGAAAAATCTTGCCTTATCGCCGTGCTTAAAGATCATAAGAAGGCAATTACTTGGAAAATTTCCGATATCCGCGGAATTTATCCAAACTTTTGTACTCACAAAATTCTCATGGAAGATGACTTTAAACCCGTAATCCAAAGACAAAGAAGGGTTAATCCTCAAATTCATGACGTCATCAAACAAGAGGTTATCAAACTTCTTGATGCCGGCATGATTTACCCTATTTCGGATTCGCCATGGGTAACTCCCGTCCATTGTGTGCCAAAGAAAGGCGGAATAACTGTTGTTCCCAATGAACACAACGAGTTGATTCCTACTCGTCTCGTTACTGGGTGGAGAGTTTGTATCGACTATCGCAAACTCAATGATGCCATGAGAAAAAATCACTTTCCTCTTCCTTTCATGGATCAAATGCTCGAGCGTCTAGCGGGTAATGATCACTATTGCTTCTTAGACGGTTTCTCCGAGTATTTTCAAATTCCCATCGATCCAAAAGACCAAGAGAAAACCACATTCACTTGTCCCTACGGAACATTTGCTTACAAACGCATGCCTTTCGGTTTATGCAATGCTCCTGGGACGTTTCAAAGGTGTATGATGGCTATCTTCCATGACATGGTTGAAGAAACTATGGAAGTCTTCATGGATGATTTCTCGGTTTATGGCGATTCTTTCTCTGCTTGCCTTGCCAATTTAGAACGTATGCTTAAGCGGTGTGAAGACACTCGCCTTGTTCTAAATTGGGAAAAATGCCATTTCTTGGTAAAAGAGGGCATCGTGCTAGGACACAAATCTCCAAAGCCGGTCTTGAAGTGGACCGTGCTAAAGTCGATGTTATTGCAAAATTGCCTCCACCTTCAACCGTGAAGGGTGTGAGAAGTTTTCTTGGTCATGCGGGCTTCTACAGTCGATTTATCAAAGACTTTTCTAAAATCGCTCGCCCGATGACCCACCTCTTGGAAAAAGATACTCCTTTTATCTTTTCCAAAGAGTGTATTGAAGCCTTCAACCTTCTTAAGGATAAGCTAACTAAGGCACCAGTCTTGGTTACCCCTAATTGGGAGCTACCTTTCGAATTGATGTGCGATGCTAGCGACTTTGCTATTGGAGCGGTTTTGGGCCAAAGAGTGAACAAACACTTCTAACCAATCCATTATGCTAGCAAGACAATGACAGGGGCTCAATTGCATTACACGGCAACCGAAAAAGAGCTTTTAGCTGTTGTCTATGGTTTTGAAAAATTTCGCCCCTATCTTTTCCTTTCCACTACCATCGTGTACACCGATCATTCCGCGTTGAAGTACTTGTTAACTAAACAAGGTTCTAAACCAAGACTTCTTCGTTGAGTTTTGCTACTTCAAGAATTTAAAATCGAAATTCGTTATAAGAAGGGAGCTGAAAACCTAGCCGCGGATCATCTCAGTAGACTTGAGGATCCTTATCAAGGGGATCATCCGAACAAACAGATCAATGACTCTTTTCCCTTTGAGACCTTAATGTCTATCAACTAGAATTTTGATGAGACCCCGTGGTTTGCGGACATTGCAAACTACTTGGCGGGTGGAATTCTCATTGACGGGTTAACATCCCAACAAAAGAAAAAGATCTTTAAAGATATTAAGACCTACTTTTGGGATGACCCGTATCTCTTCAAACAATGCGCTGATTTGATTATTCGCCGATGTGATGGACCGGCAGCTTTAGACATTCTCGAAGCTTGCCACAAAGGACCCACCGGTGGTCACTTTGGTCCCAACTTCACCGCAAAGAAAGTGTTTGACTCGGGATTTTATTGGCCCTCCATTTATCGTGACGCTCACGAAATGGTGAAAAATTGTGATGCTTGCCAACGACAAGGCAAGATCACACATAAAGATGAGATGCCACAAAATTTCATACAAGAATGTGAAATCTTTGATGTATGGGGTATCGACTTTATGGGGCCATTCCCTTCATCTAAAGGAAACAAATACATCCTTGTAGCCGTTGACTACGTTTCTAAATGGGTTGAAGCCAAAGCTTTACCCACTAACGATGAAAGGGTGGTTTGTAACTTTTTGAAGCAGCTATTCGCTAGATTCGGTGTGCCTCGTGCCATTATTAGTGATCGCGGGACTCATTTTTGCAATGATCAATTCGCAAGAGTCATGGCTAAGTATGGTGTCAAACATCGTCTTTCCACCGCATACCACCCACAGACTAATGGGCAGGCTGAAATCTCTAACCAAGGGTTAAAGCGAATTCTTGAATGAACCGTGAGAGAGCATCGTGCCTCATGGGCCGATAAACTTGATGATGCTCTGTGGGATTTTCGTACTGCATACAAGACTCCAATTGGTTGTACACCATATCGTCTCGTGTACGGGAAATCATGCCACCTCCCCATTGAGTTGGAGCACAAGGCTTACTGGGTCTTGAAGTGGGCTAACTTCGATATCAACAAAGCCGGTGACCTATGCAAAATCCAACTCAATGAGCTTAATGAACTCAGGAATGAAGCTTATGAAAATTCTTTGATCTATAAGGAAAAGACTAAGCTCATTCATGACTCTAAGATTAAAAACCGAGAGTTCCAAGTTGGAGACAAAGTTTTACTCTTCAACTCTCGGTTGAAAATCTATTCGGGCAAGCTGAAATCTCGTTGGTCCGGCCCATTCACCATTGCCCAGATTTTTCCATATGGTACTCTCGAGCTCGCTCAACCTAATGGACCTAATTTTAAGGTGAATGGCCAACGAGTGAAGTTGTACTTTGGTGAGGACATATCTCATGAGATGATTCCATCCCTCACCATGTTTCCCATGAACTAGTTTTGGGTCGAGTCAGGCTCGTGACTCGGTTATCAAAAACAAGCGCTCCTCGGGAGGCAACCCGAGTATCTATCCCTTTCTGTTTTACCTCCTAAGTGTAGGGGGACCTATATAGGTTGTTTGTGTTTGTGTGGTGATGTGATTACAGGGATAAGTGAACCTTTGGAATCTTTGAAGAACCGTGCTCCCGTGTTATCTGCAATCCGGTTCTATCTCTCAACTATCGTGATTCAATTTTCGTCATACTCACATTTGAAAACGATCACTTTAGTCGTCTCTTCCTTAACTTGATTTAACCAACATGCACAATGTCATAAGTGTAGGGGAGACTTTTCCCACATGCTTAAACATTGAGGACAATGTTTATATTAAGTGTAGGGGAGACTTCTATCGAAGTTTTAAGTGGACTTTTCCATTAAAATGCCTTCATTTAACCGGAAAATCATATTTTTCAGCATTTTTTAAATTTTTAATTAACTTTGGCCATATAGTCGTAATTTTTAAATTTTTACCATTGCTTTCATATGTATATATCCCACAATAAAGTCAAAAATATTAATAAAGTGGTGTAGCTAGTTTAGAAGTCTTTGACATATTAGGCCTGTTGCGATTATTTTGACTCAACCCGAATAGACTTATCCAAGTTTATTCTAGCAAGTATCCTTAACCATGTAGACCTTAATTGGTTTATTAGGCTAAGCATCCACGAGTCTCATTACTTGAGATTTTAAATTGTGGAGAACGAGAAATGATAGAGCCAATTATAAGTTGGCATTCTTGCACAAGCACACTTGGTGTGATTATAAGCTTTTCCTCCCATCGCCTGAAATGAATAAATGTAATAAGTAAGGTCGTACGATTTTATTGAATAACTTAGCTTCTAGCCCAAGATCTTTTAAAAGTTGCTCGGTAATGATAAGAGTTCATAGCCAAGGCATAACTAATGAAGCGGGGCGCGAAGATTGGCGCGTCCGAAAAGGCCCTAACAAGGCATGAGGATTCCATTTTATTGCTAAAGATCCAAGGTGATGTGAAAAGCATTATTCCCAAAATCAATATAAAGGATCAAGACTCACGACGAAAAGCAATCAACTCCCATAAAGATCATGGAGAAGTCTATCCGAAAAGACCCTAACAAGGTATGAGGATAAATAGATCCAAGTCCGAAAAGGAGGCGGATCGTTGTATCTCAAAATCCCAATTAACGATTGAAGAAATAATGATGAAGTTGTGGTCAACAAAGTTGGAGTATCCCTTAAAAGTCTCCAAGTGAAGAAACTCTATTAACGAAGAGAAGACCATTATCTCAAGAACGTCTCTCAAGATATGAAGTATGAAGTACATGCCAAATATCGGCCCGAGAAAGGTCTCAAATCGTGAAGCGAGTTATGCCAAGATATGAACTTTTTGAGGTCCCGAGAAGCAGTTTTAAGAGATTTTGTCCTTTAGCTAAATATTAATCAAATCGTCCTACTTTGCTTTCAGCCTAAATAAACTATCGCAATAAGTCCAAAAATGCATCTTCGTGATCATTCTAAGACAAAAATAAAATATAAGAGATACACCTAGGAATAAGGGAGTTTAAGCATATAATTAAGCCATGTGTGTAAGTGTTTGTTTTGCTAACTGATAATAACAATGATCTCGTTTTTAAGCTTGGTTTGGGGAACGTGAAACTTGAGGGTGATAAATCTTCGCAGCAACCAAAGCCCTAATGTAAGTCTTAGATCTTTTTACAAGTTATTTCCATGTAGCTATTTTCAAGTGAAAATGGTTTTCTATCCCTTTTGTTTCCTTTAAAGCTTTATTTCTTCAAAGTAGTTTAATTTTTTGTTTTAGTAGTATATTAATAAGGCCAAGGTTGATTGATTATGAGAAAAGTGTAAATTTGCTTTGTCACTAAGCATTGCATGAGGGCATGGCAATGGTTAAGTGTAGGGGATTTGATAGGTGTGAAAACACCCATCCTTTTACCACTTATTTCTTGCTAAAACAAGACCAAAACGCGTATTTAATGTCATTTGTTTGGAATTATGCGTGGTTTGTGCGTTTGTTGTGTTTTTAGAGCCAACCGGATAAATATTGAAGAAAACATGGGATTGCACGGGTTTTATCGAAGAAATCTGGTATGCTCCCTCTGCGATTCTCAACAGGATTCGCGTAATCACTTGTTTTTCGAGTGTCGTTACTCCAGGACGGTCTGGACGAGTGTTAAATGGCTCACTGGCCTGGATTCGATTCCCAATGATATGGACGGTATTGTGGATTACATGGAGCCTTTTGCTAGGCTTAAGTCGATTAGAAGTGTCGTGGCGAAGCTTGTTTTTGCGGCTAGCTGCTACTTCATTTGGCAAGAAAGAAATGCTAGGTTGTTCTCCAAGACGAAACGGACTGTCACCCAACTTACTGAAGTCATTAAATCAACGGTTCGTCTTAAACTTATGTCTTGCAGATTCAAGAGTACATCGAATGTGCATTTGATGTTAAGTATATGGCAAATATCTTCTACCTGTATATATGACTAGTTCCTCCTATGTTGCTGGTTCGGATAAGGGTGGAGTGAGGTTTCCAGGTGGTGGTGTCTGTTCTTTGCTGGTTCGTTGGTTCTGTCCAATCGGATCCCCAGTCAGTGTCGTAGTGTTTGTAGTTTTTTAGGGCATGTCCTAAATAGCTTTCTGTTGTAGTGGGTTGTTCAAACGTTTTTTTCGTTTGAGGTTAATGTGGTTCTTCTGCCACATTCCATTGTACTTAACGTTTTTGGTGTATTATATTTTACCAGGGATCTTTTTTTAATCCCTTTTACCCAAAAAAAAAAGACGAAAAGACGAAGTCTATAGTCCAAGAGATGCAAAAGATTTAAAGTCAATGGGCCTATTTGAATATTTATCGAAGAAAAGGACCAAAGATGGAAGATTTACATATGTCGAAGAACTCAAGTCTATTAAACGAAGAAATTAAAAGACGAGTTGAATTTATTCGTCGACAAATCCCGAATCAGAATCGAAAACGTCAACTTTACTAAAAAGACGAGAAGACGAAAAGAAAGAAGAAAGCCCACTCACCAACTAACCACAAGACCTATAAATAGAAGAACCCTTCACATTCTAGAGCAAGTTTTCATTCCCAGTTTCTTTCCTTTTCTTGTTTCGTAGGGTAACCAACACCATTAAGGCGTTGATGATTTTTCATCTTTGTTTTCACAAATCTTGTAAGTTTTAATCTTTCCTTTTGATTGTTTAACCTTAATCTTTCAATATAATCTTTCATTTAATCTTGTTCTTCTTTTCTTATTAATCTTAAGTTTTAAGTTTTGATTTTGTTGATTTTGATCTTTAAAAGTAAGTGGGTTTTGTGTTTTTGTTGCTTTGGTTTGATGTTTATCATTAGGAGATGATTAGTGATTAATTTGGTTAAATCTTTGGTGAAAACTTGGTTGATTTTTGGTTAAAATTCGTCCTTGTTTTATTTCCCTGTTCTTCGCTATTGTTCTTAAGTTTCCCAGATTCCGAATGAGCTTCATATATTCCGGATGAAGGTTTTGGTGAATTATTCCGCATAAAGCTGTTTATTCCGAACCAGTGTTTTAATCTTTATATTCCGAATGATTCGTTTGTATTAATTATTCCGGATCAACATTTATTCCGGATGAGCAAGAGTATTCCGAACCAAGGTTTCCATTCAGTTATTCCGAGTCAGCAGAACATTCCGAACCAATAGCTTTGTTACATTTATTCCGAACCAGCTTTTCTTTCTATATTCCGAATGAAGCCTTTTTCATTAAATTATTCCGGATGAGCATAATATTCCGAATCAGTTGATTGTCCTTTTTATTCCGAATCAAATCTTTATTCCAAACGAACAGATTATTCCGGATCAGCACTTATTCCGAACCAGCAAAGTTTTCAAGTATTCCGAATGAAGCTTTTTATCAATTATTCCGAACCAGCATTATGTTCCGAATGAGCCTACTATTCCGGATGAGCAGTTATTCCGAATAAACAAATATTCCGAACCAAGGTTTTCAATTTATTCCGGATCAAGGCATTTTTGATATTCCGGATGAGCTGTTTTCCGCATCAATGATTTATTCCGAACGAAGCAAGATATTCCGCATGAAAGGATATTCCGAGTCAAGGTTTAATTATTCCGCATGAGTATTATTCCGGATGAACAACAAGTTATTCCGGATCAAGTCCTTTTTCCGAATGAATAATTTTTAGTTTTTCTTATTTTCTGAATTGAGTTTTTCAAATTAAGTTTTTTTTCAAATTACGCTGTTTCAAATTGTTTTTAATTAGTTGAGGTATTTTTAGTTAATTGTTTTTAGCTCACTTTTACCACTTGCTTATTTAATTTTAGTAGGATAGAAAACCAAACCCTTTTTAGTAACCAAGAACGATAGTTCCACTTTGAGCCGTGATCAATTCGAGAAGATACCGAGAAACGAACTTTCAACCTAGGAAAATCTATCGTATCACCTGGGTACCTTGAGCAGTACTTGAGATTCTTTAGGCATCTCAAAGTCTTTGGAGAGCACCAAACAGTCTGTATCTGTAAACAACACCTTGTTCTTTTTATCACACATTTGTGATACAGAAAAGAGATTGAATTCATTCAATTCTTTTACAAAGAACACATCCTCAAATTCCAACTTTCATGTATTAATTTTTCCTTTGCCAATAATTCTACCTTTGCTACCTCCAAAGGCTACTGGTCCACCTCTGAATTCTTCAAATTCAGCAAGAAAATCTTTATTCCCTGTCATGTGTCTTGAGCATCCACTATCTACTGTACCTTTATCTTTTAATTCATCAATTAGATGCCTCTACACATAAACAAAACTTATTAGTTTTTAATAGGGACCCAAGCCATATTTGGATCAGATCTTGTGGGACCTACATACTTAAGAGTTTGATAGGTAGTTTTTCCAGTAAGACTACACACAATCTAATACTTCATGGTTCTAGTAAAATAATCAAAGACATAATTGGGTTTGTTGTCCTTGAATCCGTTTAGCTTAAGTATTGTTTTAGCAGTACTTGCTTGAACATACGGTTTTTCACCTTTATGAACCCACATTTGCACTGGTTTGTTATTAGGCTTACTTCTAGATGTTCTATCTTTCTCAACTACATTCTTAGAAGCCTTGTGGGACTTTGGTTTGACAGAATTTTGACCAGCGGTACTTGAGTTTGGTCTAGCAGTACTTGCAGTTCTAGACTTGTCGGTACTTGGTTTACTAGACTTCAAAGGTACTAGACCTTGTTTCATAAGTACTGATCTTGAAACAAAGTTCTTGGTAGAGATATTTGTGACCTTATGAGGTTCAGCTACCCTTTTAGCATGATCAAACTTAGGTTTGTCATCTTTAGATCCCAGTTGCCTATTAACCTGTGCATTTTTCCCGTTACTTTTCTTTGTGACCTTTTGTGCAGCCTTTTGTTTTATAGTTTTATCTTCATGTAAAGTGCAGTCTTTGATAAAATGATTTAGACTACCACAAACATACATCCTTTTCTTCTCAAAGAAGACCCAAAAGGTTTTTTTGACTTAATTTTCTCAAAACCTATCCCACCCCTCTTGGTTTTATTATGTTTTGCGTTATTATCCAATGCCTTGCTAGGAGTTTTTACCTACTTGTAAGCAGAACTAGTTTTAGACACCTCATACACAAAGTTGCTCATTAAAGGTAGATAAACAATGTTTTTGGTCACAAAATATTTATCTTGGGTCAAAGTACTAGAGTTTGAATCATTGACACCTTTTGATTCATCTAACTCTATACCTGTATCATTACTAGGGGCATGAAAATTCCTGATAATGGTGGAGGAAATGCCTTCATTCCTTCAGCATATCTATCATTTTCAAGAGTATCATCTGAATCACTAGAACTATCAAAAATCCCCTTTGATAAGTCCTTGTCAGCTAAAGTTATCCCAGGTTGGTCCTCAATATATCCTAGTTCTGATTTATCATAATACCCCATTTGTGAATTAATCAGCTTACCCAATCCTTTAGAGGATCTTTGCCAATGATAAATCACTTCCCTTTCATTATAAAGACTGGCTTTAAAGCTTCATTTTCTGCTGATACTTTCAAAAGTTATTTTTTAAAAGCTTTAATTTCTACATCTTTTTCCCTCATTTGAAGAGTTATAATTCTAATTTTCTCTTCATAGTTTTGTTGACCCTTTTTATACAAACTATATTTTCCTCTAGCTTAGCAACACCCTGTTTAAAAACATTTGTTTCTACAGTACATGTGTTGAACTTTTGATACTGTTCATCTAGTTGTACTTTTAGACTATTAAATTTAAGAATACAATCTTTAGAACAAGGATGTACCTCACTATCTTCATGTGAGAGAGCCATCAAACCAAGCTCTTCTTATTCCTCATCTTCAGCCCAGTTCACCACTCCATCTACAGTTACCAATGCTTTGGTTCCTTTGGGACTCCTGTTGTTTCCTTTTGGAAAGCTTTAAAAAAATCTTAGACTGGTTCTATAGCTGTTTTTGTACTTTTGACTGCTTCTTTCAGCCTTGTCTCTAGTGAACTCCCTTGCAAAATGTTCATTCCTTCCACAGTTATAGCATTCAACTTTAGACTTTTCATATCCTAATGGTTCATTAGGATCAACAATAATCTTCCTTCTAGTTCCTTTGGGACTCCTGCTGTTTCCTTTTGGAAAGCTTTCAAAAATTCTTAGACTGGTTCTATAGCTATTTTTGGACTTTTGACTGCTACTTTCAGCCTTGTCTCTAGTGCACTCCCTTGCAAAATGTCCATTCCTTCCACAGTTATAGCATTCAACTTTAGACTTTTCATATCCTAATGGTTCATTAGGATCAACAGTCATCTTCCTTCCAGTCTTCTTAATGAGCCTATTAGATATCACAGAGATCATAGCAGCTTGCCATTTAAGATCCATCTCCTCAACATCGGCATCATCCATTTGGAACAAGTCATTGAGAGTCAATCTTAGTTTGTTGTCTTGTCCAGCAAAGAATGAGAAGGCATCATTGTCACTAAACAATGGTGAAGATCTTCCTTGTGGATTTTGAGTGACAATAGGACTGCCTTAAGTACTTCGTAAGTAAGTACTGTTGTAAGTCCTCCAACGGTATTTTGGAAGTAAGTACCGCTACTTGATCCACTAACAGTATTTTGAAAGTAAGTACCACCATTACCTTATGATACAAAAGCCAAGTTAGACTTTGTTGTTGCTACTGCTTTGGTCACCTCAACGCCTTTAACATCCATCTCATAAGCTCTAAGATTGTTGTAGAGATGATCAAAAGGAATTGTATCCAGATCATCCCTTGTGATGTAGTACATAGCCATTGCCTTCCATTCTTGTGGAACATTCCTTAAGAATTTTAGATTAACTTCTTCATTACGAATTATTTGTCCATAAACTGCTAATTGAATGAGCAGCTTACTGAACCTTCCATAGCCACCATGGATTCCTTCTATACTGGAAATTGAGAAGTTATCAAATTCTTGTTTCAGAACAATCTTCTTCATCTTCTTAGATTTGTCATTACCTCCAAATATAAGTTTGATGGCATCCCACATAGCCTTTGCATCCTTTTAGTGATGAAAGCTAGGTAAGATGTCCTTTGAAAGTGCCATAGCCAAAGTAGTTCTGGCCTTTCTTTCTCTGATCTCTGCTTGTACCTTCTCAGCAGTCACAGTAGGTAAAGCATAGCATGTTCCATCAGTCAACCAATTTAACTTCTTAGGTGTATTCCCATTCTTGATAACTTTCCACAGAGTATGATATGTGATTCAAGTAATGTTCCATCTGCATAGCCTATGTCTCATAGTTATCACCCTTGAGAACTAGGAGTTTGACAACAAAGAGAGTACGGGAAGGTGTTGTAGTTGTTGAAGTAACTACAGCATCTATGGCTTGAACACCTTGTGGTGGTGCATGATGCACAACTTGAGGTTGTACCTATGGTATTGGATCAGGATCTGGATGTCTTCCAAGTGAGGGTCATCACCAGGTTGAGACCTTGAGTTTTAGTGTGAGTGGGGATTTTTAGGGTTGTGTTCTACTTTTTCAGCGTTTCTCAACAAGCTCTGATACCACTTGATGATCCCTTTGATTGGATCTGTATTCTGTTAAGAACTAGTATAGTAGTTTGTAATCAAACTAAAACACTTTGATAACTCTTACTCAAGCTAAATAAGTTATGCGAAATCTAACTTATAAAGCACAGAAGAACATAATTACTTTTAAATATTCGATTCTCTTATTAATCGATTTGAATGAGGTATATTAATGTCATCTTACCTATGTTCCTTTTATAATGTAATGAACCTTAGAAACCTTAGAATATTCTATAAAGATAAGTATATCACAGACGATATATTATCAATATTCTAACTATTAAGTATCACATAAGATATACTCTAACTATAACTATGACATATCTTATACAAAGATATATTCGTCCTAATCAGTATAGCAGTACTTACTTTATAAGTAGCAGTACTTACTATGTACCGCGTTAACACTAACGGTACTTGATAATACTGACAGTACTTAAGTTTACATTGACGGTACTTGATACTTAACAATAATTCCCAACAGATTTGCCATTCATCTTAAGTTCAGTTGCATTAACCTCTACTTTTGTGAGGACCGTTAAAAAGTTCAAGTATTATACCTATGATCAGCCAGTCTCATTATAAGAGCCTCATTGACAGGGTTTCACGACCGTGTATCCTGTACAGTTAGGAATATTGTAATTAGAAGTTACTTCTGGTCTTGTAATAGTTATTACTACGAGGTATGTAGTTCCTCCTGATAATATTAGTAGCAGGAGTAGTTCTTCATAGTAGGAGTAATAGTTACTCCTGTTCTATGACTTAGTCATACCGTCTTAGTAGTAGTTAGTTAAAATATGCACGAGATATCTTAGGAAATGATATGCATATCAACTGTTACGCGTTTTAATGTAAATGTAAATTAGGGTTTCCTTGTAGTATAAAAGGAATCTACAAGGCTGAAGGCATAGATAGACCTTCACCCTTTTTGTTTCTTATTAGTAATACTAGAAATCCTTAGAAAGGATCATGTTTTCATTTAGTATCTGTTTCTTCTTGTTGCTTGTTTTTATATTCCGTAAAGCACTTGTTTTCTTTTAGAGTCTCTCTGTAGATAACTTATGATTAAAAAAGTTATTTACCATCCTTAACAGGCTAAAAGATCTATATCTGAAGGACCTAACAAGTGGTATCAGAGCATGTGGAGAGTCTCTGTATAAGAAGAGTGATTTCATTTTGATATGAGTGTAATTAATCATATCAATTATATCATAAAACGAACATAAAATGCATAATTTTATGAATATGGTATTGTATTTGCTTGTTTCTTGATTTATGTGTGTAGGTACCAAAGTTCACAAAAACCGGCAAAACCGACACGGGATTTGAAGATTTCATGAAAAGGCCAAAAGTCAAGTCGTTTTATCTACGGATTCAAGTTAATAAAGGATTTTGGGCCAAGTGGGTCCCACATGTGCTTATTGGGCTTAGAAGCCCAATTATGGAAGTATTATATGTCTTTTGGGTCAAGGCCCAAATCAAGGCCCAATTACCAAAATACAATGAGACGGAT
The DNA here is from genome assembly GCA_025667525.1 of Glebionis coronaria. Taxonomy (NCBI): domain Eukaryota; kingdom Viridiplantae; phylum Streptophyta; class Magnoliopsida; order Asterales; family Asteraceae; genus Glebionis; species Glebionis coronaria. The sequence goes on from CM046880.1 coordinate 229,084,301, forward strand.
GGGAAGTAGTTTCATTTGTTGGACCAAGATTGCAAAAGCCCAATACCAAAATACCACGAGACGTTGGAAGTCTATATAATCGTTTCATAGATCCATGTCCAAGGCCCAACAGAGTACAAGACTGTGGAAGTATTATACATACTTTCGTGGTCAATTATTTTCGTTACAAACAAAGAAATAAAATAAAAAGAAAAGGAACGAGGGAAAGAGGGATAAACATGAACACATCCAGTCATGAACCCTAGCTATTTTGGGGGTTTCCAAATCACTAGAAATTAGCCTCCACACGCCTCAAATAATTCCCAAGTTTTTAGGGAAGAAGATGCTGTCACCAAAGGCCAACGTGGCACCTATTTTTGTCATCCCTCAATAGTGATTGGTTGATTTCCTGTCAACCAATCATTGAGCCAATGATTTCCTTCCACCTCAGCAAGGAACTAGCACAACTAGCACACAAAAACGCCACTGTGGCGATCCGTATGACCTAGGGTCAATCTCATCCCTTGGATTGGAACAGAAAAGAGAGAGAAGAGAGAAGAGAAGATCTAAAGGCTGAAATCACTTCTTCCTCAACAACCAATCTCTCGGGTTTGCTATAAATACCCATTAGTTTTTCTTGTAAAATTACCCCTTTCTTTATTTTAAAGTTATAATGTTAGATTCTAGTTAGATTATGTAATTTTCTTTTTCTGAGTTTTGTAATGATTTGATTTGAAATAATAAATTTAATTTTTAGTTTTCAATCTCTTAATCTCTCGTTTAATCTTACTGTGAAAACTCATTTGCATCTTCTATATTTACAAAAAATTATTATAATTGTAAATTATTCAAATAAGCTCAAATCAAAAGTTTATTTGAGTGATTAATTGAGAGAGGGATTCGGTTTATCCCACTGATAAATCGAGAGATATAAGAAGGAGAAATAAGTTGCTGAAAATGGAGATAAATTGGTGGATAGTGGTTCGAGATGTTTGATAATGGTGGTTCGAGGTTTATTGGTGTGTTGGTGTCGAGTTTAATATAAGACGGTTCAGCACCGTTGTTCTTCATCAAAGGTTTCATCATAGAAGGTTAAGCTCGTTTAATTTCTATAGCTTTTAGTTTAATTTGTTAGAAAACTGAATATTGTCATTGCTTTGGTTCTTGATGATTAGATTATGCTTGCTTTGTTTGTATTATGTTTGATTCGAGTTAATATTGTTGTGGATTTCATTTGAGAAATATGATAAGCTGTTAAGTAAGTTTTTTCTAAAGTTGCTGAATCTATTAGAGCTATTTAATAGTATCAATTATTCTGTTTTTATTAGCTTAAATGTTTTATATTCTTAGTCTACTAATTTTCTACTATGATAAAGAATTTGAGTGACCTTTAATCATTAAGAATATTGGGGTGTATGGTTAATTTTAAGTGATCTGTTTTTGATGAATTATCAAATCTTAATGTTTTGGATGAATATAGTCGTTGAATGTTTAATTGTATTGATTTGTGACCTATAAAAATTGATGTCTGCATTTTTGATATTGGGCTGCGTAACTGGCTTAGTTACTGGTTTTTATACGGTTAACTTAGAATGTTTGAGTACTGATACTGCTTATACTGATATCTGGATTAGTTTTATTTAGTTTGTTGCTATTCTATTTCTATTTTTTTATCTACTGATTTGGTAAGGTTTTATTTTATTAATTTGGTATCTGTTTATCTGATACGAGCATAATTGATAGAATTATGCTGCTGAATTTGATTTGTACTGTTATTTGATGTTACTGTTATATAAATTTTTTCATATGTCTGTGCTCGTTTAGAATACATACATATAAAAAAATTAACTGCAAAATATGTCCCCCTTGGGGATGGAACCCTTGACCTCAAGGTTCAGCAACCAACACTTTTACCAACTGAGCTGTCTAGCCCTTTTGGTTTATAACTGTTTTTAAGATTATTTATACACAATTTGATTGTGCAACTTTAACCAAAGTTTTGTTATTTAGTCATTTTATTGTATATCAAAATTAATTTTACTTTCATATTAAAGTTTTTATTAATTAAACTAGTGACAAATTATTAAAATATAAAAAAATAAATAATTTACTTTCACTAAAAGTATAGTTTATCTTATTTAGCTTCGAATTATTAGTTTAAAATAAATAAATTCAGTTTAAAAATAAAAATAAATATTTTTAAAAAATTAATTTTGTTTAAATAAATTTTGTTTCAATATAAAGTAAAAAAGTAATATATAGTTTAAATTGTCTTTTAGATTTAAATTGGGTAGACGATTCATGCACTTTAGGTTAAAAAGTAGGATTTTAGATAAAAACCGAAACGAATTCAAATCGATTGTCCTAATCAAAACGAAAGTCTCAAATTCACAATTTCCCTGTGTACAACGAACCGGGATCACTCTCGTGTTTAATTAATTCGTCTTTTGCTTATTTTTGGATTATTACTTTTTCCTAAAGGTAATTTCCTAAATTTGCTCTATAATGTATTATATTAAAATACACTGACACTTTCCGACACATCACATTTCAGAAAATTCTTAATCCCTATATATCCAAAACATGGTTGGACCTGAATCATCAGAACAAGAACTCCCAAACACCACCACCACTGTTACACCACAACAAATTGTAACTACCACTACTGTCTCAAACAACAATGCAAAGTTTCCATACTTGAAGAAAGATGAGTATGAAAGCTGGGCCATGAAGATGGAATACTAGATCACTAACACTAATCTAGCTCTCTAGAAGATTGTTTAGAATGAAAATAGCAAGAAGCAAACTGGAAGAGACAAGAATGGCCAGATCATAATTCTTAATGCCAAAGGTGCTGAAGAAATACTTGTAGTTCAGAGAGAAATAAAGGTAAAAACCATTTTTCTTCAGTCTCTTCTTAATGATCTTATGGGTGATTTTTATCACCTCGATGATGCAAAGAAGATTTGGAATGCTATCAAGGCAAGATTTGGAGGGAATGAGGAATCTAAGAAGATGAGAAGATCAATACTAAGAGAGGAGTTTTCAAAATTCAAAATCTTAGAGTCTAAAGGACTGCATCAAATATATGGTAGGTTTCAAAAAAATTTGAGCCAACTAAACCAACTAAAAGCTAAGCCAGAGAATGAAGAGATAAACTCCAGGTTTCTCAGGTCATTACCCCACTCTTGGAATCAAGCTTCCATCTCTCTTAAGACAAAAGGTGGACTTTAATATATTTCCTTTGATGATATGTACTATAAACTCCTATCTCTTGAGCCTGATGTCAAAGATTACACTCCTCACTATAGCACAGTTCATTCTGCTTTTGTTAACACAACCAATACTAACAAGATGTATTATGCTGCAAGCCCAAGTTACTCAGCTTCTGTGGGTTTGCTATAATATGATATCCAATGGTCTAGGGTGGTGGTAGTAGATGAATGCCATGGTTAGAGAGAGAGAGAGAGTGGTGGATGTAGGTGTTTCTAGAGAGAGAATACAATTTTATAAAATAAAGATAGAAAAACACAAACAACAACCCGTCATTGGAAGCCTTGGAGGGGTATTTATAGTCACTCACGCACATACACTATACATAGTTTCCTAGTCTAGTCTTTGTGTGGGTGACTATGATAACTAATGAGAATTCTTAAATGTCGTCACATAAAGTGGATTTCCAACAATCTTCCCGCATGGGACGACGTGTAGAATTCCTTGCAATATTTTTGCTAACAAGTACATAATGATTAATAACAAAAGCTTCCATGAAGCGTCCAATACTGATGAAGTCTTCTGAGGCCTTTGACTTCGAGTCTTCACTCCAGAGTGACTCATCTTTGTAGTAACTTGTAGTAGAAATACTGTAACGACACGAGCTAAGTAACCCATATATTTCTGGTAAAGGAGAATCTTCTAAATTAACTTCCCTCTAATCATGCGACATATTATTGATGTCGAAGCTTTTAATAGCTTCCCCCTAAATCGACAATCCTCATAAGCAGTTACAAAGCTTTCAATAAAGCTTAGAATGATTAAGCGCACAACAGAATTTAACAAGCAAACCTCATCATATGAAATAATAATGTTGCTATGAGTGACTGAAAGTTTGGGGCACACCAAGTGGACCAAAAACTTCTTTCTTACTCTTGAATAATTCTTCTGAAATTTCTTCCCCCTAAGAGTTCAAGTTATGCATACTAGAAAGAATCAAGACATTTCTTCCCCCACGAGGTTAAAGAAAGGAAACCAATCCCATGTATGAAGCCCAAATATTGAAGTAGACACTTTATCCCATTCATGAAGTTGACATCGTAACACAAGAGTCAATTAAGTCCCGGAAATGCACATATCTTCTTCCCGAGATGCACCAGAGTCAATTAAGTCCCGGAAATGCATATCTCTACATTTAGGATAATGATGATGAATAATTGCAACATCAAAACAATTAAACATCGAACAATAGTGTACCGTTTAGAGAGTGATAACGCCACGAGTTAAAACACTGATTTTCTCTACGATTATGACAATTGTATTCCCGGAATGTCTTCAAATCAAAAGAAGGTATGAAGTTCATCACGTGTACTCGTTGTGCGTTCAATACGTCTTCTTCTTCCCCCTTTATGGTTTTGAAACCTCGGAACCAACAATAAATCGTACGCACATGTACCTGAAAGTCTCGCGAGAATAAAAATAAGCAAAATTATATTTTGCAAGAATCAATTGTTGATCAAAATTCTCTACTCATAAACTCTCGATGGTTATCTTTACCAACCCCTTTGTAGGCTATTTGAAGTGACCACTGATGGAGTAGACCCGATATACCAAACAAACTGAATAAGAATTCCTTGATCTTGTGACTTAAGCTTGCACTATTCTTAAATGAGGAACGGTGTAGAAATTTCCTTGCTGAGAAATTTCTAAGTACCCAATACCTTGCCGGAAAATGTATATAAGCACAAAACCCCTTGAAACAATCCACATCGACTATGCACGTGACACTAAGTACAACAATGTAACTCCTTTAAGTGATAGTTATCCAGGTCATCAACCAACCACCCTAAACCCGGAAACCAGATAATCAAGTCTTCATCCTAAAGATTAAGCACGAACACGTTATCCTTCAATAATAAAATAAGTGCACGCCTTCAACAAATCCGTCTTCAATTTCAAATAATAATACCCGATCAAATCCTTGGCCACTAAAATTCAATTTTAGCCATTTTTCTCGGTCTCGTCAATATAAATCCCGTCACTCTGTCTCGTCTGTTTGTCAAATTTAAAATCGTTAATCAAAATATTAATTTTTATCACATAAAATGATAAATAATATTTAGGTATAACAATTTTATCAACATTTGTCTCGTCACTATGTCTCGCCAGTTTGTCTAATCTCAATCTTGACTTTAACCATTTAATCAACTGGTACCCTTAATATCAAACATTAGACCAATTTATTACAAAGCTATAGATAGCTTGTAAATGATAATAATCAACGCCAATTTTGTTAGATTACAAAACAAACGTGATAGCCCAAGGGAGAAAGTATATCCGAATGAGAATAGGCCTACAATAACCATAAATATTAAATTTATGTTGATACCAAACTTGTACAGCTTAGTCTACCGAAAATGTTGGTTATCATTTTCAGCCCATCTCAAAGCATCTCAAATGCTTAAAACAGACGCAGCCTAACATGGCAAAAGCAAGCCCCCAATAGTCCAATGATCAGCAGCCCAGAAGTCCATTAGTGTCAACGGTGCCCATGTTACAACTTAAACACACAATCCATTTAGGAGTTAACCTACGATATATAAAACACCCTAATCACACACACAATATAACTAGGGATGACAAAAGAACCCGAAACCGATGGAGAAAACCGAAACCCGAACCGATTGGGTCAGGTTCGGATTCGGGTTGGCGGGTTTGGATGCGGGTTCAGGTTGGGATATTTTATTTTTCGCGGGTACGGGTTCGGGTTCGGGTTTTAGTAATACCCGCCCCGTTTACCCGTATACGTACCCGTTTACTAAAATTCATATCGTTTATTTCTATTTTATATAATTTTTAAATTTGTGCAAAATAATAGACGAAGATTATTAAACAAATGAAATGTTTATATTAGTTACATTTTGTATTCATTAAAATGTTTGTGATCAAGCATATTATCGATTTTGTAACTTTAAATAAAACAATGATTTATTTGATACATTAAATCGCATGATATGATATTGAATTAGTATTCTTCATCTTCTAAAAACTTAAAAAAGTATATTAGGGTATTTTGTTTGTTTTTCATTGATTTTTTTACTTTATACGTACAGTTATGTCCAACGTAATTTAATTGTGGATACCCGATATCCGCGGGTAAAAACCGAAAACCCGTTGGGTAATAGTAATCGGGTACCCGTCGGGTATTGAGGCGGATGCGGTTTTAGATATTATAAACGGGTGCGGGTACGGGTTCAGTAAAACCCGACCCGAACCCGACCCGAACCCGACCCGTTGCCATCCCTAAATATAACCCTAACCTCTGCTTAATTCTCTCCGCGCCTTTCTTCTTTATCATCTTAGCCACTAAAATAAAAAACTCCATCAAATTCAATAAACCCACAACCTATATTTGTTTACTTCGTTCCAATTAAACTGTGACACCAATCGACCTTCATTGTTTTGCATATCAGTCAAATCTCACAAAAAGTGTAAAGCATTCTTGCTCGATCTGATTAATAAGCACAAACTGAAGCACATGTACCAATAATCAGAGGTTCATCTTCAAGATCTTTAAATTAAAGGTCTCGGGTAGGTTGCATCTTGGTTTTTGTTCTAGTAAACGAAATAAAGAGTTGATTGAAACACTCTTGTTATCTATCTTTCTGCATTTCGTATATTGAAGGAGGTGTAAACCTTCACACGGATCTGTGATGATTATTGTTCAAACTGTTCAGATCTAAAAAGATCTATCATTAGTTGAACGAATCTAAGATCTTGGATCTATAATTTAAATTTTATTACAGTTTAGCTTAAGGAGTTGAGATGATATGGGGTTGATGATAAATGTGACGAAGGGATATAAGATAGATTTGGATTGATTATTGTGGTGTGATATGTAGGTTGGTTGGTTTTGTTCTCGGTATTTTTTTATAAAACACATCTCGGAAAGTTTTTTTTTAAAACTACATCTCACAATGTTTTTAACAGTCTCATCTCGCAATGTTTTTTAACCACCCATTTCACAATAATGCAAAAAAGAATCTCATTTCGAAATAAAAATGAGCACTCCATTTCGCAATAATGCAACTCTCCATTTCGCAATAAAATTGAGCACTTCATTTTGCAATAATACAACTCTCCATTTCGCAATAATAGAGAAAACATCATTTCACAATGTTGTATATCCCCATCTCGGAAAATGAAAATCTTATCCAAATGTACTATTTTTCTGTTTTTGCTGGATTTGGTTTGCAGATTTTAAATAAATGTTTTAAAAAAACCCAAAAAATTAACTTTAAAAACCAGATCTGAGATTCTTAATCTAAAAACTATTAGATCATTTGAAGCAAATATTGTCCTTTTTACCAGTATTCAGATCTGAAAATACTAGTCAATCATCTTCATCTTCACAAAAGACATCAGTGACTCACGAAAAAAAAAAATTTTGACCAGATTCTAGAAAATGAAACCAGTGGACATATGAACCAGTAGGAAAATGATGAATACCAGAAAGATGATACCATATATGACAAAACAAAAAAAACTATGGCTATTTGGACAACAAAACAAAGCAATAAGACAATAAGATGTGACATAAAGACATTGTGACAAAAATAAACAGATTTAGACTTAAAAAATTTTGACCACCAAATCAATAACAAAGAAACACGAACGATCCAAGGATTGAACCGTCGGCTTTGATGCCAATTGTGGGTTTGCTATAATATAAGATCCGGTTGTAGATGAATGCTATGGTTAGAGAGAGAGAGAGAGTGGTGGATGTAGGTGTTTCTAGAGAGAGAAGACAAGTTTATAAAATGATGATAGAAAAACACAAACAACAACCCCTCCTTGGAAGCCTTGGAGGGGTATTTATAGTCACTCACGCACATACGCTATACATAGTTTCCAGTCTAGTCTTTGCGTGAGTGACTATGATAACTAATGGAAATTCTTAAATGTCATTACATAAAGGGGATTTCCAACAATCTTCCTCACACCATACTCTAGTCCATGATTTTGCTACAAACTACAGTTCAGGTAGACTTGTTGAAAGTGTTATTCACTCATTTGTTGCTGATGTTGAACCACATTAAAAATTGGTGTTTGATGACTTTAAACAAGTTGAGAAGCTGGACATGGATGAAATGGACCTCAAGTGGCAAATGGCTATGCTCTGTTTGAGATTCAACAAGTTTGAGAAAAAGGCTGGGAGGAAGTACAGGTTCAACCCAAAGGAAGCTGCAAGATTTGACAAGAGCAAGATTAAGTGCTATCAGTGTCATCAAAAGGGTCATTTTTCTAGAGAATGTACCAACATGAATGATAAAGACAAAACAAGGTATTCAGCTTTCAAAGTTCCGAAGCTTAAGGAAGAAAATGATAAAGCCTTGGTCTCTCTTGATACCATGATAAATTGGGATGAACATGAGGAACATGGAGCAAAGAACTTGGTGCTGACATCTATGCAATGATTGTTGGGCATAACTCTGACATAAAGGAGGAAGGGAAGTTTACACTAATGGGAGTCACTCCTCAGGTACAAAATTTTTCCCTTGGTTGTGATGATAAATATGTGGAACTTCAAAACAATATGTGATTTAAATGCTCAAAATAATAAATACTATTTAGAAGTTTATGCTTATTTAAGTTCACTAAAAACTTTAGAACAACAGAAGAAGTGGCTTCAAAATACTCAAATAGAGTATGAAGAAAAGATTAGAGTCTTAAGCATTGACTTAGAGAACACTACTAATATATTATCATATTCTGAAAAACTTAATTCTGACATTAACAAAGAGAAGTAGGAGCTAATGGTTAAACTAGATAATACTTTGGCTAGCTTTGACAAGTGGACGAGTTCTTCCAAGAACCTAATCAAATTGGTAGATAGCTCCATGTTTGTTAGAACTAAAATTGGTTTGGGATTTGATAACTATATTGGACCAAATGATGTTTTTGACTCATGTAGTGTGTTTGACACAACTTCTGAAGACGTGGAAGGGAAACCCCGTTATGATAGGTATAAAACAGCTGTAGAAATGCATGTTGTTCCTCTGACTCTCACATGGACTTTTATGCCTATCTCAAACCATATAGACTTATATGAATCACATATGCCAACATCCAATAAAAGTGATACTGATACTAACGACTTTGTCTCTTGTGTTTTCAGTGACAAGTCTAATGATTTTGCATCTTGTGATTCAAGTGAAAAGTCTGTCTCCCCAAGCCTAAAGAAAAATGACTTCTGTGCATTTACTCCTAGTATCCTTGAGCCCACCCAAGAGAGAGTTGCCCAAGCATCAACTTCTGTTAGTTTTGATTCTAGTTTTTCTTGTACTAGGAATATAAACTTTTCTAAAAACTTGTGTAATAAGAATGGAAGTAATAAAAGGAGTCATTTGAATAAAACTTCTTTTAAAGCATGTTTTATGTGTGATAGTAAATTCCATTTGATTAAAGTTTGTGATTACTATGAGTAAAGATTTGGTGGTTACCATGTACATCACTAGTATGTTCCTGCTGGTAGACCAACACCAGTTTCTACTTGTCATCATGTTCCTCCTAGTGGACTAAATCCGTCAGCTACACCATATCCTACTAGTAGGAGGAACCCTCCTTCAGTTTCTACTGATTGGAGAAGAACCACATCCTGACCTAACTACCAAGATCGCAGACCTACAAGTTTATATTTTCAGAATTATAAAAGGTCTGAAATGTATCATAATCAACATAATACTCATGACCACATGCACTTGGGTAAGGGACATTGGGGTACTGCTGTTAAGCCTTTAGCAGGTTGTTTTTGGCAAACAAATACACCTACTATGTTGCACAGGAAATCCAAGACCAATGGTGGATCTCATCAATCTAAATGGCTATCTTCAAATGATCCACAAGTTAGACCAGGTCAGGAATGACTTAGGTCCCCTTAAGACACTAACTGTTGTACATTTTTCTGTTGTTTGTTGTAGGTTAATCCCTACCAAGATCTAAGTCTTGGAATTGTTGATAGTGGCTGCTCTAGGAGTATGACTGGTAACAAGGACCTCTTGGCTAACTTTATGCCATTTCAAGGAGGAAAGATCTATTTTGGTGGTGGTGAAGGAAGTATCACAGGAAAAGGAACCATTAAAAGTCCTGAGTTGGACTTTGAACTTGTTTACTATGTGGAATCCATACAACATTTTAATTTGATCTCTGTGTCTCAAATATGTGACAAGAAGCAGAATGTTCTTTTCACTGACACAGAGTGTATGGTGGTGTCTAGAGACTTTAATCTTCCAGATGAAAGCTAAATTCTACTCAAGGTCCCTAGAAGGAATAATCTGTATAGCATCAAGTTAAATGAGGGAAATCCTTCTAGTCAATCGGCTTGTTTGGTTGCCAAAGATTTAGAGTAAGAAGCTACTTAATGACATAGAAGGATGGGGCATGTGAATTTCAAGACAATCAATAAGCTGGTAAAAAGCAACTTGGTAAATGGACTACCTCCTAAAATTTTTAAGAACGATCATAACTGTGTTGCTTGTAGTAAATCAAAACAACATAAAGCTTCCTTTAAGGCAATCACAACTGTGAGTCAAATTTTTGAGCCTCTAAAACTACTCCACATGGGTTTATTTGGTCCTAGATCCATCAGGAGTATTGATTACAAATACTTCTGTTTGGTAGTTATTGATGGCTTTAGTAGATTCTTATGGGTGTTCTTTCTTCCCATTAAGGATGAGACATATCCTATACTCAAGGATTTCTTCACCTTGATTGAAAATTAGTTGTCAAAGAAGGTTAAGGCTATTAGGTGTGACAATGATACTGAATTCAAGAATGCTTAGCTCATAGCACTTTGTGAGTCTAAGGGAATTAAGAGGGACTATAGTGTTGCTAGAACCCCTCAATAGAATAAAGTTGCTGAAAGAAAGAACATAACCCTTATTGAAGCTGCTAGAACCATGCGTGCTGTATATAAGCTTCCTACAATGTTTTGGACAGAAGCTTTCAACACTACATGCTATGTCTTCAACAGGGTGTTTGTCACAAACCTTCACAAGAAGACTCCATATGAGCTGCTAACTGGCACAGTTCCAAACATCAGTCACCTTAAACCTTTTAGATGTCTCGTCACCATTCTCAACACCGGTGATCATCTGGGAGTGTTTGATGGAAAGGCAGATGAAGGTTTCATTGTTGGATACTCTGTACACTCAAGAGCCTGCAAGTTCTGTCATCTCTATAATAAGAGATTAGTAGAGACCATTAATCTGAGGTACTTTGAAGAGAAGACCAACCTTCAAGGATCAGGTCTTGAATGGTACTTTAATCTTGATTATCTAAGTGATTCCTTGGGATATTATCATTTCAAAGCTAACCAAAATACAGGTCCCCTAGGTTCTACTTCTCCTTTTGTAGGTACTTAAGACAGTGCTTCTGATTCGAAAGATGATGAAGAAGTGATTGTTATTCCTTCTTATCCATCCACACATTTTCAAGGAGCTGTTGGTGCTTCTGTGCTGCTAATGAAGATGAGGTTTCAAGTTCTCAAGCAGGTCTTGACATGTTCCCTCAGACAACAACAGGATGCCAATGATGCAGTTGGAAAGCTTGGGTTTGAGTTTTCAAAAGATATTAAGGAATTATTAAGGAAGGCTGCCCATGATGCTAGTAAGAATACTGATTCATCTGGTGGTGTTTCACTTCCTTCTAGTAGTGTTCCACTTTGTTCTGGTGTTGCTCAACTTACTCCTGGTCAATTTATGGTTGATCCTGAGTCTTCTACAAGATTTTCTAGTCCATCAGACCTTGGGAATTCTCAAAGAAAATCCTCTTCTAAGTTAACAGATATTTATAAACATCCAATTTCTGGCATATTCTCTTCTTCTTCCTATGATGATGGTTCTGATCTCAACAATATGGAACCATCTGTGGAGGTTGACACAAATGTCACCAAGAGAACCATAATGTGCATCCTCAATCTCAAATAATTGGGGGATCCTAGCTTGGGTTTGAGTTTGCAAAAAATATGGGGGGAATTATTAAGGAAGGCTGCCCATGATGCTAGTAAGAATACTGCTTCATCTGGTGGTGTTTCACTTCCTTCTAGTAGTGTTCCACTTCCTTCTGGTGTTGCTCAACTTACTCTTGGTCACTCTATGGTTGCTCTTGAGTCTTCTACAAGATTTTCCAGTCCCTTAGACCTTGGAAATTCTTAAAGAAAATCCTCTTCTAAGCTGACAGATATTCACAAACATCCAATTTCTGGCATATTTTCTTCTTCTTCCTATGATGATGAATCTGGTGTTGATCTCAACAATATCGAACCATCTGTGGAGATTGACACAAATGTCACCAAGAGAATCCATACTATGCATCCTCAATCTCAAATAACTGGAGATCCTAGTTCCACTGTTAAGACAAGAAGCATGGTTAAGAAGGCTGGAACTAGTAACAGTGCTCTTGTCAGCTATGTTTAAGATTAGCAAAGGAACAATCATACAAACTTTCTCCATTGTATGTTTGCTTGATTTCTTTCTTGATATGAGCAAAAACTCATATCAATTAATCAACAAAACACCCTAAAACACAAGGAAATTACCTAACTTTTGTGCTATAAAAGCAGTATTATGTGGTATGTTCTTTGTTTGTGCTCAAATAGGAAAGAAGGATACAATTTCAAGCAAACAAGAAGAAAATCAAGCTTAATTGGATGAAAAAGACAAAGAAGGATCAAGAGTGACAAGACTTTGAAGAACAAGGACCTATCTTGACAACATTTCAAAGATGAAGGACCAAAAGTGCAAATTTGCCATAGTCAAGATCAAAGTCAAACATGGTCAATAATGAAGTCAACCAAGTCAAATGGTTTAAATGTTCAAAAATGAAAGTGGAAGGACTGAAATTGCCAAAGGAATGAAGATTCTAGCCTAAAATACCAAACTGCCAAGTATAAGGACCTTTTCTGCCAACTTTGGAAAGTAACTTGTGCTTGATCCATGTGAAGAAGGCTTCAACCAATGAGGAACCAAGAAAAGAGTGACACGGATCACCACATCACCCCACTTACAGCCGCCACTCATTTATTACCCAATCACAACAGTGTGATCCACAACTTTTCCTTTTGGCCAATCAAATTTCAGGAAATGGATAATGATCCATGTGCATATCTTTCCACCAACCACATCCTGCCACGTATCATCTTCTACAAACAAAATTTCCAGGATCGGGATTGAACTAGAATGCATTTCAGAAGATGATATAAACATCAAAGTTGATCAAAATCAAGAGACGAATACAACCCAACAACTCAATTAACATGAAATCATTTTAATCAAAAATCCCCAAAAGTGTTCTTCACCTGCAAAATTTAATCAAGCAGATTAGTACACGTGGAAGCAATTGATTGGCTCAGACTCGTCACTCTTCCCAACTACTTCACATTTCCATTCTATAAATAGGCATAGGAGTTCTCATTTGTAGATAAGTAGCTAGTGTGAAAAACACACACACACACTAGATTTTAGCTCTCTCTCTCAATTCTGTTAGTAGTTGTAGTTAACAACTCTCAAAAGCTTGACAACCTTTTGAGAGTCTGTTAGGTAGTTATAACAAACCTTGTAACAACCTTTCATTCATAATCAATAAAATTTCAAATTTCCCTCCAAATTCTTTTACTGCTTATCTACTTTTCATCCTGCATTGTTCTTGCTTTGTTTATAATGATCATGAGTGATCATTAGAAGCTTATTGAAGATTGTTGCTGATTGAGTTCGTCCTGTAGCTGAGTTCTAGTTCTGATCATCCATTTTCAAGCTTTGAAGGTTTTCTGATCATCAATGGCGTTTAAGGATTGATTAACTGTTGATTGGTAGATGATTAGTAGTTATTAGTGCTAAGGTGGTGGTTTAACACTAGTTAGATAGCTCAGCGCTACTCTACTCCCTAAAGGAGGCCTTAGCTAAAAGGTACTTAGTTTCTGCATTTTAATTCCACTAAATTGTTGCAGGCATGCTTAATTCTTAGTGTAACTTTGTGTGATTCATAATCAAGTGTGTTACTGAGTAGAAGTTGTAGTTTGAATAGCTTATTTTGCAATCTTGTACTTGTTCATTAGCTTATCTTTCATACTTAGCTGCATTTAATCAGTAATATTAGCTCATAAGTTCATTTAGAGTTTTAAACTGCTTCATAGCTTAAAATTGGTCTTTTAGCACTACATTTCATTCATCACACTTAGTTTGATAACTTCCTTTGATAATTGTAGTTTTAAACTCAAAATTCCTTTACAATGTTTTAAAAATTCAGTAAACTTGTGTTTGGGATTAAGATTTCAGTTGTGATCAAGTCTTGTTGATTGGTTGAGTTTTGCTTTCATTCAGTCAAATAGTCATTGCAAGTTAGTTTACAAAGTTTTCAAGTCAAGATCTTAGTCAAAAAGGCAAATGGCATCATAAAAAGTTTGGGTCAGTTTTGTTTAACTAGTTTTTAGAAAAGTATCAATTTTCAAATCATTGCCATTGTTTTGTTCCTTGATGAAAATCCTTGAAACCAGTTTCTAGTTATCACTCAACATATGTAGTTTAAGTGTGTATCAGGAAATTATACAGTATCAAGTAATAAGCTAGATATAAGCCTTTGTTTAAGCCCTTGAGCATTTTCAATTCCCTGTGATAAAAAGCTTGACTGATTTCTCATATTGGCTTATCCACTTCAGAAACTTGCTAATTTTCTTTCACAAATCAATCCAAAAAGTGTTCCTGGATAAGTTTTGAGATTTTCAGATTTTTGAAATTTTGGTCAACGGAAGTCAACATAAGCTCATTTTAGCTTATTTTCAATTTTAGAGCTTATTACTGGATCATTTTATTTGAAACTAGATTTATCATTCTTCTTGTGAGTTGTTTAACAAGTTTCTTTAATAAAATCAAGTTGTGCATGTGTAGCTTATTAGATAGCTTATTTTGAGCTTATTTGAAATTGCTTATTAGAGTTCTAGCCAGTTTCAACTTATTTCCTTTCACAAGTCTAGCTTAATTTCAATTGTAAGACTTTTGAAATTGGTTTGAGCTTATTTGGTCAAGAAACGAGCTCAAACGAGCTTATTTTAGTCCTTGTGCCCGTTTTTGTTTAAAAAGTTTTGAAAATTGCATTTAAGTCCTTTGAGTGTTATACAGTTTCTAATTCAGGCTAAAATTCCAATTAATTAGGTTTTGCAAAAGTTAGGTCCTTATATTTTCAAGTTTGTTAAAAATTGGTTAGTTAGTTTTCAAATAGTTAAAAGTTAGTTACATTGTTAGATATATTTTCACATCTAGTCCATATAGTTAACTGTTTTTTTTGCATATATAGTCCCTAGACTTTTTGATTTTGTATTTTTGGTATTTAGATTTCATTAAATTTAAATTTTCAGTCCTTATATTTTGTAGAATTTAAATTTGAGCATTTTAATTGAATAAATACTTGGTTTGTGCACTTTGTTTTACTTATAAGTAGACTGTATTTTTCATTTTAGCAAGGATTTGTTTGAATTAGCTATAGAATATCCAGATACTTTACCAACCAAAAACAATTAAAAACTCGATCTTGTTAGGACTTTCAATTTGTTAAGAACTGAGAAAATGAACTTCAACTATACACATTTCAAATGGCGCCGCTGCCGGTTCTTTGAATTTACGAGAGACTATCGATTGACGGTTTTCATTGGCTTTTGGGATCCGTTCACCTAGTGAAAGTTATTTTTACGTATCATAAATAAAAAACAAATAAAAAAATCAAAAATATAAAAATATATAAAAACTAAAAAAATTAACAAAACAATTCTTTTCCTAAAGAATTGACCAAACAAAATAAAAAATACAAAAAGCAATCTTTTTCCTAAGAGATTGCACCCAAAAATATATATTATTGGATTCTCTCAGTTTTTATGTACATATAGTATTTTCTCTTAAAAACTCATAAATACAAAAATATTTTCCATATATTATTATAAGTAAATACGTATACGTATAAGAACAACCAATTCACATATTCTCCATAAGTATTGCCAAGGCAATACACCGTGTTGAGGGGCGTTCCGGTCCTTGATACGTGTATCGATCAAACAAAATAAAGCAAGAATAGATAAATACTTCCAATAAGCAACAATTCGAAGAATACAAACAATTAAGTGAATAGAAAGGCAATGTGCTATAAAATGCCATCTAAGGGTCAATAGGTACTAATACAAGATATTTTGCATGTAAATATTATCGTCACAGTATCTTCGAATTGAAAAATGAGTTTATTGTGTGACTCTATTGTTCTTTGGTGAAACAAATAGTTGTGTCGTTGTAGTATATTAAATTGTGCAAAGACTTAAAAGTAAATGACGTTAAAGTAAAATGTGCGTTAAAATAAATGGCGAGAAATTAAATCTAAATCTAATTAAATGAAAGGTTGCAATATTAAAAAACGTGACGGAAAGTAAATTAATTAAATGACTTAAAGTTAAAGCGTGACGAAAATCAAAATTAGACAAAGTATTAAAATGAAAACGTAAAAATTAAACAAGACAAAATATAAGAACCAACACCCAATCGGAATATATTCCGATCAGACTCACCTTGATCGGAATGTACCTCGTCAGAATCCACTTACCGTCCTGTCGGAATGTCGATCGGAAAACCCAATCGGAATATGTCACCTTTCAGATCGGAATAACCAAACAACCCCAGATCGGAATGTGTAGAACCAACTCAGATCGCAATGCGTCAGATCGAAATCCTGATCGGAATGAACTATCCGAATAAAAAGGTGCAACCTGTCGGAATGTAGTCCAGATCGGAATGTTGCTTGGGAAAATTGGGCAACACTTTGTTTTAGTGAAGCCTTAAGAGCCGTCGCAATCCCGATCGCAATGAGCGATCGGAATCTTGATCGGAATAAGGGGGTAATTCACTCTATCGCAATCCCGGATCGGAATGCAAACCTTAGTCCAAACCTGTCACGATCGGAATGTGGAGAATGCACCCGTCGCAATGTGTAGGAACCCTTACTTTCTGATGGAATGCAAATTCGTAATAAGCTCAAATCCAAATAAGCTAATTCTAATAAGCAGTAACAAAGAACTTGAATGAAATGGAAACAAAACGAGACAATAAGCTAAAAAGTTTAAATCTTTCAAAATTTAAAAGACGAAACTTTATGAAATCAAAACTTAAAAAGTAAAGCTTTTAAGAAAACTTTGAAATCAATTAAGCTAAATACCAAACAAGCACATAAGATTGTCAAACTTATGGCTATTTCGTATGAAAACTTAAAAAGACAAGAAAAGGCAAAACCTTTAATCAAATAAGTAAATAGATTAAGCAAAAGCTAGCTTAATCCGAAATTAAGCCGAACCAAAAAGAAGAAAAGTAGAATGAGATTGATAAAAAGAAACTTGATAAAAGAAAAGTAAAGATTAAAGAACACGAATTTAAAGAACACGAATTAAAAAACTTACTTGGAATTAAAAGGTAATTAAGGTGCAAGACATGTATTTAAATTTGACATGAAAAGTAAATGACAAGTAATTAAAAGGTGGAAGACTAATTGTCACTTTAGCCAACAAGTGTAAAAATGAAATGCTAATGACTATATATAGGGGAGGATTAGGAAGCTTCCTCCCCTCCTTCATTTTCTCTTAATTGCATCATTAGGCCCTTCCTTCTTAATCTCTTTGTTAATTGCACCATTAGTCCTTAAGCCTTTAAATCTTCTTTAATCTTGGACTTTAATGACTTTTGACTCGGGATTTCTTTGAACTCGTCTTTTAATTCTTCAATAAATTAGATTTGAGTTTTTCGGCTTTTGATAAACTTCCGTCTTTTGACTTTTTCTTCGATAAATCTTCAGAATTGGTCTTGGACTTCCGTTCTTTTTCCACTCTTGACTTTTCGACTTCATCTTTCATCTTTTTCTTCAATAAAAGCCCGTAAATGCCGTGTTTTCTCCACTTTTCACAATTTCGTCCTAAATCACAACAAAAACACAAACCACACATAATTCCGACATAAAAGACATAAAATACACGTTGTGGTCCGGTTATTATTGTAATTAAGTGGTAAAAAGGATGGGTGTTTACACACCTATCAAATCCTCTACACTTGACCATTGCAATGTCCTCATGCAATGCATTAGTTACAAAGCACGTTTACATTTTTCATCATAATCAATCCACGTTGGCCTTTATTAAAGAGATAGAAAATTATAAACATTAAAAGTAAAGAAATCAAAAACATACCTTAGGTTTTGGAAATGTCATGAATGATCATCATCCTCAAGTTTTCACTTTCTCCAAACCAAGCTTAAAAACGAGATCATTGTTATTATAAGTTAGCAAACTAACACGAACTCATGTGGGCCAATTACTCACTTAGACTCCCTTATTCCTAGGGGTATCTCTTATATTTTATTATTGTCTTGAATGATCACGAGGATGCATTGTTGACTTATTTCGATAGTTATTTAGTCCGAAAATAAAGTGAACGATTTAATCAATAGTTAGCTAAAGGACAAAATCTTTTAAAACTGCTTCTCGGGGCCTCATAAAGTTCATATCTTGGCATAACTCGCTTCACGATTTGAGACCTTTCTCGGACCGATATTTGGCAGCGACTTCATACTTCAAATCTTGAGAGACGTTCATGAAATAATGGTCTTCTCTTCATATTAAGAATTTCTTTACTTGAAGTTTTGAGAGATACATACTTGGACCACGACTTCTTCATTTTTCTCCAATCTTTATTTTGGATTTTGATATACAACGATCCGCCTCCTTTTATGACATGGATCTATTTATCCTCATACCTTGCTGGGGTCTTTTCGGATACACTTCTCCATGACTTTTGGGGAGTTTTTACTTTTCGTCGTGTGTCTCGATCCTTCATATTGATTTTCGATAAATGATTCATCACATCACTTTGCATCTTTAGCAACAAAATATAGCCCTCATGTCTTGTTAGGACCTTTTTGGACTCGCGAATCTTCGCATCCCGCTTCAATAAGTTATGCCTTGGCTATGAACTCTAATCCATACCGAGCAACTTTTAAATGATCTTGGGCTAGAAGCTAAGTAACTTTTCAAATCGTACAACCTTATTTATTGCAGATAAATTTATTAACAAGCGATGGGAGAATAGGCTTATAATTAACTTACATAAATTCACGAAAGAATACCGAACTTATAATTGGCTCTATCATCTCTCGTTCTCCACAGTTTGAAATTTCAAGTAATGAGACTCGTGGATGCTTAGCCTATTAAATAAAAGTTTTAGGTTTTCGAGTCGCCTATAGGAACTTGCAAACTCTTAGACTTTTTCAAGTTTAGAAATCGCATTTTAAAGTTCCCTTGATAAACGACTCTCTAGGATCAATTATAGGAACTTGCGAAAAGTTCTTGTTCTTAACACGTGAGAGTTAAGACTTTCGCGTTTTATAGCTCCCTATATAAAAGCCTAGCAAAACTTGACTTAAACACGTTAAGGATACTAGCTAGAGTAAACTTAGATAAGTAAACTCGGGTTGAGTCAAAAGATTCACAACGTTTGAAAATTAAAACCACTTTATTAAAGATTTATTCTAATAAGGCAAGAAAAAAGGAAAAACTAATAGGCCAAAATAGATCAAAAATTTTGAAAAATGTCGAAAAAGTGATTTTCCGGTTAAAATGAGGACAAATACAAGGAAAAGACCACTTAACTTCGATAGAAGTCCCCCCTACACTTAAGATAAACATTGTCCTCAATGTTTAAGCATGTGGGAGTAAACTCCCTACACTTAGGACATTGTGCACGTTGTTTAAATCTCGCTAAGGAAAAGACAACTAAAGAGATTCCTATTTTAATATTGAGAAAATATAAAATAGTGAATCGAAAAGAGTTTAGGATAGAACCGGGATAATGGAACACGGAATCACGGGTCGTCAAGAATCGTCAAGAGTGGATCATTGAAGCTCGAATCCCTGATTAAAAGAGGAGAGGAAATAGTAAACCAACGGGTCTCCCCTACACTTATGATAAAGAAAGCGAAAAGATAGATGCATGGGTTGCCTCCCAAGAAGCGCTTGATTTTTGATTACCGAGTCTTGAGCCTGACTCGACCTTGATCATCATAGGAAGAAGCATAAAACATATCCACCGGGATCAAAGACATAGTTTTCGTCCATCAAGAAGCAGAAGCTTAAGGCGAACAAGGCAAGCCAAAGAAGAGTAGGCAAGGTTCCCTTAAGCAAAGATGGAGCACGGTGGGAGCAAGGGTGAAGTGGTGCAAGAAGATTTCTATAAGTTCCAAAGATATTTCCTTTTATTTCATCAGGTGGATACTGAGATGGCTGCAGAATTTCGATACCGGGGTCGAACACCTTTTCCTTTAGGGGAAAATAGCACTCAGGCTCAGCAGAGTGGGAAGAAGATCCGCGAAGAAGCACAACCTCGTCCTCAGAAGGGGGACAAAGAGGTGTTAACTCATACGTGCTGCGGATATTGGTGTCGATCGGTTTCTTCTCCTTTGGAAGAATGTTCTTCAAATCCAAAGTAGGATCAAGACGATAATCTTCAAAATCCAAAGGAGGTGCATCACTCTCATGAGGGAAGTAAGTGTTGAGAAACGTAGAGAAGTCTTCCTCAAATGAGTAATCGTACAAAGTAGGATCGAGTGATGGCGAAGGATCTTCATCATGTGAAGAATCGCTCGAAAGAGTATCGGCCTCATCAAAATCATCATATGTGGGCAGCTCGGGATACTCAGAAGTACAAGCATCAAAATCATCCGAATCTGAGCTAGACTCATCATCATAAGCATGAAAGACCGGTGGAGAATCATAAATGGGAGAAGGTTCCAAAGTGGAGCGAGAATCATCCTCATCATCATGAAAAAGTGGATTATCGATGGAAGAATCGAATAGAGATTGTCGTAGACGACAAAATCATCAAGTACATTAATCATATTCACTGATTCTCGGCCTCCAAAGGTTGTACTTGTAAGCTTCCCCATTTTAAAAACTTGTGCATCATCCCCGACTCTTAAGATTAACTCACCTTCGGCCACATCGACAAGAGCTCGTCCGGTTCTCAAGAATGGCCGACCAAGTATTAAAGGAATACGAGGGTCCATTTCATAATCAACAACGACAAAGTCGACCGGGAAAGTAAATGTGCCAACTTTAATAAAAACGTCTTCGGCTATACCAACGGGGTAAGCGAGAGTGCGATTTGCAAGTTCAAGAGTCATCTTTGTTGGAGTGAGGTCGGGCAATGATAGTGTTTTCCAAACACTCAAAGGCATCAAATTTATACTAGCACCGAGATCAGCAAGGGCAGTAAATTCTTCAGTTTTGTTGAAAACGCAAGGCAACACAAAACGACCGGGATCTCCAAGCTTTTCCGGAAGTTCTTTAAGAATAACTGTAGAGCAGTTTTCATTTAAGCGTGTGTTGGCGAGTTCAATCAGCTTCTCCTTCTTGTTAAGCAATTCCTTAAATTCTTTGACAAATTTGGGCATGTGGACAAGTGCTTCAAGAAAGCTAATGTTGAAGTTCATTTGAGAAATCATCTTCACATAGCGTGCCACTTCAGAGTCATCCTTGGTTAGCATTTTGGTCTTGCCTAAACGAGAGGGATAAGGGATATTGGGTTTAGGTGGTGAAGATGCAGGTGTAGCAGGTGAAGGTTGAGATGTTGAAGGTTCCTTCTGATGAGACTGCTTTTATACATAGTCTCATCGTCCAAATTGGGCTTAAAATGCATTAAATATCATCAAAATACCCAAATATATGCTTGTGTTTGTTGCTTGTGTATTTTAGGTACGAATATTGAGAAAATGACAAAAGATCACAAGAATCAAGCAAAAAACGAACACGGGAAACGAGGCCGCACGATGAACCAAGCCCTAATGAAGAATTTTCCAAAGAAAACCCTTGAAGATTTGAAGAACTATGAAGATTGGTCCTCCAAGTTTGAAGAATTGACACTTTATACCCTTGTATCTTCATAATTACAAGTTTGGTCCCTAAAGTTTGTCAAAATTACAAAAAGGACCCTTAACTTTGAAGAATTGGCAAATTTAGTCCCTCAACAAAACTAAATTGTCAATAATGGTCCTCCAAGAAGTCAACAAACAAGTCAAAGCCTTGAAGTATGAAGACATGTCAAAAACAACCCTTGAAGATTGCCAAAATTACACTTGTAGTCCTTAAAACAAGTTTCAAAACTTTGTGTGCCAAAATTGACAACTGCCCTAAAGTTGTCATGTGTTATTTAGGCGTTGATACCCATTTTATACAACTTAAACAAAGAATGAAACATGAAGGGTCAATCCTGCCAGACAGCCAAACTCCATACACCCACTCAGAAACTGCCACCTCACCCACTCACACCCATTAACCAATCACAAACCACCCCTTCACCACGTCACCTCTCCACTCACAATAACTGATTAATTAATCAGTTTAATTTTCCCACCCAAACACTAATTCAAATAAATTAACCCCCCAATTTGGATTAAACCTGTTCTTAACCCACCCCTTAAACCATAATATTTCCAGGAAGAACAATGATTAAAACAAAGGGTTTTTGGGTAATTCTTTCCAGATCCTTGATTAAACACCACTTAAACCCAAAACCACCCTTAAACCCCCATCACCATCACCCCACATGCTTGTGCCACCCTCCCCTGCCCCACTATTCACTCCCAAACAAAAACTTGACAGCAGGATCAACAACCCACAACAATTTCATGTTCCCAAAGGCTAAATGGACGACCAAGATCCTCTTTTTCACTGCTGGCATCCCACAAACTACCAAAGATCTTCACATGGCTTATTTTTGACTAAAAATTCAAAATCGTCCAAGGGCATTACTGGAAGTTCAAGTGTTAGGGTTTTAGCTTCTTATCAGTTCTAGAATCACTTGTAAGCCTCTATATAAAGGCATGATAGGACTTAACTCATTTTGTTCTTAATTTTTCTCCTTTTTCATAAGCCTTGTAAATCCAGTTATTGAAGGAATATAAATGGTATTGAGTTTGTTGATGAGAAAGATTGAGTTCCTTTTACATTTTATGTTGATTTAATTTCATGTTGAGTTTGGTTTAAGTTTCAGCAAAGGTTTTCAAATTTCCAAGTTTCTGTTTTCTTTTCAAGTTTTTTCTCAAATCTTAAATTTCATTCAAAACCTGATAAAATGGTGATTAAGTGTGTTGGTATGATGGTATTTGAGCTTGTGTATGTCCAAGACACCATGGCTTGTTCTGGTGTAGTGGGTACCCAAGTTTAAATAGCCATTGGTTTGGTCATTTCCTTTTTTTTTAGTTTATCAGAATCTTACCCATAAGCTAAGGTTTCCTTCTAGCTTAATCTATAAGCTAGGGGCAAGCTCTTAAGCTTTTACACAAGCTTTGTTCCCTTTTCTCTTAGCAGATTCAAAGAGGAACCAATCTTATTCATTTTTGCTAAGAAAAACTTCATCAGAATCTTAACAAAGTTCAGCACAAGCCCGGGCTTGTTTGGAGGTGACTATTCAGTCACTGTTGGGCCTGGATGTAGGCCCAACGAGGTAGCATCCTTGTTCTCTTTTTCATTTTTCAAAATATTCAGTTTTATGTGATTTTGCATGATATTTGTGAGAATTTGTTAAGTGTTAGTTTAAGTGCTTAATTTTGCTCCAATTAGGGTTGTATGCATGCTAGAAGTAATTTGATTCAGTTTGGATTGAATTGGAATAGAGTTGCTTTGTTAATTTTGAATTCAGTAAATTTAAGGGGTGTTTGGATTAGGGTTTTAGTTGGCCAAATTGTTGTTGATCTTGTGTGAAACTTGGTTAAACATACTCCTTTGGTTGTTAAAATATGATACATACTATTGGTTTTCATTTTGGAAGGGTTTAAAACATTTTGCATGCTTAAAATTTTGAAAACATTGCCTTAATCAGAAAACTGCCTTTTCTGCTTGTTTTGTTGAATTTGATCCATCAAGTTTGATTCTGCTAGGATATAGGTTGTTTAAGGGTTTGTGTTCTCTTGTAAGCCATTTAATATCATTGTGTGCTTTGTTTGAAGTGTTGAATCTCACTTGTGTGTCATTTGAACCAGCAACTTGTTCATTAAGCCTTATCAGAAACTTTCTTTGATCTTTTGTGCTTGAAATTGTGCCTATACTTGCCTGTTTTTGTGATTGATTTGACTCCTTATACTCCAAAGAGTATAAGGGTGCCTTTGTCCATCATAAACATCCACAAAAAAGCAAAGATCAAGCCCTCTTGATCATATTTTCACAAGTGAATAAACACTTGTGTTCATCAGAAAGTTGTGCAAACCTGGGCACGTTTTTGATTTCAAATAGCCTTAATTTTGTTTAATTTTGAGTTGTGTTGTGTTTTTAAGCTTAACATAGTTACTGGATTAAGTGTTAAAAGTAAAAAAAAAAAAAAAAAATTTGCAAAAACTCACATGGCCTGGGCTCGAACACGCGACCTTGCTTTCCAAGGACTAACGTGTTAACCAGTGATCCGGATGGTTCTTTACGTTTAGGTTTCATTTCATTTATTATTTAAGTGCTGTTTGTTTGGTGGCTTATTTAATTAGCAGCTTATAAATAAGCATTTTCTAGCTTATTTCTCCTAGGATTTCACTGTTTAACAATTTTCTTAGGTTTGTATTAGGGTTATTGACTTTTCTGAGCAAAAAGTATATTTTTCCCTTTATTAATTAATTTATTAGGATTATTTTAAGTTTTTATTTTAAAAAGTCATTAAAAAATAGTAAAAGGTATATTAAAAATCTGAAAAAATAGTTGTTAGGTTTTTAATCATATTTTTGAGGTTTACAGCCATTTAGGTTTTCAATTTAGCTTATTTTTGATTTTATAGGATTTTAGGGTTTTTAAGCAACTTTAAAATTCAATATAAAATTATTAAATAGGTTTCAGAAAATTTGGATTGCATTTTTGTTTTAGTTATAATATTCTAGATTTTTGGTAATTTTTTAGAATTTATTTATAAACTTTTTATTTTTTTTGAATATTTTAATATTATTTTATTAAAAATTGAAGTTTTATTTTTTTTAGTTTTTACATTTTTCCTAGGTTAAGGACACTTAATTAGGAGTTTTGTCACTTTCCAAATATTTTTTAGACTTTTCAATTAATTTCTAGAATTAATTTAAGATTTAATAGATTTTAATAGTTTTTAAGTGTTTAAAAATATTTTAATTTGGTTTTAAAATTTTTAAAAATAGTTTATAGCTTAATTAGGATATTTTTGAGGTTTACAAACCATTAGATCTTGTTTAAGGCTTTTTAATAATTAAAAGTGATTTTTAGGGCTTTAATTAGCATTAAAAAGTCATTATCTAATTAATTAAAAGGTTTTAGCAAGTTTGGATTTTTTGTAAACTCTTAGAATACTATTGGGGATTTTTAGTAATTTTTAGGTTAAAATTTTAATTTTGGCACTATTTACGATTTTACGTGTTCGCCTTTTTCGTCGTAGTTTAATTCGTCTTTGTAACCGTCTTTTTCTTCTAATCCCATTTCTTTCTCAATCATATAATCACAAACATTAATCAACTCTTAACACAACGCACTTGCCTCCTTGGGAAACGAACTTGTTTGGTCATTAGTGCTCGGTTTTCCTAAACCGACACTTAACGCTTACCACTACTTTGCCTCTCTTTTCCTAAAGGGTTGCAAAAACACTACATCATTTTGGCGCCGCTGCCGGGGAGGCGTGTTGTGTTTTGGTTGAACAATTGTTGTTTTTATATTAGCCATAATTAGTATTTGTATTAGTAGCACTCTACTAATACGTATTATCGGTTTTTCGTTTTTTGTGAATATTATTACTATATTGTATACGTAGAACAATAAATTTACAAGTACTCCAAATACGTGAGAAATCACAACCTTGACTTGGGAGGTCATTACCCAATCATTGTATTCGAATCTCAAACCAAAGAAAAAGGCAAAAATAGATAAATACTTTCGTGAAGCTCGATTTTGAGAAATACAAACTATAAGGTGGGTATAAGGCGGTTGTATTTCACGACCTAAAGGAAAAAGGCTCTTAAGTGCTTCGCGCCGCCTCGTTTCCTCCGCTTGCTTGTGCGTATTTTGATTTTGAAAGCTAATCGAGGGTTTTGCCGCCCAAAGTATTACTAAGTATCATATATATTTTCTTGGTTTCTATTGATTAAACCATCTTGAACGATTTGGTGTTCCACCATCGTTCTAAAGTCATCGAAGGCGTTCACTTCACGTGATCGTTTTCATTCCTTGAGGCTTCTTTAATCGAGAGATTTGATTAAGGAGGTGATTTGAAGATTTGTGTCTACCTAATACATTCCAAAATCCAAAAAAAGTTAAAAACAATCAAAAACCACAAAAAAAATTGAAAAAGTAAAAACACCAAAAAGAATCTTCTTTGCTCGCCTTCTCGTTGTACGTGACGTTTATGCAAACTCGCTCTAAAGCAAGACGTGCTCGTAAACGAAGAAACAAATCAATCACTCCTACTAGTGAGGAGTCTCCTATTGACGAACCCATTATAGTGAAAGAAGCACCCATGGCTAATCGAACTATGATGGAGTTACTTCAAGCACCCACCGAGGGTTATGGAGAAGCGATTGTGATTCCCGCTATCCTTGCGGAGAATTTTGAGGTTAAGACGGGTTTGTTGTCCATGATTCAAAACAACAAGTTTCGAGGTGACGAAAAGGACAACCCTCATAACCACATTCGCCAATTTAATCGTCTCACCGCCACGTGCAAGTTTAAGGACGTCTCAAACGACTCGATTAAGATGATGCTTTTTCCGTATTCCTTAGCGGGGCCCGCAAAAATTTGGTTAGAGAAAGAGCCACCCAATTCTATATTGACGTGGAAGGATCTCGTTTCAAAATTCGTGAACCAATTTTTTCCGCCCTCTAAGACTACGCACTTGAAAAACGAGATTTCAAAGTTTTCACAAGAGTATAATGAGAGTTTTTCAACGGCTTGGAATAGGTTTAAGGAAATGTTGCACGAATGTCCTCATCATGGTTTTTCCGACTTGCATCAAATTGACACGTTTTACAATGGCTTGAACGATCATGAGCGTGATTATCTTAATGCCGCCGTGGGTGGTAATTTTTTGTGTAAGACGGTTGAGGAAGCATTGTTAATCATTGAGAATAGGTCTAAGGTGTATAGTCCTCGTAGCACGTCGAGTGTTCGTAAGACTTCGTCTTCGTCTTCGCCTTCATTGTCACACACCGTTGATGCTTGCCAAATCGAGGCTAATTTGGAGAACAAAAATTTTGATAAGTTGAAAGGATTGTTAATTGAGTTTAAAGTTGGTGAACAACCCGATCCCGCTACGATTAAAGCGGTTGAGGTTTCTTGTATGTATTGTGGTGGAGCTCACGATTATTCCGAGTGCATTACCAACGGTGGTAACACTTCGAGTGCCTTCGCGGCCGCGGGAACTTATAACCAAAACGGTCAAGTTCCTCGCACTAATCAATTGACTCCACCGGGTTTTCCACCAAATCAAAATGCTAACAATTATCGAAACAATCAAGTTGGTTACCAAAGCAATCAAAGGAACAATTTCAAGGGTAACAACAACTATAGGAATCAAGGAGCTAGTAGCCAATTGCAAAATCAAAATCAAAACCGTAATTTTCAAAACACAAGTCAAGGTCTTCAAAATGTTTACACTAAAGAACTTCCAATGGACTTTTTGAATTACGCCACGACAAATGATAAGATTTTGGAAAACATTCAAGAGCAATTGGCTAGTCAAATTAGGGACACGGCTAAAAACACTAAGGAATTGGCTAACTTTGTGAAAGAAAATCTTAACATGAGAAATGAGTTGAAAAATGATTTTGCTAATCAAATTCGAGGTCAAAACAATAAGATTGAACAAAGTCATGCTAGGCTTGAACAAAGAATTGACCAAAAAGCCGCTAGTCAAGATTTGAAGTTTAATAGTCAAGATGCTAAGCTTAATGCCATTTTAGAAGCCGTCATGGGGAACAAAGCCTCTACTTCGAGTGGTCTACCTAGTAACACCATTTCAAACCCGAAGGGAGAGATGAAAGTGATTACCACACGAAGTGGTAAGACACTTAAAGAACCGACTCCTCAACCAATTACTCCAACGGTGGAGGAAATTGAGGAAGAACCCGAGGTGGTGGTCGAAAATGAGCATATTTCAAGCCCACAAAGTACCGCTCATGCCACACCTACGGTCGACCCTTTACCAACATTGGAACCCGAGATTCCAAAGGCTATGCCTATGCCCCAACCCACACCACCCTTGCCTTACCCATCAAGACTTAGGAAGGAGAAACGACAAGAGCGCGACAACTACCAATTTGAGCTTTTTATGAAAATGTTTTGGTGAGTTGCACCTTAATGTGAGTTTCACCGATGCTTTGGTCATGATGCCTCGATTTGCCGCTAACTTTAAGAGTATGTTAAACAACAAGGAGAAATTGCACCAAATGTCTAGTTGTTCGTCGTTTTATCTTAATCGCATACCTCAAAAAGTCGGCGATCCCGGTAAATTTTTGATCCCTTGTGCCATTCAAGATATGGAAGAATGCTATGCCTTGGCCGATCTTGGTGCTAGCATTAATTTGATGCCACTTGCAATCTTCAAGTCGCTCAATCTTCCTAATCTTACTCCTTCACGAATGTCTATTGAGTTGGCCGACCATTCCACGATTCTTGCATGTGGTTTGGCGGAAGACGTTTTTGTGAAAGTGGGGAAGTTCTACTATCCCGTAGACTTTATCGTTGTTGATATC
Source organism: Glebionis coronaria (assembly GCA_025667525.1). Classification (NCBI taxonomy): domain Eukaryota; kingdom Viridiplantae; phylum Streptophyta; class Magnoliopsida; order Asterales; family Asteraceae; genus Glebionis; species Glebionis coronaria. Next base: position 229,113,299 of record CM046880.1, read on the forward strand.
CCCACGGATCCTCAAGTTCCTCTTATTTTAGGTCGTTCGTTTTTAGATACGTCTATGGCTTTAATTGATGTTCATGCTAGAAAGATCACCTTACGTTTCAACGACGAGGAACTTGTTATAAACGCAACTCAAAATTCTCAACTTTCTCATGTTTATTCCGTTGCAACCATAAACCTCGTTGATATGATCGACGTGGTTTGCGAGGAATTTTCACAAGAAGTTTTAGGGTTTGGCGATGAAGAAACTAGTGGCAATCCCACTATGTTAGATCCAATTCTTGATAATTCGACACCAACCTTCACTCCTTTCGAAGGTGGTGGTTTTACGTTGGAAGAATTCGATGTTCCACGTACTTGTAACGAAGACCTCGACAACGATGAGGACTTCTCGATTATCAAGGATTTTCTCAACGATTTCCCATTTCCTCCACCCGAGGAGGTTATGAGTATCGAGCCCAAATCTTCACTTGAGGAACCACCTATCCTCGAGTTGACTGATTTACCTCCTCACCTCGAATATGTCTATTTGGAGGAGGACGACAAGTTTCCGGTTATTATTGCGAAGGATCTTTTGAATGATGAAAAAACCGCACTTGTCGATGTTCTAAAGGATCACAAAGGGGCGATTGCGTGGAAGTTATCCGACATTAAGGGAATCGATCCCAAGTTTTGTACCCACAAAATCTTAATGGAGGAGGATTTCAAGCCCACAATCCAAAGTCAAAGGAGGGTGAACCCCAAAATTCACGATGTCATCAAAAAGGAGGTCCTTAAACTCCTTGACGCGGGAATGATTTACCCTATTTCCGATAGCCCCTGGGTGAGTCCTATTCATTGTGTCCCTAAAAAGGGAGGGATGACCGTTGTGCCAAACGATGCCAACGAGTTGATTCCCACTAGACTCGTGACCGGATGGAGAGTGTGCATTGACTATCGAAAGTTGAATGAAGCCACTCGAAAAGACCATTTTCCCTTGCCCTTCATGGACCAAATGTTGGAGCGTCTTGCGGGAAACGATTTCTATTGCTTTCTAGATGGTTTTTCCGGTTACTTCCAAATTCCCATCGATCCTCGTGATCAAGAAAAAACTACGTTTACGTGTCCATATGGAACGTTTGCCTATCGTAGAATGCCATTCGGACTTTGCAATGCACCGGGAACTTTTCAACGATGCATGATGGCTATTTTTCATGATATGATCGAGAAGACGATGGAAGTCTTCATGGATGACTTTTCCGTGTTTGGTGATTCTTTCACTTCGTGTTTGTCGAACCTAGAGAGAATGTTAAAACGTTGTGAGGAAACCAACCTTGTGCTCAATTGGGAAAAATGTCATTTTATGGTTAAGAGTGGAATCGTCTTAGGGAACAAGGTCTCGAAAGCGGGGATTGAGGTAGATCAAGCTAAGGTAGACGTCATCGCCAAGTTACCTCATCCCAAAACCGTCAAGGGAGTTAGGAGTTTCCTAGGCCACGCGGGCTTTTATCGTCGATTCATCAAGGATTTTTCAAAGATTTCTCGACCCATTACACATCTTCTTGAAAAAGAGGCACGTTTTGTCTTTGACGAAGATTGTGTACGAGCCTTTGAGATCCTTAAGAGGAAACTTACCGAAGCTCCCATTCTTGTTGCTCCCAATTGGAACCTCCCCTTTGAGCTTATGTGTGATGCTAGTGATTACGCTATTGGGGCCGTTTTGGGGCAACGTCATGATAAGCACTTCTTGCCTATTCACTATGCTAGCAAGACGATGACCGAGGCTCAACTTAAATACACTACAACGGAAAAGGAGTTCCTTGCCGTGGTGTATGCATTTGAGAAATTCCGACCTTACCTCGTCTTGACAAAATGCATAGTGTATACGGACCATTCGGCTATTAAGTATCTCATGGCAAAGCAAGATGCTAAGCCGAGATTACTTTGTTGGATTCTCCTCCTTTAAGAATTTGATCACAAAATCGTTGATAAAAAAGGAGCCGAGAATCTAGCGGCCGATCATCTCTCTCGTTTGGAAGATCCTCACCAAAGTGTTTACGAGCCCAAGGAAATCACCAAAACATTTCCGCTCGAGACACTTGGTGTACTGAATTCTAAGCTTGATTCTTCCACCCCATGGTTTGCGGATTTTGCAAATTACCATGCGGGTAACTTCATCATTAAGGGTATGACAACTCAAGAAAAACGAAAATTCTTTAATGACGTCAAGTTCTACTTTTGGAACGACCCTTACTTGTTTCGAACTTGTGCGGATCAAATCATCCGACGTTGTGTATTTGGCACCGAAGCTTCTAACATCCTTAGAGCTTGCCATGAGGGACCCACGGGTGGTCACCACAGTGCTAATCTCACGGCTAAAAAGGTGTTTGATGCCGGCTTCTTTTGGCCTACTATTTACCGAGATGCACAAGATCTTGTGAAGTCGTGTGATGCATGCCAACGACAAGGAAAAGCCTCACAAAAAGATGAAATGCCACAAAATATCATTCAAGTATGTGAGATCTTTGACGTTTGGGGCATAGACTTTATGGGGCCGTTCCCATCATCTCGTGGTAATAAGTACATCCTTGTTGCGGTTGACTACCTTTCTAAGTGGGTGGAGGCAAAGGCCTTGCCCACCAATGATGCTCGTGTGGTAGTCAAGTTTTTGAAGCAATTGTTTTCTCGGTTTGGAACCCCTCGAGCTATCATAAGCGATCGTGGAACCCATTTTTGTAATGACCAATTTGAAAGGGTTCTAAGGAAATATGGGGTTACACATCATCTTTCTACGGCTTATCACCCACAAACGAGTGGGCAAGTCGAGGTTTCAAACCGAGCGTTGAAAAGGATTTTGGAGAGATCCGTTGGAGAGAACCGACAATCATGGTCGGATAAGTTGGACGATGCTTTATGGGCCTTTAGGACCGCTCATAAGACGCCCATTGGGTGCACTCCCTATAAGCTTGTGTATGGAAAGAATTGTCATTTGCCTATCGAATTAGAACACAAGGCTTATTGGGCCCTAAAGCATTGTAATGATGATATGGAGACCGCGGGAAAACACCGGAAAATGCAATTAAATGAATTGGATGAATTGAGGGATATTACTTATGAAAATTCATTGATGTATAAAGAGAAAACCAAAAAGTTGCATGATTCTAAAATTAAAAACCGGGTTTTTAACATTGGGGATCAAGTTTTGCTTTTTAATTCAAGATTAAAAATCTTTTCCGGTATGTTGAAATCCCGTTGGTCCGGTCCATTCACCGTGACTCAAGTGTTTCCGTATGGGACGATCGAGCTAGCTCAAGATGATGGTCCTAACTTCAAGGTGAATGGACATAGGTTGAAGCACTACTTTGGCGGGGAAGTTCCATCCTTGAACTACCTCGACCAAGTCACCTTCCCCAATGATAATTAGTATTGAGGGGATCGAGTCGAGCTCATGACTCGGTAATCAAAAACGAGGAGCCTCGTGGGGGAGTCCCATGCTTATCCTATGTACATATTATCGCTTTCTAATGTAGCTTACGTGTAGGGATTTGTGCCCTTCCAACCTTTGTTCCGTGGTTGTTTGTGAATTGTGAGCTTTAGATGATCCTGACCTTCACGATTGGAGCCTCTCGTGTTCGTTTTATGGGAGCACTCGATCGTTTGCTTTGAAGACTTACTCAATATCCATGATATATCCTTGATTGTTCTAACCTTAGGTTTTTAGCACACTTCATAAACGGCTATTAATTTATTGGTTACACCCTTTTCATGCTAGATTAGGCATTCGACTACGTCTCTAGTATGGGGGTGTTTGCACCCTTACACTCGAAATATTGAGGACAATGTTTAACTTTAGTATGGGGGGGGGGGGTGAATAGATACTTGCCTTGCCAAACCTTCACGCTTTCCAAAGTTTGTCTTTTTGTTATCGTTTAATGCAAAATAAGGCTAAAAATGGCCAAATTTTAAATTTTTTCTCATGTTTTATAAGTGTTTGAAGACACGAATGTAGATTTTCCGATGGCGAGAATAAGAGTAATTTTTGACTCGACCGTGCGTGTTGAGCACTTAGCTTTGATTCCTTAACTACACATTAGGCTAAGTCTCTTAAATGAGGACGAGAAATGATAGAGTTAATTATAAGTTACTATGCTAAACGTAGAGTACTCGTATTCTTTCAAAAACTCATGTGTTCTCGTTGTTTGCTTATTCTCCCTTCGCATGTAAATATTTTTTGCTTAATAAATATTGACTTAGCGGTTTAGTTAGGATTGTTGGGTTTCTAGTCTTTTCTAGTAGCTTCCGTGTAATTAAATTGGGAAGGCATTAAGGTATCGCCAGCGTCACGGTTTTGAAGTATTGGCACCCTAATAATCGAAAGCTTCACCCAATAATAAGATTTCAAGTGCTCACCTAAATCTAGCAAACAATTTGAAGCCCCACAAGGCCGAAAAATCTATGCAAAAATTGAAAGTGAATGAAGCCTTAATCTTCGAAGCTTTAAAGATCCAAAATTCGCTTTAGCGTGAGGATATACGTCTTTGGCTAATAAAACCACCGATGAGGCGGATAATAAAAGGCAAGGCAAGACCAAAGTCATAATAAAAGCTTCATGGCGAAGTTGAATAAAAGATGGAGGTAAACCAAAGATAATAAGGCCCTTCCGTTAGGGGGCGTATAAAAGTCTTGGTAATAAGTCTCATGTTCAAAACCGTTATAAAACCGTGTTTATCGATTCTTCTTGTCAACTTAATTTTTTAACATCGTTGTCTATTAGGAGGGGTTATTGATTTGATGGTCTTAGTTACACTGTTAGGACTCTATTTTTAGACCTAAATCTCTATTATCGCATAAGTCAACAATGTATCCTCGTGAAACATTCAAGACAAAATAAAATATAAGAGATACAACTTAGGAATAATGGGAGGATAAGTACGTGATTAGGGCATATGAGTAGTGTTAGCATTACTAACTTATAATGACAATGATCTCGTTGCACGCTTAGCATGGAATTAGGGTGAAAATCGAGGACGATGAAATTATTTCTAACGAAGCATTCACGTGTTCTTATTCTATGAACCTAAACGTCCCATTTTGCGATGAAAATCATACATTATGTCTAAAACGCAAGTAGTAGTAATAGTAGTAGTGTAGCTAGTTATCATTCCAATAAAGTGAATAAAAATGAATTTTGGAGATGCTACGATACTTTATTCTAGCATTGCGTGAGGGCACGGCAATGGTTTAGTATGGGGGAGTGATGAGACTGCTTTTATACATAGTCTCATCGTCCAAATTGGGCTTAAAATGCATTAAATATCATCAAAATACCCAAATATATGCTTGTGTTTGTTGCTTGTGTATTTTAGGTACGAATATTGAGAAAATGACAAAAGATCACAAGAATCAAGCAAAAAACGAACACGGGAAACGAAGTCGCACGATGAACCAAGCCCTAATGAAGAATTTTCCAAAGAAAACCCTTGAAGATTTGAAGAACTATGAAGATTGGTCCTCCAAGTTTGAAGAATTGACACTTTATACCCTTGTATCTTCATAATTACAAGTTTGGTCCCTAAAGTTTGTCAAAATTACAAAAAGGACCCTTAACTTTGAAGAATTGGCAAATTTAGTCCCTAAACAAAACTAAATTGTCAATAATGGTCCTCCAAGAAGTCAACAAACAAGTCAAAGCCTTGAAGTATGAAGACATGTCAAAAACAGCCCTTGAAGATTGCCAAAATTACACTTGTAGTCCTTAAAACAAGTTTCAAAACTTTGTGTGCCAAAATTGACAACTGCCCTAAAGTTGTCATGTGTTATTTAGGCGTTGATACCCATTTTATACAACTTAAACAAAGAATGAAACATGAAGGGTCAATCCTGCCAGACAGCCAAACTCCATACACCCACTCAGAAACTGCCACCTCACCCACTCACACCCATTAACCAATCACAAACAACCCCTTCACCACGTCACCTCTCCACTCACAATAACTGATTAATTAATCAGTATAATTTTCCCACCCAAACACTAATTCAAATAAATTAACCCCCCAATTTGGATTAAACCTGTTCTTAACCCACCCCTTAAACCCTAATATTTCCAGGAAGAACAATGATTAAAACAAAGGGTTTTTGGGTAATTCTTTCCAGATCCTTGATTAAACACCACTTAAACCCAAAACCACCCTTAAACCCCCATCACCATCACCCCACATGCTTGTACCACCCTCCCCTGCCCTACTATTCACTCCCAAACAAAAATTTGACAGCAGGATCAACAACCCACAACAATTTCGTGTTCCCAAAGGCTAAATGGACGACCAAGATCCTCTTTTTCACTGCTGGCATCCCACAAACTTCCAAAGATCTTCACATGGCTTATTTTTGACTGAAAATTCAAAATCGTCCAAGGGCATTACTGGAAGTTCAAGTGTTAGGGTTTTAGCTTCTTATCAGTTCTAGAATCACTTGTAAGCCTCTATATAAAGGCATGATAGGACTTAGCTCATTTTGTTCTTAACTTTTCTCCTTTTTCACAAGCCTTGTAAATCCAGTTATTGAAGGAATATAAATGGTATTGAGTTTGTTGATGAGAAAGATTGAGTTCCTTTTACATTTTATGTTGATTTAATTTCATGTTGAGTTTGGTTTAAGTTTCAGCAAAGGTTTTCAAATTTCCAAGTTTCTGTTTTCTTTTCAAGTTTTTTCTCAAATCTTAAATTTCATTCAAAACCTGATAAAATGGTGATTAAGTGTGTTGGTATGATGGTATTTGAGCTTGTGTATGTCCAAGACACCATGGCTTGTTCTGGTGTAGTGGGTACCCAAGTTTAAATAGCCATTGGTTTGGTCATTTCCTTTTTTTTAGTTTATCAGAATCTTACCCATAAGCTAAGGTTTCCTTCTAGCTTAATCTATAAGCTAGGGGCAAGCTCTTAAGCTTTTACACAAGCTTTGTTCCCTTTTCTCTTAGCAGATTCAAAGAGGAACCAATCTTATTCATTTTTGCTAAGCAAAACTTCATCAGAATCTTAACAAAGTTCAGCACAAGCCCGGGCTTGTTTGGAGGTGACTATTCAGTCACTGTTGGGCCTGGATGTAGGCCCAACGAGGTAGCATCCTTGTTCTCTTTTTCATTTTTCAAAATATTCAGTTTTATGTGATTTTGCATGATATTTGTGAGAATTTGTTAAGTGTTAGTTTAAGTGCTTAATTTTGCTCCAATTAGGGTTGTATGCATGCTAGAAGTAATTTGATTCAGTTTGGATTGAATTGGAATAGAGTTGCTTTGTTAATTTTGAATTCAGTAAATTTAAGGGGTGTTTGGATTAGGGTTTTAGTTGGCCAAATTGTTGTTGATCTTGTGTGAAACTTGGTTAAACATACTCCTTTGGTTGTTAAAAGATGATACATGCTATTGGTTTTCATTTTGGAAGGGTTTAAAACATTTTGCATGCTTAAAATTTTGAAAACATTGCCTTAATCAGAAAACTGCCTTTTCTGCTTGTTTTGTTGAATTTGATCCATTAAGTTTGATAGTCTGCTAGGATATAGGTTGTTTAAGGGTTTGTGTTCTCTTGTAAGCCATTTAATATCATTGTGTGCTTTGTTTGAAGTGTTGAATCTCACTTGTGTGTCATTTGAACCAACAACTTGTTCATTAAGCCTTATCAGAAACTTTCTTTGATCTTTTGTGCTTGAAATTGTGCCTATACTTGCCTGTTTTTGTGATTGATTTGACTCCTTATACTCCTAAGAGTATAAGGGTGCCTTTGTCCATCATAAACATCCACAAAAAAGCAAAGATCAAGCCCTCTTGATCATATTTTCACAAGTGAATAAACACTTGTGTTCATCAGAAAGTTGTGCAAACCTGGGCACGTTTTTGATTTCAAATAGCCTTAATCTTGTTTAATTTTGAGTTGTGTTGTGTTTTTAAGCTTAACATAGTTACTGGATTAAGTGTTAAAAGTAAAAAAAAAATTAAAAAAAAATTGCAAAAACTCACCTGGCCTGGGCTCGAACACGCGACCTTGCTTTCCAAGGACTAACGTGTTAACCAATGATCCGGATGGTTCTTTACGTTTAGGTTTCATTTCATTTATTATTTAAGTGATGTTTGTTTGGTGGCTTATTTAATTAGCAGCTTATAAATAAGCATTTTCTAGCTTATTTCTCCTAGGATTTCACTGTTTAACAATTTTCTTAGGTTTGTATTAGGGTTATTGACTTTTCTGAGCAAAAAGTATATTTTTCCCTTTATTAATTAATTTATTAGGATTATTTTAAGTTTTTATTTTAAAAAGTCATTAAAAAATAGTAAAAGGTATATTAAAAATCTGAAAAAATAGTTTTTAGGTTTTTAATCATATTTTTGAGGTTTACAGCTATTTAGGTTTTCAATTTAGCTTATTTTTGATTTTATAGGATTTTAGGGTTTTTAAGCAACTTTAAAATTCAATATAAAATTATTAAATAGGTTTCAGAAAATTTGGATTGCATTTTTGTTTTAGTTATAATATTCTAGATTTTTGGTAATTTTTTAGAATTTATTTATAAACTTTTTATTTTTTTTGAATATTTTAATATTATTTTATTAAAAATTGAAGTTTTATTTTTTTAGTTTTTACATTTTTCCTAGGTTAAGGACACTTAATTAGGAGTTTTGTCACTTTCCCAATATTTTTTAGACTTTTCAATTAATTTCTAGAATTAATTTAAGATTTAATAGATTTTAATAGTTTTTAAGTGTTTAAAAATAGTTTAATTTGGTTTTAAAATTTTTAAAAATAGTTTTTAGCTTAATTAGGATATTTTTGAGGTTTACAAACCATTAGATCTTGTTTAAGGCTTTTTAATAATTAAAAGTGATTTTTAGGGCTTTAATTAGCATTAAAAAGTCATTATCTAATTAATTAAAAGGTTTTAGCAAGTTTGGATTTTTTGTGAACTCTTAGAATATTATTGGGGATTTTTAGTAATTTTTAGGAATTTTTAGGTTAAAATTTTAATTTTGGCACTATTTACGATTTTACGTGTTCGCCTTTTTCGTCGTAGTTTAATTCGTCTTTGTAACCGTCTTTTTCTTCTAATCCCATTTCTTTCTCAATCATATAATCACAAACATTAATCAACTCTTAACACAACGCACTTGCCTCCTTGGGAAACGAACTTGTTTGGTCATTAGTGCTCGGTTTTCCTAAATTGACACTTAACGCTTACCACTACTTTGCCTCTCTTTTCCTAAAGGGTTGCAAAAACACTACATCACCTTCCTAGGTACATCGTCATGACGAGGCGGAGAAGGTAATGGTGCACTAATACTAGGTGTAGGAGGAGTAGGGATAAATGGTGGTGGAGGAGGTGTAGATGATGGGGGTGGGATTGGTGGATCGACAATGGTAATTCCACTACGCGTAGTAATAGCACTCATATTTGCTCGCGGATTGGTGACGGTGTTAGAAGGTAGAGAACTCTAAGTAGAAGGTTGAGCTGCGGGCAAGAAACTAGTAAGCATATTCTTCAAATCATTGGTTTGATTGCTGAAGGAGGATTGGATATTATCTCGAAGCTCGGATCTTATCTCATTCCATTGCTTGGTAATATCTCCTTTAAGAGTGATAATTTGGCTCTGCAGATTCTTGATTTGCTCACCGTGGGTTCTCATTATGGCTTCAACATCCGGGTTAATGGGTAGGGTTTGTTGGGCGGGTGGGTGATAAGGATTAGAAGCTCTTGGTGGGATTTGGTTGCTTCTATTGTAGTTGTTGGCGGGGTTTTGGTTTTGAGGAGAAAAACTGGTTGAAAGGTAATTGTTGGATCGGTAACTCAGCAAATTTCTATCCCCTTGAGGTCGAGCTTGGTAATTTTGCGATGAATAATTACCATAAGCTGCATACACATTTTCCGGATTTCCTTGAGTAGAAGGACAATAGGTGTATGAGTGAGGACCGCCGCATGTTTCACAAGGATTAGCAACCGCTTTAACTTGTTGTTGTTGTTGGTTTGAAGCGAGAAGCGTGATACTTTTGCTCATTTCAGTCATCATGCGGGTGAGTTCGGTCATATCAGGGTTTGCTGAAGTAGAAGAAACATTGACTCTCGGGTTGTTCCTTGAAGAAGCAGAGGAATCCTAGTTTTTATGATGAGTAGTCATGTTCTCAATTAGCTCTCTACACTCCTCAGGTTTCCTTTTCATGAATGTGCCACCGGCGGCTGCATTAATCGTATCACGATCACGAAAAATCAAACCGTTGTAGAAAGTATATATTAAGGTCACAGGGAGCATGTTGTGGTTTGGACAACGATCAATCAAGACATTATATATTTCCCAAGCATCAAAAAGAGATTCATCGGGTTCTTGCATGAAACCGCTGATTTGATTGCGAAGGCTCGTGACCATGGATGGTGGAAAGTAGCGCGACAAAAAGCGTTGAGTCATGTAATCCCAAGTGTGAATAGAATTCTTTGAGAGATGATCAAACCATTTCTCGGCATGATGTGATAAAGTATGTGGGAAGAGTTGAAGGCGAAGAACATCCATTGTGGCACCGGGCAACTTCATGCTTTGGGTGATTGTAATGAACTTGTCGAGGTGTTTGTTAGCATCATCATCAGGCAATCCACGGAATGGGTTAGTTTGCACTTGCTGAATCATGTGGTGCTTCAACGAAAACTCAGGAGCGTTGATTTGCATCGGCGCAATCGGTCCTCCTCGTCCAAACATGGTAGGTTGACAAAGCTCCTCCATTGTCCGAAGATCGGGCTGTGGAAGAACATTGTTGTTATTGTTGAGGTGCGGTGGATTATTGTTGTTGTTAACACCTGACATACTTAAATCTTCTCGAGTCTCGGGCTCTTGATAATTAGAAGATCTAGTACGCATACACCTACAAAGGCAAAAGAAAACAATACCAAATGCAAAGACAATATATATACAAAATAAAGACAAAATCTTTTTGGATTTTTTTTGAAATTTTTAATTTTTATGGATTTTTAACAATTTTTTAATTTTTATGATTTTTTGAATTTTTTATGCAAGAAAAATAACGCTCACAAGTGAACGGATCCCAAAAAGCAACGCGTCTCTCACAAAAAACCGTTAATCTTTACGAAAAGAGCCGGCTGCGGCGCCATTTGATAACGGCTTTTGGCCAGGTAAAAAGATTCGTTTAAGTATGTCTTTTCGAATTGAAAAACGGATTTTATTGTGTGACTCTATTGTTCTTTGGTGAAACAAATAGTTGTGTCGTTGTAGTATATTAAATTGTGCAAAGACTTAAAAGTAAATGACGTTAAAGTAAAATGTGCGTTAAAATAAATGGCGAGAAATTAAATCTAAATCTAATTAAATGAAAGGTTGCAATATTAAAAAACGTGACGGAAAGTAAATTAATTAAATGACTTAAAGTTAAAGCGTGACGAAAATTAAAATTAGACAAAGTATTAAAATGAAAACGTAAAAATTAAACAAGACAAAATATAAGAACCAACACCCAATCGGAATATATTCCGATCAGACTCACCTTGATCGGAATGTACCTCGTCAGAATCCACTTACCGTCCTGTCGGAATGTCGATCGGAAAACCCGATCGGAATATGTCACCTATCAGATCGGAATAACCAAACAACCCCAGATCGGAATGTGTAGAACCAACTCAGATCGCAATGCGTCAGATCGAAATCCTGATCAGAATGAACTATCGGAATAAAAAGGTACAACCTGTCGGAATGTAGTCCAGATCGGAATGTTGCTTGGGAATATTGGGCAGCACTTCGTTTTAGTGAAGCCTTAAGAGCCGTCGCAATCCCGATCGTAATGAGCGATCGGAATCTTGATCGGAATAAGGGGGTAATTCACTCTATCGCAATCCCGGATCAGAATGCAAACCTTAGTCCAAACCTATCACGATCGGAATGTGGAGAATGCACCCGTCGCAATGTGTAGGAACCCTTACTTTCCGATGGAATGCAAATTCGTAATAAGCTCAAATCCAAATAAGCTAATTCTAATAAGCAGTAACAAAGAACTTGAATGAAATGGAAACAAAACGAGACAATAAGCTAAAAAGTTAAAATCTTTCAAAATTTAAAAGACGAAACTTAATGAAATTAAAACTTAAAAAGTAAAGCTTTTAAGAAAACTTTGAAATCAATTAAGCTAAATACCAAACAAGCACATAAGATTGTCAAACTTATGGCTATTTCGTATGAAAACTTAAAAAGACAAGAAAAGGCAAAACCTTTAATCAAATAAGCAAATAGATTAAGCAAAAGCTAGCTTAATCCGAAATTAAGCCGAACCAAAAAGAAGAAAAGTAGAATGAGATTGATAAAAAGAAACTTGATAAAAGAAAAGTAAAGATTAAAGAACACGAATTTAAAGAACACAAATTAAAAAACTTACTTGGAATTAAAAGGTAATTAAGGTGCAAGACATGTATTTAAATTTGACATGAAAAGTAAATGACAAGTAATTAAAAGGTGGAAGACTAATTGTCACTTTAGCCAACAAGTGTAAAAATGAAATGCTAATGACTATATATAGGGGAGGATTAGGACGCTTCCTCCCCTCCTTCATTTTCTCTTAATTGCATCATTAGGCCCTTCCTTCTTAATCTCTTTAATCTTGGACTTTAATGACTTTTGGCTCGGGATTTCTTTGAACTCGTCTTTTAATTCTTCAATAAATTAGACTTGAGTTTTTCGGCTTTTGATAAACTTCCGTCTTTTGACTTTTTCTTCGATAAATCTTCAGAATTGGTCTTGGACTTCCGTTCTTTTTCCACTCTTGACTTTTCGACTTCATCTTTCATCTTTTTCTTCAATAAAAGCCCGTAAATGCCGTGTTTTCTCCACTTTTCACAATTTCGTCCTAAATCACAACAAAAACACAAACCACGCATAATTCCGACATAAAAGACATAAAATACACGTTTTGGTCCGGTTATTATTGTAATTAAGTGGTAAAAAGGATGGGTGTTTACACACCTATCAGGTACTTAAGTGCTTCGCGCCACCTAACCCCCCGTTCACTTGTGAGTATTCTAAGAAGGAAGGCTTCATTGGGGGTCTTGCACCCAAGTAGTACATACGTATATTATTATTTTCTTGTGGATATTTCATATTGAAACTCGAAGGGGATAATCGTTTTCTCTTCAAAGTCACACGAGAGCTTTTCTCTCATTCCTCGTATTGAGTTGCATGCTCACTCGCGGGCATGCACAAATACCGATTGGTGTACAACCCCTTCCTCCGAAAAGGAAGAAAAAGAGAAAGAGTAGGAACACCACCGTCCATCAAGCCGATCACGAGAATCGTGCTTTGATTCATCCACAACAAGAAGCCATGGCCAGAGTTGATACTCGTTCTTTGATGGAACGTTTGCAATCCAGTGTTCACGGATATGCCGATGCTATCAAGATTCCCGATATTCCCGCAAATTCATTTGAGCTAAAAACGGCTATGATTAACTTGGTTTCAAACACACCTTTCTATGGAAACAAGAATGATAATCCTCATGATCACCTTAAGAGATTTCTTGCTCTTTTTTTTGGGTAAAAGGGAAATTTTCTCCGGTAAAATATATTAATCACCCAAAACATTAAGTACAATGGAACACGGTAGAGATTTCTTGCTCTTTGCAACACCATTAAGTACAATGGAGTTCCCCATGATGCCATTAAGTTGATATTGGTGCAATTTTCATTAGAGGGTCCGGCTAAGCATTGGTTAGATACACAACCAACCGATAGTATCACCACATGGGATGGTTTCACTACTAAGTTCTTAAACAAGTTCTTTCCCCCATCTAAGACTACGACTTTGAGGAATTTAATTATAGGCTTTCAACAAAAACCTAGTCAAACTTTTAGTGATGCTTGGGAGGAGTTTAAAGAGTTATTGAGGAGATGCCCTAACCATGGATTGGATGAAGTTCACCAAATCAATACTTTCTACAATGGCCTTTAATGAAGAGATTTTGCTAGGTTCAATTGTTGTTCTCGGTATCTTAACGAATTGATTTCCGACTTAAAGTACGACTCAGTTGATCTTGGTGAAACAAATATTTTTGGTTGTTTTTAAATAAAGGTGCAAAACAATTAAAGTAAAAGGCAGCTAATTTAAATCTAAGTCTATTTAAAATAAATGGTGTAAGTATTAAAAAACGTTACTAAAATTAAAGGGCACTAAAAGTAAATAACGCAAACTTAAATCTATCTAAGGCAAACTTAAAACGCAACTAAAACTAAAACTTAAACTAAGGAAAAACTAAAATAAGTCTAAGGAAAATAAAGGTAAAGACTTAAAATAAAAGCGTGACAAAAATTAAATTTGACAATGTAAATAAATTTGAAAACTTAAAAATAAATCAAATTAAGAAGCGGGAAAACAAAATTTAAAATTAAATAGAAACAAAAATAAAACAAGACAATGAGTCCGATCGTACCACGATCGCAGCCAAGGGAAATGGTTGGATCGCACTCGGATCGTACCCACGATCACAGTTTGATCGCAGTCTAGATCACTTGGATCGTAGCCCACGATCGCACTCAATGCGATGGACACAAATAGGGATCGTACTCCCAGATCACAACCTTCGATCGTACTCCACCACGATCGCAACAAAGTGGATCGCAGTGGGTGATCGTGACCAAGGATCGCACTCGGATCACACTCTTTGATCTTACCCCACGATCGCAGTGAGTGATCGTGGTGTGGATTATGGAGTGTGATCGTATTACGATCCTAGTCCTTGATCGCAACCCTGGATCGCAAGTAGAAACCCTTAAGGGTTTATGCGATCGCACTGGTTGGATCGTATTGGGGTTTTGAGCAGTTACGATGGGAATAAACAAAACAAAATAAGCAAACGGAATAAGCACTAGGAAAAATAAGCAAATACCAATGAAACACTTTTAACTACAAACTAATAACAAAACTTAATTTAAAACGAGATTAAGAAAAACAAATTAATCTTATATTTAAATTCTTTTCAAAACATAAAATAAGCAAACTAAATAAGTAAACTTTAGAAAAGATAAAACTTGAAAACACTTAAACTAAATACCAAATAAGCACACAAGGTTGTCAAACTCGTGGCTTATTTCGTATGTAACTTAAAGAAAAAGAAAGGACGAAACTTTTAGTTAAATAAGCAAATGGATTAAGCAAAACTTTGCTTAATCCGAAATTTAAACCGAAACAAAAATGAGAAGAGAAGAAAGAGATTGACAAAAGTAAACTTGATCAAAGATAAATGAAGATTAAAGCAAGAAAATTAAAGGACACTTACTTGGAATTAAAAGATAATTAAGGTGCAAAACATGTATTTAAATGACATGAAAAGTAAATGACAAGATATGAAAATGGTGGAAGACTAATTGTCACCTTAGCCAACAAAATGAAAATGAGATACTAATGGTCTATTTATAGGAGATTAGGAGAGTGGTTAGAGGAAGCTTCCTCCTCTCCTTCCTTTCTTGTTAATTGCACCATTAAGTCCTTCCTTCTTAGTCTTTTGTTAATCTTGGACTTTAAGGACTTTTGGCTCGGGATTTCTTTAAACTCGTCTTTTAATTCTTCAATAAATAAGACTCGAGTTCTTCGGCTTTTGGTAAACTTTCGTCTTTTGACTTTTTCTTCGATAAATCTTCAGAATTGGTCTTGGACTTCCGTTCTTTTTGCACTCTTAACTTCTTGGCTTCGTCTTTCATCTTTTTCTTCAATAAAAGCCCGTAAATGCCGTGTTTCTTCCACTTTTCACAATTTCGTCCTAAATCACAACAAAAACACAAACCACGCATAATTCCGACATAAAAGACATAAAATACACGTTTTGGTCCGGTTATTATTGTAATTAAGTGGTAAAAAGGATGGGTGTTTACACACCTATCAAATCCCCTACACTTGACCATTGCAATGTCCTCATGCAATGCATTAGTTACAAAGAAAGTTTACATTTTTCATCATAATTAATCCATAGTGGCCTTTATTAAAGAT
This sequence comes from Glebionis coronaria, assembly GCA_025667525.1. Classification (NCBI taxonomy): domain Eukaryota; kingdom Viridiplantae; phylum Streptophyta; class Magnoliopsida; order Asterales; family Asteraceae; genus Glebionis; species Glebionis coronaria. The sequence goes on from CM046880.1 coordinate 229,129,280, forward strand.
ATAGAAAACTATAACCATTCAAAGTAAAGAAATCAAAAGCATACCTTGGGTTTTGGAAATGTTATGAATAATCATCATCCTCAAGTTTACACACCTATCAAATCCCCTACACTTGACCATTGCAATGTCCTCATGCAATGCATTAGTTACAAAGCAAGTTTACATTTTTCATCATAATTAATCCATAGTGGCCTTTATTAAAGATATAGAAAACTATAATCATTCAAAGTAAAGAAATCAAAAGCATACCTTGGGTTTTGGAAATGTTATGAATAATCATCATCCTCAAGTTTTCACTTTCTCCAAACCAAGCTTAAAAACGAGATCATTGTTATTATAAGTTAGTAAACTAACACGAACTCATGTGGGCCAATTATTCACTTAGACTCCCTTATTCATAGGTGTATCTCTTATATTTTATTGTTGTCTTGAATGATCACGAGGATGCATTGTTGACTTATTTCGATAGTTATTTAGTCCGAAAATAAAGTGAACGATTTAATCAATAGTTAGCTAAAGGACAAAATCTTTTAAAACTGCTTATCGGGACCTCAAAAAGTTCATATCTTGGCATAAATCGCTTCGCGATTTGAGACCTTTCTCGGACCGATATTTGGCAGCGACTTCATACTTCAAACCTTGAGAGACGTTCATGAAATTATGGTCTTCTCATCATAATGGAATTTCTTCACTTGAAGTTTTGAGAGATTAATACTTGGACCACGACTTCTTCATTTTTCTCCAATCTTTATTTTGGACTTTGATATACAACGATCCGCCTCCTTTTTGACTCAGATCTATTTATCCTCATACCTTGCTAGGGTCTTTTTGGATACACTTCTCCATGACTTTTGGGGAGTTTTTGCTTTTTGTCGTGTGTCTCGATACTTCATATTGATTTTCGATAAATGATTCTTCACATCACTTTGGATCTTTAGCAACAAAATATAGCCCTCATGCCTTGTTAGGGCCTTTTTGGGACTCGCCAATCTTCGCATCCCGCTTCAATAAGTTATGCCTTGGCTATGAACACTAATCCATACCGAGCAACTTTTAAACGATCTTGGGCTAGAAGCTAAGTAACTTTTCAAATCGTACGACCTTATTCATTGCAGATAAATTTATTAACAAGCGATGGGAGAATAGGCTTATAGTTAACTCACATAAATTCACGAAAGAATACCAAACTTATAATCGACTCTATCATCTCTCGTTCTCCACAGTTTAAAATCTCAAGGAATGAGACTCGTGGATGCTTAGCCTATTAAGTCAAAGTTTTGGGTTTTCAAGTCATCTATAGGATCTTGCAAACTCTTAGACTTTTTCAAGTTTAGAAATCGCATTTTAAAGTTCCCTTGATAGATGACTCTCTAGGATCAATAATAGGAACTTGCAAAAAGTTCTTGTTCTTAACCCGTGAGAGTTAAGACTTTCGTGTTTTATAGCTCCCTATATAAAAGCCTAGCAAAACTTGACTTAAACACGTTAAGGATACTAGCTAGAGTAACTTAAGATAAGTAAACTCGGGTTGAGTCAAAAGATTCACAACGTTTGAACATTAAAACCACTTTATTAAACTGTTATTCTAGCAAAGAAAGAAAATAACTATACAAAGGGAAAAACTAATAGGCCAAAATAGATCAAAAATTTTGAAAAATGTCGAAAAATTGATTTTCCGGTTAAAATGAGGACAAATACAAGGAAAAGACCACTTAACTTCGATAGAAGTCCCCCCTACACTTAAGATAAACATTGTCCTCAATGTTTAAGCATGTGGGAGTAAACTCCCCTACACTTAGGACATTGTGCACTTTGTTTAAATCTCGCTAATGAAAAGACAACTAAAGAGATTCCTATTTTAATATTGAGAAAATATAAATAGTGAATCAAAAAGAGTTTAGGATAGAACCGGGAAGAAGTGGACACGGAATCATGGGTCGTCAAGAATCATCAAGAGTGGACCATTGAAGCTCGAATCCCTGATTAAGAAGTGAGGAGAGGAAAGCAAACCAACGGGTCTCCCCTACACTTATGAGAAAGAAAGCGAAAAGATAAATGCATGGGTTTCCTCCGAAGAAGCGCTTGGTTTTTGTTAACCGAGTCGTAAGCCTGACTCGACCTTGATCATCATAGGAAGAAGCATGAAATATATCCACCAGGATCAAAGACATAGTTTTCGTCCATCAAGAAGCACAAGCTTAAGGCGAACAAGGCAAGCCAAATAAGAGTAGGCAAGGTTCCCTTAAGCAGCGATGGAGCACGGTGGAAGCAAGGGTGAAGTGGTGCAAGCATGTCTTCAAAATTTCCAAAGATTTTTCCTTTTATTTCATCAGGTGGATACTAAGATGGCTTAAAGATTGCAATACCGGGGTCGAACACCTTTTCCTTTAGGGGAAAATAGCACTCAGGCTCAGCAGAGTGTGAAGAAGATCCGCGAAGAAGCACAACCTCGTCCTCAGAAGGGGGACAAAGAGGTGTTAAATCATATGTGTTGCGGATATCGGTGTCGACCGGTTTCTTCTCCTTAGAAAGAATGTTCTTCAAATCCAAAGTAGGATCAAGACGATAATCTTCAAAGTCCAAAGGAGGTGCATCACTCTCATGAGGGAAGTAAGTGTTGAGAAACGTTGAGAAATCTTCCTCAAATGAGTAATCGTCCAAAGTAGGATCGAGTGATGGCGGAGGTTCTTCATCATGTGAAGAATTGCTCGAAAGAGTATCAGCCTCATCGAAATCATCATACGTGGGCAGCTCGGGATACTCAGAAGTAAGGTCATCATAATCATCCGTATCTGAGCTAGAATCATCATCATCATAAGCATCAAAGACCGGTGGAAAATCATAGATGGGAGAAGCGTCCACATTGGAGCGAGAATCATCCATATCATCATGAAAAAGTGGATTATCGATGCAAGAATCGAATAGCGGATTGTTGTAGACGACAAAGTCATCATGCACATTAATCATATTTACCGATTCTCTGCCTCCAAAGGATTTACTTGTAAGCTTCCCCATTTTAAAAACTTGTGCATCATCCCCGAATCTTAAGATTAACTCACCTTCGGCAACATCAACTAAAGCTCGTCCTGTTCTCAAGAATGGCCGACCAAGTATTAAAGGAATACGAGGGTCCATTTCATAATCAACAACCACAAAGTCGACCGGGAAAGTAAATGTGCCAACTTTAATGAACACATCTTCGGCTATACCAACGGGGTAAGAGAGAGTGCGATTTGCAAGTTCAAGAGTCATCTTTGTTGGAGTGAGGTCGGGCAATGATAGTGTTTTCCAAACCCTCAAAGGCATCAAATTAATACTAGCCCCGAGATCAGCAAGGGCAGTAAATTCTTCAGTTTTGTTGAAAACGCAAGGCAACACAAAACGACCGGGATCTCCAAGCTTTTCCGGAAGTTCTTTAAGAATAACTGCAGAGCAGTTTTCATTTAAGCGTGTGTAGGCGAGTTCAATCAGCTTCTCCCTCTTGTTAAGCATTTCCTTAAATGCTTTAACAAATTTGGGCATGTGGACAAGTGCTTCAAGAAAGCTAATGTTGAAGTTCATTTGAGAAATCATTTTCATATAGCGTGTCACTTCGGAGTCCTCCTTGGTTAGCATCTTGGTTTTGCCTAAACGAGAAGGATAAGGGATATTGGGTTTGGGTGGTGAAGGTGAAGGCGTAGCAGTTAAAGGTTGAGATGTTGAAGGGTCCTTCGTAGAAACATCGTCATGACGAGGCAGAGACGGTGATGGTGCACTAATACTAGGTGTAGGAGGAGTAGGGATAAATGGTGGTGGAGGAGGATCGACAATGGTAATTCCACTACGCGTAGTAATAGCACTCACATTTGCTCGCGGATTGGTGACGGTGTTTGAAGGTAGAGAACTCGAAGTAGAAGGTTGAGCGGCGGGCAAGAAACTAGCAAGCATATTCTTCAAATCATTGGTTTGATTGCTGAAGGAGGATTGAATATTATCTCGAAGCTCGGATCTAATCTCATTTCCTTGCTTTGTGATATCTCCTTTCAGATTGATAATTTGACTCTGTAGATTCTTAATTTGCTCACCGTGGGTTCTCATGATGGCTTCAACATCGTGGTTAATGGGTGGGGTTTGTTGGGTGGGTGGTTGATAAGGATTAGAAGCTCTTGGTGGGATTTGGTTGCTTCTATTGTAGTTGTTGGCGGGGTTTTTGTTTTGAGGAGAAAAACCGGGTGAAAGGTAGTTGTTTGATCGGTAACTCAGCAAATTTCTATCCCCTTGAGGTCGAGCTTGGTAATTTTCTGGTGAATAATTACCATAAGCTGCATGCACATTTTCCGGATTTCCTTGAGTCGAAGGACAATCGGTGTGTGAGTGTGGACCGCCGCATGTTTCACAAGGATTAGCAACCGCTTTAACTTGTTGTTGTTGGTTTGAAGAGAGAAGCGTGATACTTTTGCTCATTTCAGTCATCATGCGGGTGAGTTCGGTCATCTCAGGGTTTGCTGAAGTAGAAGAAACATTGACTCTCGGGTTGTTCCTTGAAGAAACGGAGGAATCCCAGTTTTTGTGGTGAGTAGTCATGTTCTCAATAAGCTCCCTACACTCCTCGGGTCTCCTTTTCATGAATGTGCCACCGGCGGCTGCATTAATCGTATCACGATCTCGAAAAGTTAATCCGTTGTAGAAAGTATTGATTAAGGTCACAGGGAGCATGTTGTGGTTCGGACAACGATCAATCAAGACATTATATCTTTCCCAAGCATCAAAAAGAGATTCATCGGGATCTTGCATGAAACCGCTGATTTGATTGCGAAGGCTCGTGACCATGGATGGTGGAAAGTAGCGCGACAAAAAGCGTTGAGTCATGTCATCCCAAGTGTGAATTGAATTCTTCGGGAGACGATCAAACCATTTCTCGGCATGATGTGATAACGTATGTGGGAAGAGTTGTAGGCGAAGAACATCTATTGTGGCACCAGGCAACTTCATGCTTTGGGTGATTGTAATGAACTTGTCGAGGTGTTTGTTGCCATCATCATCAGGCATTCCGGCGAATGGATTAGTTTGCACTTGCTGAATCATGTGGTGCTTCAACGAAAACTCCGGAGCGTTGATTTGCATCAGCGCAATCAGTCCTCCTCGTCCAAACATGGTAGGTTGACAAAGTTCCTCCATTGTCCGAAGATCGGGCTGTGGAAGAACATTGTTGTTATTGTTGAGGTGCGGTGGATGATTATTGTTGTTGACACCTGACATACTTAAATCTTCTTGAGTCTCGGGCTCTTGATAATTAGAAGATCTAGTACGCATGCACCTGAAAATGCAAAAGAAAAAGAAACCAAACACAAAGACAATATATATACACAATAAAGATAAAATCTTTTTGGATTTTTGAAATTTTTAATTTTTATGGATTTTTATCAATTTTTAATTTTTTGATTTTTGAATTTTTTATGCAAGAAAAGTAACGCTCACAAGTGAACGGATCCCAAAAAGCAACGCGTCTCTCACAGAAAACCGTTAATCTTTACGAAAAGAGCCGGCAGCGGCGCCATTTTAATGAAGAGATTTTGCTAGGTTCAATTGTTGTTCTCGGTATCTTAACGAATTGATTTCCGGCTTAAAGTACGACTCAGTTGATCTTGGTGAAACAAATATTTTTGGTTGTTTTTAAATAAAGGTGCAAAACAATTAAAGTAAAAGGCAGGTAATTTAAATCTAAGTCTATTTAAAATAAATGGTGCAAGTATTAAAAAACGTTACTAAAATTAAAGGGCACTAAAAGTAAATAACGCAAACTTAAATCTATCTCAGGCAAACTTAAAACGCAACTAAAACTAAAACTTAAACTAAGGCAAAGCTAAAATAAATCTAAGGCAAATAAACGTAAAGACTTAAAATAAAAGCGTGACGAAAATTAAATTTGACAATGTAAATAAATTTGAAAACTTAAAAATAAATCAAATTAAGAAGCGGGAAAACAAAATTTAAAATTAAACAGAAACAAAAATAAAACAAGACAACGAGTCCGATCGTACCACGATCGCAACCAAGGGAAATGGTTGGATCGCACTCGGATCGTACACACGATCACAGTTTGATCGCAGTCTAGATCACTTGGATCGTAGCCCACGATCGCACTCAATGCGATGGACACAAATAGGGATCGTACTCCCAGATCACAACCTTCGATCGTACTCCACCACGATCGCAACAAAGTGGATCGCAGTGGGTGATCGTGACCAAGGATCGCACTCGGATCACACTCTTTGATCTTACCCCACGATCGCAGTGAGTGATCGTGGTGTGGATTATGGAGTGTGATCGTATTACGATCCTAGTCCTTGATCGCAACCCTGGATCGCAAGTAGAAACCCTTAAGGGTTTATGCGATCGCACTGGTTGGATCGTATTGGGGTTTTGAGCAGTTACGATGGGAATAAACAAAACAAAATAAGCAAACGGAATAAGCACTAGGAAAAATAAGCAAATACCAATGAAACACTTTTAACTACAAACTAATAACAAAACTTAATTTAAAACGAGATTAAGAAAAACAAATTAAGCTTATATTTAAATTCTTTTCAAAACATAAAATAAGCAAACTAAATAAGTAAACTTTAGAAAAGATAAAACTTGACTTAAACTAAATACCAAATAAGCACACAAGGTTGTCAAACTCGTGGCTTATTTCGTATGTAACTTAAAGAAAAAGAAAGGACGAAACTTTTAGTTAAATAAGCAAATGGATTAAGCAAAACTTTGCTTAATCCGAAATTTAAACCGAAACAAAAATGAGAAGAGAAGAATGAGATTGACAAAAGTAAACTTGATCAAAGATAAATGAAGATTAAAGCAAGAAAATTAAAGGACACTACCATGGAATTAAAAGATAATTAAGGTGCAAAACATGTATTTAAATGACATGAAAAGTAAATGACAAGATATGAAAATGGTGGAAGACTAATTGTCACCTTAGCCAACAAAATGAAAATGAGATACTAATGGTCTATTTATAGGAGATTAGGAGAGTGGTTAGAGGAAGCTTCCTCCTCTCCTTCCTTTCTTGTTAATTGCACCATTAAGTCCTTCCTTCTTAGTCTTTTGTTAATCTTGGACTTTAAGGACTTTTGGCTCGGGATTTCTTTAAATTCGTCTTTTAATTCTTCAATAAATAAGACTCGAGTTCTTCGGCTTTTGGTAAACTTCCGTCTTTTGACTTTTTCTTCGATAAATCTTCAGAATTGGTCTTGGTCTTCCGTTCTTTTTGCACTCTTGACTTCTTGGCTTCGTCTTTCATCTTTTTCTTCAATAAAAGCCCGTAAATGCCGTGTTTCTTCCACTTTTCACAATTTCGTCCTAAATCACAACAAAAACACAAACCACGCATAATTCCGACATAAAAGACATAAAAGACACGTTTTGGTCCGGTTATTATTGTAATTAAGTGGTAAAAAGGATGGGTGTTGACACACCTATCAGCCTTAAACCTCATCACCAAGACTCACTCAATGCTTCAGCGGGAGGGAATATTCTTCTTAAATCCATTCAAGAGGCTTGGGATATTATTGATACCAAACCAATGGTTCAAACCAACACACAATTTGATGAAAGAGTCCATGTCATTCAAGAAGGAAGTTCTAAACCATTGGAAACTCAACTCATTTCATGCATTCAAGCATTTACTCAAGCTCAAAAGGAAAGCCAAACATGAATACAAAACACTCAAAAGATGCAAAAAACAATGATGAATGACTTTATGAAGCTTTCTATAGGCAATCATTCCGCAAATGATGTGCATGCCATTACTCTTTCTTGTGTGACTTGTGGAGGTCCCCATTCCTATGAACAATGTGATAAGGTGCAAGGTTATCAAGGGGAATGTTATGCTTACCAAGAGGAACATCGTGAACACTTCAAGCCAAATATCAATCCCAATAACCTTTCTTACAAGTCCCAAAATTACCTTACTCCACCGGGATTCCCACCCCAACCACCCACCCAACCTCACCAAAATCCTCCTCAATTGTTACAACGGAATCAAGGTACAAGACCACATTACCAAGGGAATAACTACAAGGCACCCAACAATTTTCAACATCAAGGAAATAACTCTTATCCACCAAATCAAGGATTTAATCAACCACTTCCACCCTTCCCAAATCAAGGATATTCTCAAATACCAAATCAAGGTTACCCTCAACTTCAAAATCAAGGATATGGGCTACAAGAGACTCATGAGTATGTTGAGAGCAGAATTCGTGAAAGTGAGAAAAGAATGAATGACCAAATGAAACGTACAATAGAGGAACAAACCAATAGGCTTTTAATGGCATTCAATCAAAGATCACAAGGGGCTTTACCTTCTAACACACAAACAAATCCAAGAGCAAATGTCAATGCTATTACAACAAGAAGTGGAAAGACAACAAAGGATCTTTCACCTCCTAAGCCTCCTATTGTTACACCCACTTTTGTTCCTACGTGTGACAAGCCTTCTACATCTACTTCACCACCTCAAAATGCTCCTATTCAATCAAACACACCTTCTCAACCTATTCCTACTTCTCCTCTACCTTCCACAACTCCCAATGAAGAAGCTATCAAAGACAAATCTTCCACTACAACACCTACACCTAAACCAACTCTTCCATATCCTTCAAGGTTGAAAAAGGACAAGTTAAAGAACAAGGATGACATCCAAGTCTCAAATTTCTTAAGGATGTTCAAGCAACTCAACATCAACATATCCTTTGCGGAAGCTCTTGCTTATATGCCAAAGTTTGCTAAGATGTTCAAGGATTTACTCTCAAACAAGGAAAAATTAGTTGATTTGCCCAACACATCCCTTAATGAAAATTGTTCCGCCGTGCTATTTAAAACCTTACCAACAAAACTTGGAGATCCGGGGCGTTTCTTGATACCTTGTAATTTTCCCGATGTGGAAAATTGCATGGCTTTGGCGGATCTAGGGGCAAGCATAAACCTCATGCCTTTATCGGTTTGGAAAAAACTCTCTCTTCCCGAGCTCACTCCCACTAGGATAACCCTTGAGTTAGCCAACCGAACCATAGCTTACCCCGTAGGTATCGCGGAAGATGTGTTTGTAGGTGTGGATAAGTTTACATTTCCGGCCGACTTTGTAGTGGTTGATTATGACATGGATCCTAGAGTTCCTTTGATTCTTGGTAGACCATTTTTGAGAACGGGTCGTACTTTGATAGATGTAGCGGAGGGAGAACTAATTATGAGAGTAGAGGATGAGAAAGTGGTGTTTAAGCTAGGGACAGTGTGTGATAGGAAAGAGGTTAAGGAATCTAGACCGTGTGAGACTATTAACATAGTTGATGTGCTAGATGAGGTGTGTGATGAACACTTTCATGATGCTTGCAAGAGTACTAGTGAGGAAATGCCCCATGTTAAAACCGTGGCCTCAATTGCTCCTTCCTTAACACCTTTTGGAGAGAGTGATTTCCTCTTGGAGGAATTTGAGTCTAACTTTCTTGGTGATGATGATTCTCCTATTAATTGGGAAGAACATATTCTTACTATCCAAAAGTTGCTCAATGAGGACCCTATTCCTTCTCCTACTCCACAAGAAGTTACCAATGAGGATCTTTCCATAGTAAAACCTTCCATAGAGAGTCCACCTCCAATTGAACTTAAGGACCTTCTATCTCACTTAGAGTATGCTTTCTTAGAGGGCAAAGACCAATTACCCGTGATCATTGCTAAAGAGTTGAAAGAGGATGAGAAGGAGCAACTCATTGAAGTCCTTAAGAAACACAAGAAAGCCTTAGCATGGAAAATATCCGACATAAGGGGAATTGATCCACATTTTTGTACCCACAAAATCCTTATGGAGGATGATTACAAACCCGCCATTCAAAGTCAACAAAGGGTTAACCCAAAAATCCATGAGGTCATTAAGAAGGAAGTGATTAAACTCCTTGATGCGGGCATGATTTACCCCATTTCCGACTCTCCATGGGTTAGCCCGGTCCATTGTGTTCCAAAAAAGGGTGGAATCACCGTAGTGCCTAATGAGAACAATGAGCTTATTCCTACGAGACTTGTTACCGGTTGGAGAGTTTGTATTGACTATAGGAAGCTCAATGAGGCTACTAGGAAAGACCATTTCCCATTACCTTTTATGGACCAAATGCTTGAACGCTTAGCGGGAAATGAGTACTATTGCTTTCTTGATGGCTTTTCGGGTTATTTCCAAATACCTATTGACCCTAAGGATCAAGAAAAGACCACATTCACTTGTCCCTACGGTACATTTGCTTACAAGAGGATTCCTTTTGGCTTATGTAATGCACCAGGGACGTTCCAAAGGTGCATGATGGCGATTTTCCATGACATGATAGAGCAAACAATGGAGGTTTTCATGGATGACTTTTCCGTCTTTGGAGATTCATTTACCTCATGTCTCACCAATTTAGAAAGAATGCTTAAGCGTTGTGAGGAAACACGTTTAGTGCTTAATTGGGAGAAATGTCACTTTATGGTGAAAGAGGGAATTGTTTTAGGACACAAAATATCCAACAAGGGATTAGAAGTGGATCGAGCTAAAATTGATGTGATTGCTAAGCTTCCCCCACCCACTTCGGTTAAAGGTGTAAGGAGTTTCTTAGGTCATGCGGGGTTTTATAGGCGCTTTATAAAAGATTTTTCTAAGATAGCTAGACCGATGACTCACCTCTTAGAAAAAGAAGATCCTTTCATTTTTAACCAAGAGTGTTTGGAATCTTTTGAGACTCTTAAGGCGAAATTGACTAAGGATTCCGTTTTGGTTTCTCCAAATTGGGAATTACCTTTTGAGCTTATGTGTGACGCTAGTGATTATGCGGTGGGGGCCGTCTTAGGTCAAAGAGTGAATAATCATTTTCAACCTATACACTATGCGAGTAAAACCATGACCGGTGCACAACTTCATTATACTACCACGGAAAAAGAGTTGCTTGCTATAGTCTATGCTTTTGAGAAATTTAGACCATACCTTGTGCTATCCAAAACTATAGTGTATACGGATCATTCCGCTCTCAAGTATCTAATGACAAAACAAGATGCTAAGCCTAGGCTTTTGAGATGGGTTTTGTTGCTTCAAGAGTTTAAGATAGAAATTCGTGATAAGAAAGGGGCCGAGAATTTAGCGGCGGATCACTTGAGTAGACTTGAGCATCCTTTTCAAGGAGATTTTCCAAATCAAGAAATCAATGAATCCTTTCCATTAGAGGAGCTCATGTCTATCTCTTCCCAAGAGGATTCCACTCCTTGGTTTGCGGATATAACAAACTATCTTGTGGGGAATGTGCTTATTGAGGGTCTTACTTACCAACAAAAGAAGAAATTTCTTAAGGAAGTTAAGTACTACTTTTGGGATGATCCTTATCTTTTTAGGCAATGTGCGGACCAAATCATTAAACGGTGTGTAGATGGGCCCGAGGCATTTAAAATCTTAGAAGCATGTCATAAAGGACCTACGGGTGGACATTTTGGGCCCAACTATACCGCCAAGAAAGTCTTTGATTCGGGTTACTATTGGCCTTCCATTTACAAAGATGCCCAAGAAATGGTGAAATTTTGTGATGTGTGTCAAAGACAAGGAAAAATCACGCAACGTGATGAGATGCCACAAAATTTTATTCAAGAGTGTGAGATTTTTAATGTATGGGGCATAGATTTCATGGGACCTTTTCCATCTTCTAAGGGAAACAAGTATATACTTGTGGCGGTGGATTATGTGTCTAAATGGGTGGAGGATAAAGCCTTACCTACCAATGATGCTCGAGTTGTTGTGAAGTTATTAAAGCAATTGTTTGCTAGATTTGGTGTACCTCGGGCCATCATAAGTGATCGTGGTACGCACTTTTGTAATGATCAATTCACGAGAGTTATGAAGAAATATGGAGTTAATCATAGACTTTCTACCGCGTATCACCCTCAAACCAATGGTCAAACCGAGGTCACAAATCGTGGTTTAAAGAAAATTTTAGAGAGAACGGTGGGAGAGCATCGAGCTTCTTGGTCGGATAAGCTTGATGATGCTTTGTGGGCTTTTAGGACGGCTTTCAAGACACCAATTGGTTGTACCCCTTATAGGCTTGTCTATGGAAAAGCGTGCCACCTCCCATTCGAGTTAGAACATAAGGCATCTTGGGCTCTCAAGTGGGCTAACTTTGATTTAAACCAAGCCGGTTCACATAGGAAAGATCAACTTAATGAGATGGCAGAATTGAGAGCCAATGCCTATGAAAATTCTTTGCTTTACAAGGAAAAGACTAAGAAATTGCATGATGCTAAGATCAAGAACCGCGAGTTTAAAGTTGGAGAGCCGGTTCTCCTCTTTAATTCAAGGTTGAAACTTTTTGCGGGCAAGCTTAAGTCGAGATGGTCCGGTCCATTCACTATTGCTCAAGTGTTTCCATATGGAACTATTGAGTTGTCACAACCCGATGGTCCAAACTTTAAAGTGAATGGTCACCGTGTGAAACATTATTATGGGGAGGACATTTCCGTTGAAATGGTCCAAGAGATCCCCATTTTCCCCATGAATTAATTCATTGAGGGACGAGTCGAGCTAGAGACTCCTTAACTCAAGCATCGTATAACTAGGTTTAGAGTGTTGTAGGTTAGCAATAAGGGTATAGAATTGGAGATAAGTGTAGGGGAGACCTTCTTTTGTCCTCATGTTGTTTGTAGGGTTGCTCACTCATTTCATGCTTTGGAGCTTATGGAGGAGGCCCTTGTATCCGGTTCACTTCGTTACTATTGTGATCTTTCATTGACACCTTGTGCTTAAACATGAATTCACCAATAGTTGCCCTTTCCTTAACTTGGGTTAAGCAAAGTCTATTCATGGTCATAAGTGTAGGGGAAGTTTTTATACTTCCATGCTCTTAAACATTGAGGACAATGTTTAGCTTAAGTTTAGGGGGGTCTTCTATCGAAGTGACCTTACCTAGAATTTGTCATTGATCTTCATGATAACATGGAAAATTAATTTTTCAAACATTTTTTAAATTTTTGATCTACTTTGGCCACCAAAAATATGCATTCATAATTTTTGCATAAATCATTTTTCATTTGCATATCACATTTGCATTGTATATATTTCTTCTTTTTCATCAAAAATTATAAAGAGTAAAAAATATAATAAGAACATGGTTTAACAAGTTTAGACTTCTTTGACATTTTACGCCCGTCATGGATATTTTGACTCAACCCGAGTTTGCTTATCTAAGCATTCTCTAGCTAGTATCCTTAACCATGTAGTCCTTCATTGGTCTATTAGGCTAAGCATCCACCAATCTCATTATTTGAGATTTTAAATTTGTGGAGAATGGGAAATGATAGTTTTGAAGCAAGTATAAAAGGGCTAGATAAACTTCATGATAATTACTTGTGGTTAAACCCTTCTCTTCTTTACCTCTAATTTCTTCGCATGTATATATGTTAATAAATAATCAAGAACGGTTTTAATCGGTTTGTAATCTCTTATGCATTTTTGTCTAATCATTCATGGTTGGTATAAGTACGTCTTAAGATTCTAAGTTAGAACGTTTTATGTGTACTAGACTTATGTCATGCTTAATACTTAGCGGGTGTTTTTCCTTTTATTCTTTTCAACTTTCTTTGTGAGGAATAAAGAAAAATAAGAGCGGCTTATAAAAAAATGAGTGGCTAGAAAAAAAAGAAAAAAAAGAAAAAAAATAATTATACAAGACTCCTAAGAGGGGCAGTGTGGTGTTAATTATAGTGACTATTGAGTTCTAATATTACCTTGACGGGTTGCGGGGATTCAATAGATTGCTACAATCCAATATTACCTTGACGGGTTGCGGGGTTGAAGATCCAAAGTCTCAAAAAGGCAGCGGATGTAAATTATTGCATGAGTTTTATTTTTCTTTCCTTAGCGAGTGTGTAGCTACTTATGAAAGCATGACATGAGGATTTTACACATAAGGCGAATGACTTATTACTCTTGAAACGGACTTATATTAATTGTGAGCGGTTTTTCAAGTAATGGATGAGAGGATTACTTAGGATTAAAACCGTGCTTCCTTATTTTTGGATTTTACATTTCTTATATTTCACACTTTAAATAATGACAAATTTGCCCAAAAGCAATTTGCTCAAATAATAACCGGTTCCACGTTTAATTTTCATGAATAAGTTGATGCACTTTTTACTTGTGAATACAATGATCCCATTTTTAAGCTTGGTATGGGGAAAGTGAGACTTGAGGGTGATAAGTGTCCAAGGTACCCAAGCCCTAATCAAAGTCATTGAATTCTTTATGAGTTATTTCCATCAAACCATTTCAAGAAAAACCAAAAAGATATAAATAGAATTGTATTTTGTGCATTGCATTATCAAAATCAAAATCATGCATTATATAATGTAGAGTAGTGTAGATGCATTCCATAATGGCCAAGGTGGATTAATTATGAGGAGAATGTAAACTTGTGCTTTAAAATATGTCGTTGCATGAAGACATGACAATGTTCAAGTGTAGGGGATTTGATATGAGCAAAAACTCATATCAATTAATCAACAAAGAAATTACCTAACTTTTGTGCTATAAAAGCAGTATTATGTGGTATGTTCTTTGTTTGTGCTCAAATAGGTAAGAAGGATACAATTTCAAGCAAACAAGAAGAAAATCAAGCTTAATTGGATGAAAAAGACAAAGAAGGATCAAGAGTGACAAGTGATGACGTATAGTCCCTATATGGTGCCAAATGTATAGTCCCCTATATGGTGCCAAGCTTAATTGGATGAATTAGGCTTATCTCTTCCTTGGGGCCGAAGGATCAGTGAAAGCCCACTAGGGTTTCACTGCCTATAAAAGGAACCCCATAAGGGTTCCACAAAGGTATTACGATTCACTCTAAACTCATATAACCTTAAATCGATTACTAACTCTCACGCCGGAGTCTAATCGTGGGAAACCTTCCCACGGTAAGCTTAACGCGTGTCGTTTAGTGTGCAGATCCCAACCAAACAATTCACTTGGTGCAGGAGCCGGAGCCCAGCCTACCCGAATTAAGCCTAATTCGGGTCTAGCAAGGATCAACCAACTTTTGCATCAACAACAAGACTTTGAAGAACAAGGACATATCTTGACAACATTTCAAAGATGAAGGACCAAAAGTGCAAATTTTCCATAGTCAAGATCAAAGTCAAACATGGTCAATAATGAAGTCAACCAAGTCAAAGGGATTAAATGTTCAAAAATGAAAGTGGAAGGACTGAAATTGCCAAAGGAATGAAGATTCTAGCCTAAAAAACCAAACTGCCAAGTACAAGGACCTTTTCTGCCAACTTTAGAAAGTAACTTGTGCTTGATCCATGTGAAGAAGGCTTCAACCAATGAGGAACCAAGAAAAGAGTGACATGGATCATCACATCACCCCATTTACAGCCGCCACTCATTTATTACCCAATCACAACAGTGTGATCCACAACTTTTCCTTTTGGCCAATCAAATTTCAGGAAATGGATAATGATCCATGTGCATATCTTTCCACCAACCACAGCCTGCCACGTATCATCTTCTACAAAAAAAAAATTCCAGGATCGGGATTGAGCTAGAATGCATTTCAGAAGATGATATAAACATCAAAGTTGATCAAAATCAAGAGACGAATACAACCCAACAACTCAATTAACATGAAATCATTTTAATCAAAAATCCCCAAAAGTGTTCTTCACCTGCAAAATTTAATCAAGCAGATTAGTACACGTGGAAGCAATTGATTGGCTCAGACTCGTCACTCTTCCCAACTACTTCACATTTCCATTCTATAAATAGGCATAGGAGTTCTCATTTGTAGATAAGTAGCTAGTGTGAAAAACACACACACACTAGATTTTAGCTCTCTCTCTCAATTCTGTTAGTAGTTGTAGTTAACAACTCTCAAAAGCTTGACAACCTTTTGAGAGTCTGTTAGGTAGTTATAACAAACCTTGTAACAACCTTTCATTCATAATCAATAAAATTTCAAATTTCCCTCCAAATTCTTTTACTGCTTATCTACTTTTCATCCTGCATTGTTCTTGCTTTGTTTATAATGATCATGAGTGATCATTAGAAGCTTATTGAAGATTGTTGTTGATTGAGTTCGTCCTGTAGCTGAGTTCTAGTTCTGATCATCCATTTTCAAGCTTTGAAGGTTTTCTGATCATCAATGGCGTTTAAGGATTGATTAACTGTTGATTGGTAGATGATTAGTAGTTATTAGTGCTAAGGTGGTGGTTTAGCACTAGTTAGATAGCTCAGCGCTACTCTACTCCCTAAAGGAGGCCTTAGCTAAAAGGTACTTAGTTTCTGCATTTTAATTCCACTAAATTGTTGCAGGCATGCTTAATTCTTAGTGTAACTTTGTGTGATTCATGATCAAGTGTGTTACTGAGTAGAAGTTGTAGTTTGAATAGCTTATTTTGCAATCTTGTACTTGTTCATTAGCTTATCTTTCATACTTAGCTGCATTTAATCAGTAATATTAGCTCATAAGTTCATTTAGAGTTTTAAACTGCTTCATAGCTTAAAATTGGTCTTTTAACACTATATTTCATTCATCACACTTAGTTTGATAACTTCCTTTGATAATTGTAGTTTTAAACTCAAAATACCTTTACAAAGTTTTAAAAATTTCAGTAAACTTGTGTTTGGGATTAAGATTTCAGTTGTGATCAAGTCTTGTTAATTGGTTGAGTTTAGCTTTCATTCAGTCAAATAGTCATTGCAAGTTAGTTTACAAAGTTTTCAAGTCAAGACTTTAGTCAAAAAGGCAAATGGCATCATAAAAAGTTTGGGTCAGTTTTGTTTAACTAGTTTTCAGAAAAGTATCAATTTTCAAATCATTGCCATTGTTTTGTTCCTTGATGAAAATCCTTGAAACTAATTTCTAGTTATCACTCAACATATGTAGTTTAAGTGTGTATCAGGAAATTATACAGTATCAAGTAATAAGCTAGATATAAGCCTTTGTTTAAGCCCTTGAGCATTTTCAATTCCCTGTGATAAAAAGCTTGACTGATTTCTCATATTGGCTTATCCACTTCAGAAACTTGCTAATTTTCTTTCACAAATCAATCCAAAAAGTGTTCCTGGATAAGTTTTGAGATTTTCAGATTTTTGAAATTTTGGTCAACGGAAGTCAACATAAGCTCATTTTAGCTTATTTTCAGTTTTAGAGCTTATTACTGGATCATTTTCTTTGAAACTAGATTTCCCATTCTTCTTGTGAGCTGTTTAACAAGTTTCTTTAATAAAATCAAGTTGTGCATATGTAGCTTATTAGATAGCTTATTTTGAGCTTATTTGAAATTGCTTATTAGAGTTCTAGCCAGTTTCAGCTTATTTCCTTTCACAAGTCTAGCTTAATTTCAATTCTAAGACTTTTGAAATTGGTTTGAGCTTATTTGGTCAAGAAACGAGCTCAATCGAGCTTATTGTAGTCCTTGTGCCCGTTTTTGTTTAAAAAGTTTTGAAAATTGCATTTAAGTCCTTTGAGTGTTATACAGTTTCTAATTCAGGCTAAAATTCCAATTAATTAGGTTTTGCAAAAGTTAGGTCCTTATATTTTCAAGTTTGTTAAAAATTGGTTAGTTAGTTTTCAAATAGTTAAAAGTTAGTTACATTGTTAGATATATTTTCACATCTAGTCCATATAGTTAACTTTTTTTTGCATATATAGTCCCTAGACTTTTTGATTTTGTATTTTTGGCATTTAGATTTCATTAAATTTACATTTTCAGTCCTTATATTTTGTAGAATTTAAATTTGAGCATTTTAATTGAATAAATACTTGGTTTGTGCACTTTGTTTTACGTATAAGTAGACTGTATTTTTCATTTTAGCAAGGATTTGTTTGAATTAGCTATAGAATATCCAAATACTTTACCAACCAAAAACAATTAAAAACTCGATATTGTTAGGACTTTTAATTTGTTAAGAACTGAGAAAACGAACTTCAACTATACACATTTCATTTCTCAAGTGAACCTCGTTCTGTTTCTCAAGCATTTGAAGATCAAAGTTGGATATAAGCTATGCAGGAGGAAATGCAACACTTCTTGTTTCAAAATGTGTGGGTTCTTTTAGGTTTACTTGATGGCAAAACTACCATTAGCACCAAATGGATTCTCAAGACCAAAAGATATGCCAAAGGTATTGCGGTAAGAAACAAAGCAAGGTTAGTAGCACAAAGCCATACTCAACATGAGGGAATTGACTATGATGAAGTGTTTGCTTCTGTTGCTAGAATTGAGGCCATAAGGTTATTTTTGGCATTTGGCTCTTTCATGGGTGTCATAGTGTTTTAGATGGATGTAAAGAGTGCTTTTATCCAGAAGAAGAAGTGTATGTGACTAAATCTAGGGGTTTTGTGGATCCTTAGCACCCCAAGAAGGTGTACAAGGTTGTTAAAGCCATATATGGACTTTATCAGGCTCTTAGAGCATGGTATGAGAGATTGTCTACCTTCTTGTTGCAACATGGATACAAAAGGGGCACCATTGATAAGATAATGTTTCTTAAGAAGTACTCCAAAGACATCATACTTGTTCAATTCTATGTGGATGATACCATTTTTGGATTTACCAAGAAGGAATAGTGTGATGAATTTGAAGTACTGGTGAAGGGTGAATTTCAAATGAGTGCTATAGGAGAGCTCACTTTCTTTCTAGGACTTCAGGTTAAGCAACATCAGGATGGGATTTGCATTAGTCAAGATAAATACGTCCATGACATGCTTTAGAAGTTTGACTTAGAGACTCAAAGAACTGATGCTACTCCCTATGAGGTTTTTAAACTTAAGCTCATGAATGAGCCAGATCCACATGTGAATGTTCATCTATACAGATCAATGATTGGTTCTCTCATAAATTTTACTGCTTCCAGGCCTGAAATCATGTTTTCTATTATGCTTTTTCAAGACATCAAGTTGCACCTTTGACTTCCAATTTGAATGCCGTGAAGAGGATTTTTAAGTACCTCAAAGCGTAACCTAAGTTAGGCCTGTGGTACCAAAGGGAATCTCCTTTTGAGCTGGAAGCTTAGAGTGATAGCGACTATGCTTGTACAAATAATGATAGAAGGTCAACTACTGGTGGATTTCATTTTTTGGTTAGAAGTTTGATTTCATGGCAGTGCAATTGAGTGGTTGGGTTTACGATTTAAAAGTGCCCTCGCTCCTCAAACGTTTATAGAATGGTTTCTAAGTATAATGGCCCAAACAATGATACTATAATAACAAAGTATATAAATCAAAGAATAAATACATGAAATAATAAAAGATTGAACTCAAAGAGTATGACTTGATATATCTCTATATTGTGTGTGAACTCGGATATTGTGAGAAGGTTGTGATTAGGTATAGCTGATTTAATCAAGACTCTCTAGGCTAAGGTGAGTTCGTAGCCTCACTTTTAAAGTTTTATAAATGTTTTGAAAACCCGTGAGGGGTATATATTCTAAAATTAGAATACAAGTGTTTTTGTATGCTACCTATATGAATATTGACACTACGTTTACTTGTTTCCGTTAAGCCCCTTTTTAATCATGGACTGCCAATCATTTAATGAGCGCTAATATTGTGAATAGTACTATTGGAGACTGACATCTCCTATCTGGGCAAGTCGCACTTGCTAGCAGCTAATGGTTCCTACCTAGGCTAAACAGATATGATTTATTTTGCTATTTAGGATAGTCTGGAAAACTTCCTACCTAAGGACAAATTTGTTGTGTTTTCTTGACACTGTCTAGTTGCGGGGTCATGAGCTAGTGCAATATGAATTGATGAATTTAAAAAGTTGGGTGTATAGTAATGTAGCCCTGAAGTCATACTTGTATTCAAATATTGTTTAAAAACCTATGAATTCACTCAACCTTTGTGTTGACTTTAAGGCATATATTTCAGGTGAATGAGGATTGGGGGCTGCGGATGGTGGTGTCTTGAATAAAGTTATCATTCTAGAAAATAAAACTAGATCTTTGGGAAAAACCTATGATGTACATTATTGTACAGTTGTTTTTATTTAACTCTGAATAAATGAATGATGACGTTAATATTTATAAAAATGTTTTTGAGCATTTTAAATTATTATGACTATGGTACTTTGATATCAATACTCCAAAACTTAGCTTCCACTGCTATAAGATAAAATAGGGGTGTTACAAATTGGTATCCAGAGCTCATGGTTATAGAGAATATGTTTTTCTTAAACTATAACTAAAAAATTTAAATTCAAGACCATCAGCCATCATCAGCGCCAATGTAAGATTTTTATCTCTTTTATAAAAATATCTTATGTTATTATATTATATAAACTATAAGATGTCTACTTCCACCTATATTCTCATTTTCGACGATGATGGAAGAGAAATCCCGATGTTCACTCCATCTCCTTGTGCGTGTTCCATGTTTGTCTTTTTACGATACCCATGAAGTACAAGAATATTTCTCACATCAAACTGAAGTGGTGAATAATATACCTTCACCTACGTCTCGTTTTCTATTACTGAGGATCTTTATTCGTCTCCCAATCAAAGTCGTGAGTGACTATATATACCCCTCCAAGGCTTCCAAGGAGGGGTTGTTAGTTGTGTTTTCTCTTTTCATTTATAACATTTGCCTTTCTTTCTCAACAACACCTTCAACCTTCTCTCTAAACTTAACAATGGCTGCCACCACCATATACCACTCTACTAGACCACCGGATCTATAAAATGGCAAACCGACAATTGGCATCAGAGCCGACGGTTTAATCCTTGGATCGTTCATGTTTTTGTTTATTATTTTGGTGGTCTAAATTTTTTTTGGTCCGAATCTATTCTCATTTTTTCTGTCAAGGTGGTTGTGTTTATTGTCCACAAGTTTTTGGTCTCTATCTATCTCAAGTTTATAGTCATAAGAAATCTTTATCAGTCCTGGTCACATGTTATCATTTTCTGATTTGGGAGTTTCAAGATCTCGTCTTTTCAAGATCTATAAGAATTTTAGGTTGTCATTTTTATTTTTTAAAGATGAAGATAAGATCGGATTCAGAAAAACCCAGATCCAGAAAATCCAGAAAGGACAATATGGATAAGATTTCAGACATTGCGATGGATATGGATATGTGTATTGCGATAGGTATGAAGTGAACATTGCGATAGGTATGATGTGAATATGTGTATTGCGATAGGTACCATGTGGATTTACGATAGGTATGTCTGACATTGCGACATAAATGCTCCTTTAAACATTGCGATATATGCTTGTTGTCATTGCGATGTGTGCACTTATGAGATTGCGACAAGACTCACAGACTATTGGGAAATTGTTTTGCTTTAACAAAACTGAGACAAAACCAAGACTTAACCAAATCAACTCCACCTTTTATCTCCTCAACACCAATTCATTCTAACTTAAGCCCTTCGTCTCATAATCCCATCTATTCTTGACTAGACTCAAAACAAACTCTGATCAAGATCTCAGATTCGTTTAATAAAGCAAAGATCTATTTGGATCGTGTTTATTAAATCATTCATCATCATAGATCCATGTTGGGTATGAACCCATTTTTATTTACGAAATATTAAGAATGATAAATAAAAAGTTTGTTATTGTCATATCCTTCATTCGATTAGAACTAATAAAACAACATGAAACCCATAATCTCATCAGATCTATACACGAAATATATATCATCATTGATCTTTGTGGGTTTTTAACCTAGTTGATATACAAATTAAAGAAAAGTTTATAACAAGTTTGTTATAACTTTTGCTTTGTTTAGTTTAATAACAAAGCATCACATGCAATTAACCAAAAACCTACCTGAGACCAAGTATTTTGAATTAAATGGGTTTTGATTTAGTGGTGCAACAAGAACGGGGATTTAAAGATAATTCAGATGATTCGATTGAGATTGTATGGTTGAGATGATTATTGGTGGTGATGTTTAATGTTATACACGATTAATTCATCATGTGAAGATGATAAATTGTGTTGTAAATCGTATCTGATTGGTGAATAAAGAAGATGGGATTTGATTATTTATGGTAATGAGAATGTTTCAAGAAGATTTGGATCGGCTGAAATTTTTTATAAGAGAAAGATGGAGGCTATACGATAAAGCGGCTGAGAGATAAGATGATAATTAGGGTTGGCAGCATTATATACCTAATTTTTAGGTATAGCAAAGCTTGGACCGAGTTTCATTGGGTTGGGTATATTTAGGCTTCAACATAACACTTGGCTAACTCTCATAGTTGAGCTAATGAGCTGTGTATAGTTTTAAGTGACGATGGGCTGTGTCTTAATACATCTACATGTATCCGTGTGATTTAATATGCTCTATACATGAATTTTTATCTCAAAATTGTTCATTTTGAATAAAATTTGTGTATTAAGATATACTTTGTTTATAATCGGGACGTGACAAGGTGACATAGTGTCGTGACAAAAAGATGTGACAATGTGACAAGAATTATTTGACTAGACCAAGAAAAATGACTATATTTTTAGTGGCTACGGGTTTTTTGATCGGGTATTCTTATTTGAAAATGAAGACGGATTTTCGAAGGCGTGCACTTATTTTATCTTTGAAAGATAACTTATTCCTGCTTAATCTTAGAATGAAGACTTGTTTATCTAGTTTCCAGATTCGGGGTGGTTGGTTGATGACCCGGATAACTATCACTTTAGTGAGCTACATTATTGTACTCCGTGTCACACGCATAGTCGACGTGGATAATTTTAAGATGTGTTGTGCTTATATACTTCTTCAGTAATGGCTTGGGTACATACAGAATTCTCCACCGTTCTTCAATCAACAATAGTGCAAGCTTAAGTCACAAGATCAAGGAATTCTTATTCAGTTTCACGTTTGGTATATCTAGTTCATTCCATCAGTGGTCACTTCAAATTGCCTACAAGGGGGTTGGTAAAGATAGCCAATGAGAGTTTATGAGTAGAGTATTTCGATCAGCAACTGATTCTTGCAAAATATAATTTAGTTTATTTTTTATTCTCACGATACTTTCAGGTACATGTGCGTACGATTTCTTGCTAGTTCCGAGGTTGCAAAACCATCAAGGGGGAAGAAGAAGACATATTGAACGCACAACGAGTACACGTGATGAACTTCATAACTTCTTTTGATTTGAAGACATTCCGGGAAGACAATTGTCATAACCGTAGAGAAAATCTGTGTTTTAACTCGTGGCGTTATCAGTCTTTAAACGGTACACTATTGTTTGATGTTTAATTGTTTTGATGTTGCAATTATTCATCATCATTATCCTATATGTAGAGATATGCATTTCCGGGACTTAATTGACTCTAGTGCATCTCCAGAAGAAGATATGTGCATTTCCGGGACTTAATTGACTCTTGTGTTACGATGTCAACTTCATGAATGGGATAAAGTGTCTACTTCAGTATTTGGGCTTCATACATGGGATTGGTTTCCTTTCTTCAACCTCGTGGGGGAAGAAATATCTTGATTCTTTCTAGTATGTATAACTTGAACTCTCAGGGGGAAGAAATTTCAGAAGAATTATTCAAGAGTGAGAAAGAAGTTGTTGGTCTACTTGGTGTGCCCCAAACTTTCAGTCACTCATAGCAACATTATCATTTCATATGATGGGGTTTGCTTGTTAAATTCCACTGCGCGCTTAATAATTATAAGCTTTATTGAAAGCTTTGAAACTGCTTATGAGGATTGTCGGTTTAGGGGGAAGCTATTAAAAGCTTCTACATCAAGATTATATGGCATGAATTAGGGGGAAGTTAATTCAGAAGCTTCTCCTTAACCAGAAGTATATGAGTTACTTAGCTCGTGCCGTTACACTATTTCTACTACGAGTTACTACAAAGATGAGTCGTTTTGATGTGAAGACTTGAAGTCAAAGGCCTCAGAAGACTTCATCAGCATTGGACGCTTTATGGAAGCTTTTTTTCTTAATCATTATGTACTTTTTTGGAAAAATATTGTAAGGAATTTTACATGTCGTCCCATGGGGGAAGATTGTTGGAAATTCACTTTATGTGACGACATTTAAGAATTCCCATTAGTTATCATAGTCACCCACGAAAGACTATACTAGGAAACTATATATAGTGTAGGCGCGTGAGTGACTATATATACCCCTCCAAGGCTTCCAAGGAGGGGTTGTTGGTTGTGTTTTCTCTTTCCATTTATAACATTTGCCTTTCTCTCTCAAGAACACCTTCAACCTTCTCTCTAAACTTAACAATGGCTGCCACCACCATATACCATCCTACCAGACCACCGGATCTATAAAATGGCAAACCCACACTTATGAAACTAAGGAAGACTCTAGGGCACGGATTATGGATAAGCACGACAAGCAATTGTCCGTAATTGCTATTCATCTTGATGAAATATCTCTTGAAGCTTCTAGTGGAAAAGAATATTAGGAATTTCATAAGAGGAAGAAAGGAGATTGAAAAGCATATTAGTCAGTTGGAATATAAAGTGGACGTTATTTGATGCCATAATATTAGACTGAGTAGAAGGATGCATGCTTATGAAATGAATATGACAAGACTAGATAATAACTGAAAAATCGTTCTTTGAAGTGTGTCTAATCAAATTGATCCCCGGTTAAAAGTGTGACTCAGTTGTTCTTGGTGAAAAGAAAAAATAGTCGTTGGTTATCTATTTTAAAATGAAATTAGCGTTGAGTAATTAATTAAAATAAAATAAAAAAATAAAAGCTTGAAAAGATTTAGACTAAAAATAAAGGCTTTAAAAATAAATGACGTAAGATTAAGACTTTAAAAGTAAATTAATTAAAACTTAATAAAAGTGTAAACTCGAAGCAAATTTAAGATGAAACAATTAAAATAAAACTAAAGAAAATTGGCGGGAAAAATATAACATTTAAAAATAATACTGAAAACAAGAACTAAACCTAATTCGGGAAAAATACTGGATCTAATCCGGAATCCAAAATCATGCATGTAGTTCGGAATCCATCACACTGCATTCAATTCAGAATACAAATCCTAGGTATAATTCGGAATCTATAAATCCCACCTAAGTCGGAATTTGAAATCCACAAGTAATTCAGAATGTAGAATAGTTAACTTTATTCGGAATGAGTAATGCACGTAAGTCGGAATATGTGTTTGTGACATAATCCGGAATCGGGTCAGGGATCTAATTCGGAATGCTTTATTATTCGCTTAATACGGAATCCAGTTCTAGTAACTAAGTCGGAATCCCTCAATCTTACACATAATTCGGGATAAGGTGAATTATGCACTCAATTCGGGATAATGTTATCCTCGACCTAATTCGGAAAAAATGAATTTGCATGTAAGTCGGGATAAGTTGATCCTACACCTAATTCTGAATATTAGGGTTTTAAAGTAATCCGAATTAAATAAAAATTAAGCACAACTAAAAATAAGCAAAAAACCAAATAAGCACTTATCTAAAAACTTAAGCAGAACAATTTTAAGAAAAAGCAAATAAGCCAAAATTTAAAAACTTTTAAAAAAATAATTAAAATATTTAAAATCAACTTTTTATAAAATAACTTTTAAAGACACTTAATTAAATTTAAGAAAAGCACACAATAAGCTATATAATCAATAAGCTACCACAATCAATCACATGAAACATAACAAACAATCAAATAAGCATCACAATAAGCAAATAAGCATAAAGATTAAGAAAAAAAGAAAGGTAGAATGAGAGATTAATATAAAACTTGAATTAAAGATAAAAATTCAACAACTTACTTGAAATAATCTTGAAATTAAAGACAATTAAGTAAAATGACAATATGAAAGTGCAAGAAAATAGAATGGAAATACTAAGTTGTCAATTTAGCTAACACCTCACAAATGAGGTTAATGATTCTATTTATAGGGAGATTAAATGTGTTGATGCCTTCTTCCTTTTCTCGTCTTTTCGTCTTATAAATTCTTCGACTTTTTCGACTTTGTCTCGGGATTTGTCGATGGATAAATTAAACTTGTCTTATAATTTCTTCATTTATTAGACTTGAGTTCTTAGAATTCATTAAACTTTCGTCTTTAGACTTTTTCTTCAATAAATCTTCAGAATAGGCCTTGGACTTCCGTTCTTTTTGCACTCTTGATCTTTTGACTTCGTCTTTTGTCTTTTTCTTCGATAAAAGCCCGTGAAAGCCCGTGTTTTCTTCCCTTTTACATTTTGATCCTAAATCACAACAAAAACACAAACCACGCACGACATTTACGACATAAAATACACGTTTTGGCTTGGTTATTATTATAATTAAGTGGTAAAAGGATAAGTGTTTTCACACTTATTAAATCCCCTACACTTGACTATTGCAATGTCCTCATGCAATGCATCAATTACAAAACAAGATTTACATTTTCCTTCATAATTAACCTACCTTGGCCTTTATTAAACATAAGACATTAAGTAAACTTAAGGAGATAGAAAATTGCAAAATATTAGAAGGAAGAAAACAAGTAAAGAAATCAAAGACTTACATTAGGGTTTAGGCATGTCATGAATGTTTATCATCCTCAAGTTTCACGTTCCCCAAAACAAGCTTAAAAACGAGATCATTGTTATTATAAGTTAGCAAACTAACACAAACTCATGTGGCCCAATTATTCACTTAGACTCCCTTATTCCTAGGTGTATCTCTTATATTTTATTGTTGTCTTGAATGATCACAAGGATGCATTATTGACTTATTTTGATAGTTTATTTAGGCCGAAAATAAAGTAGGATGATTTAATCAATAGTTAGCTAAAGGACAAATCTTTTAAAACTACTTCTCGGGACCTCATAAAGTTCATATCTTGGCATAACTCGCTTCACGATTTGAGACCTTTCTCGGATCGATATTTGGCATTGACTTCATACTTCAAATCTTGAGAGACGTTAATGAAATAATGGTCTTCTCTTCATAATATGAATTTCTTCACTTGAACTATTTGAGAGATTCTTCATATTTGGACCACGACTTCTTCTTTTTATTCAATCTTTATTTGGGATTTTGATATACAACGATCCGCCTCCTTTTAGGACTTGGAACTATTTATCCTCATTCCTTGTTAGGGCCTTTTTGGATAGACTTCTCCCTGATCTTTACGGGAGTATTTGCTTTTCGTCGTGTCTCGATCCTTCATATTGATTTTTGATAAATGATTCTTCACATCACTTTGGATCTTTAGCAATAAAATGTAGCCCTCATGCCCTGTTAGGGCCTTCTCGGACTCGCCAATCTTCGCATCCCGCTTCAATAAGTTATGCCTTGGCTATGAACTCTAATTAATATCGAGCAACTTTTAAACGATCTTGCGCTAGAAGCTAAGTAACTTTTCAAATCGTACAACCTTACTTATTTCAATTAAGTTTATTAACAAGAGATGGGAGAAAAAGCTCATAATTAACTCACATAAATTCATGAAGGAGTACCAAACTTATAATTGACTCTATCATCTCTCGTTCTCCATAATTTAAAATCTCAAGGAATGAGACTCGTGGATGCTTTGCCTATTAAATCAAAGTTTCGGGTTTTCAAGTCATCTATAGGATCTTGCATCTTCTTAGACTTTTTCAAGTTTAGAATTTGCATTTTAAAGTTCCCTTGATAAACGAATTTCTAGGATCAATTATAGGAACTTGCGAAAAGTTCTTGTTCTTAACCCGTAAGAGTTAAGACTTTCGCGTTTTAAAGTTCCCTATATAAAAGCCTAGCAAAACTTGACTTAAACACGTTAAGGATACTAGCTAGAGTAAACTTAGATAAGTAAACTCGGGTTGAGTCAAAAGATTCATGACGTTGAAAAAGTAAAACCACTTTATTACAATTTATTCTAGCAAAGAAAGAAAATAACTATAACAAAGGTAAATACAACTATACTACTAGGCCAAAATAGATCAAGAATTTTGAAAAATGTCGAAAAATCAATTTTCTGGTTAAAATGAGGACAAATACATGGAAAAGCCCACTTAACTTCGATAGAAGTCCCCCTACACTTAATATAAACATTGTCCTCAATGTTTAAGCATGTGGGAGTAAACTCCCCTACACTTAGGACATTGTGCACTTTGTTTAGATTTCGCTAAGGAAGAGACAACTAAAGTGATTCCTATTTCAATCATAAATGATAAAATAATGAATCAAAAGAGTTTAGGATAGAACCGGGAAGATGAGAACACGGAATCACGGATCATAAAAAGTCATCAAGAATGGATCTTTGAAAGCTCGAATCCCTGTACATGACAAGAAAGAAAACAACAAACACATACTAGGGTCTCCCCCTACACTTATTATGAAAACGAATAAAAAGGATAGATACTACGGGTTGCCTCCCGAGAAGCGCTTCTTTTTGTTCACCGAGTCGTGAGCCTGACTCGACCTTGATTAGCATGGTAAGAACCTTGAAGAACATCCACCGGGATCAAATACATGGTTTTCGTCCATCAAATAGCACAAGCTTAAGGCGAATAAGGCAAGCCAAAGAAGAGTAGGCAAGGTTCCATTAAGCAGTTGTTGAGCACGGTGGTAAAAAGTATGATGCAGTGCAAGCATATCTCCATTGTTTCCAAAAATCTTTTCTTTTATTTCATCAGATAGATACTGAGATGGCTCAAAAATTGCAATATCGGGATCGAACACCTTTTCCTTTAGGGTAAAATAACACTCAGGCTCAGTAGACCTTGAAGAAGATCCGCTCATAAATCTCACAATCTCATCCTCAGAAGGTGGATAAAGAGGTGTCAAGACATAGGTACTATGGATATCAGTGTCGTTCGGCTTCTCTCCTTTAAAATGGGTTTCTTAATATCCGAAGGAGGATAATGTTAATCATGGATTCACTAAGAACACGGGTATAAGATCCGGAGGTCGGGGAGGATAGAAGTGGTGTTTAGCCATTTTAGTGAGAGAAACAAGAGAGAATAAAAGTGTGTTTTATTCTAGAGAGAGAAAGGTAAGACAAGAAATGAAAAGCATCACCCCTCCATGGAAGTATGGAGGGGTTTATATAGCACGGGACTTGGACTTTACATATGACAATATTAGTCCCTGCAAGTCCCGGCTATGAAAATAATGTAATTCCGTTAGCCGCACACATTTTAAGGCTAACAATCTTCCCCCAATGTGGTGAAATACGGAATTACTTACAATGTTCCTAACAAATGCAAATACAACAAAAATATGACAGTATTAAGTTTGCTTCCAATGCTGAGGATGACACCGTTGTCTTCAAGTCTTCTAGAAAAACTTATACCCCAGTTTGAATCCTCTTTGTCTTTGCTTGTTGAGGAACCATTGTATCATGTATGAACTGGATTAACTTCCCCCCAATTCATACCACATGTCTTGAAAAGCTTTCTTCATAGACTTCTTTTTGACGAAGCTTCTGAATCAGCTTCCCCCCAAACCAATATCCCTGTCTTGAGCAGAATCTGTAGCTTGAGCAATCTTCTATCTTTGACAATTAAAGTGCACAGCGGAATTTTGTAGAAGAAGAAGTAAACCCCACCAAGTAACTGCTACCTTGACATTTTTGGTCTTCATGATTATGTGTTTGGGGGAACATGTAAGAAATCAGCAACAAATATTCTCACGCTTGTAGAATGCTTCCCCCTGGAAGTTGAACTAAGTACTTTAGAGTGGGAACTAAGTCTCCAAAGTACACGTTCTTCCCCCATGATGGTGACGAACTCTCGGAAGCATCATCTGACGTGTACGGTCAAAATCGCGAGATGTTCTTGTCGAAAGTATGATGGTGACGAACACTCGGTAGCGTTCTTGTCAAATGTATGATGGTTAAGAACACTCGGTAGCATTCTTGTCAAAAGTATGATGGTTAAGAACACTCGGTAGCATTCTTGTTAAAAGTATGGTGGTTAAGAACACTCGATAGCATCATCTGACGAGTACAATCAGAATCGTGAGAAGTCCGTGTCTGAAGCAGAAATCTTTGTTGACATTTTGTTGCTCAAGTTGCTCGTGAGAATTGTTTGCTGATCACATCTCTACTCTTGTACTCTCTGGCTAAACTTACCAACCTCGTATTCTTTCGGCTATCTGTAGTGACCACTGGTGAAGTAAACCTGATATTCCAAACTTGAAACTGAAGTACAATCCCCCAAATTTGTTACTTACGCTTAGCACTTGTGTTGATCGAAGAACGGTGCAGAGAAACGTCTCTTAGAATCTTATACATAAAGAGAGAGGTATAAGATGTAGAACACCTCTTGAAGTATCCACAACTCCCGGTGAGTGTGACACTGAGCACTACAACGTAACTCCTTAAGTGATAGTTGTCCATGTCGTCGACCATCCACCCCTTGACAGTGGAAACTAGATAAAGCAAGTCTTAATCATTAATGCTGAAGCGAATCATCAATCGATAGAGGGGGTGAAAAGGCTCGATGATGAATTGAGTAGACGCCTTCGTGATATTCCACTTCACCTTCAAATAATAAATATCAAATCCACTTTGTAATCACTTGACATTACTTTGCCCGAATACTAGCCGTTTTGACAATTTTAGTGAGTCTTAAAGGATCGTTTTGGTGTTTGTTTGTTTTTGTCGTGTTTGTTGTGTTTGAGTGAATGTCGTTTACTGTCGATCCAACGAAGACTAAAGAATGAGAAGTTGTCAACGTCTTCAAGCAAACTTTACTTTGAAGCCCAAATCAGTCATATGGCCAACTGATGCGCGGATCGACCTCCGCGGTGAGGTCGTCGAAAAAATTTCCAAAAAATATAGGTTCAAAACGAAGGTTTTCTTTAATCGGAAGAACCCGTAATCACCATATACCTATTATCCGCACATCCAATAATCCAAATCACACAACATGATAACCAAATTATAGGGAGCCGGCTACACAACCATTTTCATGTCCAATTTAGCACTCGTCCCATGTTAATGTTAATACTCAATCAACCTTTTGTGTGGGTTATACTGGCCCATACGAGTAAAATTGGTAGTTATGTGAAACCCGGTCCAATCAATACTGTGAGAGGGATTAAAAGGGTTGGTTCCCCTAAATTTTCTCATAGTAACTCAAATCCTAATCACATCTCCTCGTTTCTTCCGCCTCCAATATCTTCATCTGAAAACTAGAAACAACTCCCATCTCAATCTTCCATAAACTCAATATTGTTCTACCAAACAAAATAACTTCAATCCCAGATCATTAATCATTACCAACCCATCTATTTAAACCGAACATTTATGATTCTTGAATCTCATCACCACCCATCTAAATTTTTTCAGACGAACTCATGTTCTTTCTTAAAAAAATGAAACAAAGCAACCTCAACCAGTTATAACGCAATTAATGACATCACAATCATGATGAAAGTCTCGGGTAGGTTGATTAGATTGCATGTCATTTTTTTTTTTAATTAAGATCTATGATGAATCCTTTTCTCGAGTAAAAGATTTTTAAAGATCTTGATGTATAAGCTTAAAACGAGTCAAGAAAAGTGAACTGAGATCATGTTTGTATTTATACGAGTCTAGATGGGTATTAGGTGTCGATGGGTTAGGTATAGATATTGTGTTGTGGAGTTAAAAGGATGGTGTTTGTTTGATCAGTTTGTTTTAATGGAGTTTTAACAGTGTCTTTTCTAGTCTTGCTGTATATGACTCAGTTGAGTTAACCCGGTCAACTCGGTCAATACCGAGTTGACCCGGTGTGATGTTGTGATGAATATGAGTCATCTCAATGATTTGAGTCTGTCCATCGCAATGAAAATACCATGCCATCGCAGTGAGTCAAAAACCAACAGTCCCAATGTTATGAATCCTTCCATCGGAATGTTTCAAAAATAGTCCATCGGAATGTAGCCATAACTTTCCATCGCAATGTGTCAAACCACCCATCGCAATGAGTCCCATCGGAATGAGTCCCATCGCAATGAGTCGGTCGAACCCATCACAATGTATATGTGTCTCCCCATCGGAATAAGCATCGGAATGTGACCATCGGAAAGCGGTTTAGACTGCCGAAAATATTGAATCTGGTCCTTTTTTCTGTCCTTATACCAAGAGAATAGGATCTATGGCTGTTACAGTCCTTTCACCCAAAAAATCTTGATCTGGTTATCGGATCTGGGTTTTTGTTAAACATATCCTCATCCATCTTCATGAAAGAAAATAAACAAGCTTCTAGAACAGATATTACGGGACAAAAAGGACTGACATGGACAAAGTTGATA
This sequence comes from Glebionis coronaria, assembly GCA_025667525.1. Classification (NCBI taxonomy): domain Eukaryota; kingdom Viridiplantae; phylum Streptophyta; class Magnoliopsida; order Asterales; family Asteraceae; genus Glebionis; species Glebionis coronaria. Next base: position 229,161,486 of record CM046880.1, read on the forward strand.
ACGAGACAAAAAAACTGAATAAAAAACTGATATGAAGACACTGTTAAGAAAACAGATTTAAGGAAATGATTGATAAAAAAAAGGTTAAGTAAAATTTATGGAATAAATTTATATGGAACGAACCATATAAAACCAGGATCACCCGAAACATAGATCTGACACAAACACGCACCAACACGCGAATACAAAAACACGAAACACCCCCGGTTAGCTCTGATACCAATTGTTAATCATGGATTCACTAAGAACACGGGTATAAGATCCGGAGGTCGGGGAGGATAGAAGTGGTGTTTAGCCATTTTAGTGAGAGAAACAAGAGAGAATAAAAGTGTGTTTTATTCTAGAGAGAGAAAGGTAAGACAAGAAATGAAAAGCCTCACCCCTCCATGGAAGTATGGAGGGGTTTATATAGCACGGGACTTGGACTTTACATATGACAATATTAGTCCCTGCAAGTCCCGGCTATGAAAATAATGTAATTCCGTTAGTCGCACACATTTTAAGGCTAACAGATAAAGACCATAATCAAAGTCCAAAGGAGAAGAATCATTCTCATTGGGGAAGTAAGTATTGAGAAAAGTAGCAAAATCTTCCTCAAATGAGTAGTCATCCAAAGTAGGATCAAGCATTATTGGTGGAGGATCTTCATCAAAAGTAGGAACAAGGTCATCATGTGAAGAATCACTCGAAAGAGTATCAACATCATCAAAATCATCATATGTTGGCATGTCTTTATACTCTGAAGTAAAATCATCATAATCGTCCATATCAGAACTAAAATCATCATATATTAATGGAGCATCATATATTGGTGGAGGATCCAAATTGGAGAGAGAATCATCCACATCATCTTGGAAAAGTGGATTATCATAGAAAGAATCGAAAAGAGGATTGTTGTAGACGACAAAATCATCAAGCTTTGTACTTTCACAAGTAGTTGTATCAAGCCCTTCTTGAAGCACATTAATCATATTTGCCGATTCTCTTCCATTGGATTTGTTTGTGATCTTCCCCATTTTAAAAACTTGTGCATCATTCCCGACTCTTAGAATGAGTTCACCTTCGGCAACATCGACTAAAGATTTTCCGGTTCTCAAGAATGACCGTCCGAGTATTAACGGAATACGAGGGTCCATTTCATAATCAACAACAACAAAATCGACCGGAAAAGTGAAGGTACCAACTTTAACAAACACATCTTCGGCAATACCAAGGGGTAAGCGAGAGTTCGATTTGCTAGCTTAAGAGTCATCGTTGTTGGTGTAAGAACGGGTAATGATAACTTTTTCCAAACACTTAAAGGCATCAAATTTATACTTGCCCCGAGATCGGCTAAGGCAGTAAATTATTTGGTTTGGTTAAAAGTACATGGTAGCACAAAACGACCAGGATCGCCAAGTTTTTCCGGAAGTTCTTTAAGAAGGATGGCAGAACAGTTTTCATTCAAGCGTGTGTTGACAAACTCAGCCATCTTCTCCTTCTTATTAAGCAATTCCTTGAATGCTTTCACAAATTTTGGTATTTGGACAAGTGCTTCAACAAGGCTAATGTTGAAAGTCATTTGGGAGATCATCTTCATAAAGGAAGTGACTTGAGCATCCTCTTTAGTGAGCACTTTGCACTTGTCTAACCGAGAAGGATAAGGGATGTTGGGTTTAGGTGGTGTAGGTGTAGCAGGTAAAGGTTGAGATGTTGAAGGTTTACAGGTGGAAGGTGGGGTTGGTGAAGGGTGTTTCTTGGGTACTTCTTTACTAAGAGGTGAAGACGGTAATGGAGAACTAGTACTAGGTGTGGAAGTGGGCGGGATAAATGGTGGTGGAGGAGGTGTAGATGGTGTAACTAGGGGAGGGGTAGATGGTCCTACTAGAGTTGCTCCACTGCGTGTAGTAATAGCACTCACATTCGCTCTTGGGTTGGTGATGGTATTTGAAGGAAGAGAGCCCGAAGTAGAGGGTTGATAACCTTGGAAGAAACTTGCCATCATATTCCTCAAATAATTCGTTTGATTGCTTAAAGAGGTTTGCATATCATGTCTAAGCTCGGTTCGAATATCATTCCCTTTCTTAGTGATATCTCCTTTCAAGTTGATGATTTGGCTTTGAAGATTGTTACCTACCTCTCCTTAGGTCCTCATGAAAGTTTCAACATCATGATTATAAGTCGTGGGTGGAGTGATGGGTGGTGCTTGTTGAGCGGGTGGGTGATAGGGATTAGAAGCTCGAGGTTGGTTTGGATTGCTTCGATTAAAGTTGTTTGGGTTGTGATTTTGAGGAGAAAAACCGGGTGAAAGAAAGTTGTTAGAATGGTAACTTAGCAAGTTACGATCACCTTGGGTCGGGCTTGATAGCTTTCCGTTGAATAGTTACCATGAGCCGCATACACGTTTTCCGGATTGTCATAAGTAGAAGGACAATCAGTGTATGAATGAGGACCGCCGCAAGTCTCACAAGAAAGTGCTACAGCTTTAACTTGTTGAAGTTGATTCGTAGCCATGAGTTGGATATTTTTGTTCATTTCGGCCATCATGCGGGTGAGTTCGGTCATCTCGGGGTTTGATGAAGTAGAAGAAACATTGACTCTCGGGTTATTCCTTGAAGATGAGGATGAATCCTAATTTTTGTGATGAGTAGTCATGTTCTCTATAAGCTCTCTACACTCCTCGGGTCTTCTTTTCATAAATGTGCCACCGGCGGCTGCATTAATCGTATCACGATCACGAAAAGTTTAACCATTGTAGAAAGTATCAATTAAAGTGACGGGGAGCATATTATGATTAGGACATCGATCGATCAAAACATTATAACGTTCCCAAGCATCAAAAAGTGATTCCTCAGGTTCTTGCGTGAAACCACTGATTTGATTCCGAAGGCTCGTTACCATGGATGGTGGAAAGTAACGTGACAAAACTCGTTGAATCATTTCGTCCCATGTATGAACTGAATTCTTCGGAAGACGATCAAACCATTTTTCGGCATGGTGGGATAAAGTATGTGGAAATAGATGAAGGCGAAGAAAATCCATGGTAACACCGGGCAATTTCATGCTTTGAGTAACGGTAATGAATTTGTCGAGGTGTTTGTTGGCCTCATCATCATCCGGTAATCCGCGAAATGGACAAGTACTTTGAACTTGTTGGATCATGTGATTCTTCAACGAAAATTCAGGAGCCGTGATTTGCATTGGCGCAATCGTTCCTCCACGTCCATTCATTGTTGGTTCACAAAGCTCCTCCATTGTACGAAGGTCGGGTGGAGGGACATGGTTGTTATTATTCAAATTGGGGTGAGGTGGATTATTATTGTTGTGTACACCGGCCATGTCTAAGTCTTCAAGAGTCTCGGGCTCAGAATAAGACGAAGATCTAGTACGCATACACCTGCAAAAGAAAAAGATAGCAATGAGATAGAGGAAATATATTTACTTGTAAAAATAAAATCTTTTTGGTGCAAAAGTTTGAAAAAGAAATGCTTTTTATGAGTTTTTTGTAATGTTTTTGGATTTTTGAAAAATTTTGACACGAAAAATAACGTTCACAAGTGAACGGATCCCAAAATCCAACGCGTCTCTCACAGAAAACCGTTAATCTTCACGAAAAGAGCCGGCAGCGGCGCCATTTTAATAACTAAAAAATCGTTCTTTGAAGTGTGTCTAATCGAATTGATCCCCGGTTAAAAGTGTGACTCAGTTGTTCTTGGTGAAAAGAAAGAATAGTCGTTGGTTATCTATTTTAAAATGAAACTAGCGTCGAGTAATTAATTAAAATAAATAAAAAATAAAAGCTTGAAAACATTTAGACTAAAAATAAAGGCTTTAAAAATAAATGACGAAAGATTAAGACTTTGAAAGTAAATTAATTAAAACTTAATAAGAATGTAAACTCGAAGCAAATTTAAGATGAAACAATTAAAAAAAACTAAAGAAAATTGGCTGGAAAATTATAACATTTAAAAATAATACTGAAAACAAGAACTAAACCTAATTCGGAAAAGTACTGGATCTAATCCGGAATCCAAAATCATGCATGTAGTTCGGAATCCATCATCCTGCATTCGATTCGGAATACAAATCCTAGGTATAATTCGGAATCTATAAATCCCACCTAAGTCGGAATGTGAAATCCACAAGTAATACGGAATGTAGAATAGTTAACTTAATTCGGAATGAGTAATGCACGTAAGTCGGAATATGTGTTTGTGACATAATCCGGATTCGAGGTCAGGGATCTAATTCAGAATGCTTTATTATTCGCTTAATTCGGAATCCAGGTCTAGTAACTAAGTCGGAATCCCTCAATCTTACACACAATTTGGGATAAGGTGAATTATGCACTCAATTCGGGATAATGGTATCCTCGACCTAATTCGGAAAAAATGAATTTGCATGTAAGTCGGGATAAGCTGATCCTACACCTAATTCTGAATATTAGGGTTTTAAAGTAATCCGAATTAAATAAAAATTAAGCACAACTAAAAATAAGCTAAAAACCAAATAAACACTTATCTAAAAACTTAAGCAAAACAATTTAAAGAATAAGCAAATAAGCCAAAATTTAAAAACTTTTAAAAACACTAAATAATTAAAATATTTAAAATCAACTTTTTATAAAATAACTTTTAAAAACACTTAATTAAATTTAAGAAAAGCACACAATAAGCTATATAATCAATAAGCTACCACAATCAATCACATAAAAACATAACAAACAATCAAATAAGCATGACAAAAAGCAAATAAGCATAAAGATTAAGAAAACAAGAAAGGTAGAATGAGAGATTAATATAAAACTTGAAATTAAAGATAAAAATTCAACAACTTACTTGAAATAATCTTGAAATTAATGACAATTAAGTAAAATGACAATATGGAAGTGCAAGAAAATAAAATGGAAAGACTAAGTTGTCAATTTAGCTAACACCTCACAAATGAGGTTAATGATTCTATTTATAGGGAGATTAAATGTGTTGATGACTTCTTCCTTTTCTCGTCTTTTCATCTTATAAATTCTTCGACTTTTTTGACTTTGTCTCGGGATTTGTCGATGGATAAATTGAACTTGTCTTATAATTTCTTCATTTATTAGACTTGAGTTCTTCGACTTCATTAAACTTCCGTATTTAGACTTTTTCTTCGATAAATCTTCAGAATAGGCCTTGGACTTCCGTTCTTTTTGCACTCTTGATCTTTTGACTTCGTCTTTTGTCTTTTTCTTAGATAAAAGCCCGTGAAAGCCCGTGTTTTCTTCCCTTTTTACATTTTGATCCTAAATCACAACAAAAATACAAACCACGCATAATTCCGACATTTACGACATAAAATACACGTTTTGGCTTGGTTATTATTATAATTAAGTGGTAAAAGGATAAGTGTTTTCACACTTATTACTAGAGAAAGAGAATACTGAACTGAAAGAAGGACTTACGAGGACTGGGCTTAATTTAAAATTACTCATCGACGATCTTAAAACAACTCAACAATTTGACTACGGATATATTTTGGACAGAATTGAGGGGATCAAAATGAGAAATTAAGCTTAGAAATCTAGTTTCAGTTTGTAAGATATGTACAGTTTTTCTTTATGTAACAGAGATGCTTATCGTGTAAATATAAACGATAAGTTGTTCATAAATAAAAATAAATATGCGTTTGTTCTAAAAAATTCTTGTTATCTTATTTAACTCTTTATCGTCAGTCATATTATGAATCCTTATAAATGAATTAGAAAATTTAATCGTCATTCATATTATGAATCTTTTTATTATATTGTAAGTTCTTTAGTTTCAATACTGGTAAGAATAGCCCTTATAGTTATATTTTGGCATAATTACTCTTTTAACCCCTTAAGTATATAGTTTCATTATATTGCAATTTAATCCTTCAATACTTAACCTTAAGGTCTTAAACTTTCCAACTTTTATTATAATAGCTTTAGCTTTCTTAAAATGACACTTTTGGCCCAAAATGTCAAGTAGTTTCAAAAATGATAGTTTTGGTCCCTATACTTGTAAAAATCATATAACTTCTTTAAGAATGTACCAAATGATCTAGGAATTTGAAAAAAAAGTTTCAAAACATATTAATAATCATAATAAAAACATTTTATCAGAATTATAGCTATTGAAATGGATTTTAAGTCATTATTTCATGTAAAATACAAAACTAGGGTTTTAAGATATCTTTAGCTTATAACTTTCATTTAAATTGATGAAATGACTTAGTTCTTTTTAGATTGTCTTTCTAACATAATTTTGGAATTATAACAAGTCTTATAATTCATTATAACAAGATCAAAGCTTGTTTAACATAGAAATTACCTACGTAGCTCAAAAACAGCTCCTTATGACTTCCTATGAACACTACATGCTATCGAAGCTTCAAGGGATTTAATGGATACCTTCTAGACCTAGTTTCTGGTCTTGGGGGATGTCCTAAGAAATTTATAGAAGTAGAAATGGAGAATTGGTAGGAGGTTTAAGGAAAACAGGGTGCAAGTTTCATACTATGCCATACGACCCTATTTATAGTACTAGCAACACTTAGGCTCCAAGTTTGGAATCTAAACATGTAACATAGATAGAGGGATTACTAATGAAGGTTAGTGAAACTCTACAGAAGTTCTTAGATCCTAGATTTGATATAATCTTCACTTGTGGCTAGAAATGTGTCACGACAAGGTTTAGATGAGAATGGTGATGTGTAGCAAGCAAGGAGGTGATTAACCAACTTTTCACCACTCCTAAAATATCTCAGAAGTTATAAATATCTGATATTTGAATTTGGAATGGAGGTAAATGGTTTAAAAATAGTTTTTGGAGGCAAAATACAAAACCTGGTCCTAAATCTAGGGCTTGTAACTTATGGTTTGTGTTTTTGGTGATTAGGGACTTAGAAAAGTGACTGGTAAATGATTAAGGCTTAATTAGGGTATATAAATTCTATTTAAGAGATTTGGGTCCTTGGTTTGAAGTAAGGTTTGATGTGAAAATGGGAAGTATACTTTTGTAGATTAGGGTTTTCTAATGATCTAGGGTTTAATCTTAGTAAATGTGATTATCCTCCTCCTATCTACTGATGTAAACTTAATTTAGGTCCTAGAAATTGTGTCTTAAGTATCCAAAGAGTTCTCACACTTGGTTTAATGGTTTAGTTTAGGTAAACATGTCTAAAGAGTGAAAATACCTATTTTGACCTAATTCACAAGTCATGCATTGAAATCTTGTACCTTGTTCATTAGGGTACTTGTAAATTATCTCAATATAATCTTATAATATTATTGAAGTCCTATGTGTGTTTTTAGACTTGTCCTAAAAGACTAGGTTATGATTCCATGTAGATTTCTTAATATAAGGGGTTCTATATCATAAAGCCTAATGACTTTCTATTTTGGGTAATTAGGGTTTATATCATCACGAACACTTATTCAAAGTCTTATATGATATGTTTATGACTTCTATGGGTTCTAATTTCTTAGTTTAAGGGTTTATATAGGTTGATCATATTCTAGGGTTATTTAAGTGAGATTAAGGTTCTATGATTTCAAAACTTGTACTTTATGCTTTAATAATTTGTAACTTGGTTTAAGATTAATGTATGATTATATTATGATACTGTTGGAAATACGTTTTTACGTATTTATGAAGGATCGGTCGCTCCAACGATATATTAATGTATTAGGCTCGTGATCCAAGTATAGCCCATATAGCCCACATGTAGGGTGGGCTATATATAACCCCTCCTAGCATGTTAGGAGGGGTGGTTCTTACATTTCTCATCTTTTCATTTTAATAAAACATCTTTCTCTCTCTACTTTTCTTTTCTCTCCTTTCTCTCTCTATACCCTCATCTCCTTCTTCCCCATCTCCACCATTAAATCATAAATCCAATCCATATATTGCACAATCCCAAGATTCCGTAGACCTTCAGTTGGTATCAGAGCCATGGTTAAATCTTAGGATTTGCATAATTTTATCTTTTGATTTTATGGTAAAATCCTTTCTTTCTAAATTTTTTACTTTATTTTTTTTGGATCGTATTTACTTTTTGTGAATCAATTTTTGATTGTTAGGATTTTTATTAAATCATCCATTTTTTTTAAATCATCAATTTTTATCAAATCTATCAGTTTTTTTTTTATAATTTTTTTGTTTTTTTTTTGTTATCCAATATCCGTCTTGTCTATCATTAGTGTCCAATCACCAGTTTTTAAATTTTTTTAAATTTTTTTATATTTTTTATTTTATTTTATCAGTTTTCTTGTCTCTATCTAATTTGTCCAATCTCTGTCCTTTTTCTTTCTCTGGGTGTGAGTCTCGTCCCAACATATCTATCAACTGGATAAGCTGTTTTCAGGTCTAGCATCTCATCAGTCCTTTTTTTATCAATCTCATCAATCAGTTTTTGAGTTTTCCGATCGAGCGATTCTTTTTCCGTATAACAGATTATTCCGTATAGGGATTTTTTCCGCATAGGGCTATATTCCGCATAGTGCTATATTCCGCATAGGGATATATTCCGCATAGGGCTATATTCCGCATAGGGCTATATTCCGAATAGGGTTATATTCCGAATAGGGGTAGTATTCCGAATAGGGTTGGATTCCGAATAGGGTATTATTACGGATAGAGTAGTATTCCGAATAGGGTTTTTTCGACGATTTTTAGTGGATTTAATCTTGGCTTCTTACACTCTTTACTTCAACAACACAACATAATTCATAACCTTACTTCACTGCTCGATCAACTGATAATCTTTGTCTCTTTGAAGTGATCAAAATGAATCCGAATTCATTAATGCCTCAGATGACATCACTTACGGACATTTCTGTCATTACGGGAACGGATAATCGCCCTCCAATGCTCATCAAAGAAGTTTTTGAAGCATGGCAAGGCCGGATGATGTCTTACATTAAGGGAAAACCGACATATGGGAGGCTTATGGTCAAGTCAATTCTAAATGGTCCACTTGACTATGGTACCATCGTGGTTAACAATGTGACTCGACCACGAGAACTTGAAGAACTTACACCAGCTCAACAACTTGTTGCAGATGCAGACGAAAAGGCTCTTCAAACCATTCTCCAAGCTCTTCCACATGATATCTATCGAATGGTAAGTCAGTATACGGTGGCAAAGGATTTATGGGAACGTTTAAAGGTGTTGCTACAAGGTACGTCTCTTACCAAACAAGAAAGGGAATGTCAGTTGTATGATCTGTTTGATAGATTCACGTACAGCCCAGGGGAAACGCTTCACGACTATTACTTCAGATTCACTACTCTCATGAATGATCTGAATGTATACAATCTCGTGATTGCTCCATTCCAGGTTAACACCAAATTTTTGAATACTCTACCTCAAGCTGAATGGGGTGAGTATATTACCGATGTTAAGTTAACCAGGGATTTGCATAAGTGCAATTTGGATCAACTATATGCTTTTCTTCAGCAGCATGAGAAACATGTGATCATGCACCGTTCGCCTCGAGGTATGTACCCTGATTCATTAGCTTTGATGGCGAATCAACCAAGCTTGTCACACAACAACACTCCTTATATCTTGGGACATCAAGCCTATCATCCATCACCTTACATGACACCAACCTTCCCCCAATACTCGATTCTACCGCAACCACCCACCTCACATCAGCAACAATATCGGTTTAATGCACCTTCATCACAATATGCTTCACAACCTCACCCAGCAAGTATTGCACCTTATGCTCAGCCTTCATATTCTTCTTATCAAGAGAATGCAGCATATCCATCAAGCTACTCTGATCACATGAGTATTCCTTCTAGTGATTATGCAGCTCAACAAGACCAAGCAATGTATTGTGATGATGAGGAAGTCCCCATTCCGGTATTCAAACAAGGAACTGACCCAGTTGAAGTGTTAACCACTATGTCTGCTTATCTCACAAGGACATTAAGCAAACGAGGATTTAGAGGACCAGCTCCTACTAACAATCAGCTGAGGAATTCATCCAATTCTCGCCAACAAGCTACTATTGAGAATGGCAGGGTAATGGTTCAACCCATTCAAACTTATCAGGGGAGACCTACTACATCAATCACCAATGCACGCATAGGCAATCCTGCTCCAATGGTCAACACTCCTCCACGGGCTAATTCCACAGGCAAGTTGAGAATGATTACATGCTACAACTGCAAGGAAGAAGGTCACATGTCCAGGGATTGCAAGAAACCCAAGAGGAGAAGGGATGGTCAATGGTTTGCAGAGAAGATTTATCTGGTGAATGCTCAGGCACAAGGAAGGGAACTTGATGAAGAGGAGCTTGCATTTCTTCCTGATCCAGGGATTGCTGAACAAGACATTGTCACTACACAGAATGCAGCATATCAAGCAGATGATCTTGATGCTTATGATTCAGACTGCGATGAACTTCAATCTACACAGGCAGCTCTTATGGCAACTATCTCTAGCCTAGGGCCAGAAAAAAGATCTGAGGTACTTATTAATACCACAGATAATACCACTGATGCTAGTATTCAACCACATCAAGTTGTGCAAGAGCGTGCTGATTCGAATGAGTCTTCGGTGGTGAGTCTTTCAAATGAGGAGACAATCAATGATAGTAATATCAATGTGAGTCCCCAAACTTTGAGTGACTCACAACCGGGAGCCATTTCACATACGCATACTCCTGCTCAACAAGATTTGGTTATGGTTCCTGCTACATTACTTAGCCAAATGAATGCTGCAATCTTAGAAACCCTAGCTAAGAATAAGAATTTGTCTGATGAGCTTGCCTTAAGCAACGAGAAAGTTCAAACTTTGGAATTAGTTCCTTCGTCTAGTGTTCTAACAAATCCCGAATATTATCATTTTCGAAACAAACAAATGGGTCACTTGCAAGAAATTGAAACCTTAAGAGCAGATCTTTCTAACGAACTTAAAGAAAAAGAGTTAGTGGTCACTAATTTTCAAAAACTTCAAACGGATTTTGAATTACTCGAGTCTAAGAAGAGTGAAATGGAAATTAATGCGGCTAATAAGATTAGAAGTCTAGATTATTTGCTTTTAAGACAATACGCTGCCTCTCAACTAGTGCACTTATTTGATGCTTCGTTTAGAGAATTTAACTTATCACGTCAAAAAGGCCTTCCCCCTAACCCACGGTATGCAAAACAAGCTTTTAACCATAGTCCAAGACTTTATAATGCAACCCAATTAGGATTGGTCTTAGACCCGATTGTTATTTTCGATGATAGCACCAATAAGGATCTAGTTGATGAGAATCGGTCATATAATTTTGCAAAATATCCCGATTGTGATTATTTTAAAATGAATCAGGAGCTTGCTAAAACGGATTTTAGAATTCGCTTCCATATGGACAAAGATCTCATTACAGCACCAACCTACATGTTAAATGAAGAAAACCCTAGTACACTTCCTAAACTTGTCAAAATGGAAGGTCCTAAGGAAATTCCAAAGGATCTTCCACCTGTTAGCACTGTATGGTTAAACTTGCAAGAGATTAATCAGTACTTTGTTAGTTTTGACAAGGTCATTTTGGAATGTACGACTTCAAATGGCTTAAACGCCGGAGAATGGGCTTTCGAACACATGAACGAGGTGTTTAAAAATGAGATCAATCCGTTTGTCGAAAGTCTAAAAAGAAGTTTTGCATCTCTTTCGGAAAATCTTGAATTTGAAATTGTAGAAGTTCAAAAAGTGTTCTATGAAATGGACACCGCTTACGAACTACAATTAATTGAAAAGGAAAAGATTTTATCCGAATATGACCGATTCTTGTCCCAAGTAATTTCGTGTGATGTGCTTACTACTGTAAATGTTAATTATTCGAATGAGATTACATCCGCTATGATTAACTATGATGCTGTGAATATATATGTTGATGTGTGTGATCTCTCTGTAAATGTTGCTGATGCTGTAAATGAGGTAGATAATCATTCTTGTCACGAATCTAGCGCTGAGTTTTTAAAGCTACAAGATTCTTACAATTTACTTTCAAAACGCTTTAATCAACTAGAACAACATTGTATATCTTTAGAATTAAAATAACAAACTCAAAATGAGGATCTTTTGATAACAAATAGTTGTGAAAACGGTGTTGAGACGAGTGACAAGATGATTGCAATAGTTAAGGCATTAGAGGAAGAGATTATGAGATTGAAGAGAGATGTGTCATCAAATGAAACACTAAAATTGGAACTAGAGGCTGCAGAGTCTAAAAACCAGGACTTAGAAATTAGACTTTCGTCTATTCTAGGGGAGATGGATCGTGCAAGACAGGGAATGTCCAAACTTTATGGTTCACTAGAAGAACGCTTCGCTTTTAATGCGGCGCAGCAACAATCTTATGTTGAACAATTGAACCATAAATGTGAGGAAATCTCTGACTTAAACATCCTGCTCATTGACAAAAACATGGTTTTGGCCGAGTTAAAGGAGACACTTCTTCTCACCCGACAAGAAGCTGTTAATAACTTAGCTACCAACTCTTCACCGTCCTCTAGTGCTCCAACAACCAAGTCAGTAGTGCTTTATAAGAACCCGCTCCATAAGAGAAACCCGGTTACCTACGATGATTATATGAGGAATGCCATTAAGCATGTAGATCTTGTTAGGGATATTTTAAACGATCTTTATGCCTTAGATCCCTCAAGTAGCTACTATTATTCGGCTCATGAATATATTAAGCGAGTTCAATATTGCTTAGCATATTTGCAATACATAGGTAAACCAGGTTCTGCACTACTCACTAATAGACCCATTGCTGTAACTCCATTCAATAAGACCCCAGGAGCAAAACCGTCATTGGAACCATCAAGTAAGGCACCTTTAAAAACTATTGCTAATGTTCCCACTTTGCCTTCTACATGAGTAAAAGAGTCTACTAAGGCTAAAGGATCGCCACTCAAGAAAGATAAGATCAAGCCCTCCACTAGTAGTACCAACAAGAAGAAAGTAGAAGCTCACCATAGGAATGTTAGTTCAGATTTAAATAAAAAGAATCATGTTAAGACTAAAAGCTCTGCGCCTGTGCAGAAGCCTAACCCATTTGTGAATTCTGATTTGAAATGTTGGAATTGTAATGAATGTATGTTTTCCCAACGTCATGATTTGTGTCTTATTGATCATGTGAATGAAATGAATGCCATTAGGAATGATCTTGAATGGAAGCCAACTGGTAGAACTCGTGCCCAAGTTGGCTGGCAATGGCGTCCCACTGGTAGGTCCTTTACATTAGATGGAAAAATGTGCCCTTTAACTAGGAATGCATCCATTGAGGTTAGGTCTGAGCGTCCTTTAGTTAGGCACACTAGCACTAAAGTATGGAAACAGTGCCCTTTAATTAGGTCAGCCCCCACTATAGTGCCTATCAGTGAAGAAATACCTCAGGATTTAAGCCAACTAGAATCTACACCACCAACTAGGAAGAAGAAGGCTAGGAAATCTAAGAAACCTAAAGTTAGAAAATCTAAGATTATTAAATCTGTACCTGCTAATAACAAGGAACATTCAGATTCCGATACCTCTACATTGTCCTCGTCTGGTGATGATACTCGGTTTTCGCTAGGTTCAATTTTCTTCTCGATATCCTCTCGAATTGATCTCAGTTAAAAGTGGAATGATTTGTTCTTGGTGATAAGAAGTGGATTTGATTTTCTATTCTACTAAGCAAGGTGAGTGAATAAAATGGTAAGGAAATAAACTTAAACCAAGCAACGAATAAAAAGCAAACCTTGAATTAAAGCTGGAAAATTACTCTTAAGAAAAATACCCCATGCGGAATGTAAGGCTTATGCGGAAAGTATGGCCATTCGGAAAGTCCCCCTATGCGGAAAGTTGAATTCTATGCGGAATAATTGTATGATTCGGAAAAGTTGCCTCATGCGGAAAAACTAAGTGCTATTCGGAAAACTAAGGTTATGCGGAAAATTTAAAATGTTCCGAATAGGGGAAAAGTGGCAATCCCTATTCGGAATAAAAAAACTCTATTCGGAGTATATGAAAAGTTCCGAATAAGAAAACAATAAACTGCCTATGCGGAATGTTGGAAAAGTTCCGAATAAGGAAACGAGAACAGTCCTATTCGGAAAAAATGAAATGTTCCGAATAATGGAAAATAAAGCTTGGCTATTCGGAAAATTATTCCGAGTAAAAGAAATTGCAACACCCCTATTCGGAATATCAAAAATTCCGAATAAGGGAAACTTAAAATTGGCTATTCGGAATTTCCTGGGAACGAAGCACAGTAGCAGACGACCCAAAACAGGGAGTTCAGTTAAAATCTAAAATCAAATCAAATACTTAAAAAGGTTTTACCAATTTAAACACAAATCATTTAAACATCATAAGTAACAAATCCCACAAATAAAAACACTAAATCAACAACTTTTTGAAATCAAACTTGAATCAAATAAGAAACTTAGAAACTTGCAATAAAAATGATGAAGAACAAGATGAATAGAAAGATGGAATAGATTAATTAATGTAAAGGTAACAAGGTTAATGATTAAGGATTACAAGATGGAAAGAAAAACATGAAAATCACCAAACTCCCTAATGGAGTTGGTGATGGAACGAACAAAAGAACTGGAAAAAGAGAAAATGAACGAACTCCCTAATTGTGTGAAGGGAAAGACTATTTATACTCCTAGTGGTTGGTTGGTGAGTGGGCTTTCTCCCTTTCTTCTTGTCTTCTCGTCTTTTCAGAAAAGTTGACGTTTTCGATTCTGATTCGGGATCTGTCGTCGATTAAATTCAACTCGTCTTTTAATTTCTTCGTTAAATAGACTTGAGTTTCTTCGACTTATGAAAATCTTCCATCTTTAGTCCTTTTCTTCGATAAATCTTCGAATAGGCCTAGTGACTTCAAATCTTTTGCACCTCTTGGACAATAGACTTCGTCTTGAGTCTTTTTCCTTGGTTAATCCCGTGCAATCCCATGTTTTCTTTAATATTCATCCGGTTAGTTCTGAAAACACAATAAACACAAAAACCACGCATAATTCCAAACAAATGATATTAAATACGTGTTTTGGTCTTGTTTTAGCCCGAATTAAGTGGTAAAAGGATGGGTGTTTACACACCTATCAAATCCCCTACACTTAACCATTGTCATGCCCTCATGCAATGCTTAGTGATAAAGCAATTTTACATTTTTCTCATAATTAATCAACCTTGGCCTTATTTAAACTCTACTAAACAATAATTAAAATACTAAGAGAACTTAAAACTTTAAAGTAAACAAAAGAATGGAAATAACTTGTAAAGAAATCAAGGACTTACATTAGGGCTTTGGTGTTGCGAAGATTTATCACCCTCAAGTTTCACGTTCCCCAAACTAAGCTTAAAAACGAGATCATTGTTATTATAAGTTAGTAAATCAAACACTTACACACATGGCTTAATTAAATGCTTAAACTCCCTTATTCCTAGTTGTATCTCTTATATTTTATTTTTGTCTTAGAATGATCATGAAGATGCATTTTTGGACTTATTTCGATAGTTTATTAAGGCTGAAAGCAAAGTGGGACGATTTGATCAATAGTTAGCTAAAGGACAAAATCTCTTAAAACTGCTTCTCGGGATATCAAAAAGTTCATATCTTGGCATAACTTGGTTCACGATTTGAGACCTTTCTCGGGCCGATATTTGGCATGTACTTCATACTTCATATCTTCGAGAGACGTTCTTGAGATAATGGTCTTCTCATCATAATAGAGTTTCTTCACTTGGAGACTTTTGAGGGGTACTCCAACTTTGTTGACCACGACTTCATGATTATTTCTTCAATCTCTAATTGGGATTTTGAGATACAACGATCCGCCTCCTTTTCGGACTTGGATCTATTTATCCTCATACCTTGTTAGGGTCTTTTCGGATAGACTTCTCCATGATCTTTATGGGAGTTGATTGCTTTTCGTCGTGAGTCTTGATCCTTCATATTGACTTTAGGAATAATGCTTTTCACATCACTTTGGATCTTCAGCAATAAAATTGAATCCTCATGCCTTGTTAGGGCCTTTTCGGACTCGCCAATCTTCGCACCCCGCTTCATAAGTTATGACTTGGCTATGAACTCTTATCATTACCGAGCAACTTTTAAACGATCTTGGGCTAGAAGCTAAGTAACTTTTCAAATCGTAAGACCTTACTTATTGCAGATAAATTATTAGCAAGTGATGGGAGAATAGGCAAATAATTACACCAAGTGAGCTTGCGCAAGAATACCGACTTATAATTGACTCTATCATTTCTCGTCCTCCACAATTTAAAATCTCAAGTAATGAGACTCGTGGACACTTAGCCTAATAAACCAATTAAGGTCTATATGGTTAAGGATACTAGCTAGAATAAACTAGGATAAGTCTATTCGGGTTGAGTCAAAATAAACGCAACGGGCCTAATATGTCAAAGATTCCTAAACTAGCTACACCACTTTATTAATATTTTTGACTTTATTGCGGAATATATACATATGAAAGCAACGATAAAAATTTAAAAATTACAACTAAATGGCCAAAGTTAATAAAAAATTTGAAAAATGCTGAAAAATAGGATTTTCCGGTTAATTGAAGGCATTTTCATGGAAAAGTCCACTTAAAACTTCGATAGAAGTCTCCCCTACACTTAAGATAAACATTGTCCTCAATGTTTAAGCATGTGGGAAAAATCTCCCCTACACTTATGACATTGTGCACGTTGGTTAACTCAAGTTAAGGAAGAGACGACTAAAGTGATCAATTTCAAATGTGAGTATGAAGAAAATTGAATCACGATAGTTGAGAGATAGAACCGGATTTCGGATAACACGGGAGCACGGTTCTTCAAAGATTTCCAAGAGTGCATTTATCCCTGTAAGCACATCACCACACAAACACAAACGACCACAATAGGTCCTCCCCTACACTTAGGGGGTTAAAGGGATAGATACTCGGGCTGCCTCCCGAGGAGCGCTTGTTTTTGATAACCGAGTCACGAGCCTGACTCGACCCAAATTTAGTTCATGGGGAACGTGGTGAGGGATGGAATCACCTCCTGAGAGGTGTCCTCACCAAAGTATAACTTCACTCGTTGGCCATTCACCTTAAAATTAGGTCCATTAGGTTGAGCGAGCTCGAGAGTACCATATGGAAAAATTTGGGCGATGGTGAATGGGCCGGACCAACGAGATTTGAGCTTGCCCGAAAAGATTTTCAACCGAGAGTTAAAAAGTAAGACTTTGTCTCCAACATGGAACTCTCGGTTTTTGATCTTGGAGTCGTGAATGAGCTTAGTTCTTTCCTTATAGATCAAAGAATTTTCATAAGCCTCATTCCGAAGTTCATTCAGCTCATTGAGTTGGATCTTGCGTAGGTCACCGGCTTTGTTTATATCAAAATTAGCCCACTTCAAGGCCCAATAAGCCTTGTGCTCCAACTCAATGGGGAGGTGGCACGCTTTCCCGTACACAAGACGATAAGGCGTACAGCCGATCGGGGTCTTGTAAGCAGTACGGAAAGCCCACAAAGCATCATCGAGTTTATCAGCCCATGCGGCACGATGCTCTCCCACGGTTCTTTCCAAAATTCGCTTTAGTCCTCGGTTGGATATTTCAGCCTGGCCATTAGTTTGTGGGTGGTAGGCTGTGGAAAGACGATGATTTACACCGTAATTAGCCATGACTCTAGCAAATTGGTCATTGCAGAAATGAGTCCCACGATCACTAATAATGGCACGAGGCACACTGAATCTAGCGAATAGAGCTTTCAAAAAGTTACAAACCACCCTTGCGTCATTAGTAGGTAAAGCTTTGGCTTCAACCCACTTAGAAACGTAGTCTACGGCTACAAGGATGTATTTGTTTCCTTTAGATGAAGGGAATGGCCCCATAAAGTCGATACCCCAAACATCAAAAATTTCACACTCTTGAATGAAATTCTGAGGCATCTCGTCTTTATGTGTGATTTTGCCTTGCTTTTGGCAAACATCACATCGCTTAACCATATTGTGAGCATCACGATATATGGAGGGCCAATAAAATCCCGAATCAAACACTTTCTTAGCGGTGTAGTTGGGACCAAAGTGACCACCGGTGGGTCCTTTGTGGCAAGCATCAAGGATGTCCGACGCTGCCGGTCCATCAACACATCAGCGAATAATCAGGTCAGCACATTGTTTGAATAGGTAAGGGTCGTCCCAAAAGTAAGTCTTGATGTCGGTAAAGAACTTCTTCTTTTGTTGGGACGTCAACCCTTCCTTGAGAATTCCACCCGCCAAGTAGTTTGCAAAGTCCGCAAACCACGGGGTTTCATTCGACTTCGAGTTTATAGACATTAAGGTCTCCAAGGGAAAAGAATCATTGACTTCTTTGGTCGGATGATCCCCTTGGTATGGATCCTCAAGTCTGCTAAGATGGTCCGCGGCTAAGTTTTCTGCTCCTTTTTTATCGCGAATTTCGATTTTAAATTCTTGGAGCAGTAAAACCCAGCGAAGAAGTCTTGGTTTGGAATCTTGCTTTGTCAACAAGTACTTCAGCGCGGAATGATCGGTATACACGATGGTGGTGGAAAGGACAAGATAGGGGCGAAACTTTTCAAAAGCATAGACAACAGCTAAAAGCTCTTTTTCGGTTGTCGTATAATGCAATTGTGCCCCCGTCATTGTCTTGCTAGCGTAATGGATTGGTTGGAAGTGTTTGTTCACTCTTTGTCCAAGAACCGCTCCAATAGCAAAATCACTAGCATCGCACATCAACTCAAAGGGCAGCTCCCAATTAGGGGTAACCAAGACGGGTGCCTTGGTTAGCTTATCCTTAAGTGAGTTAAAGGCTTCCACGCACTCTTTGGAAAAGATAAAAGGAGTATCTTTTTCCAAGAGATGGGTCATCGGGCGAGCGATTTGAGAAAAATCTTTAATGAATCGACGATAGAAGCCCGCATGACCCAAGAAACTTCTCACACCCTTCACAGTTGAAGGTGGAGGCAACTTTGCTATAACATCGACTTTAGCACGATCTACTTCAAGACCGGCTTTCGAAATCTTATGTCCAAGCACGACGCCTTCTTTTACCATAAAATGGCATTTTTCCCAATTTAGAACTAGGCGAGTGTCTTCGCACCTCTTTAGCATACGTTCTAAATTGGCAAGGCAAGCAGAGAAGGAATCTCCGAAGACCGAGAAATCATCCATGAAGACTTCCATGGTTTGTTCAACCATGTCATGGAAGATAGCTAACATACACCTTTGGAAAGTCCCGGGTGCATTACATAAGCCAAAAGGCATTCTTTTGTAGGCGAAAGTGCCATAGGGACAGGTGAATGTAGTCTTCTCTTGATCTTGGGGATCGATGGGTATTTGGAAATAACCCGAGAAACCATCAAGAAAGCAGTAATATTCATTACCAGCTAGTCGTTCAAGCATTTGGTCCATAAAAGGTAGAGGGAAATGATCCTTTCTCGTGGCATCATTGAGTTTGCGATAGTCTATACAAACTCTCCACCCAGTAACGAGACGAGTGGGAATCAACTCGTTGTGTTCATTGGGAACAACGGTTATTCCGCCCTTCTTGGGCACACAATGGATTGGACTAACCCACGGGGAATCCGAAATAGGGTAAATCATACCCGCATCAAGAAGTTTGATAACCTCTGTTTTGATGACTTCATGTATTTTTGGATTCACCCTTCGTTAGCTTTGAATAGTGGGTTTATAGTCGTCCTCCATGAGAATTTTGTGTGTGCAGAAGTGAGGATCAATTCCACGAATATCCGAGATTTTCCACGCAATAGCTTTCTTGTGAGCTTTCAACACAGCAACGAGGCGAGTCTTCTCTTCATCTTTCAAATCCGTTGCAATAATGACGGGTGACTTCTTGTTGTCGTCAAGGAACACGTACTCGAGATGTGGCGGCAACTCCTTAAGTTCCAAATCCGGGGGATTTTCGACGGGAGGCGTTTTCAAGGTCGGAGTATCGATAGCAATGACCGTGGGAGATGGAGGCGAAGGATTGTCTTCGGTGAGAAGATTGTCAAAGAAACTCATGTCTTCATCCCCCTCGGTGGGAGAATCATTAGTAGCTAAATTCACATCTCCCATGGTATCTTCAAGATTGTTCCAGAATAAATCACTATCTCCAAATAGAGACAACGATGAATCAATAGAGGACACGGTCTCAACATTGGGAAGAGAGGTAGGAATACTTTTGCAAGCATCATTAAAGTGTTCTTCACAAGCCTCATCGAGAACGTCAATACAATTAACACTCTCATATGAATAAGGCTGTTTAGACAACTTTCCCATGTTGAAGACTACTTTGTCGTCACCCACTCTCATGATAAGCTCACCGGCTTCAACATCGATGAGAGTGCGACCGGTCCTCAAGAATGGACGACCAACAATAAGTGGCACACGGGGGTCCATCTCGTAGTCGACGACAACAAAATCAGCAGGAAAGGTGAATTTGTCGACTCCTACAATGACGTCTTCGGCTATCCCCATTGGATAAGCAACCGTACGGTTAGCCAATTCCAAAGTCATCTTGGTGGGGACTAGCTCTGGGAGAGATAATTGCTTCCAAACACTTAGAGGCATAAGATTAATACTGGCACCTAGATCGGCTAGGGCCATGCAATTCTCTACTCCCGGGAAATTGCAAGGGATAAGAAAACGACCCGGATCACCAAGCTTGGTTGGCATTTTCCTTAAGAGCACTGCAGAACAGTTCTCATTAAGTTGGGTGTTGGCAATATCGAGGAGCTTTTCCTTGTCGCTCAAAAGATCTTTAAACATTTTAGCATATTTGGGCATGTGAGCGAGAGCCTCAGCGAAGGAGATATTGAAATTCAGTTGTTTGAACATTTTAAGGAAATTCGAAACCTGAATATCATCCTTGCTCTTTTGCTTCTCTTTCCTCAACCTAGATGGATAAGGTATATTGGAAGAAGAGGAAGGCTTCGGGAATAT
Source organism: Glebionis coronaria (assembly GCA_025667525.1). Classification (NCBI taxonomy): domain Eukaryota; kingdom Viridiplantae; phylum Streptophyta; class Magnoliopsida; order Asterales; family Asteraceae; genus Glebionis; species Glebionis coronaria. The sequence continues at coordinate 229,182,419 of CM046880.1, forward strand.
AGGATCACTCACAACCACGGGTGGAGGAGGGGTAGAAAGAAGAGGTGGAGAAATTGGGGAAGGAGAAGGAGGAGGAATAGGAGCAAGCGACTCGTTCTCCTTAGTCACAACCACCGGTGGGGGTATAGGAAGCTCGGGTTCCTTGGTACCTTTACCACTTCGAGTGGTGATTGCTTTCATCTCCCCTCTTGGGTTCGTAACGGTGTTACTCGGAAGAGTACCCGAAGAAGAGGGTTGACTACTTTGGAAAAAACTAGCCATCATGTTCCTCAGATCATTAGTCTGGCTATCCAACGTGTTTCTCATGTCAGCTCGCAAATCATTTCCTTGCTTGACCAAGTCTGCCTTCAAATTGCGCACTTCCTCTTGGAGATTTCCCACAATCACATCATTGGTCCTCATGTAGGTTGCAACCTCTTGGTGTAATGCAGTGTTGGTTTGGGTAGGAGGAGCATTGTATGCAGGTGGTTGGTAAGCAGGTTGTTGGTAGACTTGATTGTTACGTGGAGGTGGTTGTTGTTGCTTGTGAGGTGGGATGTATGGTTGTCGAGGTTGTTTTTGTTGTTGAGGAGGACGGTTAAGGTTTTGTTGTTGGTTTGGGTTGGTAGGAGGAAAGCCAGGTGGTGAAAGATAGTTGTTGTTGCGATAGCTAAGCAAGTTACGGTCACCTTGGGGTTTTGCTTGATAAGCAGGTTGTTGATAGGTGCCATATGCCGCATTCACATTCTCAGCAGGGTAATCTTGGGTGGCGGTACAAATTGTGTAGGAGTGGGGACCACCGCATATCTCACAAGGTTGGCTGACAGCGTTCACTTGAGCGTTTTTGGCGTTGTTGCTGTTGTTGTTGCTGACGGTATGTGTGACAAGCGATTCAAGAAGCGTGGTGATTTTGTCTAATCGCTTGTCGCTGTCATTAGTGCTAGCACTCGCAACATTGGTCCTAACGCTCTTGGTTTGCACACGAGATTTGTTCTCAATGATATCCCAAGCAGCATTGGAAGTCTTAGCCAATAAATTACCCCCTGAGGCACTATTCAGTGAATCTTGGTCACTCATGCTTAAACCATTGTAAAAAGTATTAATTTGATGTACTTTGGTAAAACCATGTTGTGGGCATTTTCTTAAAAGATCTTTAAAACGATCCCAAGATTCACTGAAAGACTCACCGTACTTTTGTTCAAAGTTTATAATCTCATTCCGCAAAGCGGTAGTACGAGAGGGTGGAAAAAAGTAATTGATGAACTTTGTTTCCAAATACGTCCATGAGAGAATACTCTGTGGCGGTTCCTTAGCAAGCCAATGCCGGGCTTGTCCCTCTAAAGAAAAGGGAAAAAGTTGTAACCTTATAACCTCCTGTGGAACTCCATTGATCTTGACCCTGTTGGTGAGTTGTAGAAATCTCTTGATGTGGTCGTGTGGATCATCAATGATGCGTCCCAAGAATGGTTGAGCTGAGACCATCTGGATAAAGCCTGACTTGAGCTCGAAATTGTTGGCGGCAATTGGTGGTATAACAATTGGATCCGTGTTGCCATCGACATGAGCTTGCAACAGTTCAATCATTGGGCGATTATCCGGAAGGGGCTCATTGTTGTTGTTATTCATGTTGTTGAAAGGCGGGTTGTTGTTGTTATTATTGTTGTTCGGAGGTGGTATGTTATTGTTGTTTTGTACACCAGCCATGTCTAAGTGATCGAGAGGCTCGGGCTCTTGATAAGACGTGGATCGAGTGCGCATACACCTGCAAAAGAACGAACAAAGAAAAACAAAGCAAAAATATTTTTGGTTTTTATTGTTTTTTAATTTTTAGGATTTTTGAAAATTTTATATTTTTTAGTGTTTTTGAAATTTTTTAGGAAAAAGTAACGTTCACGGGGAACGGATCCCAAAATCCAAATTCTCACAAAAAACTTTTGATCTTAACGAGAGGAGCCGGCAGCGGCGCCATTTGATACTCGGTTTTCGCTAGGTTCAATTTTCTTCTTGATATCCTCTCGAATTGATCTCAGTTAAAAGTGGAATGATTTGTTCTTGGTGATAAGAAGTGGATTTGATTTTCTATTCTACTAAGCAAGGTGAGTGAATAAAATGGTAAGGAAATAAACTTAAACCAAGCAACGAATAAAAAGCAAAACTTGAATTAAAGCTGGAAAATTACTCTTAAGAAAAATACCCCATGCGGAATGTAAGGCTTATGCGGAAAGTATGGCCATTCGGAAAGTCCCCCTATGCGGAAAGTTGAATTCTATGCGGAATAATTGTATGATTCGGAAAAGTTGCCTCATGCGGAAAAACTAAGTGCTATTCGGAAAACTAAGGTTATGCGGAAAATTTAAAATGTTCCGAATAGGGGAAAAGTGGAAATTCCTATTCGGAATAAAAAAACTCTATTCGGAGTATATGAAAAGTTCCGAATAAGAAAACAATAAACTGCCTATGCGGAATGTTGGAAAAGTTCCGAATAAGGAAACGAGAACAGTCCTATTCGGAAAAAATGAAATGTTCCGAATAATGGAAAATAAAGCTTGGCTATTCGGAAAATTATTCCGAGTAAAAGAAATTGCAACACCCCTATTCAGAATATCAAAAATTCCGAATAAGGGAAACTTAAAATTGGCTATTCGGAATTTCCTGGGAACGAAGCACAGTAGCAGACGACCCAAAACAGGGAGTTCAGTTAAAATCTAAAATCAAATCAAATACTTAAAAAGGTTTTACCAATTTAAACACAAATCATTTAAACATCATAAGTAACAAATCCCACAAATAAAAACACTAAATCAACAACTTTTTGAAATCAAACTTGAATCAAATAAGAAACTTAGAAACTTGCAATAAAAATGATGAAGAACAAGATGAATAGAAAGATGGAATAGATTAATTAATGTAAAGGTAACAAGGTTAATGATTAAGGATTACAAGATGGAAAGAAAAACATGAAAATCACCAAACTCCCTAATGGAGTTGGTGATGGAACGAACAAAAGAACTGGAAAAAGAGAAAATGAACTAACTCCCTAATTGTGTGAAGGGAAAGACTATTTATACTCCTAGTGGTTGGTTGGTGAGTGGGCTTTCTCCCTTTCTTCTTGTCTTCTCGTCTTTTCAGAAAAGTTGACGTTTTCGATTCTGATTCGGGATCTGTCGTCGATTAAATTCAACTCGTCTTTTAATTTCTTCGTTAAATAGACTTGAGTTTCTTCGACTTATGAAAATCTTCCATCTTTAGTCCTTTTCTTCGATAAATCTTCGAATAGGCCTAGTGACTTCAAATCTTTTGCACCTCTTGGACAATAGACTTCGTCTTGAGTCTTTTTCCTTGGTTAATCCCGTGCAATCCCATGTTTTCTTTAATATTCATCCGGTTAGTTCTGAAAACACAATAAACACAAAAACCACGCATAATTCCAAACAAATGATATTAAATACGTGTTTTGGTCTTATTTTAGCCCGAATTAAGTGGTAAAAGGATGGGTGTTTACACACCTATCAGGTGATATTTTCAGGTGGTCCAAATCATCCTCTGGTATTTGGACTCCGGTTGTTCAAAGCATATGACCGGAGATCGCTCGATGCTCCGAAATTTCGTCAGCAAGTTTCTTGGAACGGTTAAATTCGGTAATGATCATATTGCAAAGATAATGGGGTATGGTGAATATCAGATTGGAAACGTTACGATTTCAAGGGTATACTATCTTGAAGGTCTTGGTCATAACTTATTTTCGGTAGGACAGTTTTGTGATTCTAACCTAGAGGTTGCTTTTCGACAACATACTTGTTTCATCCGCAACTTGGAAGGAAAAGACTTGTTGAAGGGATCTCGTGGTGCATATCTTTATACGTTGTCCCTGCAAGACATGATGGCCGCCTCTCCAGTATGTCTTCTCTCTAAAGCATCTAAGACCAAGTTGTTAGAAAATACGTTTTAACGTATATTAGAAGTATCGGTCACTCCACAATAATATTCATGTTGTAATAGCTCGTAGTTAGATAATAGTTGTTAGTTACTTATTAACTTAAGTAAGAACCGGTCCATGGGCTTGTCATGGACCGGCCCAAGCCCATGTTTAGCTTGGTACTATAAATACCCCTTTCCACTAAGGAAAGGGGTTGGTTGTTGTTCCATATTCACATTTCATATTAATAAAATCTTTCAAGTATTCTCTCACTTTCTCTCTCTAGTTTCTCTCACTAGAAAACATCAACCCACTTCATAGATTCATAGGTTATCAATTTCTACATTTGGTATCAAGAGCTATGGGGTGATTTAAGGTAAGGATTGTGTTGCTTTTTTAGTTTTTGAATCTATTAGTGATCTTTAGGAAAAATCAATCTTGAATCTTGTTGTTTTTGGTGTTTTTGTTATTGGGATTGATTGATAAGGATTGGGTTTAGCTTATTTTGGTAAAAATCATAAAACTTTTTGTGGTTTTGGATCAAAAATCGGGGTTAAAAGCTTCTTTTTAAGTCTCGGAAACAATTTCTTCCAGAATTTTCCGAATAGGATTCCGAATAGGAGGATTTTCAGCATAGACAGGTTATTCCGAATAGGATTCCGAATAGGAGGAGTTTCCGAATAGAAGAAATTTTTCCGAATAGAGAATTTTTTCCGAATAGAAGAAATTTTTCCGAATAGAGAATTTTTTCCGAATAGAAGAAATTTTTCCGAATAGAGAATTTTTTCCGAATAGAAGAAAATTTTCCGAATAGAGAATTTTTTCCGAATAGAAGAAAATTTTCCGAATAGAAGATTTTTTCCGAATAGAAGATTTTTTCCGAATAGAAGATTTTTTCCGAGTAGCCAATTTTTCCGAATAGACACCAATTTTCCGAATAGCCAACTTTTCCGAATAGACACCAATTTTCCGAATAGCCAAAATTAGGAAATATTCCGAATTGCCATCATTCCGAATAGACCAGTTTTTCCGAATAAGCCAAATTGCCAAGATATTCCGAATTGAAGAAAACATTCCGAATAGGGGGTTTTTCCGCATAAGGGTTATTCTGCATAGAGTTTATTCCGAATAGGGTATTTTCAGCATAGGATTATTCCGAATAGGCATTATTCCGAATAAGGGTTTGTTCTGAGTTTGGGTTATTCAGTATAAGCAAGTTCAAGGGGTATTTGAGTTTTTTCGACGATCTTTAGTGGATTTAATCTTGAGTTTAACCAACACAACACAAATTCTCAACCTTTCTTCACTGCTCGATCAACCGATAATCTTTGAGTCTGTTAAGTGATCACAATGAATCCAAGTTCATTAATGCCTCAGATGACATCTCTTACGGATATCTCGATCATAACGGGGACTGATAGTCGTCCACCGATGCTTATTAAAGAGGTGTTTGAGGCATGGCAAGGTCGAATGATGCAATATCTAAAGGGGAAACCGACATACGGAAGGCTTATGGTCAAATCGATTTTGAATGGTCCACTCGACTATGGTACTATTACGGTTGACAACGTGACTAGACCACGAGAATTTGAAGAACTCACTCCAGCTCAACAACTTGTTGCAGATGCAGATGAAAAAAGCTCTTCAAACAATTCTTCAAGCTCTTCCCCATGATATTTATAGGATGGTAAGTCAGTATACAGTGGCAAAAGATTTATGGGAACGGTTAAAGGTGTTGCTACAAGGCACGTCTCTCACCAAACAAGAAAGGGAGTGTCAGCTGTATGATTTGTTTGATAGATTCACATACAGCCCAGGGGAAACACTACACGATTACTACTTCAGATTCACTACTCTAATGAATGATCTGAATGTATACAATCTGGTAATTGCTCCATTCCAGGTTAACACCAAGTTCTTGAATACTTTACCTCAAGCTGAATGGGGTGAGTATATTACCGATGTGAAGTTAACCCGGGATTTGCATAAGTGCAACTTAGATCAAATCTATGCTTTTCTTCAGCAACATGAGAAGCATGTGATTATGCACCGTTCTCCTCGCGGTATGTACCCAGATTCCTTAGCTTTGATGGCGAATCAACCAAGCTTATCACACAACAACACACCTTATATTTTGGGACATCAAGCCTATCATCCATCACCTTACATAACACCAACTTTTCCACAATACTCGATTTTACCACAACCCCCCACCTCACATCAGCAACAGTATCGGTTCAATGCACCTTCACCACAGTATGGTTCACAACTTCATCCAGCAAATGTTGCACCTTATGCTCAGCCTTCATATTCGTCTTATCAAGAGAATGCAGCATATCAAACAAGCTACCCTGATCAAATGAGTATTTCTTCTACTGATTATGCAGCTCATCCAGATCAAGCACTGTATTGTGATGATGAAGAAGTCCCTGTTCCTGTTTTCCAACAAGGAGCTGACCCAGTTGAAGTGCTAACTACTATGTCTGCTTATCTCACAAGAACTTTAAGCAAACGAGGATTCAGAGGATCAGCTCCTACCAACAATCAGTTGAGGAATTCATCCAATTCTCGCCAACAAGCTACAATTGAGAATGGAAGGGTAATGGTTCAGCCAATTCAACCATATCAGGGGAGATCTTCCACTTCAACCAATGCTCGCACGATTACTCCTGCTCCTGCTCCTATGGTCAACAATCCTCCACGGGCTAATACAGGCAAGTTGAGAATGATCACATGCTACAACTGCAAGGAAGAGGGTCATATGTCCAGGGATTGTAAGAAACCCAAGAGGAGAATGGATGGACAGTGGTTTGCAGAAAAGATCTATCTGGTAAATGCTCAGGCGCAAGGAAGGGAACTTGATGAAGAGGAGCTTGCATTTCTTGCTGACCCAGGGATTGCTGAACAAGACGTTGTCACTACGCAAAATGCAGCTTACCAAGCCGATGATCTTGATGCGTATGATTCCGACTGTGATGACTTTCAAACTGCAAAGGCTGCTTTCATGGCAACTTTCTCCAGCTTAGGGCCAGATAAGAAATCTGAGGTATTTATTAATAACACCGATAATGCCACTGATGCTAGTATTCAACCACATCAAGTTGGGCAAGAGAGTGCTAATTCGAATGAATCTTCGGTGGTGAGTCTTTCAAACGAGGAGATAAACAATGATAGCAATATCAATGTGAGTCCCCAGACTTTGAGTGAATCACAACCGGGAACCAATTCGCATATGCCTACTCCTGCTCAACAAGATTTGGTCATGGTTCCTGCTACATTACTTAGCCAAATGAATGCTGCACTCTTAGAAACCTTAGCTAAAAATAAGAATTTGTCTGATGAGCTTGCCTTAAGCAATGAGAAAGTACAAACTTTGGAATTAGTGCCTTCATCTAGTGTTCTCACAAATCTCGAATATGATCATTTTAGAAACAAACAAATGGGTCACTTACAAGAGATCGAAAACTTAAGAGCAAATCTGTCTAATGAACTTAAAGAAAAGGAGTTAGTGGTCACTAATTTTCAAAAACTTCAAACTGATTTTGAATTACTCGAATCTAAGAAGACTGAAATGGAGATTAATGCCACTAATAAGATAAGAAGTCTAGATTACTTGCTGTTAAGACAATACGCTGCTTCACAACTAGTTCACTTATTTGATGCTTCATTTAGAGAATTTAACTTATCACGTCTAAAAGGCCTTCCCCCTAATCCACAGTATGCAAAACAAGCTTTAAGACATAGTCCTAGACTTTATAATGCAACTCAATTAGGATTGGCTTTAGACCCGATTGTTTTTCCCAATGATCAAACAAGTAAGGATCTAGTTGATGAGGATCGGTCATACAATTCAGCAAAATATCCCGATTGTGATTATTTTAAAATGAATAAGGAGCTTGCTAAAACTGATTTTAGAGTTCGCTTCCATATGGATAAAGATCTCATTACAGCACCAACCTACATGATAGAGGAAGAAAGCCCTAGTACATTTCCTACACTTGTCAACATGGAAGATCCTAAGGAAATTCCAAAGAATCTTCCACCGGTTAGCACCGTATGGTTAAACTTGAAAGAGATTAACCGATACTTTACTAACTTTGACAAGGTCATTTTGGAATGTACGACTTCGAATGGCTTAAATGCCGGAGAATGGGCTTTCGAACACATGAACGAGGTGTTTAAATCTAAGATCAATCCGTTTGTCGAAAGTCTAAAAGGAAGTTTTGCATCTCTTAAGGAAAATCTTCAGTTTGAAATTGGGGAAGTTCAAAAAGTGTTTTATGAAATGGACACCGCTTACGAACTGCAACTAATTGAAAAGGAAAAGATTTTAACCGAATATGACCGATTCTTGTCTGAAGTAATCTCGTGTGATGTGCTTAGTACTGTAAATGTTAATTATTCGCATGAGCTTACATCTGCTGTGATTAATTGTGATGCTGTGAATATTTGTGAGGATATTTGTGATGATGTTTGTAATCTTTCTGTAAATGTTGCTGATACTGTAAATGAGGTAGAAAATTATTCTTGTCACGAATCTAACGCTGAGTTTTTAAAGCTACAAGATTCTTACAATTTACTTTCCCAACGCTTTAATCAACTAGAACAACATTGTATATCTTTAGAATTAAAACAACAAAATCAAAATGAAAATCTTTTGATATCAAATGTTTGTGAAAACGGCGTTGAGAATAGTGACAAGATGATTGCAATTGTTAAGACATTAGAGGAAGAAATCATGAGATTGAAGAGAGAGATATCATCAAAGGAAACATTAAGAATGGAACTAGAGGCTGCAGAGTCTAAAAACCAGGTCTTAGAAATTAGACTATCAACTGTTCTAGGGGAGATGGATCGGACAAGGCAGGGACTATCCGCTCTTTATGGTTCACTAGAAGAACGTTTCGCTTTTAATGCGGCACAGCAACAATATTATGTTGAACAACTGAACCAAAAGTGCGAAGAAATCTCTGACTTGAACATCCTGCTCATAGACAAAAATATGGTTTTGGCTGAGTTAAAGGAGACACTTCTTCTCACCCGACAAGAAGTTGTTGATAACTTAGCTACCGACTCTGCACCGTCCACTAGTGCTCCAACAACCAAATCAGTAGTGCTTTATAAGAATCCGCTTCATAAGAGAAACCCGGTTGTATACGATGATTATATAAGGAATGCCATTAAGCATGTCGATCTTCTTAGGGATATTTTAGACGATCTTTATGCCTTAGATCCCTCAAGTAGCGACTATTATTCGGCTCATGAATATGTTAAGCGAGTTCAATATTGCTTGGCTTATTTGCAATACATAGGTACACCAGGTTCTGCACTACTTAATAATAGGCCCATTGCTGTCACTCCATTTAATAAGACTCCAGGAGCGAAACCGTCATTGGCACAATCAAGTAAGACACCTTTAAAATCTGCTGCTAATGTTCCCAATTTGCCTTCTACAGGATTAAAAGAGACTACTAAGGCTAAAGGATCGCCACTCAAGAAAGCTAAGATCAAGCCCTCCACTAGTAGTGCCACAAAGAAGAAAGTAGAAGTCCACAATAGGAATGCTAGTTCAGTTTTAAATAAAATGAATCATGTTAAGACTAAAAGCTCTGCGCCTGTGCAGCAGCCTAAACCATTCGTGAATTCTGATTTAAATTGTTGGAATTGTAATGAATGTATGTTTTCCCAGCGTCATGATTTGTGTCTGATTGATCACGTTAATGAAATGAATGCTATTAAGAATGGTCTTTAATGGAAGCCAACGGGTAGAACTCGTGCCCAAGTTGGCTGGCAATGGCGTCCCACTGGTAGGACCTTTACACTAGATGGTAAAATGTGCCCTTTAACTAGGAATGCATCCATTGAGGTTAGGTCTGAGCGTCCTTTAGTTAGGAACTCTCGCACTCAAGTATGGAAACAGCGCCCTTTAATTAGGTCAGCCCCCACTTTAGTGCCTATCAGTATAGAAATACCTCAGGATTTGAGCCAACTAGAATCCACACCACCAATTAAGAAGAAGAAGGCTAGGAAATCTAAGAAACCTAGAGTTAGCAAATCTAAGATTATTAAATCTGTACCTGCTAATCACAAGGAACACTCAGATTCCGATACCTCTACATTGTCTTTGTGTGGTGATATTTTCAGGTGGTCCAAATCATCCTGTGGTATTTGGACTCCGGTTGTTCAAAACATATGACCGGAAATCGCTCGATGCTCCGAAATTTCGTCAGCAAGTTTCTTGGTACGGTTAAATTTGGGAATGATCATATAGCAAAGATTATGGGATACGGTGAATATCAGATTGGAAACGTGACGATTTCTAGGGTATACTATGTAGAAGGTCTTGGTCACAACTTATTTTCAGTAGGACAGTTTTGTGATTCCAACCTTGAGGTTGCTTTTCGACAACACACTTGTTTCATCCGCAACTTGGAAGGAAAAGATTTGTTGAAGGGATCTCGTGGTGCAAATCTTTATACGTTGTCTCTACAAGATATGATGGCCGCCTCTCCAGTATGTCTTCTCTCTAAAGCATCCAAGACCAAGTCATGGTTATGGCATCGCAGATTATCTCATCTTAATTTTGATGCTATTAATCATCTGGCTAAAAACGAGTTAGTTCGTGGTCTTCCAAAGCTTAAATTTCACAAGGACCATTTATGTTCCGCGTGTTCAAGAGGGAAAAGCACCAAGAAATCTTACAAGCCCAAAGCTGAAGACACCAATCAAGAAAAACTTCATCTTTTGCATATGGATCTTTGTGGGCCGATGAGAACTGAAAGTGTGAGCGGTAAGAAATTCATTCTCGTCATTGTGGATGATTTTTCCAGGTTTACATGGGTTAGATTTCTACGTACAAAGGATGAAGCACCGAAGGCTATCATCACTTTTCTGAAGTTCATTCAGGTACGTTTGAATACCACTGTCCGCCGTATTCGTACAGACAATGGTACATAGTTCGTCAACCAGACTCTTCGTGATTATTATGAAGGAGTTGGTATATCACATGAAACATCCGCTGCACGCACTCCACAACAAAACGGTGTCGTTGAAAGACGAAATCGCACACTTATGGAAGCTGCTAGGACCATGCTTATTTATGCGAACGCTCCATTGTTCTTGTGGGCAGAGGCTATTTCTACTGCATGTTTCACCCAAAACCGTTCTATCATTCGGAAACGCCATGGAAAAACACCTTATGAGCTTCTACATGACCGCAAACCCGATGTTTCATTTTTCCATGTGTTTGGTGCTTTGTGTTATCCAAACATCAATAGTGAGAACTTGGGTAAGCTTCAACCAAAAGCAGACATAGGTATTTTCATTGGTTACTCACCGTCCAAAAGAGCATACCGAATCTATAACCGTCGTCTTGGCAAGATTGTAGAAACTATGGACGCTGATTTCGACGAGCTGACAGCGATGGCTTCTGAGCAACACAGCTCTGAACCCGCGCTTCATGAGATGGGACCCGGTGCTATAAGTTCCGGATTAGTTCCCAACAATCCTACTTCTACATCATTTTTACCACCATCAAGGCCCGAGTGGGATAAATTGTTTCAACCGTTGTTTGATGAATTTTTCGATCCCCCGACTGATGAAGTTCCAGTACCTGTAGTAATTGCTCCAATACCTGCAGTGGTTGCTCAAGTTAATGAACCTTTATCTAATGCATCTACAATTCACATTGAACCGGATGCACCTTCACCAAGTGATTCTCAAACTACACCTGAATCATCACCCCTACTTGTGCCTAATGATGTAGAAGCGGATACTACTGATCACGACTTGGAATATGCTCACTTGCAAGAGCTTCCTTTCTTTGGTGTAGCGATCCCTGAAAACCCTTTAGCCGCGTCTACCTCAGAAGAAGCTCCATCTATTGTTCACTCCAGACCACCTAGGATTGAAAATCATAGCACTAAATGGACAAAAGATCACCCAATTAGGAATGTTATTGGAGATCTAGATCGACCAGTCTCTACACGCCATCAACTACAAGAGAGTGCACTATATTGTTACTTTGATGCATTTCTCTCTGAAGTTGAACCCAAAAATTGGCAGCAGGCTATGATCCAATCATCTTGGATTGAAGCTATGCAGGAGGAACTCAATGAATTCAAACGACTAGAAGTATGGGAATTGGTTCCTCGCCCTGACAAGGTTAACATCCTTACTTTGTTATGGGTTTATAAGGTTAAACTTGATGAGATGGGTTCGGTATTGAAGAATAAAGCAAGATTGGTCGCTAGAGGATATAAACAAGCCTTGGGTATAGACTTTGAGGAATCTTTTGCTCCTGTGGCTAGATTGGAGGCGATTAGACTATTCCTTGCGTTTGCTGCTCATATGAACATAATCGTCTATCAAATGGATGTAAAGACGGCATTTTTGAACGGTGAACTAAGGGAAGAGGTTTATGTTAGTCAACCGGATGGGTTCGTCAGTACGGAGTCTCCTAATCACGTGTACAAGCTTAAGAAGGCTCTCTATGGGTTGAAACAAGCTCCACGCGCGTGGTATGATCTCCTGTCAACATATCTCATGTCGGAAGGCTTCTCCAAAGGTAAAGTGGACCCCAATCTATTCACTCTCAAGGACGGCAACGACATGCTTCTGGTACAAATTTATGTTGATGATATAATTTTTGCTGCCACTAACATAGAATTGTCTAAACAATTTGAGAAGATAATGTCCACACGCTTTCAGATGTCGATGATGGGAAAAATTTCATTTTTCTTAGGATTACAGATTTCTCAGAATCCCAGAGGCATCTTTATTAATCAATCCAAATATGCTCTAGAATCTCTTAAGAAATATAACTTTGAGAATTGTGACCCCGTAGACACTCCAATGGTGGAGAAATCCAAGTTAGATGAAGATAGGGATGGGATTATTGTTGATCCGAAACTTTACCGTGGAATGATTGGCACCCTTCTCTATCTGACTGCTAGCAGGCCTGATTTGCAATTTGCTGTATGCATGTGTGCCCGGTATCAGGCTCGGCCTACCGAAAAGCACTTACATGTCGTTAAAAGGATCTTTCGGTATCTAAAAGGAACACTTCATCGTGGTCTATGGTATCCGAAAGATTCCTCGATTGCTTTAATATCATACGCAGATGCCGATCATGCTGGATGTCAAGATACGAGGCGTAGCACTTCTGGATCTGTGCAACTCCTAGGAGATAGATTGATCAGTTGGTCTTCAAAAAGGCAGAAAAGCGCTGCAATATCAAGCACGGAGGCTGAATACATCGCCATGTCCGGTTGTTGTGCTCAAGTCCTTTGGATGAGATCACAATTAACTGACTACGGTCTTGGATTTAACAAAATCCCGATGTATTGTGACAACAAGAGCGCCATTGCCCTTTGCTGCAACTATGTTCAACACTCCCGGGCCAAGCACATAGACATTCGCTACCATTTCATTAAGGAGCAGGTGGAGAACGGAGTGATCGAGCTGTATTTTGTCACTACTGAGTATCAGCTGGCGGATATGTTCACCAAAGCCTTAGATCGAGGACGAATCGAGTTTTTGATCGATAAGCTTGGTATGAAATCATTCACTCCAGCGACTCTCAAAGAGTTGGCAGAAGAATCAGCTGAATAGTCGTGGTAAACTATTCAGAGTATCCTTTGGTTGTGATCATGTATATTATCGTAAATATATAAACCACAAAAGCAAAATACAAAAATATAAAACCAAGAAAAACCATAAAAAATATAAAACCAAGAAAAACAATAAAAAATATAAAACCTAGAAAAACCATAACAAGTATAAAATCAAGAAAAACCAAAAATATTTTTCGTTTTAAAACGGGCATGTCTTTTAGTACGGTAATATTTACGGCCTTAGAAATGTCAATCAATATTGACACGGTGCCATAAATAGAGTCCGTATAAAAGTTGTACATTTTAAAACATGCCCATTATGGCTTGTAGTTATTTCTGACTGCAACCCGGTTTTCATATTAAAGTCACGTATTTCCTTGGAAAACGTTGGCTCAGAACGGGAATTAATTTTCTCGGGCGTGATTTACAAGCCAAATCATGCAAAGGGATCAAGTTTACTTTACAACTTGGTCTAACACGAATTTGTGTACGTCTCAGTGCATTAATTTGTTAAAATAAGAGAAATCTTATTGACACCGCGAATCAAACTTTTTCAAGATATCAATTGGGAAATGTTTTTCATCATCATGTGCCTCGTTAAACAATGACTACAGCTCTTTAAATAGAAAACGGGTCATCATTTAAGGGGGAGAAAATGCTTCATCATCTTTCAAAAAGATCTTCAAAAGTTTTCAAGGAAACTCACAGTACTTAATGGTAAATGGTTGGATTGCTTTGGAATTATCTTGTTGTTGCTTATAAATGTGTCTTGAATAGTTTTGTGCTTGTGTTAAGATAGGTTAATTACTCAGGCTAGGGCAACGAACTTAAGATAGGGTCAAAATGACAAGAATCAACTTGGAAACACAAAAGAATTTTTTTTGTTTGTTGAAAAGAGGAAAATTGAGGGGGTAAAAGTTGACATTATGTCAAACTTGTGAAAAATTTGACTTAGTCAAATTCATTCCCCCCGTTTCTTTTCCCTTCCTTCACTGTTCCCTAACCTCATTGCCGCCATTGTTAATCTAACAAACACACACTCACGGAAATCTCACAAACACGAACAAATCAACATCTTCTAGATCCGATCTTCACAAAAGGTATTACATCGGCTTAATTTTTCATGAACATCAAGTTAATTAACTGTTTAATTGGAAAATCAAAACGAATCAAATTAATGTTTAATTAGGGTTAATTAATTGGGGGTTTTGCCTGGGGATGACTCGGAATAGGTTTAATTGCACAGATTTGTCCATTAGAACACTTGAATCACTCGATTGCATGCCCAATTAGAAAATCGTAACTGATTGAAAACTTTCCGAATAGAACATTTTTTCCGAATAGGTCAAAAGTTTCGCATAGGGTAAATTTTCCGCATAGGGCAAAATGTTCCGCATAGGGCAAAAAGTTCCGCATAGGGCAAAAAGTTCCGCATAGGGCAAAAGTTCCGCATAGGGCAAAAGTTCCGCATAGGGTAAATTTTCCGCATAGGGCAAAATGTTCCGCATAGGGCAAAATGTTCCGCATAGGGCAAAAAGTTCCGCATAGGGTAAATTTTCCGCATAGGGCAAAATGTTCCGCACAGGGCAAAAAGTTCCGCATAGGGCAAAAGTTCCGCATAAGAAAATGTTCCGAATAGGAAATGTTCCGAATAGGAGATGTTCCGAATAGGAAATGTTCCGAATAGGAAATGTTCCGAATAGGAAATGTTCCGAATAGGAAATGTTCCGCATAAGCCCAAATGTTCCGAATAGGAAATGTTCCGAATAGGAAATGTTCCGAATAGGAAATGTTCCGCATAAGCCCAAATATTCCGAATGGAGGAATTTTTTCCGCATAGCCCAAATGTTCCGAATGGAGGAATTTTTCCGCATAGCCCAAATGTTCCGAATAGAGCTTTTATTCCGCATAGCCTAATGTTCCGAATAGAGCTTTTATTCCTCATAGCCAAATGTTCCGAATAGACCTTTATTCAGAATAAGGATTTTATTCCACATAGGCTAATTATTCCGAATAGAAGATGTTTGAATGATTTCAAAGCTTAAGGGATTATGTCATATGTACAATGCTTAGGTTTAAAGTCATAATGATATTCATACTTGTTTGTATCAACCTTTGTGTTTTATCTTAAGCAGAGACGATGACTAACCCTACCGTACAACAACTACAAGACAACAGAGCCGCCGCCATTGCCGAAGCCAAGACTCTAAAGTTTGTTCCAAACAACTTCCGTCTGAAGGAGGTATCTCACTCTACCCATAATGGCTTTAAGGTAGCTACAGCCATGCTTGATAAATCTCACTTCAAGCATGCGCTAAAGAGAAGTGCTTCAGTGCCATATGAATATCTTTACGAGTTCTGGGCTACCAAAGAGAGGACGTCGAACAAGATCACTTTTTCTTTGGACAACAAGCAGCAGACGCTTACTGTGTCAGACTTCAGGAAGATCTTTGGCTTTAGACCGATACTCAAAGGTCTACCATCATACGCACCCAACCCAACTAAGGACCAGATCATGGAGATGTTCACCGCTATTGGATGTCTCGACATACGAACCCCGTCTGAGTTTACGACTGCCAAAATTGGTCAACCATGGAAAGCTATCTTTGGGATTCTAAGCCGCTGTTTAACACCCAAAACAACTGGGTATGATGCTGTTCGTCCACCAATCATCAAGATGTTTTATGGTATGTTCAAAGGTATGGGTATTGATTATGCATCACTGCTGTGGGAGGAGTTTACTTTTCAACTCTTCACTAACACAAAGGGTAAAATTAAAACTTACCAGTACCCTAGGTTTATTAAGTTGATCATCCATTACTTTATGGAAAACGATGCATCCATTAACAAGCTTGCAGGTAGTCGTCACCACATGATAGATGATGATGATTTAGTAGACTTAAGGCAGGAGACTCATTCGAATACGGTTATTCCTGGTCCCATTCCCAGTCATCTTCTGACCGATGAGATCATTGAATCTGATGATTACAAGAACTTGCTCACGGAAATTGAGAAACAACGAGCAAGCCTTCTAGCAGGTGAAGACTCATCTACCACGGTTAAAAGCAAAGGTAAAAGGAAGCAAGCAGATTTACCTGAGCCCAAAACCAAGAAGAAGAAGACAGAGGGTAAGAAAGGAAAGGGTAAGGCTGATGAGATGCGTCTGCGTGACGAAGAAAATATTGCTGATCCTGATCTTGAGAAAACTGAGAAACAAATGATGAAAACAGCCATTAAAAGGAGCAGAAAAGATACTGGCGGTAGTGGTTCAGGTGTAAGAGTAGACGTTGAGGATGAGTACATGGAACCTGATGATGTTGATGAGTTTGGGTCACCTGAACATTATTCCACTTCGAAGGAGCCATCAATCCCTGTTTCTACACCACCTCCTCCACCTACTCAACCTTTAACAACTCAACCTCCACCAACTCAACCCTTACCAACAAAACAGATTTCTACACCACTTCCTCCACCACCACCAAAGCCCATCCTTAGCACCGCAGTCACAACTGAGCCTATTCCCTCAACCCAGAGCAGCTCTGCAACATCTGCAATGGCAGCAATAGTGATGGCCGAAATGTTGGATAAACACATGGATAAACAAAAGAGCGAAATGGATGAACTTCGCCAACAGTTACAAAGACGAGCTCAAAGTGAAGAAGCATCTAAGAAGGCTCAAGAAGAGTTGATTGCCAAGTTCGCTGCTGACATGGAAGTTACACGTAAAGCTCATGCAGAAGAACTTGCTCAGGTTAAAAGGGATGAAGCTGCTAGGCATAAAGCACGAATTGCAAGACTTAAAGCTATTAAGGATGACTTTAAAGAGCAAAAAGAAGCTCTTGAAGCTACGATTGAGCAGAGAGTGAAAGACTCCATTGAATCCTTAATGCCTAAACTGCGTGATGACTTGAAGACGCTTGCTGCTGACAACTTAATGATCAAATCATCCAACCCTTCAGAAGCCGCATACAAGATCGCTTATGACTTGACGGATTTTGAACTGAAGAAGATCCTTAAGGCTCGAATGAAGGAACTTGGATCGTTTGATAAATCGAGGAAACAACGGGCTCTCTTCAAATCCCTGAATGACGCTATCATGGAGGATGATAGGTTGTTCAAGACGTTTGGAAGTGTGGTACCCTACCACATTCTCCCTGAAGAAGAACGGGAAGAGAGTGAGGAAGACGAGGGTACTGGTGGAGAGGAGGAAGAAGAAGAAGAAGAAGATAAGAACGAGGAGGATGATGAGGATGAGAATGATGATGATGATGAGGATGATGAAGATGAAGATGATGATGAGGATGAGGATGAGGATGGTGATGATGAGGATGCAGATGATGATGATAATGATGGTAACGATGGTGGTGATGGTCACCAGGAGAGTGTTAAGGGGAGCAATGCTGATAAAGGTGAACAGCGTGAGAAAGGGGATAAGGGCGCCAGCTCAAAGAAAGTGGTTAAGTCTAGCACCAAGTCAAAGAAAGATGCAGCACCAAAGGAGAAGTCTACATCCACGGAATCAAGACGATCGAAGTGGCGCCATGACGTGAATGCCACTACAGGGTCATCTATTCCTGGTACATTTATCCATGCATCAATACCTGTTACCGCTAACCCCGTTAGTTCTTGTGTTGTTACCCCTGTGATTGCAGAATCGGTCACCGAACCAGAAGCTGCACAACACTCACCCGTCCATGACACTGCTGAAATGCCTGAATCTGAACAAGCAGATGTTCACGTTTCCACTCCTCCGCAACAAAACCCACAATCTACTATACCTGAACCAAGCACCAGGAACTGGGAGGACACGTTGGAAATCGACGAAACTGCTCCACCACAGGCTTGGATCACGGTAGCGGCGCAGTATGATCCGATCACCGACGCCGACAAAGAGGTCTTGTATCTTCGTATCCGAAGTCCGATTGACTTATGTGCATTTCTTGCTCATGAGTATAAGACTTCGGTTACTCCATCTTTGGTGAAGAAAGTACTGAAGGATAAAAGACTTCGCGCCAAAACCCGGTTGACCCAAATGGAGTTCGAATACTATGCCGAGGAGATCCTGAAGGCTCTGAATACCGTTCAACGGCCAGGTCTTCATGAATCAGAAAGAGCTCCACCTCCAATGGATCAAGATAATCAGATTGCTCTTGACTTCTTTGTTACCAATGATTTGGTCTATCTACTGAAGGGGTCATCAAAGTACGCAACATCTCTGACCTTGCTGAAAGCTGCCAACTGGGGGACAATACCCTTCATCGAGGAAAAGGTAAACCGACTCTGGGTCCCTAAGATAAATCGTAATTATGATATGTATGCTGTCATAGGTGCATCTCATTGGGACGAACGAGTCAGAAGGGCGTACAGGGGTTGCTGCCTAGTCAATTCTGGAAGCTCAGTTAGATAAAATATCCGTATCTCCAGCATTTTAGGGATGAAAACAGAAGCCAAGAACGGCTATTATCATGTGACGGAGATTCGTTTGAAAAGGGAGGATGACAGGGAATACAGAATCCAACAGGGAGATTTTTCCATCATTCGCCTTGAGGATATCGAAGATATGCTGCTTTTGATGGCCAGAGATCAACTGACACATATTCCTCGTGAAGACCTCATTGCTTTGAATACAGCACTTCGTATGTTCACACGAAGCGTTGTCATCAAGACACGAGTCGAAGATCTTCAGTTGGGAGTCGAAAGCTATCAGAGGAAGCTCAATTTGACCCGCCCTGTGAATCAAGTGTTACCTCAACATGTAGCAAGATGTCCCTATACCGGTATTTCTGTCCCGAATTACGGCATTTTCTACTTGAACAGTCGAGGTTTGATGAAGTTTATGAGGGTGGGGGAGCTCCACAAGTATAGTGATGGAACTCTTATACAAGTCAGAGGAAAGTTGGAGCATCTGAACTCGGGTGGGACTTTGCCAGAAATGACGGAGGATTGGCATCCAGGTTACCGGCAGATGGCGAAGTATGTCATCAAGAAGATTGATCAGAAGCTCCGTGAACGTAGATTGATGAGGAGCTTGGAAAGATTCGTGGGTGGTAGACCATATGGAGTGCACTACAGGACACTGCAACGATCCATCTGAAGGGTCGTACATTTCAGGTCACTCTATATTGGTATTATTTGTGAATATGTATATTTGTGAATAATGTGCTTTAATGGCTTGTTGTAGTGTTAAGGTATGATGATTTTTCAAGAATTTTTCACGAGATTCTAAATCTTTCAAAATATATCATACTAAAGCACTACAACTACCCCTTATTAACTTAAGGGGGAGCAATCATTTGTTCTATGGCCAAACATCGATTTCATTTTTACCCAAAAGACCGGTTAATCCATTCAATATCCCAAATATTAATGGTTAACATTTTGGATAAGGGGAGAAAATGGGATTAAGGAGACGTAAGTGATACTTGGCTAAAAGATGAAAAAGACTTAAAGATTATCCAACTTAATATGTGTTAAGCACGTGTTAAGGGGGAGCGTTTTTGATGAATAAAACACCTAAGGTACAAAACTTTTGATTTCAATATCACAAGTACCTTATGTGATTTTCAATGATTTTTCATGGTGGCAATTCCTTCCCAAAACACGCTTAATTCACGACGGATGTGGTGACAAAAGGGTGGTAGGAATAGGTTTAGTCCTATGATTCATCAGAACCGATGGAATCTTCCCAAGGACAATTCCATAGATAGAATTAGAAGTCCTAGGAAAGGTGGAGAAAGAATGTGAACGTAGCTGAATGCCGACCAAGTACTTAAGCTAGCACTGGAACAATCACAACAAGGTGCTAGTGATGACGTATTGGTAAGCATTGAAGGGGTTGAAGAATGAAAAAGAAATGTAAAGATAAAGGGTGTAAAGAAAGAAGCCCTCCTTACAACTTTAGGCAGAAACCGGGTCAACACATATGCTATTGAGGTCATTTTTGCTAATGATTCTCGGTATTGAAGAAAGACATCATGGACCCAGTGATGCAATGCACAACCCTTCCCCAGCTAACTCAAATATCTCTCAAAAGGTATTTGTTTTAATCACACGGAGATCAACACGCTATCTATTGGTTTATTCACTCCGAATAGACTGGTATTGAAAAGGTGGCACTCCTCTCCAGCCATCGATCACTAAATCAAAACGCACAATCGAGTCTAGAGCCAAGAGATCATCAAAAGTCTCATTAGGACACTTTCCATTTATTCCTTGCTTTCTCACACACTGTGAAAAGTAAGAGATTTTCATGAGTCCTACGCAGTATTCCTGTAATATTGCCAGAACATCCGAGTAATACGCAAGTATTACAATGAAGATGGAAATCCTGCTTGAGCCAACATCAAACAAGCTCATGGTAGGTTACACGTGCGGTTCTTTTAGAACCAATCTTGTGAAAAACTGGAAGGTAACAGTGGTTTAATTCTTAATTGAACTTAAACTCGTTCCAGGCCTCTTCGCATTATCATATGATCTTGCCAGAACACTCAGAGTGACTCTCTATTGACCACAGTGACGAGTGGAAATCCTTCTAGTGTCAACATCAAACAGCACTTGGTAGGTGACGTGCAAGATTCTTTATGAATTGAGCTCGTGACAACTGGAAAGCAACGATGGTGAAAATCTTAATTGAAATTCACTTGTTCCAGGTTTCATGAATTGACGGCTTTTAATCACAAGGATATTTTATCCAAGTGATTCACTCTTTATGTTCGCAGTCAGCTTTGGACGGTCGAATAAAGAGAACGGGTTCACCCGCGAAATCCTGTCAGGAAGTTACTTAATTGAAACTATCCGTCACGGGTACGATATCTAATATCGTCCAACGGTCTTCACCGACCGGAGGTAAAATGCTACCGAATTAGAATAAAATGTTCAAAGCCATTTTATTCGTGTCGTTGCTGTGTACCTGCTAAAGACGGTGGCGTTGCTGTGTACCTGTTGAAGACGGTGGCGTTGCTGTGTACCAGTGAAGACGGTGGTGTTGCGGTGTTCCTGTAAAAGTCGTTCCCACATGCTTATGTCTTTTGCAACAAAAATTCAAGAAAGTACAAGATGAAGTCTTCCGCTGTACCAAACTCTGAAGCTTTAAAGAATTCAACAAAAAGACGTAAGTGTGTGGAACATGAAGTCACGAGGAGGCAAAGTTCACAAGAAAGGCAAAGATCGCACGTGAAAGGCCAAAGAACAATGCTCTCAAGTCAAAGCCAAAAAGATCAAATCAACATATTCACAACAAAAGAAAGAAAAGAAGAAAAGACTACGAGCTAAAGAACGAAGACTTAGTATAGTATGCTAGGTTTAGAACTTTGTAACGTGGAGTGACCTCCCTTAGGGGGAGATTGTTAGAAAATACGTTTTAACGTATATTAGAAGTATCGGTCACTCCACAATAATATTCATGTTGTAATAGCTCGTAGTTAGATAATAGTTGTTAGTTACTTATTAACTTAAGTAAGAACCGGTCCATGGGCTTGTCATGGACCGGCCCAAGCCCATGTTTAGCTTGGTACTATAAATACCCCTTTCCACTAAGAAAAGGGGTTGGTTGTTGTTCCATATTCACATTTCATATTAATAAAATCTTTCAAGTATTCTCTCACTTTCTCTCTCTAGTTTCTCTCACTAGAAAACATCAACCCACTTCATAGATTCATAGGTTATCAATTTCTACACAAGTCATGGTTATGGCATCGCAGATTATCTCATCTCAACTTTGATGCTATTAATCATCTGGCTAAAAACGAATTAGTTCGTGGTCTTCCAAAGCTCAAATTTCACAAGGACCATTTATGTTCCGCGTGCTCAAGGGGGAAAAGTACCAAGAAATCATACAAGCCCAAAGCTGAAGACACCAATCAAGAAAAACATCATCTTTTGCATATGGATCTTTGTGGGCCAATGAGAACTGAAAGTGTGAGCGGTAAGAAATTCATTCTTGTTATTGTGGATGATTTCTCTAGGTTTACATGGGTTATATTTCTACGTACAAAGGATGAAGCACCGAAGGCTATCATCACTTTTCTGAAATTCATTCAGTTACGTTTAAATACTACTGTCCGCCGTATTCGTACAGATAATGGAACAGAGTTCATTAACCAGACTCTTCGTAATTACTATGAAGAAGTTGGTATCTCACATGAAACATCCGCTGCACGTACTCCACAACAAAACGGTGTCGTTGAAAGACGGAATCGTACGCTTATGGAAGCTGCTAGGACGATGCTGATTTATGCGAACGCTCCATTGTTCTTGTGGGCAGAAGCTATATCTACTGCATGTTTCACCCAAAACCGTTCTATCATTCGGAAACGCCATGGAAAAACACCTTACGAGCTTCTACATGATCGTAAACCCGATGTTTCATTCTTTCATGTGTTTGGTGCTCTTTGTTATCCAAACATTAATAGTGAGAACTTGGGCAAGCTTCAACCGAAAGCCGATATAGGTATTTTCATTGGTTACTCACCCTCCAAGAAAGCATACCAAATTTACAACCGTCGTCTTGGTAAGATTGTAGAAACTATGGACGCAGATTTCGATGAGCTGACAGCGATGGCTTCTGAGCAACGCAGCTCTGAACCCGCGCTTCATGAGATGGAACCGGTGCTATTAGTTCCGGATTAGTTCCCAATAATCCTACTTCTACATCATTTTTACCACCAACAAGGCCCGAGTGGGATAAACTGTTTCAACCGTTGTTTGATGAATTCTTTGATCCCCCAAATGATGATGTTCCAGCACCCGTAGTGATAGCTCCAATCCATGAAGTTGTTGCTCCAGCTAATGAAGCTTTATCAAATGCATCTTCAATTAACATTGAACCGGATGCACCTTTACCAAGTGATTCTCAAACTACACATGAATCGTCTCCCTTACTTGTGCCTAATGATGTTGAAGAGGATTCTATTGATCATGATTTGGAATATGCTCACCTACAAGAGCTTCCTTTCTTTGGTGTACCGATACCTGAAAACCCTTCAGCCGCGTCTACCTCAGAAGAAGCTCCTTCTATTGTTCACTCCAGACCACCTAGGATTGAAAATCATAGCACCAAATGGACAAAAGATCACCCAATTAGGAATGTCATTGGAGATCTAGATCGACCAGTCTCTACATGCCATCAATTACAAGAGAGTGCACTCTATTGCTACTTTGATGCATTTCTCTCCGAAGTTGAACCTAAAAATTGGCAACAGGCTATGACTCAATCATCTTGGATTGAAGCCATGCAGGAGGAACTAAATGAATTCCAAAGACTTGAAGTATGGGAATTAGTTCCTCTCCCTGACAAGGTTAACATTCTTACTTTGTTATGGGTTTATAAGGTTAAACTCGATGAGATGGGTGCAGTATTGAAGAATAAGGCTAGATTGGTTGCTAGAGGATATAAACAAGCCTTGGGTATAGACTTTGAAGAATCTTTTGCTCCTGTTGCAAGATTGGAGGCTATTAGACTATTCCTTGCGTATGCTGCTCATATGAACATGATCGTCTATCAAATGGATGTGAAGACGGCATTTTTGAATGGTGAACTAAGGGAAGAAGTCTATGTTAGTCAGCCGGATGGGTTCGTTAGCACGGAGTTTCCTAATCATGTGTACAAGCTTAAGAAGGCTCTCTATGGGTTGAAACAAGCTCCACGCGCGTGGTACGATCTCCTTTCAACATATCTCATCTCGGAAGGCTTCTCCAAAGGCAAGGTGGACCCCACTCTATTCACTCTCAAGGAGGACAACGACATGCTTCTGGTACAAATTTATGTTGATGATATAATATTTGCTGCCTCTAACATAGATTTGTCACAACGCTTTGAGAAGATAATGTCCACACGCTTTTAGATGTCAATGATGGGAAAAATTTCATTTTTCTTAGGATTACAGATTTCTCAGAATCCCAGAGGCATCTTTATTAATCAATTTAAATATGCTCTAGAATCTTTAAAGAAATATAACTTTGATAATTGTGACCCCGTGGACACTCCAATGGTGGAGAAATCTAAGTTAGATGAAGATAGGAATGGGACTATTGTCGATCCAAAACTTTACCGTGGGATGATCGGCACCCTTCTCTATCTGACTGCTAGCAGGCCTGATTTGCAATTTGCCGTATGCATGTGTGCCCGGTATCAGGCTCGGCCTACCGAAAAGCACCTACATGTTGTTAAAAGGATCTTTTGGTATCGCAAAGGAACACTTCATCGTGGTCTATGGTATCCGAAAGATTCCTCCATTGCTTTAATATCATACGCAGATGCCGATCATGCTGGGTGTCAAGACACGAGGCGTAGCACTTCTGGATCTGTGCAACTCCTTGGAGACAGATTGATCAGTTGGTCTTCAAAAAGGCAGAAAAGCGCTGCAATTTCTAGCATGGAGGCTGAATACATCGCCATGTCCGGTTGTTGTGCTCAAGTCCTTTGGATGAGATCACAATTAACTGACTACGGTTTGGGATTTAACAAAATCCCGATGTATTGTAACAACAAGAGCGCCATTGCCCTTTGTTGCAACTATGTTCAACACTCCCGGGCCAAGCACATAGACATTCGCTACCATTTCATTAAAGAGCAGGTGGAGAACGGAGTGATCGAGCTGTATTTTGTCACTACTGAGTATCAGCTGGCAGATATGTTCACCAAAGCCTTAGATCGAGGACGAATAGAGTTTTTGATCGACAAGCTTGGCATGAAATCATTCACTCCAGCGACTCTCAAAGAATTGGCAGAAGAATCAGCTAAATAGTGGTGGTAAACTATTCAAGCGTATCCTTTGTTCGTGATCATGTATATTATCGTATATATATAAACCACAAAAAGAAAAATACAAAAATATAAAACCTAGAAAAACCATAAAAATTATAAAATCAAGAAAAACCAAAAATATTTTTCGTTTTTTAAATCGGGCATGTCTTTTAGTACGGTAATATTTACGGCTTTAGAAATGTCGATCAATGTTGACACGGCGCCATAAATAGAGTCCGTATAAAAGTTGTACATTTTTATAACATGCCCATTATGGCTTGTAGTTATTTCAGACTGCAACCCGGTTTTCGCATTAAAGTCACGTATTTCCTTGGAAAACGTTGGCTCACAACGGGAATTAATTTTCTCGGGCATGATTTACAAGCCAAATCATGCAAAGGGATCAAGTTTACTCTACAACTTGGTCTAACACGAGTTAATGTACGTCTCAGTGCATTAATTTGTCAAAATAAGAGAAATCTTATTGCCACCACGAATCAATCTTTTCAAGACATTAATTGGAAATGTTTTTATCATTATGTGCCTCGTTAAACAATGACTACAACTCTTTAAATAGAAAACGGGTCATCGTTTAAGGGGGAGAAAATGTTAAATCGTCTTCATCATCAAAAAAAAGTCTTCAAAAAGGTTTCGAGGAAAATTTATTAGCTTAATGGTTAATGGTTGGACTGCTTTGGCTTTGTCTTGTAGTTGTTTGTAAGCTTGTCATGAATAGTTAAGCTTTGTGTTTGTTAAATAGGTTAAAGTAACTAAGATTCGGGAATTTAACGACTTGAAACAAAAAGAATAGCAAAAAAGGAAAAGATAAGGGGTGAAAAATGACAATGAGTCAAACTTGTTAAAATTTGACCCAAGTCAAATAACCCCCCCCCCCCCTCGTTTCACTTTCTTTCTTTCTTCTGTTTTCTTCCCCGCCATTAACAAACACACAAACACACACTTGAAGCTTTCAAACATCTCTGTTTTACTCAAGATAATCCTTCTTATTCTAATCGTCAGTTAATTTGTGGAATTTTCCCTTTAAATCAAATCAATTAACTCATTTTAATTAAGATAAATCAAACTAGGGTTTCTGCTTAATCAGGGTTATGTGATTTGGGGGTTTTGCCTGGGTTTCACTCGGAATAGATCAAAACTAAGATAGATGGCCTTTAGAACGCTTAAAACAAACACTCGCGCTTAATTGAAAGATCATTAGGTGTTTTTAAGTCATTCCGAATAAACAGCCAAAAACATTCCGCATAAATTGTTTATTCCGCATAGAAGAAGTTATTCCGGGTAGATGTTTTATTCCGCATAGAATAATTATTCCGGGTAAAGGTTTATTCCGGGTAGACATTTATTCCGCATAAAAGAATTATTCTGGGTAGACAGAATATTCCGCATAGAATGAATATTCCGGGTAGATGTTTTATTCCGGGTAGAAATTTATTCCGCATAAAAGAATTATTCCGGGTAGACATTTATTCCGCATAGGATGTTTATTCCGGGTAGATGTTTTATTCCGGGTAGACATTTATTCCGCATAGAAGAATTATTCCGGGTAGACATTTATTCCGCACAGGATGTTTATTCCGGGTAGATGTTTTATTCCGGGTAGACATTTATTCCGCATAGGAAGATTATTCCGCGTAAGAGTGATTATTCCGCTTAGAATAATTATTCCGGGTAAAGGTTTATTCCGGGTAGACATTTATTCCGCATAGAAGGTTTATTCCGGGTAGACATTTATTCCGCATAGAAGAATTATTCCGGGTAGACAGAATATTCCGCATAGAATGAATATTCCGGGCAGGCATGTTTATTCCGCATAGGCTGTTTTTTCTGCATAGGGTGATTATTCCACATAGGATAATCATTCTGGGTAGGCATGTTATTCCACATAGGATAATTATTCCGGGTACGCATGTTGTTTATTCCGGAATGAGGTTTATTCAGAATTAAATGTATATTCTAATGAAGGTTGTTTGAGTGTCTTAACAGTATAAGGGATTATGTCTTTTGTATAATGCTTAGGTATAAACTCATCATGATATCATTTCTGTATGTATCAACTTTTGTGTTTTATTCTTAAGCAGAAACAATGACTAACCCAACCGTGCAACAAATCCAAGAATCTAGAGCAGCAGCCATTGCCGAGGCTAAAACCCTCAAGTTCATTCCAGACAACTACCGGTTGAAGGAGGTCTCTCATTCTACTCACAATGGATTCAAGGTAGGTTCATCCATTCTTGACAATTCTCGCTTCAAGAATGCGCTAAGGAAAAGTACTTCGGTACCCTTCGACTACATGTACGAATTTTGGGCAACCAAGGAGAAGACGTCCAATAAGATCACATTCCTCTTGGACAACAAGCAACAAACTCTCACAGTGTCAGACTTTCGCAAGATCTTTGGTTTTCGGGAGGCACCCAAAGGATTATCATACTCAGCGAACCCTACCAAGAACCAGCTCATGGAGATGTTCACTGACATTGGTTGTGCAGACATACGAATAGTGTCCGAGTTTACCACAGCCAAAGTGGGTCAACCTTGGAGAGCAATTTTTGGTATTCTCAGCCGATGTCTCACACCCAAAACAACTGGGTTTGATGCAGTTCGTCCGCCAATCATCAAGATGTTTTATGGTATGTTCAAAGGTATGGGTATTGATTATGCATCATTGCTGTGGGAAGAGTTTACTTTTCAACTCTTCACAAACACGAAGGGTAAGGTTAAAGGTTACCAGTATCCTAGGTTCATTAAGCTGATCATACATTACTTTATGGAAAACGATGCATCTATTTATAAGCGTACAGGTAGCCGTCACCACACAATGGATGCTGATGATTTGGTGGACTTAAGGCAAGAAACTCATTCCAATATTATTATCCCTGGTCCCATTCCCAGTCATCCCCTGACAGATGAGATTATCGCATCTGCTGATTACAAGAACTTGCTACAAGAAATTGAGAATCAATGAGCAAGCATTCAAGCAGGTGAAGACTCATCTACCACGGTTAAGAGCAAAGGTAAACGCAAGCAAACAGCTTTACCTGAACCCAAAGCCAAAAAGACAAAGACCGTAGCTAAGAAGGGTAAGAGCACGGCTGACAAGTTTGTTATTCGCGATGAAGAAGATATTGATGACTATCTTACTCCTGAACAAACTCGAAAGACTGAGAAAAAGTTAATGAAGAGGGCTATCGAAAAGAGTAGGAGAGACACGGGCGGTAGTGGTTCGGGTGCACAGAAAGATATTGAAGAAGAGTACGAGGAGCCAGATGATGTTGATGAGTTTGGATCACCCGAATGGTATTCTACTCCGAAGGAGACATCCATCCCTGTTTCAGCAAGTGTTGAAAAGGAGTCCGGTGCTTCTACAATCATGGTACCTACTCAACCTTTAGTAACTCAACCTCCACCAATACAACCCTTACCAACCCGACCGGTACCAACACCATTCCTTCCACCACCAATAACTCCCATCCTTTGTACCGCAGTCACAACCGAGCCTCTTCAACCAACCCAGAGTAGCTCTGCATCATCTTCAATGGTTGTATTTGTAATGGCAGAAATGTTGGATAAACATATGGATAATCAAAAAAGAGAGATGGATGAACTTCGCCAAGAGCTACATAGACGAGTTCAAAGTGAAGAAGCATCTAAGAAAGCCCAAGAAGAGATGCTTGCTAAGTTCGCTGCAGAGATGGAGTCGACACGTAAAGCTCATGCAGAAGAACTTGCTCAGGTCAAAAAGGCTGAAGCTGATAGGTATGAAGCACGACTTACGAGACTTCGAGCTATTAAGGATAACTACAAAGAGCAGAAAGAAACTCTTGAAGCTTCTATTGAGGAGAGAGTGAAAGAATCCGTTGAATCCCTTATGCCAAAACTGCGTGATGAGTTGAAGACACTCGCGGCTGATAACTTGATGATCAAGTCATCCAATCCTTCTCAATCCGCCTACAAAATTGCATATGACTTGACGGATTTTGAATTAAAGAAGATCCTTAAAGCTCGCATGAGGGAAGTTGGATCTTTTGATAAGTCTGAAGTTCAACGGGCACTCTACAAGTCACTAAACAATGCTATTATGGAGGATGATCGGCTGTTTAAAATGTTTGGAAGTGTGGTACCTTACCACATTATACCTGAGGAGGAAAAAGATGACAGTGAACAGGAAGAGGGTACTGGTGAAGAAGAAGAGGAAGAAGAAGAAGGAGAAGAAGAAGAAGAAGAAGAAGAAGAAGATGATGATGATGGTGACGATGGTGGTGAGGATGATGAGGATGATGATGATGATGATGATGATGGTGATGATGGTGGTGATGGGAACGAGGAGAGTGCTAAGGGAAGCAACGAGGATAGCGATAAGGATGATGGTGGTAAACAGCCAGAAACAGGGGATAAGGTTGCCAGCACAAAGAAAACTTCTAAGTCTGGAACCAAGTCTAAGAAAGATGCTGCGCAGAAGGAACAATCCACCTCAACGGAATCAAGACGATCCAAGTGGCACCACGATGTGAATGCTACTACAGCGTCATCGATTCCCGGTACATCTATTGCTGTGTCTATACCTGTTACCACTAACCCTGTTAGCTCTGTTGTTGCTCCTGTGATTGCATAGTCAGTAACTGAACCTGAAGCAGCACAACACTCGCCTGTTCATGACACAGGCCGAGATGTCTGAATCAGAACCAGCACGTGTTCATGTCTCTACTCCTCTACAACAAGAACCACAATCTACTGTTCCTGAGTCAAGCACACGGGACTGGGCAGACACATTGGAGATTGACGAGACTGCACCGCCACAAGCTTGGATCACGGCAGCGGCTCAATATGATCCAATCACAGACGCTGACAGAGATGTTCTATATCTCCGTATCCGTAGTCCGATTGACTTGTGTGCATTTCTGGCTCATGAGTATAAGACTTCGGTCACTCCGTCATTGGTAAAGAGAGCGCTAAAGGATAAGAGAATTCGCGCCAAAACCAGGTTAACCCGAATGGAGTTCGAGTATTATGCTGACGAGGTCCTGAAAGCTCTTAACACCGTTCAAAGGCCAGGCCTCCATGAATCAGAAAGAGCTCCACCTCCACTTGATCCTTCTCAAGATAATCAAATTGCTCTCGACTTCTTCGTCACCTATGATCTTGAGTATCTTCTGAATGGTTCATCAAAGTACGCAACCTCCCTGACCTTGCTGAAAGCTGCCAACTAGGGGACAATACCCTGGATCGAGGAAAAGGTAAACCGACTCTGGGTCCCAAGGGTAACTCGTAATTATGATATGTATGCTGTTATAGGTGCATCTCATTGGGACGAACGAGTCCGAAGGGCGTACAGGGGTTGCTGCTTAGCCAATTCAGGAAGTAATGTTAGATCCGATAACCGCATCTCCAGTATTTTAGGGCTGAAAACTGAAGCCAAGAATGGCTATTATCATGTGACGGAGATTCGTCTGAAAAGGGAGGATGACAGAGAATACAAAATCCAGCAGGGAGATTTTTCTATCATTCGCCTTGAGGATATCGAAGATATGTTGCTTATGATGACCCGAGATCAACTCACCCATATTGCTCGTGAAGACATCATTGCTTTGAATACAGCACTTCGTATGTTCACACGAAGCGTTGTTATCAAGAAACGAGTTGAAGATCTTCAACTGGGAGTCGAAAGCTACCAAAGGAAGCTTAACCTCACCCGTCCAATGAATCAAGTTCCTCCTCAACATGTAGATAGATGTCCCTATACCGGCATTTCTGTTCCGAATTACGGCATTTTCTACTTGAACAGTCGAGGGTTAATGAAGTTTATGAGGGTGGGTGAGCTTTATAAGTACAGTGATGGGACTCTTCTATACGTCAGAGGAAAGTTGGAGCATCTTAACTCGGGTGGGACTTTACTAGAGATGACTGAGGATTGGCATCAGGGTTATCAGCAAATGGCGAAGTATGTGATCAAGAAGATTGATCAAAAGCTCTGTGAACGAAGATTGATGAGGAGTTTAGAAAGATTCGTTGGTGATAGACCATATGGAGTGCACCACAAGTTACTGCAACGATCCATCTAATGGTTCGTACATTTTAGGTCCACTTTATATTGGTTTTTAATTGTGAATATGTATATTTGTGAATATTGTGCTTTTACGGCTTGATGTAGTGTTAACGTATGATAATTTTTCAAGAATTTCTCACGAGATTCTAAATCTTTCAAAATATATCATACTAAAGCACTACAAATATCCCTTATTAATTTAAGGGGGAGCATTAACATGTTCTATGGCCAAACATCGATTTCATTTTTTACCCAAAGACCGGTTAATCCATTCAATATCCCAAATATTAATGGTTAACATTTTGGATAAGGGGAGAAAATGGGATTAAGGAGACTTAAATGATACTTGGATAAAAGATGAAAAAGACTTAACGATAATCCAATTTAATATGTGTAAAGCACGTGTTAAGGGGCAGCGTTTTAGATGAACAAAACACCTAAGGTACAATACTTTTGATTTCTATATCACAAGTACCTTAAGTGATTTTCAAGGATTTTTCATGGTGGATATACCTTCCCAAAACACGCTTAATTCACGACGATGTGGTGACAAAAGGGTGGTAGGAATAGGTTTAGTCCAATGATTCATCAGAGCCGATGGAATCTTCCCAAGGACAATTCCCTAGATAGAATTAGAAGTCCTAGGAAAGATGGAGAAAGAATGTGAACGTAGCTGAGTACCGACTAATTACTGATGCTAGCACTGGAATAATCACAACAAGGTGCTAGTGATGATGTATTGGTAAGTACTGAAGGGGTTGAAGAATGAAAAAGAAATGTAAAGATAAAGGTTGTAAAGAAAGAAGCACTCCTTACAACTTTAGGCAGAAACCGGGTCAATACATATGCTATTGAGATCATTTTTGTTAATGATTCTCGATATTGAAGAAAGACATCATGGACCCAGTGATGCAATGCACAACCCTTCCCAGCTAACTCAAATATCTCTCAAAAGGTATTTGTTTTAATCACACGGAGATCAACACGTTATCTATTGGTTTATTCACTCCGAATAGACTGAATTGAAAAGGTGGCACTCCTCTCCAGCCATCGCTCACTAAATCAAAACGCACTATCGAGTCTAGAGCCAAGAGATCATCAAAAGTCTCATTAGGACACTTTCCATTTATTCCTTGCTTTCTCACACACTGTGAAAAGTAAGAGATTTTTATGAGTCCTACGCAGTATTCTTGTAATATTGCCAGAACATCCGAGTAATACGCAAGTACTACAATGAAGATGGAAATCCTGTTTGAGCCAACATCAAACAAGCTCATGGTAGGTTACACGTGCGGTTCTTTTAGAACCAATCTTGTGAAAAACTGGAAAGAAATAGTGGTTTAATTCTTAATTGAACTTAAACTCGTTCCAGGCCTCTATGCATTATCATATGATCTTGCCAGAACACTCAGAGTGACTCTTGATTGATCACAGTGACGAGTGGAAATCCTTCTAGTGTTAACATCAAACAGTACTTGGTAGGTGACGTGCAAGATTCTTTATGAATTGAGCTCGTGATAACTGGAAAGCAACGATGGTGAAAATCTTAATTGAAATTCACTTGTTCCAGGTTTCATGAATTGACGACTTCAAATCATAAGGATTTTTAATCCAAATGATTCACTCTTTATGTTCGCAGTCAGCTTTGGACGGTCGAATAAAGAGAACGGGTTTACCCGCGAAATCCTGTCAGGAAGTTTCTTAATTGAAACTATCCGTCACGGATACGATATCTAATATCGTCCAACGGTCTTCACAGACCGGAGGTAAAATGCTACCGAATTAGAATAAAATGTCAAAGCCATTTTATTCGTGTCGTTGCTGTGTACCTGTTAAAGACGGTGGCGTTGCTATGTACCTGTTGAAGACGGTGGCGTTGCTGTGTACCAGTTAAAGACGGTGGTGTTGCGGTGTACCTATAGAAGTCGTTCCCACATGCTTATGTTTTTCTGCATCAAAGTTCAGCAAAAATTCAAGAAAGTACAAGATGAAGTCTTCCGCTGTACCAAACTCTGAAGCTTTCGAGAATTCAACAAAAAGACATAAGTGTGTGGAACATGGAGTCACGAGGAGGCAAAATTCACAAGAAGGCAAAAGATCGCACGTGATTGGTCAAAAGAACAATGCTCTCAAGCCAAAGCCTAAAGATCAAACCAACATATTCACAACAAAAAGAAAAGAAGAAAAGACTACGAGCTAAAGAACGAAGACTTAGTATAGTATGCTAGGTTTAGAACTTTGTAACGTGGAGTGACCTCCCTTAGGGGGAGATTGTTAGAAATACGTTTTAACGTATATTAGAAGTATCGGTCACTCCACAATATTATTTATGTTGTAATAGCTCGTAGTTAGTGTTACTTATTAAGTTAAGTAAGAAACCGACCCATGGGCTTGTCATGGGTCGGCCCAAGCCCAAATAAGGCCTTGGATATAAATACCCCTTTCCACCATGGAAATGGGTTGGTTGTTGATGTTTCTACATTTTTCATTTAATAAAAACACATAGTTTCTCTCTCACTTTCTCTCACTAGTTTCTCTCTCTAGAAATCTTCAACCCACTTCATAGATTCATAGGTTATCAATAATCTACAATATTAACCCAATCGATGTTTTTAATATCAATTGATAACCTATGAATCTATGAAGTGGGTTGAAGATTTCTAGAGAGAGAAACTAGTGAGAGAAAGTGAGAGAGAAACTATGTGTTTTTATTAAATGAAAAATGTAGAAACATCAACAACCAACCCCTTTCCATGGTGGAAAGGGGTATTTATATCCAAGGCCTTATTTGGGCTTGGGCCGACCCATGACAAGCCCATGGGTCAGTTTCTTACTTAACTTAATAAGTAACACTAACTACGAGCTATTACAACATAAATAATATTATGGAGTGACCGATACTTCTAATATACGTTAAAACGTATTTCTAACAATCTCCCCCTAAGGGAGGTCACTCCACGTTACAAAGTTCTAAACCTAGCATACTATACTAAGTCTTCGTTCTTTAGCTCGTAGTCTTTTCTTCTTTTCTTTTTGTTGTGAATATGTTGGTTTGATCTTTTAGGCTTTGGCTTGAGAGCATTGTTCTTTTGACCAATCACGTGCGATCTTTTGCCTTCTTGTGAATTTTGCCTCCTCGTGACTCCATGTTCCACACACTTATGTCTTTTTGTTGAATTCTCGAAAGCTTCAGAGTTTGGTACAGCGGAAGACTTCATCTTGTACTTTCTTGAATTTTTGCTGAACTTTGATGCAGAAAAACATAAGCATGTGGGAACGACTTCTAAAGGTACACCGCAACACCACCGTCTTTAATTGGTACACAGCAACGCCACCGTCTTCAACAGGTACATAGCAACGCCACCGTCTTTAACAGGTATACAGCAACGACACGAATAAAATGGCTTTGACATTTTATTCTAATTCGGTAGCATTATACCTCCGGTCGGTGAAGACCGTTGGACGATATTAGATATCGTACCCGTGACGGATAGTTTCAATTAAGTAACTTCCTGACAGGATTTCACGGGTAAACCCGTTCTCTTTATTCGACCGTCCAAAGCTGACTGCGAACATAAAGAGTGAATCATTTGGATTAAAAATACTTATGATTTGAAGCCGTCAATTCATGAAACCTGGAACAAGTGAATTTCAATTAAGATTTTCACCATCGTTGCTTTCCAGTTATCACGAGCTCAATTCATAAAGAATCTTGCACGTCACCTACCAAGTGCTGTTTGATGTTAACACTAGAAGGATTTCCACTCGTCACTGTGATCAATCAAGAGTCACTCTGAGTGTTCTGGCAAGATCATATGATAATGCGTAGAGGCCTGGAACGAGTTTAAGTTCAATTAAGAATTAAACCACTGTTTCTTTCCAGTTTTTCACAAGATTGGTTCTAAAAGAACCGTACGTGTAACCTACCATGAGCTTGTTTGATGTTGGCTCAAGCAGGATTTCCATCTTCATTGTAGTACTTGCGTATTACTCGGATGTTCTGGCAATATTACAAGAATACTGCGTAGGACTCATAAAAATCTCTTACTTTTCACAGTGTGTGAGAAAGCAAGGAATAAATGGAAAGTGTCCTAATGAGACTTTTGATGATCTCTTGGCTCTAGACTCGATAGTGCGTTTTGATTTAGTGAGCGATGGCTGTAGAGGAGTGCCACCTTTTCAATATCAGTCTATTCGGAGTGAATAAACCAATAGATAACGTGTTGATCTCCGTGTGATTAAAACAAATACCTTTTGAGAGATATTTGAGTTAGCTGGGAAGGGTTGTGCATTGCATCACTGGGTTCATGATGTCTTTCTTCAATATCGAGAATCATTAACAAAAATGATCTCAATAGCATATGTATTGACCCGGTTTCTGCCTAAAGTTGTAAGGAGGGCTTCTTTCTTTACACCCTTTATCTTTACATTTCTTTTTCATTCTTCAACCCCTTCAGTACTTACCAATACATCATCACTAGCACCTTGTTATGATTATTCCAGTGCTAGCATCAGTAATTAGTCGGTACTCAGCTACGTTCACATTCTTTCTCCATGACTTCTAATTCTATCTAGGGAATTGTCCTTGGGAAGATTCCATCGGGTCTGATGAATCATTGGACTAAACCTATTCCTACCACCCTTTTGTCACCACATCGTCGTGAATTAAGCGTGTTTTGGGAAGGTATATCCACCATGAAAAATCCTTGAAAATCACTTAAGGTACTTGTGATATAGAAATCAAAAGTTTTGTACCTTAGGTGTTTTGTTCATCTAAAACGCTCCCCCTTAACACGTGCTTTACACATATTAAGTTGGATTATCGTTAAGTCTTTTTCATCTTTTATCCAAGTATCATTTAAGTCTCCTTAATCCCATTTTCTCCTCTTATCCAAAATGTTAACCATTAATATTTGGGATATTGAATGGATTAACCGGTCTTTGGGTAAAAAATGATTCTTCAAAGTCTATACCCAAGGCTTGTTTATATCCTCTAGCAACCAATAGTCTAATAGCCTCCAATCTTGCAACAGGAGCAAAAGATTCTTCAAAGTCTATACCCAAGGCTTGTTTATATCCTCTAGCAACCAATCTAGCCTTATTCTTCAATACTGCACCCATCTCATCGAGTTTAACCTTATAAACCCATAACAAAGTAAGAATGTTAACCTTTTCAGGGAGAGGAACTAATTCCCATACTTCAAGTCTTTGGAATTCATTTAGTTCCTCCTGCATGGCTTCAATCCAAGATGATTGAGTCATAGCCTGTTGCCAATTTTTAGGTTCAACTTCGGAGAGAAATGCATCAAAGTAGCAATAGAGTGCACTCTCTTGTAATTGATGTCGTGTAGAGACTGGTCGATCTAGATCTCCAATGACATTCCTAATTGGGTGATCTTTTGTCCATTTGGTGCTATGATTTTCAATCCTAGGTGGTCTGGAGTGAACAATAGAAGGAGCTTCTTCTGAGGTAGACGCGGCTGAAGGGTTTTCAGGTATCGATACACCAAAGAAAGGAAGCTCTTGTAGGTGAGCATATTCCAAATCGTGATCAATAGAATCCTCTTCAACATCATTAGGCACAAATAAGGAGGACGATTCAGGTGTAGTTTAAGAATCACTTGGTAAAGGTGCATCCGGTTCAATGTTAATTGAAGATGCATTTGATAAAGCTTCATTAGCTGGAGCAACAACTTCAGGGATTGGAGCTATCACTACTGGTGCTGGAACTTCATCATTTGG
The DNA here is from genome assembly GCA_025667525.1 of Glebionis coronaria. Taxonomy (NCBI): domain Eukaryota; kingdom Viridiplantae; phylum Streptophyta; class Magnoliopsida; order Asterales; family Asteraceae; genus Glebionis; species Glebionis coronaria. The sequence goes on from CM046880.1 coordinate 229,219,474, forward strand.
GGGATCAAAGAATTCATCAAACAACGGTTGAAACAGTTTATCCCACTCGGGCCTTGTTGGTGGTAAAAATGATGTAGAAGTAGGATTATTGGGAACTAATCCGAAACTAATAGCACCGGTTCCCATCTCATGAAGCGCGGGTTCAGAGCTGCGTTGCTCAGAAGCTATCGCTGTCAGCTCATCGAAATTTGCGTCCATAGTTTCTACAATCTTACCAAGACGACGGTTGTAAATTCGGTATGCTTTCTTGGACGGTGAGTAACCAATGAAAATACCTATATCGGCTTTCGGTTGAAGTTGCCCAAGTTCTCACTATTAATGTTTAGATAACAAAGAGCACCAAACACATGAAAGAATGAAACATCGGGTTTACGATCATGTAGAAGCTCGTAATGTATTTTCCATGGCGTTTCCGAATGATAGAACTGTTTTGGGTGAAACATGCAGTAGATATAGCTTCTGCCCACAAGAACAATGGAGCGTTCGCATAAATCAACATTGTCCTAGCAGCTTCCATAAGCGTACGATTCCGTCTTTCAACGACACCGTTTTGTTGTGGAGTACGTGCAACGGATGTTTCATGTGAGATACCAACTTCTTCATAGTAATTACGAATAGTCTGGTTGACGAACTCTGTTCCATTATCTGTACGAATACGGCGGATAGTAGTATTTAAATGTACCTGAATGAATTTCAGAAAAGTGATGATAGCCTTTGGTGCTTCATCCTTTGTACGTAGAAATCTAACCCATGTAAACCTGGAGAAATCATCTACAATAACAAGAATGAATTTCTTACCGCTCACACTTTCAGTTCTCATTAGCCCACAAAGATCCATATGCAAAAGATGAAGTTTTTCTTGATTGGTGTCTTCAGCTTTGGGCTTGTATGATTTCTTGGTACTTTTCCCCCTTGAACACGCGGAACATAAATGGTCCTTGTGAAATTTGAGCTTTGGAAGACCACGAACTAATTCGTTTTTAGCCAGATGATTAATAGCATCAAAGTTGAGATGAGATAATCTGCGATGCCATAACCATGACTTGGTCTTAGATGCTTTAGAGAAGAAGACATACTGGAGAGGCGGCCATCATGTCTTGTAGGGACAACGTATAAAGATTTGCACCACGAGATACCTTCAACAAGTCTTTTCCTTCCAAGTTGCGGATGAAACAAGTATGTTGTCGAAAAGCAACCTCTAGGTTGGAATCACAAAACTGTCCTACCGAAAATAAGTTATGACCAAGACCTTCTACATAGTATACCCTTGAAATCGTAACGTTTCCAATCTGATATTCACCATACCCCATTATCTTTGCAATATGATCATTACCGAATTTAACCGTTCCAAGAAACTTGCTGACGAAATTTCGGAGCATCGAGCGATCTCCGGTCATATGATTTGAACAACCGGAGTCCAAATACCAGAGGATGATTTGGACCACCTGAAAATATCACCAGACGAGGACAATGTAGAGGTATCGGAATCTGAATGTTCCTTGTTATTAGCAGGTACAGATTTAATAATCTTAGATTTGCTAACTTTAGGTTTCTTAGATTTCCTAGCCTTCTTCTTCCTAGTTGGTGGTGTAGATTCTAGTTAGCTTAAATCCTGAGGTATTTCTTCAATGATAGGCACTATAGTGGGGGCTGACCTAATTAAAGGGCGCTGTTTCCATACTTTAGTGCTAGTGTGCCTAACTAAAGGACGCTCAGACCTAACCTCAATGGATGCATTCCTAGTTAAAGGGCACATTTTTCCATCTAATGTAAAGGACCTACCAGTGGGACGCCATTGCCAGCCAACTCGGGCACGAGTTCTACCAGTTGGCTTCCATTCAAGATCATTCCTGATGGCATTCATTTTATTCACATGATCAATAAGACACAAATCATGACGTTGGGAAAACATACATTCATTACAATTCCAACATTTCAAATCAGAATTCACAAATGGTTTAGGCTTCTGCACAGGCGCAGAGCTTTTAGTCTTAACATGATTCTTTTTATTTAAATCTGAACTAACATTCCTATGGTGAGCTTCTACTTTCTTCTTGTTGGTACTACTAGTGGAGGGCTTGATCTTATCTTTCTTTAGTGGCGATCCTTTAGCCTTAGTAGACTCTTTTACTCCTGTAGAAGGCAAAGTGGGAACATTAGCAACAGTTTTTAGAGGTGCCTTACTTGATGGTGCCAATGACGGTTTTGCTCCTGGGGTCTTATTGAATGGAGTTACAGCAATGGGTCTATTAGTGAGTAGTGCAGAACCTGGTTTACCTATGTATTGCAAATATGCTAAGCAATATTGAACTCGCTTAATATATTCATAAGCCGAATAATAGTAGCTACTTGAGGGATCTAAGGCATAAAGATCGTTTAAAATATCCCTAACAAGATCTACATGCTTAATGGCATTCCTCATATAATCATCGTAGGTAACCGGGTTTCTCTTATGGAGCGGGTTCTTATAAAGCACTACTGACTTGGTTGTTGGAGCACTAGAGGACGGTGCAGAGTTGGTAGCTAAGTTATTAACAGCTTCTTGTTGGGTGAGAAGAAGTGTCTCCTTTAACTCGGCCAAAACCATGTTTTTGTCAATGAGCAGGATGTTTAAGTCAGAGATTTCCTCACATTTTTGGTTCAATTGTTCAACATAAGATTGTTGCTGTGCCGCATTAAAAGCGAAGCGTTCTTCTAGTGAACCATAAAGTTTGGACATTCCTTGTCTTGCACGATCCATCTCCCCTAGAATAGACGAAAGTCTAATTTCTAAGTCCTTGTTTTTAGACTCTGCAGCCTCTAGTTCCAATTTTAGTGTTTCATTTGATGACACATCTCTCTTCAATCTCATAATCTCTTCCTCTAATGCCTTAACTATTGCAATCATCTTGTCACTCGTCTCAACACCGTTTTCACAACTATTTGTTATCAAAAGATCCTCATTTTGAGTTTGTTGTTTTAATTCTAAAGATATACAATGTTGTTCTAGTTGATTAAAGCGTTTTGAAAGTAAATTGTAAGAATCTTGTAGCTTTAAAAACTCAGCGTTAGATTCGTGACAAGAATGATTATCTACCTCATTTACAGTATCAGCAACATTTACAGAGAGATCACACACATCAACACATATATTCACAGCATCATAGTTAATCATATCGGATGTAAGCTCATTCGAATAATTAATATTTACAGTAGTAAGCACATCACACGAAATTACTTGGGACAAGAATCGGTCATATTCGGATAAAATCTTTTCCTTTTCAATTAATTGTAGTTCGTAAGCGGTGTCCACTTCATAAAACACTTTTTGAACTTCTGCAATTTCAAATTCAAGATTTTCCGAAAGAGATGCAAAACTTCTTTTTAGACTTTTGACAAACGGATTGATCTCGCTTTTAAACACCTCGTTCATGTGTTAGAAAGCCCATTCTCCGGCGTTTAAGCCATTTGAAGTCGTACATTCCAAAATGACCTTGTCAAAACTAACAAAGTATTGATTAATCTCTTGCAAGTTTAACCATACAGTGCTAACAGGTGGAAGATCCTTTGGAATTTCCTTAGGACCTTCCATTTTGACAAGTGTAGGAAGTGTACTAGGGTTTTCTTCATTTAACATGTAGGTTGGTGCTGTAATGAGATCTTTGTCCATATGGAAGCGAATTCTAAAATCCGTTTTAGCAAGCTCCTGATTCATTTTAAAATAATCACAGTCGGGATATTTTGCAAAATTATATGACCGATTCTCATCAACTAGATCCTTATTGGTTCTATCATCGAAAATAACAATCGGGTCTAAGACCAATCCTAATTGGGTTGCATTATAAAGTCTTGGACTATGGTTAAAAGCTTGTTTTGCATACCGTGGGTTAGGGGGAAGGCCTTTTTGACGTGATAAGTTAAATTCTCTAAACGAAGCATCAAATAAGTGCACTAGTTGAGAGGCAGTGTATTGTCTTAAAAGCAAATAATCTAGACTTCTAATCTTATTAGCCGCATTAATTTCCATTTCACTCTTCTTAGACTTGAGTAATTCAAAATCCGTTTGAAGTTTTTGAAAATTAGTGACCACTAACTCTTTTTCTTTAAGTTCGTTAGAAAGATCTGCTCTTAAGGTTTCAATTTCTTGCAAGTGACCCATTTGTTTGTTTCGAAAATGATCATATTCGGGATTTGTTAGAACACTAGACGAAGGAACTAATTCCAATGTTTGAACTTTCTCGTTGCTTAAGGCAAGCTCATCAGACAAATTCTTATTCTTAGCTAGGGTTTCTAAGAGTGCAGCATTCATTTGGCTAAGTAATGTAGCAGGAACCATAACCAAATCTTGTTGAGTAGGAGTATGCGTATGCGAAATGGCTCCCGGTTGTGATTCACTCAAAGTCTGGGGACTCACATTGATATTACTATCATTGATTGTCTCCTCATTTGAAAGACTCACCACCGAAGACTCATTCGAATCAGCACGCTCTTGCACAACTTGATGTGGTTGAATACTAGCATCAGTGGTATTATCAGTGGTATTAATAAGTACCTCAGATCTTTTTTCTGGCCCTAGGCTAGAGATAGTTGCCATAAGAGCTGCCTGTGCAGATTGAAGTTCATCGCAGTCTGAATCATAAGCATCAAGATCATCTGCTTGATATGTTGCATTCTGTGTAGTGACAACGTCTTGTTCAGCAATCCCTGGATCAGCAAGAAATGCAAGCTCCTCTTCATCAAGTTCCCTTCCTTGTGCCTGAGCATTCACCAGATAAATCTTCTCTGCAAACCATTGACCATCCCTTCTCCTCTTGGGTTTCTTGCAATCCCTGGACATGTGACCTTCTTCCTTGCAGTTGTAGCATGTAATCATTCTCAACTTGCCTGTGGAATTAGCCCGTGGAGGAGTGTTGACCATTGGAGCAGGATTGACTATGCGTGCATTGGTGATTGATGTAGTAGGTCTCCCCTGATAAGGTTGAATGGGTTGAACCATTACCCTGCCATTCTCAATAGTAGCTTGTTGGCGAGAATTGGATGAATTCCTCAGCTGATTGTTAGTAGGAGCTGGTCCTCTAAATCCTCGTTTGCTTAATGTCCTTGTGAGATAAGCAGACATAGTGGTTAACACTTCAACTGGGTCAGTTCCTTGTTTGAATACCGGAATGGGGACTTCCTCATCATCACAATACATTGCTTGGTCTTGTTGAGCTGCATAATCACTAGAAGGAATACTCATGTGATCAGAGTAGCTTGATGGATATGCTGCATTCTCTTGATAAGAAGAATATGAAGGCTGAGAATAAGGTGCAATACTTGCTGGGTGAGGTTGTGAAGCATATTGTGATGAAGGTGCATTAAACCGATATTGTTGCTGATGTGAGGTGGGTGGTTGCGGTAGAATCGAGTATTGGGGGAAGGTTGGTGTCATGTAAGGTGATAGATGATAGGCTTGATGTCCCAAGATATAAGGAGTGTTGTTGTGTGACAAGCTTGGTTGATTCGCCATCAAAGCTAATGAATCAGGGTACATACCTCGAGGCGAACGGTGCATGATCACATGTTTCTCATGCTGCTGAAGAAAAGCATATAGTTGATCCAAATTGCACTTATGCAAATCTCTGGTTAACTTAACATCGGTAATATACTCACCCCATTCAGCTTGAGGTAGAGTATTCAAAAATTTGGTGTTAACCTGGAATGGAGCAATCACGAGATTGTATACATTCAGATCATTCATGAGAGTAGTGAATCTGAAGTAATAGTCGTGAAGCGTTTCCCCTGGGCTGTACGTGAATCTATCAAATAGATCATACAACTGACATTCCCTTTCTTGTTTGGTAAGAGACGTACCTTGTAGAAACACCTTTAAACGTTCCCATAAATCCTTTGCCACCGTATACTGACTTACCATTCGATAGATATCATGTGGAAGAGCTTGGAGAATGGTTTGAAGAGCCTTTTCGTCTGCATCTGCAACAAGTTGTTGAGTTGGTGTAAGTTCTTCAAATTCTCGTGGTCGAGTCACATTGTTAACCACGATGGTACCATAGTCAAGTGGACCATTTAGAATTGACTTGACCATAAGCCTCCCATATGTCGGTTTTCCCTTAATGTAAGACATCATCCGGCCTTGCCATGCTTCAAAAACTTCTTTGATGAGCATTGGAGGGCGATTATCCGTTCCCATAATGACATAAATGTCCGTAAGTGATGTCATCTGAGGCATTAATGAATTCGGATTCATTTTGATCACTTCAAAGAGACAAAGATTATCAGTTGATCGAGCAGTGAAGTAAGATTATGAATTGTGTTGTGTTGTTGAAGTAAAGAGTGTAAGAAGCCAAGATTAAATCCACTAAAAATCGTCGAAAAAACCCTATTCGAAATACTACTCTATCCGTAATAATACCCTATTCGGAATCCAACCCTATTCGGAATACTACCCCTATTCGGAATATAACCCTATTCGGAATATAGCCCTATGCGGAATATAGCCCTATGCGGAATATAGCACTATGCGGAATATAGCCCTATCCGGAATAATACACTATCCGGAATGAGATGCTATTCGGAATGTTTGGTTGTTCGGAATATTTTGGCTATTCGGAATATGTTGGCTATTCGGAATGTTTGGCAATTCTGAATAATTGGTTGTTCGGAATTTTTGGCTATTCGGAATATGTTGGCTATTCGGAATGTTTGGCAATTCTGAATAATTGGTTGTTCGGAATTTTTGGCTGTTCGGAATAAACCTGGAAACAAAAACACTTCGAGACCAAAAAAGCAACCTTCGAACGATTTTAAACCCGATTTTTGATCAAAAACCACAAAAAGTTTTATGATTTCTACCAAAATAAGCTAAGCCCAACACTTATCTACTAATCCCAACAACAAAAACACCAAAAATTTCAAGATTCAATGTTTATTTTTCTAAAAAAATCACTAATACCCTTAAGAACTAAAAAACAACACTAATCTTTACCTTAAATCACCCCATGGCTCTTGATACCAATTGTAGATTATTGATAACCTATGAATCTATGAAGTGGGTTGAAGATTTCTAGGGAGAGAAACTAGTGAGAGAAAGTGAGAGAGAAACTATGTGTTTTTATTAAATGAAAAATGTAGAAACATCAACAACCAACCCCTTTCCATGGTGGAAAGGGGTATTTATATCCAAGGCCTTATTTGGGCTTGGGCCGACCCATGACAAGCCCATGGGTCGGTTTCTTACTTAACTTAATAAGTAACACTAACTACGAGCTATTACAACATAAATAATATTGTGGAGTGACCGATACTTCTAGTGAGTCTAGTGAGTGTTAGTTGAGTTTTATAATTTTTTGCAAAAGATTAGAGTCTAATTCATTATAGATTGGATTTTATATGCTAATCTTGGTTTTAGGTCATTTTCTTGTAATTAGCTTGTGATTAGTGAATATTAGTGGTTTGTGATTATTTACCTTTTCTTTATATGGTAGATTAAAATTAGTATAAAGTGTTTAATAATAGAACATAGTTATTTTGTAGTTATATTGCTTGGAATATTAGTTTATAAGGGATTCCTAGGGTTTCTATGGCTATTTAGGGTATCCTTGTTGTATTTGAGTTGTTCTTATTTATTACTTGCACATATAGTTATCTTTAGAACTCAGACTTGATATATATATATATATAGTGTATGTAACATATAGGCATATATGGATGTGATAATTGAGATAGTGAGTATTTATATATTCAATAATTTAGTCACATATCATAATAAAAGGCAAAAATTTCTTAGTAAAATCCGCTCTTCATTTATAAACATAGATATTACATTAGTCAAAACTACTAGATGTTATAAAAACTCTCTTATGAGCTTATTATCAGATCTGATAGGATTGACCAAATAATGGTCAAAATTGGACTAAAAGTGAACTTTTTTATTAGCTAATGTTATCCAATCTTGTTGTACCCACATATTAATCACTTCACCATTATAGATCTAAGAAAATAGATAGAGAAAAGATGAAAAGATATGAGCTCTAGAGAGAGAAAGTAGAAAGAGAAATATGGATAACTATGTGAGATTAGATTAAGAAAAATGAAACAACCAACCCTCCTAACATGCTAGGAGGGATGTTTATATTGTCCACCCACATGCGGAGTTTTATGGGCTATATAGGTTGGTTGGGCTTGAATAAATGCTTAGTACCTTGAAAGAGGTCTTTTAAGCTAACCATCAAGCCCGCATTTTTATGATAACCTACTACCTATTACAACGTTCTAATAAACGATACATAATAAACCTATGACCGATCATTCTTGTTTGACTCGATATTTTGAGGCTAACAATCTCCCCCAATGAGAGGTCATTCCTCTAAGACATTTGGAGATTTATAGAGATTACTAATCTCGACATAACCGAGTCTTGAACGTGTAATAGTAGTCTCGTTCCTTCATGCAGTGATCTTTGAGCCTTTGTCGTTGTCTTTCAACTTTGTCATTAATCTTGAGTTCTTTAAACCTGTGTGTTGGAAATACGTTTTTACGTATTTATGAAGGATCGGTCGCTCCAACGATATTTATGTAATGGGCTCGTGATCTACTTAGTAAACGTATAGTCCATATAGCCCACATGTAGGGTGGGCTATATATACCCCCTCCTAGCATGTTAGGAGGGGTTGGTGATTACATTTTTCATTATTCCATATTTTCACTTTCTCTCTCTTCCTCTCCCTTCTCTCCTTTCTCTCTCTACACCCTCATCTCCTTCATTCATCTTTATTATTATCTAATCAATCCACCCACTTAATCAATCTAATCCATCATGTAGAATAAACCAAGATTCACGTAGACCTTCAATTGGTATCAAGAGCTAAGGTTAGTTTGGTTTATTCTTGTTTTTATCTTGATTGATTTTGGTGGGTTTTGATTTAATCTAGCTTATATCTTAAAAAAATTTGTATTTATTTTTGCTTTAAATCATAGTCAAATTTTTGATTTACTTATTTTAGATAAAAATCACAAATTTTTTATGCAAAAATCAAAAACTTTTATCATCAAATCTTCAAAAGTTTGTATTTTTATAAAAAGTTTGTGTTTTTCTTTTGATTGAATTTTTGATTGAAATCTTTTAATTGAACTTTTAATCTTATCTTTTTTTTTTTTGATAATCATATCTTAACTTTTGATTTAAACATTATTTTTTATTTTTTATTTTTTTTATTTTTTTTATTTTTTTTATTTTTTATATAATCAAATTTTTGTCATCTTATTTGGTCCTTCTGTCTTAGTTACAAAAAATAGTCCAACTTTGGTCCTTTGGTCCTTTTGTCTTATTTTTTTATATAGTCAAATTTTTTTATTATTCCGAATCAACCTGTTTTCCCCAGATTTTTCCGAATCGACAGATTCTACCGAATCGACAGATTCTTCCGAATCGACAGATTCTTCCGAATCGACAGATTCTTCCGAATCGACAGATTCTTTCGAATCGACAGATTCTTCCGAATCGACAGATTCTTCCGAATCGACAGATTCTTCCGAATCGACAGATTTTTCCGAATCGACAGATTTTTTCCGAATAGATCTTGTGTAATGTTCCATACCGTAGTTAATATTCGAAGATCAGAAAGATTATGAACAAGTTTGTTCACATCGTTTCTTTTATTTCGATTTGGTAAAATTAAAAACCTTAAAGATCAAATACACCCTACCCGAGACCATTGAACTGATCTAAAAGTCGTGTCCATCTCCTCTTTATATGGTTCGAAAGCTTCTGTATCATTAACATCAATGAAATTATATTCGACATGAATAACAGGTGTGTTTTGATTCGAACATGAGAATCGAATTGGGATTTGGAGGATGACTGATTCTGATAGAAGGAATATTAAAGGGACGAATTTGTTTTGAGATGTTAATAAGATCTGATTTAATTTCGTTAATGAAGATCTGTGAAATTTTTTTAGAGAGACTAATTGGGGGCGGAGAAACGAAGAAAGAAGATTAGGGTTAATTGTCCTAATTACTAGGGTTTGATGGAGTATATATCTGGTTCGTGGATCAGGTTAAATGATGGGCTGTCATATGACGAACACTAATTGGGCTGGAAAGGTGTTACTGAGTTTTGATGTCAGGCTGACATGATGGGTTTTTTTTTTCAGTTTTTGGTAAAAACAATTCATACAATCCGAGTATGAAATGATTTTTGGGCTGGTTTTGTTCTACTTTGGGCTGTCATTTCAAGAGTAATACTTTTATTTGGTAGCCGAGTATTAGTAATTATTAGTCTTTATTAAAATTGTCAGGATTTATAACGGCAAGTCGAAAGTGACATGACAAAGTGTTTTAACAACAAAGAAAATTTTAGGTTTGTAACCTATAATTTTCGGAAAATTTTCGACTAGTTATCTAGACAAATTTTATTTCCATAACAATTCATTTTATAATTTGTTCTAGTTAACAACATTCAATCACAACAACAAAGCGCCAAACTTATTTGACGTGACCAAGACTTTTTTCTTTTATTTTTCTTTTTCTTTTTCTTTTTATTTTTATTTTTATCTTTATCTTTATTTTTCATCAAACTTCAATGGAATCGTTGACTTCGACATTTCAAGAGGGAGAATTGAATCAAATGCAAGTCAAAGCTAGAGAAAGTGGTATAACTTCATATCAAATGCTTCAGTATCATCTAGTTACTCTTTCACGACTTCAAGTAGGGAGCGAATTTGTGACACTCTTTGGTCAAGATCGTTACATATTTATCGACTCAATATTCCTCACTTTGACCCAACTCGCCGAGCAACTCTATAATGAAAACTTTAATCACTCTGCATCGTCACTTGCATATAAGGCTCTTGTGACACAACTCACGCCTTTCCTCCAATTTAATATCATCAAGCCTGAAAGTTTCGTGATTTGTCAATCATTTCTTCGAGATACCCATACCAAGCTTCGCGTTTTCCGTGATACAATATTGAACCTCATGACATCGGTTTCATCTTCGATTTATGCAAGATCTCGACTTCAGCAAGCGTATGATAATGGAATGCAAGAATCTATGATGCAAATGCAAGAGGAGAATGGTCATACGGTTGACAACTTGGAGCCTAACGATGGCAAGACCACGGAATCAGGAGGACAACATGATACCAGTGGCACGTCGGGGAATGTTCACGAGATCTCTCTTGATGACACCTTACCCGTTTATGACGAAGAGCCTACAAACATGGTACAATGTAATGTTGTTTATGATGTATATGCTGATAACATGCCGCATATTGAGCATTCTGAACCTAATTATGACAAACATGGGATGGAAAAGAGTGATAGAAATACCACTTCTGATTCATCCGATGTGAGTCATAATGGGGGAGAAAGTGTTCAAAATGCTAAACATCATGATAATTGTGTTATAACCGCTTCATTGACTGCTTCTGATTCCAAGCTTAGAGAGCTCGAAACGATTGTAGCTCAACAATCAAAAGATCTTGAGGATGCCAAACTTGAATTTTCTAAGAAAACAGACAAATTTGAAGCATACTTTGAAGAAATTGAAAAAGCTAACGTTGTTCTTGAAAGAAAATTGGATCAAAAAGTTTTAGATTCTAAAGCAGAAAAGGATAATCTTTTGAAACAAATTCAGTTACTGGAGTCTAAATTGGCATCCCAAGATAGATTGCTCAAAGAACATGAAACGTTAAAAGCTCAAGTTCAGGAAAAGGTGTTTGCTATAGCTGCGTTGAAAAACGAATTAAGGAAAACTAGAGGACCTAGTGTGGACACTAAGCTTGAAAAACCATCAATCTTGGGGAAACCGCCTATAAATCAGTTCGTCAGACAATCGACTATCAGACAACCTACTGCATTTAGATCCGAGCGACCACAATCCTCGAGACCGCGGTTTGCCTCCCAAGTTGATGTGGTTCATCTTTCTGGACTAGTCACTCCAGCAACTAGGCCCTATGTGACCAAAACAGCTTTAGCAAGACCTAATAACATGATTGCCTCTAGTTTCCCTAAAAATACCAAGACAAAGTCTAGAACTAGCTCAAATGACGTTTGCCATAAATCTGGTCTAAGGGAAGCTATACAAAAGACACATGTAAGAGATAGCAATGTCAAACCTAGTCAGATGCCTTCTAGATTACCCAACACTGCTAACCGTAGCATGTCATCTCCTAGGAGCATCGATCAATCATCTAGGAATTACTCGGACATTAAATATGCTACTTGTAAAACATGTAAAAAATGTGTCTTTACGGCAAATCATGACTCCTGTGTCAAGAAATTACTTGATGAGGTGAACTCCCGTGCTAGAATTAAGTCCCAGTGAATAGCTAAAATCAAACCCTTTGGTAAAGTTTGGCGCCCCACTGGTAGAACTTTCACTCTTGTAGGAAACGAGTGCCCTTTAACTAGGATAGTCTCCGATTCTACTAAGACTACTAGGGAGGAAATTGATAAAGATGATACTTCACTTAAGCCTAAACTTAGGGTTTTCTATAAAAGGAAACGTTTGCCAGCTAAGATAAGTGAATCATCTACTCAGGTCGCCTCTGACACAAGTAAAGCCAACTATGAACCCCCATGTGCTTCTATAATTGATATCGCTAACCCACGTCAAAGCATGCAAATTCCTAATGAGAATGCAGGTACCAAAGTTGATGTTCCAAAAGAACGAAGCAGTCCAATCGTTGTGTACCGTTCAACTAAGGACACTCTTAGAGTTTGGTTGCTGAAGAAGCAGATATCGGAGAAACAAGTGTCTCAGGGGATTCATGGTTAAGCTTACCTAAAGGCTCACATTCAAATCACAGTCTGTGCCCCGTGCTTCAAAGAAAGGAAAGTTTATCGCCGATGATAAACTTATCCTAACAACGAGAAATTCATTTTTCTCAGGCATGAGCTTATATTAAAAACATTCCACGTTTTTAAGCTCATGCACAATAGCTTACAGTCAGATCACAGTCTGTAACCCGAACTTTAAAGAAAGGGAAGTTATCTACGCAACGATAACTTACCCTCAAAACGAGAAATTAAAATTTCTCAGACACGAGCTTTTGTTAAAACCATTCAAAGGTTTTAAGCTCGTGTAAATGGTTTATCATTAACTATCAGATGATGACCCGATCTTCAAAGAAAGGAAAGTTTATCACCGATGATAAACTTATCCTCAAAACGAGAAATTAAATTTTCTCGGACACGAGCTTCCGTTAAAACAATTCAAAGGTTTTAAGCTCGTGTACATGGCGTATAATCACATCACATTTTATGCCCCGGACTTCAAAGAAAGGAAAGTTTATCACCGATGATAAACTTATCCTAACAACGGGAAATTAAGTTTTCTCGGGCATGAGCTAATATTAAAAACATTTGAAGTTTTTTAGCTCATGCACAATGACTTACAGTTAAATGTCAGACTGTAACTCGAACTTCAAATAAAGGAAAGTTTATCATTAATGATAACTTATCCTCATAACGAGAAATTCAATTTTCTCGGTCATGAGCTTTTCTTAAAACATTCGAAGTTTTAAGCTCAGAAAGGAAAGTGTATCTTTTAAATAAGAGAACTTTTCCTCATAACGAGAAATTAACCTTTCTCGGTCATGAGCTTTCCGTTAAAACAGTCAAAGTTTTCAAGCTCATGAAAACGACTTCTAAGTAAATATCAGCTTAGGACTCGTCCTTTAGATAAAAGGAAAGTTTATCGCCGATGGTAACTTATCCTTAACAACGGGAAGTTTACAACTTCTCGGACTTGAGCTCGTTTTGTAAGACATTCAACATCTTAAGCTCAAGTAATTGTTTTTCAAAACGTTGAACACAATTTTTCAAGAATTTCTCAAAAAGTTTTTCTAAATCTTTCAAAATTGTGTGTTCAAATATCTTTTGATAAAAACAGCATGTCTTCTGGAATCGATAATATTTACGATCCTAGAAATGTCATTCAATAATGACACAGGGTTGTAAATAAAGTTCGAGCAGAATTTTAAAAGATTTAAAACATGCTCCATATGGTTTGCTATTACTTCCGATAGTAACCCGCTTTTCACATTGAAGTCAAGGATTTCACCGGAAAGCTTTGACTTCAGAATCCGAAGTTTTCAACTCCACAATCCGAAGTTCGTTGCAATTGATATCTACATACTAGACGATGCGACTACTCAAACGACGACTACAGCTCATTAAGTAGAACACAGGTCAACAGTTGAGGGGGAGCAATTATCAAGCGTTCAGACTCTTCGATGCCGAAAGTGCCAATGTTCACAAGTTGTCAAGACAACGATATCAATTTTCCATGTGGTGTAAAGGAGAATATAATTTCAGAAGTTACAAGGAAGACCGATGTTCGCAGACAAGAACCACGTGATCTTATCACATGATGTTCTCATCATTTCAGGTCCTAACTCGTATACTATAATCTTGTGAATTCATTATTATATATGATCTTTGCTCGTGAATATTATTATTTGCGAATCAAGTACACCCTTATTAATTTGAGGGGGAGCTTGTCAAAAATCATGAAGGTAAATGGACTTAATTGGATTTGCATTTTTCTTCCCAATTTTTTCTTAAAACATCATTATATCAATTGATATTAAAAACATCGATTGGGTTAATATTTTTAATATGGGGGAGAAAATGTGATTTAATATGACTCAATGGTTTGACTTAATGTGCTGGCTCATCCCGATATGTGCGAAATGTTTTCGAATATCGTGGCATATGTTAAGGGGGAGCAAAATGGATTTGGATATCAAAATGGATTTCATGGTGACAGACACTTACCCAAAACATCTTAATTCACGACGGTGACGATTGTGGTGACATAAGGATGATAGGATAGGTTAAAGTCCAATGATTCTTCTAGAACTAGAGGAATCTTCCCAAGGACATTCCATAGCTAGAAATAGAAGTCCTTAGGAAAGATGGAGAAAGATTGTGAACGTAGCTGAATGCCGACCAAGTACTTAAGTTAGCACTGGAACAATCACAACAAGGTGCTAGTGATGACGTATTGGTAAGTATTGAAGGGGTTGAAGAATGAAAAAGAATTGTAAAGATAAAGGGTGTAAAGAAAGAAGACCTCCTTACAACTTAGGCAGAAACCGGGTCAATTCATATGCTATTGAGATCATTTTTAATGACTCTTGATATTGAAGATAGACATCATGGACCCAGTGATGCAAGGCACAACCCATCCCAGCTAACTCAGATATCTCTCAAAAGATATTTGTTTTAATCACACGGAGACAACGCATTATCTATTGATTTATTCACTCCGAATAAATTGGTATTGAAAAGGTGACATTCCTCTCCAGCCTCCGATCACTAAAATAAAAAATGCACGATCAAGTCTAGATCCATTTGAGATCATCAATTATCTCATTAGGACACACTTTCATAATCCCTTGCTTCTTCACGCACTGTGACAAGTAAGAAAAATCTTAAGAGTCCTACGCAAAATCTTCATGATCTTGCCTGAACATCCGAGTAATACGAAAGTATTTACAATGAAGATGGAAATCCTTCTTGAGCGAACGTCAAAAAGCTCATGGTAGGTGCTTGTGCGATTCTTTATGAATCAAACTTGTGATAACTGGAAAGCAACAGTGGTTTAAACTCTTAAATGAATTTAAACACGTTCCAGGCCTCTACGCAATATCTTAGTGATCTTGCCAGAACATTCAGAGTAATACTATTACGTATTTACAGTGACGAATAGAAATCCATCTAGTGTTAACTTCAAACAGCACTTGGTAGGTAACTTGCAAGATTATATACGAATCAAGCTCGTGACAACTGGAGAGCAACGATGGTGCGGTTCTTAATTGAACTTCACTTGTTCCAGGAACATGAATTGACGGCTTCAAATCATGCGGATAATATTATCCAAATGATTCACTCTTTACATTCGCATCCAGCTTTGTACGGTCGAGTAAAGAGAACGGGTTTACCCGTGAAATCTTGTCAAGGAGGTTCTTTATTGAAACTACCTGCCACAAGTACGATATTTAATATCGTCCAACGGTCTTCACCGACCGGAGGTAAAATGCTACCGAATTAGAATGAAATGTTCAAGGCCATTTCATCTGTGTATATGGTTTGTTGCTAACTGTCTTATGCAGCGTAACAAGAAGGTGGCATTGCGGTGTACAATCCAGAAGAAGTCGTCACCACATGCTTATACTACATACACTTAGTATTTCAACAAATTCAAGAAAGTCTGAAGGTCGAGTCTTCCGCTGTATCAAACTTTGAAGCTTTCAAGAATTATAAAGGTATAAGTATATGGAACATGAAGTCACGAAGAGGCGAATATCATAAGTGATGAATGCACAAGGTCAAGGCAAGGAAACATGCTCAAGACTTAAGTCAAAGATCACATCAAGCTTATTCACAAGAACAAGATCGAAGACTCAAGCATAGATGCTAGGTTTAAGATTTTGTAAAAAGATGTGACCTCCCTTAGGGGGAGATTGTTGGAAATATGTTTTTCCCAATAAAGTCTCGGTCACATCTTAGTTAGCATAGATCACGAGATATATAATATTTAGAACTTTGTTTCTTGGAGCGACCTCCCTTAGGGGGAGATTGTTGGAAATACGTTTTACGTATTTATGAAGGATCGGTCGCTCCAACGATATATTAATGTAATGGGCTCGTGATCTACTTAGTAAAGATATAGTCCATATAGCCCACATGCAGGGTGGGCTATATATATACCCCTCCTAGCATGCTAGGAGGGGTTGGTGGTTTCATTTTATTCATTTTTCCATATTACGTTTTTACGTATTTATGAAGGATCGGTCGCTCCAACGATATTTATGTAATGGGCTCGTGATCTACTTAGTAAACGTATAGTCCATATAGCCCACATGTAGGGTGGGCTATATATACCCCCTCCTAGCATGTTAAGAGGGGTTTGTAATTACATTTTTCATTATTCCATATTTTCACTTTCTCTCTCTTCCTCTCTTTTCTCTCCTTTCTCTCTCTACACCCTCATCTCCGTCATTCATCTTTATTATTATCTAATCAATCCATCCACCTAATCTATCAAATCCAACATGTAGAATAAACCAAGATTCCGTAGACCTTCACTATGAGCGAGTCATTTTTGATGATACAGTTTTTCGAGACTAACATTTTACTCACTGAGAGGTCATTCCTCTACGACATGCGAGTATTGATAGAAATAATTAATCTTTAGTATTGAGATTTTCAAAAATGACTAATTCATTCGTGTTGGTCACCATCCTTGATTTCTCTTTGGCATCTTGCGATCTTGTGTCTTCATGTAGATGCTCGCTCTATAGCACCATCTTGAAAGCTTGCTAACAATCTCCTTTGAAGAGAGGTCATCCCTCTACATTAATATACAAGGAAGATTTTGATCATCAGAGTTGCGGAAGACTTTATCTTTCTTGATTGTTGAATATGTCTTTGGGCATGAGTATGTGGTTTTGAATATTCGACTTTGCTGAGTACACCGTAACGCCACCTTCTCAAGACAAAATATAGACACGGACTAAATGGCTTTGACATTTGTCCTAAATTGGTAGCATTTTACCTCTGTTCGGTGAAGACCATTAGACGATATCAATTACCGTACCTGTGATTAGGTAGATTCAAATAAGAATCTCATTGACAAGGTTTCACGGCTGTACTAGCCGTTCTCTTTACTCGACCGTCTCAAAGCAAGACTGCGAACATAAAGAGTGAATCAATTGGATAAGTATCCTCTTGATTAAAGTCGTCAATTAAAGTTCCTAGAACAAGTTTGATTCATAAAGAATCTTACCATTGTTGCTTTCCAGTTGACACAAGCTTGATTCATAAAGGATCTCGCAAGTCACCTACCGTAGCGCTGTTTGAGGTTGACGCTAGAAGGATTTCCATTAATCATTATGAATACTAATGAGTACCCCTCTGAATGTTCTGGAAAGACCATAACGATATTGCGTAGAAACCTGAAACAAGTTTGAATCAATTAAGAATCAAACCACTATTGCTTTGTGGTTTTGCACATGTTTAATTCGTAAAGAATCTTACACATGACCTACCACAGTGTTGTTTGATGTTAACACTGGGAGGATTTCCACCCATCATTATGAATACTAAGTAGTATCACTCTAAATGTTATAGCAATACAACAAGCATATAACGTAGAACTCTCTTCTTCGTCATGTAGTGTGTCCTAACGATATCTGATTGATCTCTAGGCTCTAGACTCGATTTGTGCACTTTTGGTAATCGGGGGCTGGAGCAGATGCCACCTATTCAATATCAACTATCTCGGAGTGAGAAAGTCAATAGAATTCGTGTTGATCTCCGTGAAATAAAACAAACTTCTTTTAAGAGAAGCCTGCGTCAACTAGGGAAGGGTTGTGCATTACATCACTGGGTCCATGATGTCTTGTCTTCATGATGTGTTGACCCGGTTTCTGCCTAAGTTATATGGAGGGCTATTTTCTTTTCACCCTTTATCCTTACATTTCTTTTTCATTCTTCAACCCCTTCAATGCTTACCAAGACGTCATCACTAACACCTTGTTGTGAATGTTCCAGTGCTAGCTTAAGTACTTAGTCGACAATTTTTCCCTTAGCACATTCTACTCCATATTTCTGAAGGGCTTCTAATAATCTATTAGATTGTCCCTGGGAATATCCCTCCGGTCCTGGTTGGATCATAGGACTTATACCTAACCACCCTTTGACACCAATAACGTCTTGAATTAAAGAGGTTGTGGGTATTAGATCGTAACCATAAAACCACTTGAAAGTCAATCAAAGTGTTAGAAAAACCTTTCAAAACCTTGATAGTTTTGACATTTCAAAAAAGCTCCCCCTTCACATGTGCATCGATAATCAAAAGTGTTTGTAGCACCCCACATGGATAAGTGGATCGTTACGTGTATTTATGGCATGCCATCAAAGCATGCAAGGAAAATGTCTTAAAAACATTAACTGACCATAAAGGAAATACCGGAATCAAACATCGGTAGTCCAAACATAAGCTCAAACATAAATAATTAAGTATTGAAAGGAAGGACAAAACAATGTCCAAACAAGAAAATGTATGAAGTACATAAAGTAAAGAAGTCTGGATAGCTTCCATCGAAATGCACATACTCTCAAAATCCTAAGAGCGTCCCGGTGTACCTGCCCTTAGAACATGAAAGGAACTACGGCTGAGCATAACGCTCAGTGAACGGATATAAAGCATGATAAGAAACTGAAATGAAGCAGATAATAAAATACTGAAGCTGTAAGACTGTTAAGTAAAAAAAAATAGCGGAAAAACTGTGTATGTTCTGAAAAGTCTGGTTTATAATTAGTAAAGCTGAACTATTGTCTATTAAATCTGAAAACATGCATTTATTGTATTTTAAGTGCCAAGAGCTTATATAGGTCATGTGCTGTAACAACGTATGCATGAATACATAGAGGGTGACCTCATCATGCTGTAGAGGAGTGACCTCTATCTGATAAGCTGGGTGGAGGGATCAACTCCAGTGTAAAGGATGTAGAGCACACACCACATTCACCTGATAAGCTGTAAACTGATAACCTAGGATACATCCATACGTCCCACCAATAATACTGATAAATGGCCAATCTGAAATAAAAGGGACACTGCGAGAAATTACTCCCCCGCAGAGGAGTCATGACACCGGTGCCTCAAGTGTCATTGTTACGGTACCTCCGTAACTAGCAATAACTGGTCATGCATGTATCTAAAGCTCAGGCAATTTAATATAGTTATCATGGCAATTTATGTTAAGTTTATAACATATATTGGGCAAAAAATTTGGCTGCAGATGGGAAATCATAATCATGCTTAGGAAAGGAAGTCCTTACTGAAGGATGGAAAATCCGTACCTCGTGTCCAGTAATGAAATAAGAATGAAAGCTGAATGATCTACTCCGACTTCACGGATACTACATAAATAAGAGACGTGAATGAGTTGTCTGATTACTGTATACTTCACTAGTTTTGAGTCTTCTTAGTTTGTTTTATATGCTCTTGTATTATTTTATTGTCTCGTATATAATCTGGTAAATCTGACTATTCTGGTGTATTTATGATAAATCTGACTGTTCTTTAAATATTTACTGATTAGTGTAAATCCTGTACTTCTGATTACTGTATATTATATTGTATCCTGATTAGTGTATTTTACTGTATTCTAGTATTATAGTACTGTTATAAGTAACCTGCTAAATCTAGAAATTTTCCCGAAATAGAAAGTTTCTTAAACTAGAAAGTTTCTTAAAATAGAAAGCTCCCAAAATGGACTCATAAACAATTAATCATTTAAAAATATTATCAAAGTATTAAATAGATAAACTAGTAAAACATGATTAATTTAATAAATGTTAATTAAATTACATAAAAATGATTTATACTTTGATTAAATTATCATAAACAATTAAATTAATAACTTGATTATTAAAATGCTAAAACAACGCCTCTTGTTATAAAACCATATAACCCAAACCCGAGCCTACCTAGTTATTCATCTCGGTCGCTCTAAAAAAATAAAACAATGACAACAAACATACTCATAGCCGGATTAGCGACATAATTTCCTGTCGCTAA
The DNA here is from genome assembly GCA_025667525.1 of Glebionis coronaria. Lineage (NCBI taxonomy): Eukaryota > Viridiplantae > Streptophyta > Magnoliopsida > Asterales > Asteraceae > Glebionis > Glebionis coronaria. Next base: position 229,240,055 of record CM046880.1, read on the forward strand.
ACCGTCGCTAACTGTGACCAACACTGATCTGTAGAAACTGCGACAGAATTTCTGTCGCTAAACTGTCGCTAATTTTGTGATTTAGAATTCAAACGAACCCCTGCTGTATATTATATTCCCACCGGTTATGCACTAAGACCCACCGAGAGTTATTAACTCTCGGTTGCCACTGATTTACAACAAAACACCCCTGTTTATTCATTTATTCCCACTGTTTCTAAACCAAACACCCCCTTACAAGCGCGTTACCCCCTGTTTAGGTTTTTGGCTTCGCGGCTGGCCACAACAAGCCCCCACCGTACCCCTCTAGGTTACGGCTGGTCTGAACCAACCCACACCGAGACCCCTACTGGTCTCGGTTCACGTGCAACATCAAGACCCGACCACTAAACCTCTTAATTCATGTTTTAAATATTTAAAAACATTTGTTTTTTATTAACTTATGGATTTGAGATCATAGAATCCAAGAAGAATGAAAAAGGAGTACTGTTACGTGGTTAGATAATCAAAACACACACTCGAATATATTTGATGAAGAAACTCGAACCCATGCCTCCTTTTTTTCTTGAACGTCGGCAGTAACACACACCAACCCTAATTTGTTTTCTTTTTTTTGTTTGTTTACTGTTTGATTCCTGTAAGTGGGGTTAACTCCCTCTCCGTGTTTTTGTTTGTACAAATGGGACGGCTCAAGCCCATAACCCTTTCTTTTGTAATAACAATCCGCAACCCAACCAATAAACACACTTATAACTTTTCACTTTCGTTTCGTGTTATAATCTTAGATGTTCATGATCGTGCTTTGATCTCTCGTGCTGAAATTTTGAAATATATTATTTATTTTTCTGACTAGTTAATTTCGTAATGTTTTAAATATAGCTGAGATTGCGTACATTCAATATTTATGTGTTTTTAAATGGTTAATATCTGAATAGCTAAAAATTAATTATTTTTCAGAATAATTAAATACGTCACGTTTTAAATAAACTGAGACAGTGTCTAATTAATGCTCTTGGATTTTAAAGGCGGGGTTTTGATGAGACTGTTTTTATACATAGTCTCATCGTCCAAAACGGGCTTTAAATGCATTAAATATCATCAAAAATGCCAAGTATATGCTTGTGTTTGTTACTTGTGTATTTTAGTTACGGATATTGAGAAAATGACAAAAGATCACAAGAAACATGCAAAAACGAACACGGGAAACAAAGTCGCACAATGAACCAAGCCCTAATGAATATTTTCCAAGAAAAAACCCTTGAAGATTCGAAGATTATGCAAGAAGGGTCCTCCAATATTGAAGAATTGACACTTTAAAGCTTTGTTTATTCATAATTACAAGATTGGTCCTTAAAGTTTGTCAAATTTACAAAAAGGGCCCTCCACTTTGAAGAATTGGCAAGAATGGTCCCTCAACAATCATGACTTGTCAATATTAGTCCTCCAAAAAGTCAATCATACGAGTCAAGACCATTATCTATGAAGAAAATGCCAAAACAACCCTTCAAGAATCAACAAATGACAAGAAATACCCCTGAAAATACTTTGGAAAAGTATTTGGGGCAAAAGTATGAATAAGGAAACTTCAAATACAAAGGAATCTGCTTTTGGTCGAGTTTAAACTGAATTGACAAAGAAAGAAGAAATTAGGGGTTTAAGTTGGCAGACAATGAAACTTACCTTAACCACTCTTGGCTTGACACCTGTCCCACTCACCAAACCCACCAATCAGAATCCACCAACCTGCCACCTCACACCCCACTCATAACTAATTTAACTAATCTCTGATTAGTTAAATAAAACGCGCCTAACACCTTTTTCAAACACAAAATGGATCAAACCGTCTACTATTCATGTTCTTATCAAAATTGGGTTTTCCTAATTGGCTTGAAATTAAACCTCCAAAATATCCAGATTTATGATTAAGCTAATCCTAATCATAACCCAACTTCAAAAACCCTTGCCACATCACCCCATTGTCACATGATAAACCCTTTGTCCCACCCTTTGAAGAAGATGCCAAAAACCCTGCCAACATCCAACGTCCAATATCCAAGCTTACTTTTTAAGCTTCCTATGAGCCTTTGGATGCAATTTCAACCATGACAACTCACATAAACGACAAAATTCAGTTACATGATTCCAAGATATTCAAACTCCTCAAGGGCAAAATGGGGACTTCATCAGCTTAGGGTTTACATTTTTATGCATTGTAGTAGTTCATTTGTAGTCTAGATAAGGCATAGAAGCTGCATCATAGCAACTTGCTCTTGATTTTTCCTTGTTCACATTTCTGTAAATCCTACTTTAAAGTTATGAAATAGAGTTTGAATTTTGTGAAGTTGATCATAGCATCCTGATATTGTATTATCAAAGTGTCGTGAGGCTTATAACTTAGGGATAATCAAGTGTGGGAACAAGGTTGCATCAATAAAATTTATTTTCAAAGTTGTCACCTTTCTGTTTTTTGATTTTATTGTGCTAACCTTGTTGAATCTTAGCAGCTTGTTTAAGGAAGATTGTGCCTTGTTTTGCTAGGCACATCAGCTCAAAAATTCGTGAGTGTGGATGTACATTCATGAGGTTTGAGTTCTTGAACCCAAAAATCTGAAAAATACTTGATTTTTATGATTTTGTGTTCTGCTTGTGATCTTGTTGTTTTTATGGTTTAATCTTGCTTGATACTGCATAATATATCTGTTATTGTGTTTGATTGGGCTTGGGTAACATTGAATCACACTTATACTTGTTTAAATATTGATTTGAAAAAGATAAGGGGTGTTTGGGTTAACCTGTTTAAGATCATAACTTGTTATTGTGTTATTGGAAGTTGTTTGTTTGAGTTTGTATCTGCTATTCACTTGGTTGAGTGCTTATTGCTGCAAGTTATTGGAATTTAAACATCAAATCTAAGATTGTGCTATAAAAACTTGAAATCTGCTTGTTTTGACCTAGGAACTTGGTAACACATAGTTTGTATGCATGCTTAGGGGTAAAAAGTGATTAAACATAGTTTATATAACCTGACTAAGAGATTTGAGTGTTTAAATATGGCCTTGTGGTCATGTATATCAGCAAGTGTCCATAACTACATGTTCTTTGTTCATCAGTAACTTTTGTATGCTTGAATCTTGATCTAGACTTTGAATCAATGCATGAAACCTGTTAAAATTTGTTCATTTGAATTATTATAGCTTGTGTATGCATTTGGTGAAGTTTTGCTGGCTGATTTTTGCTAAAACTGCTTATTGAGTGTAAACTACTTATTGTTCAAGTCTATGTCTGATCTGGTGCTTAATTGAATTAACTGTATCATTTGGCTGATTGGAAGTGTGATTTCTTTGTTTTTCTTGACTCCTTGTGATTCACTGATCACAAGGGTGCCTTGTTTGTAACTTGAATCCACAAAAAAGCCACAAAAGACAAAAAGTCAAAAAGGTCAAGCAGGGGGAAAAGTTCCCACTGCTCAACCTCCAAAACTAGCCCCTGCTAGTGTAAATCTTCAAACAGCTTATTCGTAAGCCATATTGGCTTATCCAAACTTGCAACAACTTATTTTTTGTGATAGATCTTCCTCATTTGACCCATTTATTTAATCTGGAGCTTATTAGACTTTGACTTTGACTTTTTACTAGAAAACTCATTAAGTTGACTTTTAAACAAGTGTTTATCTGCTTATTCTGGCTTATTGCTTGTGCTTATTTGAAAACTTTTTGATTATTTTGCTTAGTTAAGTCATTTAAAAGCTTTTGAAAGTTGAATCAGCACTTGAGGTGGTCTAGAACTCAAAAACGACTATTTTGTCGTTTTGTAAGAGAGTCTTGGCTTATTTCAGGCTTATTTCTCGTGATTTTTCCAATTTTCTTTTTACTGATCTCTTAAGTAACTTAAAAGAAGCTTGTGTGTCAAATTTGATCTTATGAAATCAACTTATAGCTTAATGGGCCAAAAAGCCCATTCAGAATAAGCTGCTTTGAAATAAGCTAGCTTAAACACATTTTCAGCTTTTGGGCCTTTAGATTTTTGTTCTTAAAATCAAATTTAAGTCAGATAGGCGATTTTGGGCTTATTTGGACAACATTTTTCTTATTGGGCCAATTTGAGCCCATTAAGGGACTGTTTGGACTTTTAGCCCATTTCAAGGCCCAATAAGGGTATTTTTGTAATTTCAACTTCATTTTATATTATTTAGGTTAAAATAAACTAGTTTGCAACTTTTTAGAGTATTTTATAAATTTTGGATTTTTAATAATATTTTATTAATATTTTATTATTAAAAATTAAAATTTAGATTTTTCAAAGTTTTTCATTTTTCTTAGATCAAATAATTAAGTTAGGAATTTTACAATTTTTAGAATATTTTATTGTCATTAGATTAATTTTTAGACTTATTTTAAGTTTTAATAGATTTTAATTGTTTTTAAATAGTTTTAATTAATTTTAAAATTTTCAAAAATGGTTATAGAATTAGTTAAGTAATTTTAGAGGTTTACAAAAATCTCATTTTGGGCTTTTTGTTAATTAAATTGATTTTTTAGGTTTTAATTAGCATTAAAAAATTATTATTTAATTAAATAAAAGGTTTGAGTGATTTTTGATTTTTTGTAAACTCTAATTACATTTTTTAGGATTTATTGCAATTTTCTTGGAATTTTTAGGGTAATTTTTAAATTGGTCACTTTTTACGGTTTTACGTGCACGACTGTTCGTCTTATTCATAATCGTAACCGTCATTCTCTTCTAATCTCTTTTCTTCTTTTAATTTCTCATCAATATAATCATAGACCATTAATCATTTCTTAACACAACGTACTAGCCTCCTTGAGAACGATCCCCACTTTTGGGTAATTAGTGCTTGGTTTTCCTAAACCGACACTTAATTCTTACCACTTTTGCTCTCTTTTTCTAAAGAGTAGTAAAAACACCATATCATTTTGGGGCTGCTGCCGGGGAGGCGTGTTGTGTTTTGATTTGGACAATTGTTGTTTTTATATAGCCATAATAGCTAATTGTATTAGTAGCACTCTACTAATACGTATTATCGGTTTTTTATTTTTTTGTGAATACTATTACTATATTGTATACGTAGAACAATAAATTCACAAGTACTCCAAAAGTGTGAAAACACAACCTTGATTGGGAGGTCATTACTCAATCATTGTATTCGAATCTCAAACAAGAAAGAAAAGCAAAATTGATAAATACTTTCGTGAAGCTTAATTTTGAAAAACACAAACTATAAGGTGTGTATAAGGCGGGTATTATAAAATATACCCTAAGGAAAAAGGCTCTCAAGTGCTTTGCGCCGCCTCGTTTCCCCGCTTGCTTGTGCGTGTTTAGATAAAAAGGGCTAATTGAGGGTTTGCCAAACAAAGTATTATCTAAGTATCATATATATTTTCTGGGTTTCATTTGATTAAACACTCTTGAACGTTTTGGTGTTCCACCAACGTTCTAAAGTCATCGAAGGCGTTCACTTCACGTGATCGTTTTCATTCCTTGAGGCTTTTTTAATCAAGAGATTTGATTAAGGAGGAGATTTGTATATTTTTGTCTACTTAATACAATCACAAAAATAAAAAAAAAGTAAAAACAATCATAAACCACAAAAAATTGGGAAAATTAAAAACACCAAAAAGAATATTCTTTGCGCATCCCCACGTTGTACGTGATGTTTATGCTTACTCGTAATCAAGCAAGACGTGTACGTAAACTAAAAAACCGAAAGGAGTCAACACCAACTCCTAATCTTTCTAGTGAGGAGTCTCCTATTTACGAACCTATCGTAAGAGAAGAACCAACCATGGCGAATCGAACTATGATGGAGTTGCTTCAAGCACCCACCGAGGGTTATGGAGAGGCTATTGTAATTCCCGCTATCCTTGCGGAGAATTTTGAAGTGAAAACGGGTTTGTTGTCGATGATTCAAAACAACAAATTTCGTGGTGATGAAAAGGACAAGCCGCACAACCATATCCGCCAATTCAATCGTCTTACCGCCACTTGCAAATTGAAGGATGTTGCTAATGACTCGATTAAGATGATGTTATTTCCGTACTCCTTAGCGGGGCCCTCTAAAATTTGGTTAGAGAAAGAGCCACTCAATTCTATATTGACGTGGAAGGATCTCGTTTCTAAGTTTGTGAACCAATTTTTCCCGCCCTCTAAGACTATGTATTTGAAAAACGAGATTTCAAAATTTTCACAAGAATTTTATGAGAGCTTTTCAACGGCTTGGAATAGGTTTAAGGAAATGTTACATGAGTGTCCTCATCATGGTTTTTCCGACTTGCATCAAATTGACACGTTTTACAATGGTTTAAATGATCATGAAAGGGATTATCTAAATGCCTCCGCGGGTGGTATTTTTTTGTGTAAAATGGTTGAGGAAGCGTTGTTGATAATTGAGAATAGATCTAAGGTGTATAGTCCTCGTAACACATCGAGTGTTCGTAAGGCTTCGTCTTCGGCTTAACCTTCTTTGTCCAATACCATCGATGCTTGCCAAATTGAGGCGAACTTGGAAAACAAAATCTTTGATAAGCTTAAAGGTCTTTTAATTGAATTCAAAGTTGGAGAACAAAGTGCTCCCGCTACGGCTAAAGCGGTTGAGGTTTCATGTATGTATTGTGGTGGAGGTCATGATTTCTCCGAGTGCATTACCAACGGTGGTAACACTTCGAGTGCCTACGCGGCCACGGGAACTTACAACCAAAACGGTCAAGTTACCCGCTCCAATCAATTGACTCCACTGGGTTTTGCTCCCAATCAAAATGCTAACAACAACTATCGAAACAATCAAGTTGGTTTTAAAAACAATTACAAAGGAAACTATGGGAATCAAGGGGCTAATAACAATCAAGTTTCAAACAAAAATCAAAACAACGATTTTCAAAACAACAACAAGGGTTTGCAAACTTTGAAAGATCTTCCAAATGAATTTGTTGAATACGCTAATGGAAACGATGCTAGGTTTGACAACATTAAACGAGAAATCATTAGCCTAAGATCTGAGTTTAAGAATGACTTGAAAAAGGAGTTGAAAAACGAGTTAGCAAATGAGCTTAAAATCCATACAAACAAAATGGAAAGGAATGTAACTAGGTTACAACAGAACCAACAAAAAATGGAACAAGGGCAACATGAAATAAAACAAGAGATGATTAAGGCCGAGAAGAGTCACTCCATGTATGAGGATAAAATTTCATCTATGTTTGAGGGTATAATGTGCAAACCATCTTCGAGTAGTCTTCCTAGCAACACCATATCGAACCCTAAGGGAGAGATGAAAGTGATTACCACACGAAGTGGTAAGACACTTAAGGAACCGACTCCTCAACCAATTGCTCCTACGGAGGATGCAATTGAGGAAGAATCCAAGGTGATGGTCGAAAAAGAGCATGTCTAAATCCCACGAAGTACCGCTCATGCCACACCTACGGTTGACCGATTACCACATTTTGAACCCGAGATTCCAAAGGCTATGCCTATGCCTCAACCCACACCACCTTTGCCCTATCCATCGAGACTTAGAAAGGAGAAACGTCAAGAGCGCGCCAATTACCAGTTTGAGCTTTTTATGAAAATGTTTCGTGATGTTCATTTTAATGTGAGTTTTGCCGATGCTTTGGTCATGATGCCTCGATTTGCCGCTAACTTTAAGAGTATGTTGAACAACAAGGAGAAATTGTAACAATTGTCTAGTTGTTCATCGGTTTAACTTAACCGCATACCTCAAAAAGTCGGTGATCCCGGTAAATTCTTGATTCCTTGTGCAATCCAAGATATGGAAGAATGCTATGCCTTGGCCGATCTTGGTGCTAGTATTAACTTGATGCCACTTGCAATCTTCAAGTCGCTCAATCTTCCTAATCTTACTCCTTCACTAATGTCTATCGAGTTGGCCGACCATTCGACGATTCCCGCATGTGGATTGGCGGAAGACGTTTTTGAGAAAGTGGGAAAGTTCTATTATCGGATAGACTTTATCATTGTCCATATTCCCACGGATCCTCAAGTTTCTCTCATTTTAGGTCGTTCATTTTAGATACGTCTATGGATTTAATTGACGTGCATGCTAGAAAGATCACATTACGTTTCAACGACGAGGAACTTGTTATGTCACACCCCACCATGGCGGAATATGGGGTGCGGCGTATGGATATCATCACAACATGGCGTGTCTATAGAGATAACTATATGAAATAAGAAATGTCATAAAATGGCGACACAAAAGTCATGACAATATCTCATCAAATGCAGGAGTCTAGGTAAGTAGGTAACAGTCCTACCACTTACCCAAGACAGACAATAAACATAAACCAAACAAACATATAGGTGCCAACATGTATCACTTATAAAAAAAAACATAAAGGTAAACTAAGAAGGAACAGGGATCTCCTTCTATATACAATCCTAAGGCATCCAAGTCTAGCCACTTCTATCCTCAAGCTTAAACACATTCACACCTGAAAGAGACACTAAAACACGTCAACATAAAGTTGGTGAGAGTCATAGGTTTAGACTCCAACGCTAAATCAGTTATAAGCTGTGAATAACAACCATCAACACAATAACATATGGACAATGCGCTACAATTATGTATTAACAACTAGCATTCAAGTTCAATCAATCATCACAATTCCAAGGCATCACGCCTTACCAACAACCACAATTACCAATGCATCACGCCTTACCAACAACCATAATTTCCAAGGCATCACGCCTTACTAACAACCATAATTTCCGAGGCATCACGCCTTACCAACAACCATAATTTCCAAATCATACCCGAACAAGAATCACATAGCAGTTAATCACATAATGTACACACAAGTCCATCTCATACCTTAAAAAAATTCACAACATCAATTTATAAACAACATAACACATTGTCTCTTCCATCCCATCTGGAAGTCAAAATAAATAATAAACTTGGGACTATGAAACTCACCTGATTGCTTCATCACAAGTCCTCGCACTAGCAACAAGCTAACAAACCAAAAACACGCAATCAATACATGAACCAATCACTAAGATGGCTCATCAACCTATGATGGACATCTAGCCTATTCCCATATAAATACCTCATTGATAAGCTCTAATCACCCCATTACCCTTCCCTAACAAGTCCTTAACTTGGTTAAGTTTAATAACTATCCCGTTCATATTTTACACAAAAACAGTCCCAGTTTTAGGTCTCAAAACTTTAAGTCAAAAGTCCACTTAAACATACCCATGGTTTCGGTAAAAGGAATATTCATAATTTTACATATGTTAGCTAAAACCTCCCACTTGCCCTAACCTTAAAGCTACTATTAAGGCCCCGATATATGTATATATATTGCTACCTATCCAGAAATCACTAATTTTAAACGTATGAAAAGTTTGTTACAATTAAGGGGTCTTACCCTAAACCACAACCTTATCCCAAGTGCAGATACTTACTAAAATATATAAACCATCTCTCATGTTCGTGAGAAGATCCCAATGAAACCCTAAGTACCCCAAACAACCCAAAACTTAAAAAGAAAACAGGCTGATTACAAAACTGTTATGACCTCTGACTGTTGTAACCTGTTTTTGACCCACTTCCCTACCTCCAATTTAGATCTCGTTCCTTGCATTGGAAAGCCACTTAAATTACCTTTTTAGGGATACTTGGATTGCATCTTGAATGTTCCTAGAACTCCCGATATGATCAAAACAATTGACTCAAAATTCTGCCCAGTTTTTAAAAACAGGTTTAACAAAATCAACCTCATTAATTAACCCTAATCCCTCTAATTACAAGCCCTAATTTATGTAGTCATCATATTATGATTATTATACTATTTTTAAGTAAACCCTAACCTAAATCCATCACAAGATGATTAAGACATCATTAAATAATTAAATTGAAAAGGTTTATGAAGGTTTTACTTAAGATCAATGGAAGATGAAAAAAACCTATTTTTTTTAAGAACCCTAATTTTTCTCCCACAAACCATCGCTTCTTTTTATCTCCAGGGATTTATGTCTTTTTTTTTAATATAAATTACTTATATACTAATGTTACCAAATCCTAGCCCAAGTAGTATTGCCCACTTACCTTTTTTTCCTTTTTCCTTTTTTTTTCTTCCTTCTTGCGTCTAAACCGACCCATATGCCCCTTAATTTCGTTTTTTTTTTCCTTTTTATTATTAATATATGTATTAATGATATTACCTTAATTTTACTTAATTTATTTTAGCTCCTAAAGCCTCCAAAACCTCAAAACCGTAAAACTAGTCAAATTTACGAGTTTTACCGTAAAAGTCGTAAAATATACACTTTTAAAAAAAATCTCAAATTTTGAAATAAACTTTATAACTAAGTCCTAAACGACTTAAAACCATCCCGAAAAATATTCATATGACTAAACACCTCATCCGAGACCTCTAAATGCTAAACCGTAAATCGTAAAAAATACGATTTTCTATAATACATATACGTATACTTAAAACCACCAAATAACACCATCTCACTTCATAGTCACTACCATGTGAACTCATGAACATGAAATCATCACACATCGTTTCATTCACAAGGTACCCCGTACCGGAAACGATATCCAAACCACAATCTATACACACCAATAAGCACATAAATACGTAAAGACACGTAACTAGCACAAAATGAAACTAAGTGACGAACCTCAAAACCAGGGTTGTCACATCACTCCCTCCTAATAGAAATCTCGTCCCGAGATTTACTCCTTAGGATCAAAAACACAAACAAAAAATCACATGAGGATACTTGTTCTAAACGAACTTCCCTTATTTCCACGTGAACCTTAGTTCAAGTTTCAAAATACCACATATACAAACCAAAAATAATTAAACTCATTGCCAAACTCTTGACCTCACAGTCAATAAATCTGACAGATGACTCTTTGATAAAACAAAGTCTCTTATTAACACAAGTCCCGAATAACCGTACATGCAAAATGCATTCTCAAACAACCTTTACCAATCCCCATACACGAAATGTATCATGTATACAACTCATTTCCCCCAGGTAATTCTATGCTCATAAGCTAATGGTCCGATCTTTCCAAAGATCATAAATGGACCTACAAAACTCTACATCAACTCCCTTTAGTCTGTACCCCAAACTACTTAAAAATTTCCAATTTCCTTACAAAGTTACCTATGACAGTCATTCACATATCCATTAGTTCTTCCAATCCAAATCAACTTATGAGCTATACACATCATCAAAAGGACGGTTAACTCAGTTAGACCAAGCCCTTCGTCCCTATGGTACATCACACCTATAACCCCTCATCCATTAGATTATCGATACTAAGCCTCCCAAACAATCAGTATATGTCAGTGCCATTTCCCTTTCCACAATACGACAGTATTAGCCTGCGTCGTGCTTTATTCTACTCATTAGGCTCTACCAAAGTTTTACTTTCGGTTTCTATCTCGACCTATTTCATTCATGCTTCGCTTCTATACACACTTCCTTCTCCTTCCTCGACTCCTACCATACATCACGATGTGATGCTTCCCATCGTTTCTTCCCTTGCCATAATCCTTAATAAGGCATTCCATACATATTAGGCTATCTCTTACGCAAAACCCTCTATTCCATCACATCCGTACGCAATTGATAGGTGTGTAAACACCCATCCTTTTACCACTTAATTCTGGCTAAAATAAGACCAAAACACGTATTTAATATCATTTGTTTGGAATTATGCGTGGTTTTTGTGTTTATTATGTTTTCAGAGCCAACCGGATGAATATTGAAGAAAACATGGGATTGCACGGGTTTTATCAAGGAAAAAGACTAAAGACGAAGTCTATTGTCCAAGAGATGCAAAAGATTTGAAGTCAATGGGCCTATTTGAAGATTTATCGAAGAAAATGACCAAAGATGGAAGATTTACATATGTCGAAGAAACTCAAGTCTATTTAACGAAGAAATTAAAAGACGAGTTGAATTTAATCGTCGACAAATCCCGAATCAGAATCGAAAACGTCAACTTTTCTGAAAAGACGAGAAGACAAGAAGAAAGGGAGAAAGCCCACTCACCAACCAACCACTCAGCCTATATAAAGGGATCACCCTCACAATTTTTGGAATCTAGTTTTTAGTTTCAGTTACATTTCTCCTAGTTCGTAGGAAACCATCTCCCTTAAGGAGTGGTTTTCATCTCTTTGATTTCTTCTTTTAATCTTGTAAGTTTGATCCTTTCTTTTTGTTTACTGAATCTTAATCATCAATACAAGTGTTCATTTAATCTTTTCATTCCTCTTGTTCATCATCATCTTTTATTCAAAGTTCTTAAGTTTTTATTTAGTTCAAGTTCGATCTTAAAAAGTTGTTGAATTTGTGTTTTTATGATTGGGATTTGATCCTTGTAGTTAGTAGATGACTTGTGGTTAATTTGGTTAAACCGTTTTGATTATTTAGCTTGATTTGGCTTAAAATTCGTGTCCCCTGTTTTAAATAACTGCTACTGTTCTTCATTCCAGTTATTCCGAGTAGTCATCTTACTTTGTCCCTTATTCGGAACATTTTCTTTATTCCGGATAGACTGCTTGATTTTTCCTTTATTCGGAACTTTCTTATTATTCCGCGTAGTCTCTTTCTTTTTCCCTTATTCGGAATATTTCCATATTCCGAATAACCGGCTTATTCTGTCTCTTATTCGGAATAATATATATTCCGAGTAGCCTTCCTTAGTTCATTCCTTATTCGGAATATTTCAATATTCCGCGTAGCTTAAAATTATTCCGAGTGACTGTTTATTCCGAGTTACCTTAATATTCCGCATAGAGAATCTTTTTCCGCATAGGGTGTATTATTCCGCATAGTGTTTGTATTCCGCATAGTCGAGTTATTCCGGATGATCAAATATTCCGCATAGACTTCATGATTCCGTGTAGGCCTGGTATTCCGAGTAGGCATTGATTATTCCGCATAATCATTATTCCGCATGGTCATTTATTCCGAACAGAGAATATTTTCAGTAAGGGTCTTCTACTGCTTTGTCATTTAATTGTTAAATTTCAATTCAAGATTTATTTCATTCACTATTTTTGGTTTGAATATTAATTTACTTTACTCATTTACCTTTTTAAGTAGAATAGATAAACAACCCCACTTTTTGTCACCAAGAACAAATCATTCTACTTTAGGCTGTGATCAATTCGAGAAGATTCCGAGAGATTAATCATGAACTCATACAAAACAGTGTATCAAATGGAATGATCACTTTAGGCTGTGATCAACCCCACTTTTTGTCACCAAGAACAAATCATTCCACTTTAGGCTGTGATCAATTCGAGAAGATTCCGAGAGATTAATCATGAACTCATACAAAAACAGTGTATCAAATGGCGCCGCTGCCGGCTCTTCTCGTTAAGATCAACAGTTTTTTTTTTTTTTTTTTTTTTTTTTTATTATTTTTTTTTTTTTTGCAAATGAAGTCTAGCTCAGTTGGATGGATGCATTTGGTTATAGTCTTCATGTGAGGGAGGTCAGGGGTTCGACTCCTGTCATTCCCCATGTGAGGGATTTTCCCAGAATTGGCAGCCGGGTTTGAATCCCATTGCAATGTCTTGAAGCCCCTTAATGGGAAACTGGATGGCTAGCATGGGGGTTGATGATCTCTTCGGGAGATGATTCAAACTCGGGTTGAGAGACTTGGTGCCTCGGTGGCACGCAAGATACTCCGCTGCACCAAACTGCCGTTCAAAAAAAAAGATCAACAGTTTTTGTGAGAACTTGGATTTTGGGATCCGTTCCCCGTGAACGTTACTTTTTCATAAAAATTTTCAAAAAATCCTAAAAAATATAAAATTTTCAAAAATCCTAAAAATTAAAAAACATAAAAACCAAAAATATTTTTGCTTTGTTTTTGCCTTGTTAGTTCTTTTACAGGTGTATGCGCACTCGATTAACGTCTTATCAAGAGCCCGAGCCTCTCGATAACTTAGACATGGCCGGTGTACAAAATAACAACAACATCCCACCTCAAAACAATAATAATAATAACAATCCACCTTTCAACAACAATAATAACAACAACAATGAGCCTCTACCGGATAATCGCCCGATGATTGAACTGCTGCAAGCCCATGTAGATGGCAACACTGATCCAATTGTTATACCCGCAATTGCAGCCAACAACTTTGAGCTCAAATCCGGCTTTATCCAGATGGTCTCTGCTCAACCGTTCTTGGGGCGTACCATTGATGATCCGCATGACCACATCAAGAGATTCTTGCAACTCACTAATACGGTCAAATTTAATGGTGTTCCACAAGAGGTAATCCGTTTACAACTTTTTCCCTTTTCTTTAGAGGGACAAGCCCGGCATTGGCTTGCTAAGGAACCACCACAGAGTATTCTTTCGTGGACGGATTTGGAGACCAAGTTTATCAATTACTTTTTCCCACCCTCTCGTACTACCGCTTTGCGGAATGAAATTATCAATTTTGAACAAAAGTACGATGAGTCGTTTAGTGAATCTTGGGATCGTTTCAAAGACCTTTTAAGAAAATGCCCACAGCATGGTTTTACCAAAGTGCATCAAATTAATACTTTTTATAATGGTTTAAACATGAATGATCAAGATTCACTAAACAGTGCCTCGGGGGGTAATCTTTTGGCTAAGACTTCCAATGCTGCTTAGGATATCATTGAGAATAAGTCTCGTGTGCAAACCAAGAGTGTTCGGACCAATGTCGCGAGTGCTAGTACTAGTGACAGCGACAAGCGACTTGACAAAATCACTGTGCTTCTTGAATCGCTTGCTACCCAAACCGCCAGCAACACCAACAACATCAACGCTAGAAACGCTAAAGACGCTCAAGTCCAATACTGTCAGCCAACCATGTGAGATATGCGGGGGTCCTCATTCTTACACCACTTGTACTGCCACCCAAGACTACCCTTCTGAGAACGTGAATGCAGCATACTACCTATCATCAACCCGCTTATCAAGCCCATCCTCAAGGTGACCGTAACTTGCTTAGCTACCGTTCGAACAACTACCTCTCACCACCCGGTTTTCCTCCTAACAACCCAAACCAACAACAAAACCTCAATCGCCCTCCTCAACAACAACAACAACCTCGTACACCATACATACCACCTCACAAACAGCAACAACCACCTCAACGAAACAACCAAGTTTACCAGCAACCTGCTTATCAACCACCCGCATACAATGCTCTTTCCAACCAACCCCCCGCATTACATCAAGACATTGGAACCTACATGAGGACTAACGATGTGATCGTGGATAATCTCCAACAGGAAGTGCGTAACTTGAAAGCAGACCTGGTGAAACAAGGGAACGATCTGAGAGCTGACATGAGAAATACTTTGGATAGTCAAACGAATGACTTAAAGAACATGATGGCTAGTTTCTTCCAAGGTAATCAACCCTCTTCTTCGGGTACTCTTCCGAGTAACACCGTTGCGAATCCAAGAGGGGAGATGAAAGCAATCACCACTCGCAGTGGCAAAGGTACCAAGGAACCCGAGCTTCCTATACCTCTACCGGTGATTGTGACTAAGGAGAACGAGTCACCTGCTCCTATTCCTCATCCTCATACTTCCCCAATTTCCCCACCTCTTACTTCTACCCGTCCTCCACCCAAGGATGTGAGTGATCCTTCGATCCCAAAGCCTTCCTCTTCTTCCAATATACCTTATCCATCTAGGTTGAGGAAAGAGAAGCTCAAAAGCAAGGACGATATTCAGGTTTCGAACTTTCTTAAAATGTTCAAACAATTGAATTTCAACATCTCCTTCGTTGAGGCTCTCGCTCACATGCCTAAGTACGCGAAAATGTTTAAAGATCTTCTGAGTGACAAGGAAAAGCTTCTTGATATTGCCAACACCCAACTTAATGAGAATTGCTCTGCAGTGCTCTTATGGAAATTGCCAACCAAGCTTGGTGATCCGGGTCGTTTCTTAATCCCTTGCAAATTCCCGGGAGTAGAGAATTGCATGGCCCTAGCCGATCTAGGTGCCAGTATTAATCTAATGCCTCTAAGCGTTTGGAAGCAAATATCTCTCCCTGAGCTAGTCCCCACCAAAATGACTTTGGAATTAGCTAACCGTACGGTTGCTTATCCAGTGGGGATAGCCGAAGACGTCTTTGTAGGAGTCGACAAATTCACTTTTCCTGCCGATTTCGTCGTCGTCGACTACGAGATGGACCCTCGTGTGCCACTGATTGTTGGTCGTCCATTCCTGAGGACCGGTCGCACTCTCATCGATATTGAAGCCGGTGAGCTTATCATGAGAGTGGGTGACGATAAAATCGTCTTCAACATGGGAAAGTTGTCTAAACAACCTTATTCATACGAGAGTGTTAATTGTATTGATGTTCTGGATGAGGCTTGTGAAGAACACTTTAATGATGCTTGTAAAAATATTCCTACCTCTCTTCCCAATGTTGAAACCGTTTCCTCTATTGATTCATCACTGTCTCTATTTGGAGAAAGTGATTTGTTTTGCAACGATCTTGAAGCCACCATGGGAGATGTGAACTTAGCTAATGATGATTCTCCCACCGATGGGGATGAAGACATGCATTTCTTTGAAAACCTTCCTAACGAAGACAATCTTTCTCCACCATCTCCCACGGTTATTGTTATCGATACTCCAACTTTGAAAACGCCTCCCATCGAAAATCCTCCGGATTTAGAACTTAAGGAGTTACCGCCTCATCTCGAGTACGTGTTCCTTGAAGAAGAGAAGAAGTCACCCGTCATTATCGCGAAGGACTTGAAAGATGAAGAGAAAACTCGCCTCATCGCCGTGCTTAAAGATCATAAGAAGGCTATTGCTTGGAAAATTTCCGATATCCGCGGAATTGATCCTCACTTCTGCACAAACAAAATTCTCATGGAGGAAGACTTTAAGCCCACAATTCAAAGCCAGCGAAGGGTGAATCCAAAAATCCTTGAAGTCATCAAAACAGAGGTTATCAAACTTCTTGATGCGGGTATGATTTACCCTATTTCGGATTCACCATGGGTTCGTCCAGTCCATTGTGTGCCTAAGAAAGGCGGCATCACCGTTGTGCCCAATGCAAACAACGAGTTGATTCCTGCCCGTCTCGTTACTAGGTGGAGAGTTTGTATAGACTACCGTAAACTCAATGATGCCACGAGAAAGGATCATTTCCCTCTACCTTTTATGGACCAAATGCTTAAACGTTTAGCGGGTAATGAATATTACTGCTTTCTTGATGGTTTCTCGGGTTATTTCCAAATACCCATCGATCCCCAAGATCAAGAGAAGACAACATTCACTTGTCCCTATGGCACATTTGCTTACAAAAGAATGCCTTTTGGCTTATGCAATGCCCCCGGAACTTTCCAAATGTGCATGTTAGCTATCTTCCATGACATGGTTGAACAAACCATGGAAGTCTTCATGGATGATTTCTCGGTCTTCAGGGATTCCTTCTCTTCTTGCCTTGCCAATTTGGAACGTATGCTTAAGCGGTGCGAAGACACTCGCCTTGTTCTGAATTGGGAAAAATGCCATTTCATGGTAAAAGAGGGCATCGTGCTAGGACACAAGATCTCCAAATCCGGTCTTGAAGTAGACCGTGCTAAAGTCGATGTTATCGCTAAGTTGCCTCCACCTTCAACCGTGAAGGGTGTGAGATGTTTCCTTGGTCATGCGGGCTTCTACCGTCGATTCATCAAAGATTTTTCTCAAATCTCTCGCCCGATGACCCACCTCTTGGAAAAAGATACTCCTTTTATCTTTTCCAAAGAGTGTATTGACGCCTTCAACTTGCTTAAGGATAAGCTAACTCAGGCACCCGTCTTGGTTACCCCTAATTGGGAGCTGCCTTTCGAGTTGATGTGCGATGCTAGTGACTTTGCTATTGGAGCGGTTCTGGGACAAAGAGTGAACAAACACTTCCAACCGATCCATTACGCTAGCAAGACAATGACGGGGGCTCAATTGCATTATACGACAACCGAAAAAGAGCTTTTAGCTGTTGTCTATGCCTTTGAAAATTCCGCCCCTATCTTGTCCTTTCCACAACAATCGTTTACACCGATCATTCCGCGCTGAAGTACTTGTTGACAAAGCAAGATTCCAAACCAAGACTTCTTCGCTGGGTTTTGCTACTCCAAGAATTTAAAATCGAAATTCACGATAAAAAAAGGAGCTGAAAACCTAGCCGCGGATCATCTCAGCAGACTTTAGGATCCTTACCAAGGGGATCATCCGAACAAAGAAATCAATGATTATTTTCCCTTGGAGACCTTAATGTCTATCAATTCGAATTCTGATGAAACCCCGTGGTTTGCGGACATTGCAAACTACTTGGCGGGTGGAATTCTCGTTGACGGGTTAACATCCCAGCAAAAAAAAAAGTTTTTCAAAGACATCAAGACTTACTTTTGGGATGACCCGTATCTTTTCAAACAATGTGCCGACTTGCTTATTCGCCGATGTGTTGATGGACCGGCAGCTTTAGAAATCCTTGACGCTTGCCACAAAGGACCCACCGGTGGTCACTTTGGTCCCAACTACACCGCCAAAAAAGTGTTTGACTCGGGATTTTATTGGCCCACCATCTATCGTGATGCTCACGAGATGGTTAAACGTTGTGATGCCTGCCAGAAACAAGGCAAGATCACTCATAAAGATGAGATGCCTCAAAATTTCATACAAGAATGTGAAATCTTTGATGTTTGGGGTATCGACTTTATGGGGCCATTCCCTTCATCTAAAGGAAACAAATACATCCTTGTAGCCGTTGACTACGTTTCAAAGTGGGTTGAAGCCAAAGCTTTCTCTACTAATGATGCAAGGGTGGTTTGTAACTTTTTGAAATCGCTATTCGCTAGATTCGGCGTTCCTCATGCCATTATTAGTGACCGCGGGACTCATTTTTGCAACGATCAATTTACAAGAGTCATGGCTAAGTATGGTGTCAATCACCGTCTTTCCACCGCCTATCATCCCCAAACCAATGGGCAAGCCGAGATATCCAACCGTGGATTGAAGCGAATTTTGGAGCGTACTGTGGGAGAGCATCGTGCCGCGTGGGCCGATAAGTTAGATGATGCTCTGTGGGCTTTCCGTACTGCTTATAAGACCCCGATCGGTTGTACACCTTATCGTCTTGTGTACGGGAAAGCATGCCACCTTCCCATCGAGCTGGAACATAAGGCGCACTGGGCCTTGAAGTGGGCTAACTTCAACATCAACAAAGCCGGTGATCATCACAAGATTCAACTCAACAAGCTCAACGAACTGAGGAATGAAGCTTATGAGAACTCGCTGATCTACAAGGAGAAGACGAAGATCCTTCATGACTCAAAAATCAAGAACCGAGAGTTCCACGTTGGTGATCAAGTCTTACTTTTTAACTCTCGGTTGAAGATCTTCTCTGGCAAGTTGAAGAGCCGCTGGTCTGGTCCATTCACCGTCGCCAAAGTCTTTCCTTATGGGACCATTGAGCTTTCTCAGCCAAATGGGCCCAATTTCAAAGTGAATGGCCAGCGTCTGAAGCTGTACTTTGGTGAGGACATCTCTCAGGAGATGATTCCATCCCTCACCACGTTCCCCATGAACTAATTTTGGGTCGAGTCAGGCTCATGACTCGGTTATCAAAAACAAGCGCTCCTCGGGAGGCAGCCCGAGTATCTATCCTTTTATGTTTTATCCTCCTAAGTGTAGGGGGGCCTGTATAGGTGTTTGTCTTTGTGTGGTGATATGATTACAGGGATAAGTGCACTCTTGGAATCTCTGAAGAACCGTGCTCCCGTGTTATCCGAAATCCGGTTCAATCTCTCAACTATCGTGATTCAATTTTCTTCATACTCACATTTGAAATTGATCACTTTAGTCGTCTCTTCCTTAACTTGAGTTAACCAACGTGCACAATGTCATAAGTGTAGGGGAGATTTTTCCCACATGCTTAAACATTGAGGACAATGTTTATCTTAAGTGTAGGGGGGACTTCTATCGAAGTTTTAAGTGGACTTTTCCATTAAAATGCCTTCATTTAACCGGAAAATCATCTTTTTCAACATTTTTCAAATTTTTTATTAACTTTGGCCATTTAGTCGTAATTTTTAAATTTTTATCGTTGCTTTCATATGTATATATCCCGCAAATAAGTCAAAAATACTAATAAAGTGGGGTAGCTAGTTTTGAAGTCTTTGACATATTAGGCCCGTTGTGGTTATTTTGACTCAACCCGAATAGACTTATCCAAGTTTATTCTAGCTAGTATCCTTAACCATGTAGACCTGAATTGGTTTATTAGGATAAGTTTCCACGAGTCTCGTTACTTGAGATTTTAAATTGTGGAGAACGAGAAATGATAGAGTCAATTATAAGTCGGTATTCTTGCACAAGCTCACTTGGTGTAATTATTTGCCTATTCTCCCATCACTTGCTAATAATTTATCTGCAATAAGTAAGGTCGTACGATTTGAAAAGTTACTTAGCTTCTAGCCCAAGATCGTTTAAAAGTTGCTCGGTAATGATAAGAGTTCATAGCCAAGGCATAACTTATGAAGCGGGGCGCGAAGATTGGCGAATCCGAAAAGGCCCTAACAAGGCATGAGGATTCCATTTTATTGCTGAAGATCCAAAAGTGATGTGAAAAGCATTATTCCCAAAATCAATATGAAGGATCAAGATTCACGACGAAAAGCAATCAACTCCCATAAAGATCATGGAGAAGTCTATCCGAAAAGACCCTAACAAGGTATGAGGATAAATAGATCCAAGTCCGAAAAAGAGGCGGATCGTTGTATCTCAAAATCCCAATTAGAGATTGAGAATAATCATGAAGTCGTGGTCAACAAAGTTAGAGTACCCCTCAAAAGTCTCCAAGTGAAGAAACTCTATTACGATGAGAAGACCATTTTCTCAAGAACGTCTCTCGAATATATGAAGTACGTAGTGCATGCCAAATATCGCCCGAGAAAGGTCTCAAATCGTGAACCGAGTTATGCCAAGATATGAACTTTTTGATATCCCGAGAAGCATTTTAAGAGATTTTGTCCTTTAGCTAACTATTGATCAAATCGTCATACTTTGCTTTCAGCCTAAATAAACTATCGAAATAAGTCCAAAAATGCATCTTCATGATCATTCTAAGACAAAAATAAAATATAAGAGATACACCTAGGAATAAGGGAGTTTAAGCATATAATTAAGCCATGTGTGTAAGTGTTTGATTTGCTAACTTATAATAACAATGATCTCATTTTTAAGCTTAGTATGGGGAACGTGAAACTTGAGGGTGATAAATCTTCGCAGCACCGAAGCCCTAATGTAAGTCCTCGATCTCTTTACAAGTTATTTCCACATAGCTATTTTCTATCCTTTTGTTTACTTTAAAGTTTTAATTTCTCTTAGTACTTTAATTTTTGTTTAGTAGTATCTTAATAAGGCCAAGGTTGATTGATTACGAGAAAAATGTAAATTTGCTTTATCACTAAGCATTGCATGAGGGCATGGCAATGGTTAAGTATAGGGGATTTGATAGGTGTGTAAACACCCATCCTTTTACCACTTAATTCTGGCTAAAATAAGACCAAAACACGTATTTAATATCATTTGTTTGGAATTATGCGTGGTTTTTGTGTTTATTGTGTTTTCAGAGCCAACCGGATGAATATTGAAGAAAACATGGGATTGCACGGGTTTTATCAAGGAAAAAGACTAAAGACGAAGTCTATTGTCCAAGAGATGCAAAAGATTTGAAGTCAATGGGCCTATTTGAAGATTTATCGAAGAAAAGGACCAAAGATGGAAGATTTACATAAGTCGAAGAAACTCAAGTCTATTTAACGAAGAAATTAAAAGACGAGTTGAAGTTAATCGTCGACAAATCCCGAATCAGAATCGAAAACGTCAGCTTTTCTGAAAAGACGAGAAGACAAGAAGAAAGGGAGAAAGCCCACTCACCAACCAACCACTCAGCCTATATAAAGGGATCACCCTCACAATTTTTGGAATCTAGTTTTTAGTTTCAGTTACATTTCTCCTAGTTCGTAGGAAACCATCTCCCTTAAGGAGTGGTTTTCATCTCTTTGATTTCTTCTTTTAATCTTGTAAGTTTGATCCTTTCCTTTTTTTTACTGAATCTTAATCATCAATACAAGTGTTCATTTAATCTTTTCATTCCTCTTGTTCATCATCATCTTTTATTCAAAGTTCTTAAGTTTTTATTTAGTTCAAGTTCGATCTTAAAAAGTTGTTGAATTTGTGTTTTTATGATTGGGATTTGATCCTTGTAGTTAGTAGATGACTTGTGGTTAATTTGGTTAAACCGTTTTGATTATTTAGCTTGACTTGGATTAAAATTCGTGTCCCCTGTTTTAAATAACTGCTACTGTTCTTCATTCCAGTTATTCCGAGTAGTTATCTTACTTTATCCCTTATTCGGAACATTTTCTTTATTCCGGATAGACTGCTTGATTTTTCCTTTATTCGGAACTTTCTTATTATTCCGCGTAGTCTCTTTCTTTTTCCCTTATTCGGAATATTTCCATATTCCTAATAACCGGCTTATTCTGTCTCTTATTCGGAATAATATATATTCCGAGTAGCCTTCCTTAGTTCATTCCTTGTTCGGAATATTTCAATATTCCGCGTAGCTTAAAATTATCCCGAGTGACTGTTTATTCCGAGTTACCTTAATATTCCGCATAGAGAATCTTTTTCCGCATAGGGTGTATTATTCCGCATAGTGTTTGTATTCCGCATAGTCGAGTTATTCCGGATGGTCAAATATTCCGCATAGACTTCATGATTCCGTGTAGGCCTGGTATTCTGAGTAGGCATTGATTATTCCACATAATCATTATTCCGCATGGTCATTTATTCCGAACATAGAATATTTTCAGTAAGGGTCTTCTACTGCTTTGTCATTTAACTGTTAAATTTCAATTCAAGATTTATTTCATTCACTATTTTTGGTTTGAATATTAATTTACTTTACTCATTTACCTTTTTAAGTAGAATAGATAAACAACCCCACTTTTTGTCACCAAGAACAAATCATTCCACTTTAGGCTGTGATCAATTCGAGAAGATTCCGAGAGATTAATCATGAACTCATACAAAAACAGTGTATCAGCAATCCTTCCAACTTCTCAACTACGTGACTTCTCATTCCTCTTGAAATATGAGATGAATTAGTCAGTCTATCGACTATCACCCAACTCTCATCTTACTTAATCCTCCCCCGCATTATGTATCCCTTCCACCAACTTCGTCCTTACATCGCCCTTTCTAAACTATTCCTATCTATGTAGGAAGTATATTCTAAGTCCCATTTCTCCATATGATTGTCCAAGCCACGCAACATACATGTTGGCGCGTTCTCTGCTTTAGACAACTCAACTCGTGCAACCTATATCCTTTATCCAAACCGCCCTAATACGTCATCCCTATAGTTCAAGTTCGTCTCAGCTTCACCTCATCCTTCTTATTCCATGTCTCATCGACCATGCTTGCCTTTCCCAGATGGTACTTGGCCTTGCAATTTTCTTTCATCAATTAACTCCACCCATCACCTTTGCCAAATGTTCAATCAAGATGATTGAATATCTGTTGGAGACGTTCATGATCCGTATAGATCATTCTCTACGTCTCGTACACCAAATGCCTCTAGCATTCTAGGCAGATATAACAATCCAGCTCCACTAACTAAGTCTGTCCAGTTCTTCCAAATCTTCAGTTCCTGCAACGTATAAGCGATCGCCTTTTTGTTTCGTCCTCGTACGCGTCCAAATCCTTGCTCCACGTATCTTCATGCTTCGCGAATTCATCCAGTCCTTCCGATAATGCCAAGATCGGCTCATTATCCAATCCACTTCTTCAGCCTTTAAAATGCTTCCTCATCCTTCTTCACTTCACCGCTTGCTAGTTCCATGATACGCCATCATCTCTAACTACTCACCATAGTAAATTTAATACTAAAACTCACACTTGAAAATCTCACGTATAACTCCACTCCAAACCAACACATAATTCGCCTCACTCTCCTTCTCAGATTTGAGTAGATCAAGATGTCGTCGATGCTCCCGATGACAACTCGTTTATACACGTTCATGCACACTTGGTTCATTGACACCATGAAAACCGCCTGTGCTTTGGCGAAGCCAAATGCATAACCGTAATCCCAAAGCGTTCATACAACATCCTTAGCAGTTTCAACTATGTCCTCCTTTCACCCTCTCTTAGCTGCAATACGAATAAA
The DNA here is from genome assembly GCA_025667525.1 of Glebionis coronaria. Lineage (NCBI taxonomy): Eukaryota > Viridiplantae > Streptophyta > Magnoliopsida > Asterales > Asteraceae > Glebionis > Glebionis coronaria. The sequence continues at coordinate 229,264,308 of CM046880.1, forward strand.
TTCCTACCTCGTTCTACTTACAAAATTCTACACGCATTTTAAAAGACCAATGCTTCCTCTCATCAGACCACTCAACTGCTTACCACATCCAATCTACTACTAAGCAACTCGACTTTTACCTTGCATCCGTTGCAATTTCCATCAACTCTTGTTCTTGGAATCATTCCATCAACAATTTCCTTGGAAAGACACTAACTCCAACCCCTCTCACTTCTCCTACTTGCTCTATTTATGGTCCTACCTCAAAATAATAGGCAAACCTACTAAATTTCAGGAAGTTTTTAGAAAACATACATGCCTTACGAACAATATCCCCTTCCAACACTCTCTATGGCACGTTACTTGTGCTTGTATCCCACAAATCTCTATTCATCTCCTTGGTACTCCAAAGAGACCTCATGACCACATTAGTTCGTCAATGAACTTCTTTCTTCCCCACTAAGGGTATTCCGACCGTTCTCTCATGGTCACCTACTTAAGCGTGTAGGCGCAACCAAGTCTTTCATATGACTACCTCAACGCTCCCGAACAATACGAAACCAAAACTACATCTGAATCCATCAGATACGATCAACGAATCAAACCCACGGATAACTAACGACATTTCACGCGTACCAGTTAAAACAAGTCAAAAACCACGAGTCTCAAAAGAAAACTCAAACCCAAAACGTGTATCAATTCAAAATGACCCATGACAACAAAAAATAATCCAAGAAACATCCAATGGCAACCAAACATATTACGCCCGCGACATATTTTTTTTAAATCGTGCAAAAGAACGACTTTTCCAAAAGAATATATATCTTTTTCTCTTTTTTTATTTATTATTACCTCCTACATTTATGAGACTCAAACAATCTACAAACAACCCTCTTGACGAACTCAAAACTCAACTCAAAAACTAGGTATCCCGTGCATCCCAAATCATAAAAATAAACTACTATTAAAACTCAACCTCTAACCCGACACTTGTACAATAATTTCGGCCAAGATACTGACCACCCATGACTATACATTCTGAATATTTGAAAAGTACGTTCCGAGTACATAACTTTTGGCTTTTGAATCACTCAAAAAGCTTTAAAAACGAACAAGTTATGACCAAATCAGTTTTATACTAGTTGTTTTAAAAAACTAAAGAATAAACTTAGTGATCAATGTAATCCTTTTAAATGACATATATAATTGTATGTGAAATCTTCATAAACTCAATTTAACCTTGTATAAATAATTAAAAATGACATAAATCGGTCAAACTCAATTATATAAACTATGTAGGTAGAAAGAAATTTTTACTTCGCTTTATTTTAAAGAAAGTCTTTTAGAATTTAAAATAAATAAGTGTTGATTTTAAAAGAAATCTTATGTTACATCTTGTTTCAAACACGACTCCAACACCTTACCCTTATTTTACCGAATACAACCAATTATCTAACCCTATAATAGATTTCCCAGTCCCCCTTTTCTCAATATATTCCGACCAAAAGAAATGTAAGACCCAACACAAAAGATTTAATTATCTCAAAAGAAATCCCAAGTTATTTCAATAGACTTAAAACCAAGAACACCATTTTAAAACGTACACATGAAATACGAAACTCAAAGAATACGCTACAAGACACACTTCAAAAGATTCAAAACGTCGTGGAAACTCCACCAAACTCGAGCACTAATAAATCGTTTAAACACAAGAGAGCACTAGGTACGTTCAAGTTATAATAACTACTGAACGACCGTAAATCATAACATAACATCTATCAGTATATATACATCCGCATATGTATACCTATTGAATCCCCCAAACATACTCGTTATCATACACGTAAGTCAATCAATCACTTTATACGCTCGTTTTTTCCATACGAGTAATCACCATCTCACCGTGCCACAACAAGGCATAAAGCCCACCTCGAAAACCAAACCATATCGTGTGACCCCAAAATCACACAACACAACCATAACCCAAAACATATAACACAAAAAGAACCATAGCCATATCATAGGCAGCCATTACATAAACCCATATATTATACGTATACCTAAATTCTACATCTCATCATATACAAGCATGTACTAACCCTCTTTCATGTAATCATACTTGAGAACCCATTGAAGTTGTGGTACTTGTATAACTATGTTGGCCACCATACTTATACAATTACCCTTTCCTCAATGCACTCCCTCCTATGATGACACTTATAAGAATCATCACAACATATAACACATAAATCCATCTACTCACATAAGCTCATAACCACATAACCAATAAGGTCCAAAACTCCAACTATAAAAATAACATAATAAAACTCTTGGAATACCGAAATCCATAGTCTAGCTAAAACAACATAGACTAAATCCAAAACAAAAACATAATCAGTTATAAGTCATGTCGCCCGTAAGAGTGGAAACAACTTAAAATCCTTCCTCTCCACACTCGAACCACCACACGATTCTTAGAGAACATGACTTAAACATCAAAAGAAAAATAACATATCTCAGGTATGTAAAATAACTCGATAAAAGATAGAAACTACCTTGTACTAAATTATGTACTATAATGTACAATTTAAGCAAAATACAACAGTGACTAGCGTGGAAGATTATGGTTCAACCCGCACTAGTCACAAACCCGAAAAGAAAATAACATGTGACTAAGTATGAACATACTACGGTTCAATTCATACTAGTCAAAACATCGCAATAAATAACATCCAAACACATCAATTACTATAAAATGCACACATACTCCTATGACGCCTATATGCAAGGACCCTTAAGCTATAGACTAGGCTACACGACTAGGCAACCTAATTCTCTATAACCATTATCTCTGATACCATTCTGTCACACCCCACCATGGCGGAATATGGGGCGCGACGTATGGATATCATCACAACATGGCGTGTCTATAGAGATAACTATATGAAATACGAAATGTCATAAAATGGTGACACAAAAGTCATGACAATATCTCATCAAATGCAAGAGTCTAGGTAAGTAGGTAACAGTCCTACCACTTACCCAAGACAAACAATAAACATAAACCAAACAAACATATAGGTGCCAACATGTATCACTTATAAAAAAAACATAAAGGTAAACTAAGAAGGAACGAGGATCTCCTTCCATATGCAATCCTAAGGCATCCAAGTCTAGCCACTTCTATCCTCAAGCTTAAACACATTCACACCTGAAAGAGACACTAAAACACGTCAACATAAAGTTGGTGAGAGTCATAGGTTTAGACTCCAACGCTAAATCAGTTATAAGCTGTGAATAACAACCATCAACACAATAACATATGGACAATGCGCTACAATTATGTATTAACAACTAGCATTCAAGTTCAATCAATCATCACAATTCTAAGGCATCACGCCTTACCAACAACCACAATTACCAAGGCATCACGCCTTACCAACAACCATAATTTCCAAGGCATCACGCCTTACCAACAACCATAATTTCCAAGGCATCACGCCTTACCAACAACCATAATTTCCAAATCATACCCGAACAAGAATCACATAGCAGTTAATCACATAATGTACACACAAGTCCATCTCATACCTTAAAAACATTCACAACATCAATTTATAAACAACATAACACAGTGTCTCTTCCATCCTATCTGGAAGTCAAAATCAATAATAAACTTGGGACTATGAAACTCACCTGATTGCTTCTTCACAAGTCCTCGCACTAGCAACAAGCTAACAAACCAAAAACACGCAATCAATACATGAACCAATCACTAAGATGGCTCATCAACCTATGATGGACATCTAGCCTATTCCCATATAAATACCTCATTGATAAGCTCTAATCACCCCATTACCCTTCCCTAACAAGTCCTTAACTTGGTTAAATTTAATAACTATCCCGTTCATATTTTACACAAAACAGTCCCAGTTTTAGGTCTCAAAACTTTAAGTCAAACGTCCACTTAAGCATACCCATGGCTTCTGTAAAAGGAATATTCATACTTTTACATATGTTAGCTAAACCCTCCCACTTGCCCTAACCATAAAGCTACTGTTAAGGCCCCGATATATGTATATATATTACTACCTATCCAGAATTCACTGATTTTAAACGTATGAAACATTTGTTACAATTAAGGGGTCTTACCCTAAACCACAACCTTTTCCCAAGTTTAGATACTTACTACAATATATAAACCATCTCTCATGTTCGTCAGAAGATCCCAATGAAACCCTAAGTACCCCAAACAACCCAAAACTTAAAAAGAAAACAGGCTGATTACAAAACTGTTATGACCTCTGACTGTTGTAACCTGTTTTTGACTCACTCCCCGACCTCAAAACTAGTTGTCGTTTCTTGCATTGGAAAGCCAATTCAATTACCTTTTCAGGGATACTTGGATCGCATCTTGAATGTTCCTAGAACTCCCGATATGATCAAAACAATTGACTCAAAATTCTGCCTAGTTTTTAAAAACGGGTTTAACAAAATCAACCTCATTAATTAACCATAATCCCTCTAATTACAAGCCCTAATTTATGTAGTCATCATATTATGATTATTATACTGTTTTTAAGTAAACCCTAACCTAAATCCATCACAAGATGATTAAGACATCATTAAATAATTAAATTGAAAAGGTTTATGAAGGTTTTACCCGGAAGATGAAGAAAACCTATTTTTTTTTTAAGAACCCTAATTTTTCTCCCACAAACCGTCGCTTCTTTTTATCTCCAGGGATTTATGTCTTTTTTTATATAAATTAATTATATACTAATGTTACCAAATCCTAGCCCAAGTAGTATTGCCCACTTACCTTTTTTTCCTTTTTCCTTTTTTTTCTTCCTTCTTGCGTCTAAACCGACCCATATGCCCCTTAATTTTGTTTTTTTTCCTTTTTATTATTAATATATGTATTAATAATATTACCTTAATTTTACTTAATTTATTTCAGCTCCTAAAGCCTCCAAAACCTTAAAACCGTAAAACTAGTCAAATTTACGCGTTTTACCGTAAAAGTCGTAAAATATACACTTTTAAAAAAATCTCAAATTTCGAAATAAACTTTATAACTAAGTCCTAAATGACTTAAAACCATCCCGAAAAATATTCATATGACTAAACACCTCATCCGAGACCTCTAAATGCTAAACCGTAAATCGTAAAAAATACGATTTTCTATAATACATATACGTATACTTAAAACCACCAAATAACACCATCTCACTTCATAGTCACTACCATGTGAAATCATGAACATGAAATCATCACACATCGTTTCATTCACAAGGTACCCCACACCGGAAACGATATCCAAACCACAATCTATACACACCAATAAGCACATAAACACGTAAAGACACGTAACTAGCACAAAATGAAACTAAGTGACGAACCTCAAAACCAGGGTTGTCACATGTTATAAACGCAACTCAAAATTCTCCAATTTCTCATGTTTATTCTGTTGCAACCATAAACCTCGTTGATATGATTGACGTTGTTTGCGAGGAATTTTCACAAGAAGTTTTAGGTTTTGGTGATGTTGAAAATAGTGGCAATCTCACTATGCTAGATCCCATTCTTGATAACTCGACACCAACCTTCACTCCATTTGAAGGTTGTGGTTTTACGTTGGAATAATTCGATGTTCCACGTACTTGTGACGAAGACCTCGACAATGATGAGGACTTCTCGATTAACAAGGATTTTCTTAACGATTTCCCATTTCCTCCACCCTAGGAGGTTATGAGTATCGAGCCCAACTCTTCAATTTAGGAGCCACCTATCCTCGAGTTGAAAGATTTACCTCCTCATCTTGAATATGTATTTTTGGAGGAGGACGACAAGTTTCCGGTTATTATTGCGAAAGATCTTTCGGATGATGAAAAAACCGCACTTGTCGATGTTCTAAAGGATCACAAAGGGGAAATTGCGTGGAAGTTATCCGACATTAAGGGGATCGATCCCAAATTTTATACCCACAAAATCTTAATGGAGGAGGATTACAAACCCGCAATCCAATGTCAAAGGAGGGTGAACCCCAAAATTCACGACGTCATCAAAAAGGAAGTCCTAAAACTCATTGACACGGGAATGATTTACCATATTTCCGATAGACCTTGGGTGAGTCCTATTCATTGTGTCCCTAAGAAGGGAGGAATGACCGCTGTGCCAAACGATACCAACGAGTTAATTCCAACTAGACTCGTGACCGGATGGAGAGTGTGCATTGACTATCGTAAGTTGAATGGCGCCACTCAAAAAGACCATTTTCCCTTGCCCTTCATGGACCAAATGTTGGAGCGTCTTGTGGGAAACGATTTCTGTTGCTTTTTAGATGGGTTTTACGGTTACTTACAAATCCGCATCGATCCTCGTGATCAAGAAAAAACTACGTTTACGTATCCATATGGAACGTTTGCCTATCGTAGAATGCCATTCGGACTTTGCAAGGCACCGGGAACCTTTCAAAGGTGCATGATGGCTATTTTGCATGATATGATCGAGGAGACGATGGAAGTTTTCATGGATGACTTTTCCGTGTTTGGTAGTTCGTTCACTTCGTGTTTATCGAATCTTGAGAGAATGTTGAAGCGTTGTGAGGAAACTAACCTTGTGCTAAATTAGGAAAAATGTCATTTTATGGTTAAAAGTGGAATCGTCTTAGGGCACAAGGTTTCGAAAGCGGGGATTGAGGTAGATCAAGCTAAGGTAGATGTTATCGCCAAATTACCTCATCCCAAAACCGTTAAGGGAGTTAGGAGTTTCCTAGGCCATGCAGGCTTTTATCGTCGATTCATTTAGGATATTTCAAAGATTTCTCGACCTATTACACATCTCCTCGAAAAAGATGCACGTTTCGTCTTTGACGAAGATTGTGTACGAGCCTTTGACATCCTTAAGAGGAAACTTACCGAAGCTCCCATTCTTGTTGCTCCCAATTGGAACCTCCCCTTTGAGCTCATGTGTGATGCTAGTGACTATGCTATTGGGGCCGTATTGGGGCAACGTCATGAAAAACACTTCTTGCCTATTCACTATGCAAGCAAGACGATGACCAAGGCTCAACTAAAATACACTACAACGGAGAAGGAATTCCTTGCCGTGGTGTATGCATTTGAGAAATTCCGACCTTATTTCATCTTGAATAAATGCATATTGTATACGGATCATTCGGCTATCAAGTATCTTATGGATAAACAAGATGCAAAGGCGAGATTACTTCGTTGGATTCTCCTCCTTCAAGAATTTGATCACAAAATCGTTTACAAAGAAGGAGCCGATAATCTAGCGGCCGATCATCTTTCTCGTTTGGAAGATCCTCACCAAAGTGTTTACGAGCCTAAGGAAATCACCGAAACATTTCCACTTGAGACACTTGGTGTAGTGAATTCTAAGCTTGATTCTTCTACCCCATGGTTTGCGGACATCGCAAATTACCATGCGGGGAACTTCATCATCAAGGGTATGACGACTCAAGAAAAACGAAAATTCTTTCGTGACGTCAAGTTCTACTTTTGGAACTCCCCTTACTTGTTTCGAACTTGTGTGTATCAAATCATTCGACGTTGTGTCTTTGGTACCGAGCTTCTAACATCCTTAGAGCTTGTCACGAGGGACCCACGGGTGGTCACCACGGTGCTAATCTCACGGCTAAGAAGGTCTTTGACGCCGGTTTCTTTTGGCCTACTATTTACCGAGATGCACATGCACTTGTGAAGTCGTGTGACTCGTGCCAACGACAAGGAAAAGCCTCACAAAACGATGAAATACCACAAAATATCATCCAAGTGTGTGAGATCTTTGACGTTTGAGGCATTGACTTTATGGGGTCGTTCCCATCATATCGTGGTAATAAGTACATCCTTGTCGCCGTTGACTACCTATCTAAGTGGGTAGAAGCTAAGGCTTTTCCCACCAACGATGATCGTGTGGTAGTCAAGTTTTTGAAAAGCTTGTTTTCTCGGTTTGGAACCCCTCGTGCGATCATAGGCGATCATGGAACCCATTTTTGTAACGACCAATTCGAAAGGGTCCTAAGGAAATATGGGGTTACACATCGGCTTTCTACGGCTTATCACCCACAAACGAGTGGGCAAGTCGAGGTTTCAAACCGAGCGTTGAAGAGGATCTTAGAGAGATCTATTGAGGAAAACCGACAATCTTGGTCGGATAAGTTGGACGATGCTTTATGGGCCTTTAGGACCGCTCATAAGACGCCCATCGGGTGCACTCCTTATAAGCTTGTGTATGGGAAGAATTGTCACTTGCTAATAAAACTTGAACACAAAGCTTATTGGGCCCTTAAGCATTGTAATGATGATATGGAGACAGGGAAAACACTAGAAAATGCAACTAAATGAATTAGATGAACTAAGGGACATTGCTTATGAAAATCAATTGATTTATAAAGAAAAGACTAAAAAGTTTCATTATTCAAAAATTAAAAGCCGGGTTTTTAACGTTGGGGATCAAGTGTTGCTTTTTAACTCTCGTTTGAAAATCTTTTCCGGTAAGTTGAAATCTCGTTGGTCCGGTCCATTCATCGTGACTCAAGTTTTTCCATATGGGACCATCGAGCTAGCTCAAAATGATGGCCCCAATTTCAAGGTGAATGGACATAGGTTGAAGCACTACTTTGGCGGGGAAGTTTCATCCTTGAACTACCTCGACCAAATCACCTTCCCCAATGATAATTAGTATTGAGGGGATTAAGTCGAGCTCTTGACTCGGTAATCAAAAACGAGGTGCCTCGTGGGGGAGTCCCATGCTTATCCTATGTACATATTATCGCTTTCTAATGTAGTAACGTGTGGGGATTTGTCCCTTTCCAACCTTTGTTCCGTGGTTGTTTATGATATGTGGCTTTTAGATGATCATGATCTTCACGATTGGAGCCTCTCGTGTTCGTTTTATGGGAGCACTCGATCGTTTGCTTGGAAGAATTTCTCAATATCCATGATACATCCTTTGATGTTCTAACCTTAGGTTTATAGCACACTTCATTAACAGCTTTAAATTTAACGGTTACACCCTTTTCATGCTAGATTAAGCATTCGACTACGTCTCTAGTATGGGGGTTTTCCAACCCTTATACTCGAAACATTAAGGACAATGTTTAACTTTAGTATGGGGGGGGTGAATAGATACTTGCCTTGCCAAACCTTCACGCTTTCCAAAGTTTATCTTTTTGTTTATCGTTTTGTTGCAAAATAAGGCTGAAAATGACCAAATTTTAAAATTTTCTCATGTTTATAAGTGTTTGAAGACACGAATGTAGATTTTATGATGGCGAGAATAAGAGTAATTTTTGACTCGACCGTGTGTGTTGAGCACCTAGCTTCGATTCCTTAACTTTATATTAGGCTAAGTCTCTTAAATGAGGACGAGAGATGATAGAGTTAATTATAAGTTACTATGCTATATGTAGAGTACTCGTATTCTTTCAAAAACTCATATGTTCTCGTTGTTTGCTTATTCTCCCTTCGCTTGTAAATATTTTTTGCTTAATAAATATTGACTTAGCGGTTTAGTCTTGATTGTTGGTTTCTAGTCTTTCTAGTAGCTTCCATGTAATTAAATTGAGAAGACATTAAGGTATCACCAGCGTCACGTTTTTAAAGTATTGGCAACCCGAATAATCGAAAGCTTCACCCAATAATAAGATTTCAAGTGCTCACCTAAATCAAGCAAACAATTTGAAGCTCACAAGGTCGAAAAATCTATGCAAAATTGAAAGTGAATCAAGCCTTAATCTTTGAAGCTTTAAAGATCCAAAATTCGCTTTTAGCGTGAGGATATACGTCTTTGGCCACAATAAACACCTCATGGCGAGGTTAAATAAAAGGCAAGGGAAGACCGAAGTCATAATAAAAGCTTCATGGCGAAGTTGAATAAAAGATGTAGGTAAACCTATGACAATAAGGCCCTTCCGTTAGGGGGCGTATAAAATTCTTGGTAATAAGTCTCATGTTCAAAACTGTTATAAAACCGTGTTTATAGATCCTTCTTGTTGACTTAATTTTTTGACATCGTTGTCTATTAGGAGGGTTATTAATTCGATGGTCTTGGTTACACCGTTAGGAATCTATTTTTAGACCTAAATCTCTATCATCGCATAAGTAAAAAATGTATCCTCGTGAAACATTCAAGACAAAATAAAATATAAGAGATACAACTTAGGGAAATGGGAGGATAAGTACGTAATTAGGGCATATGAGTAGTGTTAGAATTACTAACTTATAATGACAATGATCTCGTTGCACGCTTAGCATGGAATTAGGGTGAAAATCGAGGACGATGAAATTATTTCTAACGAAGCATTCATGTGTTCTTGTTCTATGAACCTAAACGTCCCATTTTGCGATGAAAATCATACATTATGTCTAAAACAAAAGTAGTAGTAATAGTGGTAGTGTAGCTAGTTTATCATTCTATAAAAGTGAATAAAAATGAATTTTAGAAGTGCTACGATACTTTATTCTAACATTACGAGAGGGCACGGCAATGGTTTAGTATGGGGGAGTGATGAGACTGCTTTTATACATAGTCTCATCGTCCAAAACAGGCTTGAAATGCATTAAATATCATCAAAAATGCCAAATATATGCTTTTGTTTGTTACTTGTGTATTTTAGGTACGGATATTGAGAAAATGACAAAAGATCACAAGAAACATGCAAAAACGAACCCGGGAAACAAAGCCGTACAATGAACCAAGCCCTAATGAAGATTTTCCAAGAAAAAACCCTTGAAGATTTGAAGATTATGCAAGAAGGGTCCTCCAATATTGAAGAATTGACACTTTAAACCCTTGTTTATTCATAATTACAAGATTGGTCCTTAAAGTTTGCCAAATTTACAAAAAGGGCCCTCCACTTTGAAGAATTAGCAAGAATGGTCCCTCAACAATCATGACTTGTAAATATTAGTCCTCCAATAAGTCAATCATACAAGTCAAGACCATTATCTATGAAGAAATTACCAAAACAACCCTTCAAGAATCAACAAATGACAAGAAATACCCCTGAAAATACTTTGGAAAAGTATTTGGGGCAAATGTATGAAAAAGGAAACTTCAAATACAAAGGAATCCGTTTTTGGTTGAGTTTAAACTAAATTGACAAAGAAAGAAGAAATGAGGGGTTTAAGTTGGCAGACAATGAAACTTACCTTAACCACTCTTGGCTTGACACCTGTCCCACTCACCAAACCCACCAATAAGAATCCACCAACCTGCCACCTCAGACCCCACTCATAACTAATTTAACTAATTTCTAATTAGTTAAATAAAACGCGCCTAACACCTTTTTCAAACACAAAAATAGATCAAACCGTCTACTATTCATGTTCTTATCAAAATTGGGTTTTCCTAATTGGCTTGAAATTAAACCTCCAAAATATCCAGATTTATGATTAAGCTAATCCTAATCATAACCCAACTTCAAAAACCCTTTCCACATCACCCCATTGTCACATGATAAACCCTTTGTCCCACCCTTTGAAGAAGATGCCAAAAACCCTGCCAACATCCAACGTCCAATATCCAAGCTTACTTTTTAAGCTTCCGATGAGCCTTTGGATGCAATTTCAACCATGACAACTCACACAAACGGCAAAATTCAGTCACATGATTCCAAGATATTCAAACTCCTCAAGGGTAAAATGGGGACTTCATCAGTTTAGGGTTTACATTTTTATGCATTGTATTAGTTCATTTGTAGCCTATATAAGACATAGAAGCTGCATCATAGCAGCTTGCTCTTGATTTTTCCTAGTTCACATTTCTGTAAATCCTACTTTCAAGTTATGAAATAGAGTTTGAATTTTGTGAAGAAAAACCAAGTGCCAACCTTTTATTCTGCTTGTTTATGTTATATGTTTGCTAATCTTGAATCTCAAAACATGTTTTCAAACCTTGTGCAAGAAATTGTACAAGAACTCAAAATTTGATATTTTGCTAAGTCTTGGTTTAAACCTTGGAATTCTTGGGCTATAAGTGGATCATAGCATCCTGCTATTGTGTTATCAAGGTGTTGTGAGGCTTATAACTTGAGGATAATCAAGTGTGGGAACAAGGTTGCATCAATCAAATTTATTTTCAAAGTTGTCACGTTTCTATTTTTTGATTTTATTGTGCTAACCTTGTTGAATCTTAGCAGCTTGTTTAAGGAAGCTTGTGCCTTGTTTTGCTAGGCACATCAGCTCAAAAATTCGTAAGTGTGGATGTACATTCATGAGGTTTGAGTTCTTGAACCCAAAAATCTGAAAAATACTTGATTTTTATGATTTTGTGTTTTGTTTGTGTTCTTGTTGTTTTTATGGTTTAATCTTGCTTGATGCTGCATAATATATCTGTTATTATGTTTGATTGGGCTTGGGTAACATTGAATCACACTTATACTTGTTTAAATCTTGATTTTAAAAAGATAAGGGGTGTTTGGGTTAACTTGTTTAAGATCATAACTTGTTATTGTGTTATTGGAAGTTGTTTGTTTGAGTTTGTATCTGCTATTCACTTGGTTGAGTGCTCATTGCTGCAAGTTATTCGACTTTAAACATTAAATCTAAGATTGTTCTATAAAAACTTGAAATCTGCTTGTTTTGACCTAGGAACTTGGTAACACTTAGTTTGTATGCATGCTTAGGGGTAAAAAGTGATTAAACATAGTTTATATAACCTGACTAAGAGATTTGAGTGTTTAAATATGGCCTTATGGTCAAGTATATCAGCAAGTGTTCATAACTACATGTTCTTTGTTCATCAGTAACTTTTGTATGCTTGAATCTTGATCTAGACTTTGAATCAATGCATGAAACCTGTTGAAATTTGTTCATTTAAATTTATTATAGCTTGTGTATGCATTTGGTGAAGTTTGGCAGGCTGATTTTTGCTAAAACTGCTTATTGAGTGTAAACTGCTTATTGTTCAAGTCTGTGTCTGATCTGGTGCTTAATTGAATTAACTGTATCATTTGGCTGATTGGAAGTGTGATTTCTTTGTTGTTCTTGACTCCTTGTGATTCACTGATCACAAGGGTGCGTTGTTTGTAACTTGAATCCACAAAAAAGCCACAAAAGACAAAAAGTCAAAAAGGTCAAGCAGGGGGAAAAGTTCCCATTGCTCAACCTCCAAAACTATCCCCTGCTAGTGTAAATCTTCAAACAACTTATTCATAAGCCATATTGGCTTATCCAGACTTGCAACAACTTATTTTTGTGATAGATCTTCCTCATTTGACCCATTTATTTGATCTGGAGCTTATTAGACTTTGACTTTGACTTTTTACTAGAAAACTCATTAAGTTGACTTTTAAACAAGTGCTTATTTGCTTATTCTGGCTTATTGCTTATGCTTATTTGAAAAGTTTTTGATTATTTTTCTTAGTTAAGTCATTTAAAAGCTTTTGAAAGTTGAATCAGCACTTGAGGTGGTCTAGAACTCAAAAACGACTATTTTGTCGTTTTGTGAAGAGAGTCTTGGCTTATTTCAGGCTTATTTCTTGTGATTTTTCCAATTTTCTTTTTACAGACCTCTTAAGTAAATCAAAAGAAGCTTGTGTGTCAAATTTGAGCTTATGGCATCAGCTTATAGCTTAATGGGCCAAAAAGCCCATTAAGAATAAGCTGCTTTGAAATAAGCTAGCTTAAACACATTTTCAACTTTTGCGCCTTCAGAGTTTTCTTCTTAATATCAAATTGTAAGTCAGATAGGAGATTTTGTGCTTATTTGGACAACATTTTTCTTATTGGGCCAATTTGAGCCTATTAAGCGACTGTTTGGACTTTTAGCCCATTTCAAGGCCCAATAAGGGTATTTTGTAATTTTAACTTCATTTATGTATTATTTAGGTTAAAATAAACTAGTTTGTAAGTTTTTAGAATTTTTTATAAATTTTGGATTTTTATTAATATTTTATTATTAAAAACAAAAATTTAAATTTTTCAAAGTTTTTCATTTTTCTTAGATCAAATACATTAAGTTAGGAATTTTACAATTTTTAGAATATTTTTATTGTCATTATTTTTAGAATTATTTTAAGTTTTAATAGTTTTTAATTGTTTTTAAATAGTTTAATTAATTTTAAAATTTTCAAAAATAGTTATAAAATTAGTTAAGTCATTTTAGAGGTTTACAAGTGAAAAAAAATTATCATTTTGGGCTTTTTGTTAATTAAATTGATTTTTTGGGCTTTAATTAGCATTAAAAAATTATTATTTAATTAAATAAAAGGTTTGAGTGACTTTTGATTTTTTGTAAACTCTAATTACATTTTTTAGGATTTATTGCAATTTTCTAGTAATTTTTTGGGTAATTTTTAATTTGGTCACTTTTTACGGTTTTACGTGCTCGACTATTCGTCTTATTCATAATCGTAACCGTCATTCTCTTCTAATCTCTTTTCTTCTTTTCATTTCTCATCAATATAATCAAAAACCATTAATCAATTCTTAACACAACGCACTTGCCTCCTTGAGAACGAACTTGAACTTCATTGGTTATTAGTGCTTGGTTTTTCTAAACCGACACTTAATACTTGCCCTAATTACGCTCTTTTTCCTAAAAGACGTATTTCACAACTATCAGTTTTACAACTATTCCCCTCAAAAAAATAATTCGTCCTCGAATTAAGGATGCGATAATGCTGCGGTTTTACAATTCTCCCTCTCTAAAAGGAAAATTTGTCCTCGAATTAAATGTAATTTAATATGTTGAAGTTATAAAAACTGAAAGGACACATAGGCTGAAAGAACATGAAAGCTGAAAAGACATATAAGCTGAAGGATAATTCGTCCTCGAACCAAGACATAATGCTGCTGAAAGGTATAAACATGACATGACTGAAGTGAGCATGGAACGTGACATGGCTGAAGAGGACATGGAACGTAACATGACTGAAAGAACTTAACTGAATTATTGAAGGAAAGGACAAGAGGTTCAAATGCACTCCTCCGTTCCGAGTGGCTTTCCGCTCGAAACGGCTCCTTCAAAGGTCTAAACACAATGAAAATCTTGGTCCTAATGACTTTGTCCTGATGATGCTGAATAGTTTCTAGTTCTATACTCGAGATGGATTTCTGAATCTGATCGAATGAGTAAGATATATCATGTAGGATACGTGAAACGATACGTACAAATAACCTGAAAAGATGCATTTGTATCTCTGAGCAAAGCTGCTGGAAACATATTGGGGAGAACTACGTGAACAATTATGAACGTGCTACGTGAGCAATTGTGAACTTGGCTCGCGATTATATGAGGAACGTTGTGCCTGGAGTATTTGGTGAATTTGATACGTAAAACATACTATGAACATGACACTAGAACATATCATGAACGTATGCTGACTGAGGAGGGAATGCCAAACAATACAGCCTGAGACATGAATTGTCAGCCTGGGTATGGTAAAGCTATGCTAAACTTGAGTCTGGTTTCTCAAAGTTTCTGTAACCAAATCCGGTACAAGACCTGGAACGTATATATACTAAGATGGAACACGAACCTGAACGTAAATGATGTAATGAACGCGGACGTAAATTTAAATCATGAAATAACACAAAATATGAACTGGAACAATCATCATAATGTGAACGTGAGACGTAAACGTGAAGGTGAACGTAAACGTACACGTGATCGTGAACATGAACGTAAGCGTGATTCACGAACGAATTTTCTATCTGATATGATGGTTGATGGAATACCTTGAAGTTGTATGATCTATTGCTGAATTTCCTACAGATCTGCTACTGTGTAATCCTTTCGGATAAAAGAAAACGTGTAGGCTGGGTTAACTGGTCGACAATGACTTAGATAACATCATACTTTTCTGAGTTTTGTGGTAAACTGATAATAATCTTCATGGAGTCTTGTCTCATTTCTATTCAGAATTTCTAATGGTTGTAATAACTCACCAGCATGACGGCGTTCTATCTTGAACCTGCGGTATGTCAGGCATCTAGATAAAACATAGCTGCATCCATGTGTTATACTGCATCTATCAAAATTCTGCCTGGGATTATGGTACATTTTGGTGGAATCTGGGTGAATAGTCATGAAATAATTATGAGTCTCGGTAAATTAGATCTCTCTTAGCGTAGGATCTTATGGGATACAAAATTTTAGTGTAGGTCCTCTCCTTTATGCGTAAGCTTAGCCATGAAAAGCTAATCATGAGAACTGTCAGCAATTTCTGTGGTAGCAGTCAACTAAGTTTTAGAAATTTCTGTACTTTAGTCACAGACGTTGGTCTTGACCATCTGGTGATGGACATCACCTTCGTAGGATTGTCTAAAATATATTTCTGCTAAAAAAAACGTGACCCATAAATGCCACCTTGTTCAACTGGAATTCACATCTGGAAAGCTGCGTAAAAAAATTTCTCCTAACGGAGAATATGCATGACCATGAAAAGATGATTCTCGTGTTCTCCTCTAGAATTTAGCAGATCAGGATGTTATCAATGAATATACTGACGATCTTGTTTGAGAATTCATGGAAAACTTTATTAATCAATTTCATAATCTAGCTGGAGTATTTGGGGCTCAGAAGTATAAGTAAAAAAAATCTCAGAGGGACCATAACATGTGCAAAAGTAGTCTTGGGAACATCATGTTCTTTCTCTCACCACTGATGGTAGCATGATCGGGAATTGTTCTGGAAAATGTTTAAGGCATCGTAGCAGATCAGATAAACCTTCTATACGTGAGATGAACATCGATTATGAATGGTGATCTAGTAAAATTTTTGGTGATCGATACACGATCTCATGCTATCAGCCTTCTTCCTGATAGAAAGAAAACGATGCACCTCCTGGTGGTGCGCTAGGGCGAATAAGCCTCGTTCCGGTAACTCTTGCAGCTAATGCTGCAACTCCTTTAACTCAGCTGAAACCCTACGATAAAGAGTTCTGAAAACAGGTTCTGTCCTTGAGACAATCTCGATGTTAAACTCCGTCTCGTGGTTAGGGAGGAATTTCTGGAGAACCCTTCTAGAATTGCATCAGAAAGATCTGGAATAATCTACTGATCATGAATTTAAGGAACTTCAGAAGTTGAGTCATAACTGGTAGCTAAAAGTCTTTGTAGCTTTGAAATAATAATTCACTTGCTTGTAAAGCTTAACAACTTGTACTGAATTTTTCTGGCGGAAAATATAATGAATATATTTGGGAATTAGTAAGACGGATCTTATCTTCAACTGAAAGGAAGACCTTTCCAATATGGGTGGTAATGTGGAGTCTTTTCTGGCTGGAAGGTAGGTAATACCTGATTTAAGATAAAGTTGACATATGAATACATGAAGTAAACTTGGCAGATTTCGCTGAATGCGTGTGTCTGTAACCCTACAGAACGAACAATGCGCATCAAACCTGGACAATACTCTAGTGGTGGTAACTGAATTTTTAACGATCTGATGTATGTGTGGCCTAACCGAACGGGTATACCCCCTTTTGGAGGGTACCCTGAATTACTGAGTGTCTTGATTAGAAGACATACTATAGTTGTACGTCTTGACTCGTGCATTGAAGAAATATTCTCATGACATGTATCATGACTGGTGTCCGGACATGTGTCTTCCGAGATGATACTTAGACCTGTGTCTCGATTGATGTTTTGACATGTGCTTTGGTAGTTTGATGCGTATGAGGTTGAAAAATTTTGGTATTTGCTAGGATTGGCAGACCGGTTGGACTGCTGACCTCTGAGTTTCTGATCACGTCCGTGCCGGAGTTCCGATGGTTACTGACTGATTAATTATTAGCACGGCGATCGTCACTACCGCCTTGTGCAGTTTCATGATGGTCATTATCATGACCGTGATTCATGTAACTATTCTGCTGAGTGGCCGGCTGGGCACCGATTCCCACTCTTCTAACTGAAAGAATAGTTGTGTGACGTGTGACATCTTAACTGAGGAAGTAAAGGCATGGAATGGGATGGTAGCGTCTGATGATTGAAGTATATTATTGTCTGGAATTTCAAATCTATAGTCTCCATCCTTGCTTTGTAAAATCTTCATATTATGAACAACACCAGCATCTTGTGGAATCTCCAACTTATGAGTAGCATCAGCACCTTGTAAAGTCTCCGAAATATGAGCATCATCGGTATCTAGTAAAATCTACAACTTATGAGTTACATCTGCATCTGTAGAATAACGACAAGTGAAAAAACGCCTGAGGTGGTTGAGGATAGATTAATAATTCTCATGGAGTACACCTGGAATACTATACATGAAGTACACATGAAATACTGTATATGGAGTATACTTGAAACACTATGCATGGAGTACACGTGAAATGCTGTACATGGCATCGATGGAAAATTTTTATGGGATGATTGGTACTGGTGTCAATCGTTTGAAATGATCAAAGGGAATAAATTGATTTAAACGGTTAGCAAACCGAACTGAAACGACTAACATGATAGCCTGGCAATTTCTGCGCAGACTTAATGCTGGTTGTATAGAGGCTCAAAAGTATGATTAAACAGAGTTTCAGTAATGGTCATCATGAAGACATGATTGATGAAGACCAAACATGATTTATCATGAAACAAGATTTTATTGTAATCCTGATGTTGTGTGTAATCCTAATTTATTATGATTTATCTCTGATACCATAATTGTAACACCCCACTTGGATAAGTGGACCGTCACGTGTATTTATGGCATTGCATCAAAGCATGCAAGTCAAATGTCTTAAAAACATTAACTGACCATAATGGAAATACCGGAATCAAACATCGATAGTCCAAACATCAGCTCAAACATAAATAATTAAGTACTGAGAGGAAGGACTAAACAATGTCCAAACAAGCAAATTAATGTATGAAGTGCATAAAGTAAAGAAGTCTGTATAACTTCCATCCAAATGTACATACTCTCAGAATCCTAAAGCGTCCCGATGTACCTACCGTTAGAACATGAAAGGAACTAAGGCTGAGCAAAACGCTCAGTGAACGGATATAAAGCATGATAAGAAACTGAAATGAAGCAGATAATAAAATACTGAAGCTGTAAGACTGATAAGTAAAAAAACAGCGGAATAAAACTATGTATGTTCTGAAAAGCCAGGTTTATAATTAGTAAAGCTGAACTAATGTCTATTGAATCTGAAAACATGCATTTACTGTATTTTAAGTACCAAGAGCTTATATAGGTCATGTGCTGTAACAACGTATGCATGAATACATAGAGGGGTGACCTCATCATTCTGTAGAGGGGTGACCTCTAACTAATAAGCTGGGTGGAGGGATCAACTCCAATTTGAAGGATGTAGAGACACCACATTCACCTGATAAGCTGTAAACTGATAACCTAGGATACATCTATACGCCTCGATGATAATACTGATAAATGGCCAAATTGAAATAAAAGGGACGATGCGAGAAATCACTCCCCCGCAGAGGAGTCATGACACTGGTGCTTCAAGTGTCATGGTTACGGTACCTCCGTAACTAGTAATAACTGGTCATGCATGTATATAAAGCTCAGGCAATTTAATATATTTATCATGGCAATTCATGTAAAGTTTATAACATATATTGGGGAAACATTTGGCTGCAGACGGGAAATCCTAATCATGCATAGGAAAGGAAGTCCTTACCGAAGGACGGAAAATCCGTACCTCGTGTTCAGTAATGAAATAAGAATGAAAGCTGAAGGATACTACATAAATAAGGGACGTGAATGAGTTGTCTTATTACTGTATACTCCACTGGTTTTGAGTGTTCTTAGTTTGTTTTATATGCTCTTGTATTATTTTATTGTCTCGTATATAATCTGGTAAATCTGACTATTCTGGTGTATTTTTGATAAATCTGACTGTTCTTTAAATATTTATTGATTAGCGTATATCCTGTACTTCTGATTACTGTATATTATACTGTATCTTGATTAGTGTATTTTATTGTATTCTAGTATTATAGTACTGTTATAAGTAACCTGCTAAAAATAGAAAGTTTCCCGAAATAGAAAGTTTCTTAAACTAAAAAGTTTCTTAAATTAGAAAGCTCCCAAAATGGACTCATAAACAATTAATCATTTAAAATATTATCAAAGTATTAAATAAATAAACTAGTAAAACATGATTAATTTAATAAATGTTAATTAAATTACATAAAAATGATTTATACTTTGATTAAATTATCATAAACAATTAAATTAATAACTTGATTATTAAAATTCTAAAACAACGCCTCTTGTTAGAAAACCATATAACCCAAACCCGAGCCTACCGAGTTATTCATCTCGGTCGCACTAAAATAATAAAACAATGACAACAAACATACTCATAGACGGATTAGCGACATAATTTCCTGTCGCTAAACCGTCGCTAACTGTGACCAACACTGATCTGTAGAAAATACGACAAAATTTCTGTCGCTAAATTATCGCTAGCTTTGTGATTTGGAATTCAAACGAACCCCATGCTGTATATTATATTCCCACCGGTTATGCACTAAGACCCACCGAGAGTTATTAACTCTCGGTTGCCACTAACTTACAACAAAACACCCCTGTTTATTCATTTATTCCCACTGTTTCTAAACCAAACACCCCCTTACAAGCGCGTTACCCCCTGTTTGGGTTTTTGGATTCGCGGCTAGCCACAACAAGCCACCATCGTACCCCTCTGGGTTACGGCTGGTCTGAACCAACCCACACCGAGACCCCTACTGGTCTTGGTTCACGTGCAACATCAAGACCCGACCACTAAACCTCTTAATTCATTTTTGAAATATTTAAAAACATTTGTTTTTTATTAACTTATGGATTCGAGATCATTGAATCCAAGAAGAATGAAAAAGGATTACCGTTACGTGGTTAGATAATCAAAACACACACTCGAATATATTTGCTGAAGAAACTCGAACCCCTGCCTCCTTTTTTTTCTTGAACGTCGGCAGTAACACACACCAACCCTAATTCGTTTTCTTTTTTTTGTGTACTGTTTGATGCCTGGAAGTGGGTTTAACTCCCTCCCCGTGTTTTTGTTTGTACAAATGGGCCGGCTCAAGCCCATAACCCTTTATTTTGTAATAACAATCCGTAACCCAACCAATAAACACACTTATAACTTTTCACTTTTGTTTCGTGTTATAATATTAGATGTTCATGATCGTGCTTTGACCTATCGTGATGAAATTCTGAAATATATTATTTATTTTTCTGACTAGTTAATTTCGTAAGGTATTAAATATAGCTGAGATTGCGTACATTCAATATTCATGGATTTTTAAATGGTTAATATGTGAATAGCTAAAAATTAATAATTTTTTAGAATAATTAAATACGTCACGTTTTAAATAAACTGAGACTGTGTCTAATTAATGTTCTTGGATTTTTAAGGCGGGTTTTTGATGAGACTGCTTTTATACATAGTCTCATCGTCCAAAACGGGCTTTAAATGCATTAAATATCATCAAAAATGCCAAATATATACTTGTGTTTGTTACTTGTGTATTTTAGGTAAGGATATTGAGAAAATGACAAAAGATCACAAGAAACATGCAAAAAGGAACACGGGAAACGAAGCCGCACAATGAACCAAGCCCTAATGAAGATTTTCCAAGAAAAAACCCTTGGAGATTTGAAGATTATGCAAGAAGGGTCCTCCAATATTGAAGAATTGACACTTTAAACCCTTGTTTATTCATAATTACAAGATTGGTCCTTAAAGTTTGTCAAATTCATAAAAAGGGCCCTCCACTTTGAAGAATTGGTAAGAATGGTCCCTCAACAATCATGACTTATCAATATTAGTCCTCCAAAAAGTCAATCATACAAGTCAAGACCATTATCTATGAAGAAAATGCCAAAACAACCCTTCAAGAATAAACAAATGACAAGAAATACCCTTAAAAATACTTTGGAAAAGTATTTGGGGCAAAAGTATGAAAAAGTAAACTTCAAATAAAAAGGAATCCGTTTTTGGTTGAGTTTAAACTGAATTGACAAAGAAAGAAGAAATGAGGGGTTTAAGTTGGTAGACAATGAAACTTACCTTAACCACTCTTGGCTTGACACCTGTCCCACTCACCAAACCCACCAATCAGAATCCACCAACCTGCCACCTCAGACCCCCCCAACTTCAAAAACCCTTGCCACATCACCCTATTGTCACATGATAAACCCTTTGTCCCACCCTTTCAAGAAGATGCCAAAAACCCTGCCAACATCCAACGTCCAATATCCAAGCTTACTTTTTAAGCTTCCTATGAGCCTTTGGATGCAATTTCAACCATGACAACTCACACAAACAGCCAAATTTAGTCACATGATTCCAAGATATTCAAACTCCTCAAGGGCAAAATAGGGACTTCATCATCTTAGGGTTTACATTTTTATGCATTGTAGTAGTTCATTTGTAGCCTATATAAGGCATAGAAGCTGCATCATATCAGCTTTCTCTTGATTTTTCCTAGTTCACATTTCTTTAAATCCTATTTTCAAGTTATGAAATAGAGTTTGAATTTTGTGAAGAAAAACCAAGTACCAACCCTTTATTCTTCTTGTTTATGTTATATGTTTGCTAAGTCTTGGTTTAAACCTTGGAATTCTTGGGCTATAAGTGGATCATAGCATCCTGATATTGTGTTATCAAGGTGTTGTGAGGCTTATAACATGGGGATAATCAAGTGTGGGAACAAGGTTGCATCAATCAAATTTATTTTCAAAGTTGTCACCTTTTTGTTTTTTGATTTTATTGTGCTAACCTTGTTGAATCTTAGCAGCTTGTTTAAGGAAGCTTGTGCCTTGTTTTGCTAGGCACATCAGCTCAAAAATTCGTGAGTGTGGATGTACATTCATGAGGTTTGAGTTCTTGAACCCAAAAATCTAAAAGATACTTGATTTTTATGATTTTGTGTTCTGCTTGTGTTCTTGTTGTTTTTATGGTTTAATCTTGCTTGATACTACATAATACATCTATTATTGTGTTTGATTGGGCTTGGGTAACATTGAATCACACTTATACTTGTTTAAATCTTGATTTGAAAAAGATAAGGGGTGTTTGGGTTAACATGTTTAAGATCATAACTTGTTATTGTGTTATTGGAAGTTGTTTGTTTGAGTTTGTATCTGCTATTCACTTGGTTGAGTGCTCATTGCTACAAGTTATTGGACTTTAAACATCAAATCTAAGATTGTGCTATAAAAACTTTAAATCTGCTTGTTTTGACCTAGGAACTTGGTAACACTTAGTTTGTATTCATGCTTAGGGGTAACAAGTGATTAAACATAGTTTATATAACGTGACTAAGAGATTTGAGTGTTTAAATCTGGCCTTGTGGTCAAGTATATCAGCAAGTATTCATAACTACATGTTCTTTGTTCATCAGTAACTTTTGTATGCTTGATACTTGATCTAGACTTTGAATCAATGCATGAAACCTGTTAAAATTTGTTCATTTGAATTTATGATAGCTTGTGTATGCATTTGGTGAAGTTTGGCTGGCTGATTTTTGCTAAAACTGCTTATTGAGTGTAAATTGGTTATTGTTCAAGTCTGTGTCTGATCTGGTGCTTAATTGAATTAACTGTATCATTTGGCTGATTGGAAGTGTGATTTCTTTGTTTTTCTTGACTCCTTGTGATTCACTGATCACAAGGGTGCCTTGTTTGTAACTTGAATCCACAAAAAAGCCACAAAAGACAAAAAGTCAAAAAGGTCTAGCAGGGGGAAAAGTTCCCACTGCTCAACCTCCAAAACTAGCCCCTGCTAGTGTAAATCTTCAAACAGCTTATTCATAAGCCATATTGGCTTATCCAGACTTACAACAACTTATTTTTTGTGATAGATCTTCCTCATTTGACCCATTTATTTGATCTGGAGCTTATTAGACTTTGACTTTGACTTTTTACTAGAAAACTCATTAAGTTGACTTTTAAACAAGTGCTTATCTGCTTACTCTGGCTTATTTCTTGTGCTTATTTGAAAACTTTTTGATTATTTTGCTTAGTTAAGTCATTTAAAAGCTTTTGAAAGTTGAATCAGCTCTTGAGGTGGTCTAGAACTCAAAAACGACTATTTTGTCGTTTTGTGAAGAGAGTCTTGGCTTATTTCAGGCTTATTTCTCGTGTGTCAAATTTGAGCTTATGGCATCAGCTTATAGCTTAATGGGCCAAAAAGCCCATTAAGAATAAACTGCTTTGAAATAAGCTAGCTTAAACACATTTTCAGCTTTTGGGCCTTCAGAGTTTTGTTCTTAAAATCAAATTTTAAGTCAGAAAGGAGATTTTGTGCTTATTTGGACAACATTTTTCTTATTGGGCCAATTTGAGCCCATTAAGGGACTGTTTGGACTTTTTGCCCATTTCAAGGCCCAATAAGGGTATTTTTGTAATTTCAACTTCATTTCTGTATTATTTAGGTTAAAATAAACTAGTGTGCAACTTTTTAGAAATTTTATAAATTTTGGATTTTTATTAATATTTTTTTATTATTTTATTATTAAAAATTAAAATTAAAATTTTTCAAAGTTTTTCATTTTTCTTAGATCAAATACATTAAGTTAGGAATTTTACAATTTTTAAATAATTTTATTGTCATTAGATTAATTTTTAGAATTATTTTAAGTATTAATAGTTTTTAATTGTTTTTAAATAGTTTTAATTAATTTTAAAATTTTCAAAAATAGTTATAAAATTAGTTAAGTCATTTTAGAGGTTTACAAGTGAAAAAATCTCATTTTGGGCTTTTTGTTAATTAAATTGATTTTTTGGGCTTTAATTAGCATTAAAAATTTATTATTTAATTAAATAAAAGGTTTGAGTGGTTTTTGATTTTTTGTAAACTCTAATTACATTTTTTAGGATTTATGGCAATTTTCTAGGAATTTTTAGGGTAATCTTTAATTTGGTCACTTTTTACGGTTTTACGTGCTCGACTATTCGTCTTATTCATAATCGTAACCGTCATTCTCTTCTAATCTCTTTTCTTCTTTTCATTTCTCATCAATATAATCACAAACCATTAATCAGTTCTTAACAAAACGCACTAGCTTCCTTGAGAACGATCCCCACTTTTGGGTCATTAGTGCTTGGTTTTCCTAAACCGACAATTAATTCTTACCAATTTTGCTCTCTTTTCCTAAAGAGTAGTAAAAACACCATATCATTTTGGCGCTGCTTCCAGGAAGGCGTGTTGTATTTTGATTTGGACAATTGTTGTTTTTATATAGCCAAAATAGCTAATTGCATTAGTAGCACTCTACTAATACGTATTATCGGTTTTTTTTGTGAATACTATTACTATATTGTATACGTAGAATAATAAATTCACAAGTACTCCAAAAGTGTGAAAACACAACCTTGATTGGGAGGTCATTACTCAATCATTGTATTTGAATCTCAAACAAGAAAGAAAAGGCAAAATAGATAAATAATTTCGTGAAGCTTAATTTTGAAAAATACAAACTATAAGGTGGGTATAAGGCGGGTATAATAAAATATACCCTAAGGAAAAAAGCTCTTAAGTGCTTTGCGCCGCCTCGTTCCCCCGCTTGCTTGTGCGTGTTTAGATAAAAAGGGCTAATCGAGGGTTTGCCAACCAAAGTATTATCTAAGTATCATATATATTTTCTTGGTTTCATCTGATTAAACCCTCTTGAACGTTTTGGTGTTCCACCAACGTTGTAAAGTCATCGAAGGCTTTCACTTCACGTGATCGTTTTCATTCATTGAGGCTTCTTTAATCAAGAGATTTGATTAAGGAAGAGATTTGTAGATTTTTGTCTACTTAATACAATCACAAAAATCCAAAAAAAGTAAAAACAATCAAAAACCACAAAAAATTGGGAAAATTAAAAACACCAAAAAGAATCTTCTTTGCTCATCCCCACGTTGTACGTGACGTTATGCTTACTCGTAATCAAGCAAGACGTGCACATAAACGAAAAAACCGAAAGGCGTCAACACCTACTCCTAATCTTTCTAGTGAGGAGTCTCCTATTGACGAACCTATCGTAAGAGAAGAACCAACCATGACGAATCGAACTATTATGGAGTTGCTTCAAGCACCCACCGAGGGTTATGAAGAGGCTATTGTAATTCCCGCTATCCTTGCGGAGAATTTTGAAGTGAAAACGGGTTTGTTGTCGATGATTCAAAACAACAAATTCCGTGGTGATGAAAAGGACAACCCGTACAACCATATTCGCCAATTCAATCGTCTTACCGCCACTTGCAAATTTAAGGATGTTGCTAATGACTCGATTAAGATGATGCTTTTTCCGTATTCCTTAGCGGGGCCCGCTAAAATTTGGTTAGAGAAAGAGCCACCCAATTCTATATTGACGTGGAAGGATCACGTTTCTAAGTTTGTGAACCAATTTTACCCGCCCTCTAAGACTAGCATTTGAAAAACGAGATTTCAAAATTTTCACAAGAATTTAATGAGAGTTTTTCAACGCCTTGGAATAGGTTTAAGAAAATGTTACATGAGTGTCCTCATCACGGTTTTTCCGACTTGCATCAAATTGACACGTTTTACAATGGTTTAAATGATCATGAAAGGGATTATCTAAATGCCGCCGCGGGTGGTAATTTTTTGTGTAAAACGGTTGAGGAAGCGTTGTTGATAATTAAGAATAGATCTAAGGTGTATAATCCTCGTATCACATCGAGTGTTCGTAAGGCTTCGTCTTCGGCTTCACCTTCTTTGTTCAGTACCATCGATGCTTGCCAAATTGAGGCGAACTTGGAAAACAAAATCTTTGATAAGCTTAAAGGTATTTTATTTGAATTCAAAGTTGGAGAACAAAGTGCTCCCGCTACGGCTAAAGCGGTTGAGGTTTCATGTATGTATTGTGGTGGAGGTCATTATTTCTCCGAGTGCATTACCAACGGGGGTAACACTTCGAGTGCCTACGCGGCCACGGGAACTTACAACCAAAACGGTCAAGTTACCCGCTCCAATCAATTGACTTCACCGGGTTTTGCTCCCAATAAAAATGCTAACAACAACTATCGAAACAATCAAGTTGGTTTTAAAAACAATTACAAAGGAAACTATGGGAATCAAGGGGATAATAACAATCAAGTTTCAAACAAAAATCAAAACAATGATTTTCAAAACAACAAGGGTTTGCAAACTTTGAAAAATCTTCCAAATGAATTTGTTGAATACGCTAACGGAAACGATGCTAGGTTTGACAACATTCAAAGAGAAATCATTAGCCTAAGATCCGAGTTTAAGAATGACTTGAAAAAGGAGTTGAAAAACGAGTTTGAAAATGAGCTTAAAATCCATACAAACAAAATAGAAGGGAATGTAACTAGGTTACAACAGAACCAACAAAAAATGGAACAAGGGCGACATGAAATAAAAAAAGAGAGATTAAGGCCGAGAAGAGGCAATCCATGTTTGAGGATAAAATTTCATCTATGTTTGAGGCTATAATGTGCAAACCATCTTCGAGTAGTCTTCCTAGAAACACCATATCGAACCCTAAGGGAGAGATGAAAGTGATTACCACACGAAGTGGCAAGACACTTAAGGAATCGACTCCTCAACCAATTGCTCCTACGGAGGATGCAATTGAGGAAGAACCCGAGGTGATGGTCGAAAAGGAATCCCACGAAGTACCGCTCATGCCACACCTACGGTACCGATTACCACATTTGGAACCCGAGATTCCAAAGGCTATGCCTATGCCTCAACCCACACCACCTTTGCCCTATCCATCGAGACTTAGAAAGGAGAAACGTCAAGAGCGCGACAATTACCAATTTAAGCTTTTTATGAAAATGTTTCGTGACGTTCATTTTAATGTGGGTTTTACCGATGCTTTGGTCATGATGCCCCGATTTGCCGCTAACTTTAAGAGTATGTTGAACAACAAGGAGAAATTGCAACAATTGTCTAGTTGTTCACCAGTTTATCTTAACCGCATACCTAAAAAGTCGGTGATCCCGGTAAATTCTTGATTCCTTGTGCAATCCAAGATATGGAAGAATGTTATGCCTTGGCCGATCATGGTGCTAGTATTAACTTGATACCACTTGCAATCTTCAAGTCGCTCAATCTTCCTAATGTTACTCCTTCACTAATGTCTATCGAGTTGGCTGACCATTCCACGATTCCCACATGTGGATTGGCGGAAGACGTTTTTGTGAAAGTGGGAAAGTTCTATTATCCGGTAGACTTTATCATTGTCGATATTCCCACGGATCCTCAAGTTCCTCTCATTTTAGGTCGTTCGTTTTTAGATACGTCTATGGCTTTAATTGATGTGCATGCTAGAAAGATCACCTTACGTTTCAACGACGAGGAACTTGTTATAAACGCAACTCAAAATTCTCTAATTTCTCATGTTTATTCCGTTGCAACCGTAAACCTCGTTGATATGATTGACGTTGTTTGCGAGGAATTTTCACAAGAAGTTTTAGGTTTTGGTGATGATGAAAATAGTGGCAATCCCACTATGCTAGATCCCATTCTTGATAACTCGACACCAACCTTCACTCCATTTGAAGGTGGTAGTTTTACGTTGGAATAATTCGATGTTCCACATACTTGTGACGAAGACCTCAATGATGAGGACTTCTCGATTATCAAGGATTTTCTTAACAATTTTCCATTTCCTCCACCCGAGGAGGTTATGAGTATCGAGCCCAAATCTTCAATTGAGGAGCCACCTATCCTCGAGTTGATAGATTTACCTCCTCATCTCGAATATGTATTTTTGGAGGAGGACGACAAGTTACCGGTTATTATTGCGAAAGACCTTTGAGATGATGAAAAAACCGCACTTGTCGATGTTCTAAAGGATCACAAAGGGGCAATTGCATGGAAGTTATCCGACATTAAGGGGATCGATCCCAAATTTTGTCCCCAAAAAATCTTAATGGAGGAGGTTTACAAACCCGCAATCCAATGTCAAAGGATGGTGAACCCCAAAATTCACGACGTCAACAAAAAGGAAGTCCTAAAACTCCTTGACGCTGGAATGATTTACCCTATTTCTGATAGCCCTTGGGTGAGTCCTATTCATTGTGTCCCTAAGAAGGGAGGAATGACCGTTGTGCTAAACGATGCCAACGAGTTAATTCCAACTAGACTCGTGACCGGATGGAGAGCGTGCATTGACAATCGTAAGTTGAATGGCGCCACTCGAAAATACCATTTTCCCTTGCCCTTCATGGACCAAATGTTGGAGCGTCTTGCGGGAAACGATTTCTATTGCTTTTTAGATGGTTTTTCCGGTTACTTCCAAATCCCCATCGATCCTCGTGATCAAGAAAAAACTACATTTACGTGTCCATATGGAACGTTTGCCTATCGTAGAATGCCATTCGGACATTGCAATGCACCGGGAACCTTTCAAAAGTGCATGATGGCTATTTTTCATGATATGATCGAGGAGACGATGGAAGTTTTCATGGATGACTTTTCCGTGGTTGGTAGTTCGTTCACTTCATGTTTATCGAATCTTGAGAGAATGTTGAAGCGTTGTGAGGAAACCAACCTTGTGCTAAATTGGGAAAAATATCATTTTATGGTTAAAAGTGGAATCGTCTTAGGGCACAAGTTTTCGAAAGCGGGGATTGAGGTAGATCAAGCTAAGGTAGACGTCATCTCCAAATTACCTCATCCCAAAACCGTTAAGGGAGTTAGGAGTTTCCTAGGCCACGCGGGCTTTTATTGTCGATTCATCAAGGATTTTCAAAGATTTCTCGACCTATTACACATCTCCTTGAAAAAGATGCACGTTTTGTCTTTGACGAAGATTGTGTAGGAGCCTTTGACATCCTTAAGAGGAAACTTACTGAAGCTCCCATTCTTGTTGCTTTCAATTGGAACCTCCCCTTTGAGCTCATGTGTGATGCTAGTGACTACGCTATTGGGGCCGTATTGGGGCAACGTCATGAAAAACACTTCTTGCCTATTCACTATGCTAGCCAGACGATGACCGAGGCTCAACTAAAATACACTACAACGGAGAAGGAATTCCTTGCCGTGGTGTATGCATTTGAGAAATTCCGACCTTATCTCATCTTGAATAAATGCATATTGTATACGGATCATTCGGCTATCAAGTATCTTATGGCTAAACAAGATGCAAAGCCGAGATTACTTCATTGGATTCTCCTCCTTCAAGAATTTGATCACAAAATCGTTGACAAAAAAGGAGCCGAGAATCTAGCGGCCGATCATCTTTCTCGTTTGGAAGATCCTTACCAAAGTGTTTACGAGCCCAAGGAAATCACCGAAACATTTCAGCTCGAGACACTTGGTGTAGTGAATTCTAAGCTTGATTCTTCTACCCCATGGCTTGCGGACATCGCAAATTACCATGCGGGGAACTTCATCATCAAGGGTATGACGACTCAAGAAAAACTAAAATTCTTCGTGACGTCAAGTTATACTTTTTGAACGACCCTTACTTGTTTCGAACTTGTGTGGATCAAATCATTCGACGTTGTGTCTTTGGTACCGAAGCTTCTAACATCCTTAGAGCTTGTCACGAGGGACCCACGAGTGGTCACCACGGTGCTAATCTCACGGCTAAGAAGGTATTTGATGCCGGTTTCTTTTGGCCTACTATTTACCGAGATGCACATGCACTTGTGAAGTCGTGTGACTCGTGCCAATGACAAGGAAAAGCCTCACAAAACGATGAAATGACACAAAATATCATCTAAGTGTGTGATATCTTTGACGTTTGGGGCATTGACTTTATGGGGCCGTTCCCATCATCTCGTGGTAATAAGTACATCCTTGTCGCTGTTGACTACCTATCTAAGTGGGTAGAAGCTAAGGCTTTGCCCATCAACGATGCTCGTGTGGTAGTCAAGTTTTTGAAAAGCTTGTTTTCTCGGTTTGGAACCCCTCGCGCGATCATAAGCGATCATGGAACCCATTTTTGTAACGACCAATTCGAAAGTGTTGGGAATTATTTGTTAAGTGTCAAGTACCGTTAGTATATTCCAAGTACTGTTAGTGTTATGTAAGTATCGTTAGTATTAACGCGGTACATAGTAAGTACTGCTACTTATAAAGTAAGTACTGCTATGATGATTATGACGAATATATCATTGTATAAGATATGTCATAGTTATAGTTAGAGTATATCTTATGTGATATACCTAAATAGTTAGAATATTGATAATATATCGTCTGTGATATAGTTATCTTTATAGAATATTCTAAGGTTTCTAGGGTTCCTTACTCTATAAAAGGAACATAAGTACAATGTCTTTCATGTACCTCATACAAGTCGATTAATAAGAGAATCGAATAGTTAAAAGTAATTATGTTCTTCTGTGCTTTATAAGTTAGATTCCGCATAACTTATTTAGTGTTAGTAAGAGTGCTCAAAGTGTTTTAGTTTGATTACAAACTACTATACTAATTCTTAGCATAATATAGATCCAACGAAAGGGATCAACAAGTGGTATCAGAGCTTGTTGAGAAACTCTGAAAAAGAAGAACACGACCCCATACACTCCACACATACCAAACCTCAATGTCTCAACCAGATGGTGATAATGCTCACTTGGATAATGTTCAGAACACTGATCCTGTTCTGCCACAAGGACAACCACAAGTTGTGCATCCTGCACCAGCACAAGGTGCTTAAGTCGTGAATGATGTAGCTACCTTTACACCAACACCTTCTCATACTCTGTCTGCTGTTAAACTCCCAGTTCTCAAAGGTGACAATTATGAGACTTGGGCTATGCAGATGGAATATTACTTGAATCACACAGATCATACTGTGTGGCAAGTTATCAAGAATGGGAACACACCAAAGAAGCTACACTGGTTGCCAGACGGTACATGCTATGCTCTACCTGCTGTGACTGCTGAGCAGATACAAGCAGAGACAGAGAAAGAAAAGCTAGAACTGCTTTGGCTATGGCTCTTTCTGAAGACATTCTACCAAGCTTTCATCATTATAAATATGCCAAAGCTATGTGGGATGCTATAAAACTTAGATTTGGAGGCAATGACAAATCTAAGAAAATCAAGAAGATTGTTCTTAAGCAAGAATTTGATAACTTCTCAATTACCAGTATGGAGGGAATACATGGTGGATATGGAAGGTTCAACAAGTTGCTTATTATCAATTTATGGACAAGTAATCCCTAATGAAGAAGCTAATCTAAAATTCTTAAGAAGTGTTCCACCAGAGTGGAAAGCAATGGCTATGCACTTCATCACAAGAGATGATTTGGAACCAATTCCGTTTGATCATCTCTACAACAATCTTAGAGCATATGAGATGGATGTGAAAGGCACTAAAGTAAAGACAGCAACTGCTTCAAAGTCTAATTTGGCTTTTGTGTCAGATGGGAACAGCGATACTTACTTTCAAAATACCGCTAGTGGATCTAGCAGCGGTACATACTTCACAAATACAGATGGAGGACTTACAAGCAGTACTTACCCACAAAGTATTGAAAGCAGTCCAATGATCTCTCAAAATCCACATGGAAGGACTTCATCATTTTTTAGTGACAATGATGCCTTCTCATTATTTGCTGGACAAGACAACAGGCCAAGATTAACTCTCAATGACTTGTTCCAAATGGATGATGCTGATGTTGAAGAGATGGATCTTAAATGGCAAGCTGCTATGGTGTCAGTAAGATCTAATAAGTTCTTCAAGAAGACTGGAAGAAAAATGACTGTTGATCCTAATGAGCCATTAGGATATAACAATTCTAAAGTTTAATGCTATAACTGTGGAAGGAATGGACACTTTGCAAGAGAATGCAATAGAGATAAAGCTGAGACTAGCAATCTGAATTCCAAGAACAGCTATAAAACCAGTCCAAGAATAACTGAAAGCTTTCCAAAAGGAAACAGCAGGAGTCCTAAAGGAACCAAAGCATTGGTTACTTTAGATGGAGTGGTGAATTGGGCAGAAGAAGAAGAAGAAGAGCTTGGATTAATGGCTCTCTCACATGAAGATACTAAGGTACACCCTTGTTCTAAAGATTGTATTCTTAAATTTAATAGTCTAAAAGTAGAACTAGAGGAACAATATCAAAAGGTTAACACATGCACTGTAGAAGTAGAGGCTTTCAAACAGGGTGTTGTTAAACTAGAAGATAATATAGTTTTGTACAAAAAGGCTCAACAAAACTATGAAGAGAAAATAAGGATTTTGACTCTTCAAATGAGGGAAAAAGATGTGGAAATAAAAGCTTTTGAAAGACAACTTTTAAAAATAAATTCAGAAAATGAAGCTTTCAAAACCAGTCTTTGTAAAGAGAGGGAAGTGATTAGTCATTGGCAACAATCCTCTAAGGGATTGGGAAAATTGATTAATTCACAAATGGGGTATAATGATAAAACAGGCCTAGGATATATTGAGGATCAACCTGGGATAACCTTAACTAACAAGGACTTATCAAAAGGGATTTTTGATAGTTCTAGTGAGTTAGATGATACACCTAAAAATGATAGATATGCTGAAGGAATGAAGGCAGTTCCTCCACCAGTATCAGGAATTTTCATGCCCTCTTGTAATGATACTAGTATAGAGTTAGAAGAACCTAAGATTAATAATGTCTTTAACTCTAGTACTGTGTCTCAAGAAAATACTGATGTGACCAAGAATATTGTTTATCCACCTCTAATGAACAACTTTGTTTCTGAGGAATCTAAGACTAGTTCTACTCCCAAGCAGGTAAAATCTCCTAGCAAGATATTGGAAAACAATGAACAACATACTAAAACCAAAAGGGTTGGGCTAGGTTTTGAAAAACTAAAGTCAAAACAACCTTTTGGGTCTTCTTTAAGAATTAAAGGATGTTATGTTTGTGGTAGTCTAAGTCATTTTATCAAAAACTGTACATTACATGAAGATAAAATTGTGAAACAGAAGGCTACACAAAAGGTCATGAAAAACATTAATGGGAAAAATGCACAAGGTTATAGGAAACAGAAACTTAAAGATGACAAACCTAAGTTTGACCACACAAGGGTAGTTAAACAGGTTAAAAATAATCCTACCAAAAGTTTTTTTCCTAGGGCAGTACTTATGAAGCAAGGACTTGTATCCTTAAAGTCTGGTAAACCAAGTACCGGCAAGCCTAAATCTACAAGTACTGCTAGACCAAACTCAAGTACTGTTGGTTTAAAGTCTGTAAAACCAATGTTCTCCAAGACTTCTAATAAAGTTTTTGAAAAATTTAAAACACATAGGAGTAAGGACAAGAACAAACCAGTACAAATGTGGGTTCCTAAAAGAGATATACCATGTGTTAAAGCAAGTACTGCTAAAGCAGTACTTAAGTCAAAGAAGTCAAAG
Organism: Glebionis coronaria; assembly: GCA_025667525.1. Classification (NCBI taxonomy): domain Eukaryota; kingdom Viridiplantae; phylum Streptophyta; class Magnoliopsida; order Asterales; family Asteraceae; genus Glebionis; species Glebionis coronaria. Next base: position 229,298,561 of record CM046880.1, read on the forward strand.
CACATAGAGTCACCCTATGAATTTGACTACATAAATGAAACCATGAAGTATAAGAGTAAAAGTAGCATCACTGGAAATGCTTCAGTACATACTCTTAAATGTGTAGGTCCCACAAGATCCGAGCCAAATGTGGCTTGGGTCCCTGTTAAAAACTAATGAGTTTTACTTGTGTGTAGGGGCATCTCATTGATGAATTAAAAGATAAAGGAATTGTAGATAGTGGATGCTCAATACACATGACAGGGAACAAAGATTTTCTTGCTGAATTTAAAGAATTCAGAGGAGGTCCAGTAGCCTTTGGGGGTAGCAAAGGTAGAATCACTGGCAAAGGGAAAATCAACACATGAAAGTTGGAATTTGAAGATGTCTTCTTTGTAAAAGAATTGAATGAGTTCAATCTCTTTTCTGTATCACAAATGTGTGATAAGAAGAAAAAGGTGTTATTCACAGACAAAGACTGCTTGGTGTTGTCCAAAGACTTTGAGATGCCCAAGGAATCTCAAATACTGCTTAAAGTACCCAGGCAAGAAAATATGTACACCTTTAATCTTCATACTATTACTCCAACAGGTGGTATTACATGTTTGCTAGCTAAGGCTTCTTTAGATGAGTCAAACTTATGGCATATAAGGTTAGGTCATGTGAATTTCAAGAATCTTAATAGATTGGTAAAAAGGAATTTGGTTAGAGGTTTACCTAAAAAATCTTTTCAAAATGATTTCACATGTGCTGCTTGTCTAAAAGGAAAACAACATAGAGCCTCTTGTAAGACCAAGACTGTAAACACTGTGACAAAACCTTTGCATCTCTTGCATATGGATTTATTTGGTCCAGTTTCTATCAGAAGCATTAGCCATAAGACCTTTTGTCTAGTCATAACTGATGATTTTAGTAGATTCAGTTGGGTTTTCTTTTTAGCCCTTAAAAGTGAAACAAGTGAATTACTAAAGGACTTTATCACTTTAGTTGAAAAGCAGTTCACTAAACAGTTTTTAATTATTAGGACTGATAATGGAACAGAATTTAAGAATGCTGATTTTGATGAATTCTGTAGGTCTAAAGGAATTAAGAGGCAATTTAGTAATCCTAGAACTCCACAACAGAATGGAGTAGCTGAAAGGAAGAATAGGATATTAATTGAGGCTGCTAGAACTATGCTGGTTGATTCACTTTTGCCAAATACCTTTTGGGCAGAAGCAATCAATACTGCATGTTATGTGTTAAATAGAGTCCTAGTAACTAAGCCTCAAAACAAAACACCTTATGAACTCTTGACTAATGTAAAGCCTAACATAAGTCATTTAAAACCTTTTGGGTGTCATGTGTCCATACTAAGCACTCTTGATTATTTGGGAAAGTTTGATGGAATGTCTGATCCAGGATATCTTGTAGGATATTCATTCCAAAGTAAAGCATATCGGGTTTACAATTTGGCAACTAAGAAAGTTGAAGAAAATGCTCATGTCAATTTCTTAGAAAATAAACCCAATGTTCCAGGAATAGGTTATGCTTGGATGTTTGATTTAGATTATCTAACCAACTCCATGGATTACTACTCTTTGCAAAAGGATTGTCAAACTAACAATGCATGTGAGGAGTCAAGTGCAACTAATGCAGGTACTCAAGAAGATGTTTCTTCATCAGATGATGATATTCATATCTATGTGCCAAACATGCCTACTGTTACTCCCATGTCTGCAACTCCCAAGAAGCAAACCATGCCATCGAATGATGATCAAGCCCCCCCAGGAGCTTTAGAGGCTTCAAGATCAAGAAAAGAATGCTACATATACTAATAAGCATTCAGGAGAAGAGTCTTTTGAGTCACAACACTCAGAAGTACATACTATACCTAGCGGTACTTCATCTGCAAGTACTACTAAGTCAAAATCTGCTAAATCTGCTGACTCACTAGAAGAGATTTTGCAAGCATTGGACGATGAAGACTTATATGCCAGTCCAGCTGATGAAATCTTCTCCAAAGATTCCTATGATGAGCAGGGTGCAGTAACTGATTTCAACAATTTGGAAACTGAAATTCCAGTCAGTTCTATTCCCACTCATAAAGTCAACAACAACCATCCTGCTACACAGATTATTGGTGATCCAAAATCTGCTATATAAACCAGAAGACATATGCAAACCAATATTGAAACTTATGCACTAGTGAGTTATGTCAAACAACAGCAGAGAACAAATCATAAAGATACTCATCATTGTTTGTTTGCTTGTTTCTTATCTCAAGTAGAGCCAAAAAATATCTCTCAGGCTCTTGATGAAGAAAGTTAGGTAGATGCCATGCAAGAAGAATTAACACAATTTGAGCTACAAAAGGTTTGGATTCTTATGGATCTTCCCTCAGGTAAAAGAGTCATTCGTACTAGATGGGTCTTCAAGAACAAGAATGATGAAAGAGGGGTTGTTGTGAGGAACAAGGCAATACTTGTTGCTCAAGGCTATAGACAGGAAGAAGGGATAGACTATGATGAGGTTTTTGCACCAGTGGCAAGTATAGATGTAACACCCCCAAATTTATACAACTCAGTACAGCGGAAGACTCGTTGGTGTTACGGGATAGCACATTACTCACATCATAGACAACGCATAAAAATCACGTCGTTTAATAATAAATCATTTCCACTCATAAATATCAAAGTTACATCGGTCCCAAGTCATTATATTTCATACAAAGTTTTACAAAGTATTTGAATGGAAAATATTGTTTAGGTGCGGGCCATGAATTCTTGTCGTCTTCCCGAGAATTACCTTCAAGTACCTGAGACAAAACATGTTAAAAGAAAAGGTCAGCGATAACGCCGAGTGAATTCATAGAGTTTAATAAAATCCATCAATATAATATCAGTATAAAATTATTACTGAAAATCATCTTGTACAAATCATTCTAATAGGCCATAAAATAGCCAAAGTCATTTTATACAAATCTTTATCGAAAATCATAATATAGGCATTTGACTTAAAAATCGTTATACGAATCATTATCGTTAAAAACACCATACAATATGTTTTTGCAACGTTGTATAGATTAAATAAAAACCGTTATATGAATATGGTTATAAAAAGCCTTAAAATCATTATACGAGCCAATGTCGTAAAAACGTCATACAATACGTCTTACGACGTTGTATGAAAATAAAAACCGTTATATGAGTATGGTTATGAAAACCAAAACACAAACAGAATATCAATAGTATGACCCTGTATTGCTAGTCAGGCAATACATCGTAATTCGGAGCGTCTAATAGTATTTCGTTAGTTTTGGATTATTATAAGCCGCATGACATTGTTACCTTACTAAACCAACAACGGGTAGCTAACCCGATACCAATTTTGCCCATCTAAAGTAGCGTGTCGTCACAAAGGTCACGCTATGGAAATCTTCTCATACATAAATTCGCTTACCAATCAATGTGGCACGACGGGGATCAACCGTCAAGGCGCGAACTGGGGTGATCGTCCCCAAATAGTACTATTAAATGCATAAGCGTCTACCAACTCCCGGTAGTTCACAATTCATGCTAATGGGACTTTTAGTGACATAACCTAACTTTAATAATCCATTTTATTTCATCTATCGGGTCCATTAATCATTTATCGGGTCATACAATCGGGTCATTCAATCAATCGGGTCCAAAATCAATAAACAAACCATCGGGACAAATGGTGTCCTATTTTATAAAAACTAACATGTTATCTCCCTCGCGGGTTTATAAAACATTTATAAAATATTTAAAATAGTGCGAGGCTATGAACTCACGTTGATTTGGGAAGACGGGTTATCGGCAATTCGGACGTACGGTACGTGCTTCAATCACGGAAACCTAGACAAATAATACTCGTCTTAGACTCATGTCCAATGACTTTATAAAAATAACAATTACGTATACATATGATGATTATATATATATGATGATCAAGTGGGTTTACATATTCTCGTTTACTCATTTTAGTGTTATATGTCGATAACTTTTATACTAGTTTACTAGTTTTACCTATTCATACGTTTTAAGTCCAATAAGCTTATTATAAGTTCTTTAACTTGTTTTAATCCAATTTATACTTATATTATCAGTATATATATACTTTCCATGTTGGTCCCAAATGGGTTAAGCCCAATAAGTTCTTTTTACAAGTTTTTATCTTATTTAGTCCAATTATTAGTCCAAGTATTAGTCCAATATGTTTACTTAGCTCGTTAATGTCCGTATGCCCTAAAGTTCGGGTTTTATCGGTTTTTACTTGTTATACATGTCTATATATCAGTATATAAGTTTTATAAAGTTTTCATTAGACGGGTCCAACCATCTAAGTTTTATTTAACAAAAACGTTAATTTTACGGCGATAGCCGAAAAAGTCGTAAAAATCTGGTTTATAGTTTTATAACTTATAAGTGTTATTCCACTACCATTTTTATAATTTATATACTTATTCCACCTTTTACATATTTATATAAATAGAATCCAAGAGTTAGTGGGTTTTAACTTTACATTTTATACAATATAATTTTGAGTGCTTATATAATAGTATTATACTTTAATTTCCAAAAATCTGATTTTTATCTTCACTTTCACCAAAACTGCCATATCTTGAGTTCTACATAGAGATAGAAGCTCAAATTTTTATCACATAAACTAAATGATATGTGCTACATTTAACTCTGCTATAGCTACTGTTGAATCATCATTTAAGTATTTTGTAAAAATCGTCCAAAACAGTAACTTCAGATTTATACCCTAAACTTGTTTTGATCATATCTCACTCATTACTTTGATTCCATTGCATGGCCAACTCTCACATGTGTACAAGACTCATAGCTTACTGTATATCAATTCTACTTCATCATTTTATCAGTTCATAACATGTTTCTTTACTGTTTTATACAGCCATGTAAATTAATCAAGATTTTAACCTTGTTTCTTATAGTTTTTCACCTTTTTAATCATATTTATCAACACCAAATCCCCACATAACATTTTTATCATCATATAACCATCATATACATATACAATAGGAAATAAAATACATGTTTACATAATCAAAATAACAAGAAGTTAGGGAGGACAATCTTTATACCACCATGATGATGTAGGTTGATCAAAACATGGATTTTTGATGGAGAAACTTGTGATGCACCAAGACCATCTTCAAGACCACCAATCTTCATGAATACCTTGTGGAAAATCAGCCCTACTACTCCATGAAAACTCCTCCTTGGATGTTATAACTTGCACTAATCTTCATCTTTTTGAATGGAGATTAACATATGTTAATTGTAACATATGTTTATGGTTAAATTTTGTATTAATGGTGGTGTTTAGTGGAGGAATGGGGCGGCCAAAAATGGAGTCAAGAGAGAAAATATGTGTGGTTTGCATGAGTGGAATGGAAGCAAATGGTAATGGTGAGTGGTTTTGTGAAGTTGTTGCTTACACATGAAGCTAAATGAGACAAGTGTAAATTGGTTAAGTAAATTTTGACACCTAAAGGTGTTGTTAAGTTATTTAGGCCGGTTTTGGAGTGGGGTGGGACAAGTGTCCCACTTGTCTCATCCCATTTATTTACGGGTACTCCTCGATTCTAGTTTCCTCGATTTGCGTGCCCTCGGGTCGTTTTACGAAAAACATTTTTATAAATTATGAATCAACGTCACAAAACGAATCCAATAAAAATTGTCATCAAAAACGGAGTTCGAAAACGTAAATACGTAATCCTAAGGTTTCCGGTTTAGTCGTAAAGGACGTTAAAATAAAATCGTAAGTCCTAATCTCTTCTCGTAAATTTGTGAGTTTATGAACCAACTCAAATTTAAAACTCCAAATTAATATTCACGGATAAATTTATTTTCTGAAATGTTGGGCCGTCACCAAAGACGGTGTATGTAAACGTAAGCACGTAACGTTGAATCCTCCGGTTTAAACGTAGTCGATGCTACTTCAAGACCTAAATCCAAATTTCTTCCCAATAATAAGTGAGTTCATATTGTAACATTAAAATAATATTTTCAAATAATATTTGAGGATAAAATATCAATCGTAAATTGACGGATTGTCACAGCATTTACCCCTAAACAGGATCTTTGTCCTCAAAGATCATCTTACCTTACTACTCGCTTCTTATAGAGTTAAAGCCATGTGGGTATTTCCTCCACATTCGGTCTTTTCTCACAAGTGTAATCCATTATAATACGCGAGTTTCATCAAACATAACTACGGGAATAAGATCAGGCTAAATGTTGACTTACTTTCTCTATCCATGATGTTCACGAGTTTCTGATGAATGCAACTTTTCGCCGATCTAAGCTTTACTAAGAACAATCAGATTTTCACTTGATAGATATTCCATCAAGTTCGATATACGAAACATAATTCACGCAGTCTTTGAAGTCCTAGGGTAGATCCAGCTTATATGCCTTTCAAACGAATCTTTTATATCATCTCAATGGTCCCATACAACGGGGACTTATATCCCATGATTTGTCAGATCATGAATTCATTTTTCCAAATTTAAAAATTGTGGCATAACTTTGCTACCCATTTGGCACTTCAAGATCTACATTTCACATTCACATAACCTCTTGCCCACTACCAACTGTCAATAATCAAATCCTAATTTCAACAATCGTTTCAGGTCTCGCGGGTTGGGTATTTTGCAAGGTTAGGTTCGCCATCATAGGAAACCTTAAACCTAAAAGACATGTCCAACTCACAATGGGTGTATGTCGGATGTCTTCATTTCAACTCCTGCTTACAGATGCTCTAAGATTTAGATCCTAACAAGATTCGATCTCGATCCTAATACAATAATTATCAATGATAATTTCTCCAAAGGAAAACGATTATACGGTCTATTACCAAAGGTCAATCATTCAAACATAGAACATCGCTTATAGTATTTTATATCGTTACTTTTACCTCGTCCCTTCGATTGGGGTGGTACATAGTACTCTCATCAAGGTTCGTTCTTATTGATTTCTGAGAAAATCTCTAGAAATTCGATGCGAAGCGAGGATCTTGATAAAGATGTTTGATACAAGCACACTATGTTTACATAACTCTTTTGCATTTATCATTAACGGGAATGATATTAGCAGATTTGGTCAGTCTGTCAACGATGACCCAAATCAAATCAAATTCAGATGATGACCTTTGCAATAGCTAGATGTTTACTAATGTATGAGGCGATGTCTGCCTTCATAATTGCCATCAGTACAACTTCTTTAGACAAAGATACTTTTAGTCATAATTGACATAAATAGAATACTTATACTTACAAATTTCATCATAACTATATTTCACAATCTTCCATATTTGGGTAACCACAAGTGGCCTTTAAAACATTTAACGCCATCGGCTTCTCAATTCTAATGGTTCACATTAGCCGCGAACCCCTTTTATTATTTATATTATCTCTTTTTACAAACATCGTTTATTTTATACCGTTCGGCAATTTAATTTCCACCTTCATTATTAAGAAATATATCTTAATTGGTTCTTTATCCTTTTTATATAATATGTCAGTATCTATATTCACTTCTCGTGATGTTATAATTATCATGTTCACAATTCACTCAGATATTCTTTCTATATTATGCGTCAGAAATTACGTTCACTTTCCTCATGAAATAAATATCATAACCGTATTTATTCAAAAATTATTTCTTCACATTTTCTGAGTTTTAGTTTCTTCTCAACTATCATTTTTATCCGTTTTTCTCAATCCGTCGTCTAAAGCGTCGATAATTATTATAATTAATTAAATATTTATTAGTTAATTTTTATGAAGCGTAAACGTAAAAGTTTTAAATTTCTTAGTTCGACCAATTATATAAAATGTTCAAAATAAATTTGAGTTTAATTAACAAGATTTTCGTTGATTTATCGAAAATAATGAATAAGATTCGTAAATGTTCGAAAAACCTTTGTTTATACTTTGGTCAAAGTTTTCTTAGTTGAAAAGCAAAAATTGTCGTTTTAAATTTCAAGTTATGGTTTAGATGGGTTTCCTCAATTCTTCTTAAGTTATCTTGAGGTATACACAAACATTTACCCCTAAACAGAAGTTTAGTTAAATGGTTTGTGTATAAGGGAATAATCCCTTTAAAAATCCTTTGTTAAAACATTTGTCAAAACATATTTCCATTTCTTTTTGGTAAAATCCAAAGTCTTAAAAGGGCTCTTAATTTTTGAAGAGTCTATATGCATACATCTTACCATTTTTAATCCAACTGTCATTTTATGTAAAGGATTAAGTTTTTAATCCCTAGGCGTTAATGGTTCTGATCTTTGAAAAGTCAATATAGCTTCCATTATCTATTAATCACATGGTTAAATCATGTAAAGATTCAAGTCTTTAATCACGTGTTAAATATTTAGGGTACCGGTTTTTATTGTTCAGCCAGTTCAGGGAAATCTATAATTAACTATTAACTCAATCTTATTCTTATAAACAAACAAATGATCCTTAATGATCACAAGTATGAATTTATCAAATTATAGTCTACACACGTGATCCACCAAATTCATGAATACTACATGTGCATTGGTCAATCCAAACGACATCACGTGAAACTCATAATGTTCATTACAAGTACCGGATGTAGTGATTGGAAAAGATAATCTCTTTTGCAGATGCGAAGTTTGATGATAAACATGTTGAGGATCAAATTTGCTAGAACTTTGTAAATGATCGAACAATTCTTCCATTTCGAGTTATGGATATAGTTTTCGATTGTCAATTTACTCAATTCAAAGTAATCTATAAATATAAGGAATGATAACACCATAGCTCTTCAGGATGACAGGCTTGGTATAATAAAATCTTTCTCCGACAACTTTCTCAGTTGTACGGTAATTCCTTAAATTCAGATGGTGCTGACGTACAGTGCACAAGCCACAGGTGCAGCACCGGAAATATAATCAATACCGATTTCAACTTGCCTTAATGGCAAAAGTCTAGGTAATTTACCAACAAATACTTACTAAAGTTTCAGATAATAGAAACATCTTTTAATAAATTCATATCAGGTTCTTCTATATTACAATATCTATAACTAGTTCACAACCATTCACAGTATAATTTTAAGTCTAAATGCGGGATAAGGTCATCCATCAAGAATTATTTAGATCACTTTTGATAATCAACATCTTATCATTTAGGGGAATTCTACTCGAGTTCCCATCAATTAAGACAATGTCGTCATGTCATAATAAATCAACCCATTCTATTGGCACTATCAACTTTTCAGTTTTATTGTCGTCGATAAGATGTGAACTTCTCAAAAGTCTAATAATAACTCATAATCCTTCACAAATTCAGGGATATACGGAGACACAACTACTATTAAAAGAGTAAGGTCAACGCATAATCTATGCGAGAGAATTTCAAATCAGATACGGACGAAAACATTTAATGAATATGAATATATCCCATGTTTTCATAATTTGAGTACGCATTCGAAAGCTCCTCGGATCGTTACCCAGGTCATTCAAATGGAATCAAATCAAAAGAAATAATAAGAATGTCGATACATCCAGTCGGGTATCAACACTCGGTAATCAAATACATTTCCTAAGAATCTCACTACGGGAGAATTGGACACGAAAGAATTGTCAATTGTCCAGTAAGACAATTTCCACAGATGAGTAAATTCAACTCAGAAGAATAGATGCTACAGGCACATATGTAGGTGTCCCTATCAATATGTCCCTATTTTTCACTTCTGCAGATCTCATAAAAATATTAATCTTTCACAATCTTCAAAGAAAATGTAAGGTTTATTCATTAGTTTTATGGTGACTACTAATCAGCCTTGCATGGTCCATTCCAAATTGTATGTAGGCACGCAACTATATACAATTTCAAGATTAACGATGCAATACTCAGTTCGTCAAAATTTTATCATCATGTTTATAATAAAAACATTTTCATGCTTAATTCTTAAATAAGAATCGAAAAAAAATTTACGAAGATTTTCTTTATCATGAAAACAATTAAGCTTTCCAAAGTGTTTGATACAACTTCATTTCGATAACAATCACTTACAAATCTTACTTTGAGTAATCCTTTTAGTGATGAAAATTCAATTTTTCTCAAAGGATACCATTTCAACTTTATAAAAACAATGTGTGATCTGCAAAAGAGTGAGGAAGAGTTGTTCACCGCGAACTAACTACGATATGATAGGAAATGAGCTTTAGCCAAATAATCATGAGGTTCATGACCTCGATGGTACTCACGAAGAATGATTCACAACGTAACTCAAATCAAGATGAGTACTTGTTCAATGGTTGCATCTCTAATGCGAACATTAGGATGAAGCAATAAAGGATAGATAACATCGATACATGTAGAATTTAGCAATCAAAGGTAGTCTTTTTCATTAATCACAAACAAGTCAAAATTGTACCGTAACACATTACGTGTCACTATGTCATACAATTCTCAGAACTCATCCTACCAACTGATGTCTCAGTTAAGTTAGGGATTTTTAAAAGATACCACAATGAATACTAATCTACAAGAGTCATTAGGTGTTCCACATGTCCCAGAAGATCCATCGGTCTCAATTCAGAAGAAGATTTCTTCAATTTATTTCTTGGACACTGGGCATCCTCGTTAGTGGACAATGGCCTAGGAACAACCCTTAACACGAATCAATAATCATTTAAAACCAAATAATTCCATCACATAACTTAACGACTTCCTCTTAACAGTTTATTATTCCATATGGGTTAAATTTTACTTTATTCAAGTTTCAACCAATTTTATACTCAATTCGACATCCTACCTTATTCTCCAATACTTACAACCTTATTCTTCGGCCTTGTAAAGGCAATACAATCTCAATATGAATCAACGCTTAATTTCCAATCCTATTAGCTCTTACAACAACAATTATCAAATGAGTCATTAGTATGAAATGACTTGATCATTCAACTAGACTTCTCGGAAAGGTATTAGTGGCATAAGGCTTTTGGGTAATGGTTTCAATTACAGCCTCAAGTGCAACATTCACCCTTTCGATTTCAATTTAAGAAATGGATGACAACGAATCAGATGACATCTTTCCAGGTGATAACGTTTTGTCAAACTCCACTCTATAAGGAAAGATCGTCATGACATCGATATCAGATTTAATCTCGCCAATTCTTTTTCAATATCATAATCAACTAATATCTACATTTCTACAAATATCAACCATTTGTTGGGATCATAAATATCCACAACTTGGTTTAGATCTAGGATAGCTAGATTTCCTACAAGAATAGCTTCGATTAATTTACTAGGGGAGTTAGGGTTACTTGTGACAATCTACGTCGTATAAATACCTCGTATAAAAATCAAAATAATCATCAAACAATCATGTAATCAAATTACATCATATATATATATATATATATATATATATAATCCAAGTTATATATATATTAAAATAACACTTCTCAGTCTGGCCTTGTCGGTAACTCGGGAATTCTTCGGCACCGTTATAGTCAAAAGATTTTTTTTTTTTAGACATTTTTAGAAAAATGTTTATAGTTAAAAGATTTTGAAATGTTTTATTCAAAACCTTGGTTTTAAAAATCTTTCGTTCTCTATAACGAGAGCTCTGATACCAAACTGTAACACCCCCAAATTTATACAACTCAGTACATCGGAAGACTCGTTGGTGTTACGGGATAGCACATTACTCACATCATAGACAACGCATAAAAATCACGTCGTTTAATAATAAATCATTTCCATTCATAAATATCAAAGTTACATCGGTCCCAAGTCATTATATTTCATACAAAGTTTTACAAAGTATTTGAATGGAAAATATTGTTTAGGTGCGGGCCATGAATTCTTGTCGTCTTCCCGAGAATTACCTTCAAGTACCTGAGACAAAACATGTTAAAAGAAAAGGTCAGCGATAACGCCGAGTGAATTCATAGAGTTTAATAAAATCCATCAATATAATATCAGTATAAAATTATTACTGAAAATCATCTTGTACAAATCATTTTAATAGGCCATAAAATAGCCAAAGTCATTTTATACAAATCTTTATCGAAAATCATAATATAGGCATTTGCCTTAAAAATCGTTATACGAATCATTATCGTTAAAAACACCATACAATATGTTTTTGCAACGTTGTATAGATTAAATAAAAACCGTTATATGAATATGGTTATAAAAGCCTTAAAATCATTATACGAGCCAATGTCGTAAAAACGTCATACAATACGTCTTACGACGTTGTATGAAAATAAAAACCGTTATATGAGTATGGTTATGAAAACCAAAACACAAACAGAATATCAATAGTATGACCCTGTATTGCTAGTCAGGCAATACATCGTAATTCGGAGCGTCTAATAGTATTTCGTTAGTTTTGGATTATTATAAGCCGCATGACATTGTTACCTTACTAAACCAACAACGGGTAGCTAACCCGATACCAATTTTGCCCATCTAAAGTAGCGTGTCGTCACAAAGGTCACGCTATGGAAATCTTCTCATACTTAAATTCGCTTACCAATCAATGTGGCACGACGGGGATCAACCGTCAAGGCGCGAACTGGGGTGATCGTCCCCAAATAGTACTATTAAATGCATAAGCGTCTACAAACTCCCGGTAGTTCACAATTCATGCTAATGGGACTTTTAGTGACATAACCTAACTTTAATAATCCATTTTATTTCATCTATCGGGTCCATTAATCATTTATCGGGTCATACAATCGGGTCATTCAATCATTCGGGTCCAAAATCAATAAACAAACCATCGGGACAAATGGTGTCCTATTTTATATAAACTAACATGTTATCTCCCTCGCGGGTTTATAAAACATTTAAAAGAGTGCGAGGCTATGAACTCACGTTGATTTGGGAAGACGGGTTATCGGCAATTCGGACGTACGGTACGTGCTTCAATCACGGAAACCTAGACAAATAATACTCGTCTTAGACTCATGTCCAATGACTTTATAAAAATAACAATTACGTATACATATGATGATTATATATATATGATGATCAAGTGGGTTTACATATTCTCGTTTACTCATTTTAGTGTTATATGTCGATAACTTTTATACTAGTTTACTAGTTTTACCTATTCAGACGTTTTAAGTCCAATAAGCTTATTATAAGTTCTTTAACTTGTTTTAATCCATTTTATACTTATATTATCAGTATATATATACTTTACATGTTGGTCCCAAATGGGTTAAGCCCAATAAGTTCTTTTTATAAGTTTTTATCTTATTTAGTCCAATTATTAGTCCAATTATTAGTCCAAGTATTAGTCCAATATGTTTACTTAGCTCGTTAATGTCCGTATGCCCTAAAGTTCGGGTTTTATCGGTTTTTACTTGTTATACATGTCTATATATCAGTATATAAGTTTTATAAAGTTTTCATTAGACGGGTCCAACCATCTAAGTTTTATTTAACAAAAACGTTAATTTTACGGCGATAGCCGAAAAAGTCGTAAAAATCTAGTTTATAGTTTTATAACTTATAAGTGTTATTCCACTACCATTTTTATAATTTATATACTTATTCCACCTTTTACATATTTATATAAATAGAATCCAAGAGTTAGTGGGTTTTAACTTTACATTTTATACAATATAATTTTGAGTGCTTATATAATAGTATTATACTTTAATTTCCAAAAATCTGATTTTTATCTTCACTTTCACCAAAACTGCCATATCTTGAGTTCTACATAGAGATAGAAGCTCAAATTTTTATCACATAAACTAAATGATATGTGCTACATTTAACTCTGCTATAGCTACTGTTGAATCATCATTTAAGTATTTTCTAAAAATCGTCCAAAACAGTAACTTCAGATTTATACCCTAAACTTGTTTTGATCATATCTCACTCATTACTTTGATTCCATTGCATGACCAACTCTCACATGTGTACAAGACTCATAGCTTACTGTATATCAATTCTACTTCATCATTTTATCAGTTCATAACATGTTTCTTTACTGTTTTATACAGCCATGTAAATTAATCAAGATTTTAACCTTGTTTCTTATAGTTTTCACCTTTTTAATCATATTTATCAACACCAAATCCCCACATAACATTTTTATCATCATATAACCATCATATACATATACAATAGGAAATAAAATACATGTTTACATAATAAAAATAACAAGAAGTTGAGGAGGACAATCTTTATACCACCATGATGATGTAGGTTGATCAAAACATGGATTTTTGATGGAGAAACTTGTGATGCACCAAGACCATCTTCAAGACCACCAATCTTCATGAATACCTTGTGGAAAATCAGCCCTACTACTCCATGAAAACTCCTCCTTGGATGTTATAACTTTCACCAATCTTCATCTTTTTGAATGGAGATTAACATATGTTAATTGTAACATATGTTTATGGTTAAATTTTGTATGAATGGTGGTGTTTAGTGGAGGAATGGGGCGGCCAAAAATGGAGTCAAGAGAGAAAATATGTGTGGTTTGCATGAGTGGAATGGAAGCAAATGGTAATGGTGAGTGGTTTTGTGAAGTTGTAGCTTACACATGAAGCTAAATGAGACAAGTGTAAATTGGTTAAGTAAATTTTTGACACCTAAAGGTGTTGTTAAGTTATTTAGGCCGGTTTTGGAGTGGGGTGGGACAAGTGTCCCACTTGTCTCATCCCATTTATTTACGGGTACTCCTCGATTCTAGTTTCCTCGATTTGCGCGCCCTCGGGTCGTTTTACGAAAAACGTTTTTATAAATTATGAATCAACGTCACAAAACGAATCCAATAAAAATTGTTTCATCAAAAACGGAGTTCGAAAACGTAAATACGTAATCCTAAGGTTTCCGGTTTAGTCGTAAAGGACGTTAAAATAAAATCGTAAGTCCTAATCTCTTCTCGTAAATTTGTGAGTTTATGAACCAACTCAAATTTAAAACTCCAAAATAATATTCACGGATAAATTTATTTTCTGAAATGTCGGACTGTCACCAAAGACGGTGTATGTAAACGTAAGCACGTAACGTTGAATCCTCCGGTTTAAACGTAGTCGATGCTACTTCAAGACGTAAATCCAAATTTCTTCCCAATAATAAGTGAGTTCATATTGTAACATTAAAATAATATTTTCAAATAATATTTGAGGATAAAATATCAATCGTAAATTGACGGATTGTCACAATAGAAGCCATTAGGTTATTTTTGGCCTTTGCATCATATATGGGTTTTATAGTCTATCAAATGGATGTGAAAAGTGCCTTTCTATATGGTACTATTTCAGAGGAGGTATATGTCTAACAACCTCCAGGTTTTGTAGATCCTAAATTCCCCAATCGAGTCTACAAAGTTATCAAAGCACTTTATGGTCTGCATCAAGCTTCAAGAGCCTAGTATGTAACTTTATCCAACTTTCTGCTAGAACATGGATATAGGAGAGGAACCATTGACAAAACTCTGTTCATCAGGAAAAATGTAACACCCCCAAATTTACACAATTTAATACAACAGAAGACTCGTTGGTGTTACGGGATAACACATTACTCACATCATAGACAACGCTTAAATATCGCGTCGTTTTATAATAAAGCATTTCCATTCATAAATATCAAGTTTACATAGGTCCCAAGTCATATTATTTCATACAAATTTTACAAAGCATTTGAATGGAAATTGTTATTTAATTGCGGCCATGAATTCTTGTCGTCTTCCCGAGAATTACCTTCAAGTACCTGAGATAAAACATGTTAAAAGAAAAGGTCAGCGATAACGCCGAGTGAATTCATAGAGTTCAATAAAACCATTAATATATCATCGGAATATAATTATTACCGAAAATCATTTTTGTACAAATCATTGTAATAGGCCATAAAATAGCCAAAGTCATTTTATACAAATCCTTATCAAAAATCATAATATAGGCTTTTGCCTTCAAAATCATTATACGAACCAAAGTCGTAAAAACATCATACAATACGTTTTATAACGTTGTATAAAGTTATATAAAAACCGTTATATGAATATGGTTATGTAAACCAAAACACGAACATAATATCAATAATAACCCGTATTGCTAGTCAGGCAATTCATTGTAATTCAGTGCGTATAGCAGTATTTCGTTATTTGGATTATTATAAGCCGCATGACATTGTTACCTTACTACAACAAACAACGGGTGGCTAACCCGAAACTCATTTTCCCATCTAAATTAGTGTGTCGTCACAATAATCACGCTTATGTAAATCTTCTCATACATAAATTCGCTTACCAATCAATGTGGCACGACGGGGATCAACCGTCAAGGCGCGAACTGGGGTGATCGTCCCCAAATAGTACTATTATATGCATAAACATCTACCAAATCCCGTTAGTTCACAATTCATGCTAATGGGACTTTTAGTGACATAACCTAACTTTAATAATCCATTTCATTTCATCTATCGGGTCATATAATCATACATCGGGTCATACAATCATTCGGGTCCAAATCAATAAACAAACAATCGGGACAAATGGTGTCCTATTTTAGTAAAACTAACATGTTATCTCCCTCGCGGGTTTATAAAATATTTCATAAAAACATTTAAAAGAGTGCGAGCCTATGAACTCACGTTGATGTGGGAAAGCGGGTTATCGGTAATTCGGATGTACGGTACGTGCTTCAATCACGAAAACCTAGACAAATAATACTAGTCTTAGAATCTTGTCCAATGACTTTATAAAATAACAATTATGTATACATATGATGATTTTATATATATGATGATGATCAAGTGGGTTTATACATTTTTACTCATTCATTATAGTGTTTATGTGTTGGTAACATTTTTATACTAGTTTTACTAGTTTTACTTATTTACATGTTTTAGGCCCAATAACCCTATTACAAGCCCAATACTTTATATTAGTCTATTTTACACTTTTATTATCAGTATTACACTTTTCATGTTGGGCCCAAGTGGGTTAAGCCCAATAAGTAACTTTATAAGTGTTTTACCAAATTAGTCGGGTTTATTGTCCATTAAGGCTACTTTGGCCCGTTAATGTCTATATGTTGTAAAGCTCGGGTTTTATCGGTTTTTACTTGTTATATATGTTTATACATTAGTATGTGAGTTTATAAAAGTTTACATTAGACGGGTCCAACCGTCTAAGTTTTATTTAACAAAAACATTAATCTTTCAGTTTTAGCCGAAAAGACGTAAAAATCATGTTTATAGTTTTTATAACTTATAAATCTTATTCAACTGTCATTTTTATAAAGTGTCCATTTATTTAACCTTATATATATTTATATTAATGAAATTTATAAGTTAGTGGGTTTTAATTCACATTTTATACTATAGTAGTTTGAGTGCTTATATAATACTATTAAACATTAATTCCTCAAAATCTGATTTTTAGTTTCATCTTCACCATTTTTATCATATCTCGAGTTCTAGAAGGAGATAGAAGCTCATTTTTGGATGGAATAAACTTCATATTATGTGCTACAAATAAGTTAGTTATAGCTACTGCTCATTCCATGTCTAACTATCCTTAACAGTCCCTACAAAACAGACTATTCAGATTGGTACACTCATCTTGTTTTGATCATATCTCACTCATTTTGATGATTCCATTGCATGGCCAACTCTCACATGTGTATGACACTAACACTTACTGTAAATAATTTTATCAGTTTATAACTTGGTTACTTACTGTTTTTATATAGCCATCTTATTAAGCAAGATTTAACCATTTTTACATGTGGTTTTTCTATCTTTTTACCCATGTTTATCAAATCTATCAACACCAAATCCCCACATAATATTTTTAATCATCATTCATAATCATATACATATACATAAATAAAGAAAATACAAGATTACATAATCAAAATAACAAGAGGATAGGAAGAACAATCTCTATACCACCATTAGTGATGAAAATATGAGTCTTTGATGAACAAGGCTTGGATTTTGATGGAAAAACTTGTGATAAACCAATATCATCTTCAGGTCTATCAACCTTTATAAACTTCTCATGGAAAACCAGCCCTATGACATCAACAAATCTTCTCCTTGGATGTTAGAATCACCTCCAATCTTCAAAGCTTCAAAGTAGCATCATCATGTGTATGAGTAACACATGATTTTATGGCTATCATAGATCAAATGAGGGTTGTTTTTGATGATGGTTGTATGAATTTTAGAGAGAGAGGAGAGGAGTGTGTGAGTTTTGCATGTGAAATGGAAGTAAGTCGTAAAGTTTAGTGGTTTTTGCTAGTTTGGTGGGATAAGTTAGCTTTCATGTGAAGCTAAGCTTACATGTGTAAGCTTATAGCTACAAGGGTGCCACATCATGGATGTGGTGTCCTCTTTTGGCCTCCCCATGTGTTAGTGGGGTGGGATAAACTTGTTTTGTCCCATCCCGCTAATTTACGGGTATTCCTCGATTCTAGTTTCCTCGATTTGCGTGCCCTCGGGTCGTTTTACGAAAAACGTTTTTATAAATTATGAATCAACGACACAAAAAGAATCTAATAAAAATTGTCTCATCAAAACGGAGTTCGAAAACGTAAATACGTAATCATAAGGTTTCCGGTTTAGTCGTAAAGGACGTTAAATTAAAATCGTAAGTCCTAATCTCTTCTCGTAAATTTGTGAGTTTATGAACCAACACAAATTTAAAATCTCAAAATAATATTCAGGGACAAATTTATTTCCTGAAATGTCGGACTGTCACCAAAGATGGTGTATGTAAACGTAAGCACGTAACGTTGAATCCTCCGGTTTAGACGTAGTCGATGCTACTTCAAGACGTAAATCCAAATTTCTTCCCAAAAATAAGTGAGTTCATATTATAACATTAAAATAATGTTTTCAATTAAATATTGAGAATAAAATATAAACCATAAATTGACGGATTGTCACAGCATTTACCCCTAAACAGGATCTTTGTCCTCAAAGATCATCTTATCTTTCTACTCGCTTCTTATAGAGTTAAAGCCATGTGGATATTTCCTCCACATTCGGTCTTTTCTCACAAGTGTAATTCATTACAATATGCGAGTTTCATCAAACATAACTACGGGAATAAGATCAGGCTTAATATTGACTTACTATCTCTATCCATGATGTTCACGGGTTTTTGATGAATGCAACTTTTCGCCGATCTAAACTTTATCAAGAAGTGATCAGATTCTCACTTGATAGACATTTTATCAAGTTCGATATACGAAACATAATTCACGCAGCTCTTGAAGTCCTAGGGTAGATCCAGCTTATATGCCTTTCAACCCAACTTTTACATCATCTCAATGGTCCCATTCAACGGGGACTTATATCCCATGATCTTTCAGATCATCAATTCATTTTTCCATAGTTAAAATTTTTGGCACAACTTCGCTACCCATCTGGCACTTCAAGATCTACATTTCATATTCACATAACCTCCTGCCCACTACCGGCAGTCAATAATCAGATCCTAATTTCAACAGTCATTTCAGGTCTCGCGGGTCGGGTATTTTGTAAGGTTAGGTTTGTCATCATAGGAAACCTTAAACCTAAAAGACATGGCCAACTCACATTGGGTGTATGTCGGGTGTCTTTATCCCAACTCCTGCTTACAGATGCTCTAATATATATCCTCACAAGATTCGATCTCAATCCTAACACGATAATTATCAATGATAATCTTTCCAAAGGAAAGCGATTATACAGTTTATTACCAAAGGTCAATCATTCAAACATAGAACAACACTTATAGTATTTTGTATCGTTACTTTACCTCGTCCCTTCGATTGGGGTGGTACACAGTACTCTCATCAAGATTTGTTATCAATGACTTCTGAGCAAATATCTAGATATTCGATGCGAAGCGAGGATCTTGATAGAGATGATCGATACAGGCACACCATTTTTACACAACTCCTTTAAATACAAAAGGGTCAATTTCTTCATCAAGAATCTATCGTTAACAGGAATGATATTAGCAGATTTGGTCAGTCTGTCGACGATTACCCAAATCCAATCAAATTCAGATGATAACCTTTGCAATAGTTAGACGTTTACAAATGTATGAGGCGATGTCTGCCTTCATAATTTGCCATTAGTACAACTTCTTCAGATAAAAATACATTAAATCATAAATGTCATGAATAAAATACTTATACTTACAAGATTCCAACATAACTATATCTCACAATCCTCCATATTTAGACAATCACAAGTGGCCTTTTAATCATTTAGCGCCATCGGCTTCTCAGTTCTAATGGTTCACATTAGCCGCGAACCCCCTTTTATTATTTATATTATCCTTCTTACAGGCATCAATTATTTCTAAATTGTTCGGGCAAATTACTTTGCACCGTCATTATTAAGGAACACAATCCTAATTGATTCTTTATCCTCTCTATATTATGTGTCAGTATCTACATTCACTTTCTCTTGATGAAATATATATAACATGACCGTATTAATTCAAAATTTCTTTCTTCATATCTTCTATGTTTTAGTTTCGTCTCAACTATTATTTTTATCTATTTTACTCAATCCGACGTCTAAAGCGTCGATAATTATTACGATTAATTAAATAATAATTATTAAATTTTTATAAAACGTAAACGTAAAAAATTTAAATTTCTTAGTTCGACCAATTATATAAAATGTTCAAAATAAATTTGAATTTAATTAACAAGATTTTTGTTGATTTATCGAAAATAATTAATAAGATTCGTAAATGTTCGAAAAACCTACGTTTATTCTTTGGTAAAAATTTTCTTAGTTGAAAAGCAAAAATTGTCGTTTCAAATTTTAAGTCATGGTTTAACGGTTTCCTCAATCCCTCTTAGGTTGTCTTGAGGTATACACAAACATTTACCCCTAAACAGGAGTTTAGTTAAATGTTTTGGGCATAAGGAAATAATCCCTTAAAAATTTCTTTGATAAATTATTTGTCAAAACATATTTTCACTTTCTTTTTGGTAAAACCCAAAGTCTTAAATGACTTCTAATTTTTGAAGAGTCAATATATATATATATATATATATATATATATATATATATATATATATATATATATATATATATATATATATATATATATATATATATATATATATATATATATATATATATATATATATATATATATATATATATATATATATATATATATATATATATATATATATATATATATATATATATATATATATCTTACCATCATTAATCAAACGGTCATTTTATGTAAAGGATTAAGCCTTAATACACATGTTAAATATTCAAGGTACAGATTTTCATTGTTCGGCCAATTCAGGGCAATCTATAAATAATTATTAACTCATTCTTATTCTTATAAACAAACAAATAGTCCTTAATGGTCACAAACATGAATTTATCATATTACAGCCTACACACGTGATTCACCAAATTTATGAATGCTACATGTGTATTAGTCAATCCAAACGACATCACGTGAAACTCATAATGTTCATTACAAGTTCTGGATGTAGTGATTGGAATAGATAATCTTTTTCGCGGACGCGAAGTTGATGATAACCATGTCGTGGATCAAATTTCCTGAATATACGCTATAACCTTGTAAATGATCGGACAATCTATCATCTTGGGTAGTGGATATAGATTTTAATCGTCAATTTACCTAGTTCACGGTAATTAAACAAATATAAGAAATAATAACATCATAGCTCTTCATGATGACGAGCTTGGTAGAATAAAAGCTTTCTCCGACAACTCTCTCAGTTGTACGGTAACACTTCCAATTTAGATGGTGCTGACGTATAGTGCACAAACCACATGTGCAGCACCGGGAATATAATCAATAACAATTTCAACTTGCCTTAATGGCAAAAGTCTAGGTAATTCACCAATAAATACCTCCTAACGTTTCAGATAAAAGAAACATCTTTTAATAAATTCATATTAGGTTCTTTCTAGATTATAGTATCTATGACTAATTCACAACCATTCACGGTATAATTTCAAGTCTAAATGCAGGATATGGTCATTCATCAAGAATTATTTAGATCACTTTTTATAATCAACATCTTATCTTTTAGGAGAATTCTACTCGAGTTCCCATCAATTAAGACAATGTCGTCATGTCATAATCAACCATTCCATTCTAATGGCACTATCAACTTTCCAGTTTCATTACCGTCGATACGATGTGAATTTCTCAAAAGACAAATAATAACTCATAATCCTTCACAAGTTCAAGGATATCTGGATACATAACTAACCTTAAAACAGTAAGGTCAACGCATAATCTACGGGAGAGAATTTCAAATCAGTTACAGACGAAAACATTTAACGAATATGAATGTATCCCATGTTTTCATAATTTGAGTACGCATTCGAAAGCTCCTCGGATCGTTACCCAGGTTATTCAAATGAAATCAAATCAAAAGAAATGATAGGAATATCGATACATCCAGTCGGGTATCAACATTCGGCAATCAAATACTTTTCCTAAGAATCTCACCACGGGAGAATTGGACAAGATGGAAATATTAATTGTCAAATAAGACAAAATCCACAGATGAGTAAATTCGACTCAGAAGAATAAATAGTACGGGCACATATGTAGGTGTCCCTAATAATATGTCCCTATTTTGCACTTTTTGCAGATCTCATAAAATTTAATCTTTCACAATCTTCAAAGAAAATTTAGTGTTTATTAATAATTTCATGGTGACTACTAATCAGGCTTGCATGGTCCCTTCCAAATTGTATGTAGCCGTGCAACTATATATAATTTTAAGATTAACGATTCAATACTCAGTTCGTCAAAATTTTATCATCATGTTTATAATAAAAACATTTTCATGCTTAATTCTTAAATAAGAATCAAAAATAAATTTACAAAGATTTTCTTTGTTATGAAAACAATTAAGTTTTCCAAGGTGTTCTATAAACAACTTCATTTCGATAACGATTATTTATAAGTCTCACTTTAAATAATCCATATGGTGATGAAAACCCAATTTTTCTCAAGGGATACTGTTTTAACTTATAAAAACAATTAGTGATCTGCAAAGGAGTGATGAAAAGTTGTTCACCAAGAACTAACTACAATATAATAGGAAATGAGCTTAGCCAAATAATCATGAGGTTTATGACCTCGATGGTACTCAAAAAGAATAATCTATAACGTAACTCAAATCGAGATGAGTACTTATTCAATGGTTGCATCACTAATGCGAACATTAGGATGAAGCAATAAAAGATAGATAACATCGATACATATAGAATTTAGCAATCAAAGGTAGTCTTTTCATTAATCACAAACAAGTCAGAATTGTACCGTAACACATTACGTGTCACTATGTCATACAATTCCAAAAACTCATCCTACCAACTGATATCTCAGTAAAGTTAGGGATTTTTAAAAGATACCACAATGAATACTAATCTACAAGAGTCATTAGGTGTTCCACATGTCCCGAAAGATCCATCGGTCCCAATTCAGAAGAAGATTTCTTCAATTTATTTATTGGACACTGGGCATCCTCGTCATTGGACAATGGCCTAGGAACAACCCTTAATACGAATCAACAATCAATTAAAACCTTATAATTCAATCACAGGACTCAACAACTTTCTCTTAACAATCTCATATTCCATACGAGTTAAATTTTACTTAATTCAAGTTTTCAATCAACTTATACTCAATGCAATATCCTACCTCATTCTCCAATACTTTCAACCTTATTCTTAGACCTTAAAAGGGCAATAAAAGCTTGATATGATCAACACTTAATTTCCAATCCTATAGCTCTTACAACAACAATTATCAAATGAGTCATTAATATGAAATAACCCACATATTCAATTAGACTTCTCGGAAAGGTACTAGTGGCATGAGGCTTTTGGGTAATGGTTCCAATGACAGCCTCAAGTGCAAAATTCACCCTTTCGATTTCAAATTTAAGAATTGGGTGACAACGAATCAGATGAAACCTTTACAGGTGGTAACGTTTTGTCAAACTCCACTCTATAAGGAAAGATCGTCATGACATCAATATCAGTTTTAATCTCGCCAATTCTTCTTCAATATCACAATCAACTACTATCTACATTTCTACGAATATCAACCGTTTTGTTGGGATCATAACTATCCACAACTTGGTTTAGATCTAGGATAGCTAGAATTCCTACGGGAATAGCTTCGATTAATTTGATAGGGAAGTTAGGGTTTCTTGTGACAATCTACGTCGTATAAATATCTCGTATAAATATAGAAATAATCATCAAACAATCATGTAATCAAATTACATCATATATATATATATAATCCAATTTATATATATATATATATATATATATATTAAAATAACACTTCTCAGTCTGGCCTTGTCGGTAACTCGGGAATTCTTCGGCACCGTTGTAGTCAAAAGATTTTTAGACATTTTTTGAAAAATGTTTATAGTTAAAAGATTTTGAAATGTTTTATTCAAAACCTTAGTTTTAAAAATCTTTCGTTCTCTATAACGAGAGCTCTGGTACCAAACTGTAACACCCCCAAATTTACACAATTTAATACAGCGGAAGACTCGTTGGTGTTACGGGATAGCACATTACTCACATCATATACAACGCTTAAAAATCGCGTCGTTTTATAATAAAGCATTTCCATTCATAAATATCAAGTTTACATAGGTCCCAAGTCATATTATTCATACAAATTTTACAAACCATTTGAATGGAAATTGTTATTTAAGTGCGGGCCATGAACTCTTGTCATCTTCCCGAGAATTACCTTCAAGTACCTGAGATAAAACATGTTAAAATAAAAGGTCAGTGATAACACCGAGTGAATTCATAGAGTTCAATAAAACCATTAATATATCATCGGAATATAATTATTACCGAAAATCATTTTTGTACAAATCATTGTAATAGGCCATAAAATAGCCAAAGTCATTTTATACAAATCGTTATCAAAAATCATAATATAGGCTTTTGCCTTCAAAATCATTATACGAACCAAAGTCGTAAAAACATCATACAATACGTTTTATAACGTTGTATAAAGTTATATAAAAACCGTTATATGAATATGGTTATGTAAAACCAAAACACGAACATAAAATCAATAATAACCCGTATTGCTAGTCAGGCAATTCATCGTAATTCAGTGCGTATAGCAGTATTTCGTTATTTGGATTATTATAAGCCGCATGACATTGTTACCTTACTACAACAAACAACGGGTAGCTAACCCGAAACTTATTTGCCCATCTAAATTAGCGTGTCTTCACAATAATCACGCTTGTGTAAATCTTCTCATACATAAATTCGCTTACCAATCAATGTGGCACGACGGGGATCAACCGTCAAGGCGCGAACTGGGGTGATCGTCCCCAAATAGTACTATTATATGCATAAGCGTCTACCAAATCCCGGTAGTTCACAATTCATGCTAATGGGATTTTTAGTGACATAACCTAACTTTAATAATCCATTTCATTTCATCTATCGGGTCATATAATCATACATCGGGTCATACAATCATTCGGGTCCAAATCAATAAAAAAACAATCGGGACAAATGGTGTCCTATTTTAGTAAAAATAACATGTTATCTCCCTCGCGGGTTTATAAAATATTTCATAAAAACATTTAAAAGAGTGCGAGGCTATGAACTCACGTTGATGTGGGAAAGCGGGTTATCGGCAATTCGGATGTACGGTACGTGCTTCAATCACGGAAACCTAGACAAATAATACTTGTCTTAAAATCTTGTCCAATGACTTTATAAACTAACAATTATGTATACATATGATGATTTTATATATATGATGATGATCAAGTGGGTTTATACATTTTTACTCATTCATTATAGTGTTTATGTGTTGGTAACATTTTTATACTAGTTTTACTTATTTACATGTTTTAGGCCCAATAACCCTATTACAAGCCCAATACTTTATATTAGTCCATTTTACACTTTTATTATCAGTATTATACTTTTCATGTTGGGCCCAAGTGGGTTAAGCCCAATAAGTAAGTTTATAAGTGTTTTACCAAATTAGTCGGGTTTATTGTCCATTAAGGCTACTTTGGCCCGTTAATGTCTATATGTTGTAAAGCTCGGGTTTTATCGGTTTTTACATGTTATATATGTTTATACATCAGTATGTGAGTTTATAAAAGTTTACATTAGACGGGTCCAACCGTCTAAGTTTTATTTAACAAAAATGTTAATCTTTCGGTTTTAGCCGAAAAGACGTAAAAATCATGTTTATAGTTTTTATAACTTATAAATCTTATTCAACTATCATTTTTATAAAGTGTCAATTTATTTAACCTTATACATATTTATATTAATGAAATTTATAAGTTAGTGAGTTTTAATTCACATTTTATACTATATTAGTTTGAGTGCTTATATAATACTATTAAACATTAATTCTTCAAAATCTGATTTTTAGTTTCATCTTCACCATTTTTATCATATCTTGAGTTCTATAAGGAGATAGAAGCTCATTTTTGGATGGCATAAACTTCATATTATGTTCTACAAATAAGTTAGCTATAGATACTGCTCATTCCATGTCTAACTATCTTTAACAGTCCCTACAAAACAGACTATTCAGATTGGTACACTCATCTTGTTTTGATCATATCTCACTCATTTTGATGATTCCATTGCATGGCCAACTCTCACATGTGTATGGCATCTAACACTTACTGTAAATGGGTTCCACCATGCAATTTTATCAGTTTATAACTTGGTTACTTACTGTTTTTATACAGCCATCTTATTAAGCAAGATTTAATCATTTTTACATGTGGTTTTTCAATCTTTTTACCCATGTTTATCAAATCTATCAACACCAAATCCCCACATAATATTTTTAATCATCATTCATCATCATATACATATACATAAATAAAGAAAATACAAGATTACATAATCAAATTAACAAGAAGATAGGAAGAACAATCTCTATACCACCATTAGTGATGAAAATATGAGTCTTTGATGAACAAGGCTTGGATTTTGATGGCAAAACTTGTGATAAGCCAATATCATCTTCAAGTCTACCAACCTTTATAAACTTCTCATGGAAAATCGGCCCTATGACACCAACAAATCTTCTCCTTGGATGTTAGAATCACCTCCAATCTTTAAAGCTTCAAAGTAGCATCATCATGTGTATGAGTAACACATGATTTTATGGCTATCATAGATCAAATGAGGGTTGTTTTTGATGATGGTTGTACGAATTTTAGAGAGAGAGGAGAGGAGTGTGTGAGTTTTGCATGTGAAATGGAAGTAAGTGGTAAAGTTTAGTGGTTTTTGCTAGTTTGGTGGGATAAGTTAGCTTTCATGTGAAGCTAAGCTTACATGTGTAAGCTTATAGCTACAAGGGTGCCACATCATGGATGTGGTGTCCTCTTTTGGCCTCCCCATGTGTTAGTGAGGTGGGATAAACTTGTTTTGTCCCATCCCGCTAATTTACGGGTATTCCTCGATTCTAGTTTCCTCGATTTGCGTGCCCTCGGGTCGTTTTACGAAAAACGTTTTTATAAATTATGAATCAACGGCACAAAACGAATCTAATAAAAATTGTCTCATCAAAACGGAGTTCGAAAACGTAAATACGTAATCCTAAGGTTTCCGGTTTAGTCGTAAAGGACGTTAAATTAAAATCATAAGTCGTAATCTCTTCTCGTAAATTTGTGAGTTTATGAACCAACACAAATTTAAAATCTCAAAATAATATTCACGGACAAATTTATTTCCTGAAATGTCGGACTGTCACCAAAGATGGTGTATGTAAACGTAAGCACGTAACGTTGAATCCTCCGGTTTAGACGTAGTCGATGCTACTTCAAGACGTAAATCCAAATTTCTTCCCAAAAATAAGTGAGTTCATATTATAACATTAAAATAATGTTTTCAATTAAATATTGAGAATAAAATATAAACCATAAATTGACGGATTGTCACAAAAAATGCCAAAGACATCATTCTAGTTCAAGTCTATGTTGATGACATCATTTTTGGTTCTACCAAGAAGACATGGTGTGAAGAGTTTGAAGCTTTGATGAAAGGAAGATTTCAAATGAGTTCTATGGGAGAACTAACTTTCTTTTTGGGACTAGAAGTCAAACAAAGGAAAGATGGAATATTTATCAGCCAAGATAAATATGTTGCTGAAATCTTAAAGAAATTTTCATGTATGGATACAAGGAGTACAAGTACACCTTTTGAAGCCAAGAAATCTTTATCAAAAGATGAACATGGAGAAGATGTTGACATTCATCTCTATTGGTCAATGATTGGTTCATTGATGTATCTTACTGCTTCAAGACCAGATATAATGTTTGCTGTGTGTGCCTGTTCAAGATTCCAAGTTCATCCAAAGGTGTCACATCTATATGCTGTGAAGAAGATTTTTAAATATCTTAAAAGTCAACCTAATTTAGGATTATGGTATCCTAGAGATTCCACCTTTGAATTGGAAGCTTACTCGGATAGTGATTATGCTGGCGCAAATCATGATAGGAAATCCACAATAGGAGGTTGTCAATTCCTAGGCAGAAGACTCATATCATGGCAGTGTAAGAAGCAAACCATTGTTGCTACTTCTACAACTGAAACTGAATATGTAGCTACTGCTCATTGCTGTGGACAAGTACTTTGGATTCAAAATCAATTGTTGGACTATGGGTTTAACTTCATGAACACCAAGATTTACATTGATAATGAAAATACTATATACATTGTCAAGAATCCAGTATTTCAGTCCAAGACTAAGCATATTGAAATAAGACATTACTTTATAAGAGATGCTTATGACAAAAAGCTTATTCAAGTCTTGAAGATTCATACAGACAACAATGTAGCTGATTTGTTGACCAAGGAATTTGATGAAAAGAGATTCGAATTCCTGGTAACACACATTGGTATGCTCAACCAATAACATGCTGCATATGTTGAGGGGAGGTAATAGTTGTACAAGTTTTATATAAATTTTATTGTATAGTCTATGTTTTGTGTTTTTGATGTTATTGCAGGTTTATAGAAAAAGATAAAAGAGGTTACATGTCTAGTGGAAAGCATGAACTGGTCAAAATTGTGAGGTACCATTGTCATTCCAAGTACCACTAGCACAAAACCAAGTACCGCTTATGTTCCATGTACCACTACATGTCCATTGTACCGTTAAGGGTCTCTTTTTGTAAATTTGGCGGTTTCTTCGCGCTTGGGTTTGTTATTTACTTAAATACTTACCCCAATTACACAATTGATTCACCTAATCTTTTATCTTTCTGTCTTGATTCTATAACCTTCTCTCTAATCTTTCGATCATCAAAAATTCTAATGGCTGCCTTACAAGTAATTTCTAAGCATAATTTGGTTGCGAATCTTGCTACGAATGATGACTCTCTTGGTGTCCATGAGATGCTTGGTTTCCTATCTCGAAGTCATGTTTGCTTCGCACTTACTATAAGTCCAGTTGTCTCTATACCCATTGTTGAACAATTTTGGGATATTGCTGTGTTAGGTACTCGTTTTGATCAACCTTGCATTAAGGCTAGGGTAAATCATAGGAATATATATGTCACTGAGGTACTGCTACGAGCAAGTTTGAGACTTAATGACGAAAATCGACTTAGTATGTTTAATAATACAGAGATTCATGATGGCCTTGCAGCCATGGGCTATGGGGGTGGTAGGGAAAGTCTTACTTTCTTTAAAGCATTATTTTCACCTCAATGGAAATTGCTTTTTCGTGGTATTATTCACTGTTTAAGTTCAAAAAGTACATCTTTTGATCAAATACCTGCTGCATTGGCATCTGCTGGTATTTGTCTAGCAAATAACAGGGTTTTTAATTTTTCAAAATTAATTTTTGAAGGCATGACTAGGAATTTGGAAGGGACTAAGAAGTTTTTAATGTATCCTAGATTCATTCAGACTTTAGTTAGTGACCAAATACCTAACCTACCAGCATTAACTGATACATGGGATGTTCCTTCATTCACAAAGAGAACTTACTCTTTCTTGACCAAACAAGGCAATGCCTTTATAGGAACAGTAACACCATTGTTTGCTCATATGTTAGCCCAACCTGCCAATCAAGAAGGTGAGGAACCTAGCAATGCTAGTGCTTCTCAGCAAACTCCTTCTCACTAGAGCTCCCACTCTCTAGAAGATTCACAATCTTCTTCTCACAATGTTGGTGTTCCACCAAACACTGATGAGATGATCCACACACCTGCTGCTTCTATTGCTGCTAGTGGTTCACCACAAGCACAAGCACCAGAGGTGGTGGATGTTGCAAATTTAACTGCTTTGTTTACAAGTTTGTCCCAACAGGTACAGGTGTTGTAGAAAGATAAGCTTGTTCAAGACAAGAAAATTGCTGAATTAGAAGCTAGCCTACTCAAGTTAAGGAACAAAGTGTCATCTTGGATGAGGCAATATAAATCTGTTTAGAAATCTGCAATTAAGAAGAAAAAACTCAGGAACCACAAGAAAAGGCAACTGAATGCAACCAAACAGGGGAGGAATAATGAAGAACATGGAAGGAATAATGAAGAACAACCACCTTCTTCTGATAATCAAACAAGGATATCTGGAAATGACATCAATTTTGAATTGGATGAAGATGTCATGGGGACTTTTAAAGATGGAACTGGTTTAGAGACTGGTGTAGATGGACCTTCAGATATGGAGATTCAACAGCAAGACCCACAACCTACTCCAAAGGAACCACAAGTTCAAGAAATGTTGGTAACTCAGCTAGAGGAGCCATAAGTTCAAGAAAAGTTGGTAAATCAACTAGAGGAGCCACAAGCTGCAGAAACATTGGCAACTCAGCCAGAACCATCAGTTCAATCACCACTTCAAGCTAATTGGAGTGCTTTCTATGAGAAGTTGGAGGAAATTTCTAATCAGTTTCCTGATCCATCACCACAAAGCAATAAATCAGATAAGACTGAAGAATTGCAAGTTGATATGATGGCTTCTATGGAAGATAAAGTATCTGGGGATACACAAGTGATTGAAGAAACAAGTGTGTCTAATACTGGTGAAGTCAACTTTGTTGAAGATCCAAGTACTGATGAGCCAACTAGGCCGATTGCAAGTACTGCTGACATTGTTGAAGACCCATGTACTGCTAAGCCAATTACAAGTACTGCTAAGCCAATTGCAAGTACCGCTGGTGATTATCCTTCACTAAAAAGTCAAATTTCATTTGGAGAAAATGAGACTTTAGCCCAATTGTTGCTTGATCTAAAGAAGAGTTTAGTTGAGAAGACTAAGCAAGCAGAAGTGGAGAAAAAGACACAACAAGAAGTTCTTGCCACAAAGGATCAAATTCAAGGTAAGAAAGTTCAAGCTTCACACCCTACAAAAGGTATAGTCATTCAACAGCTAGCTAATGAAGAAGTAGCTTCCAAGCTGAAGAAGAAGCTTAAATCCAAAGGATAAGGGGACGAAGCAAATATTGTCAGAATCTGAAGATGAAAGTGATTCAGATGATGCTATAAAAAAAGTCATGTACAGATTTAATCAAATAGACCATGATGAGGAATTTGCTTATAGAATGCAAGCAAAAATTCGTGAAAGTGAATTGCAGGAGGAACTTGTAGCAAAGCAAGATTTGCTAGAAGCTAAAAGGATACAGCAAGAATGGAACATACAAGAGTATGACAGGATTCAAGTTGAGAGACATGCAAGTGAGCTTCTTGCAGACTCATTGATAGCTGAAGAAAAAGATGCATATGATGAAGAAGAGAAATCAAGATTGATTGATGATATGGTAAGGGAGCAACAAAGATTTTTTGCTGAAAAGAGAAGGAAAGAAAAGATTAAGCCGCCAACTACTATGCAGATTAGAAATCCAATGATGAACTTTATAGAGAAAGTAAAAGGAGTTACTCATATTCAGTTGGTCAAGAAGAATTTTGAAGAAATCAAGACTTTGTATGAGCAAAGTAAGAGGACTGAATTGAATTTTGTTGAGATTGGATCTGAAGTAGACAAGAAATTTGTTGAAGAATTTAAGAAACGTCTACAACAACAAAGACAATTTGGTAGTACTCCTAGAATTGAGCCAAGTACTGCTGAACCTACAAGTACATCTCCACCTATCAAGACCACTTATGTGAGGAGGAATAGAAAGGAGAAAGTAAGTTCAAGGGAGGAAGAGACTGCTCAAAGGATGAATACAGGAGTTGAAACTCAAGGTATTGCTTAGACTAAAAATGTACAAGTAGTACATACACAGTCAACAGTACATACAACAGTACATACTGAGGAAACGGTACATACAAGCTTGGAAGAGGGTTCAACAGAACTTGAGGGAATTTCCAAGAGTGTTAAAAGTAAAAGATCAACAAAGCTAAAGAAGAAAGCTAAGAGAGCTAAAACTACAGCAGAAGATAGTGATGATGATGAGAGCTTAAGGAAGTACTTGAAGATTGTGAAATTTGAAGATCAGTGTATTGATACAGAGATTTTTGGAAAAAGAGCATCTATTGTTAAGTGGATTTACTCTACAGATCAAGGACTTGAAGCACATGGAATTCAGAGATCTGATGGCACAAAAAGGATATTCAGACTTTTGGAAGATATGCTTCACATTCTTGAAAGACAAGATATTCAAGATCTTGTAAGGTTAGTTGAAGAAGC
The DNA here is from genome assembly GCA_025667525.1 of Glebionis coronaria. Classification (NCBI taxonomy): domain Eukaryota; kingdom Viridiplantae; phylum Streptophyta; class Magnoliopsida; order Asterales; family Asteraceae; genus Glebionis; species Glebionis coronaria. The sequence continues at coordinate 229,331,235 of CM046880.1, forward strand.
CAATGCAGGTAAAACTGAAGTATCACTATTATATAGGGAATTTCTCTTTATGTATGAGCCACACAACTGTGATCAAGAAATGTTAATGGTATTAGAGGATCAGGTTCCTAGTTACTGGAGATATTACAGGTCATGTGGATTGCATATTTTGGATGTAGATGATGTTACATAATATATGCTGCAAGAGAAAACTTACCCCTTCAAAAGGAAATTGTTGGAAAGGATGTTAGAACAACAATTAGAAGTTACAGAAGAGTCTGCTGATGCTTTGGAGTTGATCAGAATGGTTAAACAACAAATCAAGGATTTGAAAGATGAGGAAGAAGCTGAGAAAGAATCTTAAGTGTTTGAATTTCAGTCACACTTCATAAATGGTTCTCATTTCACCATGTCTAACACACATAAGAACTGGCTAGTCCATAATTAAACAGTTTGTAGTAAAGACCTATCAAATCCGTTGAAAGCTGATAGTTTGCTAAAAACTATATGGTTCTAACTCACCTTGTTTCGAGACAAAGAGTTGGCTAGTCCTAGACAAACGGTACTAGGGGAAAGACTTCATCAAATCCGTTGATGGTTGACAATTTACCAAAAATTGTAAGGTTTTCATTACACCTTATTCTTTGTGAATAAAGTATTGGCTATTCCAGAGTGTACGGCTAACTGGTAAAGAATTTATCAAATCCGTTGATAGCTGGTGATTTGCTAAAAATCATGAAGTCAATACAGATTGGTGTTTGTTGTTAACTGTTTTATTTCAGGTATGAAGATTGCAGGCAAAGAAGTATTAAAAGATATAATACTTAGAAGGTTTTGTTATCATCAAATCAAGAGAAAGATTTATGATAAAGAATTCAAGGACTAAACTCAAGAAGACAAATATTGATGCTGCAAAGATAGATGAATGTTTAGAAGAAACAAGAAGATCATAGTTTGAAGACAAAGATGATGCTTATAATGTTTGAAGATTGTCTTATCAGAAGAAGATCTACATTTGAAGTGTTTGGCTACATTCAGTTGGATACAAATACAAATTACCAAGTTCAATCCAAGGATGAAGGAAAGACTAAAGACATGTATTTTTAATACATCCAGTACAAGAGAAACAAGAAGACAACAAGTTATCATTTCTTGTTTAGGGGAGGATTGTTGGGAATTATTTGTTAAGTGTCAAGTACCGTTTGTATATTCCAAGTACTGTTAGTGTTATGTAAGTACCGTTAGTATTAACGCGGTACATAGTAAGTATAAAGTAAGTACTGCTATGATGATTAGGACGAATATATCTTTGTATAAGATATGTCATAGTTATAGTTAGAGTATATCTTATGTGATATACCTAAATAGTTAGAATATTGATAATATATCGTCTGTGATATAGTTATCTTTATAGAATATTCTAAGGTTTCTAGGGTTCGTTACTCTATAAAAGGAACATAGGTACAATGTCTTTCATGTACCTCATACAAGTCGATTAATAAGAGAATCGAATAGTTAAAAGTAATTATGTTCTTTTGTGCTTTATAAGTTAGATTCCGCATAACTTATTTAGTGTTAGTAAGAGTGCTCAAAGTGTTTTAGTTTGATTACAAACTAATATACTAATTCTTAATAGAATATAGATCCAACCAAAGGGATCAACAGAAAGGGTTTTAAGGAAATATGCGGTTACACATCGGCTTTCTACGGATTATCACCCACAAACGAGTGGGCAAGTCGAGGTTTCAAACAGAGCGTTGAAGAGGATCTTGGAGAGATCTATTGGGGAAAACCAACAATCTTGGTCGGATAAATTAGACGATGCTTTATGGGCCTTTAGGACCGCTCATAAGACGCCCATCGGGTGCACTCTTTATAAGCTTGTGTATGGGAAGAATTGCCACTTGCCAATTGAACTTACACAAAGCTTATTGGGCCCTTAAGCATTGTAATGATGATATGGAGACCGCAGGAAAACACCGGAAAATGCAACTAAATGAATTAGATGAACTAAGGGACATTGCTTATGAAAATTCATTGATTTATAAAGAAAAGACTAAAAAGTTTCATGATTCAAAAATTAAAAACCGGGTTTTTAACGTTGGGGATCAAGTGTTGCTTTTTAACTCTAGTTTGAAAATCTTTTCTGGTAAGTTGAAATCCCGTTGGTCCGGTCTATTCACCGTGACTCAAGTTTTTCCATATGGGACCATCGAGCTAGCTCAAAATGATGGCCCTAATTTCAAGGTGAATGGTCATAGGTTGAAGCACTACATTGGCAGGGAAGTTCCATCCTTTAACTACCTCGACCAAATCACCTTCCCCAATGATAATTAGTATTGAGGGGATCGAGTCGAGCTCATGACTCGGTAATCAAAAACGAGGTGCCTCATGGGGGAGTCCCATGCTTATCCTATGTACATATTATCGCTTTCTAATGTAGTAACGTGTGGGGATTTGTGCCCTTCCAACCTTTGTTCCGTGTTTGTTTGTGATATGTGGCTTTTAGATGATCATGATCTTCACGATTGGAGCCTCTCGTGTTTGTTTTATGGGAGCAATCGATCGTTTGCTTGGAAGAATTTCTCAATATCCATGATACATCCTTTGATGTTCTAACCTTAGGTTTATAGCACACTTCATAAACGGCTTCAAATTTAACGGTTACACCCTTTCCATGCTAGATTAAGCATTCGACTACGTCTCTAGTATGGGGGTTTTCCAACCCTTAAACTCGAAACATTGAGGACAATGTTTAACTTTAGTATGGGGGGGGGGGGTGAATAGATACTTGCCTTGCCAAACCTTCACGCTTTCCAAAGTTTATCTTTTTGTTTATCGTTTTTTGCAAATAAGACTAAAAATGGCCAAATTTTAATTTTTTTCTCATGTTTTATAAGTGTTTGAAGACACGAATGTAGATTTTCCAATGGCGAGAATAAGAGTAATTTTTGACTCGACCCTGTGTGTTGAGCACTTAGCTTCGATTCTTTAACTTCATATTAGGCTAAGTCTCTTAAATGAGGAAGAGAGATGATAGAGTTAAATATAAGTTACTATGCTAAACATAGAGTACTCGTATTTTTTCAAAAACTCATGTGTTCTCGTTGTTCGCTTATTCTCCCTTCGCTTGTAAATATTCTTTACTTAATAAATATTGACTTAGCGGTTTAGTCTTGATTGTTGGTTTCTAGTCTTTTCTAGTAGCTTTCATGTAATTAAATTGGGAAGACATTAAGGTATCGCCAGCGTCATGGTTTTGAAGTATTGGCGACCCGAATAATCGAAAGCTTCACCCAATAATAAGATTTCAAGTGCTCACCTAATCAAGCAAACAGTTTGAAGCTCACAAGGCCGAAAAATCTATGCAAAATTGAAAGTGAATCAAGCCTTAATCTTTGAAGCTTTAAAGACCCAAAATTCTCTTTTAGCGTGAGGATATACGTCTTTGGCCACAATAAACACCTCATGTCGAGGTTAAATAAAAGGCAAGGCAAGACCGAGGTCATAATAAAAGCTTCATGTCGAAGTTGAATAAAAGATGGAGGTAAACCTATGATAAAAAGTCCCTTCCGTTAGGGGGCGTATAAAAGTCTTGGTAATATGTCTCATGTTCAAAACCGTTATAAAACCGTGTTTATCGATCCTTCTTGTTGACTTAATTTTTTGACATCGTTGTCTATTAGGAGGGGTTATTAATTCGATGGTCTTGGTTACACCGTTAGGACTCTATTTTTAGACCTAAATCTCTATCATCGCATAAGTCAAAAATGTATCCTCGTGAAACATTCAAGACAAAATAAAATATAAGAGATACAACTTAGGAAAATGGGAGGATAAGTACGTAATTAGGGCATATGAGTAGTGATGTGTCGAGGATAGTATATGTGATAATTAAGATACGTTATAGGGTAAATTAGAAAATTACCTTTAGGAAAAAATAATAGACTAAAATTACCAAAGACGAATTCAATTCAACACGATGATGAACCAAATTCGTTGTACACGAAGATCGAGTGAATTTGAGACGTTTTGCTTTGATTTGGACAATTTATTCGAATTCGATTTCGGTTATTAAAACTAAAATAAATTCTACCAATTTAAAACTAATTAATCCTAAGTGCATGAATTGTTACCCCGAATTATTAATCTAAAAATTACTATTTAAAAATTAAAGCTATTTTAAAATTTAAACTATTTAAATAATATCAAATAAAAACTTATTTATTTAATTAAAATTACTTTTACACTAATAAAGTCTAATAAAAACTATTTTACTTCTAAAAATTAATCAAATTTAATTTATTTAAAAAAAACTAACTTTATTAAAATCTAATTATTTAAAAACTAATTAAAATTCTAAAAAGAAAACATTTTTTTTATTCTGTTCTTATTTATTTATTATCTATCTTTATAAAATTAAATTTGTAAAACTAATTAAAACTATGTAATTAACTTTAATTAACAAGCTGTCAGAAACAATTTGACTATATTAATTATTTTGACCGAAAGTAAAATCAAAAGAGCAGTTAGCTCAGATGGTTAAATCACTTGGTCCATGACCAGGAGGTCATGGGTTCGAGTCTCGTCAGAGACATATTTTTGTGATTAGTTTTTTGACAATTGAATATGTTAAGATCAGTCACAGAAGGTGACTTTTTTGATGGAAATGCTATTTCTGGGAACTGATAGGAATCAGCTTTGAGCAAATCAGAACAGTTTAAACTGATTGGATTAGAAACTTAACAAGATATATTAAGCAGCCAAATGAGCTTTAAAACCGCAAGTAAAAGTTACCGATCAGCAAATCATTTTAACTCAGCTAAACTGAACTTCAAATCAGCAATCAGAGAGTACAAAAAAATCAGATAACATTTAACAAAAAGACTCAGACAAGCAAATTAAGATAATCTAAACAGTCAAAAGAAACTTATTCTAACCAAAAGCAAATACAGTATTACTCATAATTTTCAGTAGACTATCTAAACAATTCACAAAATCAAACAGACAAATTCAGATATGAGTACGAAAAGCAACAGATACAATTTTACTTGAATATTATCAACGTCCTCCCAAACGCCTATATTACAAATTCAATAACCTGAATTTTTTTAAAATCAGCAAAGCTGAAAACTAGATTCAATTAAAAACTAATCCACAAGCAAGAGTATAATCACTAAATTCAAGCAGATCAATACTCATATAAAATTCTTTCTGATTCAGCACTTCAAATCATATCATCTAGACACACGTGAGCAGTTATAACTACAATACACATATATTCAAATCAAAGCAAACAGGTTCAAACCAAAAACTCTCACATCAGCAGACTTATCTATAACAGCTTTAACTAATAACATAAATAACCAAACTAAGCAGTAAAATTATATAAGCAGATTCATTGAACTAAATAGCTTTAAACTAAATAACATAAAATTGTAGAAGAATTAAAACCTTTTGAAGAACCCATTGAGCAGTAGCGCAGCGCTGAGTTGGCTAAAAAAACGGATCAACACCACCATCGACAAAGACCATCACACCTCCATTAATCGAACCAAGGAAACGAACCAATAACACCAAAATGATTCGATCCTCAATATTTTTTAAATCTAACATTAGGTTAGATCATTTCCCCAATCTCTCTTATATTATTTAATAAAAGCTATCATAGAAGCTTAATCAAATAATATTTTTGTCATTATAATCAGCTTAGATTTAAATTAACAGTAATATTCATTCCACCAAAATTCAAATGCGATATAAAAGACGAAGATATATCAAAACTGATTTTAACAGTAATTTAAAATAAGAGTAAGAAAAAGAGATGCAAAATGAAAAACTTTTTATTAATTCAAGCCAAAATACTACAATACCATTGAAAGAAAATTACATTAACCTAAAGCTATTTTGACATAACAACATTAAGAAAAAAAAGGGATAAAAAATACAGAAATATGGGAGGGTTTTATAGGCTAACCCCCAACCTTCTTCGTGAGGTTGTTGAGAAGGATCTTTCATCTTGACCATTGATTTATTCTCTTTCTTCTCATCTTGATCTGATGGATGATATTCGCACACTAGCACACGGATTGCCAACGTGGCAGTCCCTTGTGCTAGTTGTGCTAGTTCAGGGCTGATATGGCATATTTCTATTGGAGGAATGCGAGAGATGCGCTGTCATAGCCAGTTACATGATGCCACGTCGAAGAATCCTTCCACCATCTTCCTTCCTATAAACTTGGGGATTTATTTTCCCTTCGTGTGAATCACACGAGTGATATAAAACCCCCAATTAATTTTTTACTTTTTATGATTAGGGTTTTGGAGTGAATAGTGATTTTATAGGTTCACTTTGGGTGAGGAAGAAAATACATAGAGAGTAATCAAAAGGGTTTTTTGTGGTGTGAGTAACGTGAGTGGGGTATAAGTGGGTGAGGGTAAATAAAAGCGTGTGTGTGGGGAGTTATATGGGAGTCAATGAATTGACTGAATGTGAGTTAATAAAACTTTTCAATCGTTTTTATTTTTGTAACAACCCTAATGGGATTTTGCTTCATAAAAAACGTCCCATTTATAAATTGTTTAGGCCTGATGGGCTTTTGTCTAATAGTCATCCGTCCCAAATTGTTTGTGAAAATGGGCCTTGTAATAGGCTTTGAATCCAAAAATTCTTATAACTTGCTTCCTTATTGGGCTTTTGGGCCCAATACCCAAATGTGGGACCCACAAGCCCAATAAACTTTATCCAAGATTTAATCCACTAAAACGGACTTGTTTTGGCTTCCTCGATCTTTTCTTCAAACTTGTGTCAGTTTTTGTCGGTTTTCGTGAACTTTGGTACCTACACACATCAAACAACAAAACAAGCATATACATGGCAATATTTGAACATTTCATGCATTTTAAACTCGTTTTAAGATACAAATGATATGAGTAATTACACTCATATCAAACTCCCCTTGCTAAGAAATTGTCGTGTCCTCACGCAATGATAAAATAAAACACTATCTACACCATTTTTCAACCTTTTTGACACTTTATTTTGCAAAGACATAATGTGTTGCTTTCATTATTGAAAAATAACTTTTAGGATCATAAAACATAAATAGATTCATCGTCCCCGACTTTTCACTTTTCCATGCCAAGTGTAAAAACAAGATCATTGTCAATCATAAGCCCCAAAATTAAACCAACTCATACAAGTAATTTGTGTTAAACTCAATCTCCTATTATTCCTAATTGTATCTCTAGATTTTATTTGTCATTCACCCAAAGGCTCATTTGACTTTATTTGATATTTATTAGTCCAAAAATGAAGGCAAGAACGGTGTAAACTCAACACACAAAATCTAACCTCGACTTCAAAAACCGTTGTCACTAAAGAAAGCCCACATCAAGGATAACTTAACACGATTTGAGGGACAAGTCCCTGGACCCGAAATTTGGCTAATAGGACTACTTAAAAGCAACAATAAAACCTCCAAAGTCACTTATGACCTTAAATGGAGTTAGCAACAATTACATCATATCACCTTGTGGCTCTTTAAGATGAAATTGTGCTCCTTATTTAAAATCCACACCCGAAGGCTCCTTGGACAAAAATAAGGGAATTGACAATCACCATCCCACCTTATGGCTCATGATGATGAAGCAATTTTTATTCAACACGTCCCCTTTCCATACACCCTAAGGCTCTAATGACAAAGTTAGTGCTACATGACTCCCACCCGAAGGCTCCTAGAGAACATGTTTTTATTTATTCTTCTTTATTGATATGATATTTATAGTAAGCCAAATTTCCGCAATCCCATGATCAAAAGTCCATGACGCTGACACCCTTAATGTGTTCTCACTTTAATTACAAGGGAAGAAAAAGAAGAAGTTACGAGTTAAGATATCAAGCCTAGACTACTAAAAACTTCATTTATTAAGCAATTATTATTCAAGTGTGGAAAATAAATACGAGGAGATTAAATCAAACACAAAAATACTTGCACAAAGAAGAATTAATTTTGGAAACTTATGATTGAACTCTATCATCTCTAGTTCTCCATATTGTAAAATTTCAAAAGTGAAATCAATGGATACTTAGCCTATTAAATCAAAGTTTTGGGTTTTCAAGTCATCTATAGGATCTTGCATCTTCTTATACTTTTTCAAGTTTTAGAATTTGCGTTTTAAAGTTCCCTTGATAAACGACTTTCTAGGATCAATTATAGGAACTCGCGAAAAGTTCTTGTTCTTAACCCGTATGAATTAAGACTTTCGCGTTTTAAAGCTCCCTATATAAAAGCCTAGCAAAACTTAATTCAAATATGTTAAGGAAAAGCTAAGGTAAAAACCGAGTCGAGTCAAAAACTATTTTTATTTTCACCAACGGAAAACCTACATTCGTGTCAAAAGCACTTATTTTATTTATTAGAACTTAAAAAATAACACTAAAAATTTAAAATTTTTATGAAAAATGAGAAAAACGATTATGTTTGGACACGACAAAAGCAATTGCAAGCAATTATATCGATTGACTCCCCCATGCTAAAACCAAACATTGTCCTCAATGTTTCTTAGCTCAAGAGTAACACCCCCTTGCTAAAACACAAAGAGTCTAATGCAAAATCCTAGCATGGAAAGAGCACGCAAATCTATAAGCCGTTTATTAATTATGCCTCAAGATAAAATGTTAGTCGATAAAAATCAAAGGATAAAGAGTGTGCCCCTTTTGGCAATCAAAGATTGGAAGATCAAGTGGACTGGCAAAAACCGAACACGAGAGTCTTCAATGATTAGGTTCATACCTAAGATTCACAACACAACAAAACACGAGCATGAGCTTGAAAGATCAAGCCTTATTAGTGTTAGAAAATAGAAAGAAGATAGAATGTATGGGACTCCCCCACAAGGCACCTCGTTTTTGTTAACCGAGTCATGAGCTCGACTCGATCCCCGCATTCATTGGTCCTTAGGGAAAATGGTGAAAATCGGCATAATGGAATAAAATCCATAATAAAGCACGATGCCGGGGTCAAAGATCTCATCCTCGTTGTCGGATGACAAACGAAAGGGTAAAATTGGAACATAAATCTCTAAAAAGAGATGATAGTCACAAATCACGAAATGGATGAAGCATGCTCCCTGAGATAAACTCGCACCAAGATGATCGAAAAGTCTTTCAATTATTACATCGGTGAAAGGCCGAGATTTCCCTAAAACAATGATTCCGGGATCGAATACCTTGTCCTCGGAAGAGAAAGGAATGGACAACACGGTGTCGTCCCCCCATGCTAATCCAAGATCATATAATGCACATGGTAAAGGTGGTATAAAGGTCTCAACACTAGTGGTTTCAACTTGCATGACTTTGTCGACCTTGTCACTCTTATGAATGTGAACAAAGGGGTCATGGTACTCAAAATGAGTCGCATGAAAAACCCGCACATTAAGATCAAAGCGAGTGGGAAGGATAATTGGAGCAAAGGTAATTTCTCCCTCCGGGTCAACATTATCATCATCATAAATCGGGTGATCAAACCAAGAATCTTCATCACCGTCATTAGACTCTTCCTCAAATTCCTAAGGAATGTCTATATAAAGAAACTCATCAACCTCCTTCAAGAGAAGATCATCATCACAAAGGTTGTGAGATGTAGGTAGTATGATGCTCTCAAAATCCTCTTGAAACAATGGATTATTGTTCATTGAAGCTTCAAAGAGAGGATTTGAGTAGGTCCCAAAAGTGTCATCAATCTTGTCATCACAAGAAATATCCGACAAAGTATCAAGTGTGTCACACTCGGATACAAGATCATCATTCTCATTAGAAGGAAATTCATTGGAAACTTCCTCGAGAATGGTAGGTAAAACATGAGAATCACGCTCGATCTCAAGATCGGAAACGTCTTCACTTCCCCGTGGAAGTGGATCAATGATAGCAAAAAGTTCATCGACGAACTTATCGCATGAATAGTCACTAACCTCACTCGGTGTGAAATTAGGAATCAAAGGCTCTTTAATTGAAGATTGTACCTTAGGATCATCAATTTGGTCCTTCGAAGAGAATGAAAATGAGTCCATTTTCAATGATTGTTCAATTGAAGCAATATCACTCTCGGGATCAAAATTCTCACTATTAAACTCATTAGCATCAAATGGTGCACTAAGGTATTCATCAATTTCCTTTTCAATCTTCGAACTATCATCCTCGTGTGGAGTGAGTGGAGATGAGGTAAGATTACAACATGATTCAACAAAACAAGCATCTTCCTTTAACTTTTCTTCATCACAAAATGAGGTTTCTAAAATTGGAAAAACACCTTTATCAAAGAGAGCTTTATTATTATTTTCAATAGTCTCAACAAGTTTAACACTTTCCACTTTCTTAGAAACAAATCTTGGAATCTTTTCCGGTTTGAAAATAATACTTTTATCCCCATAAAACAATTTAATCTCTTCTTTCCTCATATCAACTTGAACATGAGCCGTGCACAAAAATGGTCGTCCTAAAATGATAGGCACACGAGGATTGGTCTCATAATCAACTATAGCAAAATCGGCTAAGTACAAAAACTTTCCCACTTTAACAATGACATTTTCCGCTATACCAACCGGACGGGTGGTGGTACCATTAGCAAGCTCAATGATCATTAGAGTGGTACTAAGTGGTGCATAGTCAATAGTTTTCCAAATGGCTAGGGACATTAAGTTAATGCTAGCTCCTAGATCGGCTAGAGCTTTGCATACCCCAAGCTCATTGAAAACACAAGGTATCAAGAATTGACCCAGATCTTTATATTTCTCAGGAAAGAAATCAAAGAAAAAAGAGGTACTAATCAAATTTAAAGTAGCCTTGGTGACATCTAGAAAAGTTTCCTTAGGTGGAGGATTAAACTCAATCACTTCAACTTCTTCTAAATTATCACAATCATCATAAACGGTGATGGCCTTAAGCTCTCCCTTCGGGTTTGGAATGGTGTTACTAGGTAAGCAACCCGAAGAAGATGATGGTTTAGACATAAATCCCTCAAACATCGAAAGCAATTTATTTTGACTTTGTTCCAAACTTTGTTGCATACGATTTTGAGTTTGCTCTAGCCTTTGCTCAAAACGGTTTTGGTTTTGTTCAAGTCTTTGTTGATTAAGCTCAATCTTGTTTTTTTGCCCTTTAATCGTATTTTGAAACTCATTTTTCAAAGTTGTCATTTGTCCTTGAATGTTGTTTTGAAAAGCTTTCAAATTTGCCTCATTCGTTTTAATGTAGCTTGACAAATCATTTTGGTTATTGCTTCGAAAACCTTGATTGTTTTGATTAGCATTTAACCCATTTCCTTGATTGTAATTCCCTTGGTTACCACGGTTAAATTTATTCCCATTGTTTCCATTGTTGTACCTAGTTTGAACCGGTGGAAAACCCGGTGGAGCAACTGATTTTGACGAGGAACTTGACCGTTGGAGCCATAAGTTCCCGTCGCGAGAAAAGCACTAGCTTGATCAAACCCCGTGGTTGAACAAGCATAATTAGGATGTGCTCTACCACATGATACACAAACATTCTCAACCATATTAATTGATCCATGAGGATTCTTCCTAAGCTCATTCAACAAAGTCGCGAATCCACTATCAATCTTAGAGTCCAATCTAGCAATCTCGGTATTCACCTTGGAAACACTCGGTGTGTTTCGTGAATATTGTGCTCTAGACTTATTCTCAATTATACACTACACGTCTCTCGGAGTTTTTCTTAAAAGATTACCACCCGCGGCGGCATTTAAAGAATCTTTTTCAATCATATTAAGCCCATTATAAAAAGTATTTATTTGATGCAATTCCGAGAAACCGTGGTATGGACATTGTCTTAGCAAATCTTTAAACCTTTCCCAAGCAACCCCAAACGATTCATGTACTTTTTGTTCAAATCTAGTTATCTCGTTCTTAAAGTGTGTAGTTTTGGATGGTGGAAAGAAGTAATTCATGAACTTAGATACTAAATCATCCCATGTCAAAATCAAACCTGGTGGTTCTTTTTCATACCAAATCTTAGCATTACCCTCGAGCGAGTACGGAAAGAGCATGAGCTTAATCGTGTTATTCGACACATCTCTAAACTTGAGAGTCGAGGTAATTCGAAGAAAATTCTGAATGTGAGAATGCGGGTTATCGGTCTCATTTCCACAAAATTGGTCGGCACGAATGAGCGATAAAAGACCCGTCTTAATCTCATAATGATCCGCCAAAATAGCCGGCACAACAATTGCTTCCCCATACCCTTCGGTGGGTGCACGGAGCAATTCCTCCATTGTTTGGTTATCGGCCATCTCTACAACAATAGGTGGAAGCTCGGGTTCCACTATTCGTTGTTGACGATTTCTATTTCTACGAGGAATATTTTCAAGCCTATTTAAATCAATCACAAGTCGAGAAGAACGTAATTGCATAAACCAAAGTGACAAGAATTTTTGAGGATTGAAGAAAAGAAATTAGACAAGAAGAAGATTATTTTTGGTAATTTTATTTGGTATTGCTCAATAAAAAATGATTGATAAAAACAAGGAATAAGGATAACTACTATGGAAGTAAATTACCCTCGGTCGACTTTGAAACGATAGGTGAAAACCTAAACGTCTCGAGGTTCAATAAGTAAACTACAAAAATAAGATATAATACTACTTGAGTCGGCAAACCAATAATCGGTCGTCCCTCTTAATATACGCACAAGCAAACGGGGAAACGAGGTGGCACAAAGCACTTAAAAACTTTTTTCCTTATACCCGCCTTATAGTTTGTATAAATAGAGTTCAAACTTCTTATTAGTATTTATCTATCTTTCCTTTTTTTTTGTTTTGGATTCGAATACAATAGCTAGGTGATGAAATCCCAACTAAGGTCTTATTTGGAAAGTAGGTAAATTTATTGTTCTACGTAATACAATATATTAGTCACAAAAAAACAAAAAACGATACATATTATAATAATAGAAAAATAACAAAACTTTCCGAGGACGGAAAGGGTCTTCAAATCAATGATCAATAAATCTCCACGAAACGAATCGTACACAAGATCCCCGGCAGCGGCGCCAAAATTTTTAATGTGTCGAGGATAGTATATGTGATAATTAAGATACGTTATAGGGTAAATTAGAAAATTACCTTTAGGAAAAAGTAATAGACTAAAATTACCAAAGACGAATTCAATTAAACACGATGATGAACCAAGTTCGTTGTACACGAAGATCGAGTGAATTTGAGACGTTTTGCTTTGATTTGGACAATTGATTCAAATTCGATTTCGGTTATTAAAACTAAAATAAATTCTACCAATTTAAAACTAATTAATCCTAAGTGCATGAATCGTTACCCCGAATTATTAATCTAAAAATTACTATTTAAAAATTAAAGCTATTTTAAAATTTAAACTATTTAAATAAAATCAAATAAAAACTTATTTATTTAAGTAAAATTACTTTTACACTAATTTAAAAGTCTAATAAAAACTATTTTACTTCTAAAAATTAATCAAATTTAATTTATTTTAAAAAAACTAACTTTATTAAAATCTAATTATTTAAAAACTAACTAAAATTCTAAAAATAAAACATTTTTTTATTTTGTTTTTATTTATTTATTATCTATCTTTATAAAATTAAATTTGTAAAACTAATTAAAACTATGTAATTAACTTTAATTAACAAACTGTCAGAAACAATTTGACTATATTAATTATTTTGACCGAAAGCAAAATCAAAAGAGTAGTTAGCTCAGATGGTTAAATCACTTGGCCCATGACCAGGAGGTCATGGGTTCGAGTCTCGTCAGAGACATATTTTTGTGATTAATTTTTTGACAATTGAATATGTTAAGATCAGTCACAGAAGGTGACTTTTGTGATGGAAATGATATTTCTGGGAACTGATAGGAATCAGCTTTGAGCAAATCAGAACAGTTTAAACTGATTGCATTAGAAACTTAACAAGATATATTAAGCAGCCAAATGAGCTTTAAAACGCAAGTAAAAGTTAAGATCATCAAATCATTTTAACTTAGCTAAACTGAACTTCAAATCAGCAATCAAAGAGTAAAAAAACAGATAACATTTAACAAACAGACTCAGACAAGCAAATTAAGATAATCTAAACAGTCAAAAGAAACTTATTCTAACCAAAAGCAAATACAATCTTACTCATAATTTTCAGCAGACTATCTAAACAATTCATAAAATCAAACAGACAAATTCAGATATGAGCACGAAAATCAACATATACAATTTCAGTTGAATATTATCAACGTCCTCCCAAACGCCTATATTAGAAATTCAATAACCTGAATTTTTTTTAAATCAGCAAAGCTGAAAACTAGATTCAATTAAAAACTAATCCACAAGTAAGAGTATAATCACTAAATTCAAGCAGATCAATACTCATATAATTCTTTCTGATTCAGCACTTCAAATCATATCATCTAGACACACGTGAGCAGTTATAACTACAATACACAGATATTCAAATCAAAGCAAACAGGCTCAAACCAAAAACTCTCACATCAGCAGACTTATCTATAACAGCTTTAACTAATAACATAAATAATCAAACTAAGTAGTAAAATTATATAAGCGGATTCATTGAACTTAATAGCTTTAAACTAAATAACATAAAATTGTAGAAGAATTAAAACCTTTTGAAGAACCCATTGAGCAGTAGCGCAGCGCTGAGCTGGCTAAAAAACGGATCAACACCACCATCGACAAACACCTCACACCTCCATTAATCGAACCAAGCAAACGAACCAATAACACCAAAATGATTCGATCCTCAATATTTTTTAAATCTAACAGTAGGTTAGATCATTTCCCCAATCTCTCTAATATTATTTAATAAAAGCTATCATAGAAGCTTAATCAAATAATATTTTTATCATTATAATCAGCTTAGATTTAAATTAATAGTAATATTCATTCCACCAAAATTCAAATGCGATATAAAAGACGAAGATATATCAAAACTGATTTTAACAGTAATTTAAAATAAGAGTAAGAATAAGAGATGCAAAATGAAAATTTTTTTATTAATTCAAGCCAAAATACTACAATACCATTGAAAGAAAATTACATTAACCTATAGATATTTTGACATAACAACATTAAGAAAGAAAAAGGGATAAAAAATACAGAAATATGGGAGGGTTTTTATAGGCTAACCCCTAACCTTCTTCGTGAGGTTGTTGAGAAGGATCTTTCATCTTGACCATTGAAAGGGTATCTTCTTTATTCTCTTTCTTCTCATCTTGATCAGATGGCTGATATTCGCACACTAGCACACGGATTGCCAACGTGGAAATAGCATGTGCTAGTTGTGCTAGTTCAGGGCTGATATGGCATATTTCTATTGGAGGAATGGGAGAGATGCGCTATCATAGCCAGTTACATGATGCCACGTCGAAGATGCCTTCCACCCTCTTTCTTCCTATAAACTTGGGGATTTATTTTCCCTTCATGTGAATCACACAAGTGATATAAAACCCCCAATTAATTTGTTACTTTTTGTGATTAGGGTTTTCGAGTGAATAGTGATTTTACAGGTTCATTTTGGGTGAGGAAGAAAATATATAGAGAGTAACGAAAAGGGTTTTTTTGTGGTGTGAGTAACGTGAGTGGGGTATAAGTGGGTGAGGGTAAATAAAAACGTGTGTGTGTGGGGAGTTATATGGGAGTCAATGAATTGACTGAATGTGAGTTAATAAAACTTTTCAATCGTTTTTATTTTTGTAACAACCCTAAATGGGCTTTTGCTTCATCAAAAACTTCCCATTTATAAATTGTTTGGGCCGATGGGCTTTTGTCTAATAATAGTCATCCGTCTCAAATTGTTTGTGAAAATGGGCCTTGTAATGGGCTTTGAATCCAAAAATTCTTATAACTTGCTTCCTTATTGGGCTTTTGGGCCCAATACCCAAATGTGGGACCTACAAGCCCAATAAACTTTATCCAAGATTTAATCCACTAAAACGGAATTGTTTTGGCTTCCTCGATCTTTTCTTCAAACTTGTGTCGGTTTTTGTCGGTTTTCGTGAACTTTGGTACCTACACACATCAAACAACAAAACAAGCATATACAAGGCAATATTTGAACATTTCATGCATTTTAAACTCGTTTTAAGATACAAATGATATGAGTAATTACACTCATATCAAGTAGTGTTAGCATTACTAACTTATAATGACAATTATCTCGTTGCACGCTTAGCATGTAATTGGGGTGAAAATCGAGGACGATGAAATTATTTCTAACGAAGCATTCATGTGTTCTTGTTCTATGAACCTAAACGTCTCATTTTGCGATGAAAATCATACATTATGTCTAAAACACAAGTAGTAGTAATAGTGGTAGTGTAGCTAGTCTATCATTCAATAAAAGTGAATAAAAATGAATTTTGGAAGTGTTACGATACTTTATTCTAGCATTGCATGAGGGCATGGCAATGGTTTAGTATGGGGGAGTGATGAGAATGCTTTTATAGATAGTCTCATCGTCCAAAACGGGCTTTAAATGCATTAAATATCATCAGAAATGCCAAATATATGTTTTTGTTTGTTACTTGTGTATTTTAGGTACGGATATTGAGAAAATGACAAAAGATCACAAGAAACATGCAAAAACGAACACGGGAAACGAAGCCGCACAATGAACCAAGCCCTAATGAAGATTTTCCAAGAAAAAAACTCTTGAAGATTTGAAGATTATGCAAGAAGGGTCCTCCAATATTGAAGAATTGACACTTTAAACCCTTGTTTATTCATAATTACAAGATTGGTCCTTAAAGTTTGTCAAATTTACAAAAAGGGCCCTCCACTTTGAAGAATTGGCAAGAATGGTCCCTCAACAATCATGACTTTTCAATGTTAATCCTCCAAAAAGTCAATCATACAAGTCAAGACCATTATCTATGAAGAAAATGCCAAAACAACCCTTCAAGAATCAACAAATGACAAAAAATACCCCTGAAAATACTTTGGAAAAGTATTTCGGGAAATGTATGAAAAAGGAAACTTCAAATTCAAAGGAATCCGTTTTTGGTTGAGTTTAAACTGGTTGGGTGCACTCCCTATAAGCTTGTGTATGGAAAGAATTGTCATTTGCCTATCGAGTTAGAACACAAGGCTTATTGGGCCCTAAAGCATTGTAATGATGGTATGGAGACCGTGGGAAAACACCGGAAAATGCAATTAAATGAATTGGATGAATTGAGGGACATTGCTTATGAAAATTCATTGATTTATAAAGAAAAAACTAAAAAGTTGCATGATTCTAAAATTAAAAACCGGGTTTTTAACATTGGGGATCAAGTTTTTCTTTTTAAATCAAGATTAAAAATCTTTTCCGGTAAGTTGAAATCCCGTTGGTCCGGTCCATTCACCGTGACTCAAGTTTTTCTGTATGGGACCATCGAGCTAGCTCAAGATGATGGTCCTAACTTCAAGGTGAATGGACATAGGTTGAAGCACTACTTTGGCGGGGAAGTTCCATCCTTGAACTACCTCGACCAAGTCACTTTCCCCAATGATAATTAGTATTGAGGGGATCGAGTCGAGCTCATGACTCGGTAATCAAAAACGAGGAGCCTCGTGGGGGAGTCCCATGCTTATCCTATGTATATATTATCGCTTTCTAATGTAGTTAACATGTGGGGATTTGTGCCCTTCCAACCTTTGTTCCGTGGTTGTTTGTGAATTGTGGACTTTAGATGATCATGATCTTCACGATTGGAGCCTCTCGTGTTCGTTTTATGGGAGCACTCGATCGTTTGCTTTGAAGACATTGTCAATATCCATGATATATCCTTTTGATGTTCTAACCTTAGGTTTATAGCACACTTCATAAACGGCTATTAATTTATTGGTTACACCCTTTCCATGCTAGATTAGGCATTCGACTACGTCTCTAGTATGGGGGTGTTTGCACCCCTAGACTCGAAACATTGAGGACAATGTTTAACTTTAGTATGGGGAGGTGAATAGATACTTGCCTTGCCAAACCTTCACGCTTTCCAAAGTTTATATTTTTGTTTATTGTTTTGTTGCAAAATAAGGCAAAAATGGCCAAATTTTAAAATTTTTCTCATGTTTTATAAGTGTTTGAAGACACGAATGTAGGTTTTCCGATGGCGAGAATAAGAGTAATTTTTGACTCGACCGTGCGTGTTGAGCACTTAGCTTTGGTTCCTTAACTACACATTAGGCTAAGTCTCTTAAATGAGGACGAGAAATGATAGGGTTAATTATAAGTTAGTTTGCTAAACGTAGAGTACTCGTATTCTTTCAAAAACTCATGTGTTCTCGTTGTTTGCTTATTCTCCCTTCGCATGTAAATATTTTTTTCTTAATAAATATTGACTTAGCGGTTTAGTTGGGATTGTTGGGTTTCTAGTCTTTTCTAGTAGCTTCCGTTTAATTAAATTGGGAAGACATTAAGGTATCGCCAGCGTCACGGTTTTGAAGTATTGGCACCCTAATAATCAAAAGCTTCACCCAATAATAAGATTTCAAGTGCTCACCTAAATTTAGCAAACAATTTGAAGCCCCAAAAGGCCGAAAAATCTATGCAAAAATTGAAAGTGAATCAAGCCTTAATCTTCGAAGCTTTAAAGATCCAAAATTCGCCTTAGCGTGAGGATATACGTCTTTGGCTAATAAAACTACCGATGAGGTGGATAATAAAAGGCAAGGCAAGACCGAAGTCATAATAAAAGCTTCATGGCGAAGTTGAATAAAAGATGGAGGTAAACCAAAGATAATAAGGCCCTTCCGTTAGGGGGCGTATAAAAGTCTTGGTAATAAGTCTCATGTTCAAAACCGTTATAAAACCGTGTTTATCGATCCTTCTTGTTGACTTAATTTTTTAACATCGTTGTCTATTAGGAGGGGTTATTGATTTGATGGTCTTGGTTACACCGTTAGGACTCTATTTTTAGACCTAAATCTCTATTATCGCGTAATGTATCCTCGTGAAACATTCAAGACAATATAAAATATAAGAGATACAACTTAGGAATAATGGGAGGATAAGTACGTGATTAGGGCATATGAGTAGTGTTAGCATTACTAACTTATAATGACAATGATCTTGTTGCATGCTTGGCATGGAATTGGGGTGAAAATCGAGGACGATGAAATTATTTCTAACAAAGCATTCACGTGTTCTTATTCTATGAACCTAAACGTCCCATTTTGCGATGAAAATCATACATTATGTCTAAAACGCAAGTAGTTGTAGCAATAGTCGTAGTGTAGCTAGTCTATCGTTCAATAAAGTGAATAAAAATGAAATTTGGAGATTCTACGATACTTTATTCTAGCATTGCGTAAGGGCACGGCAATGGTTTAGTATGGGGGAGTGATGCGACTGCTTTTATACATAGTCTCATCTTCCAAATAGGGCTTAAAATGCATTAAATATCATCAAAATACCCATATATATGATTGTGTTTGTTGCTTGTGTATTTTAGGTACGGATATTGAGAAAATGACAAAAGATCACAAGAATCATTCAAAAACGAACACGGGAAACGAAGCCGCACAATGAACCAAGCCCTAATAAAGACTTTCCCAAGATTAACCCTTGAAGATTTGAAGAATTATGAAGAAGGGTCCTCCATATGGAAGAATTGACACTTTATACCTTTGTATCCTCATAATTACATGTTTGGTCCCTAAAGTTTGTCAAAATTACAAAAAGGGCCCTCCACTTTGAAGATTTGGCAAGTTTAGCCCCTCAACAAAGTTAAATTGTCAACCAATATCCTCCACAAAGTCAAATATATCATGAAGTCCTTCAAAGTACAAGAAATTACAAGTTTGGTCCTTTGAAAATCTCAAAATTACCAAAAGGACCCTCAACTTTCAACATTTGGCAAAAATGGTCCCTCATCAAACATGACTTGGAAAATCCAGTCCTCCAAAACAACAATTATACAAGTCAAGACCATTATCCATCATCAAAATGCCAAATCAGCCCTTGAAGAATTCAAAAATGGCAAGAATTATCCCTGAATTCACTTTGTAAAACATTTTGGGGCAAAAGTGTGAAAATGAAAAGTTGTTAAAGAAGGAAATGGGAGGTGATAGCAAGTTTGATTGAAAAGACAAGAGAAGAAGAGAAGGAGGGTTTAAGTTGGCCAGACACCAAACTTACCTTAACCAACCATGTCATGCCACGTAGCCCACTCAATCTTTTCCACCAATCATACTCTTCCCTGCCTCCACATCAGATCCCACTCACCCCTGATTAGTTAATTAAACAAACATTGGCACCTTAACACCTTTTTAAATATTAATCACCCCCAAAACGGATTAAACGTTGTGTTCATCAGCTCAAGAACACAATTAGGCATTCCTTAATCATTATGAATTAAAGGCTAATTCTTTCCAGAATTATGATTAAGGGTCTACTAATCACATCCCAACCTTAAAACATGCCACATCATCACCCCTTTTGTCACATGCTACCTCCCCTGCGCCACCCTTCATGTCCAAACAAGAATGAGCCAGAAGATCAACACCCCAAAGGCTTTTTTATTTTCTAAGCATAGAATGGACGTCCAAGATCACATATCCACCACTGGCATCACATGATCCTTCACAAACATACAAAAATCAGTCACATAAAGCCAAGTTATTCAAATTTTCAAAGGGCAATATGGGGACTTCACAGCTAGGGTTTACGTTTTCCTTTGCACTTCTAGATACATTGTAAGCCTATATAAAGGCACTAGGACTTTACATTTAAGCTGCTTTTGGTTTTTCCTTTGTTCAAACACTTGTAAACCCCTTTTCAGTTTAATGAATTTGAGTTAAGTGTTTTGAAGAAAGACCAAGTGCCATCTTATTTCGGCTTGTTATTGTTTATTGCTTACTGAATTTGAAGTTTAAAACCTGTTTTCAAAAGAGGAGTGTGCAAAAGTTTGCACATTTTCTCATTCTCTTGATATTTTGCTAAGTTCTTGTTTCTAACTTGGAATTCTTGGGTTATAGGGCTGATCACAGCATCCTAATTGAGTTGATTAAGGTGTGGTGAGGCTTATAACTTGGGATAATCAAGTGTGGGGTAACAAGGTTGCATTAATCAAGATTTTTCAATTTTCTGATTTTTATACTTGTGCTTCTAACTTTGTTGATTCTTAGCAGGCTTATTGTGGAAGCTTGTGCTTGTTCTTGCTAGCACATAAGCTCAAAATTTGTGGGTGTGGATGTACATCCATGAGGTTTGCATACTCAATCCTAAAATCTGCTTAAATTCATGATTTTTGGTGATATTTGTATATGGCTTGTGTTCTTGTGAATTTTGTGGCTAAAATCTGCTTGAATCTGTTAATCTTACTTGTTATTGTGATAATTGATGCTTGGGTGGCCTTAAATCTCACTTTGCCTTTGAAAAATTTTATTTTGAAAAGATTAAGGGGTGTTTGGGTCTATCTGTTTGTGCTTGTAACTTGATATTGTGTTGTTGGATTGTGTTTTTTATGCTTGGTATCTGATATATGCCTTGTTGAGAGTGTTTTGCTGCAAGTTTTTGGGTTTGAAACTCCAAATCAAACAATCTGCTATAACTTGGTGAATTTGACTGTTTTTGACCTAAGATTTTGGTGAAATCTAGTATTTGTGCATGCTTAGGGTTGAAAGTTGTTAGATCATCATTATTATAACTTATTTGACTGATATTGAGTGTTGAATCTGGCTTATTTGTAAAATACATCAGCAAAGTATAAAACTTCATGTGTTAGTGTTCATAAGTAACATTCATTGGCTTGAATCTTGCTTAATTCTTTGAACCATTGCATGAAACCTGTTTAGACTTGCTTATTGGAGTTTATAATAGCTTGTGTATGCATTTGGTTGAATTTGGCTGGCTGATTTGTGCTAAAACTGCTCATAAGTGCTTAACTGCTTATTGTTTCATGTCTGTGCAATATCTGGTGATTAATTGATTAAACTGTCTCAATTGGGTGTTTGTGATTGTGTTATTTTGATTGTTATTGACTCCTTTTGATCCAAAGATCATTTGGGTGCCTTTGTGTAATCTGAATCTCCAAAAAATTCACTAAAGACAAAAAGTCAAACAAGTCAAGCAGTGGAAAAAGTTTCCACTGCTCAACACTCAAAACTAGCCCCTGCTAGTGTAATTTTGAACTCAGCTTATCAATAAGCTATTCTAGCTTATCCAGACTTGCAACAACTTATTTTTTGTGATAGGTCTTCATTATTTGACCCATTTAAGTAGACTGGAGCTTATTGGACTTTGACTTTGACTTTTTACTAGAAAACCAACTTATTTGACTTTTACATAAGTGCTTATTTGCTTTTTCCAGCTTATTGAGTTAGCTTATTTGAGAACTCTTTGTTGATTTTGCTTAATTAAGTCATTTTAAAGATTTTGGAACTTGAATCAGCACTTGGGGTGGCCTAGAACTCAAAAATGACTATTTTGTCATTTTCTGTAGATTGCTTATTGCATTTTCAGGCTTATTCCTTGGGCTATTTTAAAATTTCTTTTTGCAGAAGTCTTATTTAGGCCAAAAGAAGCTTGTGTGTCAAATTTTAGCTTATGGCATTGGCTTATAGCTTAATGGGCCAAAAAGCCCATTAAGAATAAGCTGCTTGTTATAAGCTAGCTTATTTCACACTTTCAGCTTTTGGGCCTTTGGAAAAAGTTGTTTAAAATCAAATTTTGAGTCAACCTGTGTTTTTTGGGCTTATTTTGAACACTTTTTGTTATTGGGCCCAAATTTGGCCCAATAGTGTACTGTTTTGGGTTTAGCCCATTTTCTAGGCCCAATAGGGGTATTTAGGTAATTTCACTTTCATTTCTGAGTTATTTAGGTTAAATTAAGCTAGTTTGCAAGTTTTTAGAATTTTTTATGATTTTTGGATTTTTAATATTATTTTAATATTATTTTATTATTAACAATTAAAAGTCTGATTTTCTAAGTTTTTATATTTTTCCTAGGTTCTAAACACTTAATTAGGATTTTTGCAACTTTCCAAATATTTTTAGGGTCTTTTAATTATTTTCTAGAATTAATTTAAGTTTTAATTGATTTTAGTAGCTTTTAATTGTTTAAAAATAGTTTTTAGTGATTTTAAAATTTTGAAAAATACTTTTAGCTTAATTAGAGTATTTTTGAGGTTTACAAACTTTAAAATCTTGTTTAGGGCTTTTTAATAATTAATTTTGATTTTTAGGGCTTTAATTAGCATCAAAAAGTCATTATCTAATTAATTAAAAGGTTTTGGCAAGTTAGGATTTTTTGTAAACTCTTAGAATATTATTTTGGTTTTTTGGTAATTTTTAGGAATTTTTAGGGTAAAATTTTAATTTTAGCACTTTTTACGGTTTTACGTGTATACCTTTTTCGACTTAGTTTAATTCGTCTTCATAACCGTCATTCTCTTCTAATCTCATTTCTATTTTTCTTTCTCAAAAATAGAATCACAAAGATAATCAATTCATTACACACACACTAAGCCTCCTTGAGAACGGACTCCTTTTAGGGTCATTTTCACACGGTTTTCCTAAATCGTCGTGCTTACCCTAAATTTGCCATCCTTTTCCTAAAGGGGTAATTTTACAACTATCACTAACATTTTTGTTTAATAATGTCTGCCTCAAGTTCTACTCAAACAAGAGAAGATAGTACTCCTAAAACTCAGCAACCTCAGCAGATCATTGCTACGGTTTCCAGCACAAATGGTAAGTTTCCTCTTCTGAAAAAGGACGAGTATGATAGCTGGGTAATGAAGATGGAATGTTAGATCACCAACACTGATCAAGACCTTTGGAAGATCATTCTGAATGGAAACAGTAGGAAGTTGACTGGAAGAGACAAGAATGGTAATATTACTCTTCTTGACCCTAAAACTCATGAAGAAATCACAGCTGTTCAGAAGGAGATCAAAGCAAAAACTATTTTGCTTTAGTCTCTTCCTGATGATCACATGGGTGAATTCTATCATCTGGATGATGCTAGAGAGATTTGGAATGGAATAAAAGCAAGGTTTGGTGGGAATGTGGAGTCAAAGAAAATGCAAAGATCCATGCTGAGAGATGAATTCACAGACTTCAAGATCTCAGAAACGGAAGGTATCCATCAAGGGTATGACAGGTTCCAAAAGATATTGAGCCAGTTGAATCAACTTCGGTCGAAACCTGACGATAGTGATATCAATGTAAGGTTTCTTAGAGACTTACCCTACTCATGGAATCCGGTGGTAATCTCTCTCAAAGCAAAAGGTGGGCTTGACTATCTTAATTTTGATGATTTGTTTCATAAGCTTAAAACCTTTGAGCCTCATGTAAGGGGATACTCAAGTGATTCTTTTCCTACTCCTGCTAACTCTGCCTTTGTGAGTTCTATGGGATCCAGTCCCATGTCTTATGCTAGTAGCCCAAGCAATACGGTGTCTTCTCAACATACTGTTCAGCATACTTCTACTCCTGAACTAAAAGCCAAGTCTGGTAGCATGGTAGAAGCTGTTCTTCAATCCTTTGTTGCTGACATTGATGCTCAACATCAACTTGCTTTTGATGACTTCAAACAGGTTGATAAACTTGACCTGGATGAAATGGATTTCAAATGGCAGATGGCCATGCTCACTCTTAGGGTTCACAAGTTTGAGAAGAAAGCCGGTCGAAAATTTAATTATAACCCAAGAGAGCCAGCAAGGTTTGACAGAAGCAAGGTTTGATGCTATAACTGCCAGCAGCAAGGTCACTTTGCAAGGGAATGCCCTAACAAGCATGACCAGGAGAAGAGCAGATATTCAGCTTTTAAGATTCAGTAGGTGAAGGATGAAAAGAAGGTGTTGGTGTCTGTTGACTCTATGGTCAAGCGGAATGATCATCAGAATGCTACCCTGGAAACAACTGAGCCTTCTACTGATTTGTTTGCAATGATTGTTGGGAATCTGTCTGGTGCCTAGGAAGCCGAAGAGTTTGTTCTTATGGGCATCTCACCTCAGGTACAACATTGTCCTCTTGGTTGTCATAATAAATATTCAGAATTGCTGTCTCAATATAATGACTTAAATGATCAGAATAATAAGTATTTTTTAGAAGTTCAAGCATATAAGGCTTCTTTAAAAACATTGGAACAACAAAAGAGGTGGCTTCAAGATACTCAACGTGAGTACGAGGATAAAATTAAGATACTGAACATTGATTTAGAAAACACAACAAATATGCTTAAATACACTGAAAAGGTAAAAGATGACAGTATCAAAGATAAACTAGATATGAAGGACAAATTAGATGCTACTCTTTTACGATTTGAAAAATGGCAAAAGGCACCTAAGAATCTTTCAAAATTAATTGATAGTAGTATGTCTGGTAGGACTAAAAGAGGGTTAGGATTTGATAAATATATTGATTCAGAAGATGTGTTTGATTTATCTTTTTCAAGTGTCTTTGATCCTGACAAGGAGGAAGAGGGAACACCTAGCTACAATAGGTTTAAACCAGCAGTAGAAATGCATGCTGTCCCTCCACCTATTTCAGGAACTTTCATGCCCATTTCTAGGCATAATGACTTGGATGGATCACAGATGCATGAGTCCCCAAAAAGTTCTATAAATTCTAATGACTTTGTCTCGTGTACATTCAGTGACAAAGCCAGTGACTCTGCATCATGTGGTTCAAGTGAAGAGTCGAGACCTGCAAGTTCCAAGTCAAATGACCATGCTGCTACTAGTGCTAGGAAGTGTGAAGAGAGAGTTGCTTTTACTTCAACAGTGTCTAGTCCTGGTTTATTGAGTCCTAGGAAGAATGTTTCTCCTAGATTTGTGTGTAATAAAGTTAGCAGTATGAAACAATGTCATTCTAATAAAAGGTCGTTTAAAACATGTTTTGTTTGTGGGAGTGAATTTCATTTGATTAAAGATTGTGATTTTTATGACAAACATTCTTCTGTATATCAAGCATTTCCTACTCCTGGTCCACTAGGAGTTGTTCCATATTCTTCTAGAAGACTCAACCCATGTGCTCAATCTTTTTCTTCTTCTAGAAGGACCTCTCCATTAGCTTCTGATCATTGGAGAAACACTGGATTGATATCATATAGACCAACCAGTAACTATTTTCAGATTTTAATCCAAATTATGCATTTTATTTTGACCACATTTACTTTGGGTTAGGAAATCAGGGTACTACTGTTAAGCCCTCAGCAGGTTGTTCTTGGTCAAACAATAACACCCATATGATGAATCGGCAACCTAAGAACAACGGTAGATCTCATCAATCTTCTTGGCTATCCTCTAAAGATCCACAAGACAGGCTCAAACCTGAAAAGGTTTGGGTCCCCTTAAGACACTAACTTTTGCATATTTCTTTTCTTATTATTGTAGGTTACTCCATACCAAGATCCTACTCTAGGAATTGTTGATAGTGGATGCTCTAGGAGCATGACAGGAAATAAAAGTCTTCTATCTAACTTTGTACCATTTCAAGGCGGAAAGGTCTATTTTGGAGGAGGTGAAGGCAGGATCACTAGCAAAGGAACGATTCAGACACCTAATCTTAATTTTGAGCAGGTCTATTATGTGGAAGCACTTCAACACTTCAACTTGATATTTGTCTCTCAGATTTATGACAAGAAGCAGTTAGTCCTCTTTACGGATACTGATGCACTAGTGTTATCCAAAGACTTTAAACTCCCGGATGACTCACAGGTTCTGCTCAGAATCCCTAGAAGACACAACCTCTATAGTATCAAGCTGAATGAAGTCAATCCTACTGGTCAACTAGGATGTTTGGTTGCTAAAGCCGCAGAAGATGAAGCCACTAAATGGCACCGAAGGATGGGACATGTGAACTTCAAGACCATTCACAAACTAGAAAATCTAAATTTGGTCTCTGGTTTACCTCCCAAGTCATTCAGAAACGATATCAATTGCCTTGCATGCAGCAAATGCAAACAACATAAAGCATCCTTCAAGACCATTGCTGCTCTCAGCCTTATAACTAAACCATTGCAGCTACTACACATGGATTTATTTGGTCCTACCTCTATTAGGAGTATTGACCACAAACAATTTTGCCTTGTGGTAACTGATGGGTATAGCAGGTTTACGTGGGTTTTCTTCATGGCTGCCAAGAGTGAGACCTACTCAATTCACAAGGACTATATTACACTTATAGAGAATCAGTTGTCCAAGAAGGTTAAAGGTATTCGATGTGATAATGGAACGAATTCAAAAATGCAGACCACATAGCACTTTGTAATTCTAAGGGCATCAAAAGAGATTATAGTGCAGCAAGAATTCCTCAACAGAATGGCGTGGCAGAAAGAAAGAACATGACTCTAATAGAAGCTGCGAGAACAATGCTTGCCGATTCCAAGCTTCCAACCATGTTCTGGACAGAAGCTGTCAATACTGCAAGTTATGTTTTGAATATAGTTTCTATTACAAATCCTCACAAGAAGACTCCCTATGAGCTACTAACATCCAAAGTACCAAACATTTCTCATTTGAAGCCATTTGGGTGTCCTGTCACCATTCTGAATACTAGTGACTATTTGGGCAAATTTGATGGCAAGGCAGATGAAGGATACATTGTGGGATATTCAGCTCACTCTCAGGCTTATCGTGTCTACAATCTCCAAGCCAAGCGAGTAATTGAAACTATAAATCTCAGGTATTTTAAGGAGAAGTCAAACATACAAGGCAAGGGTCCTGAATGGTATTTTGATCTTGATTATCTTAGTGATTCATTAGGATATTTTCGTTTCAAAACTAACCATGATGCAGATCCACAAGTGTTTGCAACTTCTAGTGCAGGTGCTCATTCTAGTCTTTCAGACTCAGATGACGAGGATGATTCTATTGTTGTTCCATCCTATTCCACCATAGTCTCTCCTACTACTCCTAGTGATGCAACTCCATCAGATATATTGGACTCACAAGGAGCTCTTGACACATTACTCAAGCAACAACTAGAAGCTACTAAAGCAGCTGCTCAAGGTGGCTTTGAGTTTCCTTTAAATACTTCTGCTGACAAAGCTGCTCCTAGTACTCCAATTGTTACTCCTATTGCTAGTTTAACACCTATTGGTAGTCCGTCTAGTGATTCTACTTCTACTACTAGATTCTCAAGTCCTTCTGACCTGGGAAACTATCAAAAGAAGTCTTCTACCAAGCTGGCTGATATTCATAAGCAACCAATAGATGGCATCTTCGACTCTACTTCATATGATGATGACTTTGTTGGGGATCTTAATAACTTGGCACCAGAAGTGGAAGTAGCTTCCAATCCAATGTTGCAGTCACACAAAGACCATCCTACTACTCAAATCATTAGAGATCCTGGTTCTACTGTCAAGACTCGCATAATGCATAAGAAAGCCACGTCTGATGATCATGCTCTTGTGAGCTATATTGAGGACCAGAAGCATAATAGTCATACGGACTTTCAACATTGTTTGTTTGCTTGTTTTCTTTCACAGGTGGAACCCAGATCAGTCTCTCATGCTCTTGAGGATCAAAGTTGGGTGGATGCTATGCAGGAGGAGATGCAGCAGTTATTGTTTCAGAATGTTTGGATTCTAGTTGATTTGCCGGATGGAAATACAGCAATTGGTACCAAATGGATTCTCAAAAATAAGAAATATGCAAGGGGTATTGTGGTGAGAAATAAGGCCAGGTTGGTTGCACAGGGTCATACACAACTTGAAGGCATTGACTACACTGAAGTTTTTGCTCCTGTTGCTAGGATTGAGGCCATTCGTCTGTTTTTGGCTTTTGCTTCTTATGTGGGCTTTACAGTTTTTCAGATGGATATCAAGAGTGCATTTCTCTATGGCAAGATTGATGAGGAGGTTTATTTCACTCAACCTAAGGGCTTTGTAGATCCACTTCATCCCAAGAAAGTTTCCAACGTGGTCAAAGCTCTCTATGGACTTCATCAGGCTCCTAGAGCTTGGTATGAGCGTCTTTCAACTTTCTTGTTGAATCATGGCTATAGAAGAGGCACAATTGACAAAACACTATTTCTTAAGAGGAATACCAAGGACGTTATCCTTGTTCAGGTTTATGTGGATGATATTATCTTTGGTTCTACTAAAAAGGAATAGTGTGATGAGTTTGAACAACTGATGAAGGGCGAATTTCAAATGAGTGCTATGGGAGAGCTTACATTTTTCCTTGGTCTTCATGTCAAGCAACAGACGGATGGAATCTTCATAAGTCAAGATAAGTATGTTCATAAGATCCTTCAGAAGTTTGATATGGATCCTCTTAGACCAGCAGCAATACCTTATGAAGTTGCTAAATTCAAACTCAAGAATGAGCCAGATCCTCCGGTAAATGTTCACATGTACAGGTCAATGATAGGCTCACTCATGTATTTGAATGCATCACGTCCGGATATTATGTTTGCAGTCAGTGCTTGTTCTAGACATTAGGTGGCTCCAACGGTTTCTAACTTGAATGCAGTCAAGAAGATTTTCAAGTACATCAAGGCTCAACCCAAGCTAGGCTTGTGGTATCCTAGAGAATCACCTTTTGTTCTTGAAGCATATAGTGATAGTGACTATGCAGGTGCTAATAATGACAGAAAATCTACCACTGGTGGTTTTTAGTTTTTGGGTCGAAGACTTATCTCATGGCAATGCAAGAAACAGACGATAGTAGCTACTTCTTCAACAGAAGCTTAATACGTAGCTGCTGCTAGTTGTTGTTGACAAGTTTTGTGGATACAAAATCAGATGCTTGATTATGGGTTCAACTTTATGAACACCAAAATTTTCATTGACAACCAAAGCACTATATGCATTGTGAAGAATCCTGTTTTTCATCAGTGTACAAAACATATTGAAATTAGGCACCACTTTATTCGGGATGCCAATAAGAAGAAGTTGATACAGGTTCTTAAGGTTCATACGGATGATAATGTTGCTTATTTGTTGACTAAACCCTTTGATGGTCCTCGTTTCAACCACTTTGTGGTTCACATTAGAATGGTCAATCCTTGAGACCTAGGATTGAGGGGAGGCTTAATGTACATATTTACTTGCACAGATTAACATCTTGGTCGCTTTTAACAATAGATTGTATGGGTTTTTGCGGTGTGTGCTACTTCTGGTGGAGGATTTTTCTCACTTCTGGTGGTAGTCTTCAACTTCTAGTGGATAAAAATCCTTCCTTATCATTAATGCTTGGCTTCTAGTCTTGGTTTGGGTCACTGTTCACTTCGTTGACTTCTGAACTGCGTGAAAAGCGTCAGAACAGGCCTTTGACGAGAACCAAGGAGAGAAAGTTAATGCAGAGGTATGTCAAATATCAGTCGGGTGCTCACTTTACTGTTGGTTGGACATGGGATCGAGTTAGGGCGTTGTCTTTTGACGAGCTTAAGGATCTATACCAAAGAATGATCAAGCGTCAGAACACACCGGTTCCAGAGTGTTTCATCTATCGTCCTCCTCCACGAGTGGTTCCTACATCTCAACCTGCTTTTGCTCCTGGTTCTTCATCTGATGGTCGTCTTGGTTCAACTGGTATCCCATCTGTTGTTGATGTTTCTACTGCTGGTACCACACCCCCACCTTCGGTTGCTCATCATGTTTCATCTTTGGGTCGTACTACCACCACCACCTATGCTACCACTACCACCACCACTGCTACTCCTGTTATGGCACAACCCTCACCCCCCGTGACTGACTCTCAACCTACTCCTTCTCCTGGTGCAGCTACCGTTGATCCTTTGGTTGGACAAGGTGTTGATTCTACTTCTGCTGATCCTATTCCTGATGCGAAGGTAAAGGTTGAAACCTCGTCTGGTGTTCCAACTCCTCGTCGTTCCATCCGCAAGAAGATGGCTAGACGTGGCAAGTCTGTTCCTTATGAGAAGCGTGCTCCAGAGAACCTTATTGATGCAGCTTCCGCCAGTGACTCAGAATTGCCAATGGGTACGGGGTTTATTACTGCTTGGACGGTTAAGCCATCCACAACTATTCCTGGTACTTTTACCCATAGGATTTCCATCAGTGATGGTTATGTTCGTTATGCTTCGGGTTTGCAAGGTGTTTTGACTTGGGTAGATCGTAGGGATCTTATGTCATTGTATGGGTTTGTGGATGCTGGTATGCCTACTCATCCTAGTGAGGTGCCCTCCTGGCCTGGTCTGACAATGTGGGCTGACTTGAAGATGATGCTTGATTCTCCTCTACATGCTCCACATTCTGGTGTCTGGAAGGACCAGCCACGCTGGGTAATTAAGAGATGGAAGCTTTATGTTGGCTGTGGAGTGCATGTCTTGGAGTTGGAGTCTGGTGCCATGGTATTCATGCTTATGGATCTGGACTATCCGTTAACTATTGCTACTATGTAGGCCATGCTTGCTTGTCACTTGCAGATCTCCAATGCCCCTTCCGGGAATGGACTTCTTTGGCTACTACTCTGGTGGAAGGGATACAAGCCCGGGTGCAAGCTGAGAAGGTGGCTGCGTCTGGTATGTGATGGGTATGTTTGTAAGTTTTTCTATTTTGTGTTTTCTGATAATATGTTTATACTGTAATTCTTTTCACCAATATGTACAAATGATGGATTTTACACTTGTGCATAATATAAATCTGCTTATACTTTTTCAAAACATTGGGTTCCTTTTGACTAATTCACACTTGTGCTGGTTTGGAGTTTCATCTGGTGTTGGACCTGGTCCACACAACAAATGGTGCTCAACTCACCATGTCTCACAGACAAGAAAGAGTTGATTCACCATGCGGGTACGGCTCTGGTGTGATTCTCAAATCCGTTGATGGTTGCCAGGTTACCCAAAACTGGATGGTTTTCACTTGCCATGGTCCTAGACTAAAAAGTGGCTAATCCAAGGGGGTACGGCTCTTGGTAAAGATTTTATCAAATCCGTTGATAGCTATAATAGCTTGCTCAAAGCTATAGGGTTTTCAACTCACCGATGCTTCATTGCTAAGAGTTGGCGAGTCCAGAAGGGTACGGCTTCTGGTAAAGACATATCAAATCCGTTGACGGCTGTGATGGTTTGCCTAAAATCATCAGGGTACCCCCACTCACCATTGATTCACGTTCTAAGAGTTGGGCTGGGTTCTGGTCTCCCAGGGTGATGCTTATTCCACCATAAAGACTGGCTAGCCCAAGAGCAAGCAGCTACTTGGTAAAGGCTCATAAAATCTACTCATGTTGTTGTGCAGATTCAACACGATGCAGATTTGTTTCAATCTTTGAAGAAGCTTCTGGTGTTCATTGTTGCAGCGGTTCTTATGTTCTTTATATTGCTGGTTCTGATGCTGCTGTTTCTTTTGTTGTTCCAATCCTCAAGCTTTGTTGCACGGTTTACCAGGAAACTTGAACTCAACAGGTCAAATTCAAGTTTAGGGGAGGATTGTTAGGACCATTGGAATAGTTCTTTGTAATAGGTAGACTAGGAGGTATGTAGTTCCTCCTGGTCATAGTAGTCGTAGGAGCAAGTCGTGCTCCTGGTCTTATAGAAAGTCAAACTTTATTATTTAGTTATTATTCTGTTAGGATATGCATGATATATGTTAGGAAAGGATATGCATATCAGTTTTACACGTTTTGGTTAATGATGTATTAGGGTTTTCTTGTAGTATAAAAGGAACCTTAGGTAGAAGGGTTATACACACCTTCATCAAATATAATTCTAGTTCTTATTAATATAAGAAATCCTTAGAAAAGGATCAAGTCGTTTTAGTTATTCTGTTCTTCTTCATAGTATTTGTATTCCGCACTTATACTGTGTGATTTGTATAGAGTCTATCTGTGAATAGACTTGTGATTACAAAAGTCGTTCACCGTTCATGACAGGCTGCAAGATCCACATCTAGTGGACCCAACATGTACAAGTAGATGTTTGATAGATGTATCAAGCAGGCACTTTTTCCAAAATCACCAGGTCTGCTGGAGTTAAACATCTCATACCAGTTTTCCTAATGAGGTACTTAAACGTATCTTTCGACAGAGCTGTTATAAACAAGTCAGCTAATTTGTAATCCGTTCCAACAAATTATAATTCAACGATAACGCGTTCAACTTGTTCCTTTATGAAGTGATACATAAAGTCAATGTGATTCGTGCGGTAATGCTGTACCGAATTGCAGGAGATGGCTATGGTCGACTTTAAGTCACAGTACATAGGTAGTTTATCAAAGTGGAATCCATAATCCGTGAGTTGTGTTCTCATCCAAAGAACTTGAGCACAACACGCATATAGAGACACATACTCTGCTTCGGCTGATGATAGCAACGTGTAATCCTGCTTCTTGGAAGACCATCTCATGAGATTATCTTGTCCTAGAAATTATGCACCACTAGAAGTACTTTTTCGAGTATCAAGACACCGTACATGATAAGAATCTGAAAAGGCCGTTAAAAAGAAACTAGTTTCATTCAGATACTAGAATCCTAAATGAATGGTATTCTTGAGGTACCGAAAGATCCGTTTAACCTCATTGAGGTGCTTTTCAGTAGGTCTGTCTTGATATCGTGCACAGTAGCATGTTGCATGTGCAACATCTGGCCTGCTTACTGTTAAGTACATGAGGGACCCAATCATGGAACGACATTTTGTTTGATCTATGGGTAATCCCTCCAAGTCAACATCTAGGGATGAGGTGGATAATAGTGTCCTAACTGGGTTACATGAGGTCATACCATTTTTTTGATTATGTATTGACAATACTTAGCTTGGTTAATGAAGATACCACTTCGGGATTAGTGAACTTGAATTCCTAGAAAGAATTTTAGTTCGCTCATCATTGACATTTCAAATTTGTTGTGCATTAGTTTTTCAAACCATTTAGAAAGTTTTGGGTTTGTAGATCCGAAAATAATGTCATCGATGTAAATCTTCACAAGCAAAATGTCATTCCTATATTTATATATGAACAAAGTTAGATCAATGGAACCTTTTGAGAAACCTTTAGATACTAGAAATTTCGAGAGCTCATCGTACCATGCCCTTGGAGCTTGCTTGAGTCCATAAAGTGTTATGTGGAGACGATACACCTTGTCAGGATACTGAGAATTAATGAATCCTTCCGGCTGTGTGACATATTCTTCTTCTTTTAAAGGACCGTTAAGAATTGCCGTCTTCACGTCCACTTGATAAACGATGAATCCGTTATGTACAGCATAAGCAAGGAAAATTATGACCGCTTCCATACGAACCACTGGTGCAAATGATTCTTCAAAATCAATTCCCTCTCTCTAGACATACCCCTTAGCCACTAACCTAGATTTGTTCTTGATGATCGTGTTTTTTCATCCATCTTGTTTTTCCACATCCATCAAAGGTTTAATGGTGTTACATCGTATGGTCTGTCAACAATTTCCCAGACTTTGAGTCTTTCAAAATTTTGAAGTACATCCATCATTGATTCAATCAAAGCATGATCAGCCATGGCTTCTTTGATGTTTTTCGGTTCAGCTGTACTCATGGCGAGTGTGAACATACAAACATCGCCATCAGTTTCTAGTTGTGGTCTTGTACGAACAGGTTGTGAAGGGTTTCCAATTACTTGAACCAAAGGGTAGTCTCGGGTCCAATGATGTGTTGAAGGATGTCGTTGGTAGCACGTATTCATATTTGACGGATCTACTTGTTGAGTAGAAGACTCTCAAGTTTTGAGTACCAATGTACCAAATGGTTTATGAAAATCGTCTTCGTCAGATGATGCATTGTCTGCTTGATTTACGTTCTCTAGAGCAATGACAGTAGTTGTGGATGTTGTAGGATCAGTTGTTGATGGGATATTCTGATGAGGTAAATCTGCAACAACCCATGTTAAAATAGATGAAGTTGTATTCTTTAGTTGATGATGATTGGTATCATCATTCTTGTCATGAGTGACAACGGAAGACTTTGATACAACATGTTTCTCTCCGGTGAAATATTCATCAAACATTGGTCCATATAACATTTCCAACTCTTCAATTGTCGTGTCCATTGTCATATCTACTCGTGGAACATTTTCTTGAACCAGCTTTGAACTTGACGGTTCATTGTTGTGGTCATGAGTTCCGAGTCTTGTGCGGTTGTGCACAAAAGTCTTTTGTCGTTGTGGATCGGGACATAAACTGCTTTGTTCAAATGCCATATCTTGCAATTCATCAAATATGATATGAATAGTCTCGACTATCAATTTTGTTCTCTTGTTATAAACTTTATACCCCTTAGGCTGAGTTGCATATCCCACTAGAATGCATGCATAACCTCTCTCTTTCATCTTGTCCAGATTTTCACCATCTCGATTTATGTAACACGTACATCCAAAAATGTTAAGGTGTTTGAGTGAAGGTTTTCGATCATGAATAATGTGATATGGTGTCTTTTCGTGTCTTGGAATAATTAAGGAACGGTTTTTTGTGTAACATGCAGTTGATACGGATTCAGACCAAAAGAATAGTGGTAGTTTTGAAGAGGATAACATTGTTCGAGCAGCCTCAACCAAAGTACGGTTTCGTCTTTCAACAATGCCATTTTGTTCAAGTGTTCTAGCAATATATACTTCATGTTCAATCCGTCATCTTCAAAATGTTTATTTAGCGTAGAATTCAAAAATTTTATGCCTCTGTCAGTACGAACTACCCTTACTTGAGCTTTAAGACCACGTTGTATCTGCTTTAGGAAGTTAATGAGAACTTCAGGTGTTTCATCCTTGGACCTTAAGAAGTGAGTCCATGTGTACCTTGAGTAGTTACCTACAATTACCAAAATGTATTTCTTCTCATTGATACTTTAAACACGCATACGACCACGCAAATCCATATGAAAAAGATATAACCGTCCTTTAGAGCTTGGTGTAGTCTTGTTCTTGAAACTACTCTGTTTGGCTTTACAAATCTCATAATAAGAACAAAGATGATATTTGATGGATTTCAAGCTTGGAAGGCCTCTTACAATATCTTTAATGGAAAGCAAGTTTGTGGTATCAAAGTTGAGATGAGATAGACGTTGATGCCATAACCATGATTGAGTCATTGAAGCTTTAGCCATGACGCAAATTGGCATTTTGGAAGTTGTGTCTTGAAGTGAAATTGTTTAGAGAAACGTACCCCATGAACCGGTGAGTAAATCATTCCCATTATAATCACGAACAAAACATGTCTTTTTCTGAAAGCAACCTCCAAATCCGCATCACAGAATTTACCAACGTAGTATACCCTTTTAATCATGATATTCCCATGAACCAATTCTCCATATCCTAGGAGAGGTGCAAACTGATCATTTTCAAATCGGACCGTACCTAAGAACATCTCCACGAAGTTAATTAGAAGCTTGAGATTCCCCGTCATGTGCTTGGTGCACCCGGAGTCCAGTATGAATAGAATTATCTCTATGATCTACAGAAGAGTTAGAACACGACGGAGAATTTGCTAAACTGGATTCCATGTTAGTTGTGATTTCTAAATCATTAGTGGTCCTAGTTTCAACACTTAAAGGCACACAAACACTCATAGTCACATTTTTTTCCTAAGCTTAGGCATCCATTTATATCCTTGAGGACATTGATTAGCAAACCACCATTTCCACGACTTACTAGCAGACTCATATAATTCCCTAATTCTACTTCTAGAGTTCTTAGTAGTGGAGTCTGGTGCAATACTTTTCATAGGGGGGGGGGGTTTCACCGAAATGGTTCACTTTGATTTTGGGTTTACTAGAACTAATAGGCATCGCAATTTGCTTCTCAGTTCTAGTATCTACGCCTTTGACATTATTAGAAGTACACATATCATGATTAGCATTATCACATTTTCCACATTTTACACAAACGAACTTAGCATTCAAAGCATTCAAATTCAAATCATTCAAATCATCATTACATGCGATTACAGACGTTTTATTCTTAGATATATTCAAATTACTAGGGTGGTCTTCTACTTTCTTCTCTTCCCTTGACTCTTGTTTCGCAAAACCTTATCATGTAGTTGAGTGCTCTTCAGCTGAGGTCGGCTAACACTAGCAGTGGGGACTACTCCTGTAGTAAAAGACACACGTCTTTTACTGTTTCTAGAAATCTGAGGTGATTGACTTTCTTTGTTGGGGTGTGGATTTAGTTGCCAATTGGTACATCCCTGGTTCGATCACATTTGTGCTTTGTTCTCGAATAACTATTTTGGGACTAATCTGTGGTAATCTATCCTTCCCATCCGTCTAGGGGGCAAACCAGATTTTGTAAATGAATAATTTGAGAAAGTAGATGGTTTTCCCAAGACAGAAAGTTTATTCACATTGTGCGTATTGGGTTGTCTAACAATGGGTTTCACAACTCTAGGTTCCATAATTTTCCCACTCATCTTTGCAATGAGTTTCTTCAACTCTTCTATTGCTATGTCTTTTTCTTGTAACCGAGCTTTCAAATCTGTATTGTCAAGACTTTTTTCGTTTAATAATCGACATGACTCAGATAATTTTACTTCCAAAGGTGTATCATTTAAAAGCTTCCAATTTTGTTTTGCAAAGAAAGTTCAAGTGAGTGACAATGTTTCTAAAGAAAATCAAATCTATGTTGAATTAACGTAACTCTTTTTGGTTAACTTTTTTCGAAACCTCAGTTTCAAAACGTTCACACTCTTTGACATTATCAAGATATTTGCATGCAACATCAGAATATTCATCTATATCAGCACAAGATGTAACATAAACACACGTAATATCTTTGGAGCGGCATTATAGTAAGAGTAGATCATATGCTATAGAAAACTCGTCTGTTTTAGGTTGATGGTCGTCAATTTCTTTTTCAAGAGATTCCAAATATTTCAAATCGTCAAACATTTCTTGTTGAATTAATTTTTCAAGTTCCAAAGCATGTCTCTTCGTTTTTTCCACAAGCGGAATCAAAATAGTTTCCACAAGGATAGTTATATCATGGGGAATTTCTTTATCTCCTTTAAACCATTCTCGTTGTTTCCAGCCCTCGTCTACAACCTTTTTGGAATTTTTAGTGTTTTGTTGAAGAACACTAAGTGCTTGCTTACTCTTGCTTATAGAATCTTGATACGGAAAGTACCCAATATATTTTGAAACATTAGTTTTCTTAGTGGGAAAAATTTGTCTCCGTTTTATTCTTCTTTGTTCACATTCAAAAAACAATTTCTTACGAGACTTCTGTTTTTGTGGTTTGAAAATTGCATAAAGACTATTTTCATAAGCATAATTATATGGTTTCACAAAGTCTTTATTTACTAGTGATCTACTCTCCTCTTTAAAACTTAGCGACTCATCACTATCTGGCCTAACAATAAGACAATCAAGATTGGTCCATTAGGACTCTTCAAGATATAAGTGCTGATTCTCAGACTGACCTTGCTCGAGGTACTTAGGACTAGCAAAACTAGCTTTACTCTTGAAAATGAACGAGGTGCCAACATTCTCATGGTTTGAATAGATTTATTTGTTTTATAAACAATTTTCTTATAAAAATCAATTTGCGTTTCAAGTTCCACGACTTTGTCAATGTCTTTAGCTTGTTTAGTTTTGATAACTTTTTGCAAGTTTGCAACCTCTTCCGTTTTCTCAGTGACTAGTTTAGTTTTATCCTCTTGAAGAAAACCAATCTTCTGAGTTAGCTCATTCACTTTAGTTGTAGCAAGATACATTTTGTGTCATTCAGTACTTAACGATGTGTTATAATTACGTTTCTCTTGTTCTAAAAGCTTAAGAGTTTCGTTGTATTTAGTTTCAAAAACATCTTTTTCAGTATTAATGACACGCTCTTTGTACCTCGCAAGCTCTTTATCTTTTTGAAGAAGCTCAGCTCTGCAGCTTGCAAGAAGCTTACTAGATTTTATAACTGCAGCTTTGCTTTCTTCAAAGTTTTAAGTGAGTGTTGCGTTTTCCTTCTTTAATTGCTTTTGACTCTTTCTAGTTTCTTTGACATCATTTTGTAAAGTGGCAATTAAACTAGCAAGCGCAACACGCTCCACATCATAATACTCATTTGCATGTTGATCATCCTCAAACTCATTATTGCACATGTCTGATGAATCGGGTGTGGTATTTCTATCAATCATTTCCGTCATACATGTGTCAGTAATGGTAGTTGGTAGCTCACTATGCTCATGAGTATCACCAAACACATTATAATCCTCATCAGTTTGTATCTTATCAATTGGCTCAATATCAAAGATACGACCATTGTCATCTTTAGTGACTTTGAGGACCTCTTCAATCTTTGCCATGTATGAGTAATGTGCTTTGAGTTCTTGATCGGAGAGTTCATCATCAGTGTCATCAAGCATTTCTCCTTCCTCAGTTGACAATTTGATCCCAACATCCATCTTCTTGCATAGCAACATCTTTTCCTTATGATAAGCATAATCCTTACCAGCTTCGGCTGCCTACATTCCTTTGCCATATGCCCAAATCCTTTGTAGTTATAACACCGAATCCCACTTTGTTGAACCACTTAAGTAGCAATCGTTTCCCTATTCCCAGCAACAGTAGCAACCCTCTGATTATCATACGGAACAGTTTGTCTATCATATCATGCAGAACCCTCAACATGCGTTGGATTACGTCGATCATACCTTGACGGACTCTCTCAACGCCTACGTGTATCATACCGTGGAGGGCTCTCAACATATATGTTCCGTGTGTTAGATGAAGTTAGGAGGGTTTTGTTGGTTGGTATGTAAATCTTCTTGTAAGACTTCATGATGAAAGTAATTTGTTGTTTCATTTCTCGATCCTTTTGAGCTTGTTCTTCATCACTATCTTCTTCGGATGAGTGTTCAGATGGGGGTGATGGTGCTCTAGGTTCTTTACCTCTTGATCTTGTGGGAGCAGATGTCTTGGATGCGGTGGAGTATCTCGGTGATGATGATTGAGTAGTGTATGACTTTGGAGCACGAGAGTGATGATCTTGGTAATGTTTAGTGGTAGACACCAAAGCAAATGGATTAGCAGTCTTTGCTACCCGTTCAACACGAAGTTCATTTGCCTCATTCTGAAATTTTTTTAAAATGTCAAAGAGCGTATGATAATTGACCTTATCTAACTTTTTTAGTTTTTTCACCAAAGTGACAAACCGTGTCCACTCTGGTTGAAGTTGTTGTAAGAATCAAACACTTACTTGCATGGTGGAGACTTCCAGGTTGTTACGTGTCATGTCATTCATCATTTTGTAGAGTCGGGTGTAATATGAATAAATTGATTCTCCATCCAATGAAGTAAATTTTCCAAAGTTACAGAAAAAGTTTGTTTTGACATCTTACTTGTTGAGTGATTCTCCTTGTTGCAAGCGTTGAATGGCCGTCCAAATTTCTTTTGCAGTAGAGCATGCATCGACCGTGGAGTAAATATGATCCCCAATCCCACTTAGAATCATATAGATTGCTTCCTTCTCTGCATCAATCCAAGCACTATTCTCTTTCGTAGTATTCTCATACGTTTTAGGAAGAGTATGTTCATCGATGCGTGGTGTAGTGTCGGTTGCTGGGGTTGCAGGAATGGTAAATAAGGTGAGAGTATAAGGACCATCTTTGATGCAACGTCGTAGAACATCACCATTGGGTCTTGTATCAAGATATCGAAGAAAACGTGATTGCCATTGTGCATATCGACCGGACACAAGCATTGGTGGTCTTTCTTTGTTACCCGCCACCATGATGTTGTTGTTGTTGGTCACTCGATACTCTGCAGTAGAATCCATCTTGATGATTTCTGAAATGATGAATTAAATTCGGATCAAGCAATACGGAGTTTTACTAATCGTGGATAAACCGAAAATAAATTCGTGGGATTTTACAAACCACCGATTAAACTGTAAATATTCCTAAGTTTGTGTGTTGTTGACGAGTAAAGTTGTTGAACTCCCTTAAACTGCCTTGTAGAAAAACCAAAATCTCCGAGACCAAATTTCTCACGAAGTTTGTTAAAAATTTTCTAAGTAGGAAAAACACTATCTCGAAAAATTTGCAATTAACGGAAACCTCTCAATTCACAATAATAAGAACTCCTAATTTCGCAATATTTCAACCAATCTTATCTCGCAATATTTTAAAGATGAATCTCGCAATATTTTAAGTAACAAACTCGCAATATTGAAGTTGTAAACTCGCCATATTTAAAGACCAATATCGTAATATTTAAAGATAAATCTCGCAATATCTAAAGATAAATTTCGCAATATTTTAACCTTTTAATCTCACAATATTTTGGCTTTGTGATCTCGCAATAACTTAACACTAATCTCGCAATCTCTCAA
This sequence comes from Glebionis coronaria, assembly GCA_025667525.1. NCBI lineage: Eukaryota > Viridiplantae > Streptophyta > Magnoliopsida > Asterales > Asteraceae > Glebionis > Glebionis coronaria. The sequence goes on from CM046880.1 coordinate 229,372,448, forward strand.
TATGGCTATTTCGCAATAACTTAATCTCGCAAAAACTAATCTTCGCAAAAATGAATCTCACAAAAACCTAATTTCACAATAATTCTAAACCTAGATTTCGCAATACCCAATTTCGCAATATTCCAACTTGCAATCTCGCAATATATTTAAAATGGGATCTCGCAAAATTTCAATTTGCAATCTCGCAATAAGTTTAACACTGAATCTCGCAATAATCAAATTTCACAAAAACCTAATTTCGAAAAAATAGGGTTTTGAATTTCGCAATAACGCTGTTTTCCGAGATTTTTCAACAAAATCGAGCAAAACACTAATTTTGTTTTTTGTTTTTTGTGTTCTTGACCAAAACAAAAAACCCAAGTCACTAACAAAAGGTAGAGGGAGGTTTTTAACAAGATTTAGACAAGAGATGCGGGTTGTTGATTTTAAAAGCACACGAACACAATAACAAAAAAACGAACCAATCACTAATCTACCACGTGGCTCTAATACCAATTGTTGTACCCATATATTAATCACTTCACCATTATAGATATAAGAAAATAGATAGAAAAAATATGAAAAGAGATGAGATCTAGAGAGAGAAAGTAGAGAGAAAAAGCTGGATAACTATGTGAGATTAGATTAAGAAAAATGAAACAACCAACCATCCTAGCATGTTAGGAGGAGTGTTTATATAATCCACCCACATGCGAGCTTTTATGGGCTATATAGGTTGGGCCGGGCTTGAATAAATGCTTAGTACCTTGAAAGAGGCCTTTTAAGCTAACCATCAAGCCCGTATTGCTACGACTAACCTACTACCTATTACAACGTTCTAATAAACGATACATAAGAAATCTATGACCGATCATTCTTGTTTGACTCAATATTTTGAGGCTAACAAACCTTAAAGTAAACTATAAGAACCTGTTAAACTAATTTTAGTGCAAATCACCAATCATTGTGTGCTTTCTCCCATATGGCTTAGGATTGTCAACGTGGCATGAGTGGGGGACCAACTCCTTTTGTGATCTTGCTTCCTTACACATAGGGTGTGATCATAAGCTCTCTAATTGTGATTAGGATGATTTAATTTGATTATTACCCAAAGAGGTAAAAGTTCCCAAATTGTGTTCTTGGTAAAAACAGGGTGGAAGAAGGAGGAATATTAAATGTTTGGCGCCCCTTTTATTTTTTACTCATGTTTGACCAATTTGAACAGACACATCTTTCTAACATTGGCATTTCTAGTCCTTATAGGTTTTAAAAACATAATCTCCTTTATTAAAGAACTACCAAACTTAGGCAGATTTAGTCCTTGTGGTTTTTAAAGTATGGAAAGTATATTTCAAGGGACTTATAGGGTAATTTTGGGAAACATGAGGGACTATTTTATAATTTATCGATAGGTGAAGGCTGATTAATGTAACTTTTAGAAAGTTGGGGTGTAAAATGGTAATTTGGTGTAAGTTTAAGGGTATTTTGGTAATTTCAAGGGTTTAGGTTTCTAAACTCCGTTTTCTTGTAATTCCGGTTCGGCTTTTTGATTTTCTTCTAATCTCGTGTTTGTTGTGTCTTTACCTTGTTCATTTTCTTGTCTTTTATTGATATCCGTACCTACACATAAACAAATAAAAAACACATGTTAATAACCGGTTTTTAGCAAGATATTTAATGTATTTATCGTTCCTCAAATCGACTCGAATTGAATAACAAATTAATCACAAGATTTATCGTTCTTGGTTAATATTACTTGTTGGAATCTATTTCTAATTAAACTTAAAAACGGGAATATAAGTTTAGGCTAAGGAATATATTAAAATAAAAGCGCAAATAATTCACGTAAAATTACTCTAAAATGCAAAATAAAATTATATTACAATTTAAGATCTAGATTAAACTAATTAAATCTAAGATGCAACAAAACTATATTATAACTAAAAATATTAATTACTCTAAATGCAAAATTAATCTAAATGCAAGCACGTAATAACAAGTAAAAGTGACAAAAATGAAATCACAAAGATAAACTTAAAAATAAAGCGTAAAGCTTTAACCTTTTTAGCTTATTAATCTCTTTAGATGATAAAGCTTGAAGGTTTATATACTAATAAGCTTAATAATCACAAAATGGTGTAAACTTTATACTAATAATAAGCTTATCTAAATGGGAACTAATTTTCACAAATTTTAAATCTATTTTTAAAACAATAATAACTTTTAAAACTAATTAAAACGATTTCTATAAAAGAGATATTATTAAAAAAACAATTTAAACTAAATTAATCTAATTATTTAAGCTAAAACGATTAAACTAGATAATAAAAAAGGAGAGAACTTAGTACCCGTGGTCCGAAGAAAACGCTCTAAACATAATCAACATAAGCAACAAAATACACGGCCCGTAAAGTACACGGCCAACCAAATTAAACTAATCTAAAGTGTAACCCGGCCCGTAAAGTACACGGCCTCTCAAATCAAACTCGAACCAATCCTATTAAACCATAAGCTCTTTACCAAACATGATGAATCGATTCGCCAAGATCACAAAAACACAAGAAGTTAGAATAATAGCAACAATTAATATTTAATAAAAAAGATTCAAATAAAACTAATAGATCTAGAATATTTTTGTAGTTTTATAAAAATACTTTGATTATTAAACTAAAAACTAATGGATCTACACTAATTTATAAAAATAACTACTAGATCTACACTAATTTTTTTGGTTTTATGAAAGTATTTTAATTTTTAAGCTACAAACTAATAGATATACAATATTAAAACGTAAATCTAATGATAAAAATAAATTTAACTAAATCAATTAACTACTTGCAATTAATAAAAGATGTAAACTAAATATGGATAAAAACAACTAATTAAGATCCTAGCTTGTTAATAAGTTGTCAGCCAAAGCTTAGAACTTATGTGATTTAAAAAGTTAAAAAGCTTATTAAATAAATCCATCAACAATAAGTTAGATCTAGGAAAATAAGCCCACAATAAGCTTGAATAAGATGAATTATTTCAAGCTTTCATATAAATCTAACTTACTTGGAAAAAGTTATAAAAACTAATTCCAAAGCATAAGCTAGATTATTAAAAGTAAAAAGAAAGGAAGAATGAGATTTAAGCTAAAAGGAATTAACAATAAGCTAGAAGATAAACTTTCATTAATTAAAAGAGCTTAAAAATAAGCTAGTACAAAGCTTGGAAGAAAATAAAAATATAACTATAAACTACTATGTGTAAACTACTAGAGAGAAAAATAAAAAAAACTAGCTCTATTACAATGAGATGGGTGGGTTTATATAAGATAATGAGAATGGGGGTAGAATAGTAATTTCATCTCTCTTTTTCTTCTTGTAATATCTGTCAGTGGAGGCCAGCTATTTTTGCATCGGATCACACGAAATCATTAGCCTGCCATACACCTTCTTTTATTGTTTTCATCAAAAGTGCCATGTGGTGCCATTTGATTGGCTTAGCCGCCACACGTGTCTGACTAACTGCCAACTTTGCAACCTCGTACTGACTCAGCCTGCCACCTCGTACTAAAGTGGCGGTGCCGCCGCCACGTGTCATTTCCTGGTTGGCAAACGGCCACTACACCTCTGCCATGTCAGAACCTCGGACTGACACGTCGGCGTCGCCGCCACGTGTCAGCCTCTGATTGGCCAGCCACCTGCCAGCTCTAAAGTTCCCTCCCACGTCTGAATGTCGGCGTCGCCTTTGCTGAACCTCGTACCTGCACATAATAATGACATGTCAGTGACACGTGGCGCGCTGGCATTGGCCAGCCGCCGCCACCTGTGATGCTGACGTCATCATGACGTCAGCGGTCAACGGGTCTGAGTCGGTTCTGGATCGGGTCGGTTCAGGATCGGGTCCGAGTCAGGTTGCCACATAGACGACTATGGTGGGGACACGTGGCCATGGCTTAATATACTCAGACTTTAACCAAACCGAGGCTCGAACCCTGGTCTGTTGTCTCGCTACCTTAAGGGACCAAGGGCTGCCAGCTGAGCTTAGCAACCCTTTAAGTTTACTAGTGCCAAAAATAATACTTGACCCCTGTTTGATAAGTGGTCTGGCAATCTGGGATGGCTGATTTTGTTCCAGGCTGTGCAGCGATTGAGGCAGAAAAGCGTAAACGTGTCAAGTACGAGGCTAAGTGCACGGATATTGGATACGGTTTGAGTGAAGGTTTTCGATCATGAATAATGTGATATGGTGTCTTTTCGTGTCTTGGAATAATTAAGGAACGGTTTTTTGTGTAACATGCAGTTGATACGGATTCAGACCAAAAGAATAGTGGTAGTTTTGAAGCGGATAACATTGTTCGAGCAGCCTCAACCAAAGTACGGTTTCGTCTTTCAACAATGCCATTTTGTTCAAGTGTTCTAGCAATAGATATTTCATGTTCAATCCGTCATCTTCAAAATGTTTATTTTGCGTAGAATTCAAAAATTTTATGCCTCTGTCAGTACGAACTACCCTTACTTGAGCTTTAAGACCATGTTGTATCTGCTTTAGGAAGTTAATGAGAACTTCAGGTGTTTCATCCTTAGACCTTAAGAAGTGAGTCCATGTGTACCTTGAGTAGTTACCTACAATTACCAAAATGTATTTCTTCTCATTGATACTTTAAACACGCATACGACCACACAAATCCATATGAAAAAGATATAACCGTCCTTTAGAGCTTGGTGTAGTCTTGTTCTTGAAACTACTCTGTTTGGCTTTACAAATCTCATAATAAGAACAAAGATGATATTTGATAGATTTCAAGCTTGGAAGGCCTCTTACAATATCTTTAATGGAAAGCAAGTTTGTGGTATCAAAGTTGAGATGAGATAGACGTTGATGCCATAACCATGATTGAGTCATTGAAGCTTTAGCCATGACGCAAATTGGCATTTTGGAAGTTGTGTCTTGAAGTGAAATTGTTTAGAGAAATGTACCCCATGAACCGGTGAGTAAATCATTCCCATTATAATCACGAACAAAACATGTCTTTTTCTAAAAGCAACCTCCAAATCCGCATCACAGAATTTACCAACGTAGTATACCCTTTTAATCATGATATTCCCATGAACCAATTCTCCATATCCTAGGAGAGGTGCAAACTGATCATTTTCAAATCGGACCGTACCTAAGAACATCTCCACGAATTTAATTAGAAGCTTGAGATTCCCCGTCATGTGCTTGGTGCACCCGGAGTCCAGTATGAATAGAATTATCTCTATGATCTACAGAAGAGTTAGAACACGATGGAGAATTTGCTAAACTGGATTCCATGTTAGTTGTGATTTCTAAATCATTAGTGGTCCTAGTTTCAACACTTAAAGGCACACAAACACTCATAGTCACATTTTTTTCCTAAGCTTAGGCATCCATTTATATCCTTGAGGACATTGATTAGCAAACCACCATTTCCACGACTTACTAGCAGACTCATATAATTCCCTAATTCTACTTCTAGAGTTCTCAGTAGTGGAGTCTGGTGCAATACTTTTCATATGGGAGGGGGGGTTGCATCGAAATGGTTCACTTTGATTTTGGGTTTACTAGAACTAATAGGCATCGCAATTTGCTTCTCAGTTCTAGTATCTACGCCTTTGACATTATTAGAAGTACACATATCATGATTAGCATTATCACATTTTCCACATTTTACACAAACGAACTTAGCATTCAAAGCATTCAAATTCAAATCATTCAAATCATCATTACATGCGATTACAGACGTTTTATTCTTAGATACATTCAAATTACTAGGGTGGTCTTCTACTTTCTTCTCTTCCCTTGACTCTTGTTTCGCAAAACCTTATCATGTAGTTGAGTGCTCTTCAGCTGAGGTCGGCTAACACTAGCAGTGGGGACTACTCCTGTAGTAAAAGACACACGTCTTTTACTGTTTCTAGAAATCTGAGGTGATTGACTTTCTTTGTTGGGGTGTGGATTTAGTTGCCAATTGGTACATCCCTGGTTCGATCACATTTGTGCTTTGTTCTCGAATAACCATTTTGGGACTAATCTGTGGTAATCTATCCTTCCCATCCGTCTAGGGGGCAAACCCAGATTTTGTAAATGAATAATTTGAGAAAGTAGATGGTTTTCCCAAGACAGAAAGTTTATTCACATTGTGCGTATTGGGTTGTCTAACAATGGGTTTCACAACTCTAGGTTCCATAATTTTCCCACCCATCTTTGCAATGAGTTTCTTCAACTCTTCTATTGCTATGTCTTTTTCTTGTAACCGAGCTTTCAAATCTGTATTGTCAAGACTTTTTTCGTTTAATAATCGACATGACTCAGATAATTTTACTTCCAAAGGTGTATCATTTAAAAGCTTCCAATTTTGTTTTGCAAAGAAAGTTCAAGTGAGTGACAATGTTTCTGAAGAAAATCAAATCTATGTTGAATTAACGTAACTCTTTCTGGTTAACTTTTTTCGAAACCTCAGTTTCAAAACGTTCACACTCTTTGACATTATCAAGATATTTGCATGCAACATCAGAATATTCATCTATATCAGCACAAGATGTAACATAAACACACGTAATATCTTTGGAGCGGCATTATAGTAAGAGTAGATCATATGCTATAGAAAACTCGTCTGTTTTAGGTTGATGGTCGTCAATTTCTTTTTCAAGAGATTCCAAATATTTCAAATCGTCAAACATTTCTTGTTGAATTAATTTTTCAAGTTCCAAAGCATGTCTCTTCGTTTTTTCCACAAGCGGAATCAAAATAGTTTCCACAAGGATAGTTATATCATGGGGAATTTCTTTATCTCCTTTAAACCATTCTCGTTGTTTCCAGCCCTCGTCTACAACCTTTTTGGAATTTTTAGTGTTTTGTTGAAGAACACTAAGTGCTTGCTTACTCTTGCTTATAGAATCTTGATACGGAAAGTACCCAATATATTTTGAAACATTAGTTTTCTTAGTGGGAAAAATTTGTCTCCGTTTTATTCTTCTTTGTTCACATTCAAAAAACAATTTCTTACGAGACTTCTGTTTTTGTGGTTTAAAAATTGCATAAAGACTATTTTCATAAGCATAATTATATGGTTTCACAAAGTCTTTATTTACTAGTGATCTACTCTCCTCTTTAAAACTTAGCGACTCATCACTATCTGGCCTAACAATAAGACAATCAAGATTGGTCCATTAGGACTCTTCAAGATATAAGTGCTGATTCTCAGACTGACCTTGCTCGAGGTACTTAGGACTAGCAAAACTAGCTTTACTCTTGAAAATGAACGAGGTGCCAACATTCTCATGGTTTGAATAGATTTATTTGTTTTATAAACAATTTTCTTATAAAAATCAATTTGCGTTTCAAGTTCCACGACTTTGTCAATGTCTTTAGCTTGTTTAGTTTTGATAACTTTTTGCAAGTTTGCAACCTCTTCCGTTTTCTCAGTGACTAGTTTAGTTTTATCCTCTTGAAGAAAACCAATCTTCTGAGTTAGCTCATTCACTTTAGTTGTAGCAAGATACATTTTGTGTCATTCAGTACTTAACGATGTGTTATAATTACGTTTCTCTTGTTCTAAAAGCTTAAGAGTTTCGTTGTATTTAGTTTCAAAAACATCTTTTTCAGTATTAATGACACGCTCTTTGTACCTCGCAAGCTCTTTATCTTTTTGAAGAAGCTCAGCTCTGCAGCTTGCAAGAAGCTTACTAGATTTTATAACTGCAGCTTTGCTTTCTTCAAAGTTTTAAGTGAGTGTTGCGTTTTCCTTCTTTAATTGCTTTTGACTCTTTCTAGTTTCTTTGACATCATTTTGTAAAGTGGCAATTAAACTAGCAAGCGCAACACGCTCCACATCATAATACTCATTTGCATGTTGATCATCCTCAAACTCATTATTGCACATGTCTGATGAATCGGGTGTGGTATTTCTATCAATCATTTCCGTCATACATGTGTCAGTAATGGTAGTTGGTAGCTCACTATGCTCATGAGTATCACCAAACACATTATAATCCTCATCAGTTTGTATCTTATCAATTGGCTCAATATCAAAGATACGACCATTGTCATCTTTAGTGACTTTGAGGACCTCTTCAATCTTTGCCATGTATGAGTAATGTGCTTCGAGTTCTTGATCGGAGAGTTCATCATCAGTGTCATCAAGCATTTCTCCTTCCTCAGTTGACAATTTGATCCCAACATCCATCTTCTTGCATAGCAACATCTTTTCCTTATGATAAGCATAATCCTTACCAGCTTCGGCTGCCTACATTCCTTTGCCATATGCCCAAATCCTTTGTAGTTATAACACCGAATCCCACTTTGTTGAACCACTTAAGTAGCAATCGTTTCCCTATTCCCAGCAACAGTAGCAACCCTCTGATTATCATACGGAACAGTTTGTCTATCATATCATGCAGAACCCTCAACATGCGTTGGATTACGTCGATCATACCTTGACGGACTCTCTCAACGCCTACGTGTATCATACCGTGGAGGGCTCTCAACATATATGTTCCGTGTGTTAGATGAAGTTAGGAGGTTTTTGTTGGTTGGTATGTAAATCTTCTTGTAAGACTTCATGATGAAAGTAATTTGTTGTTTCATTTCTCGATCCTTTTGAGCTTGTTCTTCATCACTATCTTCTTCGGATGAGTGTTCAGATGGGGGTGATGGTGCTCTAGGTTCTTTACCTCTTGATCTTGTGGGAGCAGATGTCTTGGATGCGGTGGAGTATCTCGGTGATGATGATTGAGTAGTGTATGACTTTGGAGCACGAGAGTGATGATCTTGGTAATGTTTAGTGGTAGACACCAAAGCAAATGGATTAGCAGTCTTTGCTACCCGTTCAACACGAAGTTCATTTGCCTCATTCTGAAATTGTTTTAAAATGTCAAAGAGCGTATGATAATTGACCTTATCTAACTTTTTTAGTTTTTTCACCAAAGTGACAAACCGTGTCCACTCTGGTTTAAGTTGTTGTAAGAATCAAACACTTACTTGCATGGTGGAGACTTCCAGGTTGTTACGTGTCATGTCATTCATCATTTTGTAGAGTCGGGTGTAATATGAATAAATTGATTCTCCATCCAATGAAGTAAATTTTCCAAAGTTACAGAAAAAGTTTGTTTTGACATCTTACTTGTTGAGTGATTCTCCTTGTTGTAAGCGTTGAATGGCCGTCCAAATTTCTTTTGCAGTAGAGCATGCATCGACCGTGGAGTAAATATGATCCCCAATCCCACTTAGAATCATATAGATTGCTTCCTTCTCTGCATCAATCCAAGCACTATTCTCTTTCGTAGTATTCTCATACGTTTCAGGAAGAGTATGTTCATCGATGCGTGGTGTAGTGTCGGTTGCTGGGGTTGCAGGAATGGTAAATAAGGTGAAAGTATAAGGACCATCTTTGATGCAACGTCGTAGAACATCACCATTGGGTCTTGTATCAAGATATCAAAGAAAACGTGATTGCCATTGTGCATATCGACCGGACACAAGCATTGGTGGTCTTTCTTTGTTACCCGCCACCATGATGTTGTTGTTGTTGGTCACTCGATACTCTGCAGTAGAATCCATCTTGATGATTTCTGAAATGATGAATTAAATTCGGATCAAGCAATACGGAGTTTTACTAATCGTGGATAAACCAAAAATAAATTCGTGGGATTTTACAAACCACCGATTAAACTGTAAATATTCCTAAGTTTGTGTGTTGTTGACGAGTAAAGTTGTTGAACTCCCTTAAACTGCCTTGTAGAAAAACCAAAATCTCCGAGACCAAATTTCTCACGAAGTTCGTTAAAAATTTTCTAAGTAGGAAAAACACTATCTCGAAAAATTTGCAATTAACGGAAACCTCTCAATTCACAATAATAAGAACTCCTAATTTCGCAATATTTCAACCAATCTTATCTCGCAATATTTTAAAGATGAATCTCGCAATATTTTAAGTAACAAACTCGCAATATTGAAGTTGTAAACTCGCCATATTTAAAGACCAATATCGTAATATTTAAAGATAAATCTCGCAATATCTAAAGATAAATTTCGCAATATTTTAACCTTTTAATCTCACAATATTTTGGCTTTGTGATCTCGCAATAACTTAACCCTAATCTCGCAATCTCTCAATATGGCTATTTCGCAATAATTTAATCTCGCAAAAACTAATCTTCGCAAAAATGAATCTCACAAAAACCCAATTTCACAATAATTCTAAACCTAGATTTCGCAATACCCAATTTCGCAATATTCCAACTTGCAATCTCGCAATATATTTAAAATGGGATCTCGCAAAATTTCAATTTGCAATCTCGCAATAAGTTTAACACTGAATCTCGCAATAATCAGATTTCACAAAAACCTAATTTCGAAAAAATAGGGTTTTGAATTTCGTAATAACGCTGTTTTCCGAGATTTTTCAACAAAATCGAGCAAAACACTAAATTTGTTTTTTGTTTTTTGTGTTTTTGACCAAAACAAAAAACCCAAGTCACTAACAAAAGGTAGAGGGAGGTTTTTAACAAGATTTAGACAACAAAACACAAATTGTTTTTTAGATGCGGGTTGTTGATTTTAAAAGCACACGAACACAATAACAAAAACATGAACCAATCACTAATCTATCACGTGGCTCTAATACCAATTGTTGTACCCATATATTAATCACTTCACCATTATAGATATAAGAAAATAGATAGAAAAAATATGAAAAGAGATGAGATCTAGAGAGAGAAAGTAGAGAGAAAAAGCTGGATAACTATGTGAGATTAGATTAAGAAAAATGAAACAACCAACCATCCTAGCATGTTAGGAGGGGTGTTTATATAATCCACCCACATGCGAGCTTTTATGGGCTATATAGGTTGGGCCGGGCTTGAATAAATGCTTAGTACCTTGAAAGAGGCCTTTTAAGCTAACCATCAAGCCCGTATTGCTACGACTAACCTACTACCTATTACAACGTTCTAATAAACGATACATAAGAAATCTATGACCGATCATTCTTGTTTGACTCAATATTTTGAGGCTAACAAACCTTAAAGTAAACTATAAGAACCTGTTAAACTAATTTTAGTGCAAATCACCAATCATTGTGTGCTTTCTCCCATATGGCTTAGGATTGTCAACGTGGCATGAGTGGGGGACCAACTCCTTTGGTGATCTTGCTTCCTTACACATAGGGTGTGATCATAGGCTCTCTATTTGTGATTAGGATGATTTAATTTGATTATTACCCAAAGAGGTAAAAGTCCCAAATTGTGTTCTTGGTAAAAACAGGGTGGAAGAAGGAGGAATATTAAATGTTTGGCGCCCCTTTTATTTTTTACTCATGTTTGACCAATTTGAACAGACACATCTTTCTAACATTGGCATTTCTAGTCCTTATAGGTTTTAAAAACATAATCTCCTTTATTAAAGAACTACCAAACTTAGGCAGATTTAGTCCTTGTGGTTTTAAAGTATGGAAAGTATATTTCAAGGGACTTCTAGGGTAATTTTGGGAAACATGAGGGACTATTTTATAATTTATCGATAGGTGAAGGCTGATTAATGTAACTTTTAGAAAGTTGAGGGGTAAAATGGTAATTTGGTGTAAGTTTAAGGGTATTTTGGTAATTTCAAGGGTTTAGGTTTCTAAACTCCGTTTTCTTGTAATTCCGGTTCGGCTTTTTGATTTTCTTCTAATCTCGTGTTTGTTGTGTCTTTACCTTGTTCATTTTCTTGTCTTTTATTGATATCCGTACCTACACATAAACAGATAAAAAACACATGTTAATAACCGGTTTTTAGCAAGTTATTTAATGTATTTATCGTTCCTCAAATCGACTCGAATTGAATAACAAATTAATCACAAGATTTATCGTTCTTGGTTAATAGTACTTGTTGGAATCTATTTCTAATTAAACTTAAAAACGGGAATATAAGTTTAGGCTAAGGAATATATTAAAATAAAAGCGCAAATAATTCACGTAAAATTACTCTAAAATGCAAAATAAAATTATATTACAATTTAAGATCTAGATTAAACTAATTAAATCTAAGATGCAAAAAAACTATATTATAACTAAAAATATTAATTACTCTAAATGCAAAATTAATCTAAATGCAAGCACGTAATAACAAGTAAAAGTGACAAAAAATGAAATCACAAAGATAAACTTAAAAATAAAGCGTAAAGCTTTAACCTTTTTAGCTTATTAATCTCTTTAGATGATAAAGCTTGAAGCTTTATATACTAATAAGCTTAATAATCACAAAATGGTGTAAACTTTATACTAATAATAAGCTTATCTAAATGGGAACTAATTTTCACAAATTTTAACTCTATTTTTAAAACAATAATAACTTTTAAAACTAATTAAAACGATTTCTATAAAAGAGATATTATTAAAAAAACAATTTAAACTAAATTAATCTAATTATTTAAGCTAAAACGATTAAACTAGATAATAAAAAAGGAGAGAACTTAGTACCCGTGGTCCGAAGAAAACGCTCTAAACATAATCAACATAAGCAACAAAATACACGGCCCGTAAAGTACACGGCCAACCAAATTAAACTAATCTAAAGTGTAACCCGGCCCGTAAAGTACACGACCTCTCAAATCAAACTCGAACCAATCCTATTAAACCATAAGCTCTTTACCAAACATGATGAATCGATTCGCCAAGATCACAAAAACACAAGAAGTTAGAATAATAGCAACAATTAATATTTAATAAAAAAGATTCAAATAAAACTAATAGATCTAGAATATTTTTGTAGTTTTATAAAAATACTTTGATTATTAAACTAAAAACTAATGGATCTACACTAATTTATAAAAATAACTACTAGATCTACACTAATTTTTTTGGTTTTATGAAAGTATTTTAATTTTTAAGCTACAAACTAATAGATATACAATATTAAAACGTAAATCTAATGATAAAAATAAATTTAACTAAATCAATTAACTACTTGCAATTAATAAAAGATGTAAACTAAATATGGATAAAAACAACTAATTAAGATCCTAGCTTGTTAATAAGTTGTCAGCCAAAGCTTAGAACTTATGTGATTTAAAAAGTTAAAAAGCTTATTAAATAAATCCACCAACAATAAGTTAGATCTAGGAAAATAAGCCCACAATAAGCTTGAATAAGATGAATTATTTCAAGCTTTCATATAAATCTAACTTACTTGGAAAAAGTTATAAAAACTAATTCCAAAGCATAAGCTAGATTATTAAAAGTAAAAAGAAAGGAAGAATGAGATTTAAGCTAAAAGGAATTAACAATAAGCTAGAAGATAAACTTTCATTAATTAAAAGATCTTTAAAATAAGCTAGTACAAAGCTTGGAAGAAAATAAAAATATAACTATAAACTACTATGTGTAAACTACTAGAGAGAAAAATAAAAAAAACTAGCTCTATTACAATGAGATGGGTGGGTTTATATAAGATAATGAGAATGGGGGTAGAATAGTAATTTCATCTCTCTTTTTCTTCTTGTAATATCTGTCAGTGGAGGCCAGCTATTTTTGCATCGGATCACACGAAATCATTAGCCTACCATACACCTTCTTTTATTGTTTTCATCAAAAGTGCCATGTGGTGCCATTTGATTGGCTTAGCCGCCACACGTGTCTGACTAACTACCAACTTTGCAACCTCGTACTGACTCAGCCTGCCACCTCGTACTAAAGTGGCGGTGCCGCCGCCACGTGTCATTTCCTGGTTGGCAAACCGCCACTGCACCTCTGCCATGTCAGAACCTCGGACTGACACGTCGGCGTCGCCGCCACGTGTCAGCCTCTGATTGGCCAGCCGCCTGCCAGCTCTAAAGTTCCCTCCCACGTCTGAATGTCGGCGTCACCTTTGCTGAACCTCGTACCTGCACATAATAATGACATGTCAGTGACACGTGGCGCGCTGGCATTGGCCAGCCGCCGCCACCTGTGATGCTGACGTCATCATGACGTCAGCGGTCAACGGGTCTGGGTCGGTTCTGGATCGGGTCGGTTCAGGATCGGGTCCGAGTCAGGTTGCCACATAGACGACTATGGTGGGGACACGTGGCCATGGCTTAATATACTCAGACTTTAACCAAACCGAGGCTCGAACCCTGGTCTGTTGTCTCGCTACCTTAAGGGACCAAGGGCTGCCAGCTGAGCTTAGCAACCCTTTAAGTTTACTAGTGCCAAAAATAATACTTGACCCCTGTTTGTTAAGTGGTCTGGCAATCTGGGATGGCTGATTTTGTTCCAGGCTGTGCAGCGATTGAGGCAGAAAAGCGTAGACGTGTCAAGTACGAGGCTAAGTGCACGGATATTGGATACGGTTTTCTCCCTTTCTCTTTCTCTTCCTTTGGAGAACTTGAAAAGGATGATGTGAGCTTACTAAAGTGGATCCGAAGTTTCTCCATGACTCAAGATCTTGGAGCACGTGCTGATATTCACATTTTTAATAGGATCAGTTTCGTTATAGCTAAAGGAGTGGGGGCTCAGATAGTATATCGGCTCCCCACTAACTTTTTGTAAATCCTATTATTCTAATAAAGTGATGTTCATAAATTTTTTTTAATAATATTAATAATTATACGAAAATTATTTTTAATTTTTATAGAAACTTTATTTTGTTATTTTTTAATTTTCCGAAAAATATTTTTATTATTATTATTTATTCATTAAAACTATTTATTTAATTTAAAAACTAATTAAATTTAAAAAAAATCATAGAGAACAAACCGTGAGGAGTTATGATGCGAGGTCAGGACTGTTGGCTTCGTAATTTTATGCTCTTTCCAATCTCGTGCTTGTTTTGTCGTTTATTGACTTTTCCTATTGTCCTTTTCTTCAATAAATGACCGCGAATTCCATGTTTTCTTTCCTTTTGATATTTTGTACCTATTTCACAATAAAAACATAAACCACGCATAATTCCGACATCTACGATATTAGTTACATGTTTTGGTCTCGTTTTTCATTGTTTTAACTGGTAAAAGGATAAGTGTTCGCACACTTATTAAATCCCTTACACTTGACCATTGCAATGTCCCCATGCAATGCATTAAATTAAGGCAAAACTTTACATGTTTCTCATAATTAATCGATCTTGGTCTTTATTACGATATACTACTACTACTACTACTATAAAAGAAACTTAACAACAATGAAAAGATCAAAAATTTATAAAAGATATAACAATTTCATTTAATTTATTAACTTTGAAATTGTTTGATGGAAGAAACTCGTAAAGAAATCTAAAACTTAAATTAGGACTTTTGGTGTCATGAATATTTATCACCCTCGAGTTTCACATTCCCCATACCAAGCGTAAAAACGAGATCATTGTAATCAAGTTAGTACAGCTAACACTTACTCATGTGATTTAATTATTCACTTAGACCCCCTTATTCCTACGGTGTATCTCTTGTATTTTATTTTTTGTCTTGAATGATCACGAGGATACATTTTTGACTTATTTTGATAATTTATTTAGGCCGAAAATAAAGTAGGACGATTAATCAACAGTTACCTAAAGGACAAAATCTTTTAAAACGGCTTCTCAAAATCTCATAAAGTTCATATCTTTGTTAGGTCTAAAAGTTGATGTGGCAGAAACTCAAAATGAAGAAACAATAAGACGTTTGTTCAAGACACGCTGACATGTGAAAGCTAGACGCTGACACATGTATTCTAGACGCTGACAAACATCAAGCGCTGATGGAAGTCTATTATGGACGCATATTCCGTATATTCGATAAATATTTAAGATATTGTTTATTAAAATAGAAGATTTACTTGTTTATTCATTCTTATCTCTTGTAAACCCTATTCCTTATACTATAAAAGGAACCAAGGGTATTAGGTTTATTCATAACTTTCATATACAATCTAAACCTAAAAAGTATGTCGATTAGGTGTGGGATTAAATGTATACACACCTAGTGGTTGTTTATTATTAATATAATGAGCAATACATTTAAGTAATTCATGTGTTCTTGTGCCTAAACACCTTGTTAAACGTGTTTCATTCTATTCCGCCTTGATTCAATCAAGTGAATGAGATTCGTTCCTAGTAGCCTAAAGATCGAGGAAACTTAGGTTTCCACGGTTGGTATCAGAGAGGGTGGCTCTCGATGCTAGGATCAACAAGGTGTTCGAGTCGAAGAATGGTGAAAAAGAAGAAAAACCCGTCTAGGGTTTTATGGTCGAATCTCACTGTACAACCGTTTTCAAACAAGGATATCTCCTTCGTTAACTGTTGGATCGTCGCGAAAGTTTTACTCGAGGTTCTCAGAGTATGTGTCTTGGATCTCACCGGAGCGATCTTCGAGTTAAGCTCTCAAGAAAAAGTTATAGCTCGTCGAATGTTGCTTCAATGGAAGGTATTAAAATTTCTGTTTTTGTTTTTATTGAATAAAGATTTAGGGTTTCATCCCTTAAACCCTAGATCGAGATTAAGACAGAAAAGAGGTGTTGCGTCTGTGATTAGAAGCTGTTGCGAAGGCGATCGAAGCTATGTTTGTAAGATCATGTTAGGGTTTGTATGGATAAACCCTAGATTTGGCTGTGATTGAAGGGTTACTACAAAAGATCTAGATCAAGGCAGCGACTGTAAGAAGCAGGCCCTGATCTATGGGAGAGTACAGGATTGAATTTATATTTATGGAAGCTGCTTACTTCGTTGGTGTCAAAAGGTATGCTGCTGTGTAATGGCTGTGGGATCCAACAGCCTTTGGGTAAGTTATTACTCTCTGTTTCTTCATACGTGATATACTATGGGATACAAATTTTTGGGATATAATGTTGATATGTACATGTGAATATTCACAAATATGGAGTTTCGGATTGAACGTAGCTTTCAATATTAGTATGCTTAGACGAGTACCCGCGCATAGCGGAAGAAATTATTAGCCGAAGATAGTTAACGATATACGATTTTTTGGTATGTGTTTCGTGTAACGTTTAAAATATAATGTGAAAATATCAAAATATAATTGCAAACTTTTGTAACATATCATAATTTAACTTAAGCAAGAATTCTTAACATCATTATCAAAGAACATATAAAAATTTTGGTAACATATGATAATTCAACTCAAGCAATATTTTTTAACATGTATCAAAAAACATATAAAAAACTTAGTAACATACGATAATTTAACTCAAGCAAGAATTCTTAACATACATCAGAAAACACATAAAAAATTTAGTGAAGTGTAGATAAAAAAAGTGTTTTTCCATTGGCTGAAGTCCATAGTGTTCATTTGAACAAAGTTATGTGTACAAGCTATTAAGTCCACCATCTCCGATCCATCATCGAATAAAATCTTCATTGCAACCCAGTTTAGGTTTGATGCATTTGTTCAGCCATAGTAGATAGTAGCATGGCGCCCTGACATATATGCATTTTTTAACTTAAAATTTCTAGCCTCTACATTTGAATCTATTAAAAGTGATATTTTTTAACTTAAAAATTCTAGCACAAACTCAAGGCATGGACCCTAATATATTTTAGATGAGTGAATTAGGCACAAGTACAAACATGACATGCCTAAATTAAAGAACTAAAAAGATGATTGATCATGTAAGTAAGGAAAATTATAACCCTCGTTATTGCAATCCTTGTGGAATATCCAATCAACTAATGCCAATAGGTTAATAACAATGCAACGATGTTGGCAATAGCCCCTTATAGCTCTTTGTCCATTAAAATTTGAAATAACCATAGATGAGTAAACTCATGTACAGCTATAATCTATAAGTTTTCAAATAAAATCGCAGACTTAAAAATCATTAATGTAGATCTTACTAACCACTAGAAGTTAATACCGGATCATCGAACGCTGTGGCCTATATGAAGGGCGTGTTGAAGTTTTGGTAGATGTTCAATATAAAGTTGCTAAATTATTTGAAGAGTCGCCTTTATGATCGTCAGATATAAACACAGATGGAACAACAATTGGACTGCCAAATCTAGATTGGTCTGAAGTACCACACCACGTTGGTGGTGTCAGACCTGACCATAATGAAGTATTTGGAGCAAATGAAACTCTATTCCTTTTCCTTTGAACAACCACGAATGGACAACCGACGATGCTGCTGCTTGTATTAATGTTGTTACAAGAAAGCACAAACAACGTTAGTAAATAAACATAGCATCCTATAACACTTGAACCATTCATATATATAATGAACTATAAACAAAAACATAAACTTGTATTGAGTTTCAAATCATCATGTTGTTCATGAGTCAATAATATTACAAGCTTAGTAACTCAGTTTATATATAAGGTGTTCTAAAGTGTTAAACTGTTACTGTATGAGCTTTTATATGTGTCCAATTAAAGGGTTTATGCTATATATAGTGTAGTTTCTAAAAATCATCTCCGTGTAACTTTCTGACTCGGCCTATGTTTACATTTTTATCGACCATTCTAATGAAATTGGAAAATCAAGGGAGGCTTTTCGTGAACTACCTTCACCAAAAAAGTAATGATTTTAGTTTTTTTGACGGATTTGTATGCTCCCTAGAATATTTTCTTACGTTTAAACACCGTGTCAAGTTCACTTAAGCAAGACTTCTGAGGCCCCCAATTGTTTCACATACATGAACCAAACCGTGACAGTTCCATTCAATCAAAGTGTCAAGATCAGGGCGGAAAAAATATTCTCGATTTCAAGTAGATGGTACGAGTCTAAAAGGTTTAGGTATCTGCAGACATTCAATAACACAATGAAGAGGGAACAAGATTTATTCGCTAGTTCAAATACACACACAATTAAATGGACAACTAAAGAAAATAAGATATTAAACTCCGTAGCACGGGCGGTCATATACTTCCAACTTGTTATAGGTTCTCAAATAGAATCTAAGCCAAGACAATCATCTTAGTGCATTCGTCTTGACGAACCACCTAAAGAAAATTTCCCATTCCTTGATGAATGGACACCTGGTTGTATATCTAAACCAAGCCGTAAAAATTATGCCATAGCCATGATCACTTGTTCATTTAAAATGGAGACTATTTTGTCACCATAAATCCAAATCTTTTATGCCAATAGATATATGCGCATGAAATTCGTATTTATATCACATAATTTGTTATGAAATATCTCTGTCAAATAAACATAA
This sequence comes from Glebionis coronaria, assembly GCA_025667525.1. NCBI lineage: Eukaryota > Viridiplantae > Streptophyta > Magnoliopsida > Asterales > Asteraceae > Glebionis > Glebionis coronaria. Next base: position 229,391,546 of record CM046880.1, read on the forward strand.
AAAGGAACATAACAAATAACTTTTTTAGCATAATAAGTCACTCATCTTCATTTCTTCCTACTTCAAAGATAAAATTCTAAAGCCATAAAATCCCGAAAGTATAATGGATATGTTTAAACATAGATCTATCAGAAGTTACTCATTTTATTTTACCTTTAATGCAACCTTCTCGTCTCTCTGCAATCTCATCTCTCGTTCTAGACCTTTAATCGTTTCCCTAAAAGAGAAGAGGATGACAATATATAGATGAAATAAGAAAAGGTGAAGATCAAGAAAGTTAGTAATAAACAACATACACCGAATAAGTATGAAGCATCATACCTGTCTTTTCCATAATATCTCATAAGAGTGATTGCCGATCACTCTACTTGGTTTTTAAGTGTCTTTGTATGATTGTTGACGAACTATGGCTTTCCTTGTCTATTTAAGAAATCGAATTATTTGGTTGGGGAAACAGAACGAAGGCATCTGTTAGTTAGGTCTTTGATCCCATATTTTTCATATTTTCCCTCCTCAAAAAATAAGCAATATGCAGAAAGAACATAATGATAACCTGCTCGAATAATGATGCTGCAAATAACTTCTCCGTATAACAATTTAATAATGATGCTGCAAATATTGTGATTTTTTATGATGATGGCGAGTTAGGGTTTGTGAGAGTGAGGTAGGGTTGTGAAAAGTAATAGGCAAGTAAAAGACGTGGGTTACAACTCGTCTTCTTCGTCTAACCCGAATACTCCCTCATCCGCAACTTCGGGCACTTCACGAACATTCGCCAACTATAATCAACTCCCAAATCCATTCACTACCTTCCCACAATCACAACAAAACCCATTTCTTAATTGTACACCCGAGCAATTTAATATGTGGTTCCAACAATCCCAACAATCACAAATCTTCCAACAATCACAACAATTCCAAACCTTTCCTCAACACTCTTCACAAGAACCCGAAGAACCCGAACAAAACAATGCACCCGAAGAACCCGAAGAACCCGAAGAACAAGTCGATGCACAAGCGAAGAAATGTTCGAGGAAGAAAAGTATTGCTAAAAAAACCCAAAAAACAAAGGCGTGGCCGCGGCTACACAACCACCTCCGAAGTCGGACCGTTCTTTTTGGAGCCAACGTGAGGAAGAAGTTTTGGCCGAGTGTTGGATTGAAGTATCCGAAGACCCGAAGGTCGGGACCGATCAACCACACGATACGTTTTGGTACCAAATTATGGATTTGTATAACGATCGGCTTAAGGATGAGGGTTTTAAAACTCGAAACAAAAATATGTTGACCGGGAAGTGGACGAATTTGAACCGCGAGGTTCATAGGTTTAATTCGTTTTATGAAAGCGCCAAACTTTTAAGTGGCGAAAATCAAGACGATTTGATGACTCGTGTGATGAGTTTGTATCGAGATGAAAACGGGAACAAGGAGTTTCCACACAAAAGTGCTTGGCTTGTTTTGAAAGACAAGTATAAATGGAAAAATCCCGATTCAACTCGAACACGCCGGGCACGAGGGAAGATAGCCGATCAAGATCCGGATCTTTTCAATGACGATGACATCCCTCGTCCATCCGGTGCTCCAAGAAAGGCCAAGGTTCAACGCTCGACAAGCTCATCCGCCACTTCGGGGTCTCAAAAAGAACAATTGGTGGATATGCTACAACAACAAATGTTATCCGATCGTGAAACTAAAAAGAGGCGATTGGACCGAGAGGTGGCGGCTAGACTAGAAGTGGTTGCACTTCAAAAAAGGAACGAGGATTTGCAAATCCTTCGATTCGACACTACCGGATTAAGTCCACAAGACGCGGCGAGGATCGAGAAGCTCAAAGACGAGGCGCGTGCCAAATATTTTAATTTTTAAGTTTATTTTCGTATTTGTGTTTTTTTTTTCGGTAATTTTTTTTTTCGTGTTGTTTTTTTTTTCTATTAGTAATTGTATTTTTTTTTTATTAATGAAAATTTAAGTTTATGTTAATAAATTGTTGAAAAAAAAAAAAAAAAAAAGTTGGGTGACGACGACACGAGAATTCTCGTGTTAACCAGGGAGGGGGGTTGAGCCATCGTGGGGTGTTTTGGTGTCGTGGGAGTAAAAAGTGACGTGGCATCACTTTTTGCCCACGACACGAGCACGACGGCTCAACTGCACTGTGTGCTCTTATGTTGCTTCCCTCGTAAGCTATAAAGGTTTCAACCAATAAATTAAATTTTCAACATTTCTATAATTAATTTTCCAGCAATTTGAATTCATGTGTGTTGTTACAGAATTAAAAGTTTCAGAATTTCCTTAAATATTTGTGTTTTTGCCTTCTTTTCAAATGAAATACACGGTTGGAAAACTATGGTGTAGAGTGTCTATAATTTCTTTGTGAATACTCTAATATACGATTTGTAACAATTCTATATAAAAAATTGTTGAATTTTCAACTTCTTTTAACATTGGAGATGAAGCTTTTATAATGTAGTATAGATTTGATCTCACGTGATCATTGCAAAGAAGTATATAATACAAGTTGAGCAAACGTGGAGTCATATTCATAAGCTTGAATGTGAGTACTTTTTGAACGCATATTGTTATTGGTACAAAAGAGAAATGTGATACGATGGGTTTTGGCTACTCGCATGGTCCAAGAAAACAAAGAATGGTCTGTTTGTTTCGTAGGGTCCCAGGCAGAAAAGAGATAAAGCGATGTGAGGATTATGGTCCTAAATTATTTTTAGAGAAATGCTAGAACCACTCCTATGTTATACATAAAAGTTTTACACCCTTATGTGTCAAATAAATATAGGTGGTTAAAAGTAGAAAGAGAAAACATGATGAATTGTGATTGGTGTATCTTATATGCCACATAAGGGTGTGGAAGTTTTTATGTGAGTTGTAAGTGGATGTAGCATTACTCTTATTTTTATTGATCATAACATTGTGGTCCAATAGAATGGAAAGAAGTGTTTAGTGCTATGTTCTCATTGGTTAATCTTGTTTGTGGTCAAACAATACACGTGAGGAATTGTTTTGGTTTTTGGGTTGCTGTAAAGATAAAGAATATGGTATATAGTACAGTACTAAGGACGTTGATGAGAGAACGTTGAATTAAGAAAAGTGCATATTCTCAGTAAGGTATATTTTCTAGCCAATGTCATCTATTATTTAGCCGCTGTCAAGAGTCCAAGCCACAGATGGTGTCAGTGGCTGAGTCGAGTCGCTGACAAGAATAAAGTACACGCTAACAGAGAAGACGCTGACACGTTTTAATTTACACGCTGACAGCATGTTGTCTGATATATGGTTTTTAAACGCTGACAAGTATCGTCCGATATCAGACAATACATACAGAAGATATACTGGATGAATCATGATCTCGGACAGAACTATCTGTTTAAATTTTTATGACTTGTTTTTGAAGATTGTGTTTGATACAATAAAGTTTTATTTGATTACGTGATAAGTGATAGGTGTGTAAACACCCATCCTTTTTACCACTTAACTACAATAATAACCGAGCCAAAACGTGTATTTTATGTCATTTATGTCGGAATTATGCGTGGTTTGTGTTTTTGTTGTGAGTTAGGACGAAAAGGTGAAAAGTGGTGAAAACACGGGCATTCACGGGCTTTTATCGAAGAAATAGACGAAAGACGAAGTCAAGAAATCAAGAGTGCAAAAAGAACGGAAGTCCAAGACCAATTCTGAATATTTATCGAAGAAAAAGTCAAAAGACGGAAGTTTACGAAAAAGCCGAAGAACTCAAGTCTTATTTATGAAGAAATGTCAAGACGAGTTTAAAGAAATCCCGAGACAAAGTCATTAAAGTCCAAGTATTAAGAAGATTAACGAAGGATTAAGAAGATCAAGGACTAAAGCATGCAATCAAAGAAAGAAGAAAGAGGGAGGAAGCTTCCTAAGCACCTCCCTAATCTCCTCTATAAATAGGATTTATTTTCATTCATTTGTTTTTGTTGGCTAATAGTGACAATTAGTTCTTCCACCTTTTAATTACCTTGTCATTTAAATACATGTCATTTACTTTATTGTCAAATTTAAATACTTGTCTTGCACCTTAAATTCCTTTAATTTCAAGTAAGTTCTCTTTTAATTCTTGTCAATCTTTACTTTTTCTTGTTAATCTCCTATCTACCTTTCTTGTTTGATCTTAATCTTTATGCTTTATTGTTCATGTTCATGGTCTTATTTTATTGATTTTATTAAAGTGGGTTTTGATTAGTTTGATTATTATTGTTAGTTTGATTGATTTGGTTTGTTTGATTATGATTAGTTGATCATTTGTTATTAGTTTGCTTAATCTTTTGGTTTGATTTTGCTTGATCTTGTTTAGATTCGTGTTTATCTTTGTATCCCTTGTTCTTCGCTTGTCTGTTCATCTGTTTTCCCAGGAAACATTCCGGATCAAGCCAAGATTTCCGAATCAGTGGAAAGGCTTTGGGAAGAAAATATTCCGAATAAAGGCTTTCATTCAGAATAAGTGACATATTCCGGATCAAGTCCATATTCCGGATCAACAGAACATTCCGAATCAAGCTTTGTGAAGAAACATTCCGGATCAAGGAGATATTCCGGATCAAGGATCATTTATTCGGAATAGTAAAACATTCCGGATCAAGGGTTCAGCTAAAGTGTTCATCCGGAATATCCAATATTCCGGATCAAAGAGTTTTACTCGGAATAATTTATTATTCCGGATCAAACCTTTCATTCGGAATACCAAACATTCCGGATCAAGCACAACATTCCGGATCTAAATATATTCCAGATCAAGACATCATTCCGGATCAAAGCTTTATTCCGAGTCAAGACTTTATTCCGGATAAGTGACATATTCCGGATAAAGGATTTATTCCGGATCAAGGTTTTTGGTAAATATTCCGAGTGAAGAAGAACATTCCGAACGAAGGTGACATTCCGGATGAATGTTTATTCCGAACGAATGATTATTCCGGATAAGCTGTGTTCAGGTTATTTTTAGTTTCTGTTTTTAATTCTTTAATTTTTCAAGCTTTACTTTTCCCGCCTTTTTACTTAGTCATACTTTAAGATTACTTGCCTTAGATTTATTTTAGCCTTGCCTTAGTTTTAAGTTTTAGTTGCGTTTTAAGTTTGCCTTAGTTAGATTTAAGATTGCGTTATTTATTTTAAGTGCCTTTTAATTTTCGTCACGCTTTTAAATACTTGTCTTTTATTTTAAACTAGACTTAGATTTACTTTACCGTCTTTTACTTTAATTGTTTTGCACTTTTAATTACTAAAACGACACAACTATTTGTTTCACCAAAGAACGACTGAGTCGCATAGTTAACCAGGATCAATTCGATTAGACACACAACAAAGAATCTTTTTAACTAGGTAAAATCTTAGTTATCAAATGGCGCCGCTGCCGGCTCTTTTCGTAAAGATTAACGGTTTTCTGTGAGAGACGCGTTGCTTTTTGGGATCCATTCATTCGTGAACGTTATTTTCTTGCTTAAATTTTTTTTCAAAAATCTATAAAAATTAAAAATTGTAAAAATCCATAAAAATTAAAAAATTTTAAAAATCCAAAAAGATTTTATCTTTATTTGTGTATATATATTCTCTTTGTCTTTGGTATTGTTTTCTTTTGCCTTTGTAGGTGTATGCGTACTAGATCTTCTAATTATCAAGAGCCCGAGACTCGAGAAGATTTAAGTATGGCAGGTGTTAACAACAATAATAATCCACCGCACCTCAACAATAACAACAATGTTCTTCCACAGCCCGATCTTCGGACAATGGAGGAGCTTTGTCAACCTACCATGTTTGGACGAGGAGGACCGTTTGCGCCGATGCAAATCACGGCTCCGGAATTTTCGTTGAAGCACCACATGATTCAGCAAGTGCAAACTAATCCATTCGCCGGAATGCCTGATGATGATGCCAACAAACACCTCGACAAGTTCATTACTATCACCCAAAGCATGAAGTTGCCCGGTGCCACAATGGATGTTCTTCGCCTTCAACTCTTTCCACATACTTTATCACACCACGCCGAGAAATGGTTTGATCGTCTTCCAAAGAATTCAATTCATACTTGGGATGACATGACTCAACGCTTTTTGTCGCGCTACTTTACAACATCCATGGTCACGAGCCTTCGCAATCAAATCAGCGGTTTCATGCAATAACCCGATGAATCTCTCTTTGATGCTTGGGAAAGATATAATGTCTTGATCGATCGTTGCCCAAACCACAACATGCTCCCTGTGACCTTAATTGATACTTTCTACAACGGTTTGACTTTTCGAGATCGTGATACGATTAATGCAACCGCCGGTGGCACATTTATGAAAAGAAGACCCGAGGAGTGTAGAGAGCTTATTGAAAACATGACTACTCATCACAAAAACTAGGATTCCTTCGCTTCTTCAAGGAACAACCTGAGAGTCACTGTTTCTTCCACTTCAGCAAGCCCCGACATGACCGAATTCACCCGCATGATGACCAAAATGAACAAAAATATCTTGCTTCTCGCTACAAACCAACAACAAGTTAAAGCGGTAGCATCTCCTTGTGAGACATGCGGCGGTCCTCACTCATACACTGATTGTCCTTCTACTCAAGGAAATCCGGAAAATGTGTATGCAGCTTATGGTAATTATTCACCGGAAAATTACCAAGCTCGACCTCAAGGGGATAGAAATTTGCTGAGTTACCGATCAAACAATTACCTTTCACCCGGTTTTTCTCCTCAAAACCCAAACCCCAACAACAATTACAATAGAAGCAACCAAATCCCACCTCGAGCTTCTAATCCTTATCACCCACCCACTCAACAAGCCCCACCCATCAATCAAGATGTTGAAGCATTAATGAGAACCCAAGGTGAGCAAATCAAGAATCTGCAGAGCCAAATTATCAATTTGAAAGGAGATATCACCAAGAAAGGAAATGACATTAGATCCGAGCTTCGAGATAATATACAATCCTCCTTCAGCAATCAAACGAATGACTTGAAAAATATGCTGGCTAGTTTCTTACCCACAGCTCAACCCTCTTCTTCGAGTTCTCTACCTTCAAACACCGTCACCAATCCGCGAGCGAATGTGAGTGCTATTACTACCCGTAGTGGAGTTACCATAGTAGGACCACCTATCCCGCCCCCATCATCTATACCTCCTCCACCACCATTTATCCCTACTACTCCTACACCTAGTATTAGTACACCATTACCGTCTCTGCCTCATCATGACGATGTCCCCAAGAAGAACCCTTCAACATCTCAACCTTTACCTACACCAGCACCTTCACCACCTAAACCCAATATCCCTTATCCTTCACGGCTAGGCAAGACCAAAATGCTAACCAAGGATGACTCTCAAGTGTCGAGCTATGTGAAGATGATCTCTCAAATGAACTTCAACATTAGCCTTGTCGAAGCACTTGTCGACATGCCGAAATTTGTCAAAGCATTCAAGGAATTGCTTAACAAGAAGGAGAAGCTGATTGAGCTCGCCAACACACGCTTAAATGAAAATTGTTCTGCAGTTATTCTTAAAGAACTTCCGGAAAAACTTGGAGATCCCGGTCGTTTTGTGTTGCCTTGCATTTTTAATAAAACTGAAGAATTTACTGCCCTAGCTGATCTTGGGGCCAGTATTAACTTGATGCCATTGAGTGTTTGGAAAACACTATCATTACCTGACCTTACTCCAACGAAGATGACTCTGGAGCTAGCAAATCACACTCTCGCTTACCCCATTGGTATTGCCGAAGATGTGTTCATTAAAGTTGGCACCTTCACTTTTCTGGTCGACTTTGTTGTTGTTGATTATGAAATGGACCCTCGTATTCCTTTAATACTTGGTCGGCCATTCTTAAGAACCGGACGAGCTCTAGTTGATGTTGCCGAAGGTGAGCTCATCTTAAGAGTTGGGGATGATGCCCAAGTTTTTGAAATGGGGAAGCTTACAAGCAAATCCTTTGGAGGACGAGAATCAGCGAATATGATTAATGTGATCGATGATTTTGTCATCTAAAACAATCCTCTATTCGAGTCTTGCATTGATAATCCACTGTTTCAAGATGATGTGGATGATTCTCTCTCCAATTTGGAACCTTCGCCCATATATGATTCTCCACCGATCTTTGATGCTTATGATGATGATTCTAGCTCAGGTTCGGATGATTATGATGATCTTACCTCCGAGTATCCCGACATGCCCATTTATGATGATTTTGATGAGTCCGATACTCTTTCGAGTGATTCTTCACATGATGGAGATCCTCTGGCATCCATGCTTAATCCTACTTTGGATGATTACTCATTTGAGGAAGACTTCTCTACATTTCTTAATACTTACTTCCCTCATGAGAGTGATGCACCTCCTTTAGACTTTGATGATTATGGTCTTGATCCTACTTTGGATTTGATGAAAATTCTTTCAAAGGAGAAGCAACCGGCCGACACCAACATCCGCAACACGTATGATTGAACACCTCTTTGTCCACCTTCTGAGGACGAGGTTGTGCATTTTCTTCGCGGATCTTCTTCACATTCTGCTGAGCCTGAGTGCTATTTTCCCCTAAAGGAAAAGGTGTTCGACCCCGGTATCGATATTCTTCAGCCATCTCAGTATCCACCTGATGAAATAAAAGGAAAGATTTTTGGAACTACTGAAGATATGCTTGCTCTTCACCCTTGCTACCACCGTGCTCCATCTTTGCTTAAGGGAACCTTGCCTATTCTTCTTTGGCTTGCCTTGTTCGCCTTAAGCTTGTGCTATTTGATGGACGAAAACTATGTCTTTAATCCCGGTGGATATGTTTCATGCTTCTTCCTATGATAATCAAGGTCGAGTCAGGCTCACGACTCGGTAATCAAAAGTCAAGCGCTTCTTGGGAGGCAACCCATGCATCTATCTTTTAGCTTTCTTTATCCTAAGTGTAGGGGAGACCCGTTGGTGTTTGCTTTTTCCTCTCTTCTTCTAATCAGGGATTCGAGCGCTCAATGATCCACTCTTTATGATTCTTGACGACCCATGATTCCGTGTTTCCCATTTTCCCGGTTCTATCCTAAACTCTTTTCGATTCACTATTTTATATTTTCCAGTATTAAAATAGGAATCTCTTTACTTGTCTTTTCCTTAGCGAGATTTAAACAACGTGCACAATGTCCTAAGTCTAGGGGAGTTTACTCCCACATGCTTAAACATTGAGGACAATGTTTATATTAAGTGTAGGGGGACTTCTATCGAAGTTAAGTGGCCCTTTCCTTGTATTTGTCCTCATTTTAACCGGAAAATCAATTTTTCGACATTTTTCAAAATTTTTGATCTATTTTGGCCCATTAGTTTTTCCCTTGTATAGTTATTTTCTTTCCTTGCTAGAATAAATGTTTAATAAAGTGGTTTTAATTTTCAAACGTTGTGAATCTTTTGACTCAACCCGAGTTTACTTATCTAAGTTTACTCTAGCTAGTATCCTTAACGTGTTTAAGTCAAGTTTTGCTAGACTTTTATATAGGGAGCTATAAAACGCGAAAGTCTTAACTCTCACGGGTTAAGAACAAGAACTTTTCGCAAGTTCCTATAATTGATCCTAGAGAGTCGTTTATCAAAGGAACTTTAAAATGCGATTTCTAAACTTGAAAAAGTCTAAGAGTTTGCAAGATCCTATAGACGAATCGAAAACCCAAAACTTTGATTTAATAGGCTAAGCATCCACGAGTCTCATTCCTTGAGATTTTAAACTGTGGAGAACGACAGATGATAGAGTCAATTATAAGTTTGGTATTCTTTCGTGAATTTATGTGAGTTAATTATAATCCTATTCTCCCCTCGCTTGCTAATAAATTTATTTGCAATAAATAAGGTTGTACGATTTGAAAAGTTACTTAGCTTCTAGCCCAAGATCGTTTAAAAGTTACTCGGTATGGATTAGAGTTCATAGCGAAGGCATAACTTATTGAAGCGGGATGTGAAGATTGGCGAGTCCGAAAAGGCCCTAACAAGGCATGAGGGCTACATTTTGTTGCTAAAGATCTAAAGTGATGTGAAGAATCATTTATCAAAAATCAATATGAAGGATCGAGACACACGACGAAAAGCAAAAACTCCCCAAAAGTCATGGAGAAGTCTATCCAAAAAGGCCCTAACAAGGTATGAGGATAAATAGATCCAAGTCCAAAAAGGAGGCGGATCGTTGTATATCAAAGTCCAAAATAATGATTGGATAAAAATGAAGAAGTCGTGGTCCAAATATTAAGAATCTCTCAAAACTTCAAGAGAAGAAATTCCTATTGTGAAGAGAAGACCATTATTTCATGAACGTCTCTCAAGATTTGAAGTATGAAGTCGCTGCCAAATATCGGTCCGAGAAAGGTCTCAAATCGCGAAGCGAGTTATGCCTAGATATGAACTTTTTGAGGTTCCGAGAAGCAGTTTTAAAAGATTTTGTCCTTTAGCTAACTATTGATTAAATCGTTCACTTTATTTTCAGCCTAATAAACTATCGAAATAAGTCAACAATGCATCCTCGTGATCATTCAAGAAAATAATAAAATATAATAGATACACCTAGGAATAAGGGAGTCTAAGTGAATAATTGGCCCACATGAGTTCGTTTTAGTTTGCTAACTTATAATAACAATGATCTCGTTTTTAAGTTTGGTTTAGAGAAAGTGAAAACTTGAGGATGATGATCATTCATAACATTTCCAAAACCCGAAGGTATGTTTTTTATTTCTTTACTTTGAATGTTTATAATTTTCTATCTCTTTAATAAAGGCCAACGTGGATTGATTACGATGAAAAGTGTAATCGTACTTTGTAACTAATGCATTGCATGAGGACATTGAAATGGTCAAGTGTAGGGGATTTGATAGGTGTGTAAACACCCATCCTTTTTACCACTTAACTACAATAATAACCGAGCCAAAACGTGTATTTTATGTAATTTATGTCGGAATTATGCGTGGTTTGTGTTTTTCTTGTGAGTTAGGACGAAAAGGTGAAAAGTGGTGAAAACACGGGCATTCACGGGCTTTTATCGAAGAATAGACGAAAGACGAAGTCAAGAAATCAAGAGTGAAAAAAGAACGGAAGTCCAAGACCAATTCTGAAGATTTATCGAAGAAAAAGTCAAAAGACGGAAGTTTACTAAAAAGCCGAAGAACTCAAGTCTTATTTATGAAGAAATGTCAAGACGTGTTTAAATAAATCTCGAGACAAAGTCATTAAATTCCAAGTATTAAGAAGATTAACAAAGGATTAAGAAGATCAAGGACTAAAGCATGCAATTAAAGAAAGAAGAAAGAGGGAGGAAGCTTCCTAAGCACCTGCCTAATCTCCTCTATAAATAGGATTTATTTTCATTCATTTGTTTTTTTTTTTGGCTAATAGTGACAATTAGTTCTTTCACCTTTTAATTACCTTGACATTTAAATACATGTCATTTACTTTATTGTCAAATTTAAATACTTGTCTTGCACCTTAAATTCCTTTAATTTCAAGTAAGTTATCTTTTAATTCTTGTCAATCTTTACTTTTTCTTGTTAATCTCCTATCTACCTTTCTTGTTTGATCTTAATCTTTATGCTTTACTGTTCATGTTCATGGTCTTATTTTATTGATTTGATTAAAGTGGGTTTTGATTAGTTTGATTATTATTGTTAGTTTGATTGATTTGGTTTGTTTGATTATCATTAGTTGATCATTTGTTATTAGTTTGCGTAATCTTTTGGTTTGATTTTGCTTGATCTTGTTTAGATTCGTGTTTATCTTTGTATCCCTTGTTCTTCGCTTGTCTGTTCATCTGTTTTCCCAGGAAACATTCCGGATCAAGCCAAGATTTCCGAATCAGTGGAAAGGCTTTGTGAAGATAATATTCCGAATAAAGGCTTTCATTCGGAATAAGTGACATATTCCGGATCAAGTCCATATTCCGGATCAACAGAACATTCCGAATCAAGCTTTGTGAAGAAACATTCCGGATCAAGGAGATATTCTGGATCAAGGATCTTTTATTCGGAATAGTAAAACATTCCAGATCAAGGGTTCAGCTAAAGTGTTCATCCGGAATATCCAATATTCCGGATCAAAGAGTTTTACTCGGAATAATTTATTATTCCGGATCAAACCTTTCATTCAGAATACCAAACATTCCGGATCAAGCACAACATTCCGGATCAAAATATATTCCGGATCAAGACATCATTCCGGATCAAAGCTTTATTCCGAGTCAAGACTTTATTCCGGATAAGTGACATATTCCGGATAAATGATTTATTCCGGATCAAGGTTTTTGGTAAATATTCCGAGTGAAGAAGAACATTCCGAACGAAGGTGACATTCCAGATGAATGTTTATTCCGAACGAAGGATTATTCCGGATAAGCTGTGTTCAGGTTATTTTTAGTTTCTGTTTTTAATTCTTTAATTTTCAAGCTTTACTTTTCCCGCCTTTTTACTTAGTCACACTTTAAGATTACTTGCCTTAGATTTATTTTAGCCTTGCCTTACTTTTAAGTTTTAGTTGCGTTTTAAGTTTGCCTTAGTTAGATTTAAGTTTGCGTTATTTATTTTAAGTGCCTTTTAATTTTCTAGAAGAAAAATAACTATAATAATCTTGATGTATAAGTAGAATAACCCAAACCTATGTTCCATGTCTTATATTATGCACGTGATAAAGAACTTATAATTTGTACCATGAGTATAAGTTCTTTATCACGTGGATAATACAAGACATGGAACATAGGTTTGGGTTATTCTACTTCTACATCAAGATTATTATAGTTATTTTTCTTCAAGATCATTGCACAGAGCCTACATTTGGAGAATCTTCGATTGCATACATTATTTCCTTCCCTATTTGATGTGAAAAAAAGGGGAAGATATACATGCTTGACTTGAAGGGAAGCAATTTAAAGATGATGTACCACTTACAAGAGATACTCAAAGAGAGTTGCCGACATCAACTAGGGGAAGATTGTTGGGTCTAAAAGTTGATGTGGCAGAAACTCAAAATGAAGAAACAACAAGACGTTTGTTCAAGACACACTGACATATGAAAGCTAGACGCTGACACATGTATTCTAGACGCTGACAAAAATCAAGCGCTGATGGAATTCTATTATGGACGCATATTCAGTATATTGGATAAATATTCAAGATATGGTTTATTTAAATAGAAGATTTACTTGTTTATTCATTCTTATCTCTTGTAAACCCTATTCCTTATACTATAAAAGGAACCAAGGGTATTATGTTTTATTCATAACTTTCATATACAATGTAAACTAAAGCGTATGTCGACTAGGTGTGGGATTAAATGTATACACACCTAGTGGTTGTTTATTATTAATATAATGAGCAATCCATATAAGTAATTCATGTGTTCTTGTGCCTAAACACCTTGTTAAACGTGTTTCATTCTATTCCGCCTTGATTCAATCAAGTGAATGAGATTCATTCCCAGTAGCCTAGATCGAGGAAACTTAGGTTTCTACAATCTTGGCATAACTCTTTTCACGATTTGAGACCTTTCTCGGACCGATATTTGGAATTGACTTCAAACTTCAAATCTTGAGAAACGATCTTGAAATTATGGTCTTCTCTTCATTTTGGTATACATCTTCATTTGGAGTGAGAGATGCTTCAAACGTTTACCACGTCTTCTTCATTTATCCTTGTATTTATTTAGGATTTTGATATACAACGATCCGTCTCCTTTTTGGAATTGGATATATTGATCCTCATATCTTGTTAGTATCTTTTTGGATAGACTTCTCCATGATCTTTATGGGAGTAATTGCTTCTCGTCATGTGTCTTTGTGAAAATCTAACATTTTCAGGTAGTAAATTATTTTCTCGTATAATATTCTGAAACTTATTTTTGTGTTGGTTGATGAACTCACAATTTACGGATTTAAATTTGGGCTTATGTGCATAATTTAGCTTCCTTTACGACTAAACCGGAAACCTTAGGATTACGTATTTACGTTGTTGAACTCCGTTTTTGATGACACAATTTTTATTAGATTCGTTTTGTGCCGGTGATTCATAATTTATAAAACGTTTTTGTAAAACGATCCGAGGGCACGCAAATCGAGAAAACTAGAATCGAGGAATACCCGTAAATTAGCGGAATGGGACAAAACAAGTTTATCCCACCCCACTAACTAATATGGGGCGGCCAAGGATGCAACACCTCATCCCATGAGATGTCATGCTTAACCAACAAGCCTTAACACTTGTATATACTTTTCCTAAAAACCATTTGCTAAACCATTTTCTCTCAAAAACACACATGCAGAACAACTAAACCTCTCCTCTCTCTCTCTCTCTCTACATTTGCCGTCCATTTCCACCATCAAACACCACCATTTGATCATTTCTAGCCACAAGTTATATGTTATCTAGTCATATTATGGAGAAACCTTGAAGCCTTGATTGATTGGTGGCCATATTAACAACGAAGAAGGTGATTTGCTTGTGTCCTGGGGATAATTTCTCAACAAACTATCTTGGTGGTTGATGATCTTGGAGATATATTTGGTGTTCATCAAGTTGTTGTCATCCAAAAACAAGATATAATCTTGGTTGGTAAAGAAGATCATCCTTTCCATTTCTCTTGTTATGTTTGTAAAGATCAAATGTGTTTTCTTTCTTATTGTATATGTATATGATGAATATATGATGATAAAAATGTTGTGTGGGGATCAACTGTTGATAAATATGATTAAAAAGATGAAAAACCATAAGAAACAATGCTAAAATCTTGCTTAAATTGTTAGTTGTATAAAAAAAGTAAGTAACCAAGTTGTAAACTGATAAAATTGCATGGTGGAATCCATTTACAGTAAGTGTTAGATGTCATACACATGTGAGAGTTGGCCATGCAATGGAATCATCATAATGAGTGAGATATGATCAAAACAAGATGAGTGTACCAATCTGAATAGTCTGTTTTGTAGGGACTGTTAAGGACAGTCAGACATGGAATGAGCAGTAGCTATAACTAACTTATTTGTAGCACATAATATGAAGTTTATGCAATCCAAAAATGAGCTTCTATCTCCTTATAGAACTCAAGATATGATAAAAATGGTGAAGATGAAACTAAAAATCAGATTTTGAGAAATTAATGTTTAATAGTATTATATAAGCACTCAAACTAATATAGTATAAAATGTGAATTAAAACCCACTAACTTATAAATTTCATTTATATAAATATTTATAAGGTTAAATAAATGGACACTTTATAAAAATGGTAGTTGAATAAGATTTATAAGTTATAAAAACTATAAACATGATTTTTACGACTTTTTCGGCTATTACCGTAAAATTAACGTTTTTCGCCAATTAAAACTTAGACGATCAAACCCGTCTAATGTAAAGTTTTTAAAAGTCATATACTGATATCTATAAGTACCTAATACAAGTAAAAACCGATAAAACCCGAACTATATGACATACGGACATTAACGAGCTAAGTTAGCATATTTGGACTAATAATTTAACTAAATAAGTTAAACACTTATAAAAATTACTTATTGGGCTTAACCCATTTGGGCCCAACATGTAAAGTATACATACTGATAATACAATTATGAAATTGATTAATACAAGTTAATGAACTTATAATAGGCTTATTGGACCTAAAACATGTAAATAGGTAAAACTAGTAAACTAGTAAAAATTTACCAATACATAAACACTAAAATGAGTAAATAAGAATATATAAACCCACTTGATCATCATCATATGTAAAAAATCATCATATGTATATTTGTTATTTTGATAAAGTCATTGGACAAAAGTCTAAGACCGGTTATTATTTATATAGGTTTCCGTGACCGAAGCACGCCCGTAGCCGATAATCCGCCTTTCATTATCAACGTGAGTTCATAGCCTCACACTCTTTTAAATGTTTTATAAAATGATTTGTAAACCCGCGAGGGAGATAACATGCTAGTTTTTGATAAAATAGAACACAAGTAGTCCCGATGGTATGCTTAATGATATGGACCCGAATGATGCGATGACCCAATAAAAGAGATAAAAAGGATTATTAGTAGTTATGTTATGTCACTTAAAGTCCCATTAGCATGAATTGTGAACTACCGGGATTTGGTAGATGCTTATGCATATGATAGTACTATTTGGGGACGATCACCCCAGTTCGCGCCTTGACGGTTGATCCCCGTCGTACCACATTGATTGGTAAGCGAATTTATGTATGAGAAGATTTACATAGCGTGATTTTTGTGACGACATGCTAACTTAGATGGGAAAATTGTTTGTCGGGTTCACGGCCCGTTGTTGTGATAGTAAGGTAACAATGTCATGCGGCTAATAATAATCCAAAATGAACCATAATGTAATCTAATACGAATTAATATCGATGCTAATAACGATAATAATATTACCTATAATGGTAATATTGAGGCTACGGTCTCATGGACGGTTTAAGATGTATGCTTTGATTTATATATTGCCTGACTAGCAATACGAGGACTTACTTCTGATATTATACTTGTGTTCTGATTTCAACGATTGTTTTATATAACGGTTTTATTAAACTCTATGAATTCACTCGACATTCGCTGATATGATTTTTGCATGTTTTTATCTCAGGTGCTTGAAGGTAATCCGGATAGAGATAGACTCTGATGGCCCACATAATAATAAAAATGTTCATTCGATCTATGTTTTGTAAACTTAATGACCTGTATAATTTGGGACCTGTTGTACACTTTAAAACTTTTTATCGAATGAATGTATGTTGAACCTTGTACAACCATTTTTATGTGTTTTCTATGATTGGAGTTATTGTGCTATCCCGTAACACTCTAAAAGACCCTTCTGCTGTACCGATACGAAATTTGAGAGTGTTATAGTTTGGTACCAGAGCTCTCGTTATAGAGAACAAAAGATTTTAAAAACCAAGGTTTTGAACAAACCTTTTCAAAATCTTTTAACTATGAACATTTGAGAAAATATTTAAAAATCTTTTGACTATAATGGTGCCAAAGATCTCTGACGTTGCCAACAAGCCCTATTGAGAAGATATATATTTTGATATATATAAATTAATTTATATATATGTATATATCGTGATTTCAGTATGTAATTGTTTAATAAGTATGTTCTCCTAATACGAGATATATATAAATGCAGATTGTCATGGCTGACCCTAATATTCCTGTAGAGAACCATGCTATTCCTGAACCTAATGTAGATGATGATCCTTATTTAGACTTAGTAGATTATGATATGGATGATGATGAGGAGGAACCATTTGAGGATCCCGAGCCCGAGATAGGACTAGGAGATCAGATTACCCCTCAGGTTGATATGGTAGAGAATGAGATTGATAATGTTGATATTGAGAATGATGATGTTGAGATTGGGATAAATAATATAAATGATGAGATTAACGACGAGGATGTCGAGGAGGATATAGGTATAGACGATGAGGTTGATGATGATGAGGAAGCCGAGCTTATTTACCCTTATGATGTTCCAGAGGGCGAGCCCTTACCTCCACCAGTTTATTTGTCTGATTCTGAGGTTGAGCTACCTAGAGATGAAATGTCTGAATCGTCTGAATTTGATTCTGAATCAGAGGAGGATGAGGATGATAATGCACCTGACGGTACTGATGGTATTGCTACTCGTAGACGTGTGATAGGAGAGTCGTCTAGTGTTCGAGAGGCTACTCATATTGATGGTCTTGCACCATGGGTCTTGAGACGTGATTTAGATGCTTCCAGTGCTCAGAGTAGTAAGACAGAGATTGGATTAGGTGTTGTTCAGACTCATGTTTCTTATTTGGAGTCGAAGGCTAAGGTTGGTGAGAAAGAGCGGGAATCGCTTAGTTTGGATTTGACTGATGTAGAGCGTGATTTGAATGAGGCTTTTAGGAGGTTACCTGCTATGAAGAAAAAGGTGAGTTTGCTGCTATGAAGAAAAAGGTGAATTATATGCAGATTCAGTTGAATGTAGCTCGTGCGATGCGTGAGAAAGCTGAGAAGGAGTTGAATATATTTGTGGGTTGGAATAGTAGATTTTATGCTGACATGGTTGAAAGAGGAGTGATCCGTAAGCGCCCAGCTGAAGATGTGTCTAGTGATCGTCCGACAAAGATACAGAAGACGATGGATGATGGACCATCTGGCGGTTCTCAGTAGACCAGTCTGTATTTAGTAGTGACCTTTGTATCTTTTGTACCTTTGTAACTTTGACTGAACCGACTTGTTAGTAGTAGACCTGGCATAAACTTTGAGTATGTATAGTGCTATAACTTTGATATAGGATGTAAATTAAGACAATGCTTTTGTTTCAAATCCAATGAAATATGTATCTTGTCTTGAATTCCATATTGTGCCTTATTTGTATTTTGATTATGAATTCAATCCATATTATATGAATCCTTTGTTGGGTGAATGCTTAATACTTTGAAATTATGAAATTATAGAACTATGCCGCCCAAGAAAGCTGTGACTGAGGATGATGTACGTAGGATTATTACGGAGCAAGTTACCGCATCTATGACTGAATTTATGGCAAATGCTAGAAATGAAGCTGGCGGTAGTGGAGCTGGCGGTAGTGGAATTGTTGGTACTAATGTGAATGTGAATGCTAATAATGTGAATGCTAATGCTGGAGGAAATATAGGAGGACTTGGAACTAATTCACCTGAAGTTGGTGGATGTACTTATGTGACGTTCATGAAGTGTGAACCTCTACCTTTTAATGGAACTGAAGGTGCTGTAGGATTAAGCCAGTGGATTGAGAAGATTGAGTCGGTGTTTCAGATTAGTAAGTGTAAGGAGGAAGATAAAGTGACTTTTGCTATGGCTACTCTTAAAGGTCATGCGTTGACTTGGTGGAACGGGAGAATTACTTTCATGGGTATTGATGTTGCTAATGCTACTCCTTGGGCTGAAATTAAGAAGTTGATGACTTTGGAATTCTGTCCCCGTAGTGTGATTATCAGGTTAGAACAAGAGTTGATTCATCTGAGAATGAAAGGTGTGGACATTGATAGTTACACAAACCGATTCCATGAGTTGGCCTTGTTGTGTCCTCGATTGGTGGAACCCGGAGAGATCCGAATTGAGCAATATATTAAAGGGTTGACCAAGAATATCCGGGGGGACGTGACATCATCTAAACCACTGACCATTGATGATGCTGTTCGAATGGCTTACCAACTCATTGGACAAATAATTCAAGATAGGGAAGATGAAGCCCGTGTTGGTGAGAAAAGAAAGGGTGATGGTGATCGTGTAGATAGAGGTGATAATAGGAAGAATTTCAATAGCTGTCAGAACCAAAGAAAGGGGAATGCAAATGCTCTTACCAACAACACACCGCGCAACGATGATAGATGTCCTAAGTGTGGCAACAAGAGGCATGCTGGCGACTGCTGGAAATGCCGAAATTACGGAAAGCTTGGACACAAGGTTGAAAGGTGTAAGAAGGGAACCATTTGCTTCAACTGTAATGAAGAAGGTCATAGGAAATTGGAATGCTCCAAGTTGAAAGCGATTGTACCTGGAAGAAACCCCCAGGGTGGTGTTTATCAACTTGGAACAGTCGAGGTGAAGAAAGAGGATCTGAATGTCGTTACCGGTACGTTTTAACTCAACAATCATTATGCTGTTGCTTTATTTGATTCGGGTGCTGATAGGAGCTTTGTATCCACTAAATTTAGTGCCCTTATTGACATTGAACCTGTTGAGATAAATACCAGTTACGAGGTGGAATTGGCTGATGGTAAATTAGTGAAAACTAATAAGCTGTTAGAAGGATGCTCTCTAAATCTCTTGAGCTATTCCTTTCCGATTGATTTGATGTTGATAGAATTAGGTAGTTTTGATATTATTATTGGTATGGATTGGTTGTCGTTGAATAATGCTACTATATTATGTGGAGAGAAGAAGGTTAAGATTCCTCTTAGGAGTAGAACGTTAGTAATTGATGGTAATCGAGGTGAATCTCGTTTGAAAATTGTTTCATGTATTAAAGTCCAAAAGTACATCAGGAACGGTTGTGAGTTATTCTTAGCTCAAGTAACCGGGAATGAGTCTAGGGAGAAACGATTGGAAGATGTACCTATTATTTGTGAATTTCCTAAGGTATTTCCTAAAGATTTACCTGGACTTCCACCGATAAGGCAAGTAGTGTTTCGAATCGATTTAATACCTGGTGCTGCACCGGTGGCACGTGCGCCATACCAATTAGCCCCTTCTGAATTAAAGGAGTTATCTGAGCAACTTAAGGAGTTGTCTGATAAAGGTTTTATTCGACCGAGCTCGTCGCCTTGGGGAGCTCCAGTCTTGTTCGTTAAGAAGAAGGATGGATCTTTCCGTATGTGCATTGATTATAGGGAACTGAATAAGTTGACAATTAAAAATTGATATCCTTTACCAAGGATTGATGATTTATTTGATCAACTACAAGGATCTAGTGTGTATTCTAAGATAGATTTACGGTCAGGATATCACCAACTTCGCGTTCGTGAAGAAGATATTCCTATAACTGCATTTAGAACTCGTTATGGACACTATGAATTTCAAGTAATGCCATTTGGGTTAACTAATGCACCTGCGGTTTTCATGGATTTAATGAATCGAGTGTGCAAGCCTGTTAGGACCATTGTAATAGTTATATGTAATAGGTAGACTAGGAGGTATGTAGTTCCTCCTGGTCCTAGTCGTAGTAGGAGCAAGTCCTGCTCCTGGTCCTAGTCGAAGTCAAACTTTATTATTTACTTAATATTCTGTTAGGATATGCATGAGATATGTTAGGAAAGGATATGCATATCAGTTTTACACGTTTTCTTTAATGATGTATTAGGGTTTCCTTGTAGTATAAAAGGAACCTTAGGCAGAAGGGTTACACACACCTTCACAAAACGTAGTTCTAGTCATTATCAATATTAGAAATCCTTAGAAAGGATCAAGTCTTTATAGTTATTCTGTTTCTCTTGGTTATATTTATATTCTACATTCATATTGTGTATAGAGTCTCTTTGTGATTTGACTTATGATTACAGAAGTCATTCACCGGTCCTGACAGGCTGCAAGATCTACATCTAGTAGACCCAACAAGTGGTATCAGAGCCTGGAAGGGTCTCTATACAAGAAGAATCAAGTTCTCTTATT
Organism: Glebionis coronaria; assembly: GCA_025667525.1. Lineage (NCBI taxonomy): Eukaryota > Viridiplantae > Streptophyta > Magnoliopsida > Asterales > Asteraceae > Glebionis > Glebionis coronaria. The sequence goes on from CM046880.1 coordinate 229,412,691, forward strand.
ACTCCCAATCTGTTTATCATGTCTGCCTCAACTTCTACTCAAACAGGAGAAGAAAGCACTCCAAAAATTGTGCAACCTCAGCAGATCCTGGCTACGGTCTCCAACACGAATGGAAAATTCCCTCTTCTGAAGAAGGGTGAATATGATAACTGGGCAATGAAGATGGAATGGTGGATCACCAACACTGATCAAGATCTTTGGAAGATCATTCTGAATGGAAACAGCAGGAAGCTTACTGGACGAGACAAGAAAGGTATACTCTTCTTGACCCTAAATCTCATGAGGAAATCATCGCTATTCAGAAGGAGGTAAAAGCAAAAACAATTTTGCTTCAATCTCTTCCTGAAGATCACATGGGTGACTTCTACCATTTGGATGATGCCAGAGAGATCTGGAATGGCATAAAAGCCAGGTTCGGCGGGAATGAGGAGTCAAAGAAAATGCGACGGTCCATGCTGAGAGATGAATTTACCGAATTCAAAATCTCAGAAACTGAAGGTCTAAATCAAGGGTATGATAGGTTCCAAAAGATCTTGAGCCAATTGAATCAACTTCGGTCAAAACCTGATGATGGTGACATTAATGCAAGGTTTCTTAAAGCCTTACCCTACTCATGGAACCAGGTGGTGATCTCTCTCAAAGGCAAAGGTGGGCTGGACTATCTCACCTTTGATGATTTGTTTCATAGGCTCAGAACATTCGAACCTCATGTGAGAGGATATCCTAGTGACTCTTTTCCCACCCCTGCTAATTCAGCCTTTGTGAGCTCTATGGCATCTAGTCCCATGTCATATGCAAGTAGCCCAAGCAATACTGTCTCCCCCCAGCATACTATATAGTGTTCTTCTGCTCCTGATCCTGCTGCCAAGTCTGGTAGTATGGTAGAAGCTGTTCTTCATTCTTTTGTGGCTGATGTTAATGCTAAACAAAAACTTGCTTTTGATGACTTCAAACAGTCGATAAACTTGACCTGGATGAGATGGATCTTAAATGGCAGATGGCCATGCTTACTCTTAGGGTTCACAAGTTTGAAAAGAAAGCAGGAAGGAAATTTAATTACAACCCTCGGGAGCCAGCAAGATTCGATAGAAGCAAGGTACGATGCTATAACTGCCAGCAACAGGGTCACTTTGCAAGGGAGTGCCCTAGCAAGAATGATCAGGAGAAGAGCAGGTACTCCTCTTTCAAGGTTCAGGAGGTTAAAGATGACAGGAAGGCATTGGTATATGTTGACTCTATGGTCAACTGGAATGATCATCAGGCTTCTACTCTGGAATCAGCTGAATCCTCGACTGACGTGTTGGCAATGATTGCTGGGAATCTCTTTGATGCAGAAGAAGCAGAAGAGTTTGCTCTTATGGACATCTCACCTCAGGTACAACATTGTCCTCTTGGTTGTCATGATAAATACACAGAATTGTTGTCCCAATTTAATGAAGTAAATGATCAAAATGATAAGTATTTTTTAGAGGTACAAGCCTATAAGGCTTCATTAAACACATTGGAACAACAAAAGAGGTGGTTACAAGATACACAACGTGCGTATGAGGATAAAATCAGGATACTAAGCATTGATTTAGAAAACACTACAAATATGCTTAAATATACAGAAACTGAAAGAGATGCTAGTATCAAAGAAAAAGAGGAGATGCAAGCTAAATTAGATGCTACAATGTTAATATTTGACAAATGGCAAAAGGCACCTAAAAATCTTTCAAAATTAATTGATAGTAGCATGTCTGGCAGAACTAAAAGAGGCTTAGGATTTGAAAAATATATTGATTCAGAAGATGTATTTGATTTATCTTTCTCAAGTGTCTTTGATGCCGACAAAGAGGATGAGGGCAAACCTAGTTACAATAGGTTTAAACCAGCAGCAGAAATGCATGTTGTCCCTCCTCCTCTTACTGGAACTTTTATGCCCACCTCATGGCATAGTGACTCGGATGGATCACAGATGCTTGAGTCCCCAACAAGTTCTACTAATACTAATGACTTTGTCTCATGTACTTTCAGTGACAAAGCCGGTGACTCTGCATCTAATGGTTCAAGTGAAGAGTCAAGACCTACGAGTTCCAAGTCGAATGAACATGCTGCTACTGGTGCTAGGAAGTGTGAAGAAAAAGTTGATGTCAAGTCAAGTGTGTCTGGTCCTTGTTTATTGAGTCCTAGGAAGAATGTTTTTCCTAGAAATGTGTGTAATAAAGTAGGCAGTATGAAACAATCTCATTCTAATAAAAGGTCTTTCAAAACATGTTTTGTTTGTGGCAGTTCCTTTCATTTAATTAAAGATTGTGATTATTATGACACACATGCATCTGTTAATCATGCTTTTCCTGCTCCTGGTTCACCAGGAGCTGCTTCATATGCTTCTAGAAGACTTAATCCCAGTGCTCCAATGTTTAATACTTCTAGAGTATCCTCTCCTTTCGCGTCTGATTATTGGAGAGATAGTGGATTCCAACCAACCAGTAATTATTTTCCAAATTTTAAACCAATCTATCCGCATAATTTAGACCACACGTATTTTGGTTAGGGAAATTTGGGAACTGCTGTTAAGCCCTCAGCAGGTTGTTCCTGGTCAAATAATAATACCCATATGATGCATAGGCAACCAAGGAACAATAGTGGATCTCATCAATCTTCTTGGCATTCTTCTAATGATCCACAAGGCAGGCTCAAATCTGAAAAGGTTTGGGTCCCCTTAAGACACTAATTTTTGCATTTTTTATTCTCTTGTTGTTGTAGGTTACTCCATACCAGGATCCTAGTCTAGGCATTGTTGATAGTGGTTGCTCCAGGAGCATGACTGGCAATAAAAATCTTCTCTCTAACTTTGTACCATTTCATGGAGGCAAGGTCTATTTTGGTGGAGGTGAAGGCAGAATCACTGGCAAAGGAACGATACAGACTCCAAATCTAAATTTTGAGCAGGTCTACTATGTGGAAGCACTTCAACACTTCAACTTGATATCGATCTCTCAGATTTGTGACAAGAAGCAGTTTGTACTCTTCACCGATACTGAGGCACTTGTGCTTTCCAAAGATTTTCAGCTTCCGGATGACTCACAAGTTTTACTCAGAATCCCTAGAAGACACAATCTATATAGTATCAAGTTGAATGAAGTCAACCCTACTGGTCAACTAGCATGTCTGGTTGCAAAAGCCTCAGAAGATGAAGCCACTAAATGGCATCGAAGGATGGGACATGTGAATTTCAAGACCATTCACAAACTTGCCAATCTGAATCTGGTCTCTGGTTTACCTCCCAAGACGTTTAGAAATGATATCAATTGTATTGCCTGCAGCAAAGGCAAACAACACAAAGCATCCTTCAAGGCCATTACTGCTTTAAGTCTTATTACTGAACCATTGCAGCTTCTACACATGGACTTATTTGGTCCTACATCCATCAGAAGCATTGACCACAAGCAATTCTGTTTGGTGGTGACTGATGGTTATAGCAGGTTTACGTGGGTGTTCTTCATGGCTGCCAAGAGTGAGACCTACTCAATTCTTCGAGATTTTCTTACCTTGATAGAGAATCAGTTGTCCAAGAAAGTTAAAGGTATTCGTTGCGACAATGGAACCGAGTTTAAAAATAGAGACCTCATCACACTTTGCAATGCTAAGGGCATCAAAAGAGATTATAGTGCTGCTCGGACTCCTTAACAGAATGGTGTGGCAGAAAGAAAGAACCGGACACTAATAGAATCAGCAAGAACTATGCTTACCGATTCCAAACTTCCGACCATGTTCTGGACAGAAGCTGTTAATACTGCAAGTTATGTTTTGAATAGGGTTTCTATTACCAATCCTCACAAGAAAACTCCTTATGAGCTGCTCACGGGCAAGGTTCCAAATATTGCTCATTTGAAGCCTTTTGGGTGTCCAGTCACCATTCTGAATACTAGTGACTATTTGGGGAAGTTTGATGGCAAGGCTGATGAAGGATACATTGTGGGATATTCAGCTCATTCTCGGGCGTATCGTGTCTACAATCTTCAAGCCAAACGGATAATTGAAACTATTAATCTCAGGTATTTTGAGGAGAAGTCAAACATCCAAGGCAAAGGTCCAGAATGGTATTTTGATCTTGATTATCTTAGTGATTCGTTAGGATATTTTCACTTCAAAACTAACCATGATGCAGGACCACAAGTGTTTGCAACTTCTAGTACTAGTGTTCCTTCTAGTCTTTCTGATTCAGATGATGAGGATGACATTTTTGTGGTTCCATCCTATTCCACCACGGTTTCTCCTACTCCTCCTAGTGATGCAACTCCATTAGATGTACAGGATTCCCAAGCAGCTCTTGAAACTCTTCTCAAGCAACAACAAGAAGCTACTAAAGCAGCTGCTCAAGGTAGTTTTGAGTTTCCCTTGGTTGAGCCTACTGACAAAGTTGCTCCTGGTACTCCAGCTTCTGCTCCTAGTGCTAGCTTATCAACTACTGGTACTCCGGCTAGTGAGTCTGCTTGCAATACACGTTTCTCCAGTCCTTCTGATTTGGGGAACCATGAGCAGAAGTCTTCTACCAAGCTGGATGATATTCATAAACAACCGGTAGACGGGATTTTCCAAAATGCTTCATATGATGCTGATTTTGTTGGTGATCTCAATAACTTGGCACCAGAAGTGGAGGTTTCTTCCAATCCAGTCTTGCACTCACATAAAGATCATCCTACCACTCAAATTATTGGAGATCCTGGTTCTACCGTCAAGACACGCAGAATGCAGCAGAAGGCCTCGTCTGATCATCATGCTCTTGTGGGCTATCTTCAGGATCAAAAGCGTAATAATCACACGGACTTTCAACACTGTTTGTTTGCTTGTTTTCTTTCACAGGTGGAACCTAGGTCTGTTTCTCATGCACTTGAGGATCAAAGTTGGGTGGAGGCTATGCAGGAGGAAATGCAACAATTCTTGTTTCAAAATGTTTGGGTTCTGGTTGACTTACCAGATGGGAAGACAGCTATCAATACCAAATGGATTCTCAAAAACAAGAAGGCTGCACGGGGAATTGTTGTCAGGAATAAAGCTAGGCTTGTCGCACAAGGACACACTCAAATTGAGGGCATTGACTATACTGAAGTCTTTGCGCCTGTTGCCAGGATCGAGCCCATTCGTCTGTTTTTGGCCTTTGCTTCGTACGTTGGCTTTACGGTGTTCCAGATGGATGTCAAGAGTGCATTTCTCTATGGAAAAATTGACGAGGAAGTGTATGTTACTCAACCTAAGGGGTTTGTAGATCCACTTCATCCCAAGAAAGTCTACAAGGTGGTCAAGGCTCTTTATGGGTTACATCAGGCTCCTAGAGCTTGGTATGAGCGTCTCTCCACTTTCTTGTTAAAGAATGGCTATAGAAGAGGTACTATTGACAAAACACTATTTCTTCGGCGGAATTCCAAGGATATTATCCTTGTTCAGGTTTATGTGGACGACATTATCTTTGGTTCTACAAGGAAGGAGTGGTGTGATGAGTTTGAACACTTGATGAAAGGCGAATTTCAGATGAGTGCCATGGGAGAACTGTCATTTTTCCTTGGTCTTCAGGTCAAGCAACAATCGGATGGGATTTTCATCAGTCAAGATAAATATGTTCATGAGATTCTTCAGAAGTTTGACATGGATCCTCTTAGACCAGCAGCAACTCCTTATGAAGTTGCTAAAATCAAACTTAAGAATGAGCCAGATCCCCCGGTAAATGTTCACATGTACAGGTCTATGATTGGCTCTCTCATGTATTTGACTGCATCACGTCCGGACATTATGTTTGCAGTAAGTGCTTGTTCTAGACACCAGGTGACTCCAACGGTTTCGAACTTAAATGCAGTGAAGAAGATTTTCAAGTATATCAAGGCTCAACCTAAATTGGGTCTATGGTATCCTAGAGAATCTCCCTTTGTTCTTGAAGCCTACAGTCATAGTGATTATGCTGGTGCTAATAATGATAGGAAGTCTACTACTGGTGGTTGTCAATTTTTGGGTCGTCGGCTTATTTCATGGCAATGTAAGAAACAGACAATCGTAGCTACTTCTTCAACAGAAGCTGAATACGTTGCGGCTGCTAGTTGTTGTGGTCAAGTTTTATGGATCCAAAATCAGATGTTGGACTATGGTTTCAATTTTATGAATACCAAAATTTTTATTGACAATCAAAGCACTATCTGCATTGTGAAGAATCCTGTATTTCATCAACGGACGAAGCATATTAAGATTCGGCATCATTTTATACGCGATGCCAATGAGAAGAAGCTGATACAGGTTCTTAAAGTTCATACGGATGACAATGTTGCTGATTTGCTGACTAAAGCTTTTGATGGTCCTCGGTTTAACCACTTGGTGGTTCATATTGGGATGGTCAATCCTTGAGGTCTAGGATTGATGGGAGGCAAAGCCTAAGGGGAGGCTTTGTGTACTTATTAGGTCAGTCTAACGTATTCATAGTATTTAACAACATAATTTCTTGGTTATGATGGTGTGTGGTGCTTCTGATGGAGGATTTTTGCTCTCTTCTGGTGGATATGGCCTTATATGACTGGCTTCTGGTCCTCTTTGGTCAGCTTCTAGTTATGCTTGGTTGTCTTCTGGTGGTTTGAAATCCTTCCATGTCTAGTGGTGTTTGGCTATTGGTACTGGTACTGGTCTGGCATACTGTTCATTCCTTTTGTCCTTTGTTAATCATGTTTTGCTCCTGGTCTGACCATTGTGTGCTTTGACTTTTGGTCAACGCTCCCAATACTGGTATTTACAAGTTTGAATTCAGCATGTAAATTGGGGGTTGGTTATTATGTTAAAAAGGGCAAGTGGTTATTATGCCATTATGGTTTAATTTCAAAGGGCAACCCCCCATTAATAGGGGTCAATGAACAGTTACTACTTTCTTCATATATGGTCAACATACACCCTTGACTCACTCATTACAATTAAAACATACACACAAACCGCTTCTACTCTCTACATCCCAATCCCAATCCTTCTTCCATCAATTCATCAAGATCCATGGCTGCTCTTGCTTACCAACCTGCTCACAATCGTGTTGCCTATCTGGGTGATGGTCCAAATCGTGAACATTTTGTTGACATCTTGGATTTCATTGAAGCTTCTAACTTAAGGTTTGCATTTACTGTCTGTCCTACCATATATGATAGTGTGTACGTCAATTTTGGGCGTCTGCTCAGCTTGTGAATGTGGCTGGACGTCCACGTGCACTCCATGCTACCATAGATGGACGTGCTTATGTGGTAACTGAAGCGTCTATTCGCTCTTCTCTTCATCTTCAGGATGAGGGGGGTGTTGTTTCACTCCCCAATTCGGAAGTATTAGAGGGTATGGCTGCCATAGGTTATGAACATGAGGGGAAGTTTAACTTCCAGAAGAATAGGTTTTCCCCCCAATGGAAGCTTCTGGTTCACTTTTTAATCCATTGTATGAGTCCCAAGTCTGGGAGTTGGGATGCTTTCCCTACTCCTTTGGCTACTGGTCTTATATGTTTAGCCCAGGGTAGAGTGTTTAATTTTTCTCATTATCTATTTGAGGGGATGGCTAGTAATTTGTCTACTGCTGGTTCGAGGAAGAAATTTCTGATGTACCCTAGGTTTCTTCAACAAATCCTTGTTTGCATTCCACGTGATAGGACTGAGCATGTGCCATCTAAACTTACAGCTAAAGTGTATTACAATATGATGAATGGGTTTACTGGGGATTGGAGGCCCCTGACTGAAGCCATGATGGGGTTGGCTCAGGGTCCTATGGGTCAGGAGGAGGAGGCTCCTGAGTTTGTTGTGATCGATGATGACCCCATGGAGGAGGAGGAGGCTCCTACTGTTGGTGCCACTCCTGTGGTAGAGGAGGAGCTAGTTGAGGAAGTGGTGGTTGAAAAACCATCTACTACCAAGGCTGGTCCTTCCTCAATTCCACAAAGGTCTCCTTTTGTGGAGACTCCACCTCCTAGTCCTGCCCCACACTCGACTGATATCCCGTTTGATGCTAGTTCTCCACAGGTTGACCCATATGTTGCTTCGGGCTCCCGTGATGCTTTCCCTGATCCAAGTTCTCTTGGTGGGCAGGCGGAGGAGCCTACTACACTGACATCTTTGCTCGATCTTATGCACAGGTACCATGAGAGGATGATTTGTTTGGAAGCTGACTTAAACCAACATCGGAAACTTACAAGGGAGTTTGTTCTTCCTCTGGCTGATCGTCAACGTCATCGCAAGAAGCATGTGGTTCTTTCAGATTCTGAGGATGAGGGTGCGGAGAATGTTGAGGATGGCTTGACGTTGTTGGCAAAGGCTGCCTTTGCTGATAAAGTTTATGATGATTTGCCGGTTCCTCCAATGTCCTCCAATGTTCCTTCTCCTAGTGCTATTCCCCCTTCTATGGGTGGTGATTCTGATCCTGTTGATGGTTCTCATGCTGGTCCCTCTCATGATCCGAAGGGAAAAGCCCCAATGACTGATTCTCCATCTCCAACTCGCAAGCGTACTCGTCGACAGATTGAAGAAGAAAGGCTTGGTGAAGAGGCTGCTCGTCGAGTTCAGGCTGAGATTGATGAGGCGGATAAGGCTGCTGAGGAAGAGCTTCGAGAGCGCAGGCGTGCGCAAATTCAGCATGATGCCATGCATTGGACTGATGGTGAATGGATGCAAGTGTTGACTGTTCTCACTCGGGATTATGCTCAGTTTAAAGATCTGTTGGGTGATGATGTTGATGAACACAATTGTATTCCGCGTGCTATGGTGATGATGCGTAAGCACCAGTTGGCTCTTGCTGAAGAACTAAAGAAACAGAGAAGGAACAGACCTTTATCTCGGGCTGAGGAGCGCCAGTAGATGCAACGTTATGTGAAATATCAATCTGCTGCTCATTTCAATGCTCCGTGGTCTTGGGCTCGGGTGAGAGCTTTGACATTTGATGAGCTTATGGTCCTTTATGAAAAGATGGTGAAGCGTCAGAGTCAACCTATTCCGGAAAGATTTATTTACCTTCCTGGTGGCGTCTCCCATCGGATTACTTTGAGTGATGGGTCTGTGCGATTGGCAACGGGTTTGCAGGGTGTGTTATCGTGGGCTGACCGTATGGATCTTATGGCGTTGTTTGGGCTTGTTGATTCTAGTATGCCGTTTGACCCCATGGCGGTGTCTTCCTGGCCTGGTATCCGTATCTGGGCCGATCTCAAGCTGATGTTGGATCCTCCTCCAAATGCTCATGTTTTGGGCATATGGAAGGATCAATTCCAATGGGAGATTCTGCGATGGAAGCTATATGCTGGATGTGGAGTTCATATGTTGGAATTAGAATCTGGTCATATGGTGTTTATGCTGACGGATGTTGAGTATCCTTTGACTATTTCTTCCATGGAAGCAATGTTGGCAAGTCACTTGCAAATTTCTACTGCTCCTTCTGGGAATGAGTCGAGTATGGCCACGGCTTTGGTAGAGGGTATTCAGGCACGGTTGCTAGCGGATAAGAAGGCAGCTTCTGGTATGTAAGGTGATTGGGTTGTAAGTGTTTATACTTTGAATTTTTGTTCTTCTTTTTATTCTTTTCACCAATATGTACAGTGATTGGTGAATTTCATTCTTTATAGTTAAATAAAAAAAATATACTTTTTATATAATATCTGCTTATACTTTAAACACAGTTTAGCTTTTATACTTGTACATAATATCCCTTGGCTGTTTCACAATGTGGTTCCTGGTTTGCGTTTGTTCTGGTACTTGGTTTCACTTGGTGTTGGACGTGGTCCACACAACAACTGGTTCTCAACTTACCATGTCTAATCAACAAGAAAAAGTTGATTCACCTTGAGGGTACGGCTCCTGGTGCGATTCTCAAATCCGTTGATGGTTGCCAGGTTACCCAAAACTGGATGGTTTTCACTTGCCATAGTCTTGGACTGAAAAGTGGCTAATCCAAGGGGGTACGGCTCTTGGTAAAGATCTTATCAAATCCATTGATAGCTGTAATAGCTTGCTTAAAGCTATAGGGTGTTCAACTCACCGATGCTTCATTGCAAAGAGTTGGCGAGTCCAGAGGGGTACGGCTTCTGGTAAAGACGCATCAAATCCGTTGACGGCTGTGATGGTTTGCCTAAAATCATCAGGGTACTCCCACTCACCATTGATTCACGTTCTAAGAGTTGGGCTGGGTTCTAGTCTCCCAGGGTGATGCTTATTCCACCAGAATGACTAGCTAGCCCAAGAGCGAGCAGCTACTTGGTAAAGGCTCATCAAATCTGCTCATGTTGCTGAAAAGTTTCAACACGATGCTGATTTGTTACAAGCTTTGGAGAAGCTTCTAGTGTTTCATGTTGCGGCTGTTCTTCTGATTCTTATCTTGTTGATGCTGCTATTTGTTTTGCTGATACAATCCTCGGGATTTCTTTGCACGTTTTCCAGGAAACTTGAACTCAACAGGTCAAATTCAAGTTTAGGGGAGGATTGTTAGGACCATTGTAATAGTTATATGTAATAGGTAGACTAGGAGGTATGTAGTTCCTCCTGGTCCTAGTCGTAGTAGGAGCAAGTCCTGCTCCTGGTCCTAGTCGAAGTCAAACTTTATTATTTACTTAATATTCTGTTAGGATATGCATGAGATATGTTAGGAAAGGATATGCATATCGGTTTTACACGTTTTCTTTAATGATGTATTAGGGTTTCCTTGTAGTATAAAAGGAACCTTAGGCAGAAGGGTTACACACACCTTCACAAAACGTAGTTCTAGTCATTATCAATATTAGAAATCCTTAGAAAGGATCAAGTCTTTATAGTTATTCTATTTCTCTTGGTTATATTTATATTCTACATTCATATTGTGTATAGAGTCTCTTTGTGATTTGACTTGTGATTACAGAAGTCATTCACCGGTCCTGACAGGCTGCAAGATCTACATCTAGTAGACCCAACAAAGCCCTACTTGGATAAATTTGTGATTGTGTTTATTGACGATATTCTAATCTATTCTAAGAATGAAGATGAACATAGAGAACATTTAAGGATTATTTTGAATTTGTTAAAGAATGAAAGGTTGTATGCTAAGTTTTCGAAATGTGATTTTTGGTTAGATTCTGTGAAATTTCTTGGTCATGTGATTAACAAGGATGGAATCCATGTTGATCCTGCAAAGGTTGACGCCATTAAGAATTGGTCTGCACCGACAACGCCAACAGAAGTGCGACAGTTCTTAGGATTGGCTGGCTATTATAGGCGATTCATTAAAGAATTTTCTTTAATAGCTAGACCCTTGACTAAGCTTACCCAGAAGAATAAACCTTTCGTTTGGGGAAGTGATGAAGATGGAGCATTTCAAACATTGAAGCAAAAATTATGTAGTGCGCCAATTCTATCATTACCCGACGGGACTGAAGATTTTGTAGTGTATTGTGATGCATCTCTTAGAGGATATGGAGCTGTTTTGATGCAGCGAGAAAAAGTGATAGCTTATGCTTCTAGGCAATTAAGGATGAATGAGGAGAATTATACTACTCATGATCTTGAGTTAGGAGCTGTAGTCTTTGCTCTTAGGTTGTGGAGACATTATCTGTATGGCACCAAGTGTACGGTATTCACCGATCACAAAAGCCTACAGTATATTCTCGATCAGAAGGAATTCAATATGAGGCAACGAAGATGGATAGAGTTGTTAAGTGATTATGATTGTGATATAAAATATCACCCAGGAAAAGCCAATGTTGTTGCCGATCCATTAAGTAGGAAAGATAGAGAGCCTATCAGGGTACGTTCTCTAGTCTTGACCGTGCACAATAATTTGCCTGAGCAAATTAGAAATGCGCAAATAGAAGCTTGTAAGAAAGAAAATTTTCTTAATGAAGGGTTCCGAGGAGAAGGAGATTCTTTAGAGGTTAGAGCTGATGGAGTGAAATGCTTAAGAGGTCGTATATGGATACCTAAGTTTGGAGGCTTAAGAGACTTGATTATGTTAGAATCCCATAAATCTAAGTATTCCATTCATCTGGGATCTGATAAGATGTACCATGATTTGACGAAGTTGTATTGGTGGCCGAATATGAAAGCTGATATTGCTATGTATGTTCTTCAATGCTTGACTTGTGCTAGAGTCAAAGCGGAACATCAAAAGCCATCAGGACTACTTCAACAGCCAAACATTCCTGAATGGAAGTGGGAGCGAATTACGATGGACTTTATCACCAAGCTTCCTAGAACATCATCTGGAAACAACTCGATTTGGGTTATTGTCGACAGACTGAACAAATCAGCACACTTCATTCCGGTTAAAGAGCAGTTCTCACTGGAGAAGCTGACTCGTATATACCTTAATAATGTATTATGCAAGCATGGAGTGCCTGTATCGATCATTTCAGATCGAGATCCTAGATTCGCATCGAATTTTTTGAAATCTCTCCAAAGATCTTTGGGAACTGATGTAGTGTTTTTGCAACCTTTTAGGAAAAGAGAGGCAAAGTAGTGGTAAGCGTTAAGTGTCGGTTTAGGAAAACCGAGCACTAATGACCAAATAAGTTCGTTTCCCAAGGAGGCACGTGTGTTGTGTAATGAATGATTAATGTTTGTGATTATTAACAAGAAGAAAAGAGAATATAATAGAAAGGAAAGAAAAGACGGTTACGAAGACGGATCGAGCTAAAACGAAAACGCGTTCACGTAAAACCGTAAACTACAAAATTTAAAATTTTAACCTAAAAATTCCTAAAAATTACTAAAAATCCACAATAAAATTCTAAGAGTTTACAAAAAATCCAAACTTGCTAAAACCTTTTAATTAATTAAATAATGACTTTTTAATGCTAATTAAAGCCCTAAAAATCACAATTAATTATTAAAAAGCCCTAAACAAGATTATAAAGTTTGTAAACCTCAAAAATATCCTAATTAAGCTAAAAATTATTTTTAAAAATTTTAAAACCAAGTTAAACTATTTTTAAACACTTAAAAACTATTAAAATCACTTAAAACTTAAATTAATTCTAAAAAATAAATGAAAAGCCCTAAAAATATCTGGAAAGTTACGAAGTTCCTACTTATGTGTCTACAATCTAGGAAAAATGAAAAAAGTAGAAAAAACAAACTTTGAATTTTTAATAATAAAATAATAATAAAATAATCAAAAAAATAAAAAGTTTATAAAATAATTCTAAAAAATTACCAAAAATCCTAAATAATGTAACTAAGACAAAAATGTAATTAAAAGTTTCTAAAACCTTTTTATTAATTTTATATTAAATTTTAAAGTTGTTTAAAAACCCTAAAATCCTATAAAATCAAAAATAAGACTTTTTGAAAACTTTTTGTGATGTAAACCTCAGAAATATAAATCAAAACCTAAAAACTATTTTTCTAAAAATTAAAAAGACTTTTTGCTATTTTAAAACTACTTTCTAAAAATTAAACTAAAAATAATCCTAATAAATAAATTAAAAACGGGAAAAATAAACTTTTTGGACAGAAAAGTCCTAAAACCTAATACAATCCTAAGAAAATTGCTAAACAGTAAAAACCTCAAAGAAATAAGCTTAAAACAGCTTAAATATAAGCTGTTAGCTAAATAAGCTACAAACCAAACAACCCTTATATATTAAACAAACCAAAGAGTTACCAGTCAAAGTCCCTAGGGCAGTTGGTTAACACGTTTGGTTGTGGGAGGAGTGGCGCAGGTTCGAGTCCTGGCCACGTCCTTTTTGATCTTTTTATTTTTTTTTCTTTTTAACTTTAAAATCTCAAACAGTGTAACTAATACTTACTCAAAACACAAATCAAATCCAAATTAACCAAGATTTAAACAAAAGAGAACCAAAAACGTGCTCAGACAAGGATCTTGTGACTGATGAACACAAGTGATTTCTTCACTTGTGAAAAGATTAAACAAGAGGACTTGTCTTGCTGATTTGTGGTGTTTTGATTGGACAAGAAGGCACCCTTATACTCTTTGGAGTATAAGGAGTCAAGAAAAACACAAAACAAGCAAGCTACAACACAAAATCAAGCACCAAATATCAACCAAAGTTTCTGATTGGGCTTATATGTTGACTGATGAATGATAGGGTATATTACATGCACAATTATGAAATTCCAAGGCCAAAATCTAGCACAATAGTCACCCAATCAGCATGCAACCAATTCACATTCCTCAAACAACACTAAATCTAACAGACTACAAGATTTGATAACCAAATTCACACAAAATCAGTCTCAATAGGCAGTTTCTGATTTTAGATATAATATCCAATTTTTTTATGCAAACTTGCTTTAAAAACTGACCAAACTAAAACCTAAGCCCATACAATACCTATTAGCTAACTAGTGAGTGGAAATAACAGGTTTACAAGCAAGATTAAAAACAATAATCCAAGTATCACCCTTATCCCAAACACCCCTTTAAATTCAGAAAATCAAACTTTTCAAAGCACATGCATAAAATACTCAACCAAACTAATTTAAATCTACCTAAACATGCATAATAAGCATAATCATGCAATCAAACAGTCACTTAACAACTTCTCTCACAAAGTCACAAAAAATCACGCAAAAGCAGAAATCTATGAAAACTAAAAAGGAACAAGGAAGTACCTTGTTGGACCTACATCCAGGCCCAACCAAGGCTGCTTAGCCTTCTCCAATAGACCCGGGTCTATGCTGAACACTTGAACAAACAATCTCTTAAACCTGCTAAGAAAAACAAGGACAAACACATGCACAATTTTTGATTTTCTGAAACCTTTTAAAACCTTGTTAAAATCTTGAACCAATGATACTTTTTGAAACAAGAACAACTTCAGGAATCCAAGAATATCAATCCACTTTCACTTCTTGAACTTCTTGGATTTCTGAAAACCAATGAAACCTTTTTTTGAAAACTCAAATTTCAAACACACAAGTGTTACACAATTTTAAAAATGGAACTCAGATTGGCTTTCAACACACACACAACTTTAATAATTATAAAAAGGAATTACAATTGCTTCAACAAACACCAAACTTTTATATCATTAAAAGGAATTACAAATGAGAAAGCCAAAATCTGGAACAGCCCTACTCACATGTTGAGAGGTGCTTAAATAGAGCTAGAAGAACTATCTAGAATGCCATAAACCCTAGTTGCTGAAATGCCAAAGTTGCCCTTTGAAAAGTCTTGGAATTTTGGTCAAAATCGTCCAATGTGATTGCCAGCCTTGAAAAGTTGATCATAGACGTTTATTTTGAACTTGGGGACCAAGGAGTGTGATCCATCCATTTATCTTGTCCCCTCTTGGTTTTGGTGTGAAAAAGACGGGACAGGGGTGGTCCTGGGAGGTCACATGGGTTGAGTGGGAACATGGGTTTTGTGTGGGATGGGATGAGAGTGACCTTAATTGAGGATCTGGAAGGATTGAGCTTAAACCCCTTTGATATGAATTTAATTCGGTTTGGGATTAATAGGGTTTATGTGGGTAATTAGGGGGTGTGTTTAATCTATTTTGGGTAAAAGGATTTAAAAAGTCTGTTTGGAGGGAAGGGATTAGGGAGGGTTTGACTGGTTCGTTTGACCAGTTTAATAAATTGGTTGGACTTGGGTGGGTATTGGGTTGGTTTAGTGGGTAGGGTCGGGTAAATGGGTAAATGGGTGGGTTTTGTGACGTGGCAAGTTCTGGTTGGGGGAATAAGTTTGGTTGTCTGGCAGTTAAGGCCCCCAAAGTCTTCATTTTTGTTCACTTTGTAAATAAACCTTGTCAACGCCTCTTTAACACTTAACAACTTTGGACATCTTGTCAAAAATGGCACAAAAACTTTATAAACTTGAAACAAGGGCCATTAATGCTCATTCTTCATACTTCAAGGGCTGATCTTGTATAGTCTTCAAACTTTAGGGACCCTATTCATAATTTTGAATATTTGAGGGGTATAAAGTGTTAATCTTCAAAAGTTGAGGGACTAAACTTTCCAATCTTCCATTCTTCAAGGGCATTTTTGTAAAATCCAAACTTGGGCCCGGTTCATTGTGCGGCTTCGTTTCCCGTGTTCATTTTTGAATGATTCTTGTGATCTTTTGCCATTTCCTCAATATCCGTACCTAAAAATACACAAGTAACAAACACGAGCATATATTTGGCACTTTTAATGATATTTTATGCATTTTAAGACCGTTTTGGACGATGAGACCATGTATAAAAGCAGTCTCATCACTCCCCCATACTAAACCATTGCCGTGCCCTCACGCAATGGTAGAATAAAGTATCGTAGCATCTCCAAAATTCATTTTTATTTACTTTATTGGAATGATAAACTACTCTACTACTATTACTACTACTTGTGTTTTAGACATAATGTATGATTTTCATCGCAAAATGGGACGTTTAGGTTCATAGAACAAGAACACGTGAATGCTTCGTTAGAAATAATTTCATCGTCCTCGATTTTCACCCCAATTCCATGCCAAGCGTGCAACGAGATCATTGTCATTATAAGTTAGTAATGCTAACACTACTCATATGCCCTAATCACGTACTTATTCTCCCATTATTCCTAAGTTGTATCTCTTATATTTTATTATGTCTTAATGATCACGAGGATACATTGTTGACTTATGCGATAATAGAGATTTAGGTCTAAAAATAGAGACCTAACGGTGTAACTAAGACCATCAAATCAATAACCCCTCCTAATAGACAACGATGTCAAAAAATTAAGTTGACAAGAAGAATCGATAAACACGGTTTTATAACGGTTTTGAACATGAAACTTATTACCAAGACTTTTATACGCCCCCTAACGGAAGGGCCTTATTATCTGTGGTTTACCTCCATCTTTTATTCAACTTCGCCATGAAGCTTTTATTATGACTTCGGTCTTGCCTTGCCTTTTATTATCCGCCTCATCGGTGGTTTTATTAGCCAAATACGTATATCCTCACGCTAAAGCGAATTTTGGATCTTTAAAGCTTCGAAGATTAAGGCTTGATTCACTTTCCATTTTGCATAGATTTTAGGCCTTGTGGGGCTTCAAATTGTTTGCTTGATCTAGGTAAGCACTTGAAATCTTATTATTGGGTGAAGCTTTCGATTATTAGGGTGCCAATACTTCAACACCGTGACGTTGGCGATACCTTCATGTCTTCCCGATTTAATTACACGGAAGCTACTAGAAAAGACTAGAAACCCAACAATCCTAACTAAACCGCTAAGTCAATATTTATTAAGCAAAAAAAATATTTACAAGCGAAGGGAGAATAAGCAAACAACGAGAACACAAGAGTTTTTGAAAGAATACGAGTACTCTACGTTTAGCATAGTAACTTATAATTAACTCTATCATTTCTCGTCCTCATTTAAGAGACTTAGCCTAATGTGTAGTTAAGGAATCAAAGCTAAGTGCTCAACACGCATGGTCGAGTCAAAAATTACTCTTATTCTCGCCATCGGAAAATCTACATTCGTGTCTTAAACACTTATAAAACATGAGAAAATTTTTTAAAATTTGGCCATTTTTAGCCTTATTTTGCAAGAAAACAATAAACAAAAAGATAAACTTTGGAAAACGTGAAGGTTTGGCAAGGCAAGTATCTATTCACCCCCCATACTAAAGTTAAACATTGTCCTTAATGTTTCGAGTCTAGGGGTGCAAACACCCCCATACTAGAGACGTAGTCGAATGCCTAATCTAGCATGGAAAGGGTGTAACCAATAAATTAATAGCCGTTTATGAAGTGTGCTAAAAACCTAAGGTTAGAACATAAAAGGATATATCATTTGGATATTGAGAAATGTCTCCAAAGCAAACGATCGAGTGCTCCCATAAACGAACACGAGAGGCTCCAATCGTGAAGATCATGATCTAAAAACCACAATTCACAAACAACCACGGAACAAAGGTTGGAAGGGCACAAATCCCCTCACATTAACTAATTAGAAAGAAATAATATGTACATGGATAAGCATGGGTCTCCCCCACGAGGCACCTTGTTTTTGATAACCGAGTCAAAAGCTCGACTCGAATCCCCATAAATGTGATCATTTAGGGATATCATGGTATGGTCAATTTTTGGTGGGGCTTACATGATAAACAAGGCCCAAAAACAACCGGTATTAAGGACTAAGTCCTTTAATGATGCAAAATACCGGGATCGAAGATGGCGTTCTCGTTTTCATTGGAAAAACAAATCAACACCACTTCATCAATAGTCAACAAAAACTCAAAGAGTTTCAAGAAAATAGGAGAGAAGAAGTAGAAGGGTGGGACAATGGGTAAGTCACTAAAAACATGAGCTACTCGAGGTAAACTCGCACCAATCAAATGAAAAGATTTTCCATTTATTGCATCGGTGGAAGACCGAGATTTCCCTTTATAAGCAATTTCAGGATCAAATATATCGTCCTCGGTGGAGAAAGGGGAGGGAACATAAGGGGATTCCCCCACACTAAGTCTACACAAAGCATCGTCAAAAGGAGAAGACGAGCTTGTAGTACCCAAAACATGTGGTGATGACGGAGTTAGAGTTGTAGAAAAATCTTTTAAATCCAATTCAAAATCTTTTCCTTTTTCATCTTTTAAACTCTCCTTGTGAAAACCCGATTTGATTATGTCAAAAATATTTGGTGTATCTAAAGCAATGTTAGTTACACTAAAAATTCTCACATTTTGAAATCTTTTTGGTTTAGGTGGTGGTAAGTTTTCAAATCTTTTGTCAACAAATAAAACCTCCCCATCGGGATCAACGTATTCATCATCCGAAGAATCATTCACAATTGGAATCGTAGGCTTAACACTCTTAACCTCCACCGGCGGAGGGGACGGAACTTCATTTTTCTCAACAACTCCTAAAACTCTATTGGAAATCTTTTGACAAATGTTTTTGATGGGATTGACATTGTACAAAGATGTGATAGAATACACATGAGAAAGAGTGGAGTTTTGGGTTGCATTAATGACGAGTTCTTCCTCATTGAAACGAAGAGTGATTTTTCTTACATGCACATCGATAAGTGCTCTCGAGGTATCCAAAAAAGATCGACCTAAAATTAACGGAACTTTAGGATCGATAGGAATGTCAACAACAATAAAGTCTACGGGATAGTAGAACTTTCCAACTTTTACAAAGACGTCCTCGGCAACTCCACAAGCTAGAATCGTAGAATGATCGGCCATTTCGATTGACATTCTTGAAGGAGTGAGATTGGGAAGATTGAGCGATTTAAAAATCTCAAGAGGCATCAAATTAATACTAGCACCAAGATCGGCCAAGGCGTAGCATTCTTCCATGTCTTGTATAGCACATGGGATTAAAAACTTTCCAGGATCACCGACTTTTTGAGGTATGCGGCTTAGAAAAACCGAAGAACAACTAGACGATTTTTGCAATTTCTCTTTGTTATTCAACATACTTTTGAAGTTCGCGGCAAATCGAGGCATCATGACTAAGGCGTCGGCAAAACTTATATTGAAATGCAAGTCACGAAACATTTTCATAAAGAGTACAAATTGATAATTATTTCGTTCTTGTGCCTTTTCCTTGTCTCGTCTTGAAGGGTAGGGTAAAGGTGGTGTGGGTTGGGGCATAGTAGGCAAAGGCCTTGGAATCTCGGGTTCCATGATTGGTGTGGGTTCAACCGTAGGTGTGGTTTGAGTGGTACTTCGTGGGCTTGTAATTTGCTCCTTTTCTACCACAACCTCGGGTTCTTTCTCTTTTTCCTTCTCCATAGAAGTACTTGGACGAGAAATGGGTTCTTTGAAAGTTTTACCACTACGAGTAGTAATAACCTTCAATTCTCCTTTCGGGTTCACGATGGTATCACTAGGAAGACCACCCGAAGAAGAGGGCTTACACATGATTGCTTCAAACATCTTAGCCATACGGTCCTCAAATTTTGATTGCCTAACATCCGCTTTTAACAATTCTTGCTTAATCTCATGTTGACCTTGCTCCATTTTTTGTTGATTTTGTTGGAGTCGTGTGACATTTCCTTCCATTTTATTAGCATGAGTTTTTAGTTCATTAGCAAGTTCGTTTTTAAGCTCGTTTTTCAACTCGGACCTTAAGCTAACCATTTCACGTTGCATATTGTCAAACTTAGCATCATTAGCCTTAGCATAATTCAAAAATTCTCCTTGAAGATTTTTGGTGTGATCATTTTGAAAACCTTGAGTCGATGTTTGAAAATCACGGTTTTGGTTTTGGTTTGAAATTTGCCCATTTCCACTTTGATAATTACCCTTGTTATAATTCCTTTGATTTCCTTGGTAATTTCCACCTTGGTTGTTGTTGCGATAGTTATTAGCATTTTGATTTGGTGGAGCTTGATTTTGGCGGGAACCTTGACCGATTTGGTTATAAGTTCCTGGGGGCTACATAAGCACTCGAAGTGTTACCATCCGCGGTAATGCACTCGGAAAGATCATGAGCTCCACCACACGACAAACAACTTTTAGAAACCGCTTTAACCGAAGCGGAGTTTGAAGCTTCTTGAGCTTTCCAATGGGACATAAGGCTAGCAAATCTATCAAAAAATCGATTTTCTTCATTTGCCTCATCATGTAAAGCATTAATGCTACGAGACGATGACGAGCCCAATTGGCAACACTCGGTGTGTTACGAGGGCTATAAACCTTAGACCTATTCTCAATTATGACCAAAGCTTCTTCAACCGGTTTACACAAAAAATTACCACCCGCGGCGGCATTTAAATAATCTCTTTCATGATCGTTAAGTCCATTGTAAAACGTGTCTATTTGGTGTAAGTCGGAAAAACCGTGATGAGGACATTCATGTAACATCTCCTTAAACCTATTCCAAGCCGTTGAAAAACTTTCATTTGATTCTTGTGAAAATTTAGAAATCTCATTTTTCAAATGCGTAGTCTTAGAGGGCGGAAAAAATTGGTTCACAAACTTTGAAACGAGATCCTTCCACGTCAATATAGAATTGGGTGGCTCTTTCTCTAACAAAATTTTAGCGGGCCCCGCTAAGGAATACGGAAAAAGCATCATCTTAATCGAGTCATTCGAGACATCCTTAAATTTGCAAGTGGCGGTAAGACGATTAAATTGGCGGATATGGTTGTGGGGATTGTCCTTCTCATCACCACGGAATTTGTTGTTTTGGATCATCGACAACAAACCCGTTTTCACCTCAAAATTCTCCGCAAGGATAGCGGGAATCACAATAGCTTCTCCATAACCCTCGGTGGGTGCTTGAAGTAACTCTATCATAGTTCGATTCGCCATGGTTGGTGCTTCTCGTACAATGGGTTCGTCAATAGGAGACTCCTCACTAGAATGAGTTGGAGTGGGAGTTTTGTTCTTTCGTCTACGTGCACGTTTTGCTTGATTACGAGTTAGCATAAACGTCACCTACAACGAGGAGACGAGCAAAGAAGATTCTTTTTGGTATTTTGTATTTTTCAATTTTTTGTTGTTTTTGATGGTATTAACTTTTTTGGAAATTGGTGAAATGCATTAAGTAGACAAAAATTTACAAATCTCCTCCTTAATCAAATCTCTTGATTAAAGAAGCCTCAAGGAATGAAAACGATCACGTGAAGTGAACGCCTTCGATGACTTTAGAACGATGGTGGAACACCAAATCGTTCAAGAGGGTTTAATCAATGAAACCAAGAAAATATATATGATATGTAATAATACTTTGGGCGGCAAAACCCTCGATTCACTCTCAAAATCAAATACGCACAAGCAAGCGGAGGAAACGAGGCGGCGCGAAGCACTTAAGAGCCTTTTTCCTTTAGGTCGTGAAATACAACCGCCTTATACCCACCTTATAGTTTGTATTATCAAGATTAAGCTTCACGAAAGTATTTATCTATTTTTGCCTTTTTCTTTGGTTTGAGATTCGAATACAATGATTGGGTAATGACCTCCCAAGTCAAGGTTGTGATTTCTCACGTATTTGGAGTACTTGTGAATTTATTGTTCTACGTATACAATATATTAATAGTATTCACACAAAAACCGAAAAACGATAATACGTATTAGTAGAGTGCTACTAATACAAAAACTATTTATGGCTAATATAAAAAAAACAACAATGTTCAATCAAAACACAACACCCCTCCCCGGCAGCGGCGCCAAAATTGATGTACTGTTTTTGCAACCCTTTAGGAAAAGAGAGGCAAAGTAGTCGTAAGCGTTAAGTGTCGGTTTAGGAAAACCGAGCACTAATGACCAAATAAGTTCGTTTCCCAAGGAGGCACGTGTGTTGTGTAATGAATGATTAATGTTTGTGATTATTAACAAGAAGAAAAGAGAATAGAATAGAAAGGAAAGAAAAGACGGTTACGAAGACGGATCGAGCTAAGACGAAAACGCGTTCACGTAAAACCGTAAACTACAAAATTTAAAATTTTAACCTAAAAATTCCTAAAAATTACTAAAAATCCACAGTAAAATTCTAAGAGTTTACAAAAAATCCAAACTTGCTAAAACCTTTTAATTAATTAAATAATGACTTTTTAATGCTAATTAAAGCCCTAAAAATCACAATTAATTATTAAAAAGCCCTAAACAAGATTTTAAAGTTTGTAAACCTCAAAAATATCCTAATTAAGCTAAAAACTATTTTTAAAAATTTTAAAACCAAATTAAACTATTTTTAAACACTTAAAAACTATTAAAATCACTTAAAACTTAAATTAATTCTAAAATATAAATGAAAAGCCCTAAAAATATTTGGAAAGTTAAAAAGTTCCTACTTATGTGTCTACAATCTAGGAAAAATGAAAAAAGTAGAAAAAACAAACTTTGAATTTTTAATAATAAAATAATAATAAAATAATCAAAAAATAAAAAGTTTATAAAATAATTCTAAAACATTACCAAAAATCCTAAATAATGTAACTAAGACAAAAATGTAATTAAAAGTTTCTAAAACCTATTTATTAATTTTATATTAAATTTTAAAGTTGTTTAAAAACCCTAAAATCCTATAAAATAAAAAATAAGACTTTTTGAAAACTTTTTGTGATGTAAACCTCAGAAATATAAATCAAAACCTAAAAACTATTTTTCTAAAAATTAAAAAGACTTTTTGCTATTTTTAAACTACTTTCTAAAAATTAAACTAAAAATAATCCTAATAAATAAATTAAAAACGGGAAAAATAAACTTTTTGGACATAAAAGTCCTAAAACCTAATACAATCCTAAGAAAATTGCTAAACAGTAAAAACCTCAAAGAAATAAGCTTAAAACAGCTTAAATATAAGCTGTTAGCTAAATAAGCTACAAACCAAACAACCCTTATATATTAAACAAACCAAAGAGTTACCAGTCAAAGTCCCTAGGGCAGTTGGTTAACACGTTTGGTTGTGGGAGGAGTGGCGCAGGTTCGAGTCCTGGCCACGTCCTTTTTTTATCTTTTTATTTTTTTATCTTTTTAACTTTAAAAACTCAAACAGTGTACCTAATACTTACTCAAAACACAAATCAAATCCAAATTAACCAAGATTTAAACAAAAGAGAACCAAAAACGTGCTCAGACAAGGATCTTGTGACTAATGAACACAAGTGATTTCTTCACTTGTGAAAAGATTAAACAAGAGGACTTGTCTTGCTGATTTGTGGTGTTTTGATTGGACAAGAAGGCACCCTTATACTCTTTGGAGTATAAGGAGTCAAGAAAAACACAAAACAAGCAAGCTACAACACAAAATCAAGCACCAAATATCAACCAAAGTTTCTGATTGGGCTTATATGTTGACTGATGAATGATAGGGTATATTACATGCACAATTATGAAATTTCAAGGCCAAAATCTAGCACAATAGTCACCCAATCAGCATGCAACCAATTCACATTCCTCAAACAACACTAAATCTAACAGACTACAAGATTTGATAACCAAATTCACACAAAATCATTCTCAATAGGCAGTTTCTGATTTTAGATATAATATCTAATTTTTTTATGCAAACTTGCTTTAAAAACTGACCAAACTAAAACCTAAGCCCATACAATACCTAGTAGCTAACTAGTGAGTGGAAATAACAGGTTTACAAGCAAGATTAAAAACAATAATCCAAGTATCACCCTTATCCCAAACACCCCTTTAAATTCAGAAAATCAAACTTTTCAAAGCACATGGATACAATACTCAACCAAACTAATTTAAATCTACCTAAACATGCATAATAAGCATAATCATGCAATCAAACAGTCACTTAACAACTTTTCTCACAAAGTCACAAAAAATCACACAAAAGCAGAAATCTATGAAAACTAAAAAGGAACAAGGAAGTACCTTGTTGGACCTACATCCAGGCCCAACCAAGGCTGCTTAGCCTTCTCCAATAGACCCGGGTCTATGCTGAACACTTGAACAAACAATCTCTTAAACCTGCTAAGAAAAACAAGAACAAACACATGCATAATTTCTGATTTTCTGAAACCTTTTAAAACCTTGTTAAAATCTTGAACCAATGATACTTTTTGAAACAAGAACAACTTCAGGAATCCAAGAATATCAATCCACTTTCACTTCTTGAACTTCTTGGATTTCTGAAAACCAATGAAACCTTTTTTTGAAAACTCAAATTTCAAACACACAAGTGTTACACATTTTAAAAATGGAACTCAGATTGGCTTTCAACACACACACAACTTTAATAATTATAAAAAGGAATTACAATTGCTTCAACAAACACCAAACTTTTATATCATTAAAAGGAATTACAAATGAGAAAGCCAAAATCTGGAACAGCCCTACTCACATGTTGAGAGGTGCTTAAATAGAGCTAGAAGAACTATCTAGAATGCCATAAACCCTAGTTGCTGAAATGCCAAAGTTGCCCTTTGAAAAGTCTTGGAATTTTGGTCAAAATCGTCCCATGTGATTCCCAGCCTTGAAAAGTTGATCATAGACGTTTATTTTGAACTTGGGGACCAAGGAGTGTGATCCATCCGTTTATCTTGTCCCCTCTTGGTTTTGGTGTGAAAAAGACGGGGCAGGGGTGGTCCTGGGAGGTCACATGGGTTGAGTGGGAACATGGGTTTTGTGTGGGATGGGATGAGAGTGACCTTAAATGAGGATCTAGAAGGATTGAGCTTAAACCCCTTTGATATGAATTTAATTGGGTCTGGGATTAATAGGGTTTATGTGGGTAATTAGGGGGTGTGTTTAATCTATTTTGGGTAAAAAGGATTTAAAAAGACTGTTTGGAGGGAAGGGATTAGGGAGGGTTTGACTGGTTCGTTTGACCAGTTTAATAAATTGGTTGGACTTGGGTGGGTATTGGGTTGGTTTAGTGGGTAGGGTCGGGTAAATGGGTAAATGGGTGGGTTTTGTGACGTGGCAAGTTCTGGTTGGGGGAATAAGTTTGGTTGTCTGGCAGTTAAGGCCCCCAAAGTCTTCATTTTTGTTCACTTTGTAAATAAACCTTGTCAACGCCTCTTTAACACTTAACAACTTTGGACATCTTGTCAAAAATGGCACAAAAACTTTATAAACTTGAAACAAGGGCCATTAATGCTCATTCTTCATACTTCAAGGGCTGATCTTGTATAGTCTTCAAACTTTAGGGACCCTATTCATCATTTTGAATATTTGAGGGGTATAAAGTGTTAATCTTCAAAAGTTGAGGGACTAAAGTTGCCAATCTTCCATTCTTCAAGGGCATTTTTGTAAAATCTAAACTTGGGCCCGGTTCATTGTGCGGCTTCGTTTCCCGTGTTTGTTTTTGAATGATTCTTGTGATCTTTTGCCATTTCCTCAATATCCGTACCTAAAAATACACAAGTAACAAACACGAGCATATATTTGGCACTTTTAATGATATTTTTTGCATTTTAAGCCCGTTTTGGACGATGAGACCATGTATAAAAGCAGTCTCATCAGGAACGAATCTCGACATGAGCACTGCTTATCACCCCTAGACTGATGGGCAAAGTGAAAGGACGATACAAACACTAGAAGATATGTTGAGAGCTTGTGTGTTAGATTTTGGTAAGAATTGGGATAAACATTTGCCGTTAGCAGAGTTTTCGTATAACAATAGTTACCTGCTAGTATTAAGGTTGCACCTTTTGAAGCTTTATATGATAGGAAGTGTAGATCTCCTGTATGTTAAAGTGAAGTTGGGGATACCCAGCTCACGGGACCGGAATTTATCCGGCAGACTACGGAGATGATAGTTCAGATTAAGAATAGGTTGTTGAATGCCCGTAGTAGACAGAAAAGTTACGCGGATGTGCGGCGGAAGCCGATGGAGTTTAAAGTGGGTGACTGAGTAATGTTGAAAGTATCGCCATGGAAAGGCGTTATAAGATTTGGAAAGCGAGGAAAATTGAATCCCCGCTATATTGGACCCTTTAAGATTTTATCTATAGTAGGTCCAGTGGCTTATAAACTAGAGTTACCCCCAGAACTTCATGGTGTTCACAACACATTCCATGTATCTAATCTGAAGAAATTTCTAGCAGTGAGTGATGAGAAAATTTCGTTGGATAAGGTTCGAATAGATGGGAAGTTGCATTTTATCGAAGAACCCGTAGAGGTTATGGATCGTGAGGTAAAGCAACTGAAACAAAGTCAGATACCTATTGTCAAGATCCGATGGAATTCAAAGCATGGATCGGAATTTACTTGGGAATGAGAGGATGAAATGTGGAAGAAATATCCGCACCTCTTTGATTTCAATAAGAAACGGACATCAAAATGAAATGGATCACGAGGACGTTGATCCCTTTTAGGAGGAAAAGCTGTGATAATCTAACATTTTCAGGTAGTGAATTATTTTCTCGTATAATATTTTGAAACTTATTTTTTTGTTGGTTGATGAACTCACAATTTACGGATTTAAATTTGGGCTTACGTGCATAATTTAGCGTCCTTTACGACTAAACCAGAAACCTTAGGATTATGTATTTACGTTTTTGAACTCCGTTTTTGATGAGACAATTTTTATTAGATTCGTTTTGTGCCGTTGATTCATAATTTATAAAAACGTTTTTCGTAAAACGACCCGAGGGCATGCAAATCGAGGAAACTAGAATCGAGGAATACCCGTAAATTAGCGGGATGGGACAAAACAAGTTTATCCCACCCCACTAACTAATATGGGGCGGCCAAGGATGAAACACCTCATCTCATGAGGTGTCAAGCTTAACCAACAAGCCTTAACACTTGTATATATTTTTCCTTAAAACCATTTGCTAAACCATTTTCTCTCAAAAACACACATGCAAAACAACTAAACCTCTCCTCTCTCTCTACATTTGCCGCCCCACTCCACCATCAAACACCACCATTTGATCATTTCTAGCCACAAGTTATATGTTATCTAGTCATATTATGGAGAAACCTTGAAGCCTTGATTGATTGGTGGCCATATTAACAACAAAGAAGGTGATTTTCTTGTGTCCTAGGGCTAATTTCTCAACAAACTATCTTGGTGGTTGATGATCTTGGAGATATATTTGGTGTTCATCAAGTTGTTGTCATCCAAAAACAAGATATAATCTTGGTTGGTAAAGAAGATCATCCTTTCTATTTCTCTTGTTATTTTTTTAAAGATCAAATGTATTTTCTTTCTTATTGTATATGTATATGATGAATATATGATGATAAAAATATTGTGTGTGGATCAAGTGTTGATAAATATGATTAAAAAGATGAAAAACCATAAGAAACAATGCTAAAATCTTGCTTAAATTGTTGGCTGAATAAAAACAGTAAGTAACCAAGTTGTAAACTGATTAAATTGCATGGTGGAATCCATTTACAGTAAGTGTTAGATGTCATACACATGTGAGAGTTGGCCATGCAATGGAATCATCAAAATGAGTGAGATATGATCAAAACAAGATGAGTGTACCAATCTGAATAGTCTGTTTTGTAGGGATTGTTAAGGATAGTTAGACATGGAATGAGCAGTAGCTACAATAACTTATTTGTAGCACATAATATGAAGTTTATTCCATCCACAAATGAGCTTCTATCTCCATATAGAACTCAAGATATGATAAAAATGGTGAAGATAAAACTAAAAATCAGATTTTGAGAAATTAATGTTTAATAGTATTATATAAGCACTCAAACTAATATAGTATAAAATGTGAATTAAAACCCACGAACTTATAAATTTCATTTATATAAATATGTATAAGTTTAAATAAATGGACACTTTATAAAAATGGTAGTTGAATAAGATTTATAAGTTATAAAAACTATAAACATGATTTTTACGACTTTTTCGGCTATTACCGTAAAATTAACGTTTTTCGCCAACTAAAACTTAGACGATCAAACCCATCTAATGTAAAATTTTTAAAAGTCATATACTGATATATAAGTACCTAATACAAGTAAAAAACGATAAAACCCGAACTATATGACATACGGACATTAACGAGCTAAGTTAGCATATTTGGACTAATAATTTAACTAAATAAGTTAAACACTTATAAAAATTACTTATTGGGCTTAACCCATTTGGGCCCAACATGTAAAGTTTAAATACTGATAATACAAGTATAAAATGGATTAATACAAGTTAATGAACTTATAATAGGCTTATTGGACCTAAAACAGGTAAATAGGTAAAACTAGTAAACTAGTAAAAAGTTTCCAATACATAAACACTAAAATGAGTAAATAAGAATATATAAACCCACTTGATCATCATACATGTACAAAATCATCATATGTATATTTGTTATTTTGATAAAGTTATTGGACAAAAGTCTAAGACCGATTATTATTTATATAGGTTTCCGTGACTGAAGCACGCCCGTAGCCGATAATCCGCCTTTCATTATCAACGTGAGTTCATAGCCTCGCACTCTTTTAAATGTTTTATAAAATGATTTGTAAACCCACGAGGGAGATAACATGCTAGTTTTTGATAAAATAGAACACAAGTAGTCCCGGTGGTATGCTTAATGATATGGACCCGAATGATGCGATGACCCAATAAAAGAGATAAAAAGGATTATTAGTAGATAGGTTATGTCACTTAAAGTCCCATAAGCATGAATTGTGAACTACCGGGATTTGGTAGACGCTTATTCATATGATAGTACTATTTGGGGACGATCACCCCAGTTCGCGCCTTGACGGTTGATCCCCGTCGTACCACATTGATTGGTAAGCGAATTTATGTATGAGAAGATTTACATAGCGTGATTTTTGTGACGACACGCTAACTTAGATGGGCAAATTGTTTGTCGGGTTCGCGGCCCGTTGTTGTGATAGTAAGGTAACAATGTCATGCGGTTAATAATAATCCAAAATGAACCATAATGTAATCTAATACGATTTAATATCGATGCTAATAACGATAATAATATTACCTATAATGGTAATATTGAGGCTACGGTCTCATGGACGGTTTAAGATGTATGCTTTGATTTATATATTGCTTGACTAGCAATACGAGGACTTACTTCTGATATTATACTTGTGTTCTGATTTCAACGATTGTTTTATATAACGGTTTTATTAAACTCTATAAATTCACTCGGCATTCGCTGATATGATTTTTGCATGTTTTTATCTCAGGTGCTTGAAGGTAATCCGGATGGAGATCGACTCTGATGGCCCACATAATAATAAAAATGTTCATTCGATCTATGTTTTGTAAACTTAATGACCTGTATAATTTGGGACCTGTTGTACACTTTAAAACTTTTTATCGAATGAATGTATGTTGAACCTTGTAAAACCATTTTTATGTGTTGTCTATGATTGGAGTTATTGTGCTATCCCGTAACACTCTAAAAGACCCTTCCGCTGTACCGATACGAAATTTGAGAGTGTTACAGTCTTGATCCTTCATATTGATTTGGATTAATGATCTTCACATGATCTTAGGATCTTTAGCAAAAAAGTAAATCCTCATGCCTTGTGAGGGCCTTTTTGGACTCGGATATCCTTATGCCTTGTTAGGGCCTTTTTGGACACGCCAATCTTCGCGTCCCGCTTCAATAAGTTATGCCTTGGCTATTAACTCTAATTAATCCCGAGAAACTTTTAAACGATTTTGGGCTAGAAGCTAAGTAATTTTTCAAATCGTGCGAACTTATTTATTGAATTTATTTATTTACAAGTGATGGGAGAAAAAGCTTATAATTAACTCACATAAATTCATGAAAGATTACAAAACTTATAATTGACTCTATCATTTCTCGTTCTCCATAATTTAAAATCTTAAATAATTAGACTCGTGGATGCTTAGTGTCGACGTATAGTCGGTATAAGCCCGACCTAACATGCGCGCGACCCAGGAGGCCCGCGACTCAACAAGCCCGTGGCCCATAGACTTTTCTTATCCTTCAAGAAACCCTAGTCCTATATAAATAGGGGTAGGGGGTCATTTTACATCATCAGGTTATCTCTCTTAACCACAACACTTTTACTATATATCGTACCGATGCTAACTTGACCGTCGGAGGTGGACCCCGGGGCTCCGGCCTCGGGTCCACGTCTAACCAGTTCTTTATTGTTTGCAGCATTACTCAGCGCCCAGAAAGGCGACGAACGGCCCAGAAGAGTCGTCAAACCGGCCCAGCCAAACTATGCTTCAACAAGTTGGCGCCATCCGTAGGACCCTAACTAAACTATGTTTCGTGGTCTCATGTTACCGAAACGCAAGAATCAATGCGAAAACTCGGTAATCCTAACTTTTTTTATTGCTTTTGACACCTTATTTGTAGCCAAATAATCAGAATTTGTCGTCAGCTAATTACAATGATGATGAACTCTTCATCATGATATGTACTATATTGCGTGTATATAAATTCATCATGCCATGTGTGATAACGTATTTCCTTGTCTGCTGCTAAAAACCTACACATATATGGCGCTAATATTCGTTTATCGCAAGATTATTATATCCTGTTCTTTAAAGAACGAACACTTTCTAATGGATAATAGAAAAGCATCAATTCTTTATCAATAAAATATTTGTTATCATCATACTCACATGCTTTGAATAATTAAAGTAACTTTATTTCTCATAAAAACAGAGACTTGTTAGGCCATATACAGTAGACCCTGATATCTCGATTCTTTGTCTTTCACTAATATAATTCATGTCGTGCGCATGAAATCATGTCGTAGTATATACTAATGGTTGGCCAGATTTGATGCGCCTGTATTGACGTGTGTTTAATTTACTAGTCTATTGCTTTGATTAATTTTTAGTAAGCCACATGTTGAAACAAGTCTATTGTTGTGTGTTTCATGTTTGATTGGCTATCTTTTAGCTTGATTTTTTAAGGTTGAGATAGTACAACACAAGTTGATCAACTTTTTGGTTTATATATGATGGAATTTTCTCCAGCTTAATAATACTCATATTCAGTTAGCTTTTATATGTTATATTCAGGAAATCTTGTCGTAGTATATACTAGTATTAATGACTTCCGCACATAGCAGCTATCCTTTAGTTGGAAATTATTATTATCAAAAGCTAGTTCTTTTCTAACGAAAAAATTATTTTGATATGAAATCTGCGCATAGCAGTATAACATCTTGTTTTTATTAATAAAAAGATATTAGACATATCTTTTATATTAATAAGAAGATATGATTTATTTTTAATTTGGCAAAAATATACTCTTCTATTTTTTAAAAGGATAGTATATTATCCATATGTTTTAAATAGGTAGTAAGATATTACCTATAATTTCTAACTAATAAAAGATATTACCTATATCTTTTAAATCGGTACATATATATTACGCGATCTCTTAAATTTTTAATATTTTATAGGCGACAAGATATTACTTATATCTTCTAAAAATATTATTCACACCTTTTTTTATTAATAAAAGATGTTACGTATACCTCTTAACTTGATAGCAAGATATTATATATCTTTTAGCTTTGTGCGGATTTCTTTTATGACGATAAATGTTCGCATCTTTCAATATATACCTAAATAAATGTGTGAACGTCTAATATTAAGTGACTATTTATGATACGTATATATATATATATATATATATATATATATATATATATATATATATATATATATATATATATATATATATATATATATATATATATATATATATATATATATATATATATATATATATATATATATATATATATATATATATATATATATATATGCTAGTCCATACATCCGGACACCTTAAGCCTGACGAGCTGTACATGTACCTATTGTTCCCCGGCGGAATAAGAGGAATGAGCCTACCATACTAATTAGAATCGTCGAGTAAGTGGGATGCAACCCCGTCGACCGTGGATCGCGTATCCTTGTTAGGTCCCTTGCTCATCAAGACGTCGATAGCAAGTTTTACAGCCAATATACTGTGACTAAATAAAGACACGCTTGTGCACACCTAACAACAGACCAGCCTCCCCTGGTCGTCCTTATGGTAGTAGCGGCAGGTCCGTACGTAATGATTTCTGCCTCGCCCATAAAGACCCTTTATGATATTACATTATTCATAAAAAAACATGTCGTATTGTAAATTTAATGCGACACTGAGCGGTACTTGATTAAGTTTAATACTGCTAAATCGAGTGAAGCACCATCAAACTTGGGTGGCTACCAGCGAATTCTTTGGATATATTCCTTTGCCGCAGAAGTCTTCCTTCTTTTGGTTTATTCCTTCGTCGCGGAAGTACTCCTTATGCGCGCTTATTTGTGCGCCATGGAAGTATCTCTTTCATTGGCTTATTCTTTCGCCATGGAAGTAATCTCTTCCACGTGAGCATTATCTTTCGCCGTGGAAGTATTCTTCCATAGGCGTATTATCTTCGCCGTGTAAGTAATCTCTTCCACGTGCGCATTATCTTCGTCGTGGAAGTATTCTTCCACGCGCTCATTATTTTCGCCGTGGAAGTAATTTCTTCCACGCGCTCATTATTTTTGCCGTGGAAGTAATTTCTTCCACGCACACATTATTTTCGCTGTGGAAGTATTCTTCCACGTGCTCATTATTTTCCCCGTGGAAGTAATCTCTTCCACGTACGCATTATCTTCGTCGTGGAAGTATTCTTCCACGCGCTCATTATTTTCGCCGTGGAAGTAATTTCTTCCACGCGCTCATTATTTTCGTCGTGGAAGTAATTTCTTCCACGCGCTCATTATTTTCGCCGTGGATGTAATTTCTTCCACGCGCGCATTATTTTCGCCGTGGGAGTTATCTCTTCCACGCGATCATTATTTTCGCCGTGGAAGTATTCTTCCACGCGCGCGTTATTTTCACCGTAGAAGTGATTCTTCCACGTGCGCATTATTTTCTCCAAGGAAGTAATCTCTTCCACGCGCTCATTATTTTTGCCGTGGAAGTGATTCTTCTACCTGCGCATTATTTTCGCCGTGGAAGTAATCTCTTCCACGCGCTCATTATTTTCGCGGTGGAAGTAATTTCTTCCACACGGCGCATTATTTTCGCCATGGAAGTATTCTTCCACGTGCGTGTTATTTTCGTCATGGAAGTATTCTTCCACGCGCTCATTATTTTCGCCGTGTAAGTTTCTTCCACGCGCTGATTATCTTCGCCGTGGAAGTAATTCTTCCACGTGCGCATTCTTGCGCCACGGAAGTATCTCTTTCATTGGCTCATACTTTTTGCCACGAAAGTACGTCTTCTGTTGGTTCATATCTTTGTTGTGGAAGTACACCTTCCACGATGAATTATTTTGCCCGACCATGGAGTGATTTTTCCAAAAGCTTATATTGTTTGACCTTCATTAGGCGTAGCCTGATCAACTGCGGGTGGTTAAGGAAAAACCATAAAAATTTTTGGACATCATTATCTAAGTCATGGTCATATGACGGATATAAAACATCTGCATCCCCTTGCCATAGAGGTACATCTTCTGTTGGCCTTAATCCGAATGCAATATTCGCAAATATGCTGCATCATTAGTGGGTACGAGAAGTATGTCTTCAACATGTTCACTATGGAACATACGGGTTCCACCTTCACCTTCAAAAAACCTTCTTATCATCCTCACATTAGAGAGGAATAAGAATTATACCTTGCTGATGCCAGTGTTACCCCGGCTATAGAACATGTTTCTTCTTACGGGGTCCTTACCGTATAATCACGGGAAACCAAGCATTCGATCACACCCATCCGTCCTACGTACACGGGTTCCCTATTTCTTTTGACATGGATACGCTTATAGGTAGCAGATATGGTGTAGTGTCTAGTAACCTTGGTGAAAACCTCGCATACTAGACTGGGGGGACATGATGACGTATAGTGGCTGCGCTCACAATTCGCATAGTTTTCCATCATCTTTTTGCTAAAGGTAACCCACCACGTGGATGTCCTAGCAGCAACCAATACACGTTTATTTGGTAAGCGTGACATATGAATGAGTCTAGCATAACATGGCCAGGAACCATATCATACTAGATTGGGGGACATGTCGACGTATAGTCGGTATAAGCCCGACCTAACATGCGCGCGACCTAGGAGGCCCGCGACCCAACAAGCCCGTAGCTCATAGACTTTGCTTATCCTTCAAGAAACCCTAGTCCTATATAAACAGGGGTAGGAGGCTCATTCTACATCATCAGGTTATCTCTCTAAACCACAACACTTTTACTATATATCGCACCGATGCTAACTTGACCGTCAGAGGTGGACCCGGGGCTCCGGCCTCGGGTACACGTATAACTAGTTCTTTATTGTTTGCAGCATTACTCAGCGCCCGGGAAGGCGACGAACGCCCCAGGAGAGTCGTTGAACCGGCCCAGCCAAACTATGCTTCAACACTTAGCCTAATAAACCAATTAAGGTCCATATGGTTAAGGATACTAGCTAGAGTAAACTCAAATAAGTAAACTCGGGTTGAGTCAAAATATTCACGACGGGTCTAATATATCAAAGACGTCTAAACTCGTTAAAACCATTTTATTTATTATTTTCCTTTTTTGACTTTATTCATGAAATGGAATATAAAATATAACGATGAAAAAATATAAGAAAAATAAATACTATTACTACTACTTGGCCGAAATTGATAAATTTTTTTGAAATATGTTGAAAAATTAAATTTTCTGGTTAAAATGAGGACATATTCATGGAAAAGCCCACTTAACTTCGATAGAAGTCCCCCTACACTTAATATAAACATTGTCCTTAATGTTTAATCATGTGGAAGTAAACTCCCCTACACTTAGGACATTGTGCACATTGTTTAAATCGAGCTAAGGAAGAGACAACTAAAATGAGTACATTTATTCAATTTATTTATATACAAGTATGAATCACAATAGTTTGGATATAACCGGTAAACACAGGATCACGGTTCTTCAAAGGTACCTAAAGTGGAGCACGAAAGCACACATCCCTACAAAAAAACACATCACAAACAACCTACATGGCTCCCCTACACTTATTATGGAAAAGTTGAAAAGGTGGAAATGGGTAAAATCATGGAAAATCCGAGATTTCCAAGGGATGAAAATCTCTCCATGATAAAGGGTAAAAAATAGCCATTTAAGGAATAACCCAATAAAGTTCACCCTGGTCAAACACATAATTTCCATCACAAAAGGAAATAAACCCTATGGTGGTAAAATCACACAAGTACAAGAAAAATGGGGTATCCTTAGTCAAAACTCTCTTAAAAGGGAAGGTGGTGAAATATGGCAATGATAGCACTAAAGTCTCTATTCCCGGATCAAACACCGGTTCTTTAACGGGAAAATAGCAAGAGGTGTTGACATTAAAGCGCAAAATGTCATCATAATCCAAAGTGGGAAAGTTGTCCTCTTCCAAACTCAATGTGAAAACATAAGTATTATCAAAGTCATAGGAAAACTCATCCTCGTGAGGAAAATAGGTATTTAAAAAGATATCTAAATCCTCCTCAAATGGAATATCCTCTAAAGTAGGAAGGATGTCTAAGAGTGGAGGATCCTCCTCAAAAGACATGAATTCTAAAATTGGAGTATAAAAGTCAAAAGGAGTCTCCATAATGGAAGAATCACTCATAGAGATATGAGGTGCATTAAGGTCACGAGGTGGGTCATAAAAAATAATGAGATCACTTAAAGAAGTGTCATCATCGTAATCATCAAAGATTGGTGGATTAAAAGTGGTTGGGTCAAAATGTGGGTCGTCTAAACCGAAGATAGTGTGATCACTTAAAGAAGTGTCATCACTATAAGTATCGTGAATAGGAGTTCAAAATTTTGAGGCTCTAAGGGAAGGGATGAGGTTATCACAAAATCATTTTGATTAGATTTGTTAATTCCAAAAGGATTAATAAAAATCTCTTCATTATCATAATTAAGAGCATCAATCATATTGACCGATTCTTTTCCATTTGATTTAGTTGTGATTTTTCCCATTTTAAATACTTGTTGTTCATCCCTAACCCTATGATTTAACTCCCCTTCGGCCACATCAACTAATGCTTTTTGGGATCTTAATAATGGTCTACCAAGTATTAACAGAATACGAGGATCCATCTCATAGTCGAAGACGACAAAATCCACGGGAAAAGTGAATGTACCAGCTC
This sequence comes from Glebionis coronaria, assembly GCA_025667525.1. Taxonomy (NCBI): domain Eukaryota; kingdom Viridiplantae; phylum Streptophyta; class Magnoliopsida; order Asterales; family Asteraceae; genus Glebionis; species Glebionis coronaria. The sequence continues at coordinate 229,449,137 of CM046880.1, forward strand.
GAACAAAAACGTCCTCGGCAATACCAATAGGGTATGCGAGAGTTCTATTTGCTAACTCTAGAGTCATACGAGTTGGTACAAGGTCGGGCAATGATAATTGTTTCGATACAGATAATCGCATAAGATTGATGCTAGCACCGAGATCCGCTAATGCCATACAATCATCAATTTGAGGAAACGAGCAAGGTAACACAAAGCGACCAAGTTTTCCTAGCTTCTCGGGAAGCTCTTCGAGAAGAATCGCGGAACAATTATCATTTAAACGAGTGTTGACGAGCTCTACCATTTTTTCTTTCTTATTAAGCAAATCTTTGAACATTTTCACAAATTTAGGCATGTGAGCAAGTGCTTCAATAAGGCTAATGTTGACATTCACTTGGGAAATCATTTTCAAAAAGTTGGAAACATGAACGTCATCCTTGGTAAGCAACTTAGCCTTGTTCAACCTAGAGGGAAAAGGGATATTAGGCTTAGGAGGGGAAGGTTGAGAAGGAGAAGGACTCGCTTCTTGAACAACCTTGGGGAGAGGCTCTTTAGGCAATGGGTAACTAGTACTAGGAGTGGTAGTGGGAGGAATCACCGAAGGGGGAGTAGGATTACTCATTATGACCTCCGGGCCTTGTCTCTCCTTTCTGGGAGAAGAGATGGAAGGTCCCACTAAAGTGGTTCCACTTCGAGTAGTGATAGCACTCACATTAGCACGAGGGTTAGTCTCGGTACTAGAAGGTAAGGCTCCTTAGGGTCTAAGGGCTTGCAACATTTGCACGAATTTCCTATCGGTGGACTCTTGCATTTGTTTCATAGTTCTCTCATGTTCGGTCAATTTTTGGAGAACCAAGTCCATTTGAGTATTAGTAACATTCCAATGATTAAACCCTTGATTACCGTGATTATGAAACCCTTGATTTTGAAAACATTGGTTTTGAAATTGATTAGGATTTTGAAAGCCTTGATTATAAAAACCTTGGTTATTAAAGCCTTGATTATTATTAAAACCTTGGTTTTGCCCTTGAAAATTCCCTTGATTTTGATTATAACCCCTTACGTTCGAATTCCCTTGAAAATTTCCCCTTTGTGGAGCTTGGTTCCTAGGTGGGTATTGGGTATTTTGGGCGGGTGGGGTGGTCTTTGAGGAGCTACAAAACCCGGAGGAGTCAAATAGTTAGTACTCTTATAAGACAAATGGTTAACATCAACATTCGGTTTAATGTGAACCCTCTCATTTTCATTGGTGTTATAAGCATAGACTTCTTGTTGTTGATTGTAAATCGTATCACAATTATAGTACGAATGTGGTCCACCATAAGTCTCACTTAAAGCATGTATATGTCTAGTGGGAGGGTTATTAACTCTTAAAGCAAGTTTTGTCACAATTGATGTAAGCTCTTTAATTTGATTATTAACCTCATTATCACCAGCAATAGCCATAGTAGCCCTTACACTCTTGGTTTAAACTTTTGCCTTGTTTTCAATTATTGCCCAAGCCTCATTCATGGATTTCACAAGAATATTACCCCCGCGACACTATTGAGTGAGTCTTGGTCATTTAGAGTTAAACCATTGTAAAACGTATTATTTTGATGCACTTTTGTAAAACTATGTTGAGGACAGTTTCTCAAAAGCTCCTTAAAACGGTCCCAAGACTCACTAGATGTTTCCCCATATTTTTGTTCAAAGGTGATAATGTCATTCCGTAAAGCGGTGGTCCGTGATGGGGGAAAGAAATAATTAATGAATTTCGTTTCCAAATCCGCCCATGTAATGATACTTTGGGGTGGTTCCTTATCAAGCCAAATCCGGGCTTGTCCCTCGAGGGAAAAAGGAAAGAGTAGCAATCGAATAGCCTCTTGTGTCACCCCATTGTATTTCACCGTATTAACCAATTGTATGAATCTTTTGATATGTGCGTGAGGATCATCATTAGTACGTCCCAAAAATGGGGTAGCGGAAACCATTTGTATAAAACCCGATTTAAGCTCAAAATTATTCGCTGCAATTGCCGGAACAACGAAAGCGTCATCGTTTCCCTCAACGTGAGATTGCAAGATCTCAATCATTGGTCCTTTATCCATTGCCATAGTATCGATGTCGAAAGCACGATTCTCGTGATCGGCTTGAGAGACGGTTCTCTTACTCTTCCTTTTGGGAGGTCGAGGTACACCAATAGGTATGTTTGCACGCGAGAGAGTTCGCATACAAGTAAACACGAGGAATGATGCAATTAACCTCAGCCGACCTTGAGAGGAAAGGGATTATCCCTCTCGTGGTTCGATATTTTCTAAAAATCACAAAAGTATAAGAATATGCGTAATACTACTTTGGCGTCAAAACCCTCGATTAGCTTTCCTTCTAAAAATACTCACAAGTGAACGGGGGGAATGAGGTGGCGCAAAGCACTTAAGTACCTAGCTTCCCTTAGACGGCCTTTTATAGCACTTCGCCTATCTATTCACCGTATAGTTCGTATTTTTTCGAATTATTGCTTAATGAAAGTATTTATCTATTTCTACCCTTAATTTTCTTTGATCGATACACGTATTTAAGACCGGAACGCCCCTATATAAGGTGTATTGCAAGCAATAATTCTGGAATATTGTGTATTGGTTGTTCGTATACGTATACGTAAACACTTATAGTAATATAGAAAAAATATTTTTGTATTTATTATTTTGTTAAAAGAAAATAATATATGTACGTAAAAACAAGATGAAAAATCGAAATAGAAAATATATATGATACGTAAGTTTTGGTGTAATATTTTAGGAAAAATATAACGTTTTTGGATTTTTTATTTTTTTGGTGAAAATCTTAGGAAAGAATTTGCTTTCGTAATTTTTTTTATACTTTTGAATTTTTATATTTTTGATTTTTTTTTCAACAAGAAAAATAACGTTCAAAATTGAACGGATCCCAAAATCCAAACCGTCTCACGAAAAATTGTCAATTGTAACGAGATCGAAGCGGCAGCGGCGCCAATTTAATAACCGGTTTTTAGCAAGTTATTTAATGTATTTATCGTTACTCAAATCGACTCGAAATGATCAACAAATTAATCACAAGATTTATCGTTCTTGGTTAATAGTACTTGTTTGGAATCTATTTCTAATTAAACTTAAAAAATGAGACTATAATTTTAAGCTAAGGAATATATAAAAATAAAAGCGCAAATAATTCACGTAAAATTACTCTAAAACGCCAAATAAAATTATACTACAATTTAAGATCTACATTAAACTAATTAAATCTAAGATGCAACAAAACTATATTATAATAAAAAATATTAATTACTCTAAATGCAGAATTAATCTAAATGCAAGCACGTAATAACAAGTAATAGTGACAAAAAAAATGAAATCACAAAGATAAACTTAAAAATAAAGCGTAAAGCTTTAGCCTTTTTAACTTATTAATCTCTTTAGATGATAAAGCTTGAAGCTTTATATACTAATAAGCTTAATAATCACAAAAAGGTGTAAACTTTATACTTAATAAGCTTATCTAAATGAAAGCTAATTTTTACAAATTTTAAATCTATTTTTAAAACAATAATAACTTTTAAAACTAATTAAAACGAATTCTATAAAAGAGATATTATTTAAAAAAATAATTTAAACTAAATTAATCTAATTATTTAAGCTAAAACGATTAAACTAGATATTTAAAAAGGAGAGAACTTAATACCCGTGGTCCGAAGAAAACGCTCTAAACATAATCAACATAAGCATTAAAATACACGGCCCGTAAAGTACACGACCAACAAATCAAACTAATCTAAAGCGTAACCCAGCCCGTAAGGTACACGGCCTCTCAAATCAAACTCGGACCAAATTTATTAAACCATAAGCTCTTTACCAAACATGATGAATCGATTCACTAAGATCACAAAAACACAAGAAGTTAGAATAATAAGCAACAATTATTATTTAATAAAGAAGATTCAAACAAAACTAATAGATCTAGAATTTTTTTTAGTTTTATAAAAAATACTTTGATTATTAAACTAAAAACTAATAGATCTACACTAATTTATAAAAATAACTACTAGATCTACACTAATTTTTTTGGTTTTATGAAAGTATTTTAATTTTTAAGCTACAAACTAATAGATCTACAATATTAAAAAGTAAATCTAATGATAAAAATAAATTTAACTAAATCAATTAACTACTTGCAATTAATAAAAGATGTAAACTAAATATGGATAAAAAAAACTAATTAAAATCCTAGGTTATTAATAAGTTGTAAGCCAAAGCTTAGAACTTATGTGATTTAAAAAGCTAAAAAGCTAATTAAATAAATCCACCAACAATAAGCTAGATCTAGGAAAACAAGCCCACAATAAGCTTGAAATAAGATGAATTATTTCAAGCTTTTAGATAAATCTAGCTTATTTGGAAAAAGTTATAAAAACTAATTCCAAAGCATAAGCTATATTATTAAAAGTAAAAAGAAAGGAAAAATGAGATTTAAGCTAAAAGGAATTAACAATAAGCTAGAAGATAAAGTTTCACTAATTAAAAGAGCTTAAAAATAAGCTAGTACAAAGCTTGGAAGAAAATAAAAATACAACTATAAACTACTAGAGAGAAAAAAACTAGCTCTATTACAATGAGATGGGTGGGTTTATATAAGCTAATGAGAATGGGGGTAGAATAGTAATTTCATCTCTCTTTTTCTTCTTGTAATATCCGTCAGTGGAGGCCATCTATTTTTGCATCAGATCACACGAAATCATTAGCCTGCCACACGCCTTCTTTTCTTGTTTTCATCGAAAGTGCCACGTGGCGCCATTTGATTGGCTTAGCCGCCACACGTGTCTGACTAACTGCTAACTCTGCAACCTCGTACTGACTCAACCTGCCACCTCGTACTGACGTGGCGGCGTCGCCGCCACGTGTCATTTCCTGGTTGGCCAGCCGCCACTGCACCTCTGCCATGTCAGAACCTCGGACTGACACATCGGCGCCGCCGCCACGTGTCAGCCTCTGATTGGCCATCCACCTGCCAGCCCTAAAATTCCCTGCCACATCTGAATGTTGGTGCCGTCTTTGCTAAAACTCGTACCTACACATAATAATGACATGTCAGTGACACGTGGCGCGCTGGCATTGGCCAACCGTCGCCACGTGTTATGATGACGTCATTATGACGTCAGCGGTCAACGGGTCTGGGTCGGGTCAGGATCGGGTCCGAGTTGGGTTACCACGTAGACCACTAAGGTTGTGACACGTGGCAATGGCTTAATATACTCAGACTTTGTCCAAGTTGAGGCTCGAACCCTAGTCTGTTGTCTCGTAACCTTAAGGGACCAAGGGCTGCCAACTGAGCTGAGCAACCCTTTAAGTTTACTAGTGCGAAAAATAATACTTGGCCCCTGTTTGTTAAGTGGCCTGGCAATTTAATCCCCTCTTATTTATTTAATCCCCTGGTCTGTTGTTTGTGTTGTTAGTTTGCGACGACTGGTTTGTTTGGGGCGATTGGTTTGTTTGTTTTGGACAAGTTGTTTGAGGCGACTGGTGGTGTTCGCTATAGATCAGGTTAGGGTGGTAGTTTTGTTTGCGGCTAGGGGTTGTTGTTTGTTTGACGGTTGGCGAGTGGCGACTGGTGGTGTTCGTTATAGATTAGGTTTGGTGGTGTCATGGCGATTGTTCGGTTTCATTGCCCGTTTGTTGGTCTTATCGGATGTCGAGATAGTAGTGGGAACTGGCTTACTAAGACGTCTTTGATTATTCATCTTCGTGATAAACATTTTAGCGGCGATGCACTAGCTTGTATAAAACAATCCATTCTATCCAATTTGGTTGTTTATGAGAGGGCCGAGTTAACCTTCAAGAGTATGGGATTTGGTTATGTGGTGGTTGTTTCACTACGCACACGTTTCGGTCTAAGTGTCGGCATGGTAAGGGTTCGGATTTTGTACCACCTCATGATTGTGGTGATGGTATTGTTCAATTTGTTCTTTATGACCTCCCTAAGCCTCCTGTTCCATCTTATCCTTTGTATCTTGTTAGTGGTGATGATGAAGTATGCGACTCGCATTGTGGTTTTGATTTGGGTGCTCTTGATAGCTTATTTTCAAAAGGGTTGCGTACGGTTAAATCTATCCCTCTAAAGTGTCGTTTGAGTTTTTCTCGCGCCTTGGAAGGAGCCATTGACAGGGTGGTTAACAAGCCTGATGACATCTTTTCTTGGGTTCGTTTTCTTGTTTTGCCTCTTTATCTTCTTTAAACCTTTCGTCCGAGAAGTAATCTGGAGTGTAGGTCCATTATCAAGAGGCAAAGACAAGAGGAGTATATTATTAATGCTATTCGTTCTTGGGAGACGTTTGATGGTAGTTTACAACTTCTTAGAGAGTGTTTGGCTAAACCTTCCCTCGTTTTGTCTGATGTTCTTAGTGAGGATAGTTGGTTGGTTGAGCAGAATATTAAGCAGTGTAGACGAAAGATTTATGATGGGCATTATTCTGCGGCTGTCAGAGTTCTTTCCTCATCTGGTGTGGCTCCTTATAATGATATTACTCTTGAAGACCTAAAAATAAGCACCCATTTGTTCGTGCTCCTTCTTTGCCAGATATTTCTTTTGATATTCATCTCCTTGTTGTTTCTCGATCTATGGTTCTTGACATGATCAAGAGTTTTCCCCGAGGTACGTCTTGTGGGCGGGATGGGTTGCGGGCCCAGCACCTTATAGATTGTTTGAGTGGTTCTGCGGTTGCTATTTCTGATGATTTAGTTTCTTCTATCACCCAAGTAGTAAACCTTTTTCTTGATGGGCGATGTCCCAAGGTGTTGGGTGAGTATATCGCCAGTGCTCCTCTCACACCGTTGGTTAAGCCTGGTGGTGGGATTCGTCCCATTGCTGTAGGTACTGTCTGGAGACGGCTTGTTTTCAAGGTATGTGCTTATGAGGTTGGTCATTCTTTGGATGGGTACTTTGGTGATTTTCAGTTTGGGGTGGGGGTGTCGGGAGGGAGTGAGGCTATTCTTCATGTTGTGAATCGCTTACTTGAGAGATATGGTGATGATGTTGATTTGTCGATGTTACTAGTAGATTTTAAAAATTCTTTCAATTTGGTTGATCGAGAGGTTATGTTGCGATAGGTTCGTCTTCGTTGTCCCTCCATCTCGTCTTGGGTGGAGTTCTGTTATTCTAGCCCGGCAAGGTTGTATTACGGGGAACATGTATTAAGGTCATGTCAGGGGGTACAGCAGGGTGACCCTCTTGGTCCGTTACTCTTTGCTCTTGTACTTCAACCATTGATATGTAAGATTCGGTACTCCTTCTCTCTTTCTTTACAGGCCTGGTATTTGGATGATGGTACTATTATTGGGGATACTTTGATTATGGGGAACGTTTTGGAGTGTATCATGAAGGATGGCCCCGTGTATGGCTTGCATCTGAATGTCGATAAGACTGAAGTTTTTTGGCCGACCGGGGATCCTCGCAGCAAGTTTGCTGGTGTGTTCCCAGATAATATTGCTCGACCTACGCGCGATGTTAAGTTACTTGGGGGGCCTGCGAGTGTAGACCTTGATTTTTGTAGTCAGCTTGTGTTGAAGCGTGTGGTTAAGACTATTGAGCTTATGGATGTTGTGGCCAAAATTAATGACCCTCAATGTGAGTTGTTGCTTCTTCGTTCTTGTGCCGGTATTTCCAAGTTATATTTTGCTATGCGTACATGTTCACCCTATGCTTTTAAGTCTGCCCAAAGTTCTTTTGATATGGCACTCCGTTCTTCTTTGGAGCATATCGTTATTGCTTCTGGACCGGGATTTGGTGATTGGAAGTGGAGACTTGCTACGTTGCCGTTTTCCTTTGGGAGGCTGGGTGTTTATTCTGCGGGTGATGTACATTATGTTTTTCTTGCTTCTCGGTTACAGTCAGCTGTGTTGCAGTCTAAGCTACTTCAACACACTGGTATTAGATCTTATGGAATCCAGTTTGATGATGCCTTACGTATGTTTAACTGGTTATGGAGATTGATTTTCTTAGTAATCCGAGTGAATTCGCTGCGCCCAAACTCATGAAGAAAATGGCAGATATATATTTTGCTCGGGTTATTAAGAATGCAGAATCCACTTTCGCTTTATCTGCTCGACAGTTGGCCTTATGTGCATCTCAGAGGGAGGATCATACTTCTTATTGGCTTAGGACGGTTCCTATCCCGGGGTTGGGTCAGACTATGAACGGGAGGACATATCGATGTGTTTTGTGTTATCGCTTAGGTATTCCCTTGTTCTCTGTTTCGAAGTCCTGTTCAGCTTGTTCGAGAGTATTTGATGGGATATATTTGGGGATCATGCGGTATCGTGTGCTGGTATCGTTGGGATTAAACATCGTCACAATTTGGTACGTGATACTCTTGTTGATATATGTTATCGGTTTAGATAGAGGACTTGATAATGCCTTACGTCCAGCAGATATTTTGTTTTATTCTTGGGATGGAGTTAAAGATGTGTGTGATGATCTGACTGGTTCTTCTCCTTTGACTCGTACGGGAATGAATGACTTTGTACCTGGTCGAGTTGTAATTGATGCTGCACAACGTAAACGATGCAAGTATTTGGCTAAGTGTGCAGCTCTCGAATATGGGTTTCTTCCTTTCTCTTTTTCTTCTCTAGGTGAGTTACAGGAAGATGCAGTTGCGTTGCTGAAGCGGATCCAGAGATTTTCTAAGGCTCAAGACATTGGAGCGCGTGATGCGGTACATATTTTCTATAGAATAGTTTTTGCTATTGCTAAAGGGGTGGGAGCGCAGATAGTATCTCGACTCCCATCCAATTTGTTGTAAATCCCTTTTTGTTTCTAATAAAGTGATGTTTTTAAAAAAAATAACAAGAAAAAAAATAATTAAAAAAAAAATAATAATAAAGGGGTGGGAGCGCAGATAGTATCTCAACTCTCATCCAATTTGTTGTAAATCCCTTTTTGATTCTAATAAAGTGATGGTATAATAATAATAATAATAATAATAATAATAATAATAATAATAATAATAATAATAATAATAATAATATTTAAAATAATAATAATAATAATAATATCTCGACTCCCATCCAATTTGTTGTAAATCCCTTTTTGTTTCTAATAAAATAATAATAATAATAATAATAATAATAATAATAATAATAATAATAATAATAATAAATTAATAAAAAATTAATAATAAAAAAATAATAAAATAACAATAATAATAATTATTATTATTATACGGAAATTATTTTTAATTTTTATAATAAAAAAAATTTTATTATTTTTTTTATGTTCTGAAAATATATTTTTATTATTATTATTTATTTATTAAAACTATTTATTTAATCTAAAAACTAATTAAACTTAAAAAATCCATAGAGAACAAACCGTGAGGAGTTATGATGCGAGGTCGGGACCCGTGGCTTTGTAATTTTATTTTCTTTCCAATCTCATGCTTGTTTTGCCGTTTCTTGACTTTGCCTTTTGTCCTTTTCTTCAATAAATGACCACGAATTCCCGTGTTTTCTTTCCTTTTGATATTTGTACCTATTTCACAACAAAAATACAAACCACGTATAATTCTGACATGTACGATATTAATTACACATTTTGGTCTCGTTTTCATTGTTTTATGTGGTAAAAGGATAAGTCTTCACACACTTATTTCATGTATATATATCACATTTTATGATTATTTAACCATTTATAGCACGTTTTCCAAGGAAATAAGATAGGTGCTTATGCACCTATCAGTGGGAAAAAGATTGTTTTTTATTTAAAGGTAGTAAAAATTTCTAGTATAAGAGGGGGTCTGACTATACAACTACTAATGATCTAATCTAAATGGTGAGAATTTAATGGTTAAAAAACATGTTCATCTAATAATGCATTACTCCTTACGATGTTCATTATAATTGTTAAATACCTGTAACACCTTGTTGATTAAATTTATAAGTGTTTCCGTTTGTATTGGTTACATGTCGTATGAGAATAATCAAATCTAGCATAGTGCTATGGAGACATTTACTAGACATAGTTATTGACATACGAACAGAAAACCGTCACAAATAATAAATCTAGCATAGTGGTATGGAGAGATTTACTAGACCTATTTCGTTAACACATTCATTAACACACACTAAAATGAATTCGCCTAACTGGTCGAGAAATACATACTACAGTCGAGGTAAGTCCAAATACGACCAGATAGCATACATTCCATGGTCGAGGCATCATCTATACACTCACGTTACCCTAAAATATCAACAGTTAAGATATGAAGACCTAATATGGTTTTCTAAAGCCTAACGTGCACACGACCAATCAAGAAGAAATAAACAATCAAGGATTACATTATAGTTTTGTACTATTATAGACAAATACTAAATAATTTACCCTAGATTAGTAAATGAAGAGAAGACAAAAGATATAATCAAACAACACTTAGACATATTGAATGATCAATAGATAGAACCTTGATTTTCAATTGACAATGTAGTTAGAATGGTATTTTTAGGTGTTTTGAAACCCTAAAAATGGACTAAGACAGTTGAACCAAAGTTCTTAATAACTTCTCTATGAATTGTACATTTACAAAGGTTTGTATATGTAAACTATGGGTTGTGACGGCGTCGATTATAGTCGCGACGGTGTTTGGACGCCGAAGATTCTTGGGGTGTATTCAGCCATCATGAGGGCAACGACATTGATGAGACTGTCATTATACATAGTCTCATCGTCCAAATCGAGCTTAAAACGCTAAAAATATCATTAAAATACCCCAAAATATGCTTATGTTTGTTCATTGTGCATTTTAGGTATGAGTATCGTGAATTCACCAAAAGATTATAAGAATCAAGCAAAAACGAACACGGGAAACGAAGCCGCACAAAGAACCGGACCCGAATCATGAATTTGCAAAGAAGTCCTTGGAGTTTTGAAGAATATGAAGATTGGTCCCTCAAGTTTGAAGACTTGGCAATTTATAGCCTTGCAAAACTCATACATTGCATTTGGTTACCTAAAATATCAAGATATTATATTAATGGCCCTTGAAGAATTCATTTATTTCATGAAAGGTCCTTGTTAAAGTTTTATGCAATTGATGTGCCATAAATGACAAGTCGAAACTTGTTACAAAGGAAAAGTTGGTTTTGGCTGATTAAACATGAAGTGAACAAAATATGGAAAGTGGGGGACCATTTTGGCCAGACAAAGAAACCTCACCACGCACTCACAGCCCGTCACATCATCCCCACTCACCTTCTCCTTCAATCACCAGCCACCACATTACACCACCCTCCATATCACGTTTCCACTCAACATTTTTTATATAACTGATTTTTAAAAATCTGTTTACACTAATTTTGGAGGTAAACACATGTTATCACCCTAAACCTGATCAAACACACCCTTAATCATCCCCATGAGCCCTAATCCTAAAAACCATAAATCAAAGAGGTTTTGACCCATCACCTCCAGAACCATGATTAACCATCACCTAATCACAACCCACCAACAAAAACTACACCCTGTGACCATCAAAGGGTCCCACCATGGTCCCCTGCTTCACTAAAAATGGAAAAAGTCGATTCTCAATAGGGAATCAACACTCTTGTGGAATTACTTCCTCCCAAGGTTTCAATGAACGTCCAAGATCATCACATAATAGCTTGCACATCAACATCACTTCACATGATGCATTTTAACCAAGATTCAAGTTCAAGACCAAGGGCAATGATGAGATAGAATTTATACATGATCTCATCGTTCTTTTTCGGGCTTTTAATGCCTAAAAATGTCATAAAATACCATATATATGCTTGTGTTTGTTTACTTGTGTATTTTAGGTATGGATATCGTGAAAAAGACAAAAGATCACAAGATACAAGGAAAAACGGACACAAGAAACGAAGCCGTACAAAGAACCGGGCCCTAATTCATGGAATATTCAACAAATACCCTTGAAGACTTCAAGATATGCAAGATTGATCCTCAATGAATGAAGAAATGACACTTAAAACCCTTGTATATTGATAATTACAAGTTTGGTCCTTTAAGTTTGTCAAAATTACACAAAAGGTCCTTCTACTTTGAAGAAATGGCAAGATTAGCCCCTCAACAATTCCAAATTGCCAATAATGGTCCCTCATGAAGTCAAAGATACATTGAAGACCTTTGAAGATCAAGAATTTCCAAAATCAGCCCTTGAAATATCTCAAAATGGCAAAAACAACCCTTGTAAATCTTTTTCCAAAAGTTTGTGCCAAAAGTGTAAAGAGGTGAAAGTTATTTACAAAGGGAATTCGTTTTTAAGGCTGAAATACTTGATATACACCTTTTACCAAAACACAAGGGCCAAAGTTGTACACTTGAAACATTCAAATGTAAATTGCGCCAAACACCTTTCCATCCCACCAAAAACGGATCAAACACTCAACTATTCACTTTTCACCACCTAGATTTTACCCCACTTAAAACAAAGGGTTAATTGCAATTACCCTGGAACTTGTGGGATTCACATGTGCAGAAACACATCCCACACACAAAACCCTCATCTCCACTCACCAAAAGGCCCCACCATTCAACACGTCACCCAATCAAAACACAACTTAGCCTCCAAGTCATCCTACGTGTCCAAATCAACAGCTGACACTCTTTGCTTGATCACAAAGCTAAAATGAACGTATAAGATGCATTTGGACAGCTCATTCCATCAAATGATCTAGAAGCACTCAAGGGCATTTTAGAGAATTCACTTCTAGGGTTTGTGAATAGTGTAGCCAGGCATTTGCCTATAAAAGGAGACCTCAACATGTGAGAGTCCCTTTGTTCCAGTTTTACCTTTTAAACTTGTAATTCCTTTTTGAAATTTATAAAAGTTGGTATTTTGAGAAAATTGTAATTCCTTTTTATGTTTTTGAAAGTTGGTGTTGTTTAAAGGTGATTTTGAGTTCCATTTGTTGTTATAAGTGTGCTTGAATCATTTGGTTCAAGGACGTTTATGTTTGGTAAGTTTTTCAAGTTTGAAAAAGCTTGAAAGAAGGTTTTTGAATTTGCTTATTATTGTGTACTAATCCTTAACCATAAGCTATAAGATCTTGCAAGCTTGTTGACACCAAGCTTGTGAAGGGATTAGGGCCTTTGGTTGGGCTGTTTGTTCATTGTGTTGAAGAAATCAAGCCCTTGAGTTTCTGCTTTGAAACATCAACCAAGGCATTCATCATCTTTCTTGTTGAAGTACCTTGGTCTTGTTCTAGTTGTTGAACAAGGTCCAAGGAGCATAGCTGGCCCTCCTAGGATGTTGTGGAGGGCACGTATAATCCCCTGATTACATTTCCTCTAAAAATTTCATGTTACTGCTTGTTTTGTACTTTGGCATGTGATTTGTTGATTCTGTGTTTGTGCTTTGTGTTTTATGGTTGTAATTTGTTAGTTGTCACCTAGTGTAGCTATTTGAAGGATAAAATCAGTAGGTTGTGTTTAAAAATCACAAGTTGCTTTGAAAAGTGGTTGATTAAGGACTGTTTGGGATTACTGGTTCATAAGGCCTTGTGGCCTTGGTTCTTAGGGTTTGGGAGGTCTAAACAAGTCATTTTGAACAAGTTTTAGTCATTGGTTTAGTTTCTGAAAGTTTAGAAAAGGGATTTGAAGTTTTGCAAAAATCTGATAAAAGTGTTGTTGAAATTGGTCAAACACATCAGATCCAATAACTTCTTTGTTTTTTGGATCTAAGGTCTGAAATCAGGTTTGGGAATAGTTTAGGTGATAAGCTATCTATTGGTTATCTGGTTTTTGAATTTGGTGGCTTATTGAGTGTGCTATAGCTTATCAAAGTTGGCTGAAGTGGTCATTTGCATCAGCAAAGTGACCACCTCATTTTGTGTCTGCATTTGTTATCCTAGTGTATGCCTTGTGATTTTGCTGCTTGGAACTTGTTTAAGTGCTGCTTGTGAGTGGATTTTGCTATTTGGTGTGCTTTGTATCTGGCTTATAAGCTAACTGGCTTATTAAGCCCTTATTGCCAAAATCTGCTATCAAAAGGTCAGCTGACCTCTTGATTCACAAGGTCTCCTCCTTGAGTCCTTCACAAAAATTGCTTATAACAAGCCCATATACCATTCCTAATCATTTGGTGAACTTTGGAGTACTTTGACTTTTGGTCAAATAAGCACAAATTGGCTTATTTTTGAGAACTGGATATTGGCACATGAAACAACTTGGCTTTTGTAATAGAAATCATTTTTCTTAGCTTAATAACAAATCTGGTAGGTTACAAGTCTTTTGGTTAAGCTTTTGCTAGAAAACTAGCTTATTTGGCTTTTTCAGCCAGCTTATTCTACTTGGCTTTTTGTGATTTTCTTGATTGATTATTCTTAGTTAAGCTATTTATGAGCTTTTGCAACAAACTAGAGCTTCTGAGGTGCCCTAAATCTCAAACCCGACTATTTTGTCGTTTTGTGGATTTTTACTTTGCTTATTTCTGGCTTATTGAGTGTGCTTTTACAAAATTTCATTTTACAGATCTCATAAGCATCCCAAAAGAAGGTTGTGTGTCAAATTAGAGCTTATGGCATTAGCTTATTGCTTAATGGGCTAAAAAGCCCAATAAGAATAAGTTGTTTGCTTATTAAGTTGTGATAAGCTCACATTCAGCTTTTGGGCCTTTAGAGTTTTGTTCTTAGAATTAAATTTAGAGTCAGATAGGGCTTTTCCAAGTCAATTGGGCCAAGTTTGACTTTTTGGGCTAAAAGGCCCATTAAGGGTTGACTGTTTTTGGTTTTGGCCCATTTGAGGGCCCAACAGGGGTATTCTGGTCATTTCACTTTGATTTTCTGATTATTTAGGTTACAATAAACTAGTTTGCAAGTTTTTAGAATTTTTTATAATTTTTGGATTTTTAATATTATTTTAATATTATTTTATTATTATTTTTCAAATTTCACATTTTTCAACTTTTTACATTTTTCTTAGCTTTAATACATTAAAATAGGAATTCAGCAACTTTTAGAATAATTTTATCACTTTTAGATTAATTTTTATTATTATTTTAAGTTTTAATAGTTTTTAAATCGTTTTAAATAGTTTTTATTAGGTTAAAAATTTCTAAAAATAGTTTTTAATCTTTTTAGGTCATTTTAGAGGTTTACCAATTGAAAAATCTTTATTTGGGCTTTTTGATAATTTATTTGATTTTTAGGGCTTTAATTAGCATTTAAAAATTGAATATTTATTTATTTAAAAGGTTTGAAAAAGTTTTGATCATTGGTAAACTCTTATTTATTTATTTTGATTTTTTTGTGAATTTTTGGTAATTTTTAGAATTAATTTTTATTTTTGTAGTTTTTACGGTTTTACGTTTTGTCATTATAGTATTATTTTCACGTCTTCGTCATCTTCTTTTCTCATCCCCTTCTAAACCAATCATTAATCACAAACATTTAACAAGTTTTTCACACACATATACCTCCTTGGGAAACGAACTTGGAACTTCATTGGGTCATTAGTGCTTGATTTTCCTAAATCATCACTTAATATTTACCGCTCATTTACTCTCTTTTGTTTTCCTAAACAAGAGGTGTAATTTACCACAATCATTTTGGCGCCGCTGCCGGGGAGGTGTGTCGTGATTAATTTGCATTGTTGTTTTTAATATTAACCATAAATAGTATTTGTATTAGTAGAAATCTACTAATACGTATTATCGGTTTTCTTGGTTTTTCTTGTGAAATTATTATTACTATATTGTATTAAGTATCACAATCAATAAACAATATCTCCAAAAGTGTGAAAACACAACCTTAATTGGGATTTGATCTCCTAATTATTGTATTCGAATCTCAAACAAAAAGAAAAAGGCAAAAATAGATAAATACTTTCGTGAAGCTCGATTTTGAAAAATACAAACTATAAGGTGGGTATAAGGCGGGTATTATAAAATATACCCTAAGGAAAAAGGCTCTTAAGTGCTTCGCGCCGCCTCGTTTCCCCGCTTGCTTGTGAGTATTTTGAGATTGAAGGCTAATCGAGGGTTTTGCCGCCCAAAGTATTATTACGTATAATATATTTGCTTGGTTTCTTTGTGATTAAACCCTCTTGAACAATTTGATTTTCACCAAAAGTTCTAAAGTCATTCGAAGGCGTTCACTCCACGTGATCGTTTTCATTCCTTTGAGGCTTCTTTAATCAAGAGTTTGATTCGAGGAGAGATTTTGTAGATTGTTGTCTACGAAGATACACCAAAATCCAAAAAAATTAAATACAATCAAAAACACAAAAAAAAATTGAAAATTCACAAAACACCCAAAAAGAATCTTCTTTGCTCACCTCCCATTCTTCGTGAAGTTTATGATCACTCGTAATCAAGCAAAACGAGCTCGTAAATGTCTTCAAAAGCAAGCCAATCAAGAGACGTTGATTGAAGAACAACCTCCAATTGTTGAACCTATTGTAGAACAAGAAGTCATCATGGCTAATCGTGCTATGATGGAGTTGCTACAAGAACCCACCGAGGGTTTTGGAGAGGCTATTGTGATTCCCGCCATTCTTGCGGAGAATTTCGAGATTAAGACGGGTTTAATGTCGATGTTGCAAGCAAATAAGTTTAGAGGTCATGAGAAAGACAACCCGCATTATCACATTAGGAATTTTAATCGTCTCACCGCCACTAGCAAGTTTAAGGATGTTCCACATGACGCCATTAAGATGATGTTGTTTCCATACTCGTTAGATGGACCCGCTAAAATTTGGCTTGAGAAAGAACCGCCAAATTAGATTTTGACATGGGGTGATCTCGTTTCTAAGTTTGTGAACAAGTTTTTTCCACCATCTAAAACAACACATTTGAAAAATGAAATTTCACGATTTGTGCAAAGAATAATGAAAGTTTTTCAATGGCATGGGAACGCTTTAAAGAAATGTTACATGAATGTCCACACCATGATTTTACGGAATTACATCAAGTTGATACTTTTTATAATGGGCTTAATGATCATGAACGAGATTATTTGAATGCCGCCGCGGGTGGTAATTTTTTGTGTAAGACGACAAATGAGGCTTTACAAATCATCGAGAATAGATCTAAGGTTTATAGCCCTCGTAACACACCGAGTGTTGCTAATTTGGGTTCGTCGTCATCGTCATCGTCTCGTAGCATTAATGCCTTACATGATGAAGCTAATGAGGAAAATCGGTTTTTTGATAGATTTGCTAATCTTATGTCCCATTGGAAAGCTCAAGAAGCTTCAAATTCCGCTTCGGTTAAAGCGGTTGTTAAGAGTTGTTTGTCTTGTGGTGGAGCTCATGATCTTTCCGAGTGCATTACCGCGGATGGTAACACTTCGAGTGCTTATGTAGCAACGGGAACTTACAACCAAAACGGTCAAGGTTCCCGCCCAAATCAAGCTCCACCAAACCAAAATGCTAATAACTATCGAAACAACAACCAAGGTGGTAATTACCAAGGCAATTCACGTAACTACAACAAAGGGAATTATCAAAGTGGGAATGGACAAGTCACTAATCAAAACCAAAATCGTGATTTTCAAAACACTACACAAGGTTTTCAAAATGCTCACACTAAAATCCTTCAAGGAGAATTTTTGGATTATGCTAAAGCAAATGATGCTAAATTTGATAACATGCAACGTGAGATGATTAGCTTAAGATCCGAGTTGAAAAACGAGCTTAAAAATGAACTTGCTAATGAACTTAAAACTCATGCAAACAAAATGGAAGGAAATGTCCAACGTCTTCAACAAAACCAAAAAAAGATGGAATTAGGACAACATGAGATTAAGCAAGAGTTATTAAAAGCGGATGCTAGGCAATCAAAATTTGAGGACCGAATGGCTAAGATGTTTGAAGCAATCATGTGTAAACCCTCTTCCTCGGGTGGTCTTCCTAGTGATACCATTGCGAACCCGAAGGGAGAAATGAAGGTTATTACTACACGAAGTGTTAAAACTTTCAAGGAACCAATCTCTCGTCCGAGTACTTCTACGGAGAAGGAAATCGAGAAAGAACCCGAGGTGATGGTCGAAAAGGAGCACATTACAATCCCACGAAGTACCGCTCAAACCACACCTACGGTTAAACCAATACTAATTGTGAAACCCGAGTTTCCAAGGCCGTTGCCTAATGACCAACCCACACCACCTTTACCCTACCCTTCGAGACGAAACAAAGAGAAATTACAAGAACGTAACAAACAACAAATCGAGCTTTTTATAAAAATGTTTCAACAAGTGCATTTTGATGTGAGTTTAGCCGACGCGTTGTTGTATATGCCTCGTTTCACTTCCACTTTTAAAAGTATGATGAGCGATAAGGAAAAGCTTTCAAAGCTTGCTAATTGTTCTTCGGCTTATCTTAGCCGCATACCGGAAAAAGTTGGCGACCCCGGAAAGTTTCTCATTCCTTGTGACACACAAGATATGAAAGAATGCCTCGCCTTGGCCGATCTTGGTGCGAGCATTAATTTGATGCCATTTTCCATTTGGAAATCGCTTTCGCTTCCGGCTCTTATTCCTTCAAACATGTCTGTCGAGATGGCCGATCATTCTACGATTTTAGCATGTGGAGTAGCCGAAGATGTTTTCGTGAAAGTGGGGAAGTTATACTATCCCGTTGATTTTATAGTAGTTGACATCCCCGCGGATCCTCAAGTTCCTCTAATTTTAGGTCGTTCATTTTTAGACACTTCGAGATCGCTTATCGATGTTCATGCAAGAACTATCACTTTGAGATTCAACAAAGAGGAACTTGTTATAAACTCTACTCAAAACTCGAAACCTTCTCATGTTTATGCAATCGCTACCATCAACCACATTGACATCGTTGATGTGGTTTGCGATGAGTTTTCACAAGAAGTGTTAGGTTTTTCCGATAGCTCGTCAAGTGGCAATCCCACTATTTTGGATCCGATTCTTGCTAATTCCACACCAAATCTCACTCCATTCCAAGGAGGCGATCTCACTTCAAATGAAATCGACAATGAAGATGAGGTGTTGATTAGTGATGATACTTCTATTCCACCATTTCTTCCGCCGATGGAAGTTATGAATGTTGAACCAAAATCTTCAATCGAGGAACCACCTATCCTTGAATTGAAAGATCTTCCTTCTCACCTTGAATATGCATTCTTGGAAGGTGATGACAAGTTGCCGGTTATTATTGCAAAAGGTCTTGCTAATGATGAAAAACCGAGCTCTTGAAAGTTCTTAAGGCTCATAAAGGGGCAATTGCGTGGAAAATATCCGACATTAAGGGTAATAACCCAAAATTTTGTACTCACAAGATTTTAATGGAGGAGGACTACAAACCCGCAATTCAAAGTCAAAGAAGGGTGAATCCCAAAATTCACGATGTCATTAAAAAAAGGAGGTCCTTAAACTCCTTGACGCGGGAATGATTTATCCTATATCCGATAGCCCATGGGTGAGCCCAATCCATTGTGTCCCTAAAAAGGGAGGAATGACCGTTGTGCCCAATGAAAACAACGAGTTAATTCCCACTCGTGTTGTGACCGGTTGGAGGGTGTGTATTGACTACCGAAAGTTAAATGACGCCACTCGTAAAGACCACTTTCCTTTGCCCTTCATGGATCAAATGTTGGAACGACTCGCGGGAAATGAATTCTATTGCTTTTTAGATGGTTTTTCCGGTTAATTTCAAATCCCTATCGACCCTCGTGATCAAGAGAAGACTACGTTTACGTGTCCTTATGGAACGTTCGCTTATCGTAGGATGCCTTTCGGACTTTGTAATGCACCGGGTACGTTTCAAGGGTGTATGATGGCGATTTTTCACGATATGATCGAGAAGTCGATGGAAGTGTTTATGGATGACTTCTCGGTGTTTGGCAATTCGTTCACGTCATGTTTATCTAATCTCGAGCAAATGTTAAAACGTTGTGAAGAAACCAATCTTGTGCTTAATTAGGAAAAATGTCATTTAATGTGTAAACAAGGAATCGTCTTAGGACATAAGGTGTCGAAAGCGGGGATTGAGGTCGATAAAGCTAAGGTAGACGTCATCGCCAAGTTACCTCATCCCAAAACCGTTAAAGGAGTTAGGAGTTTCCTAGCCCACGCGGGCTTTTATCGTCGTTTCATCAAGGACTTTTCGAAAATCTCTCGACCTATGACACACCTTCTCGAGAAGGATGCTCCTTTTAACTTCAATGAGGATTGTGTTAGAGCTTTCGAAACTCTCAAAAGGAAACTTACCGAAGCTCCCATTCTTGTTGCTCCTAATTGGGAATTACCCTTTGAAATCATGTGCGATGCAAGTGATTATGCTATAGGGGCCGTCTTAGGGCAACGTTATGACAAGCATTTCCGTCCTATCCACTATGCTAGTAAGACGATGACCGAGGCTCAATTAAAGTACACCACAACGGAAAAGGAATTCCTTTCCGTGGTGTATGCTTTTGAGAAATTCCGACCTTATCTCGTCTTAACTAAAAGCATCGTGTATACCGACCATTCGGCTATCAAGTATCTCTTAGCTAAGCAAGATGCTAAGCCGAGATTGCTTCGTTGGATGCTCCTCCTCCAAGAATTTGATGTCACCGTGCTTGACAAAAAAGGAGCCGAGAATCTAGCGGCCGATCACCTCTCTCGTCTAGAAGATCCTCACAAAGATGTTTTCGAGAATAAGGAAATCACCGAAACATTTCCTCTTGAGACTCTCGGTGTAGTGAATTCTAAAGACACCACCCCATGGTTTGCCGACATTGCAAATTACCATGCGGGCAATTTCATAATCAAGGGTATGACGACACAACAAAAACGAAAATTCTTTCGTGACGTCAAGTTCTATTTTTGGGACGACCCTTATCTCTTTCGGGTTTGTGCGGATCAACTCGTTCGACGTTATGTTTTTGGTGCCGAAGCTTCTAATGTCCTTAGATCTTGTCACGAGGGACCCACGGGTGGTCACCACGGTGCTAATCTCACGGCTAAGAAAGTGTTCGATGCCGGCTTCTTTTGGCCTTCTATCTATCGTGATGCACACGCACTTGTGAAGTCGTGTGATTCGTTCCAACGTCAAGGAAAATCGTCTCAACGTGATGAAATGCCGCAAAACATAATTCAAGTATGTGAGATTTTTGACATATGGGGAATAGACTTTATGGGGTCGTTCCCATTGTCTCATGGCAAAAAATATATCCTCGTCGCGGTGGATTATATTTCTAAGTGGGTGGAAGCTAAGGCTTTACCTACTAATGATGCTCGTGTGATAGTGAAGTTTTTGAAGCAACTATTCTCTCGGTTCGGAACCCCTCGTGCTATTATAAGCGATCGTGGAACCCATTTTTGTAATGACCAATTCGAAAAGGTTCTAAAGAAATATGAAGTTACTCATCGTCTTTCTACGGCTTATCAGCCGCAAACGAGTGGGCAAGTCGAGGTTTCGAACCGAGCTTTGAAGAGGATTTTAGATAGGTCAATTGGAGAAAACCGTGCTTCATGGTCCGACAAACTTGATGACGCTTTATGGGCCTTTAGGACCGCTTATAAGACACCTATCGGTTGCACTCCTTATAAGTTAGTCTATGGGAAGAATTGTCATTTGCCCATTGATTTGGAGCACAAGGCATATTGGGCCCTTAAGCATGCAAACTTTGACTTGAAGACCGCGGGAGATCACCAGAAAATACAATTGAATGAATTGGATGAATTAAGAGATAATGCTTATGAAAATTCATTAATTTTTAAAGAAAAGACTAAAAAGTTTCATGATTCAAAAATTAAAAACCGGGTTTTTAACGTTGGTGATCAAGTGTTACTTTTTAACTCTCGACTTAAGATATTTTCCGAGAAATTGAAATCTCGTTGGTCGGGTCCGTTCACCATTACACAAGTGTTTCCGTATGGGACCATCGAGCTAGCTCAAGATGATGGTCCTAATTTCAAGGTGAATGGACATAGGCTTAAGCACTACTTTGGTGGGGAAATTCCTTCAATGGTTGCCCTCGACCAAGTCACCTTCCCCAATGATAATTAGCATTGAGGGGATCGAGTCGAGCTCATGGCTCGGTAATCAAAAATAAGGTGCCTCGTGGGGGAGATCCCATGCTTATCCTTTATGCTTACTATTCACTAATAAGGGGACTTGTACCCTTTCATCTCGTTGTCTCGTGGTTGTTTGTGATTGTGTTATCTAGATTATCATCATCATCTACGATTGAAGACTCTCGTGTTCGTTTACGTGAGCCTCCATCGTTTGCTTGAAGAAGTTTTTCACGAATCCATGACATATCCTTTATTGTTCTAACAATTATCTTTTAGCGTACTTAATAAACGGCTTTAGATATATTGTTGATCACCCTTTCCATGCTAGATCCTAAGCATTCGATTCTTCGTCTCTAGTATGGGGGTGCTCCACCCTTAGACTCGAAACATTAAGGACAATGTTTACTTTTAGTATGGGGGGTGAATAGGTACTTGCTTTGCTACGCCCTCACGCTTTCGAACTTTCAATGTTTTGTTTTTGTTGCTAATAAGGCTAAAAATGGCCAAATTTTAAATTTTTTCTTAATTTTCATTAAGTGTTTTTAAGACACGAATGTATATTTTCCGATGGGTAGAATAAGATCTAATTTTTTACTTGATGGGCATTTGGAGCCATTTACATTCCTTAACCCGCTCATATCAAGTTTTGCTAGACTTTTATTTAGGGAGCTTTAAAACGCGAAAGTCTTAACTCATTCGGGTTAAGAACAAGAACTTTTCGCAAGCTCCTATAATTGATCCTAGAAAGTCACTTATCAAGGGAACTATAAAATGCATTCTCTAAACTTGAAAAAGTCCAAGAAAGTGCAAGATCCTATAGGTGGCTTGAAAACCCAAAACTTTGATTTGATATAGTCTTAATGAAAGCTAATCCAAATTTGGCTTAATTTTGACTTGCAAGGCTAAGTATTCACGAGTCTCTTTAATTAGAGGTATCTATATAGTGAAGAATGAGAAGTGATAGAGTTAGACAAGTGATCATGCTAAACGTAGAACATGAAAATGTTCTTTCAAAAACTCATGTGTTTTTAATTGTGGCTTTTTCTTCCCATAAGATCAATGCATTAGGAATAAATTATAATTGCAATAAGTAAGGTCGTACGATTTGAAAGGTTACTTAGCCTCTAGCGCAAGATCGTTTAAAAGTTGCTCGGGGTTGAATAGAGTTCATAGCCAAGGAATAACTTATTGAAGCGGGACGCGAAGATTGGCGATCATCCAAAAAGGCCCTAACAAGGCATGAGGAGCTCTATTTTTGCTAAAGATCCAAGATGATGTGAAGTATCATTATTCCTAAATCAATATGAAGGATCGAGACACACGACGAAAATCAATTACTCCCCTAAAGATCATGGAGAAAGTCTATCCAAAAAGACCCTTACAAGGTATGAGGATAAATATATCCAAGTCCGAAAAGGAGGCGGATCGTTGTATATCAAAATCCAAAGTAAGGATTGAAGAAAAATGATGAAGTCGTGGTCCAAATATGAAGAATCTCTCAAAAACGTCAAGTGAAGAAATTCCAAATATGTGAAGAGAAGACCATAATTTCAAGAACGTCTTCCCAAGATTTGAAGTATGAAGTACATGCCAAATATCGGTCCGAGAAAGGTCTCAAATCGTGAAACGATTTATGCCAAGATATGAACTTAAGGAGATACACGAGAAGCGTTTTAAAAGATTTTGTCCTTCGGCTAACTATCGATTAAATCGTGCTACTTTGCTTTCGGACTAATAACTACTCAAATAAGTCAATATGAATCACTTGTGATCCATGACAAATAGTTAAAAAATGCTGGTAACCCATTTCCTTTTATAATAACTAGGATTGCGGGGAGAAAAAGTATTACACAATTTGGACGTATGAGTAGTGTTAGCATTGTGACTTGTACCAACAATGATCTCGTTTTTTCACTTAGCATGGAATGTATGACAATCAAGGATGACGAAGTTTACTCTAAGGGACATTTGCTTGTTTCTATTCTTTAACCCTAAAAGTCACTTTCGTGATGAAAATCATACATTATGTGACAATCCGTTAATTTATGGTTGATATTTTATTCTCAGATATTATTTAAAAACATTATTTTAATGTTATATTATGAGCTCACTTATTTTTGGGAAAAAAATTGGATTTACGTCTTGAAGTAGCATCGACTACGTCTAAACCGGAGGATTCTACGTTACGTGCTCACGTTTACATACACCGTTTTGGTGACAGTCCGACATTTCAGAAAATAAATTTATCCGTGAATATTATTTTGGAATTTTAAATTTGTGTTGGTTCATAAACTCACAAATTTACGAGAAGAGATTAGGACTTACGATTATAATTTAACGTCCTTCACGACTAAACCGGAAACCTTAGGATTACGTATTTACGTTTTCGAACTCCGCTTTTGATGAGACAATTTTTATTAGATTCGTTTTGTGCCGTTGATTCATAATTTATAAAAACGTTTTTCGTAAAACGACCCGAGGGCAGGTAAATCGAGGAAACTAGAATCGAGGAATACCCGTAAATTAGTGGAGATGAGACAAGTGGGACACTTGTCCCACCCCCACAAAGGGCTGATTTTACAATGCCACATATCTCTTTTGGTGTCAACATTTTACATAAGTGTGAGACACTTGTCTCATTACTTGCAAATGCACCAAAACCACTAAACAAAACTAGCAATTTTCTTTCATTTTTCACACAACACATGCAAATTTAGTTAAACTTTCTCCTCTCTCTCTCTTGTTACCTCTATGAACGTCTAACATCACCACAAAATCACCATTATCATCAATTTTTAACCTACAACTTAAGCTATAATCAACATATGTTGATAGCTAATTAAAAAGATGAAGGTTGGAGGTGATTGTAACTTGTAAAAATGAGTTTTCATGGAGGTCTTTGGGCTGATTTTTAAGAAGGATTTTAGGGATGATTTCATGGAGGTGTTCATCCATTTGAAGGACCCAAGAAGTTATCTTAAAAGGTTGAAGGTTTGGTAACAAGGAACCAAGCCTTGTTCATCATAAACCTCATCTTTTCATCACTATTGGTGGTATAGAGATTGTTTCTTCCTATCCTCTTGTTATTTTGATTATGTAATCTTGTATTTACTTTATTTATATATATGTATATGATGATGAATGATGATTAAAAATATTATGTGGGGATTTGGTGTTGATAGATTTGATAAACATGGGTAAAAAGATGAAAAACTATATGTAAAAGTGGTTAATCTTGCTTAATTTAGTAGGCTGTATAAAAACAGTAAATAACCATATGATGAACTGATAAAATGGCATAGATTAATGGATATACAGTAATTAATATGTCTTGTACACATGTGGGAGTTGGCCATGCAATGGAATCATAAAAATGAGTGAGATATGATCAAAACAAGTTTAGAGTGCAAATCTAAGTACACTGTTTTGGACGAATTTTATAAAATACTTAGAGGCTGATTCAACAGTAGTCATAGAAGAGTTAAATGGAGCACATATCATTTAGTTTATGCCATAAAAATTTGGGCTTCTATCTCCATATAGAACTCTAGATATGGCTATTTTGGTGAACATGAAAGTAAAAATCAGATTTTGGGAAAATTAAAGTATAATAGTATTATATAAGCACTCAAATAAAAATAGTATAAAATGTGAATTAAAACCCAATAACTTATATAATACATTTATATAAATATGTATAAGGATAAATAAATGAACATTTTATAAAAATGGTAGTTTGATAAGTTTTATAAGTTATAAAACTATAAACATAATTTTTACGACTTTTTCGGCTATTACCGTAAAATAAACGTTTTTCGCCAATTAAAATTTAGACGATCAAACCCGTCTAATGTAAAGTTTTTAAAACTCACATACTGATATATAAACATATATAACAAGTAAAAATCGATAAAACCCGAGCTTTACAACATATAGACATTAACGGGCCAAAGTAGCCTTAATGGACAATAAACCCGACTAATTTGGTAAAACACTTATAAACTTATTTATTGGGCTTAACCCATTTGGGCCCAACATATAAAGTATAATACTGATAATAAAAGTATAATTGGGCTAATGAATAGTATTGGGCTTCTAATAGGCCCATTGGGCTTTAAAATGTAAACAAGTTGAACTAGTAAACTAGTATAAAAGTTATCGACACATAACACAAAAATGAGTAAATGAGAATATGTAAACCTACTTGATCATCATATATATATATAATCATCATATGTATACATAATTGTTATTTTTATAAATTCATTGGACAAGAGTCTAAGACGTGTATTATTTGTCTAGATTTCCGTGATTGAAGCACGTACCGTACGTCCGAATTGCTGATAACCCGCCTTCCCACATCAACGTGAGTTCATAGCCTCGCACTCTTTTAAATGTTTTTATAAATGTTTTATAAACCCGAGAGGGAGATAACATGTTAGTTTTTATAAACTAGGACACCATTTGTCCCGATTGTTTGTTTATTGATTTGGACCCGAATGATTGTATGACCCGATAAATGATTAAATGACCCGATAGATGAAATTAAATGGATTATTAAAGTTAGGTTATGTCACTAAAAGTCCCATTAGCATAAATTGTGAACTACCGGGATTTGGTAGACTCTTATGCATATAATAGTACTATTTGGGGACGATCACCCCAGTTCGCGCCTTGACGGTTGATCCCCGTCGTGCCACATTGATTGGTAAGCAAATTTATGTATGAGAAGATTTCCATAGCGTGACCTTTGTGACGAGACACTAACTTAGATGGGCAAATTGAGTATCGGGTTAGCTACCCGTTGTTGGTTATAGTAAGGTAACAATGTCATGCGGCTTATAATAATCCAAATTAACGAAATACTGCTATACGCACCGAATTACGATGTATTGCCTGACTAGCAATACGGGGTCATACTATTGATATTATGTTCGTGTTTTGGTTTTTCATAACCATATTCATATAACGGTTTTTATTTAATCTATACAACGTTGTAAAACGTATTGTATGATTTTTTTAACGACAATGGTTCGTATAATGATTTTAAAGGCGAAAGCCTATATTATGATTTTGATAAAGATTTGTATAAAATGATTTTGGCTATTTTATGGCCTATTACAATGATTTGTACAAAATGATTTTCGGTAATAATCTTATACCGATGTTATATTGATTGATTTTATTAAACTCTATGAATTCACTCGGCGTTATCGCTGACCTTTTCTTTTAGCATGTTTTATCTCAGGTACTTGAAGGTAATTCTCGGGAAGACGACAAGAATTCATGGCCCGCACTTAAACAATAATTTCCATTCAAATGCTTTGTAAAACTTTGTATGAAATAATATGACTTGGGACCTATGTAAATCTGATATTTATGAATGGAAATGCTTTATTATAAAACGACGCGATTTTTATGCGTTGTCTATGATGTGAGTAATGTGCTATCCCGTAACACCAACGAGTCTTCCGCTGTATTGAGTTGTATAAATTTGGGGGTGTTACAGTTTGGTACCAGAGCTCTCGTTATAGTGAACGAAAGATTTTTAAAACCAAGGTTTTGAATAAAACTTTTCAATATCTTTTAACTATAAACATTTTTCACAAAATGTCTAAAAATATTTTGACTATAACGGTGCCAAAGAATTTCCGAGTTACCGACAAGGCCAGACTGAGAAGTGTTATTTTAATATATATATAACTTGAATTATATATATATCTGATGTAATTTTATTACATGATTGTTTGATGATTATTTTGATATTTATACGAGGTATTTATACGACGTAGATTGTCACAAGGAACCCTAAATCCCCTAGTAAATTAATCGAAGCTATCCTCGTAGGAATTCTAGCTATCCTAGATCTAAACCAAGTTATGGATATTTATGATCCCAACAAAATGGTTGATATTCGTAGAAATGTTGGTATTAGTTGATCGTGATATTAAAGAAGAATTGGCAAGATTAAATCTGATATCGATGTCATGACGATCTTTCCTTACAGAGTGGAGTTTGACAAAACCTTACCACCTAGAAAGATGTCATCTGATTCGTGTCATCCGATTC
The DNA here is from genome assembly GCA_025667525.1 of Glebionis coronaria. Classification (NCBI taxonomy): domain Eukaryota; kingdom Viridiplantae; phylum Streptophyta; class Magnoliopsida; order Asterales; family Asteraceae; genus Glebionis; species Glebionis coronaria. The sequence goes on from CM046880.1 coordinate 229,477,198, forward strand.
TTAAATTGAAATCGAAAGGGTGAATGTTGCACTTGAGGCTGTCATTGGAACCATTACCCAAAGCCTCTTGCCACTAGTACCTTTCCGAGAAGTCTAGTTGAATGATCAAGTCATTTCATGCTAGTGACTCATTTGATAACTATTGTTGTAAGAGCTATAGGATTGGAAATTAAGTGTTGTTTATATCGAGCTTTTATTGCCCTATTAAGGTCTAAGAATAAGGTTGAAAGTATTGGAGAATGAGGTAGGATATCGAATTGAGTATAAGTTGGTTTAAACTAGAATAAAGTAAAATATAACTCGTATGGAATATGATATTGTTAAGAGGAAGTCGTTAAGTTCTGTGATTGAATTATAAGGTTTTAATTGATTGTTGGTTCGTGTTAAGGGTTGTTCCTAGGCCATTGTCCACTAATGAGGATGCCCAGTGTCCAAGAAATAAATTGAAGAAATCTTCTTCTGAATTGGGACCGAAGGATCTTCCGGGACATGTGGGACACCTAATGACTCTTGTAGGTTAGTATTCATTGTGGTATCTTTTAAAAATCCCTAACTTAACTGATATATCAGTTGGTAGAATGAGTTCTTGGAATTGTATGACATAGTGACACGTAATATGTTACGGTACAATTTAGACTTGTTTGTGATTATTGAAAAGACTACCTTTGATTGCTAAATTCTACATGTATCGATGTTATATATCCTTTATTGCTTCATCCTAATGCTCGCATTAGTGATGCAACCATTGAACAAGTACTCATCTCGAATTGAGTTACGTTGTGAATTATTCTCTTTTGAGTGCCATCGAGGTCATGAACCTCATGATTAATTGTCTAAGCTCATTTCCTATCATATCGTAGTTAGTTCTTGGTGAACAAGCTTTCATCACTCCTTTGCAGATCACTCATTATTTTTATAAAGATAAAACAATATCCTTTGAGAAAATTGGATTTTCATCACTATATGGATTATTTAAAGCGAGACTTATAAATAATTGTTATTGAAGTAAAGTTGTTTATAAAACACCTTGGAAAACTTAATTGTTTTCATAACAAAGAAAATATTTGTAAATTTATTTTTGATTCTTATTTAAGAATTAAGCATGAAAATGTTTTTATTATAAACATGATGATAAAATTTTGACGAACTGAGTATTGCATCGTTAATCTTGAAATTGTATATAGTTGCGCGCCTACATACAATTTGGAATGGACCATGCAAGGCTGATTAGTAGTCACCATAAAACTGATTAATAAACACTAAATTTTCTTTGAAGATTGTGAAAGATTAAAACTTATGAGATCTGCAAGAAGTGAAAAATAGGGACATAGTGTTAGGGACACCTACATATGTGCCTGTAGCATCTATTCTTCTGAGTCGAATTTACTCATCTGTGGAAATTGTCTTATTTGACAATTGACAATTCTTTCTTGTCCAATTCTCCCGTAGTGAGATTCTTAGGAAAAGTATCTGATTACCGAGTGTTGATACCCGACTGGATGTATTGACGTTCTTATCATTTCTTATGATTTGATTTCATTTGAATGACCTGGGTAACGATCCGAGGAGCTTTCGAATGCGTACTCAAATTATGAAAACATAGAATATATTCATATTCATTAAATGTTTTCGTCTGTACCTGATTTGAAATTCTCTCGCACAGATTATGCGTTGACCTTACTCTTTTAAGGTTAGTTATGTCCCCAGATATCCTTGAATTGTGAAGGATTATGAGTTATTATTAGTCTTTTGAGAAGTTCACATCTTATCGACGGCAATAAAACTGAAAAGTTGATAATGTCAGTAGAATGGATTGATTGATTATGACATGACGACATTGTCTTAATTGATGGGAACTCGAGTAGAATTCCCCTAAATGATAAGATGTTGATTATCAAAAGTGATCTAAATAATTCTTGATGGATGTCCACATCCTGCATTTAGACTTGAAATTATATTGTGAATGGTTGTGAACTAGTTATAGATATTGTAATCTAGAAGAACCTAATATGAATTTATTAAAAGATGTTTCTGTTATCTGAAACTTTAGAAAGTATTTGATTGGTAAATTACCTAGACTTTCGCCATTAAGGCAAGTTGAATTTGGTATTTGATTATATTCTCGGTGCTGCACCTGTGGCGTGTGCACTGTATGATAGCACCATCTGAATTAAAAGATTTACCGTACAACTGAGAGAGTTGTCGGAGAAAGCTTTTATTCTACCAAGCTCGTCATTATGAAGAGCTATGGTGTTATCATTCCTTATATTTATAGATTACTGTGAACTGAGTAAATTGACAATCGAAAACGATATCCATAACTCGAATTGGAAGATTTGTTCGATCATTTACAAGGTTCTAGTGTATGTTTTAAAGATTTGATCCACGACATGGTTATTATCAACTTCGCGTCCGCGAAAAAGATTATCTATTCCAATCACTACATCCGGTACTTGTAATGAACATTATGAGTTTCACGTGATGTCGTTTGGATTGATTATACACATGTAGCATTCATAAATTTGGTGAATCACGTGTGTAGGCTGTAATTTGATAAATTCATGCTCGTGATCATTAAGGACTATTTGTTTATTTATAAGAATAAGAATGAGTTAAAAATTATTTATAGATTGCCCTGAATTGGCCGAGCAATAAAAACCTGTACCTTGAGTAATTAACATGAGATTAAAGACTTAATCCTTTACATTAAATGACCGTTTGATTAATGATGGTAAGAGATATATATATATATTGACTTTTCAAAAATTAGAAGTCATTTAGAACTATGGGTTTTACCAAAAAGAAAAGTGCAAATGTGTTTTGACAAATGTTTTAACAAATGATTTTTAAGGGATTATTCCCTTATACCTAGAACATTTAACTAAACTCCTGTTTAGGGGTAAATATTCGTGTATACCTTAAGACAACCTAAGAAGGATTGAGGAAACCCATTTAAACCATGACTTGAAATTTGAAACGACAATTTTTGCTTTTCAATTAAGAAAATTTTTACCAAAGAATAAACGAAGGTTTTTTGAACATTTATGGATCTTATTAATTATTTTAATTATTTTTGATAAATCAACAAAAATCGTGTTAATTAAATTAAAAATTATTTTGAACATTTTCATATAATTGGATGGACTAAGAAATTTAAAATCTTTGCGTTTACGTTTCATAAAAATTGAATATTTATTATTTAATTAGTTGTAATAATTATCGACGCTTTAGACGTCGGATTGAGTAAAACGGATAAAAATGATAGTTGAGAAGAAACTAAGACATAGAAAATGTGAAGAAAGAAATTTTTAATGAATACAGTCATGATATTTATTCCATCTAGGAAAGTGAACGTAATTACTGACACATTATAAAGAAAAGATAAAGAACCAATTAGGACATGTTCCTTAATAATGAAGGTGCAAAATAAATTGCCGAAAAATATAAAAATAAACAATGTTTGTAAAAAGGATAATATAGATAATAAAAAGGGGTTGGCGGCAAATATGAACCATTAGAATTGAGAAGCCAATGGCGTTAAATGTATAAAAGGCCACTTGTGATAGTCTAAATATGGAGGATTGTGAGATATAGTTATGTTGAAATCTTGTAAGTATAAGTATTTTATTCGTGACATTAATGATTTAATGTATCCTTATCTGAAGAAGTTGTACTAATGGCAAATTATGAAGGCAGACACCGCCTCATACATTAGTAAACGTCTAGCTATTGCAAAGGTCATCATCTGAATTTGATTCGATTTGGGTCATCGTCGACAGACTGACCAAATCTGCTAATATCATTCCTGTTAATGATAGATTCTTGATCAAGAAATTGACTCTTTGTATTTAAAGGAGTCATGAAAGCATAGTGTGCCGTATCAATCATCTATATCAAGATCCTCGCTTCGCATCGAATTTCTAGAGATTTGCTCAGAAGTCATTGGGAACGAACCTTGATGAGAGTACTCTTTACCACCCCAAATCGAAGGGACGAGGTAAAGTAACGATACAAAATATAATAAGTGTTGTTTTATGTTTGAATGATTGACCTTTGGTAATGAACCGTATAATCGTTTTCCTTTGGAAGGATTATCATTGATAATTATCGTATTAGGATTGAGATCGAATCTTGTTAGGATCTAAATATTAGAGCATCTATAAGCAAGAGTTGAGATAAAGACACCCGACATACACCCATTGTGAGTTGGACATGTTTTTAGGTTTAAGGTTTCCTATGATGGCGAACCCAACCTTACAAAATACTCGACCCGCGAGACCTGAAATGATTGTTGAAATTAGGATCTGATTATTGACTGCTGGTAGTGGGCAGGAGGTTATGTAAATATGAAATGTAGATCTTGAAGTGCCAGATGGGTAGCGAAGTTATGCCAAAAATTTTAACCATGGAAAAATGAATTGATGATCTGGAAGATCATGGGATATAAGTCCCCGTTATATGGGACCATTGAGATGATGTAAAGGTTTGTTTGAAAGGCATATAAGTTGGATCTACCCTAGGACTTCAAGAGCTGCGTGAATTATGTCTCGTATATCGAACTTGATAAAATGTCTATCAAGTGAGAATCTGATCACTTCTTGATAAAGTTTAGATCGGCGAAAAGTTGCATTCATCAAATACCCGTGAACATCATGGATAGAGAAAGTAAGTCAACATTAAGCCTGATCTTATTCCCGTAGTTATGTTTGATGAAACTCGCGTATTGTAATGGATTACACTTGTGAGAAAAGACCGAATGTGGAGGAAATACCCACATGGCTTTAACTCTATAAGAAGCGAGTAGTAAGGTAAGATGATCTTTGAGGACAAAGATCTTGTTTAGGGGTAAATGCTGTGACAATCCGTTAATTTATGGTTGATATTTTATTCTCAGATATTATTTAAAAACATTATTTTAATGTTATATTATGAGCTCACTTATTTTTGGGAAGAAATTTGGATTTACGTCTTGAAGTAGCATCGACTACGTCTAAACCGGAGGATTCTACGTTACGTGCTCACGTTTACATACACCGTTTTGGTGACAGTCCGACATTTTAGAAAATAAATTTATCCGTGAATATTATTTTGGAATTTTAAATTTGTGTTGGTTCATAAACTCACAAATTTATGAGAAGAGATTAGGACTTACGATTATAATTTAACGTCCTTTACGACTAAACCGGAAACCTTAGGATTACGTATTTACATTTCCGAACTCCGCTTTTGATGAGACAATTTTTATTAGATTCGTTTTGTGCCGTTGATTCATAATTTATAAAAACGTTTTTCGTAAAACGACCCGAGGGCAGGTAAATCGAGGAAACTAGAATCGAGGAATACCCGTAAATTAGTGGAGATGAGACAAGTGGGACACTTGTCCCACCCCCACAAAGGGCTGATTTTACAATGCCACATATCTCTTTTGGTGTCAACATTTTACATAAGTGTGAGACACTTGTCTCATTACTTGCAAATGCACCAAAACCACTAAACAAAACTAGCAATTTTCTTTCATTTTTCACACAACACATGCAAATTTAGTTAAACTTTCTCCTCTCTCTCTCTCTTGTTACCTCTATGAACGTCTAACATCACAACAAAATCACCATTATCATCAATTTTTAACCTACAACTTAAGCTATAATCAACATATGTTGATAGCTAATTAAAAAGATGAAGATTAGAGGTGATTGTAACTTGTAAAAATGAGTTTTCATGGAGGTCTTTGGGCTGATTTTTAAGAAGGAGTTTAGGGATGATTTCATGGAGGTGTTCATCCATTTGAAGGACCCAAGAAGTTATCTTAAAAGGTTGAAGGTTTGGTAACAAGGAACCAAGCCTTGTTCATCATAAACCTCATCTTTTCATCACTATTGGTGGTATAGAGATTGTTTCTTCCTATCCTCATGTTATTTTGATTATGTAATCTTGTATTTACTTTATTTATGTATATGTATATGATGATGAATGATGATTAAAAATATTATGTGGGGATTTGGTGTTGATAGATTTGATAAACATGGGTAAAAAGATGAAAAACTATATGTAAAAGTGGTTAATCTTGCTTAATTTAGTAGGCTGTATAAAAACAGTAAATAACCATATGATGAACTGATAAAATGGCATAGATTAATAGATATACAGTAAGTAATATGTCTTGTACACATGTGGGAGTTGGCCATGCAATGGAATCATAAAAATGAGTGAGATATGATCAAAACAAGTTTAGAGTGCAAATCTAAGTACACTGTTTTGGAAGAATTTTATAAAATACTTAGAGGCTGATTCAACAGTAGTCATAGAAGAGTTAAATGGAGCACATATCATTTAGTTTATGCCATAAAAATTTGGGCTTCTATCTCCATATAGAACTCTAGATATGGCTATTTTGGTGAACATGAAAGTAAAAATCAGATTTTGGGAAAATTAAAGTATAATAGTATTATATAAGCACTCAAATAAAAATAGTATAAAATGTGAATTAAAACCCAATAACTTATATAATACATTTATATAAATATGTATAAGGATAAATAAATGGAAATTTTATAAAAATGGTAGTTTGATAAGTTTTATAAGTTATAAAACTATAAACATAATTTTTACGACTTTTTCGGCTATTACCGTAAAATTAACGTTTTTCGCCAATTAAAATTTAGACGATCAAACCCGTCTAATGTATAGTTTTTAAAACTCACATACTGATATATAAACATATATAACAAGTAAAAATCGATAAAACCCGAGCTTTACAACATATAGACATTAACGGGCCAAAGTAGCCTTAATGGACAATAAACCCGACTAATTTGGTAAAACACTTATAAACTTATTTATTGGGCTTAACCCATTTGGGCCCAACATATAAAGTATAATACTGATAATAAAAGTATAATTGGGCTAATGAATAGTATTAGGCTTGTAATAGGCCCATTGGGCTTTAAAATGTAAACAAGTTGAACTAGTAAACTAGTATAAAAGTTATCGACACATAACACTAAAATGAGTAAATGACAATATGTAAACCTACTTGATCATCATATATATATAATCATCATATGTATACAATAATTGTTATTTTTATAAATTCATTGGACAAGAGTCTAAGACGAGTATTATTTGTCTAGATTTCCGTGATTGAAGCACGTACCGTACGTCCGAATTACTGATAACCCGCCTTCCCACATCAACGTGAGTTCATAGCCTCGCACTCTTTTAAATGTTTTTATAAATGTTTTATAAACCCGCGAGGGAGATAACATGTTATTTTTTATAAAATAGGACACCATTTTTCCCAATTGGTTGTTTATTGATTTGGACCCGAATGATTGTATGACCCGATAAATGATTAAATGACCCGATAGATGAAATTAAATGGATTATTAAAGTTAGGTTATGTCACTAAAAGTCCCATTAGCATGAATTGTGAACTACCGGGATTTGGTAGACGCTTATGCATATAATAGTACTATTTGGGGACGATCACCCCAGTTCGCGCCTTGACGGTTGATCCCCGTCGTGCCACATTGATTGGTAAGCGAATTTATGTATGAGAAGATTTCCATAGCGTGACCTTTGTGACGACACGCTAACTTAGATGGGAAAATTGAGTATCGGGTTAGCTACCCGTTGTTGGTTATAGTAAGGTAACAATGTCATGCGGCTTATAATAATCCAAATTAACGAAATACTGCTATACGCACCAAATTACGATGTATTGCCTGACTAGCAATACGGGGTCATACTATTGATATTATGTTCGTGTTTTGATTTTTCATAACCATATTCATATAACGGTTTTTATTTAATCTATACAACGTTGTAAAACGTATTGTATGATGTTTTTTAACGACAATGGTTCGTATAATGGTTTTAAAGGCGAAAGCCTATATTATGATTTTGATAAAGATTTGTATAAAATGATTTTGGCTATTTTATGGCCTATTACAATAATTTGTACAAAATGATTTTCGGTAATAATCTTATACCGATGTTATATTGATTGATTCTATTAAACTCTATGAATTCACTCGGCGTTATCGCTGACCTTTTCTTTTACCATGTTTTATCTCAGGTACTTGAAGGTAATTCTCGGGAAGACGACAAGAATTCATGGTCCGCACTTAAACAATAATTTCCATTCAAATGCTTTGTAAAACTTTGTATGAAATAATATGACTTGGGACCTATGTAAATCTGATATTTATGAATGGAAATGCTTTATTATAAAACGACGCGATTTTTATGCGTTGTCTATGATGTGAGTAATGTGCTATCCCGTAACACCAACGAGTCTTCCGCTGTATTGAGTTGTATAAATTTGGGGGTGTTACACATTATGTCTTTACACATCTTCGTAGTATATTGCAAGTCTTTTACTCTTCAATAAAGGTTAATAAAATTGAACTTTGGTGATGTTTAGCATTGCGTGAGGGCACGGCAATGGCTTAGTATGGGGGAGTGATGAGATGGCATTTATACATGATCTCATCGTTCTTTTCGAGCTTTTAATGCATAAAAATGTCATAAAATACCATATATATGCTTGTGTTTGTTTACTTGTGTATTTTAGGTATGGATATCGTGAAAAAGACAAAAGATCACAAGATACAAGGAAAAACGGACACAAGAAACGAAGCCGTACAAAGAACCGGGCCCTAATTCATGAAATATTCAACAAATACCCTTGAAGACTTCAAGATATGCAAGATTGATCCTCAATGAATGAAGAAATGACACTTAAAACCCTTGTATATTGATAATTACAAGTTTGTTCCTTTAAGTTTGTCAAAATTACACAAAAGGTCCTTCTACTTTGAAGAAATGGCAAGATTAGTCCCTCAACAATTCCAAATTACCAATAATGGTCCCTCATGAAGTCAAAGATACATTTAAGACCTTTGAAGATCAAGAATGTCCAAAATCAGCCCTAGAAATATCTCAAAATGGCAAAAACAACCCTTGTAAACCTTTTTCCAAAAGTTTGTGCCAAAAGTGTAAAGAGGTGAAAGTTATTTACAAAGGGAATTCGTTTTTAAGGCTGAAATACTTGATATACACCTTTTACCAAAACACAAGGGCCAAAGTTGTACACTTGAAACATTCAAATGTAAATTGCGCCAAACACCTTTCCATCCCACCAAAAATGGATCAAACACTCAACTATTCACTTTTCACCACCCAGATTTTACCCCACTTAAAACAAAGGGTTAATTGCAATTACCCTGGCACTTGTGTGATTCACATATGCAGAAACACATCCCACACACAAAACCCTCATCTCCACTCACCAAAAGGCCCCACCATTCAACACGTCACCCAATCAAAACACAACTTAGCCTCCAAGTCATCCTACGTGTCCAAATCAACAGCTGACACTCTTTGCTTGATCACAAAGCTAAAATGAACGTATAAGATGCATTTGGACAGCTCTTTCCATCAAATGATCTAGAAGCACTGAAGGGCATTTTAGAGAATTTACTTCTAGGGTTTGTGAATAGTGTAGCTAGGCATTTGCTTATAAAAGGAGACCTCAACATGTGAGAGTCCCTTTGTTCCAGTTTTACCTTTTAAACTTGTAATTCCTTTTTGAAATTTATAAAAGTTGGTATTTTGAGAAAATTGTAATTCCTTTTTATGTTTTTGAAAGTTGGTGTTGTTTAAAGGTGATTCTGAGCTCCATTTGTTGTTATAAGTGTGCTTGAATCATTTGGTTCAAGGACGTTTATGTTTGGTAAGTTTTTCAAGTTTGAAAAAGCTTGAAAGAAGGTTTCTGAATTTGCTTATTATTGTGTACTAATCCTTAAACATAAGCTATAAGCTCTTGCAAGCTTGTTGACACCAAGCTTGTGAAGGGATTAGGGCCTTTGGTTGGGCTGTTTGTTCATTGTGTTGAAGAAATCAAGCCCTTGAGTTTCTGCTTTGAAACATCAACCAAGGCATTCATCATCTTTCTTGTTGAAGTACCTTGGTCTTGTTCTAGTTGTTGAACAAGGTCCAAGGAGCATAGCTGGCCCTCCTAGGATGTTGTGGAGGGCAGGTATAATCCCTTGATTACATTTCCTCTAAAAACTTCATGTTACAGCTTGTTTTGTACTTTGGCATGTGATTTGTTGATTCTGTGTTTGTGCTTTGTGTTTTATGGTTGTAATCTGTTAGTTGTCACCTAGTGTAGCTATTTGAAGGTTAAAATCAGTAGGTTGTGTTTAAAAATCACAAGTTGCTTTGAAAAGTGGTTGATTAAGGACTGTTTGGGATTACTGGTTCATAAGGCCTTGTGGCCTTGTGGCCTTGGTTCTTAGGGTTTGGGAGGTCTAAACAAGTCATTTTGAACAAGTTTTAGTCATTGGTTTAGTTTCTGAAAGTTTGGAAAAGGGATTTGAAGTTTTGCAAAAATCTGATAAAAGTGTTGTTGAAATTGGTCAAACACATCAGATCCAATAACTTCTTTGTTTTTTTGGATCTAAGGTCTGAAATCAGGTTTGGGAATAGTTTAGGTGATAAGCTATCTATTGGTTATCTGGTTGTTGAATTTGGTGGCTTATTGAGTGTGCTATAGCTTATCAAAGTTGGCTGAAGTGGTCATTTGCATCAGCAAAGTGACCACCTCATTTTGTGTCTGCATTTGTTATCCTAGTGTATGCCTTGTGATTTTGCTGCTTGGAACTTGTTTAAGTGCTGCTTGTGAGTGGATTTTTCTATTTGGTGTGCTTTGTATCTGGCTTATAAGCTAACTGGCTTATTAAGCCCTTATTGCCAAAATCTGCTATCAAAAGGTCAGCTGACCTCTTGATTCACAAGGTCTCCTCCTTGAGTCCTTCACAAAAATTGCTTATAACAAGCCCATATACCATTCCTGATCATTTGGTGAACTTTGGAGTACTTTGACTTTTGGTCAAATAAGCACAAATTGGCTTATTTTTGAGAACTGCTTATTGGCACATGAAACAACTTGGCTTTTGTAATAGAAATCATTTTTCTTAGCTTAATAACAAATCTGGTAGGTTACAAGTCTTTTGGTTAAGCTTTTGCTAGAAAACTAGCTTATTTGGCTTTTTCAGCCAGCTTATTGGTTCTTACAGCTTATTCTACTTGGCTTTTTGTGATTTTCTTGATTGATTATTCTTAGTTAAGCTATTTATGAGCTTTTGCAACAAACTAGAGCTTCTGAGGTGCCCTAAATCTCAAACCCGACTATTTTGTCGTTTTGTAGATTTTTACTTTGCTTATTTCTGGCTTATTGAGTGTGCTTTTACAAAATTTCATTTTACAGATCTCATAAGCATCCCAAAATAAGGTTGTGTGTCAAATTAGAGCTTATGGCATTAGCTAATTGCATAATGGGCTAAAAAGCCCAATAAGAATAAGCTGTTTGCTTATTAAGTTGTGATAAGCTCATATTCAGCTTTTGGGCCTTTAGAGTTTTGTTCTTAGAATTAAATTTAGAGTCAGATAGGGCTTTTCCAAGTCAATTGGGCCAAGTTTGACTTTTTGGGCTAAAAGGCCCATTAAGGGTTGACTGTTTTTGGTTTTGGCCCATTTGAGGGCCCAACAGGGGTATTCTGGTCATTTCACTTTGATTTTCTGATTATTTAGGTTAAAATAAACTAGTTTGCAAGTTTTTAGAATTTTTTATAATTTTTGGATTTTTAATATTATTTTAATATTATTTTATTATTATTTTTCAAATTTCACCTTTTTCAACTTTTTACATTTTTCTTAGCTTTAATACATTAAAATAGGAATTTAGCAACTTTTAGAATAATTTTACCACTTTTAGATTAATTTTTATTATTATTTTAAGTTTTAATAGTTTTTAAATCTGTTTAAATAGTTTTTATTAGGTTAAAAATTTCTAAAAATAGTTTTTAATCTTTTTAGGTCATTTTAGAGGTTTACCAATTGAAAAATCTTTATTTGGGCTTTTTGATAATTTATTTGATTTTTAGGGCTTTAATTAGCATTTAAAAATTGAATATTTATTTATTTAAAAGGTTTGAAAAACTTTTGATCATTGGTAAACTCTTATTTATTTATTTTGATTTTTTGTGAATTTTTGGTAATTTTTAGAATTAATTTTTATTTTTGTAGTTTTTACGGTTTTACGTTTTGTCATTATAGTATTATTTTCACGTCTTCGTCATCTTCTTTTCTCATCCCCTTCTAAACCAATCATTAATCACAAACATTTAACAAGTTTTTCACACACATATACCTCCTTGGGAAACGAACTTGGAACTTCATTGGGTCATTAGTGCTTGATTTTCCTAAATCATCACTTAATATTTACCGCTCATTTACTCTCTTTTGTTTTCCTAAACAAGAGGTGTAATTTACCACAATCAGGCAACACTGGAATGTCTTCACTTATTAGGGTTTCATGTTTCTATATTCTAGATAGTTCTCCCTTGTCTATAAAAACCTAGTCGACATGTGACTATGGTTTTTGTTCCAGAATTTTTAAAGAACTTTGTAAACCCTTTGAAATGAATAGTTAAAGTGTTTCTTTGGCCTTGCAATTTCTTATCATTCTGAGTTTCAAGTTACTTTTATGTAGTTTTAGTTTAAAGTTTATCAAAGTGTTACTCTCTCACAAAATATTTTAGAAAATTTATTTTTCTTGGAAAATTTTGGAGCCAAGGTTTAGGTCTTTGGAGTTAGTTGATGAGACAACTGAAACTAATCATAAGGACTTAAAACTTGTTACTACTTTTCGCTTGTTACTCTTTTAGTTTTCAAAAGTGAAAAGTTGTTAAAGATTGTTCAAGAATCTGTTTTATTTTACTCTCTTGTGAGTTATTTAACCCCATTGTTTAGTAAGCTATTTCACAAGCTGCTTAACAAACAGCTTGTGAAGCTAGCTTATTGAGCTTGGACTTTGCTCTTGTTTTGTGTGGCTATCAGCAGGGTTTTAAGACATAGCCCAATCCTTTGACCGTTGTAGTCTTGGGCTGGGTGGACAGTTGTAGTCCAATACTCCACAACAACCTTTCATACACCATCTTCCAGTCACTTTTAAGCTAACTAGGATATGGATTTTTAGCCATAGTGGGGCCCGGATGTGGGTCCCACAAGGTAAGGCTTGAACCCTGCTTGTTGATAGAAATTTGTGGTTTGTGATGATTATGTGTGGATCTGCTATGGAATGTTCATGTTAGTTTTTTGCTTAGTTCATGTTAAATTAAGGTAACTGATTTGATTGTGTTGATTATATCACATGTGGTAGTTTTGTTTGTAGATTTGCTTTGAAAAATTGTTCATCAGTTAGGTATAAGGGGTGTTTGGATTTGTGGATTAACTAACTTGACTGACACAAGCTAGGTTAATATTAGCTTAAACACACTCAAACAGGTAGTGGTAGGGTTAGTTGGTTGTTTGCTTTGAGTTTATTAGGTAAGAGAAGAAAATTGTATGTCCACTTATAAAAACCAGCTTAAAATATTCATTAGGCCTTAGTTGGTTTGATTTTGAGTGTTAGTAGTTTTAATATTGTAAACAGTTAGAGCCCATGTTAGTGTAGGTTTTTATGTGCTTGCTTTTGATTTTGGTGAGATAGGGAGTTGGTTCTTGTGGTTAGAAACTCATCAGCTTCTCAGTAAGATCATCAACCTAGTCATCAAACCACTCAGACACATCAGTGACTTGTATTTGCTAGATTTTGTGAATTTTTTGTGTTAAACTTGTGTGTTTCTTGCTTTCTCTTGACTCCCCACCCTCCACTAAGTGTGGGGGTGCCATTGTTACTAAAAAACACTTACAAACAAGCTAGAAATCATCTAGATCCGTTTTTCTGTGTTAGAGCAGTGGGAAAAAGTTCCTATTGCTTGTGTAATTTTTCCCACTGCTGGGAATAAAGACAAAAGCTCCGAGGCTGTCACTTTCAGATTTTACAGTTTTTGTCTTTAGTGCCTTGTTTTCAATATTTTTGAGTGATTTCAATTTTCTTAGTTTTAGTTAATTATTTTAAGATTTTTCATAAAGTTAGTTTTTTTTCTTGTTTATTTCATTATTTTTAGCATTTATTTAAGTTTTAATTAGTTTTATTTAGTACTGATTTTGTCTTTTAGTGTTAAAAAGTTGTATTTTCAAGTTTTTCCAATTTTCCTAGTTTAAATAATATATTTTAAGATTTTTAAGAAAAGAATTTATATTTTCACCTTATTTAATTAATTTTTAGAATTATTTTAGGTTAAAATAGGTTTTTAAATTTTCTGTTTTCGCCTTATTAGGATAAAAATTAATTTTTTCAACCTTTTCCATTTTTGTATTGTTTAGCATTATAATTTTGGATTTTTCAAAAAGCAAAAATATTTTTCTCATTATTTTATTATTTTTAATAATTATTTTAGTTTAAAAAGTGCTTTTAGCATTTAAGAAATAGAAAAATAGTTTTAAAAATTTAGGAAAAAAACTTTTTAGTGTTTAAATATTATAAGTAAGATATTTGTTTAATAAAATAGTATTTTGGGCTTTTTGTTAATTATATTTAATTTTAGGTCTTTAATTGGCATTTAAAATTGAATATTTAATTAATAAAAGGTTTTAAAATTTATTTATTGAATTTTTATTCTTATTTATATTATTTGAGACTTAGTTTTAATTTTTAATTAATTTTTAGCTTAATTTTTTAATTTCCTCACGTTTTACGTCATTACGTTTACGTTTTACGTTTTACATTATACGTCGTAGTTTAATCGTTGTGTAGCTCATCTTATAATTTTCTCTCTTCAAACCCAGAAATGACACTAATCCAAACTTGATTTTATTATATTGGCTTATAACACATACACCTTCACCGAGAACAAACTCGCATTTATCGGTTTTACGGTTTTCCTAAACCGTATAACTTAATACTTACCAATTATACACGTTTTTCCTAAAACGTGTACGATTTTACTACATCAATTTTGGCACCGCCGCCGGAGAGGTGTGTTTAGCCATTATACATATCATGTTTGTGTGAGTAGTGCATTTTTGCTTTTCATTTTTGGAAAGCGTATATGACGTACATACTCGTTTGTTATTTTTTCTTAGTATATTTTAATATCCAAATAAATTGTGTTTAGTTATCCTTAATTAAACACACAACAATCTTTTTACTATATTGCAGATATCCCATTATTCGTTTTCGTTTTTCTTGTGAATATTATTAATATATTGTATACATATCACAATAAATTCACAATATCTCCAAAAGCGTGTAAACGCAACCTTAATTGTGAATATTATTAATATATTGTATACATATCACAATTACTTTCGTGAGGCTTAATTTTGATTAACACAAACTATAAGGTGGGTATAAGGCGGTTGTATTTCACGACCTAAGGGAAAAAGGATCTTAAGTGTTTAGCGCCGCCTCGTTTTCACCGCTTGCTTGTGCGTGTTTTGAGAAAAAGGGCTAATCGAGGGTTTGCCAACCGAACTATTATCACGCATATTATATTTGCTTGTTTCAAGATTAAACCCTCTTGAACGTTTTGGTATTCCACCAACGTTCTAAAGTCATCGATGGCGTTCACTCAACTTGATCGTTTTCATTCCTTGAGGCTCCTTTAATCGAGAAATTGGTTCGAGGAGAGATTTGTAGATTTGAGTCTACGTAATACACCAAAAAATTCAAAAAAAAATTAAAAAAAATCAAAAACAAAAAAAATTGAAAAACGAAAAACCGCAAAAATAATCTTCTGTGCTACCCCCTATTCTCTACGTTAGTGCATGCGCACTCGATCGAAAGATTATTCTAATTCTAGCGACGTTTCGAATCGACGCAATCGAAATCGAAGGAATCGACGACGTAGACGAGAATTAGAAACCGACGTTCCTAATATCATTGTCGAAACCGAAGACGAGATGGCCGACAATCGTTCGATGATGGAATTGCTCCAAGCACCCACCGAGGGTTATGGAGACGCGATCGTAATTCCCGCTATCGAAGCGGATAATTTTGAGATTAAGAGCGGAATGCTTTCGTTGATACAAGATACGATGTTTCGAGGTCGTGAGGCGAATAATCTTCACGATCACATTTGGAATTTTGATCATCTTTTGGACACAAGCAAGTTTAAAAACATCGACACCGATGTCGTCAAGCTTATGCTTTTTCAGTACTCGCTCGATGGTGCCGCCAAGGATTGGTACGAGAAAGAGCCACCTAATTCCATAATTACGAGGAAGGATCTCGTTTCAAAGTTCGTTAATCATTTTTTCCCACCGTCTAAGACGACGTTTTTCAAAAACGAGATTACGAGATTTGAACAAAAGTCGAATGAATCGTTTAGAGACGCATGGGATCGTTTTAAGGAATCGCTTAGGCAATGTCCTCACCATGGATTTTCTGAGTTACACCAAATCGACACTTTTATAACGGTCTTAGTTTTCAAGAACAAGATTCGTTGAATTCCACTGCGGGTGGCAAATTTTTGTGTAAAACTCCGAAAGACGCTTTAATGATTATCGAGAATAGATCCAAGGTTTATCAACTACGTAACACACCGAGTGTTGCCAATGTCTCCAATGTTAGTCATTCTAATCGCAACATTGAGAGGGTTAATGCAAAAGTCGACAAGTTGACGAATGTGTTTACGTCTTTTCTCATCGAAATGTAAAAGAAAGACGCTCCCGCTACGGTGATAGCAGTTGAAGTTTCGTGTATGTTGTGTGGTGGACCTCATAATTATTACGAGTGTGCAGCTACGGATGTCCAAACGTCGAGTGTTAACGCGTTAAACAACAATTTTCAAAATCAAAACAACGCGGGTCCATCACAAGGAAATTATAACCAAGGCAACAATTTTTTGAATCAAAACCGAAACAATTTTCAAGGAAATAATCAACAAGGAAATTTTTCGAATCAAGGAGGTTATAACCAAGGTCGGAATTTGAGTTGGAAAAATCGAGATAGCAACAACAACCAAAACTCGAATTTCCAAAACAACGCTAATCAAGGTAACAATTTTTCAAATGGTAATCAAGGAAATTTTCAAAGAAGTAATCAAAACCAAGGGAACTTTAATGCAATCAAAATAATTCGTCAAACGATTTTCAAGAATATATGAAAACGAATGAGGCTAATATGAGACGTTTAGAGGGACAACTTAGTACTTTGAAAACCGACTTTTCCAATACTTTGAAAAATCAAAATACAAAGATTGAGCAAGGACAAATCGACATTAAAAAATGTTTCGGCCATTATGAACAAGTACTCGGGTGCGTCATCGAGTTCGTTACATAGTGACACCGTAGCAAATCCGAAGGAACATGTTAAAGCCGCTTCGTCTCGTGAGAAAAGTCGTATGATTACCCCAAACCTTGATGGATTTTGAGTTTTTCCTTCTTCTCAACCCTCAACTTCTTAGATGCCTTCATGTTCTAAAGTCGATGGGGTGAACGTGGCGACCAAGGAAAAGAGTGCACACCCTCGTGTACCTCAAATTCCATCCACGATTCAAAAAGAGACGACCTTACCCAAGTAACCCTTGAAGAAACTTGTGCTTCGATCCTTCTTAAGAAACCCAAAGGCATATGCCGAGAAAGGAAGAGTATCCGTGCCAATTTCTACTACCTTGTGATTTTTCTGATATTGAGGGATGTTTAGCCCTTGCCGATTTAGTTGCTAGCATCAATCTCATGCCTCATTCTCTATGGAAATTGATGAAATTGTCTAGTCTTACACCCACGAACATGACAATCGAGCTAGCAAATTGTACAACTTTAGAACCAATTGGAATAGTCGAGGATGTCTATGTTAGAATTGGAAAGTTTTTTTTCCCCGAGGACTTCGTCATATCCGATTACGAGTGTGATCCTAAATTTCCCATTATTTTAGGTCAACCCTTTTTATCGACGGCTTGAGCCGTAATCGACGTTCACGGTGGGAAACTCACTATGAAATATGGGGAGGAGAAAATGGTCTTTTTCACGAGTATATCCCAAGTTTCAAATGATCATGATTTCAAAATGTTAACTTTAGTGGAAAATATGAGACTTGATGCATGATATGAGGGAATTTACTCATATCAGTTGTATCAATAAATGAACATAAAATGCTCAATTTGTATGAATATTATTTTGCATATGCATGTTTTATTGTTTCGTGTGTGTAGGTACCAAGATCACGAAAACCGGCAAAACCAACACGGGATTTGAATTTCATCAAAAGCCAAAAGTAAAGATCGCTTTTAACCGCGGATTTGGATTTATAAAGTAAAATGGGCTTTGGTTGACCCCACATGAGCTTAGTGGGCTTGAAAGCCCATTAATAATGACACTATAATATCCTTGGGCCAAATATGATTAATTATTAACCCATGAGTCCAAGTCAGCCCAAGTTAGAAAGTGAAATCTCGTCAAGCCCAAAGCAAAATTAGTAAGACGCAGGGAGTGTTATTATATGGATCCAAGGCCCAATTCCTTAAACAAAATGTAACGGTGGAAAATGAGGATATATATCTTTTCACTTTATTTATTCGGTCAAACCCATCGTTACAACCAAAGAAAAAAAGAAAGAAACGCAGATAAACACACAGCCACCCAAAGAACCCTAGCCTCAGTTTGGGGGTTTTCAATACACAAGGGATTGAACCCCACGCGCTTGAATTAATTCTTAGTTATTTCAGGACAAAGAAGATGCTGTTATCAATCCAACGTGGCTCCCAAGCTGTGTCATCCCTCAATTTTGATTGGTGGATTTGACTACCACCAATCATTTACCCAATCATATAATGCCATGTAACCTCCAAATTAACACAACAAACACAAATCCCTGCCACCTTGGCAATCCGAGTGAGAGAAGAAGTTTTTTAGCCGTTTGATCAAGAATTATAGAAAAGAGAATGAAGATATGCTCATCCAATGGCCTGAAATCACTCTTCATCAACACCCCTTACCCTTGGTTAGGCTATAAATACCCTGATTTTAATTCAGAAAATCACCCCTTTCTTTTTTTTTAATGTTATAATGTTAATTTAGTGTTAGGAAATTGTATTTTTATTTTAAAAGTATTGTAATAATTTTCTGGAATTAATGAAAGTGATATTTAGCCTCATCTTGTTTTTTTTTAACTTGCATTATATTATTGTTAAAAATTAATACACTTATTCTTTCTATTCTATTTTGATATTATATGAGAAATTATTTGTTTAAGCTCTATTTATAGCTTAAGGGAATAATAAAAAATGAGATTGGGAAAAAGTCTAACCTACTCGTTAGATTTAAATAAATGTTGGATCGAATTATTTTTATGGTTTGATATTCATGATGGCTCGTGTTCGAAATAATGATGGTTCAAGTTGATGTTCATGTCGTTTAATGGTGTTATGATGGTGTTTCGTGGGGTGCTATCGAAGTGGTTCCAAAGGTAGCTCAGCGCTACCTTCGAAATCAAAGGGTACTTCATAAAAACAAGGTTAAGGTCGTTTTCTCTTTAAGTTAATTAGTATTTAGTCTAATCTGTCAGATTAATATGTTTATAAATTTGCTTATGTTTTTGGTGATGAATATGTTTGATTTCAATATATGTGATCTAACTGTTTTTTATTAATGTTTTGTGAATCTGTTATAGTTTTCGAGAGTGAGGATTAAACTTTTAGTTTTAATCCTTTTAAAATCTGCTAAGATGATTTATATCTGAGTTTTATGAGATTAAATTGGTTTGATAATTTGATTGCTGATAGTCAGCTTTTGTGAATGTTGAATAATCGGTTTTGTTAGCTATTGATCCTGTTTTTAGTAATCTGTTTGATATTTTTCAGTTTGAAGTAAGTGAATATTATTATAATGTTCTGTGATGTCTGCTTTATCGAGTGTGTAATTGTGGGACTAAGATTGCAAATGATGTAGTAGATGTTTGCTGCTGAAATTAGAGATGTTAGTCTGGATGTTTAGTGTGCTGTGATGTTAGATTTGTTACATTGTTTAAATTGGTTGTAGGTCATTGCTGCTGAAATATTGTTTTAGTCTGTGTCTAATTTTTATTTGCTGACAATTCTTCTATTAGTTGTTTTTTTATGATTCGTTTATATTACAGTGTCACTGTAACATGATAGGGGATTTTGGTTGTATGAATTAAAATCTGCCTACCAAAAAAATAATAGCATAAATCGGCCACCATAGGTCTCGAACTCGAGACCTGCCCCTCACATGTCCAACGAGCTAGCCAATTGAGCTAGACTCTTGTTTTTGTAAACTTCTTCTTAACACATTTAGTATACGTTTCTACTTTTGGACTGTCAGTTTTATTAAAAAAGTTTTTCTTAATTTTGTTAACTTTTAAAGTTATAAATAATAAGTAATTTTATTTACTCTTAACATTAATATAATAAATAAAGTCTAAAAAAATATTTTATTACTTTTAAAATTAATATTGTTTTAATATTGTTTTTAAATAATTTAGTTTTAAATAATTTTGATTTAATAAATTTTGTTTAAAAAGTTTGTTTCAATTAAATAGTAAAAGTAAAAATAATTAATAGTTTATATTTGTCTTTTAGATTTAATTTCGGGATACGATTCATGCACTTTAGGATTAAAATTTGTAGAATTAAATTAGATAAAAACCGAAACCAAATTCAAATCGATTGTCCAATTCAAAACGAAAGACTCAAATGTTGGGTCAAAAAGTTGATGTGGCAGAAACTCATAAACGAAGAAAACATGAAGATTTTGTCTAAGCGTTGTCAAGAGAAATCTAAGCGTTGACAAGAGCAAATCCAAGGTTGACAAAGCAAGCATTGTTATGTACAATCCAAGCATTGTTAGAAACGTAGACAAAGAAGCTTATGGAAGCTTCTATTTAGATAAACATGCAAGATATATTTTGCATAAGTTTATTTAAATAGAAGATTTACTTGTTTATTTGATTTTTTCTCTTGTAAACCCTAATTCTTACACTATAAAAGGAACCAAGGATCTTAGATTTTATTCATACTTTCATTCACAATGTAAACCTAAAGCGTGTGTCGACTAGACGTGGGATTCAATGTATACACGTCTAGTGATTGTTGATTATCAATATAATTAGCAATCTAATTGTTTTAATTCATGTCTTTTGTGCCCTAAACACCTTGTTAATGTGTTATGTTCTAATTCGGCTTTGATTATTTAATCATATGAACATGATGCATTCCTAGTAGCTTCAAAGATCCGGAAACCAAGGTTTCCACAATTGGTATCAGAGCCTCGTGGCTCATGATGCTAGGACCAACAAGGTGTTCGTGTATGGTGAAAAGAAGAAAAATCCGTCTAGGGTTTTTCTGGACGTTTTTGTGTGCGCAGCAGTATTCAGAAGGTCATAACTTTTAATTGGACCGTTGGATTGTCACGAAATTTTTTGTGTGTTCTACATACATATATCTAAACATCCACCGGAGGGATTGTCGAGTTTTATCCCTAGGAAAAAGTTATTAGGCGTCAAAGTCAGCAGTGAGTGAATGCAGTTTTTCTGTGAACAGCCATGTTCAAAACACGATCTCTCCTTCGTTAACCGTTGGATCTTCTTGATTTTTGGATTGTAGATTCTTGGCACTTGTGTCTAGAATCTCACCGAAGGGATTTTCGATCTGAGCCCTAATGAAGAATTTATTCAAGGTCGATGTTGGCTGCATAATGAGGTATTCAAGTTTCTGCTTTCACATAAAATCATGATTAGGGTTTTCTCTCAACCCTAAATCAACATACAAAGCAGAAGTTTATAAGGATTATGGCTGTCGTAATTCAAGAAAAATCTTCATGGCTATGATGTTAGGGTTTATGGTGAAACCCTAGATCCATCTTTATTAAAACCCTAGATCGTTTGGTTATTATTGGTGTGATGATTGTTGTTAATACTTGATGCTGTTTTCCAAGATGATGAATGAGCAGTTGGTGTTCGTTTGGGATTGGTAAGCATATAGCAGTAGAATCAAGGAATGAACAACGTGGTCTTGTTAAAAATTGTTCACATGTGCATAGCAGAAGGTGACAAAGGTTGATGTTCGCTGTTCTTGTACGTGATTTTATTCACGAAGAATCATTGATGCTGAAGTATGCCAATGAGAATTTATATCACGTGGGTCTCCAAGTCTGGGCTAAATAATGCATATATTTATTATTCACTTGGCTATTGTTCGTGGTCCCAGGAAGAAAAGTGCAAAGAAAGGATTTGATACAGTAAAGGGAAAAGAGATCACGTTATTTAGCAAGAAACATGAAGCTTTACGGTGATACGTGAGTTGGCTAATTTTTAGGGATTGCTTCCCTAAAGATTTATAGCTAATTTTTAGGGTATTCAATATATATCTATTATATCTTTGATTACCTATTTATTAGGCACTTTATTCTGCATTTTATTTACTGAGATTGTGCATGGAACACATGGGCTTCGATACTGATTCTTCTAAACATTGACAAGAACCAGATGCCCACTGATGAAAGATTTGACACTGACAGGTTTTAAGTAGACGCTGACAAGAAATAAGTTAACGCTGACAGCGTTGACAGAGTTGTCCGAGATATGATTGTCCCAAGCATTGATACGCTTTGTCCGATATCGGACAAAGCATGTGTTAAAGATGTTAGACAGTATGGGATCTCGGATAACAAAAGAATGAATGCTGTTAGAGAAAATTGATACGTTTTAAGCACACAAAAAGGAGGAAATTACACACGAAGGTACATGGAATCTCCGTTTTATTTAGAATATCATGTTGATATTTATGGCTCGGATATTTTTAAAAGGGATTAATGATCTTAAAGCGAGTTAGCAATTATTCGTGGGAATTTGATGGATATTTAAACTATGTAATCGGGATAGCCTTGCGAAAGAGTTATCCAATCAAGAACTTTTACATATGGTATGAAGATGTTATTTGATTAAATTCGTCCTGAAGAGGTGTTAGCTTAAGGGGAAGAATTCTTATGGTAAGTTTGATGATTGAAGAAGATTTTCGCGAGTTTATGTTCTATCATATCTTAAAGTCATGCACTTCCAGCCACTGACTTCTAAGATAACTTGTTCGTGCTTTACATGGTTGGTGATGAAGACTTGTCATATCTAGCAAGGTAAGGTTGTTATCACTTGAAAGAGTTACATTATCGTGCTCAGTGTCTCACAAAGGATGAGGATTTTGACAATGGGATCGAGGTCTACTTATATTTTTCAATCTGGTATAAGTTCTTCATCACATGGATAGTACAAGACATGGAACACAAGGTTGGGTTTGTCTACTTCTACATCAAGAATACTTTATTTATTTTTCTTCAAGATCATTACATAGAGCTACATTTTGAGAATCTTCAAGATTGCATACATTGTTTACTTCCCTGTTGATGTGACAAAAAGGGGAAGACATACATGCTACATTTGAGGGGAAGCAATTTGAAGATCATGTACAACTTACAAGAGATACACAAAGAGTTTTGCCGACATCAACTAGGGGAAGATTGTTGGGTCAAATTGATGTGGCAGAAACTCATAAACGAAGAAAACATGATGATTTTTTCTAAGCGTTGTCAAGAGCAATCTAAGCGTTGACAAGAGCAAATCCAAGGTTGACAAAGCAAGCATTGTTATGTACAATCCAAGCATTGTTAGAAACGTAGACAAAGAAGCTTATGAAAGCTATTATTTAGATAAACATGCAAGATATATTCTGCATAAGTTTATTTAAATAGAAGATTTACTTGTTTATTTGATTTTATCTCTTGTAAACCCTAATTCTTACACTATAAAAGGAACCAAGGGTCTTAGGTTTTATTCATACTTTCATTCACAATGTAAACCTAAAGCGTGTGTCGACTAGACGTGGGATTCAATGTATACACGTCTAGTGATTGTTGATTATCAATATAATTAGCAATCCAATTGTTTTAATTCATGTGTTTTGTGCCCTAAACACCTTGTTAATGTGTTATGTTCTAATTCCGCTTTGATTATTTAATATATGAACATGATGCATTCCTAGTAGCTTCAAAGATCCGGAAACCAAGGTTTCCACATCAAATTCACAAATTCCTTGTATACAAAGAACTGGGATCACTCTTATGTTTAATTGATTTTTCTTTAGCTTATTTTTGGATTATTACCTTTTCTTAAAGGTGATTTTCTAAATTTGCTCTATAACGTATTTAATTAAAATACACCGACACTTTCTCGATACATCAAAAATTTTGGCTTCGCTGTCGGGGATCTTGTGTACGATTCTTTCGTGTAGATTTGTTGATCGTTGATTTGAAGACCCTTTCCGTCCTCGGAGAGTTTTGTTATTTTTTATTATATATAATAAATATCGATTTTTCGTGTTTTTTGTTATTACTATATTGTATTATGTAGAACAATAAATTCACCTACTTCCAAATAAGACCTTAGTTGGGATTTTATCACCTAACTATTGTATTCGAATCCAAAATGAAAAAATAAAGGCAAAATAGATAAATACTAATAAAAAGTTTTAACTCGATTTATACAAACTATAAGGTGGGTTGATGAGTCTGCTTTTATACATACTCTCATCGTCCAAAATGGGCTTAAAATGATAAAAAAAATATCATAAAATGTGCCAAATGTATGCTTGTGTTTGTTCAATGTATATTTTAGGAACGGATATTGAGAAAATTGCAAAAGATCACAAGAAACAAGCAAAAACGAACACGGGAAACGAATCCGCACAATGAACCAGATCCTAGAGTTGATTTTCCAAGTAAACCCTTGAAGAATTGAAGATTGTACAAGAAGGGACCTCCATTATTGAAGAATTGACACATTAAACCCTTTTATATTCATAATTACAAGTTTGGTCCCCAAAGTTTGTCAAAATTACAAAAAGGACCCTCAACTTTGAAGAATTGGCAAGAATGGTCCCTCAATTATGAAGAATTGTCAACATTAGTCCTCCACAAAGTCAACAATACAAGTCAAGGCCTTGATATATGAATACATTACAAGAATCACCCTTCAAATATCATCAAATGGCAAGAAATACCCTTGAAAATACTTTGAAAACTTTTTGGGGCAAAAGTATAACAACTGAAACTTCATTTACAAAGGAAATTCAGTTTGTACATGTTTAAACAAGAAATGAAAGAAGAAAGAAAGAAGAGGGATGATTACTGCCAAGACAATAAAGAAACCTAGACCAATGATGAGTGGACACGTGCCTCACTAAACACTTTCAGCCAATAACCACTCACCCTTGTTCTATGTAACCATCCACTCAGCCGGTTTATTAACTAATTATATTAATTAGTTATAAACACGTGCCAAACACACATTTAAACATAAAACAAGATCAATACCCATGTTCTTCATGTTCATAATCAGATTTGGGTTTTTCTTAATTACTAAGAATTAAGTGTTAATACCCTCCAGATTTATGATTAACCTAACACTAATCATAACCCCACCCTTAAACCCCTTGCCACATCACCCCAAGACTCACATGATACACTCCTGCACACGTTTTTGGGGAAGAAGACAAAATTTATGCAGAGAGTCAACCATCCACAACACTGCTTCAATCTTAAGCTTGTTTGAGACCCTTGATCACATTTGCACCAGCTAGCAACTTCACAAACAGCCAAAAGTTCTTCACATGTTCAAGACAAATTCAAACTGCAAGGGCAATTCTGGAACTTTATACACTAGGGTTTCCCTTTATTTTCAGCATTTCTAGTTTCATTGTAGCCTATATAAAGGCATAGGACTCATACATTGTTTGTTGTTCTTGGATTGCTAGGTCATAAATCTATAAAGCCTTATTTTCTAAGTGAATGAAAAATGTGTTTGATTTTGTGACGAATTCCAAGTTCCAATCTTTATATCTTCTTGTTATTGTTATATGTTTGTGATTTTGAAGTCTCAAAGTTTGTTTTCAAGTATTGTGCAAGTTTGCAAAAGTTTTCTAAAAACCTGATTTTTTTTCTAAGTCTTGTTCAAACACTTAAACTTTTTGGGCTATAAGCTGATCATAACACCCTGATAAAGAGTTTATCAAGGTATTGTGAGGCTTGTGGTTTGGGAAGGATCAAGGGGTGGGGGTACAAGCTTGAAAAGGTCTTGGTCATTTTCCATTTTTCTCTTTGATTAATCTGTTTGTTACTCACCTTGTTGTTCTTAGAAGCTATTGGAAGCTTGTGCCTTGTTTATCTAGGCAAATAAGCTCAACAATTTGTGAGTGTGGATGTACATTCATGAGGTTTGAACCCTTTTTACCAAAAATCTGTTAAAAGGTGGTTTTATGTGATTTTGTGATTCTGATGTTGTATGTGTTGTTCTTGTGGCTTGAATCTTGTTCTAAGTGCATGAGAATGTTGTTATGATGCTTGTTTGAGTTTGGTATAACGTGTTATACACATTGGCTTTGTTAAATCTTGGATTAAAAAGTGAAAGGGGTTTTGGGTTTACTGATTTAAGCTTTGTATGTGAGTTTGAGTAGGAGTTAAGTGTTTATTTGAGTTGGTATCTGATAATTAGGTGTTTGTATGCTTTTATCTGCATATCTTGTGCTTTGAACATCAAATCTGAATTATTGCTATAACTTACTTGTTTTTTCCTGTTTTGATCTAAAATATTGGGAACACTTAGAGTGTATGCATATTTAGGATTAAAAAGTGCCTAAACATAGTTTGGAAATATTTGAGGGTTTGAAATTGGATCTGCGGTCAAGTATATCAGCAAAGGTCACTTGCGTTCATCTTTGTGTTCATTATCAATATTCATAAGCCTGAATCTTGGTCTAAACTTTAAACCAGTGTTTGAAACAAGTTTATGTATGCTTATTTGAGTTTATTATAGCTTGTGTATGCATTTGGTTTAATTTTGTTGGTTTATTCTTCCTTAATCTTCTTATTTGTTCAAAACTGCTTATTGTGCATGTCTGTGTGATATCTGGGCACATTTTGAATTCACTATACTAATTGGCTAGGTGTTAATTTGATTTGTTTGTTTATTGTGACTCCTTATAACCCACTGGTTATAAGGGTGCCTTGTTTGTTCATCAATTCCAATAAAAGTACACTAAAAACAAACAGTCAAGAAAGTCAAGCAGTGGGAACCCTTTCCCACTAAAACTAGCCACTGCTAGTGTTAAATTGTGAACAGCTTATCAATAATCTATAATAGCTTATTTAGACCTGCAACAACTATTCTGGAGCATTTGAGACTTAGACTTTTAGGTTTGACTAGAAAACCAACTTAGTTGACTTTTACATAAGTGCTTATTTGCTATTTCCAGCTTATTCATTCTTCTTTTTGGAAATCTTTTTTATTATTAAGCTTAGTTAAGTGTTTTGAAACATTTTGCAAAAAGAATATGCCCTTGAATTGGTCTAGAACTCAAAAACGACTATTTTGTCGTTTTGTATAGAGAGCTTTTGCTTATTTCAGGCTTATTCATCTTTTTACAAACAGCTTTATTAGGTCAAGAGAAGGATGTGTGTCAAATTTCAGCTTATGGCATTAGCGTATGGCTTAATGGGCCAAAAAAGCCCATTAAGAATAAGCTGTTTGCTTATTAAGCTGTGATAAGCTTACTTTCAGCTTTTGGGCCTTTAGAGTTTTGTGTTTAAAATTCAATTTTAAGCTATACTGGAAGTTTTGAGCTTATTTGGGTAACTTTTTCTTATTGGGCCTTAAATAAGCCCATTAAATGGACTGTTTGGACATTTAGCCCATTTTAAGGCCCATTAGGGGTATTTTTGTAATTTCAAGTTCATTTTCTGTTTATTTAAGTTAAATTAAACTAGTTTGCAAGGTTTTAGAATTTTTTATTAATTTTGGATTTTTTTTAATATTTTATTATTAAAATTAGTTTTTATTTTTTTTGCAACTTTTTCATTTTTTCTAGGCTAAAAACATTAAGTTAGGATTTTTAAAAATTTTAGATTAATTTTCTTGTCATTTAATTAATTTTTAGGATTATTTTAATATTTTTATTGTTTTTAATCATTTTTAAATAGTTTTAATTAATTTTAAATTTTTCAAAAATAGTTTTTAGTTTAATTAAGTTATTTAGAGGTTTACAAATTAAAAAATCTCATTATGGGCTTTTTGTTAATTAAATTGAAAAACTATTATTTAATTAAAAAGTTTGAGTGAATTTTGATTTTTTGTAAACTCTAATTACATTTTTTAGGATTTATTGCAATTTTCTAGGAATTTTTAGGATAAATTTTAAATTTCGTCATATTTTATGGTTTTACGTGTAAGTCTTAGGGTAATTTTAATCGTAACCGTCATCCTCTTCTCTTTTCTTTCTTCATAATCATAATCACAAACATTTAATCATCTCTTAATACAACACACTAGCCTCCTTGAGAACGAACTCACTCATTGGGTCATTTGTGCACGGTTTTCCTAAATCGTCGTACTTACCCTAATTACGCTCTTTTTCCTAAAAGACGTAAAATACTCAACATCATGGGTATAAGGCGACGAGCTGTAAAAGGCCGTCTTAGGAAAAAGGTTTTTAAGTGCTTTGTGCCACCTCGTTTCCCCGCTTGCTTGTGCGTATATTGAGTGGGATATTATTGGTTTGCCAACTCAAGTAGTACTAAATCTTATTTTTGTTGTTTACTTATTGAACCTCGAGACGTTTAGGTTTTCACCTATGTTTCAAAGTCGACCGAGGGTAATTTACTTCAATAGTAATTATCCTTACTCCTTGTTTTTATCAATCTTTGATTGAGCAATACCAAATAAAATACCAAAAATAATCTTCTTCTAATCTATTTTCTTTTCTTCAACCCTCTAAATTCTCGTCATTTTGGTTTATGAAATTACGATCTAATCGTCTTTTGATTAATCACGATAGGCTTGAAAACATTCCTCGTAGAAATAGAAATCGTCAACAACGGATAGTGGAACCCGAGCTTCCACCTATTGTTGTAGAGATGGCCGATAACCGAACAATGGAGGAATTGCTCCGTGCACCCACCGAAGGGTACGGGGAAGCAATCGTTGTGCCAGATATTTGGCGGATCATTATGAGATTAAGACGGGTCTTTTATCACTCATTCGTACCGACCAATTTCATGGCAATGAGACTGATAACCCGCACTCTCACATTCGTAATTTTCTTCATATCACCTCGACTCTCAAGTTTAGACATGCGTCGAATGACGCGATTAAGCTAATGCTTTTTCCATACTCGCTAGACGGAAACGCTAAGCTTTGGTATGAAAAGGAACCACCGGGTTCGATTTTGACATGGGGCGATTTAGTGTCTAAGTTTATGAATTATTTCTTTCCACCATCTAAAAAAACTTACTTTAAGAATGAGATCACTAGATTTGAACAAAAAGTGCATGAAACGTTCGGAGTTGCTTGGGAAAGGTTTAAGCATTTGTTGAGACAATGTCCACACCACGGTTTCACGGAGTTACATCAAATTAATACTTTTTATAATGGACTTAATATGGTTGAACAAGATTCTTTAAATGCCGCTGCGGGTGGTAATCTTTTAAGAAAAACTCCGAGAGACGCGTGTGGTTATCATTGAGAATAAGTCTAGAGTGCAATATTCACGAAACACACCGATTTTTTCCAATGTGAATTCATCTAATACCGAGATTGCTAGATTGGACTCTAGGATTGATACGATTTGGAATGAGATTAGGAAGAATCCTCATGGATCGATTAATATGGTTGAGAATTTTTGTGTATCATGTGGTGGAACACATCTGAATTATGCTTGTTCAACCATGGGGTTTGATCAAGCTAGTGCTTTTGCCGCGATGAGAACTTATGGCCCTAACGGTCAAGCTCCTCATCAAAACAATGTGGCTCCACCGGTTCAAAATAGGTACAACAATGGAAATAATAGGAATAATTTTAACCGTGGTAACCAAGGAAATTTTAATCAAGGAAATGGATTTCATAGAAATCAAAACAATCAAAGTTTTCAAAACAATAATCAAAATGATTTTTCAAGCTATATCAAAACGAATGAGGCAAGTTTGAAAGCTTTTCAAAATAATCTTCAAGGACAAATGGCATCTTTGAAAAATGATTTTCAAAATTCGATCAAGGAGCAAAATAACAAGATTGAGCTTAACCAAAAAAGATTAGAACAAAGCCAAAACCATATGGAGGGAAATCAAGCTAAGTTTGAGAACAAATTACTTTCGATGTTTGAAGCTTTTATGTGCAAACCATCCTCTTCTTCAGTTGGCTTACCTAGCAACACCGTACCAAACCCGAAGGGAGGGATTAAGTCCATCACCGTTTAAAATAATGATAACTTGAAAGATGTGATCGAGTTTGATCCTCCACCTAAAGAGACTTTTCTAGATGTTACCAAGGCTACCTTAGATGTGAATTGTTCCGCGGTTTTCTTTGATTTCTATCCCGAGAAATATGGAGATCCGGGCCAATTTTTGATACATTGTGTTTTCAAAGGGCTTGGGGTATGCAAAGCTTTAGCCGATCTAGGAGCTAGCATCAACTTAATGCCTTTATCCATATGGAAAACTCTTGTCTATTTCCCACTTACTCCCACTCGAATGATCATTGAGCTTGCTAATGGAACCAACGGTCACCCGGTTGGTATAGCGGAATATGTCATTTTTAAAGTGGGGAAGTTTGTGTACCTTGCCGATTTTGCAATCGTTGATTATGAGACAAACCCTCGTGTGCCTTTAATTCTGGGACGCCCATTTTTGTCCATGGCTCAAGTTCAAGTTGATATGAGGAAAGAAGAGATAAAATTATTTTACGGGGATAAAAATGTTGTTTTCAAAGCGGAAAAACTTCCAAATTTTGTTTCTAAAAATGTGGAAAATGTAAAACTTGTTGAAACTTTTGAAAGTAACACAAATAAGTATTTTCTCATTTACAAGGGTGTAAGGCAAATTATAGACCCCTCATTTCGTGAAGATGAAAACTTAATTTCGGAGGGAGATGTTCGTTCCGTTGAAACGTGTTGTAATATTACCTCGTCTCCACTCACTCTTGAGGATAAGATCGATAAGAAAATTGATGATTACCTTAGTGCACCATTTGATGCTAGTGAGTTTGATAGTGATAATTTCGATCCGGAAGGAGATATTGCTTTAATTGAACAATTGTTGAATAAGGATCCATCTCCACTCCCTCCGAAGGACCAAATAGATGATACTAAGGCACAATCTTCCATTGAAGAGCCTTTTACTCCTAACTTCACACCGAGTGAGGTTAGTGACTATTCGTTAGATAAGTTCGTCGATGAACTTGTTGCTCTTATTGATCCACTTCCACCGGGAAATGTTGATCGTGATCATCATGATTTACCTTCCATTCTCGAGGAATTCTCCGATGAACTTCCTTCTAGTGAGAATGATGATCTTGTATCCGAGCGTGACACGCTCGATACTTTATCGGATATTTTTTGTGATGACAAGATTGATGACACTTATGTGACTTACTCAAATCCTCTTTTTGAATTTGAGGAAAAGTCTTATGAATCAAGGGAAAACACTCTCTATCTTGAGAATGTTTCTAATGACGATGTTGAAAACCCTTGGTTTGATCACCCGATTTATGATGATGATAATGTTGACCCGGAGGGAGAAATTTTCTTTACTCCAAATCTCCTTCCCACTCGCTTTGATCTTAATGTGCAGGTTTTTCATGCGACTCATTTTGAGTATCATGACCCCTTTGTTCACATTCCTAAGAGTGACAAGGTCAATAAGGTTATGCATTTTAATACCACTATAGTTGAGACCTTTATCCCACCATTACCATGTGTTTCATATGATTATGGATTAGCATGGGGGGACGACACCGTGTTGTCTATTCCTTTCTCTCCCGAGGACGAGGTATTCGATCTCAGAATCATTGATTTAGGGAAATCGCGGCCTTTCACCGATGCAATAATTGAAAGACTTTTCGATCATCTTGGTGCGAGTTTATCTCGGAGATCTTAATATATCCATTTCATGATTTGTGACATTGACCACCATCTCTTTTTGGAGATTTATGTTGGAGTTTCATCCTCTCGTTTGTCATCCAGCAATGAGGATGTGATCTTTGACCCCGACATCGTGCTTTATGTTGGATTTTATTCTAATATGTCGGTTTTCACCACTTTCCCTAAGGACCAATGAATGCGGGGATCGAGTCGAGCTCATGACTCGGTTAATAGAAACGAGGTGCCTTGTTGGGGAGTCCCATACATTCTATCTTCTATCTATTTTCTAACACTAATTATGCTTGATCTTTTCAAGATCGTGCTTGTGTTTAGTTGTGATGTGAATGTTAGGTATAACCCTAATCCTTGAAGACTCTCGTGTTCGGGTTTTGCCGGTCCACTCGAGTTTCCATACTTTGATTGTCAAAAGGGGCATTCACTATCCTTTGATTTTTACCAACTAACGTTTTATCTTGAAGCATAATTAATAAACGGCTTATAGATCTGCGTACTCTTACCATGTTAGGACTTTTGCATTGGACTCTTCGTGTTTTAGCAAGGGGTGTTACTCTTGAGCTAGGAAACATTAAGGACAATTTTTGGTTTTAGCATAGGGAGTCAATCGATATAATCGCTTGCAATTGCTTTTTTCATGTTCAAACGTAATTGTTTTTCTCGTTTTTCATAAAAAAAATTAATGTTTTAGTGTATTTTTGTGTTTAATAATAAAGAAAATAAGTGTTTTTGACACAAATGTAGGCTTTCTGTTGGTGAAAATAAAAATAGTTTTTGACTTGATTGTTTTTTACCTTAGCTCATTCCTTAACGTGTTTAAATCATGTTTTGCTAGACTTTTATATAGGGAAGTTTAAAACACGAAAGTCTTAACTCATACGGGTTTAAGAACAAGAACTTTTCGCAAGTTCCTATAGTTGATCCTATAAAGTCGTTTATCAAGTGAACTTTAAAACGCAAACTCTAAACTTGAAAAAGTCTAAGAAGATGCAAGATCCTATAGATGACTTGAAAACCCAAAACATTGATTTAATAGGCTAAGTATCCATTAGTCTCGCATTTTTGAAATTTTTCAATATGGAGAACAAGAAATGATAAAGTTTAATCATAAGTTTTGAGGTTAGTTCTTCCTTGAGTAAGTATTTTTGTGTATGATTCTATCTCCTCGTATTTATTTTTCACGCTTGAATAATTAATTGCTTAATAAATGAAGTTTTTAGCGGTTTGAGTTCAATATCTTTACTCGTAACTCCTTCTTTTTCTTCCCTTGTAATTAAAGTAAGAACACATTGAGGGGGTCAGCGTCATGGACTTTTTGATCATGGGATTGCGTAAATTTGGCTTTATATATATATATATATATCATAATAATAAGAAGAATAAATAAAAACATGTTCTCTATGAGCCTTCGGGTGGGAGTCATGTAGCACTAGCCTTGTCATTAGAGCCTTAGGGTGTATGGCATGGTGACGTGTTTAATAAAAATTGCTTCATCATCATGAGCCTTAAGGTGGGATGGTGAATGTCAATTCCCTTGTTTATGTCCAAGGAGCCTTCGGGTGTGGATTATAGATAAGGACCACTTTTACATCTTAAAGAGCCTCAAGGTGTATGATGTAAATGTTGCTAACTCCATTAATAAGGTCAAAATTGACTTTGGAGAATTTATTGTTGCTTTAAGTAGTCCTATTAGCCAAATTTCGGATCCGGGAAATTATTCCTCAAATCGTGTTAAGTTATCCTTGATGTGGGCTTTCTTAAGTGACAACGATTTTTGAAGTCGAGGTTAGGTTTTGAGTGTTGGGTTTACACCGTTTTTTGCCTTCATTTTTGGACTAATAATTATCTTAAATAAGTCAAATAAGCCTTTGGGTGAATGACAAAATTTAAAATCTAGAGATACAATTAGGAATAAAGGAGATTGAGTTTAACACAAATTACTTGTGTGAGTGGTCTTAACATTGGGACTTATGATTGACAATGATATTGTTTTTAAACATGGCACGAAAAGAGTGAAAAGTCGAGGACGATGAATCTATTTAAGTTTTATGATCCTAAAAGTTATTTTTCAAATAATGAAAGCAATACATTATGTCTTTGCATAATAAAGTGTCAAAAGTTGAATAAAAGTGTAGTTAGTAGTTTAATTTTATCATTGCGTGAGGACACGGCAATTGCTTAGCAAGGGGAAGTTTGATATGAGTGAATTTACTCATATCAATTGTATCAATAAATGAACATAAAATGCTCAATTTGTATGAATATTGTATTGCATATGCATGTTTTATTGTTTCGTGTGTGTAGGTACCAAGATCACGAAAACCGGCAAAACCAACACGGGATTTGAAGATAATTTCATCAAAAGCCAAAAGTCAAGATCTTTTTTATCCGAGGATTTGGATTTATCAAGTAAAATGGGATTTGGTGGACCCCACATGAGCTTAGTGGGCTTGGAAGCCTATTAATAATGACATTATAATATCCTTGGGCCAAATATGAGTAATTATTAACCCATGAGTCCAGGTCAACCCAAGTTAGAAAGTCAAATCGCGTCAATCCCAAATCAAAATTAATAAGACGTGGGGAGTATTATTATATGGTTCCAAGGCCCAATTCCTTAAACAAAATGTGACGGTAGAAAATGAGGATATATATCTTTTCACTTTGTTTATTCGGTCAAACCCATCGTTACAACCAAAGAAAAAAAAAGAAAGAAACGCAAATAAACACACAGCCACCCAAAAAACCCTAGCCTCAATTTGGGGGTTTCAATCCACAAGGGATTAAACCCCACGCGCTTGAATTAATTCTCAGTTATTTCAAGACAAAGAAGATGATGTTATCAATCCAACATGGCTCCCAATCTGTGTCATCCCTCAATTTTGATTGGTGGATTTGACTACCACCAATCATTCATCCAATCATATAATGCCATGTCACCTCCAAACTAACACAACAAACACAAATCCCTGCCACCTTGGCAATCCGAGTGAGAGAACAAGTTTTTTAGCTGTTTGATCAAAAATTGAAGAAAGAGAATGAAGATATGCTCATCCAATGGCCTGAAATCACTCTTCATCAACAGCCCTTACCCTTGGTTAGGCTATAAATACCCTGATTTTAATTCAGAAAATCATCCCTTTCTTTCTTTTAATGTTATAATGTTAATTTAGTTTTAGGAAATTGTATTTTTATTTTAAAAGTATTGTAATAATTTTCTGGAATTAATGAAAGTGATATTTAGCCTCACCTTTTTTTTAACTTACGTTATATTACTGTTAAAAATTAATGCAGTTATTCTTTCTATTCTATTTTGATATTATATGAGAAATTATTTGTTTAAGCTCCATTTATAGCTTAAGGGAATAATAAAAAGTGAGATTGGGAAAAAGTCTAACCTACTGGTTAGATTTAAATAAATGTTGGATCGAATTATTTTTATTGTTTGATATTCATGATGGCTCGTGTTCGAAATAATGATAGTTCAAGTTGATGTTCATGTCGTTTAATGGTGTTATGATGGTGTTTCGTGGTGTGCTATCGAAGTGGTTCCAAAGGTAGCTCAGCGCTACCTTCGACATCAAAGGGTACTTCATAAAAACAAGGTTAAGCTCGTTTTCTCTTTAAGTTAATTAATATTTAGTCTAATCTGTCAGATTAATAAATTTATAAATCTGCTTATGTTTTTGGTGATGAATATGTTTGATTTCAATCTATGTGATCTAACTGTTTTTTATAATCATGATGGGAGTGTCGGGTAAGGGTCGTACTCTTTTTTCCTTTGCGGGGTTTTTCCCATTGGGTTTTTCTCGTAACGGTTTTTTAAGGAGGCGGCCTTACTTGGATCCTTTGCTCCCATTTTGCTGTTGTTGGAATGAAGAGATGGTCGCGTGGTTTCAAGATTTTTTCTTGATGGTCTTTGCTAATGTTGCATTTATGTCTTATTGTAGAAGAGTAATTTAGTTAGTTTTTTTGGCGTTGTTTCACCAATTGTTAACAAGCTTCCTGTAGCTTGTGGTTAATGTGGTACTTCAGCCACATTCCTTTGTACGTTCAACGCTTTTTTTGGTTAATATATTTACCAGGGCAACCCTTTACCAAAAAAAAAAATTGTTTTGTGAATCAGTTATAGTTTTCGAGAGTGAGGATTAAACTTTTAGTTTTAATGCTTTTAAAATCTGCTAAGATGATTTATATCTGAGTTTTATGAGTTTAAATTGGTTTGATAAATTGATTGTTGATAGTTCAGCTTTTGTAATTGTTGAATAATCGGTTTTGTTAGCTATTGATCGTGTTTTTAGTAATCTGTTTGATATTTTTCAGTTTGAAGTAATTGAATATTATTATAATGTTCTGTGATGTCTGCTTTATCGAGTGTGTAATTGTGGGACTAAGATTGCAAATGATGTAGTAGATGTTTGCTGTTGAAATTAGAGATGTTAGTCTGGATGTTTAGTGTGATGTGATGTTAGATTTGTTACCTTGTTTAAATTGGTTGTAGGTCATTGCTGCTGAAATATTGTTTTAGTCTGTGTCTAATTTTTGTTTGCTGAGAATTCTTCTATTAGTTATTTTTTTATAATTCGTTTATATTACTGTGTCACTGTAACATGATAGGGGATTTTTGGTTGTATGAATCAAAATCTACCTACCAAAAAAATAATAGCATAAATCGGCCACCAACAGGTCTCGAACTCGAGACCTGCCCCTCACATGTCCAACGAGCTAGCCAATTGAGCTAGACTCTTGTTTTTGTAAACTTCTTCTTAACACATTTAATATACGTTTCTACTTTTGGACTGTCAGTTTTATTAAAAAAGTTTTTCTTAATTTTGTTAAGTTTTAAAGTTATAACTAATAAGTAATTTTATTTACTCTTAATGAATTAAAGTTTTTATTAAGTAGATCAAATTATTAGTTTAAAAATATAATAAATAAAGTTTAAAAATTATAAAAAAAATATTTTATTACTTTTAAAGTTAATATTGTTTTAATATTGTTCTTAAATAATTTAGTTTTAAATAATTTTGATTTAATAAATTTTGTTTAAAAATTTTGTTTCAATTAAAGAGTAAAAGTAAAAATAATTAATAGTTTATATTTGTCTTTTAGATTTAATTTCGGGATACGATTCATGCACTTTAGAATTAAAATTTGTAGAATTAAATTAGATAAAAACCAAAACCAAATTCAAATCAATTGTCCAACTCAAAACGAAAGTCTCAAATTCACAAGTTCCTTGTGTACAACGAACCGGGATCACTCTCGTATTTAATTGATTCGTCTTTAGCTTATTTTTGGATTTTACCTTTTCATAAAGGTAATTTCCTAAATTTGCTCTATAAAATATTTAATTAAAATACACCGATGTTGGAAATACGTTTTTACGTATTTAGAAAGGATCGGTCACTCCAATGATATTGGGCTCGTGATCCAATATAGCCCATATAGCCCACATGTAGGGTGGGCTATATAAACCCCTCCTCCTAGCATGTTAGGAGGGGTTGAACACTTACCATTTATCATATTTCATATTTCCTCTCTTTCTCTCCTTTCTCTCTCTACCTTTCTCTCTCTAAGTTCTTCCCTTCCCATCCATATCAATAGATTAATCCATATAATGCTTAATCCTTAGAAAAACACGATGCTACAATTGGTATCAGAGCTATGGTTGAATCTTCGGATTGACGTGTTTTTTGTCTATTGATTTGGTGGTAAAATTTTTCTTCTTTCACAATTATTTTTCTTTAAAATAATTATCAGTTTTTATTTTTAAAATAACAAAAGTTTCAGTTTTTTTTATATCAATATTTGGATATCAGTCTTTTGGTCTCAATCTGTGTTTTAAATACTTTTGATAAATACTTTTGATAAATACTTTTCAGTTTTAAATACTTTTTATACATGCCTTATGTCTCGATCTGAGTTTTACCTTGTCTCGGATTAGGAGTTTCTTGTCAAAGGTCTCAAAAGTATCAGTTTTTATACCTTTTTATCATTTTTTGTCCCTTTCTGAGTATCTGTTTTATTGTTTGGTTTGTATCGAAAAAGGGTTTTAGTTTTCCGATAACTTCCATCAGAATACGGTTTAAGGATTCCGACCATTTTTCCGATCCATATTTAGACGGTTAAAGTTTTGTCATATTCCGATGTGTCAGTTTTTTTTCATATTCCGATAGAACAGTTTTCTCAATATTCCGACGACCATATTCCGATGACGTATTCCGATGGCCTTATTCGGATGACTTATTCAGATGACTTATTCCGATGACTTATTCGGATGGCCGTATTCGGATAGCATTCCGTCAGTTAAATATTCTGATGGTTTTTAATTTTTGACATTCTGATCGAAAGGTAAGTTATACTCAACAAAAGGGATCATTTGGACCAAACTCATCAAAAGTCTCAAGTAATCAACTCGACTCAACCCTAGACTCAACCACAAGTCAAACAGTGACTCAAAACCAAAACACAACTCTCGACTGGTCCTCTCACAAGACTCGGGACACTCGATTCTCAACAAAACCAATAGACCCACCAACCCACACCCTATTTCTCGAACAACTCTCGAACTAAAAAACGTTCTCTCAAACAAAAGACTCTCGAAAATCAATTAGACTCGACAACAAAGACTCACGTCTGAAAAACATTCTCGACTCCAACAAGTCTCGACCTAAACTCAAAGTCACAACTTGCCTCTACAGACATAACTCGAATGACAGTCTCCAAACTCCATAAACACACTCGACTCTAACCAATTCACCAGACTCAAACTCACTTGACTCATGACAAGATCTCAGTTTTTCTTTTTCGAGTACTGACATGCAAGCCAAGATCTATATAAATCCATACACGAAATTATATCATCATAGATCTATTTGGGGCTTACCCGCTTAATATTTTAAATCCCAAGATTGAATCATAACAAACTTGTTATGCTCGAATCTATGTTTCGTTTAACTCGAAAAGATTAATCAAAAACCCACATACATCACAAATACCTACCCGAGACCCTTTAAGGATCTTGAAGCCAAATCTTGATTGCCACGAGATGATTCATCTCACTTGATTTGAATCACTTATTTTTCATAGTGTGGATTTAGATCAGCACGAAACGGAGGTTACAAGCATCACTTCATCATTTTTGTTGTGGATTTAGATCAGCAAGAGTGGATT
Source organism: Glebionis coronaria (assembly GCA_025667525.1). Lineage (NCBI taxonomy): Eukaryota > Viridiplantae > Streptophyta > Magnoliopsida > Asterales > Asteraceae > Glebionis > Glebionis coronaria. Next base: position 229,516,254 of record CM046880.1, read on the forward strand.
TAGGGGCGGAGGAAACATAACTGCAAGCGATGAAGGATACAAGGATTTGAGATAGATTGGGTGTTTTCTGAGAGAGTATTTTATTTAAGAGAGAGAGTTTTTTTTTAGATTGTTAAATGAAAGAGACGGAGAAGGTGTTCTATTTTGAGAGAGAGAGATATTGAGAGTTTGTTTGGATTTATTATAAAGTCAAAGAAAGATTATATATATTCTTTTGGGACGGAGTAACCAACGCTGGTGCCAGCCACGTGTTTTCGTTTTGGGACACGTTTTATCAAAGAAGTGTCTCTTTAAAAAAAAACGAATATCAGATTTTTCTTTACGTTTATTTCTATTTTTAGTTACATTATTTTTATTAAGCTAACTTTTTAAATTTATAAATTTTATAGTTAACTTTTTAGTTAAGTTAATTTTGTATAATTAGTTTTTGGTACATCGTATTGAGGCGGGTATTTAGAAACAACCAAAGTGGTAAAATATTTAACGGGCCGATCATTATATTTACCGTAGCTTAGATTTATTTGTTGACGGGCTTTATTTTTGGAGTGAGCCGACTTTGATTTGGTCTCCAGTTTATTTTATCAACATTTGAGCCAATAAAAATTTTTGAGCAGAGAAAAGAGTTACATCATCAATCGAGGATTATTTTTTTTAGATTTACTACGGATCTTTTGTTGGTGTTGTCATATCCACAATCATTTGTCATCGAACTTTCAATGGATTCTTTGAATTCGAATTTTCAAGAGGGAAAATTGCATATATTGCAAGACGATACAAGAAGCAGCCAAAAGAGAATAGAATCAGGAGGAAAACAGGAACCAAGTAGCATGTCAGGTACAGATAATATTCTTCATATGTTGTCTAAAATGAATGCGCTAATTAACAATCCTGCTAATACTTTTACGACTGCTTCTTTAACTAATTCTGTGTCTAGGACTGAAGAGCTTGAAACCATTTTAGCTCAGCAATCCAAAGAGCTTGAGGATGCCAAAATTGAATTTTCAAAGAAAACGGAGAAATATGAAACATATTTTGAAAAACTTGAAAAGTCAAACGTTGTTCTTGAACGAAAATTGGATCAAACAGTTCTAGATTCCAAAGCTGAAAAGGATAATCTTTTGAAACAAATTAAGTTGCTTGAATCTAAGTTGGCATCCCAAGATGAATTGCTCAAAGAGAATGAGACCTTATAAGCTCAACTACATGAAAAGGTTTTTGCTATAGCTGCGTTGAAAAACGAGTTAAGGAAAACTACAGGACCTAGTGTGGACACTAAGCTTGAAAAAACATCAATCTTGGGAAAACCGCCTACACATCAGTTCGTTAGACAACCGACTGCATTTGAATCCGAGCGACCACAGTCCTCGAGACCGCGGTTTGCCTCCCAAGTTAATTTGGTTCATCTTTCTAGACCAGTCACTCCAACAACTAGGCCCAGTATGACCAAAACAGCTTTCGCAAGACCTAATCACATGATTGCCTCTAGTTTCTTTAAAAATACCAAGACCACGTCTAGAACTAGTTCAAATGACGTTCGCCATACATTTGGTCTAAGGGAAGCTAAGCAAAAGACACAAGTAAGAGATAGGAATTTCAAACCTAGTCAGATGCCTTCTAGTTTACCCAACATTGCTAAACGTAGCATGTCACATCCTAGGAGCATCAATCAATCATCTAGGAATTCTAGATCTTACTCGGAAATTAAATATGCTACTTGTAAAACATGTAGGAAATGTGTCTTTAAAGCCAATCATGATTCTTGTATCAAAAATTACTTGATGAGGTGAACTCCCGTGCTAGAATTAAATCCCAGTGGGTAGCTAAAATCAAACCCGTTGGTAAAATGTGGCGCTCCACTGGTAGAACTTTCACTATTGTAGGAAACGAGTGCCCTTTAACTAGGATAGTCTCTGATTCTACTAAGACTACTAGGGAGGAAATTGAAAAGGAGGATACATCACTTAAGCCTGAACTTAAGGTTTTCTATAAAAGGAAACGTTTACCAGCTAAGACAAGTGAATCATCTCCTCAGGTCACCTCTAACACAAGAAAAGAAAAATGTGAATCCCCACTTGCTTCTAAGATAGATATCGCTAACCCATATCAAAGCATGCAAATTCCAAATGAGAATGCAGGTACCAAAGAGGATGTTCCAAAAGAACGAAGCGGTCCAATCATTGTATACCATTCAATTAAGGACACTCTCAGAGTTTGGTTGCTGAAGAAGCTGATATCTAAGAAACAAGTGTCTCAGGGGATTTGCAGTTAAGCTCGTGTATAAGGACTTATAGTCACATCACAGACTGTAACTCGATCTTCAAAGAAAGGAAAGTTTATCGTCGATGATAAACTTATCCTAACAACGAGAAATTAATTTTTCTCGGGCATGAGCTTATATAAAAAACGTTCCAAGTTTTTAAGCTCATGCACTTGGGATTACATTCAAATCACAGTCTGTGACCCGAACTTAAGAGAAAGGGATGTTTATCTTGTCAACGATAACTTACCCTCAAAACGAGAAATTAATTTTTCTCGGACACGAGCTTACATTAAAACTATTCAAAGGTTTTTAGCTCGTGTACATGGCTCCTCGTTAAATGACAGACGATGACCCGGACTTCAGAGACATGGAAGTTTATCTACGCAGCGATAACTTACACTCAAAACGAGAAATTAAGTTTTCTCAGACACGAGCTTCTCCTAACACCATTCAAAGGTTTTAAGCTCTTGTATAAGGCTCTTCATTAAATATCAGATGATGACCCGATCTTCAAATAAAGGAAAGTTTATCGCCGATGATAAACCTATCCTCATTAACGAGAAATTAAATTTTCTCGGACGCGAGCTTACATTAAAACTATTCAAAAGTTTTAAGCTCGTGTATATAGCGTATAATCACATTTCAGATTATGCCCCGGACCTCAAAAAAAGGAAAGTTTATCGCCGATGATAAACTTATCCTTACAACGAGAAATTAGTTTTTCTCGGGCATGAGCTAATATTAAAAACATTCGAAGTTTTTAAGCTCATGCACAATGACTTACAGTTAAATATCAGACTGTAACTCGGACTTCAATTTTAGGAAAGCTTATCTTAAAAGATAGCTTATCCTCGTAACGGGAAATTAAATTTTCTCGGTCATGAGTTTGTATTAAAACATTCCAGGTTTTAAGCTCAGAAAGGAAAGTGAATCTTTTAAATAAGAGAACTTTTCCTCATAACGAGAAATTCACCTTTCTCGGTCATGAGCTTTACGTTAAAACATTCAAAGTTTTTCAAGCTCATGAAAACGACTTCTAAGAAAATGTCAACTTAGGACTCGTTCTTCAGTTAAAAGGAAAGTTTATCGCCGATGATAAACTTATCCTTAACAACGGGAAGTTTACAACTTCTCGGACTTGAGCTCGTTTTGTAAGATATTCAACATCTTAAGCTCAAGTAACTGGTTTTCAAAACGTTGAACACAATTTTTCGAGAATTTCACAAAAAGGTTTTTCTAAATCTTTCAAAATTGTGTGTTCAAAAAATGTTTTGATAAAAAGAGCATGTCTTCTGGAATCGATAATATTTATGATACTAGAAATGTCATTCAATAATGACACAGGGTTGTAAATAAAGTTCGAGCAGAAGTTCAAACTTTTAAAACATGCTCAAAATGGCTTGCTATTATTTACGATAGTAACCCGCTTTTCATATTAAAGTCAAGCATTTCACAGGAAAGCTTTGACTCAACAACGGGAATTAATTTTCTCGGGCATGGTTTACTTTATAACCATGTAAGGGATTGTGTTTACGTAATAACACAATCTAACACGAATATATGTACGTGTCAGTGCATTTATTTGTTAAAACAAGAGAAATCTTGTTTGTATGAAGTTATCATCTCCACCAACCGTAGAAATTTACAATTGATATCTACATACTCGACGATGCGACTACTCAAACGGTGACTACAACTCTTTCAATAGAACACGGGTCAACAATTGAGGGGGAGCAATTGTCCAGCATTCAGAATCTTTGACGCCGAAAGTGCCAAGTTCACATGTTGGTGTCAAGACAACGATATCAGTCGTACACATGGAGTCAAGAGATAACTTCAGACGTGATGAGGCGACCAACATTCGTGAACAAGAACCATATGCTTCTTTCATATGATGTTCTTCATCATTCAGGTCCAACCTCATAAATCGCTAATCTTGTGAATTCATTATCATATATGATCTTTGCACGTGATAAATACCTTACACTTGTGTTTAAAAGGTATTTAATTTACGTTTCAAATTCACCCTCATTAATTTGAGGGGGAGCTTGTGAAAAGCATGAAGATAATTAGCTTTGCATTTTTCTTCCTAAATTTTCTTAAAATGCTATTAAATCAATTGATATTAAAAACATCGATTGGGTTAATATTTTTAATATGGGGTAGAAAATGTGATTTAATATGGGAAATGATTAATCATAAATGGTTTGACTTAACGTGATAGCTCTTCCCGACATGTGCGAAATGTTTTCGGATATCGTGGCATATGTTAAGGGGGAGAAAAATGGATTTGCACTTCAAAATAGATTTCATGGTGAAATATACTTACCCAAAACATCTTTATTCACGACGGTGAAGATTGTGGTGACATAAGGATGGTAGGATAGGTTAAAGTCCAATGATTCCTCTAGAACCGGAGGAATCTTCCCAAGGACATTCCATAGCTAGAAATAGTAGTCCTTAGGAAAGATGGAGAAAGACTGTGAACGTAGCTGAATGCCGACCAAGTACTTAAGTTAGCACTGGAACAATCACAACAAGGTGCTAGTGATGACGTATTGGTAAGCATTAAAGGGGTTGAAGAATGAAAAAGAATTGTAAAGATAAAGGGTGTAAAGAAAGAAGCCTTCCTTACAACTTAGGCAGAAACCGGGTCAATACATATGCTATTAAGATCATTGTTTAATGATTCTTGATATTGAAGACAGACATCATGGACCCAGTGATGCAAGGCATAACCCATCCCAGCTAACTCAGATATCTCTTAAAAGATATCTGTTTTAATCACACGGAGACAACACATTATCTATTGATTTATTCACTCCGAATAAATTGGTATTGAAATGGTGGCACTCCTCTCCAGCCTCCGATAACTAAAAATCAAAATGCACTATTGAGTCTAGAGCCATTTGAGATCATCAAATATCTCATTAGGACACACTTTCATATTTCCTTGCTTCTTCACACACTGTGAAAAGTAAGAAAGATCTTAAGAGTCCTACGCAAAATCTTCATGATCTTGCCTGAACATCCGAGTAATACGAAAGTATTTACAATGAAGATGGAAATCCTTCTTGAGCGAATATCAAAAAGCTCATGGTAGGTGACTTGTGTGATTCTTTATGAATCAAACTTGTGATAACTGGAAAGCAACAATGGTTTAATTCTTAAATGAATTTAAACACGTTCCAAGCCTCTACGCAATATCTTAGCGATCTTGCTAGAACACTTAGAGTGATACCTTAGTGTTCACAGTGATGAGTGGAAATCCTTCTAGTGTTAACCTCAAACAACACTTGGTAGGTAACTTGCAAGATTCTATACGAATCAAGCTCGTGACAACTGGAAAGCAACGATGGTGCGGTTCATAATTGAATTTCACTTGTTCCAGGAACATGAATTGACGGCTTTAAATCATGCGGATATTATTATCCAAATGATTCACTCTTTATGTTCGCAGTCAGCTTTGGACGGTCGAATAAAGAGAACGGGTTTACCCGCGAAATCTTGTCAAGGAGGTTCTTAATTGAAACTACCTGCCACAAGTACGATAGTTAATATCGTCCAACGGTCTTCACCGACCGGAGGTAAAATGCTACCGAATTAGAATGAAATGTTCAAAGCCATTTCATCCGTGTATATGTTTTATTGCTAACTGTCTTATGCAGCGTAACAAGAAGGTGGCATTGCGATTTACAATCCAGAAGAAGTTGTCACCACATGCTTATACTATATGCACTTAATACTTCAACAAATTCAAGAAAGTCTAAAAGTCAAGTCTTCCGCTGTATCAAACTCTGAAGCTTTCAAGAATTTATAAAAGTATAAGTATGTGGAACATGAAGTCACGAGGAGGCAAATATCACAAGTGATGAATGCACAAGGTCAAGGCAAGAATACATGCTCAAGACTAAAGTCAAAGATCTCATCTGCATATTCACAAGAACAAGATTGAAGACTCAAGCATAGTATGCTAGGTTTAAGATTTATGTAAAATGGTGTGACCTCCCTTTGGGGGAGATTGTTGGAAATACGTTTTTCCAAGGAAAGTCTCGGTCACATCATTGTTAGCATAGATCACGAGCTATAGACTATTTAGGACATTGTAACTTGGAGTGACCTCCCTTTGGGGGAGATTTTTGGAAATACGTTTTTACGTATTTAGAAAGGATCGGTCACTCCAATGATATTGGGCTTGTGATCCAATATAGCCCATATAGCCCACATGTAGGGTGGGCTATATAAACCCCCTCCTAGCATGTTAGGAGGGGTTGAACACTTACCATTTATCATATTTCATATTTCCTCTCTTTCTCTCCTTTCTCTCTCTACCTTTCTCTCTCTAAGTTCTTCCCTTCCCATCCATATCAATAGATTAATCCATATAATGCTTAATCCTTAGAAAAACACGATCCTACAACCGACATTTCCAACACATCAATGCATGTTTTGAAAGAATTAAAATGAACGGTTTTAAAGATGAAGATTTTAATGATAAATAATACGTGTACTTAATTCAAAAGGGTATTCGTAGATTTATGGATGAAAAATCATTGTGGGATATATTCGGTGAACAAAGTGAACAACCAATTCCGAAGGGTGACGTTAGTGACATCACGACAATGTCCAAAATGGACTCGTCTTCACCACCTTCGAAGGACCACGTCTTTGAGGCATCAACTTCTAAGTCCATTGAAGTGCCTCCATTTCCTAGCCCAACACCCGTTGAAGCTAAAGGTTTTATCGACATCGATCCTCTCATCATTGAAAAGTCACCTAAGCATAGTCATTTGACTTGTAAGACCATGGTTGTGAGCGCTCACATCGACTCTCTCTTTGATGATGACGATGGAGATTTTTTGGAAATCGATCACATACTCAAAAATCCACAAGCAATTTTTGATTCTCCTAAAAAGAATTCTAAGTTTAGTGAGTACGAAGATTATGAGTTTGATCCCGAGATTGAGGAAATTATCGAACGAGAGCTAGCTCTTTTGCCTCCACTTCCACCTACAAGTGAGGTTGATTTTTCCAAAATCAAGGATGAACATGATGAGTTGGAACGTCTTATTTTTGATGACGAACCAACTAACGTGACCCAAAATCCCATTCTCAAGGACTTCCCTAGTCAACACTCCTCAAATGAGAATCACGTTTACCACATTCGTGAGGATCTAACTTATCAACAATCCCCACAAAAGAATGATGGTTTTGTGCTTGATCGTGATCTTTTCGAGAGAGTTTCTAAAATCATCAATGAGGGGAATGAAAAACGTTGGTTTGAAAAGCCTATCTATGATGAAGAAATCGATGAGATTCACGATCATGAGAATGACGAATATGTTGAACCCGAGGGGGCGCTGTTCTTTGTTGACGAATGTTTTTAGAAATTATACAATCCACCACCCCCTAACCGCGACTTAAATGTGAGAATTTTTAGTGTGCCTAACATCGTCTTAGAAACGCCAAATATTCTCGACATCATAAAGTCGGGTTTCCATAAAGAATTTTTGAACGATGAAAAAGGAAAAGATTTTAAAATTGGTTTAAAAGATTTTTCTACATGTCTAACTCTGTCATCACCACGTTTTATGAGTGCTACCACCTCCTCGACTCATTTTGACGAGTGTGAGTGTGGATTTAGTATGGGGGAAGCCCCTAATGTTCCCTCACATTTCTCCACCGAGGACGAGATATTCGATCCCGGAATTGCTTGTAAAAGGAAATCTCGGTCTTCCACCGATGCAATAAATGGAAATCATATCTATTTTCTTGGTGTGAGTCTACCTCGAGTAGCTCATTGTTTTAGTGCCCCACCCATTTTCCTACCCTTCTATTTCTTCTCATCTATTTTCTTTGACCCTCTTGGGTTTTTGGTTGGAGTAGCGTTGTTTCGTCTTTCATCTGAAAACGAGGACGCTATGTTTGACCCCGGTATACGTATATCGGGTTTTTAAAGTAATCCATGTACTTTTTGGCCTTTTTTATCATGTAAGCCCCACCAAAAATGACCATACCATGATTATCCCTAAATGGTCACATTTATGGGTATTCAAGTCGAGCTTTTGACTCGGTTATCAAAAACAAGGTACCTCGTGGGGGATTCTCATGCTTATCCTTGTAAATATTATTGCTTTCTCATAGTGTAACGAGGGGACTTGTGCTCTTCCAACCTTTGTTTCGTGATTGTTTGTGATTGTGATTTATTAGGTTCATCGTCATCATTGAAGCCTCTCGTGTTCATTTTACGGATCACTCGAGCTTCGATGTTGCCTTTGGAGATTCCGATATCCGATGATATCCTTTTATGTTCTAACGTTTATCTTATTAGCATAATTCATAAACGTCTTATAGATTATTCGTTTTACCCTTTCCATGCTCGAGATTAGGCATTCGACTTTCGTCTCTAGTAAGGGGGTGCTAGACTAGAAACATTGAGGACAATGTTTAGTTTTGGTATGGGGGGGGGAGAGAGTAGATACTTCACCTTGCTTACGTCATCACGCAATCCAATTTTCATCTTTTTATTATCGTTTCATGCAAAATAAGGCTAAAAATGGCCAAATTTTAAAATTATTCTTGTTTTTCATAAGTGTTTAAGACACGAATGTAGGTTTTCTGATGGTGAGAATAAGAGTAATTTTTTACTCGACCGTGCGTGTTAAGCACTTAGCTTCGATTCCTTAACTTTTTAGGCTAAGTCTCTTAATTGAGGACGAGAAATGATAGAGTTAATTATAAGTTACTATACTAAATGTAGAGTACACCTATTCTTTCAAAAACTCATGTGTTTTAATTATTTGCTTATTCTCCCTACGCTTTTATAATAAATTGTTAATAAATATTGATTTAGCGGTTTAGTCACTATTGTTGGTTTCTAATTTATTTTAGTAGCTTCCATGTAATTAAATTGGGAAAACATTAAGGTATCACCAGCGTCACGGTTTTGAAGTATTGGCAACCCGAATAATCAAAGGCTTCCTCTAATAATAATTAAAGTTCCACTTCACCTAAATCAAGCAAAAAATTTGAAGCTCACAAGGCCGAAAAATCTACGCGAAAATTGAAAGTGAATATCTTAAATCTTGAAGCCTTAAAGATCCAAAATTCGCTTTAGCGTGAGGATATACGTCAAGTCATAATAAACACCTCATGGCGAGGTTAAATAAAAGACAAGGGCAAGACCAAAGTCATAATAAAAGCTCCATGGCGGAGTTAAATAAACGATGGAGGTAAACCATGATAATCAAAGCCACCGATGATGAGGTGGGTCATCAAAATTCATGATAATAAGTCTAATGTTCAAAACCGTTATAAAACCGTGTTTATCGATCCTTCTTGTTGACTTAATTTTTTGACATCGTTGTCTATTAGGATGAATTATTAATTCGATGATTCTGGTTACACCGTTAAGGCTCTATTTTTGGACCTACTTTCTATTCACGCATAAGTCAATGATGTATCCTCGTGATCATTAAGACAAAAATAAAATATAAGAGATAAACCTTAGGAATAAGGGAGTCTAAGTACGTGATTAGAGCATATGAGTAGTGTTAGCATTACTAACTTATAATGACAATGATCTTATTTCACGCTTAGCATGGAATTGGGTGAAAATCGAGGATGACGAAATTATTTCTAACGAAGCATTCACGTGTTCTTATTCTATGATCCTAAAAGACCCATTTTGCGATCAAAACAATACATTATGTCTAAAACACGTGTAGTAGTTTATTTAAAATTTACGTTTTCAATAAATGTCACATAAAAATGAATTTTGGAAGTGCTACAATACATAATTCTAGCATTGCGTGGGGACACGGCATTGGTTTAGTATGGGAGAGTGATGAGACTGTAATTATACATAGTCTAATCGTCCAAATCGGGCTTAAAACGCTAAAAATATCATTAAAATACCCCAAATTATGCTTGTGTTTGTTCATTGTGTATTTTAGGTACGGATATCGTGAATTCACCAAAATATTACAAGAATCAAGTAAAAACGAACACGGGAAATGAAGCCGCATAAAGAACCAGACCCGAATCATGAATTTCTAAAGAAGTCCTTGAAGTTTTAAGATTGTCAATATTGGTCCCTCAAATTTGAAGAATTGGCATTTTATACCCTTGCAAAACTCATATATTGCATTTGGATCCCTAAAATATCAAGATATTACATTAATGGCCCTTGAAGAATTCATTTATTGCATGAAAGGTCCTTGTTCAAGTTTTATGCAATTGATGTGCCATAAATGACAACAAGTCCAAACTTGTTACAAAGGAAAAGTTGGTTTTGGCTGATTATACATGAAGTGAACAAAATATGGAAAGTGGGGGACCATTTTCGCTAGACAAAGAAACCTCACCACCCCCTCACAGCCCGCCACATCATTCCCACTCACCTTCTCCTCCAATCACCAGCCACCACATCACACCACCCCTCCACATCACATTTCGACTCAATATTTTTTATATAACTGATTTTTGAACATCTGTTTACACTATTTTTGGAGGTAAACACATGTTATCACCGTATACCTGATCAAACACACCCTTAATCATCCCCATGAGCCCTAATCCTAAAAATCCTAAATCAAAGGGGTTTTGACCCATCACCTCCAGAACCATGATTAACCATCACCTAATCACAACCCACCAACAAGAAACTACACCCCATGACCTCCAAAGGGTTCCACCAATCATACCTCTATATTTGGTGTTGTCTACCAACTCACAATCATCATCTATGGTGAGTTTAGTATCCGAGGCCATAGGGGTCTTCATTGGTCTAGATTCTTCTAATCCAAATTTCTTTAGCATTTCTTTAGCGTACTTAGATTGACTAAAGAAAATACCATCGTCCATTTGTTTAATTTGGAGTCCTAAAAAGAAGTTAAGTTCTCCCATCATACTCATTTCAAACTCATCATGCATGATTTTGGCAAAGTCATCACACAATTCTGGACAAGTTGAGCCAAATATAATGTCATCAACATATATTTGTACGATTATGAGGTGAGGACCTTTCTTCTTTGTAAAGAGTGTATTGTCTACCATACCCATGGTATACTTATGTTTAACAAGAAACGCTTTAAGTCTATCATACCAAGCTTTGGGTGCTTGTTTGAGTCCATAAAGTGCTTTCTTAAGCTTGTAAACATGGTCCGGTTTCTCAAAATCAATGAAGCCGGGAGGTTGAGCCACATATACCTCCTCATTGATCAAACCGTTAAGAAATGCACTCTTTACATCCATTTGTTGAAGCTTAATATCTAAGGCACAAGCGTAGGCTAAAAGGATTCTAATTGATTCTAATCTAGCTACCGGTGCATATGTCTCGTCATAATCAATCCCTTCTTGTTGATTATAGCTTTGAGCTACAGGTCTAGCCTTGTTACGAGACACAACACCATTCTCATCTAGCTTATTCCTAAATACCCATTTGGTTCCTATAATGGTAGAACTTCTAGGCGGAGGAACAAGTTCCCAAACATCATTGGCAACGAATTGATTCAATTCTTCTTGCATCGCAATGACCCAACTCTCATCCGTCAAGGCTTCTTTAACATTCTTAGGTTCAATCAAGGAGACAAAACAAAAGAAGTTGCTTTGGTTTTGGACTTGAGATCTTAGGGTCCTTTGATTTAAGTCACCAATGACATTATTGAGAGTATGATCCCTATACTCCTTAATGTTTACTTCCTTTTCAACACTAAGGTCTTCAACTCCTAATTTTCTAACCTCTTTGGCTTTAACTACTTCTAATTCATCCAAGTCATCATCAACCAATGGTGGTGTCTTGGGTGAAGGAGGGGTTTCATCAAAGGTTACATTGAGTGATTCTTCAATAACCCCTGAGGTTCTATTTAGGACTATGTACGCCTTACTAGTTTGGGAATAACCTAAAAGGATACCTTCGTAAGACTTTGGGTCAAACTTGGTAAGGTAGTCTTTGGTGTTGAGGATAAAGCACTTGCTTCCAAACACCCTAAAGTATTCTAATGAGGGTTTCTTACCTTTAAGAATCTCATAGGGGGTTTTTCCTAAGAAAGGTCGAATAAGAATTCGGTTGAGAATATAAGTCGATGTATCTACGGCATTGCACCAAAACTTTTGAGGCAACGATTGCTCGTTTAACATCGTCCTACTCATCTCTTAGAGAGTCATATTCTTCCTTTCAACTACCCCATTTGATTGTGGAGTGCGAGGAGCCGAGAAGTTATGGGTAATACCATGAGCTTCACAAAAGGCACCAAATTGCACTTCATTATCAAATTCCCTACCATGATCCGTCCTAATAGAAACAATTGAACATCCTAGTTGATTTTGAATTCTCCGACTAAAGATTTCGAAGTGATCGAAAGCTTCATTCTTAGATGCCAAAAATCTAGTCCAAGTGAATCTAGAAAAGTCGTCAACAATAACTAGGGTATAAAGGTTACCTCCATAACTCCGTATGGCGGAAGGTCCAAAGAGATCCATATGTAGGAGCTCTAAGCACCGAGAGGTCGAAACCAAATTCTTGGCTTTGTGACTTGAGTGAACTTGCTTTCCAACTTTGCAAGCATCACAAAAGTGACTATCAAACTTAATATTGGGGAGGTGTCTTACCAACTCCTTAGAGACTAAAGATTGAATTAAACGCATATTAGCGTGACCTAATCTCCTATGCCAAAGAGTAGAACTATCATCTATAGTCGCAAGACATATGTTGTCTTTTGACTTCTTATTAACCTTCATGACATAAAGCCCATGCTTTCTAACACCTTTTCCAATGACTTTTCCATCTTTTACGATTTCACTGTCATGTTCCGAAAAGATGACCTTACACTTATTATCACAAATTTGACCTATACTTAAAAGATTAAAACCTAAGTTATCTACGTGCTCAACATTTTCAGTGGTCATGGAGTCAAGAGAAACCGTACCTTTGCCAATGATATTACCAAGTAGACTATTAGCGAATGTGACGTTACCTCCATCATATGCTTTGTAATGCGAGAACAAACTTCGATTACCCGTCATGTGTTTAGAACATCCACTATCCTTAATCCACTCATCGGGCTCCAAATCAATTCCCAAGCATATCTAGGTAACAATACACAAGATCAAACATTTGGTCCCCAATATCTCATGGGTCCAAAATTGTTAGTTCCAAACATCCCTTGCATTTGGTTGGGATGCATGAATGAGGTGGGGATTCCCCATGGAGAACAAAATGGAGGAGGGTAGTAATTCATGTAACCATTTTGTTGTTTGTTACTTCTCCTAGGTGTGTTTGATCTAGGTTTAGAGTTATTATTATTCTTTCTAGGTGTTGGAGTTTTACTTCTAGTTCATGAGTTGTTTTGATTATCTCTTGTAGGCGTTGTCGTTCTACTTCTAGGCTTAGACTCATTCCGTACTCTAGGTGGAGTAGAAGATAATCTAGATAAATTTCTATTTCCCATGAGAGGTTTACTTAACGGCTTATAGAACTTACTAATAGCATTGTCTTCAAGTATGGGTAATTGAACCTTATTAACAGTAAGATGCTTTGGTTTTTCATTTAACTTAGATTTTTCAGAAAGTTCAGAGTTTTCACAAAAATCAACTTCTGGCCGCGGTACCTTATCTATGACCGCGGTTCCATAGCGATAAGGAACCGCGCCATACAATGTAGAACCGCGTCCAGAAGGTGTTTTCTGTGAAAACCTGACTTGTTTTGGTTCACTAGTTGAGGCTTCATTTAAGTTAAAACCTAGACCAAGTTTTTCCTTAGAATGAACTTGTTTGTTTAACATATCATCAAGAGCACTAGTACCTTTCATGAACTTTTCCAATTTAATGGAGGTGCTCTTGAGATCATCATTCTCTAATCTAAGTTTCTCACAACTTAAGCAACCTAAATCAACCTCTTTGTTTTTCTCAAGTTTAGCCAATTTCTCCCTAAGTTCATTGATCTCATTTTCAAGCTTAGTTTTGGTTGATTTTAAGGTTTTATTCTTTTCTATGAATTTAAGACTAAGTTTGTGTAAGCTATCATATTTGCCTTCAAATTCAATATCATCTAAAGTGGAACTATCATTGCTATAATATTCGGTTTCGGAATGTACCTCTTTAGAAGTGTGAGCCATAAGACATTTCTCCTCTTTGGGGTTGTCATCATCATCTTCACCGCTATCGCTCCAAGCGCCACTAACGAATGCCGTGTGGTTCATATCACGAGCGGGCTTTGGACAATCACCAATGAAGTGATTTGGATCACCACATCTAAAGCAACTCCTATCACCTTTTTCGTTCTTGACAAACCGATTCTTTGACAATGGTTTCTTGTCATAGTTTGGTTGCCTAACGTGTTGACCTCGTCTCTTGAAGAACTTCTTGAAATCTCTCACCGTCAATGCATACTCCTCGTCATCACTTTCCGAGGAACTATCATGGTCACTTTGTGCCTTCTTGGCCTTAAGTGCAAGATATTTCCTTTCACTCTTGGTTTTTACTAATTCCGAGTCCTTCAAAATTATCATCTCATGAACCTTCAAGTTTCCTATGATTTCATCGAGTGATAAAGTTGAGAGATCTTTCGACTTTTCAATAGCCGTGACTTTTGCTCTACACTTTGGATGTAAGGCCCTTAGAAATTTCCTAACATTGTTCTTGCTAGAAAAACCTTCATCAAGTGCTTTTAGACTAGTAATAATGGTGTTAAACCTAGAAAATGCACTATCAATAGTTTCATCTTCTAAGATGAGAAATTGTTCATATTGTTGGACAAGAAGATCGATTTTACTTTCTTTGACTTGGCTATTACCTTGGTGGGTTACTAAAAGAGTGTTCCAAATATCTTTAGCGGTTTCACACATAAAAATTCTTTCATACTCTTTCTTAGGCAAAGCATTATAAATCACCATTTTAGCCTCATTATTTTTTGAAAGTTTCTTTTTAGTATCATCATTAGCTTTGTCAAAAGTGACTAATTCTTTTGTTTTAGAAACTTCATTAAATTGAAAAGGTAAAAAATCACCATTGGTAATAACATGCCAAAGATCTAAATCTTTTGATTTCACATAAGTTTCAAATTTATTTTCTAATAAATAAAACTCTCGGTTTCAAAAAGTGGTGGTCTTTGCATAGATTGCCCTTCTAGGTATTTGTTGGAATCCATAGATCGATTCAAGTTTTAAAATACAATATACTTTAAAAATTCTTGAGCAACCCGCTCTGATACCAATTGTAGAAACTAGAAGGGGGGGTTGAATAGTTTCTTAAATTTACTTGTTAAAATATGGTTTCCAAAAATCCTTTTTCAAAAAAACTTAGGCTTGAGGAAATATGTGAAATCTTCTTATGCACAAATATGAACAATGATAGTGTAGCTAAACTAATACTAACAAAAATATATCCACAAAGAATAAAGAATGATAGTGTAGCTAATCTAATATTAACACATGTATATGCAAAAAGTAATAATGAATGTAAAGATTTAAGGGTAAAGAAAGATCAAACCGAACACCAAGGATTTATAGTGGTTCGGCAACGAAGCTCACTCCTCGTTCCTACTCCACTCCTCGAGTACTCCTTACTCGAGAGTTCACTACACAACAAGCTCCTTATGGTGGAGAAAACCGTACACGTCGCTTAACCAATTTCCGACTCTAAGCTAGACGTCGAGCCCTAATCGTAGCTAGGACCAATCTACACAACTATACTTAGTACATACACAACTTCCAAATAGACACAACTACTTGGATCTTCACAACTATGACACAACTACAAGTATATAAAAATTGATCTTCAATGGATCTTTGGTGGTGGACTCAACACTTCACTAGGATAGTGTTCTTCTCTTTGCACTTGGAGAGGAAGAGATGGAAGAACAAGATTCACTTCTTAAACAAGTAATAATCAAACAAATGATCAAAGATTTGAGTGATTAAAGAAGGGCTTTGAATCTGGAAATGAATGTGCAAAAGAGGTAAGGTGAAAAACTGAGAATGGCCAACTATTTAAAGGACAAAGGAGCCAACGGCTAGTTCTGCCCGCGGTACCTTATAACAGCCCACGGTACCTTATCGATAAGGTACCGCCTAGGCGCTAAGGTACCGCCGAACTAGACTCCGCTCCTTTTTGTCCTTTAGTGATGGAGGTCTTATCTGGGTATAAAAATATCCTGAAAGGATATTCTTAACAGAATAAGAATATGCCATTTTCAAATTTCAAATAATTAATTTAATAAAACATTTTCTTAAAAATAAAGTTTAATAAAAACTTGTCACTTATAGTAAAAAGTGAGTTTTAAGAAAAAATTAAATCACTTGATCACTTGATTAAGGTTAGTACTTGTTTATCCATACCTTAAGTGAAAATGGGTAAAATTAAAAATACTTGAACTCAAGAATTCGTTTTTCGTTGTTTTCGTAAATGCTTGTTTTTACATATTGTCGTAATCCAAACTAAGCGAGACCGAAAAATGCAAGTAACGTTTTTAGTCATTATTGCATTAACAGATCTAAACTATTTTTTTTGTTTTGTGAAAGTATTTTTAATTTTTAAAACATTAAACTAATAGATCTAAAAAAACTAAAAGATATAAATTAAAAGTAGTTAATTAAAAAGGTAGCTTATAAATAAGTTGTAAGCCTAAGCTTTGAATTTATGAGATTTAAAAAGCTAAATAGGTAATTAAATAAATCCTCCAACAATAAGCTAGATCTAGGAATATAAGGCAAGAATTAGCTTGAAATAAGATGACTTATTCCAAGCTTCTAATAAATCTTAACTTATTTGGAAAAAGTTATGAAAAACTTGTAAAACCCGCATGCTTTTACCATGAATAGTACCCATAAGATCGTACATACATGATTAGAACTTTCCTTTTAAAGCACGTTTACGTTTCACGTACAAGAATTACAAGTATTACGTACGTGTTATAACACGATAAGTATTTATTACGTATGAACACACAATAATTATTCCAATAATAATTATAATCACGAACATACGAACATGAAATCATGAACGTAAATTAATCACAAGCTAATATTACGTATGTATATATATTTATTATGAACATGAATTAATATATTAAGTCACGATCGATAATTAAGTATAACACGTAAATTACGAACACGAGAACACACTAATAATTTTAGACACGGAAAAAGGTACGGGTTACCCCAAGTGGGGCCCCCCACCCGCGGCATACACAAGAACATGGCCTTAGCCCATGAAAATTTTACTAAACAAGAATTAAGGGAAAAACATGTTCATTATTTACAAAAATTAGAAAAAATAAGAAAACCCTAGTTTTCTTTTTCCTCTCCTTCTTGGCCGCCGGGTTTGATCACCAAAAAAGGGGTGGTCGGGTTGATTTTGATCTTAGAATTTTTGTAATGATTCGTGTGTGTTCGTCCTCATTTGATTCACGTATTCAGTATAACCTTTAACTTTTCTTTTTATGTTTTGATTTATTGAATCACATAAAATCATGATGTTTTTAATTAAACTGATTAAAAACAAGTATTTTAAACATGTTAATAATCATGGGTAAATCAAATCAAGGGTTTTAGGGGTGTTTTGGTCTAGCCGACGCCTAACCGAGCCCCATAGGGGTCTCGGCTTGGCTTATTACACACCACCGTGACCATATGGTCTCGGTATTGTCGTGGTGGTCCCACCACAGCAACAAAACCAAGGGGAAACCCGACCTTGGTCGGGGTATGGTGATGGTTACGGGTCCGGTTCATGGTTTTTAGTCACGGGTCCGGTTCATGAATCATTGTTTTCAAGGTTTATGATTTTTACAAGTTATGTTATTTTTTTAAGACTTAAATTAAATTAATTAAAAGCATGACATGATTAATTTAATTTACATGACTTAGTGTATAAATTTAATTAGTAATTCATGAATTATAACCTAAATATTTATTATTAATTAGACTTTATAATAAATTAATTATTAGAAACCATGACTATAATTAATTAATTTATATGACTTAGGTTATATTATTAATAGTTAATAATACATGTTTTAACCTAAGTATTTTACCTTTATTTAATTAAAATCATGTTATATTTAATTAAATACTTTAACCTATAGTTTATTTAATGTAATAACTAATAAACTATATTATATAATCACATGACTTAGAATAATAATCAGAAAACACTTAAGCTTATTTAATTAGCTTAATTAACCAGCTTATATCTATTTATAGAAACTTTCTATTTTTAGAAACTTTCTATTTTTAGAAACTTATTTATTTAAGGCAGCTAATCTTGTTGGAGCATAGTTTGGTTGGGTCGGCTCGACGACTCTCCTGGGCCGTTAATCGTCTTCCCCGGTCCTGAGTAATGCTGCAAACAAAGGTAAACCGGTTAGACGTGGACCCGAGGCTGGAGCCCCGGGTCCACCTCCGATGGTCAAGTTAGTATCGGATGAATATGTGGTATAAGAGGTGTAGTTATGAGAGAAAACCTGTTTATAATGAGACCCCTACCCCTGTTTATATAGGCTTAGGGTTTCTTGAAGGATAAGTTAGGTATGTGTGGGTCGCGGGCCTGTTGGGCCGGGCTGAATACTGACTATACGTCGACATGTCCCCCAGTCTAGTATGATATAGTTCATGATCATGTTATGCTAGACTCATTCATGTATCACGCTTACTAAACAACCGCGTGCGGCTTGATGCTAGGACATCCTCGTGGGTCGTCTGTAACATATGGCTCCACTCGTAATGGGCTTCCTTCAGCAAAAAGATGATGGGTTGGGATTGAGAATAGTGAGCATAGCCACTATACGCCATTATGTCCCCCCAGTCTAGTATGCGAGGTTGTCACCGAGGTTACTAGACTTTACACCATATCCGCTACCGGTAAGCATATCCACATCAAAAGGAATGGGAAAACACGTATACGTAAGACGAGTGGTTGTGCTCGAATGCTTGGTTTCCCGTGATTAGACGGTAAGGACCCCGTAAGAAGAAAACTTGTTCTATAGCCGGGGTAACACTAGCATCAGCAAGGTATAGCTAACGTGAGGATGACAAGAAGGTTTTGTGAAGGTGGAAGTGGAACCCGTATGTTGCATTGTGAATATTTTGAAGGCGTACTTCTTGTACCTACCGATGATGCAACATAATGCGAATATTTCATTCGTCTTAAGGCAAACAGAAGACGTACTTCTGTGGCAAGGTGATGCAGATAGTACATCCGTCTTGTGGCCACGACACACGATAATGACTTAAAAATTTTGTCCCGGTTTTTTCTTTACTAGGCGTAGTTGATCAGGCTTCGCCTAATAAAGGTCAAACAATGCAAACTTTGAAGAAATCACTTCGTGGCCGGGCAAAGTAATTCGTCGCGGAAGACGTACTTCCATAACAAAGATATGAACCAACAGAAGACGTACTTCTGTGGCAAAATGAGCCAGTGGAAGGCGTACTTCCACGACAAAGGCAACAAGAGAGTGGCAGACGTATTTCCACGACGAAGACAATTAGCCCATGGAAGGAATACCTCCACGGCTAAAATAAGGCGCCAGTGGAAGAGTACTTCCATGACGAAGGAGAATCATCACGTGGAAGAATACTGCCACGGCAAAAAGATACTGAGCACATGGAAGAAATGCTTCCACAGCGAATATAATGAGCACGTGGAAGAGATACTTCCACGGCGAAGATACTAAGCACGTGGAAGAGATACTTCCACGGAGAAAATAATGAGCACGTGGAAGAGATACTTCCACGACGAAGATAATAAGCACGTGGAAGAGATACTTCCACGGCGAAAATAATGAGCACGTGGAAGAGATACTTCCACGGCAAAGATAACAAGCAAGTGGAAGAGATACTTCCACGGCGAAAATAATGAGCACGTGGAAGAGATACTTCCACGGCGAAGATAAAAAGCACGTGGAAGAGATACTTCCACGGCGAAAATAATGAGCACGTGGAAGAGATACTTCCACGGTGAAGATAACAAGCATGTGGAAGAGATACTTCCACGGCGAAAATAATGATCACGTGGAAGAGATACTTCCACGGCAAAGATAACAAGCACGTGGAAGAGATACTTCCACGGCGAAAATAATGAGCACGTAGAAGAGATACTTCCACGACGTAGATAAAAAGCACGTGGAAGAGATACTTCCACGGCGAAAATAATAAGCACGTGGAAGAGATACTTCCACGGCGAAGATAACAAGCACGTGGAAGAGATACTTCCACGGGGAAAATAATGAGCACGTGGAAGAGATACTTCCACGGCGAAGATAACAAGCACATGGAAGAGATACTCCCACGGCGAAGATAATGAGCACGTGGAAGAGATACTTCCACGGCGAAAATAATGAGCACGTGGAAGAGATACTTCCACAGCGAAGATAATAAGCACGTGGAAGAGATACTTCCACGGCGAAAATAATGAGCACGTGGAAGAGATACTTCCACGGCGAAGATAATAAGCACGTGGAAGAGATGCTTCCACGACGAAGACAATAAGCACGTGGAAGAGATACTTCCACGGCGAAGACAATAAGCACGTGGAAGGTATACTTCCACCGCGATGATAATGAGTATGTGGAAGAGATACTTCCACGGCGAAATGATAAGGAGCACGTGGAAGGAATACTTCCACGGCGAATGATAAGGAGCACGTGGAAGAATACTTCCACGACAAAAGATAACGAGCACGTGGAAGGAATACTTCCACGGCGAATGATAATGAGCACGTGGAAGGAATACTTCCACGTCGAATGATAATGAGCACGTGGAAGGAATACTTCCACGGCGAATGATAAGGAGCACGTGGAAGAAATACTTCAACGACAAAAGATAACGAGCACGTGGAAGGAATACTTCCACGGCGAATGATAATGAGTACGTGGAAGGAATACTTCCACGGCGAATGATAAGGAGCACGTGGAAGAATACTTCCACGGCGAAGAATAATGAGCACGTGGAAGAGTACTTCCACGTCGAAAGATAATGAGCACGTGGAAGAATACTTCCACGGCGAAAGATAATGAGCCCGTGGAAGAATACTTCCACGGCGAAAGGTAATGAGCACTTGGAAGAATACTTCCACGGCGAAAGATAATGAGCACATGGAAGAGATACTTCCACGACTAAGACAATGAGCACGTGGAAGAGATACTTCCACGGTGAAGACAATGAGCCAGTGGAAGAATTACTTCCACGGCTAAGACAATGAGCACGTGGAAGAGATACTTCCACGGCTAAGACAATGAGCACGTGGAAGAGATACTTCCACGGCGAAGACAATGAGCCAGTGGAAGAATTACTTCCACGGCTAAGACAATGAGCATGTGGAAGAGATACTTCCACGGCTAAGACAATGAGAACGTGTAAGAGATACTTCCACGGCTAAGACAATGAGCACGTGGAAGAGATACTTCCACAACGAAGGATAAGGAACCGTGGAAGAGTACTTCCACGGCGAAAGGTAATGAGCACATGGAAGAGATACTTCCACGGCGAAGACAATAAGCACGTGGAAGAGATACTTCCACGACTAAGGTAATGAGCCAGTGGAAGAATTACTTCCACCGGTAAGACAATGAGCACGTGGAAGAGATACTTCCACGACTAAGACAATGAGCACGTGGAAGAGATACTTCCACGGTGAAGACAATGAGCCAATGGAAGAATTACTTCCACGGCTAAGATAATGAGCACGTGGAAGAGATACTTCCACGGCTAAGACAATGAGCACGTGGAAGAGATACTTCCACGACGAAGACAATGAGCAAGTGGAAGAATTACTTCCACGGCTAAGACAATGAGCACGTGGAAGAGATACTTCCAAAAAACGAAGGATAAGAAACCGTGGAAGAGTACTTCCACGGCGAAAGGTAATGAGCACATGGAAGAGATACTTCCACGGCGAAGATAATAAACACGTAGAAGAGATACTTCCACGGCGAAGATAATAAGCACGTGGAAGAGATACTTCCACGACTAAGGTAATGCGCCAGTGGAAGGAGTACTTCCATGGCGAAGGATAATAAGCCAATGGAAGAGATACTTCCAGGGCGCAGAAAAAAGCGCAGAAGGAGTTCTTCCGCGGCGAAGGAATGGGCCAATGGAAGAGATACCTCCATGGCAAAGGAATAAGCCAATGGAAGAGATACTTCCATGGCAAAGGAATAAGCACACAGAAGGAGTACTTCCGCGGCGAAGAAATAAGCCAATGGAAGAGATACTTCCATGGCAAAGGAATAAACCGGCAGAAGGCGGACTTCTGCGGCAAAGGAATATATCCAAAGATATTTGTGTGTCATGCACGGAAATAGTGGTATTATTATACCCTGGTAGCCCCCCAAGTTTAATTGTGCTAAACTCGATTAGTAATATTAAACTTAATCAAGTATTCAAAAAATTACGGCTGCGTAGACCAGCGCGAATGGACGTACCATAACTGCGTACATAAGATACAATTTGGGTTCGAACGTGCGAACCAACGCGGATGGATCTTGCCATAACCGCGAATTGTCATATAGTATAAGACGTATCTTAACTAACTTATGGGATGAGCTATGTCACTACGTGCGGCGTACCGCATTTACCATAAGGACAGTAAAATTTTTGACAAAAATGTTGTTAGACGTGCACAGTGTGTCTTTTGCAAGTCCATCATGAGTCATGTGGTTTGCGTAACTTACTACAACGTCTTGATAGCAAGGTGTCTAACAAGGATACATGATCTGTGGTCGTTGGGTTTGCAACCCTCTTACACGACAAGTTGAATTATTAGGTTCACTCAATCCTCTTATTCCGCTTGGGAACGATAAGTACATGTACGCCCGTTGGCATAAGATATCCGAGTGTACGGACTAGCATATATATATGTATAATAATTAATCACTGAACACTTGACATGAAAATATCTATCTAGATATGTATTAAAAGATGCGAACATTTATCGTAATAAAAGTAAGTCACACAAAGCTAAAAGATATAAATAATATCTTATTAATAAGTTTAAAAGATATACGTAATATTTTTTATTAATATAAAAATATTGATAATATATTTTTTTCCTAAAAGATATAGGTAATATCTTTTATTAGTATAAAAAATATAAGTAATATATTACTACATATTTAAAAAAGATATGCGTAATATTTTATAAATTCAAAAAATATTGGAATAGATCCGTACCAAATTTGAAAGATAAATAACATTTTTAAATTAAAAGACGTAATATCTTCTATTAATAATACACGGGCTAACGCGAGAGGACGCAACTTGTGACCGCAGTAAAAAAAATATGTTCAAACGTGCGGACGAGCGCGGCTAGACATGCCATGACCGCAGATAAAAAATAAATAAGATTCAAACATATGTACTAGCACGGATGGACGGACCAAAATCGCAACTATAAAAAATTATAATACTAAATAGGCTTTATTAAAAATCCGTCTATTCACATGTATTGGAAAAGATATTTTCGTTAAATATTTGTGCGAATATGTTTTGTCGCCAAATATTTGCGTGGATATATATGCATGATATGTCGCCACATATATAAGAATCTGTTATTCAACAGCACATACAAAAGTATAGGAATATACGAAGATAACATGTATATGATATGAGCTACCATATTTGAGTTGATTTGAAATAACATATATGATATGCCGATCGGCTATCACGGATAAGCATGCCATACCCGAGCATGCAGCCAATCATGAGGGAATGGTACCGAAAAGTAAAATATATGATATATATTTTTTCTTCAATTAAAAAAAACTGATAATTTTGTTACCAATTTTGATAATATCTTTTATCAACTTTAATGATATTGATATTATGTTTTATTAATTTAAGAGATATACATGAGCACTATATTTCAAGTCAAGATCATATTAATCCTTTTTTTAAATCATTGATACCGAAAATTCGGATTATACCGTAACAATATATTAAATCGGTTTCTCTTTAGACCCCATGACTGGATTGTTGCCCATCTTTGCTTTGGTTATAAAGAACCGTAATACGTGTGATTAAAAAACAATGGGTCCCACACCCATGCACACTTTTACTACATTTAGCAGAAAGTATAGCGTTGAATGCGATACTACAAATCAAAGGGCTTTCATTGATCTAGTATATCATGTCTTTTTTTAGCACAATGCATGATGCAGTTAGTGAAAAACAATAAATACGAAGGTTTAGAATTACCAATTTTCGAGATTTTTGTTTTCCGGTAAAACGAGAACACGAAACTTAATTTAGTAATTGTCCCCACGGATGGCGCCAACTTGTTGGAGCATAGTTTGGCTGGGCCGGCTCGACGACTCTCCTGGGCCGTTAATCGTCTTTCCCGGTCCTGAGTAATACTGCAAACAAAGGTAAACCGGTTAGAGGTGGACCCGAGGCCGGAGCCCCGGGGTCCACCTCCGACGGTCAAGTTAGTATTGGATGAATATGTGGTATAAGAGGTGTAGTTATGAGAGAAAACTTGTTTATAATGAGACCCCTACCCCTGTTTATATAGGCTTAGGGTTTCTTAAAGGATAAGTGAGGTATTTGTGGGCCGCGGGCCTGTCGGGTTGGGCTGAATACTGACTATACGTCGACATGTCCCCCAGTCTAGTATGATATGGTTCATGATCATGTTATGCTAGACTCATTCATGTATCACGCTTACTAAACAACCGTGTGCGGCTTGATGCTAGGACATCCTCGTGGGTCGTCCGTAACATATGGCTCCACTCGTAATGGGCTTCTTTCAGCAAAAAGATGATGGGTTGGGATTGCGAATAGTGAGCATAGCCACTATACGCCATCAAATCTATTTATGGAAACTTTCTATTTTTAGAAACTTATCTATTTTAAGCAGTATATCTATTTTTGGAAACTTTCTTTTTTTGGAAACTTTCTTTTTTTGGAAACTTTCTATTTTTGGAAACTTTCTATTTATGGTAACTTTCTATTTTTGAAAACATTCTATTTTAGGAAACCTGCTATTTTTAGAAAGTTACTTATTAATACACAACAAGTATAATAATACATGAAATACAAGTAATACTTAATCAAAATAGACATAATATACGATAAACACAGTATAAAGCATAAATCAGTAAAACATGACATGAGCATATAAAACAAGCTAAGCATGATATAAAATCAGTTACGTATTCAGTAATCAGATACTTATACACGTATATATTTATGTAGCATTAGTGATACCGAAGTAGGACTATCTTCCGTTTGTCTTCTTCGTTCACTAGACACAAGGTACGGATTCTCCGTCCTTTCAGTATGGACATTCTTTCCTTATTAGGATTCCCCGTATGCAGCCAACTGTTTTCCTTATATGTTTATATGTTTGATTGCTTATGTTTAATTATAATACCTAAAGCCATATACATGTATGAACAGTTTCGCCTAGTTATGGAGGTACCATAACAATAACACTAGAGGCACTGGTGTTATGACTTCCCCACGGCGGAGTGATTGCTCGTGGCGTCCCTTCAGCTTTTGGCCATATTATTATATTTATCATGTGGGGCGTATGGGTGCATCCTAGTTACATGTTTTCAGCAGATTACTCAGTGTGAATGTGGTGTGTGCCTTGCATCCTTCACAAGGAGTTGATCCTTCCTACCCAAAAACTAGTATATTAAATTAGAGGCAGCCCCTCTAATTAGCATGACGAGGTCACCCCTCCAAGTATTCATGCACGTTGATTTACATGACCTATATTGGCTAACGGTAAAATATGTTAAATATTTTTTACAAGATAAACATAAGGCTTTTCAAACTATAAAACCAGTTTTACTAAGATATAACCGGGTTAT
Source organism: Glebionis coronaria (assembly GCA_025667525.1). Lineage (NCBI taxonomy): Eukaryota > Viridiplantae > Streptophyta > Magnoliopsida > Asterales > Asteraceae > Glebionis > Glebionis coronaria. Next base: position 229,542,323 of record CM046880.1, read on the forward strand.
TCAGGACTTAGTTCTTCCGCTGTTTCATGCTTATATGCTTATATTATTCATGCTTTACTTGTACATCCGTGCACTGAGCGTATAGCTCAGCCGTTTTCCTTTTCATGTTCCCAAAACGGCAGGTACTCAGGGACGCTCGTAGACTTTAAGCGTACGTGCATATGGACTGGAAGCTTTCTAGCCTTCTTTAATTTATGCATTTATCTATACTTTGATACTCTTTCCATGGACATTGTTTAGTCCTTTCATTTACAGTACTTATGTTTGTGTGTGATGAGCTTTACTTTTGGACTACCGATGTTTGATTCTGGTATTTCCTTTTATGGTCATGTAATGTTTAGACATTTATCCTTGTATGTTTTGATGAAACGTTATAATCACGCATGACATTCCATTTATCAAAATGGGGTGTTACAGTTATGGTGTCAGAGCCAAGGCTTCGACCTGTAGGCTCTCAAAACATGACCTGTGATTATTGGCTAGTCACTATGGTCTTCCTAGAACTGACTGTCGGTTTTCATGCATTCATCATTTTCATGCATATATATATATATATATATATATATATATATATATATATATATATATATATATATATATATATATATATATATATATATATATATATATATATATATATATATATATATATATATATATATATATATATATATATATATATATATATATATATATATATATATATATATATATATATATATATATATATATATATATATATATATATATATATATATATATATATATATATATATATATATATATATATATATATATGTCATTGTCGCATGTTTATGACTCAGTAATGGTTGGTGCAGGACTGGCCCTATTTAGTCGCATGTGTTTTATCGAAAACTTTTAAATTTGGGACCAACCCATAGGCGTCCCCTCGCCATGTCTTTTATTTTGGGTGAACTGACCATAGGCGTTCACTCTCGAGCATACAAAAGTTTTCATAAAACTGCATCAGGCATTCATGTAATAGTTTTCCTCCATAAAATTTTTCTCATGATTTATTGGTATATTTTTTTTTCGTATATATATATTTTATGTTTTGATCAGTTTAATCATGTATTTTATGTTATACTGTCAGATGGTTCTCACACGCGAGCAGGAACAACTCAATGCAGCGATCCAAGCTTCTATGCAAGCTTTGCTTCCTCAGCTGAGGAACGACATCAGGGCTGAGGTTCAGGCTGCCAACAATCAGCAGCATCACCAAGCACCTCCCCCTCCTCCTCCAGTGACATTGGCTACATGGCTGGAGATATTCAACAAGCTCCGTCCTCGAGCTTTCGAGAGAACAGATAGCCCTAGTGAAGCTGAAAGCTGGTTGGCTCACATCGAGAAGATCTTCGATGCTATGGGTTATGACCCCGTCTTCAAGGCGAGGTTGGCATGTTACCGGTTCAAAGGCGATGTGTTAAATTAGTGGTTAGCATTGAAGAAGTCTGAGGGAGGTGATAATTGGGTGGCGGGTTTGACATGGGCTCAGTTCAGAGATAGGGTGATGGAGCAGTTCTTTCCCAAGGCTGAGCAAGACAAGCTGAAGAGGGAGTACCATGGGATCCGACAGAGAGCTGGGGAGAATAGCAACGAGTTCATGCAACGCTTTCTTCGCTTAACTGGTTTCCTTGGTGCAGCGGCAGGTACTCCTGAAGAGCAGGCACACCACTTAAGGTGGGCTCTTCGCACATCGGTCGCAAACAACTTGGTGTGTGTACGTTCAACACGGTAGCACAAGTGGTTGATGCAACACGTAAGCTGGAGATGCTACAGGAGAGAGATGAGTTCGGGGAAGCAGAGAGACCCGAGAAGAGGTAAACATTCGTATTCAAGCGGTGACCAACCGTATTCTTTCAGTAGATGTCAATATATTTCATCTCTTTAAATTGTATCTTCCAGGCAAATACTGGGGACCGGTCTCAGCCGGCTACTCAGCAGCAGCCTAATCAGCCCAAAGGAAACGGTCAGACTAACGACCGTTCTGATACGGATAGGCGTGGCGGTAATGGTAATTACCGTAACAACGCTGGACACTCCAACAGCAGCAGGTCCTTATACTTACGCATTTTCTTATGATTTCATGTTAAAACTCATAATTCTGGCACATTAACAAATCTTCTACCAGGAACCATGGAAATGGTAGGGACCAGAACCAGAGAGGTTCACAGCCTAGCCGTCCAGCTATCACTGGTATTCAATCTTACGATTATCCGTATTGTCCTTTGTACCATATTATCATGTCTCATGTATAATGTTTTATCAGGTTCTCAGCCAGCCAGAGCACCTGCTGGAGGATATACTCATCCTCTTTGCTCTACTTTCCACCGTAGGCACCCATGGCCATGTCGTCGCGACACTGACGCATGCTTCAAGTGTGGTCTTCTTGGCCATCGCATGAAGGACTGCCGTAAGGGCGAGATGGAGGGCACATCAGGACATGCTGATACCAAGCCACCTCCTACCACTGGACGCGTCTACACGACCTCTCGAGATTAGGCCAACAAGTGTACATGTACCATCTCTGGAATCTTGTATATGTATGGTCAAGCTGCATGTGTTCTATTTGATACGGGTGCTACTCACTCGGTCATTTCTACTGCTTATGCCAAAAATGTTAGGATACTCCCCATGCCACTAGAGAATAGACTCAGTATTTCCACGCCTTTGAGGGACTCTGTACTTATCACCCATGTATACCAGAGTCTTCCCCTAGAGTTTGACGATAAGGTTCGTCCTGTTGACGCACTTCTGCTGGACATAAATGACATTGACATGATTTTGGGCATGGATTGGCTATCCAAGCATCATGCTACCATAGATTGCCATTCATATCGAGTTATCTTTGGTGATGTAAATGCACCAGAGTACATTAATAACGGGTTCATACCCGGCAGGTCTGTACAAATCATATCAACCCTGCAAGCACGTGCACTACTGTCACATGGATGCGAGGGTTATCTAGCTATGGTTCATGACATGGATGTTGTATCCCCATCAATTCAGGATCAGCCGATAGTGTCAGAATTCCAAGATGTATTTCCAAAAGAACTTCCGGGCATACCACCTGCACGTGAAGTGGAATTCAATATCGAGCTCATCCCAGTAGCTGAGCTGATTTCCAAGGCTCCTTATCGCATGGCTCCCATAGAGTTAAAGGAGCTGAAGGATCAACTGCAAGAACTTCTAGAACGAGGTTTCATTCGACCGAGTGCATCTCCATGGGGCGCACCGGTCTTATTCGTTAAGAAGAAGGACGACATCATGCGTCTTTGCATTTACTATCGCGAGCTTAACAAGATTACTATCAGGAATAGGTATCCACTCCCACGTATAGACGATCTGTTTGACCAACTCCAAGGGGCCAAACACTTCTCAAAGATTTATCTTAGGTCAGGCTACCATCAGCTACGGTTTAAGGAGCAGGACATCGCCAAGACTGCTTTCCGTACACGCTGGCCACTACGAATTTGTAGTCATGCCATTCGGCCTGACCAATGCTCCAGCAGTGTTCATGGATTTGATGAACAAAATCTTCCATAAATTTCTGGACAAGTTCGTCATTGTCTTCATCGATGAAATCTTGATTTTCTCAAAGTCCAAGGAGGAACACGAAGACCATCTTCGTACAGTACTACAGATTCTTCGCCAGAAGCAGCTGTATGCTAAATTCTCCAAGTGTGAGTTCTGGTTAGATAAGGTGGCATTCTTAGGTCACATTGTATCAGTAGAAGGAATCACTATGGATCTAGCGAAGGTTGAGGCTATTACTAAGTGGCCAAGGCCGACATCAGCGACTGAAGTCCGCAGTTTCCTAGGCTTAGTTGGCTATTACCATAGGTTCGTGGAGAACTTTTCCCGCCTAGCACTACCATTGACCAAAGTGATGCGGAAAGGGGAGAAATTCGTCTGGACTGAAGAACGAGAGAAGAGCTTTGAAGACCTAAAGCAGAAGTTAGTATCTGCACCAATTCTTACTCTCCCATCTGATATGGGTGGATTTCAAATCTACAGTGATGCATCGGGAAAAGGACTTGGCTGTGTTCTCATGCAACATGGGAAAGTGATCGCGTACGCTTCACGGCAGCTTAAGCCTTATGAGGAAAATTACCCTACGCATTACTTGGAACTTGCTGCAGTCGTGTTTGCATTGAAGATATGGAGGCACTACTTACATGGAGAATCATGTGACATTTTCACGGACCACAAGAGCTTGAAGTATATCTTCACTCAGCGTGAATTGAACATGAGACCGAGGAGATGGTTAGAGCTGCTGAAGGATTATGACATCAATCTGCAGTATCATCCCGGAAAGGTGAATGTAGTAGCAGATGCACTTAGCAGAAAGTCCGGAATGATCAACGACATTAAGATAGAAGAGGAAATCATAAGAGACTTGGAGCGACTAGACATAGAGATCATGGTACAGGGACATTACGGTTACTGGGCTAATCTTAGAGTAGAACCAGAGTTACTCTCTAAGATCAGGGAAGCTCACAAAGATGATGGAGAAATCTGGGCGATAATTCAGAATTTGGAGAAGCAGACAGAGTTTAGAGTAGATGCAGATGGTATCGTATGGCAGGGCACGAGACTTTGTGTTCCTGATGATCAAGAACTCCAGGAAGACTTTTTAGCTGAAGCTCATAGCTCCCTATTCTCTATACATCCTTGTTCGACCAAGATGTACCATGACATCAAACAGTACTTTCGGTGGAGTATGAAACAGGATGTTGCAACTTACGTCTCCAAATGTCTTACCTGCCAGCAGGTTAAGATCGAGCATCAGCGATCTGGTGATCTCCTTCAACCGTTAGATATTCCAGAGTGGGAGTGGTACAAAATCACCATGGATTTTGTTACTGGTCTTCCGCCAACCAAGAGGAAGCACGATGCAATTTGGGTGATCATAGATCGACTTACCAAATCAGCTCATTTCTTACCGATCCGCAAGGAAGATTCGGTCAGTAAACTCGCCGATACGTATAGAAGAGAGAACATGAGACTCCACGGTGCTCCATCCAGCATCGTCTCAGACAGGGATCCTCGATTCACTTCGCGATTTTGGAAGAGTCTGCAGAAAGCTTGGGGTACACAACTTAAGCTTAGCACGGCTTTTCATCCTCAAACAGACGGGCAGTCGGAGCGAACGATTCAGACATTGGAAGACATATTGAGGTCATGTGCGTTGGAATGGACGGGTGATTGGGACGGGTGATTGGGACGATTATATCAAGTGTGCTCCTTTCGAGATGTTGTATGGCAGAAAGTGTCGCGCCCCAATCTGCTAGGATCAGGTTGGTGAGCGAACACTTGAAGGACCAGAGATCATAGAGATGACTAATGAGAGGGTCGCAGTAGCTAAGCAGAAACTTCAGGAAGCATGGTCACGTCAGAAGAGCTAAGCAGACAAGCATCATAGGGACATACATTTTAACGTAGGAGATCGCGTTTTCCTTAAGGTTTTACCGGCACGTGGTGTTAGACGTTTTGGAATTAAAGGGAAGCTCAGTCCTCGGTTCATCGGACCGTTTGATATCATTGAACGCGTCGGTGAAGTATCTTACCGTTTAGCGTTACCTCCGCAGCTTTCGCACGTACACAATGTGGTTCATGTATCCTTACTCAAAGGGTACCAGTATCATCCCCTTCACATGGTTCAGTATCCACTGGAACAGATTCGTGAAGATCTCACTTTCATAGAAGAACCCGAACGAGTTCTTGACAGACAAGAACGAGTCATGAGAAGGAAGACGATTCCATTCGTCAAAATCCTTTGGAGGGATCATACCGAGCGGGAAGCCACTTGGGAAACAGAGGAGCCTATCCGGCCTTCTTACCCTCATTTCATATTTTGAATTCGGGTTTGTTCTTCTTTTCCAGTTTACTTTATCTATAATTCGGGGACGAATTATTCTTTTTAGTGGGGAAGAGTTGTAAAACCCGCATGCTTTTACCATGAATAGTACCCATAAGATCGTACTTACATGATTAGAACTTTCCTTTTATATCACGTTTACGTTTCACGTACAAGAATTACAAGTATTACGTACGTGTTATAACACGATAAGTATTTATTACGTATGAACACACAATAATTATTCCAATAATAATTATAATCACGAACATACGAACATGAAATCATGAACATAAATTAATCACGAGCTAATATTACGTATGTATATATATTTATTACGAACATGAATAAATATATTAAGTCACGATCGATAATTAAGTAGAAAACGTAAATTACGAACACGAGAACACACTAATAATTTTAGACACGGAAAAAGGTACGGGTTACCCCAAGTGGGGCCCCCTACCCGCGGCATACACAAGAACATGGGCTTAGCCCATGAAAATTTTACTAAACAAGAATTATGGGAAAAACATGTTCATTATTTACAAAAATTAGAAAAAATAAGAAAACCCTAGTTTTCTTTTTCCTCTCCTTCTTGGCCGCCGGGTTTGATCACCAAAAATGGGTGTTCGGGTTGATTTTGATCTTGGAATTTTTGCAAGGATTCGTGTGTGTTCGTCCTCATTTGATTCACGTATTCGGTATAACCTTTAACTTTTCTTTTTATGTTTTGAGTTATTGAATCACATAAAATCATGATGTTTTTAATTAAACTAATTAAAAACAAGTATTTTAAACATGTTAATAATCATGGGGTAAATCAAATCAAGGGTTTTAGGGGTGTTTTGGTCTAGCCGACGCCTAACCGAGCCCCATAGGGGTCTCGGCTTGGCTTATTACACACCATCGAGACCATATGGTCTCGGTATGGTGGCGGTGGTCCCACGGCAGCAACAAAACCAAGGGGAAACCCGACCTTGGTCGGGGTATGGTGATGGTTACGGGTCCGGTTCATGGTTTTTAGTCACGGGTCCGGTTCATGAATCATTGTTTTCAAGGTTTATGATTTTTACAAGTTATGTTATTTTTTTTAAGACTTAAATTAAATTAATTAAAAGCATGACATGATTAATTTAATTTGCATGACTTAGGTTATAAATTTAATTAGTAATTCATGAATTTTAACCTAAGTATTTATTATTAATTAGACTTTATAAATAATTAATTATTAAAAACCATGACTATAATTAATTAATTTATATTACTTAGGTTATATTATTAATAGTTAATAATACATGTTTTAACCTAAGTATTTTACCTTAATTTAATTAAAATCATGTTATATTTAATTAAATACTTTAACCTATAGTTTATTTAATTTACATGTAATAATTAATAAACTATACTATATAATCACATGACCTAGAATAATAATCAGAAAACACTTAAGCTTATTTAATTAGCTTAATTAACCAGCTTATATCTATTTATGGAAACTTTCTATTTTTAGAAACTTATTTATTTAAAGCAGCTAATCTATTTATGGAAACTTTCTATTTTTAGAAATTTATCTATTTTAAGCAGTAATTCTATTTTTGGAAACTTTCTATTTTTGGAAACTTTCTATTTTTGGAAACTTTCTATTTTTGGTAACTTTCTATTTTTGGAAAGTTTCTATTTTAGGAAACCTTCTATTTTTAGAAAGTTACTTATTATTACACAACAAGTATAATAATACATGAAATACAAGTATCACTTAATCAGAATAGACAGAATTTACGATAAACACAATATAAAGCTTAAATCAGTAAAACATCACATGAACATATAAAACAAGCTAAGACATGATATAAAATCAGTTACGTATTCAGTAATCAGATACTTATACACGTATGTATGTAGCATTAGTGATACCGAAGTAGGACTCTCTTCCGTTCGTCTTATTCGTTCACTGGACACAAGGTACGGATTCTCCGTCCTTTCAGTATGCACATTCTTTCCTTATTAGGATTACCCGTATGCAGCAAACTGTTTTCCCTAGTATATGTTTATATGTTTGATTGCTTATGATTAATTAGAATACCTAAAGCCATATACATGCATGACTAGTTTCACCTAGTTATGGAGGTACCATAACCATAACACTAGAGGCACTGGTGTTATGACTTCCCCACGACGGAGTGATTGCTCGTGGCGTCCCTTCAGCTTTTGGCCATATTATTATATTTTTCATGTGGGGCGTACGGGTGCATTCTAGTTACATGTTTTCAGCAGATTACTCAGTGTGAATGTGGTGTGTGCCTTGCATCCTTCACAAGGAGCTGATCCCTTATACCCAAAAACCAGTATATTAAATTAGAGGCAGCCTCTCTAATTTGCATGACGAGGTCACCCCTCCAAGTATTCATGCACGTTGATTTTCATGACCTATATTGGATAACGGTAAAATATGTTAAACAGTTTTTACAAGATAAACATAAGGCTTTTCAAACTATAAAACCAGTTTTACTAAGATATAACTGGGTTATTCAGGACCTACTTCTTCCGCTGTTTCATGCTTATATGCTTATATTATTCATGCTTTACTTGTACATCCGTGCACTGAGCGTATTGCTCAGCCGTTTTCCTTTTCATATTCCCAAAACGGCAGGTACTTAGGGACGCTCGTAGACTTTAAGCGTACGTGCATATGGACTGGAAGCTTTCTAGCCTTCTTTACTTTATGCATTTATCTATACTTTGATACTCTTTCCATGGACATTGTTTAGTCCTTTCATTTACAGTACTTATGTTCGTGTGTGATGAGCTTTACTTTTGGACTACCGATGTTTGATTCCGGGTGGTCATGTAGTGTTTAGACATTTATCCTTGTATGCTTTGATGACACGCCATAATCACGCGTGACATTCCATTTATCAAAATGGGTTGTTACAAAACTAATCTCAAAATAATAAGCTAGATTATTAAAAGTAAAAAGATAAAGAAAGGTAGAATGAGAATAAGCTAAGAGAATAAGCTAAAACTTGACTTTTATTAATATTAAAAGAGCTTAATAATAAGCTTAGTACAAAGTTGAAAGGAAATACATTTAAAAAACAAGAAATAAAATTGACATTATTTAGCTGCCTAAAATCTATATACAAAATGAAGAAAAATGAGGTGCTATTTATAGTTGAAGTCAAGGTGCTTGGGGTAGATTAGCCTTTTTAGGATTTTAATCACCTTCTCTTCTTTAACTTGAGGGCATCTTGGTCATTTGGTAGGTGATGATGTGTTTTCACCAATAGGATGAAATATACTTTTAGATAGACCAATGGGAGCACTTCACATGGATCACCATAGTCACCTTTCATTATTCTTTTATCCAAGGGCTCTTGATTAATCTACTTTAACCAACTCCATCATTTTTAATCTTCTAGAAACATGCACCTAATTACTCACAAAAAAACACACATGCTATTTTTTTCTTTTTAATATTTTTCTGTTAGTTTAAAAATAGATAAAAATTAATAGAAATAAAACTACTAAAACTAAAAATATTTAAAAATCAAAATTAATTATTTCAATACTAAACTAACTATTATAAAATAAAAAAAATTATTTTTATTATTATTTATTAATTTACGAAAATATATTTTTATTTATTATTTATTTATTAAAAACTATTTATTTTATTTAAAAACTAATTATCTTAAAAAATTCATAAAAAACAAACCGTAAGGAGTTACAACGCGAGGTCAGGACCGTCGCCTTCGTAGTTTTGTGCTCTTCAATGTGGTTTATTAGTGGATGACTTTAGAGAATTGAAAAATGGTCATTGTTGTAAAATCTTCATCCTTAGCACTCCAAACTTCATTCTTTTAGCACTTTTTTGTCCTTTGACTATATCTTTGACTTTTTCTTCGATAAACGACCGTGAAATCCCGTATTTTCTTTCCTTTTGATCTTTTGTACCTATTTCACAACAAAAACACAAACCACGCATACTTCCGACATTTACGATATTAATTACATGTTTTGGTCTCGTTTTTCATTGTTTTAAGTAGTAAAAGGATAAGTATTTACACACTTATTAAAGTCCAAAACTAATGTTAGTGTACCATTATTTACGATGAACTTGATTTTAGACTTTTTGAGCGGTCAAGCACCAAAGCCTTCATCTTGAGGGGTTGGATATCAACCACAACAATACACTAGAACTCTATGATGTAGATTTGGTATAATACTAATGGTGTTTGTACCCTCAACCAGACAACAGTTTTTCAAGAACTTGCAAATATGTTTATGGGCCAGGACATTTTGTGGGTAATTGAAATTTCAGACAAAGTTGTTACTTTTAAATTAGATAGTTTCAGAGAAATCATGCCCACAACTTATGGTGCATATATTACTGCATAAAAAGTTTCCATTTTTTAATTAGAAGTTTGTTACATCCGACAATTTTCCTGGTTAATATTTTAACTTACATTATTATTTTAAATATTTTACGTGATTAGTCTGATTTAAAACTGGGAAGTTATCCCTCGTTTTATGGAAAAGTCTTTGCACGCACACCAACTCTAGAATAAATTCAGTCTACTAATCTATGAAGGTGTTAATTAAGTCACATACTTTTACGATCTTGATTTTTACGTAAATCGGCTAGGTTATACTTTGCGTTTATTAAATTGTATAAACCGGCTGGGTTTTACTTTGTAATTATAATTTTTACTTAAAACACCCACGGTCAATACATTGTTATCTACGCCTGCATGTTGTGCCTAGTAATTATTATTTTTCACTTTCTACCCTTAATATTTATATTTTACCTTAAATTATTAATTTTTATGTTTTAACTCTTTACCTTTTTACATTTTTACCTTAGGATTCAGTATTTCTTTTTGAATATTTACCCTCCTTTTTACCCCATACTCGGTCACCCTATGGTCCCCCTCATGGGATAACATTTTGATTCCAAACATTGTGATTTTCTCATATATTGTTATCAAATAATTATACTTCTTGTATACAGAACTACATCATAGATTGAATGACAATGTATTATATGTTATCTCCTCTCTAATAACTCATATTAAATCTGAGTGTTATTTGAGTTGTCAATGAAGCTAACTAGCTAAGAATGACTTAGGTGCTTATTGTGTTTAAAGGAGTAGAGAGTGTTTGTGAATGATAAACATTTAGTGCACAAAACATCCTCTATTCCTTTATAACATATTTTATTTATAGAGCTAAGGTTTGGATTGTAAACCTTTAGGTGTATGCACATATCCCCACGTTGATTGAACACGTATATTTGTACAATTTGTCTCTATTATATGTCTATACTAAGTAAAGGATAATGCCCTTTCTAAATGTGAATGATGACACTGACCTTGGCTAAATACTCAATAAGGAAATTTTTTACGTTTAGGAAATGTGTCCTTTAATTTTATCCATTTTAAACTTATCACTTTTGTTCTTCAGTCTTTCAAGTCTTAAGGGTCTTTAATATGTTTAGGAGATCGTGAGGTTTAGTGATCTTATTGTTACAACTCACTGAATGCATTAACTTTTTTAACGCATTACCTTGTCGCAGGGACTTCATTCACTGAGTGCCGCCTCACCAAATGATTGAGTCTTTCTTATAGACTCGAGTTTAGCACTTGATGGCGACTAAATAGTATAGATCATTGTTCACTAAATTGACCCAACACATTGGAAGGTACCAAGTATGATTTTCTAGTATCTAATGTCTAACTTTTAAGTTATTTGAAACAAATATAATTATACTTTTGTCGTATACAAATCGATTTTTAATTTAAGGAAGGTAATTCGTACACTGCATTAATTGATTTGTACATTCAAAATATTGGATATTGACATTTGTATTTTTGTCAAAGTAAATTTAACACCCCCAGTTTACATTGCGCAGCGGAAATATACAATTGGGTGCTAAACACAAGTATCATCACACAACGTATATTGAACGACTCAAAAGAGAGACGTTTACACATAAAATATAAACAAGATTTTCACAACATGTCTAAAACATAGATTTCATCCATAATGTACGAAAACGACACCAGAGTAAAGCGTCTAGTCCCCACGGATCTCGACCAGCAAACTAACATGTTTCAGTACAGTACACAAACATTTAACAAATTGTTCAACAGTTAAAGGATAGAAATTGTTTTAGACCAACGAACATCAAAAGCCAACCCACAACATCCACAGCAAAGCTCCGCCATCAATCACCTTCGATTACCTGGAACACATGCTAAAACGAGTCAATAATAATGTTGAGCGAGTCCATAGATTTAACAAATCACATTTGAACACAAGAAGAATATTAATCATAATCATTTATAGAATTGTCGTGCACACAATCTATTTCAAGGCAACACACTGTATTTAAGCTCATGACACCAACCCCTTAACCAATTAGTCACCCACGCCAAATGGCAACATGACTAGAATAAACCATTGCCCCTCTAGGGTATCAGTTGCTAGATATACCCAGATCTCATTCTCATAAATTATCCTTCCCAGAGGTTACTCAACGTAATGCCCTGGTCTCAGATAGAGTGGTCAACCTAATAGTACTATCATTTGAATAAACGGCTTTTCCCAACTCACAACATCAAGTCAGAACATAGTTAACGGTTCATGATTTTAGGGTCTTTAGCAACAAGGTACTCAATACATTGCAAGACAACATAGGCAACATTCGGGTCCAAACAATTAATCATGACTTATGTTCATTTATTTTCGAATAGCATGTATCCCCCTCGCGGGTATTAAAACATTTAGTAGATAGCATGAAAGCGAGGCTACATACTCACCTTAGTATAAGAGACTTAGCGAGATGATCGTCGATGATAGAGGATGCCTTTCAAACACGAGAACCGCTACCTATCAAAAAAGGCGCGTTCATTAATAATGACTCGAGAAATAAACCATACATAAAAATATCAAAGTCAAACTCATAAAATCACCTAAAACTCAGGAGATAACGATACAAGTACTACTATCACACTCTTCTACGCATCTACTTTATCATTCTATACTCTCGACAAAATCCGCTGGCACATACCATATGTACTAGCTTATTTACCCCATTTAGACTCGTCAAACGTTTATGAAAAGACTCAAGGAACTAACTTACTATCTATAGAAAGTCCTCTAACAAGTTTCTAACAAGTTTATCAAGTAACTTTACTTTTATAGTTCCTTACGCATCTCATCTTTGAACTACAAAAACCGGACACTTTTATGTCATCGACTCATACAACCGTTTTAACTTCTATAAACGACTCCATTTACAAAACCGACACTTAGGTTTGAAAATAGACTCGCCCTCTAGGGTTTACACTTCTTCATCAGTCCTTGACTCATTTAAAAAGTCAATCTATAGTCCCCGAGATTCGATCCAAATATCGACAACAATTATATGTCGTGTCGATACTCGTCTCCCGGTACACGAATAATCAAAACATCATAACTTCTCGCTAGTTTGGAGCTAGAAGCTATACTTTATATCAAATCGAAGCTAATCGAATTGTCTACAACCCTATGCCATTAGTTAAGCCTTAATAAAATCATAAGGTACCCAAAATACCCTTTTTCCTACTGATCTAAATTACCCTTCTAAAACTTGCATGAAATCATGTTTTTAGCTAAAACCAACCATTGTTATGATCATACCATAACCCTAATACAAACATATCTCATCTATATCACTTGCATAATCAAAATAAAAAAACCCAAAATCAAAATCAAGTTTTTAACAAAAACTTAGCATGAAAAGTCTTTGATCATCATAAAAATCACATTTATGAGCATGGTTTTGACCTACCCACCCTAAAAAAATAAAACTTCATGCATGTAGCCAAAATTAGTATCAAAATGATCTCCTTAAAATTCTAAGGATGGGTCTTGTGTTAGTTTAGCTTAGATCAAGCTAGAAATTTGATAAAATTAGATTATATGGTGAGGGGGGGTGACGGCATATATTAGAGAGAGAGAGAGAGAGAGGAGTTTGTTTTGATTATTTACCAAAAAAAAACTATGTGTTGTTAGGTGAAAGTTTAAGCTTATATATGGTGGTGGAGGGACCATTGCTGTCAATTTACAATAGTTGTGGTCCAAAATAAAAATAGTTAGCTAAAAAGCGGGATATGACTTAGTAAATTTTGAAAATATTCACGGGGCTCGGGTTTCATAAAAATACTTCTCAAAATTTAAAACGTAACTCAAATATAATAATATCGTCTCCCGACTAATTTTAACACGTCATTTAAAAAGAAAACATCAAAAACGACAAACATCAAACAACCAACAATAAAACGAAAAATATTAGGTATCTATCGACATCACGCTTGCTAATACTCCGTATACCTATTAAATATAAAATATAAGTCTCCTAACATCGGTTTAAACTTACACCTCCAAAAATAAATATCATTCAAACTCATAAAAAATTTCAAAAATAGTCGTAAAGTAATATTAAGCAATGACCTCAGTTTCAGGTTATCACATCCCCTCCTTCTTAAAAAGAGAGACTTCCTCGGTGCTTAACCTTCTCTAAACAAATGAGGATAATTATCCTTAAAGAAGTCCTCGCGTTCCCAGGTAAACTCTGGTCCACGTCTAGACATCAATCTCACTTTCACAATCGAAATCCTACTATGCTTCAATTTCTTAACTTCCCTATACATAATATCTATAGGTTCCTCTATAAAATGCAACTTATCATCAAGTTGAATTTCCTCCAATAGAATCACCAAATCCCTTTCTGCAAAACACTTCTTCAAATTAGACACATGAAAAGTGTTATGAATAGCCTTAAGTTCATCAGGCAAATCTAACTTATAAGCAACCAATCCAATTTTTTGGATAATCTTAAATGGTCCAATATATTTCAGGCTCAACTTTCCTCTCTTTCCAAAACGAATAACTCCTTTCCATGGAGATACTTTTAGCATAACCATATCTTCTACTTCAAATTCTAACAGTTTCCTTCGGTTATCAGCATAACTCTTTTGTCTACTTCTGGCAGATAACAAACGCTTCTTAATTTTCACAATCTTTTCAGTTGTCTCAAATATCATTTCAGGTCCAGTCAGTTGACTCTCTCCTACATCACTCCAACAAACCGAAGATCTACACTTACGTCCATACAAAACTTCAAATGGTGCGGCTTTAATACTAGCATGATAACTGTTATTATATGAAAATTCAACCAACAACAAATGTCTATCCTAACTGTTTCCAAAGTTAATCACACACGCTCGAAGCATATCCTCTAACGTTTGAATCGTTCTTTCACTTTGTCCATCAGTCTCCGGATGATATGCTGTACTCAAACTTAATTCCGTTCCCATCGCTTTCTCCAGAGATTTCCAAAACTCTGAAGTAAATCGACTATCCCGATCTGAAATTATCGACAATGGCACACCATGTCGACAAACAATCTCCTTCACATATAATGTCGTCAATCTCTCCATACTATATGTCTTCTTCATTGGTAAAAAGTGAGCAGACTTAGTCAATCTATCTACAATCACCCATATCATATCACAACTACTAGAAGTCCTTGGCAAACCTGTCACAAAATCCATAGTAATCTTCTCCCATTTCCACTCAAGAATTTTAGGTTGCACTAATAATCTAGACGACTTCTTATGTTCAGCCTTCACCTTCGCACAAGTTAAGCACTTATTAACATACTGGCCTATATCTGCCTTCATATTCGGCCACCAATATACTTTCTTAAGATCTTGATACATCTTGTCCGATCCAGGATGTATTGAATACTTCGACTTATGATATTCATTCATCACCAAATCTCTCACTCCTAAAGCACCTTCCTCCGACGGACACAATGGTAACCAAATCCTTTTCCCAAAATACCTCAATCCATTTGGTCTTACTATAAACAACGGTTTCAACATTCGACCCAAATTTTCTACCTCAATGTTTTCTTTCTTCAAACCATTAGCTTGGGCTTTCAATATCATTTCTGTCAAATCAATACTTTCCATCATTGCCAAAGCTCTAACTCTTAAAGACTTATTTCTTTCCTTTCTACTAAGTGCATCAGCTACCACATTCGCTTTACCAGGGTGGTAACGAATCTCGCAGTCATAATCAGTCAATAATTCTACCCATCTCCTTCGTCTCATATTCAATTCATTTTGATCCAAAATATGTTGCAGACTCTTATGATCAGTGAAAACCACACACTTGGTTCCATACAGGTAGTGTCTCCACAACTTCAAAGCAAAAATCACTGCTCCAAGTTCTAAATCATGAGTAGTGTAATTATCTTCATGCTTCCTTAATTGTCTCGATGCATAAGCTATTAATTTCTCCATTGGCATCAACACAGCTCCAAATCCTTTATGAGACGCGTCACAATACACTACAAAATCTTCAGATCCTTCTGGCAAAGACAAAATCGGCGCAGAACACAACTTATTCTTCAGCGTATTAAATGTAGTTTCTTCTTCCAATCCCCATTCAAACACTCTATCCTTCGGCGTATTAAATGTAGGATCTACACGAACACGTTCCCTATCAATCACGTGCCCCAGAAATTGCACTGATTTCAACCAAAACTCACATTTATAGAACTTCGTATACAGTTTCTCGTTCTTTAACAATTCCAAAATTATCCTTAAATGCTTCTCATGTTCTTCTTCACTTTTGGAATAAATGAGAATATCATCAATGAATACGATAACAAACTCATCCAAATACGGCTTGCACACACGATTCATCAGATCCATTAATACGGCAGGCGCATTCGTTAATCCAAAAGGCATCACTTGGTATTCAAAATGTCCATATCGAGTACGGAAAGCTGTTATAGGAATATCTTCTTCCCTAACTCTCAGTTGATGATACCCAAACCTCAAATCGATCTTTGAGTATACACTTGATCCTTGTAACTGATCAAACAAATCATCAATCCTCGGCAATGGATACTAATTCTTGACAGTCAATTTGTTAAGCTCTCGATAATCAATACACATTCGAAAAGAACCATCTTTCTTCTTAACAAACAAAACAGGAGCACCCCACGGCGGCGAACTCGGCCTAATAAATCCCTTATCCATCAATTCCTTCAATTGATCAGATAATTCCTTCATCTTAGATGGCGCTAAATGATACGGTGCACGAGCAACTGGCGCAGCTCCCGACACTAAATCAATACGGAACTCAACTTCACGATGCGGCGGTAATCCCGACAAATCTTCAGGAAAAACTTCAGGATACTCTCTAATCACAGGCACATCCTCCAGTTTCCTCCCATTCTTACCATCATTACTTATCTAGGCAAGAAATACATCACAACCCTCTTCTATATACCTCATCATTTTCAAACAAGTAACAACTCTCAAACGAGAAGTACACTCATCACCTTTCACCGTCAATACCCCATTCCTTAGCGGTATTTGAACTAATCTCTCTCCACAAACAATTACTGCACCATTCGCAACTAACCAGTCCATTCCAATAATCACGTCAAAAGATCCTAATTCTATGGGCATCAAATCAATACTAAACACATAATTCCCTAACTTCAAGGAACAACCTTTCAGTATAGAACTAGTGCTAACAACCTTACCATCAGCTAACTCCACATTATAACTAGTTGTCAATCTTACTGGTTCTCTATCCTATAGCTGACTGAATCTAACATTTACAAAACTTCTATCGGATCCAGAATCAAATAACACACTAGCATAACAAGCATCGAGTAAGAACGTACCAGTCACCACATTTTGTCATCATCTCCCACGATATAAGATGGAGCAACAGTCCCAGCAGCAACATTACCTCCCTGTCAAGCTCCAACCCTCAGATAGTTTCCTTGATTATGTCCACGGCCTCCACATCCAAAACAATTAACTACCTTGACAGCATTGGCTCCAGTGGCCACTCCCTTGTTCCTACAGTCTGCCATTTTATGTCCGACCTTCCCACACTTGTTGCAAGAAGGTGGATAATTCCCAACATGATACAGACTACATTGACCACACTTCGGGTTCACTTTGTTTCCTTGGGCTCCAATAGTAGCACGAACACCATCATTCCTCCTAAAGTTGTATTTCTAATTCCTAGTTGGTCCTTGGTTATTGTTGTTATGATAACCTCCTCTATTCTGCCCTTGGTTTGAATGTGCAACTTTCCACTTTCTCTTATTCCCCTCAACAATACTATCCTTTTTATCCTGCAGCTTCACATCCATCAAAGCATGAACCATCTGAACAGCTTCATCAAAAGTATTGGGTTACGACTAAGTAGTCTCTCCCTTGATATTACTGGATAAACCTCTGATATACTGCTTCATCTTCTTACGGTCATCAACAAAAGCATCAGGACACAACAAACACAAATCAGAAAACCTCTTGGTATAAGCCACAATATCATTGTTCTGCAGAACTAAATGCCTCAACTCATCCTCCAACTGGTCTAACTCTTACTCAAGACAAAACTTCACAGTTAATAGTCCTTTGGTCACAGTCCATGTTCTAGCATTAGCTTCAACCAAACCCACAGTAGCTACCTGACTATTCCACCAGCTTAATGCATCATCTTGAAAAGTAGTTGCAGCAAACTTCACCTTACTAGCTTCTGAACATCCACTGATTTCAAAAGTACTTTCAACCTTTTCAGTCCACCTTCTTAGCTCCAAAGCACCACCAGTACCACGAAATTGGGTAGGTCCACATTTCATGAAACTAGCATAAGAACATTCCTTCTCAACTTGCTGAGCCACAACATTACCTACAGCTTGACCAACAGCATTTCCTCCGATCGGTTCATCAGCATTACCTTCAACTGGATTAGCAGCATTCCCTCCTACTTGACCAGCAGCATTCCTATTCTCAGTCTCTTGGTTCCTCGCAGCACGTTCAGCCTCTAGTGCTCTAGCAATAGCTTGCTCAATCATGGTATTCACAGTAGCAGCTGTCAATTTCGGCGGCATGTTTTTGACATTGCAAATGAAAGAAAACAGGTAAGTATTCATATCTAGATAAGTAGAAGGATTTCTTTATCAAGACGTGTCATGGATACTAGATGCACAAACAACACAATCCACACTGAATCATCAACCAAATCACAAAAGAATTAAAATACAATCATAGATCATGAAGGTAATTTGGATTACACTTGGAAAATTTCCACAAAATTGTGACAAGTAATGTTACTACAACCCTTCATCATGACAAACTTAAAAGTCATTAAGTTTCATCATAAACTACAGTACCAGTCTACTTAAGTTCTATTACAACAAGGCTAATAAAAAGAACATAAAGAAAACTAAACATTTGATCCCCGCAGGTTCTTGTACATTGGTTCACCATCACTACTGCTATCCTCGTCCTCAGAATCTTCCTCCACTTTCTCCTTTCCTTTTCGACTTCTTCCTTTACCTGACTTTACCAATACCCGAGCTTCAACCTGACTTGGCACATCACGAATCACCACACCTCGACTAGGAAAAGACCTCACCGGTATGTCCCACGCATTCAACCTAGCATTCCTTTCTTGTTCCTCGCGAAACCTTTCAAATTGTTCACTCAGATTCAACACCATAGCTCGCAGACTAGAAACTTCATCCATTTGCCTTGATCGCACATACTCTGACCTATCAAACTTTTTAAGAAACCAGAAAATATCTTCATATGATCTAGGACCTGGACAGTACACCTTAGCAATATCATCGTAAATAGATCAGGCACTAGCAGCATTACTGGACTCAGTAGAGAAATCATTCCTAACTCGGGCAACCCTAGACAAACCACTCAAATAACTATCACAAGTAGGCAAAGAAGAACGTACAACAGGTCGCTGACATTCCTGAACATTCGGTGGCACCACATTAGCTCTCGAAACATAACTACCTTGAATCACTTCAGGCTCAGTCTGTCCAACTACAGTAGGAGCAATTCCATCATCCAGATATTCATAGGGCTCCTCATCGTCACTAGCACCAAAGTTATCTACTTCATCACCTTCTAGTATATCATTCATCACAATCCAATCATCCTCCCGGGGTATATCATCCATTTTCTACAATTATAAGGGTTCATGGATACTTAAGGTCATTGTTAAAAATTAATATGCAATACTCATGTATCACAAATGTTATACGTAATCCATGATATGCAATGCAATGCAAATGATGTTTATGCAATGCTTGCAAAAATAAAATATGATAATGACAAGCACTCAGCGCACTTTCAATAATATCGATACAATACCATAGTAGTTACTAAATAAATACTCGGGAAATCATTTCAGTTCTAAGGGATACATCTATAATACAAAACAAAACTAAAAGTGATCTTACCAGAGCGTTGTAGAGAAGTAGTGTGCTTTTGAAAAATAAATACTTTCGACACCAAAGTTATAGTTTAGGACAATTTTCAAAATCGAACCAGTTCTCTATAACTTGTGGCTCTGATTACCATTCTTTAAAACCCCCAATTTACATTGTGCATCGAAAATACACAATTGGGTGCTAAACACAAGCATCATCACACAAGGTATATTGAACGACTCAAAAGAGAGACGTTTACACATAAAATATAAAAAAGATTTTCACAACATGTCTAAACATACATTTCATCCATAATGTACTAAAACGACACCAGAGTAAAGCGTTTAGTCCCCACGGATCTCGACCAGCAAACCAACATGTTTCAGTAGAGTACACAAACATTTAACAAATTGTTCAACAGTAAAAGGATATAAATTGTTTTAGACCAACAAACTTTAAAAGCCAACCCACAACATCCATGCAAAGCTCCGCCATCAGTCACCTTCGATTACCTAAAACACATGCTAAAACGAGTCAACGATAATGTTGAGCGAGTAATAAGTGTGAAAACACTTATCCTTTTACCACTTATTTCCAATAATAACTGGACCAAAACGTGTATTTTATGTCGTAAAAGTCGGAATTAAGCGTGGTTTGTGTTTTTATTGTGTTTTAGGACCAAAAGATGAAAAAGGAAGAAAACACGGGCTTTCACGGGCTTTTATCGAAGAAAACGAGAAAAGACGAAGTCAAAAGATCAAGAGTGCAAAAAGAACGGAAGTCCAAGGCCTATTCTGAAGATTTATCGAAGAAAAAGTCTAAAGACGGAAGTTTAATGAAGTCAAAGAACTCAAGTCTAAATAAGTGAAGAATTTATAAGACGAGTTTAATTAATCCCGAGACGACGTCGAGAAAAGTCGAAGAACTTAAAAGACGAAGAGCCGAGAAGAAAGAAAGAGGAGGCAACACATGCACCTCCCAATTTCCCTATAAATACCCTCCTAAACACATTAGGAGGGGGGAGAGCTAGTTTCATTTTTCATTTTAGTTTTAGAGAGAGAAAGTTTTAAGCTTTCTCTCACGAAGTTTTCATCTTTTCTTTATTTTAATCTTTCAAGTTCAAGCTTTTAATCATCCTTGTATTTGGATTTCATTAATCACAAGTTCAAGTTTTAGCTTTTAATCTTCAATCTTTTTCATCCTTTCTTGATTTACTTTAATTTTTGATCCGAAAATTATATTTCATACGGTTTGATTTTGGTTGATGATTTCGTGATTAAAAGATTCATCTCTTTATGCTTTTCTAAGTCTTACACGGATTAAGCTTTAAGTTATTCATGCTTATTGGCTTATTTAGTGGTTAGCTTATTGCTTTAGTTTTCTTAAAAAGTTTAACCCTTTTAAAGTTTCTTTTATAAAGTTTATGATTTTTATGTTTCAAAAGTTGTCAAATTTATGCTTATTGAGTTTTTTAAGATTTGGTTAAGTGAGCTTATTGGAACTGCTTATTAACACTTTGGCTTATTTTTCATTTTTGGATTGTTTGGGTTCCAACGCAATATTGAGGGTTACACATTCCGACGACAGCAATGTTTGTATCGCAATAACTCTTGTGGTTCTACTTTGCGATCACTTGGTTTTTCCCCCTTATTTCGATCTGGGATTGCGATCGCTCATTGCGATCGCATATTTCGACGGGACTTAAGGTTCTTTTAAGTCAAAACTCTGCCAAAATTTTGTTAACAACATTCCGACAGCTTGCTCATTATTCCGATAGAAGGGTATTGCGACAGACACATTCCGATAGAATTGACTTCTTGTATTCCGACCTGGACATTCCGATAGGCATACATTGCGACAGAATTAACCTGGACATTCCGATAGGCATACACTGCGACAGAATTAACTTGGTTACATTCCGATGGGTATTCAGACAACAACATTCTGATAGCTTTGCATTCGATTATTCCGATGGTTTTGAGATTAGTACATTCCGATAGATTGGTTTATTTGCATTTCGATAGTTTAAGCTTTTAAGTTTTAAAGTTTTATAAAGTTTTAAGTTCTAAATTTACTTGTTAAGTTTTAAATCATTTACATTTTACTCAACGACAATTATTTGCTTTTAGCTTAAAAATAGATAATCAACCAACCAATTTTATTTTCCACCAAGAACAATTGAGTCGCACTTTCTACCAATAATCAATTCGAAAAGATCATAACAACGAACTTTGATACTTAGTAAATCTAGTTATTAAATGGGGCCGGTGTCGGCTCTTTTCGTGAAGATTAACGGTTTTTTGTGAGAGACGCGTTGGATTTTCGGATCCGCTCACTTTTGAACGTTATTTTTCTTGCCAAAATTTTTTTTTTCACAAATCCAAAAACATTTGAAAAATCATAAAAGCATTTCTTTTTCGAAAGTTTTGCACCAAAAATAATCTTCTTGCTTATCTATTCTATTTCATGGATTCTTATGTCCATTGCGTAGGGTGTGGGAGACGATTATATGGGTGCGAATCATGTCAATGGTGTTCATGCGAGCAATGCGGAAAATACCTTCCTCCTATTTCAATCGATTCACAATTGGGATTTTGTCCATCGTGCAACTCGACTAATTCGTCCTTTTCTAATCCACCTCCTATTCCCCCTTGCATATATTGTGGAAGCGATTCTCATTGGCATGTTTCGTGTCCAATTCGATACCCGCCTCATGGCAAGCAAGAACTGGGTTACAATTATAACAATGGTAATAGCTATCTAAAAGAAGCACCGGGTTTTTCTCTATACCCATGTTGCCAAAATTGTGGGGGCCCTCACTATACTTCTTATTGTCAGCCAATGAATTATTATGAGCAAAATTCGTGTCCTCAGTTTTCTTCACCAATGGATTATTATGAACCAAATCCGTGTTCTAATTCTTCCCAACCGATGAACTACTATGAGCCACACCCATGCTATAATTCAGGTTTTCAACATTTTGAGCCCCCACAACACTTCCTCGATCATCAACCCTCTTTTTCATTTCCTCCTGAGCAAATTGCCACTCTTTTTGACAACTTTCAAAAACTTCAAGAAGCTTGTAACAAGATCATCGAAAAATGTCAAGAGGATCAACGACATGAGCAAATATCGAATACTGAGACTTATACTCCTCCTCCTGTGTATCCATACTATTATGACGATGATGACGATGAGCGTACTATTTCTTGGAATGATCTTGCTGCTCAATGTCCTAGTGCAATTGTACTTCCTTCTCTCGATATCCATAATGCGACTAAGGATTGTGATACAATGAGTGAGATTAGTGAATTTGGTCTCGACAACTTATTTAAGGAGGTTTGTGATGTCCCTACTTTTGCTGAGCTTAAGGACGAGGTCATTTTTAATAATGATTTCCAATTCGAGCCCAAGATTACGGAAATTATCGAACGAGAGCTAGCTCTTTTACCTCCACTTCTTCCTACAAGTGAGGTCGATTTTTCTAACGTCGAGGCCGAACTTGATGAGTTGGAACGTCTTATTTTTCTTAAGAATGACGAACCAACTCACTTGACCAATCATCCGATTCTCGAGGAGTTACCTAATCAACACTCCTCAAATGAGAATTACGTGTACCACATTCGTGCGGATTTAACTTATCGACAATCCCCACAAATAAATGATGGACTCGTACTTGATCGTGATCTTTTCGAGCGAGTTTCTAAAATCCTCAATGCGGGGAACGACAAACCTTGGTCTGACGTCCTTATCGATGATGAAGAAATCGAAGAGATTAACGTTCATGAGGATGAGTGCTTTGACCCGGGAGGTACCATTGATTATTTTATAATTGATAACCTTACGGATTTGCCGCTTTATGAGCATCAATTGTCTTTGGGGGATGACAATTTGCTTACTTTACCCACCCCACCTCCCGTGGATCATGATCTCACATACTTTTCGTATGGTGAGAGGACATTCTTCAAGACTTATCATCCAGCCTCCCCTGTTGTATTTTACTCCGGGAACGAGGACAAGGTCTTTGATCCCGGTATTACATTCGAGGCTTCCCCATGTACTATTTAATTCGGAGTCGAGTCAGGCTCGTGACTCGGTTAACAAAAACAAGCGCTTCTCGGGAGGAAACCCGATTATCTATCTATCTTTATCTGTTTTTATAATAAGTGTAGGGGAGACCCTTGTATGTGTTTGTTGTCTTCTTTCTTATCATGTGCAGGGATTCGAGCTTTCAAAGATCCATTCTTGATGACTTTTGACGAACCGTGATCCCGTGTACCCGTCTTCCTGGTTCTATCCTAAACTCTCGTGATTCAATATTTCATATCTTATATGTTCACATTGAAATCACTATAGTTGTCCTTTCCTTAGCAAGATTTAAACAAAGTGCATAATGTCATAAGTGTAGGGGAGTTTTCTCCCACATGCTTAAACATTGATGACAATGTTTATATCAAGTGTAGGGGGATTCTATCGAAGTAAGTGGTCTTTTCCACGAATTTGCCCTCATTTTAACCGGAAAATTTTATTTTTTCGACATTTTTCAAAATTTTTAATCTATTTTGGACTTGTAATTTTCCTTTTTTTATCGTTATTTACTTTCTTTGCTAAAAATAAAGTTTAATAAAGTGGTTTTAAATTTTTCAAAGTCGTGAATATTTTGACTCAACCCGAGTTTACTTATCTGAGTTTACTCTAGCTAGTATCCTTAACGTGTTTAAGTCAAGTTTTGCTAGGCTTTTATATAGGGAACTTTAAAACGCGAAAGTCTTAACTCTCACGGGTTAAGAACAAGAACTTTTCGCAAGTTCCTATAATTGATCCTAGAGAGTTGTTTACCAAGGGAACTTTAAAATGCGATTTCTAAACTTGGAAAAGTCTAAGAGTTTGCAAGATCCTATAGATAACTCGAAAACCCAAAACTTTGATTTAATTGGCTAAGCATCCACGAGTCTCATTCCTTGAGATTTTAAATTGTGGAGAACGAGAGATGATAGAGTCAATTATAAGTTTGGTATTCTTTCGTGAATTTATACGATTTGAAAAGTTACTTAGCTTCTAGCATAATATCGTTTAAAAGTTGCTCGGTATTAAGTAGAGTTCATAGCCAAGGCATAGCTTATTGAAGCGGGATGCGAAGATTGGCGAGTCCGAAAAGGCCCTAACAAGGCATGAGGGCTACATTTTGTTACTAAAGATCCAAAAGTGATGTGAGGAATCATTTATCAAAAATAAATATGAAGGATCGAGACACACGACGAAAAGCAAATACTCCCCAAAAGATCATGGAGAAGTCTATCCAAAAAGGCCCTAACAAGGTATGAGGATAAATAGATCCAAGTCCTAAAAGGAGGCAGATCGATGTATATCAGAGTCCAAAATTAAGATTGGAGAAAAATGAAGAAGTCGTGGTCCAAAGATGAAGAATCTCTCAAAACTTCAAGTGAAGAAATTCCTAGTATGAAGAGAAGACCATAATTTCAAGAACGTCTCTCAAAGATTTGAAGTATGAAGTCACTACCAAATATCGGTCCGAGAAAGGTCTCAAATCGTGAACCGAGTTATGCCAAGATATGAACTTTATGAGGTCCCGAGAAGCAGTTTTAAAAGATTTTGTCCTTTAGCTAACTATTGATTAAATCGTCCTACTTTATTTTCAGCCTAAATAACTATCGAAATAAGTCAACAATACATCCTCGTGATCATTCAAGACAACAATAAAATATAAGAGATACACCTAGGAATAAGGGAGTCTAAGTAAATAATTGGCCCACATGAATTCGTGTTAGTTTGCTAACATATAATAACAATGATCTTGTTTTTAAGCTTGGTATGGGAAACGTGAAACTTGAGAATGATGAACATTCATGACGACCTAAAACCCCAATGTAAGTCTTTGATTTCTTTACTTGTTTTGTTCTTTTAGTTTTCTTAAAGTTTAGTATTTTATAAAGGCTAAGGTGGGTTATCTATGATGAGAAATGTAACTGGTGCTTTGAAATTAATACATTGCATGAGGGCATTGCAATGGTCAAGTGTAGGGGATTTAATAAGTGTGAAAACACTTATCCTTTTACCACTTATTTCCAATAATAACTGGACCAAAACGTGTATTTTATGTCGTAAAAGTCAGAATTATGCGTGGTTTGTGTTTTTATTGTGTTTTAGGACCAAAAGATGAAAAAAGAAGAAAACACGGGCTTTTATCGAAGAAAACAAGAAAAGACGAAGTCAAAAGATCAAGAGTGCAAAAAGAACAGAAGTCCAAGGCCTATTCTGAAGATTTATCGAAGAAAAAGTCTAAAGACAGAAGTTTAATGAAGTCGAATAACTCAAGTCTAAATAAGTGAATAATTTATAAGACGAGTTTAATTAATCTCGAGACGACGTCGAGAAAAGTCGAAGAACTTAAAAGACGAAGAGCCGAGAAGAAATAAAGAGGAGGCAACACATGCACCTCCCCATTTCCCTATAAATACCCTCCTAAACACATTAAAGTTTCTTTTATAAAGTTTATGATTTTTATGTTTCAAAAGTTGTCAAATTTATGCTTATTGAGTTGTTTAAGATTTGGTTAAGTGAGCTTATTGGAACTGCTTATTGAAACTTTGGCTTATTTTTCATTTTCGGATTGTTTGGGTTCCATCGCAATATTGAGGGTTACACATTCCGACGGCAGCATCGTTTGTAGCGCATTAACCCTTGTGGTTCTACTTTGCGATCCCTTGGTTTTTCCCCCTTATTCTGACCTGGGATTGCGATCGCATATTCCGACGGGACTTAAGGTTCTTTTAAGTCAAAACTCTGCCAAAATTTTGTTAACAACATTCCGACAGCTTGCTCATTATTCCGATAGAAGGGTATTGCGACATACACATTCCGATAGAATTGACTTCTTGTATTCCGACCTGGACATTCCGATAGGCATACATTGCGACAGAATTAACTTGGACATTCCGATAGGCATACATTGCGACAGAATTAACTTGGTTACATTCCGATGGGTATTCAGACAACAACATTCCGATAGGTTTGCATTCGATTATGCCGATGGTTTTGAGTTTAGTATATTCCGATAGATTGGTTTATTTGCATTTCGAGAGTTTAAGATTTTAAGTTTTAAAGTTTTATAAAATTTTAAGTTCTAAATTTACTTGTTAAGTTTTAAATCATTTACATTTTAGTCAACGACAATTATTTGCTTTTAGCTTAAAATAGATAATCAACCAACCAATTTTATTTTCCAGCAAGAACAATTGAGTCGCACTTTCTACCAATAATCAATTCGAAAAGATCAGAACAACGAACTTTGATACTTAGTAAATCTAGTTATTAGCGAGTCCATATGTTTAACAAATAACATTTGAACACAAGAAGAAAGTCATTTATAATCATTTATAGAATTGTCGTGCACACAATCTATTTCTAGTCGACACATTGTATTTAAGCTCATGACACCAACCCCTTAACCAATTAGTCACCCACGCCAAATGCCAGCATTACTAGAATAAACCGTTGCCCCTCTAGGGTATCAGTTGCTAGATATACCTAAATCTCATTCTCGTAAATTATCCTTTCAAGAGGTTACTCAACGAATGTCCTGATCTCAGATAAGGTGGTCAACCCAATAGTACTATCATTTGAATAAGTGGCTATTCCCAACTCACAACATCAAGTCAGAAAATAGTTACCATTTCATGAATATAGGGTCTTTAGGAACAAGGTACTCAATACAATGCAAGACAACATAGGCAACATTCGGGTCCAAACAATTAATCATGACTTGTGTTCATTTATTTTCATATAGCATGTATCCCCCTCACGGGTATTAAAACATTTATTAGCTAGCATGAAAAGCGAGGCTACAGACTCACCTTAGTGTAAGAGACTTAGCGAGATGATCGTCGATGATAGAGGATGCCTTTCAAACACGAGAACCGCTACCTATCAAATAAGGCGCGTTCATTAATAATGACTCGAGAAATAAACCATACATAAAAATATCAAAATCAAACTCATAAAATCACAACAAACTCGGGAGATAACGATACAAGTACTACTATCACACTCTTCTACACATCTACTTTATCATTCTATTCTCTCGACAAAATCCGCCGGCACATACCATATGTGCTAGCTCATTTACCCCATTTAGACTCGTCAAATGTTTATGAAACGACTCGAGGAACTAACTTACTATCTATAGAAAGTCCTCTAACAAGTTTATCAAGTAACTTTACTTTTAAAGTTCCTTACGCAACTCATCTTTGAACTACAAAACCCGGACAGTTTTATGTCATCGACTCATATAACCGTTTTAACTTCTATAAACGACTCCATTTACAAAACCGAAACTTAGGTTTGAAAATAGACTCACCCTCTAGGGTTTACACTTCTTCATCAGTCCTTGACTCATTTCAAAGCTCAATCTATAGTCCCCGAGATTTGATCCAAATATCGACAACAACTATATGTCGTGCCGATACTCGTCTCCCGGTACACGAATAATCAAAATATCATAACTTCTCGCTCGTTTGAAACTAGAAGCTATACTTTATATCAAATCGAAGCTAAT
Source organism: Glebionis coronaria (assembly GCA_025667525.1). Classification (NCBI taxonomy): domain Eukaryota; kingdom Viridiplantae; phylum Streptophyta; class Magnoliopsida; order Asterales; family Asteraceae; genus Glebionis; species Glebionis coronaria. Next base: position 229,571,096 of record CM046880.1, read on the forward strand.
CGAATTCTCTACAACCCTATGCAATTAGATAAGCCTTAATAAAATCATAAGGTACCCAAAAATACCTTTTTCCTACTGATCTAAATTACCCTTCTAAAACTTGCATGAAATCATGTTTTTAGCTAAAACCAACCATTGTTATGATCATCTCATAACCCTAATACTAACATATCTCATCTATATCACTTGTATCATCATCAAAATCAAAAATCTAAAATCAAAATCAAGTTTTTAACAAAAACTTAGCATGAAAACTATTTGATCATCATAAAAATCACATGCATGAGCATGGTTTTGACCTACCAACCATAAAAAAATAAAACATCATGCATGTAGCCAAAAATAGTATCAAAATAATCTCCTTACAATTCTAAGGATGGGTCTTGTGTTAGTTTAGCTTAGATCAAGCTAGAAATTTGATGAAATTAACAAGATTTTAAATTGAAGCTTTTTATCTCCCCTATGGGGCGATTTCCGGCGCCGCCACCACCAAGGTTTTCCGGCTAAATCCTAATCTTATGAACGCCTCTCTACCTATATATTACTAATATCGGTCGATTCTGATGATGTCTTTGATTTCCATTGTGGTTTTCATTGATTTTCGTTAGATCTGCTTGTTATTGGTGTGTAGGGTATGCAATCGTTTATTATGGTTGGGTGAATGTCTAGGTGGTGGCGTTGGAATGTTTTCGTCCCATAACAGGCGTAGCGAATTCCTAACCCTAATTTTCTAGGGTTTCGTGTGTTATGTCCTATTTTTCTGGGGTTGCTACGCCATTGGTGCCTCTGAATGGAGGATCATTCTTCTGTTTGGGGTAGCCTGGTGGTTCTATGAGGCTGCGTGTTTTTAACGAAACCCTAATCTTGTTAGGGTTATTTTCAGTTAATAGCTTGGTGGTTTGGTTAGCCACTAATGGTTTGGATCTTCACTTTGCTGATCGACGAATCGCTAGGTTTTAGAGATTCATTTTATTTGTAAGATCTAACCATGTTCATGGCAGTGAATTGGGGAATCCTTATTTTTAGGGTTTCGCTTTGGTTAGCTAATATATTCAGACTCGCTGCTCATGCCTGGTTGTCAGCACGTTGTCATGGTTTGATGCATGGCGACGGGGACCTTCGGTCCTTATGACTACTCAGGGTTTGATTGTTTGTTGGTTGGTTATGAGGTTGGTTGACGCTGGAGATGTTGAATTGGGACTGGTCGTGGTAACGGAGAGGGGAGAGGGGAAATCTCGAAATCATTAGGGTTGTGTAGCATGTGGGTATCACGTGACCTGCAATGATATTCATTCCTATCTTCGAGTGATTGTCGGCTTGGAAGTACGTGATAGACAAGTAAGCAGTCGTGTACGTCAACTTCAATATTCTTATCATGAAGACGGAACGATCGTTTTTTAGTTTTATAAGTTGGAAATGCTGCCATTTTCATTGTTTATATTAATTTTCGTGTTCCACTTATTCAGTAGTCATAAGAGTGGCATTGTAACACCCCACTTGGATAAATGGACCGTTACGTGTATTTATGGCGTGTCATCAAAGCATGCAAGGCAATGTATTAAACATTAAATGACCAAACGGAAAATACCGGAATCAAACATCGGTAGTCCAACATAAGCTCCAAATATAAAGACTAAGTACTGAAAGAAAAAAGGACGAAACAATGTCCAACAACCAAAGAGATGTAAAGTATGCATGCATAAAATAAAGGAGTCTGGATAGCTCTTCATCCAATGCACGTACTCTCTTAGCAGTCCTAAGATCGTCCCTGTGTACCTGCCGTTTGGAAACATGAAAGGAAACTACGGCTGAGCATAACGCTCAGTGGACGGATATAGCATGAATAGGATGTACTGAAAGAAAAAGGAAAGGAAGACTACAATGACACTATAAGACTGATATGACATGTGATACAACTCTGCATAAAATCTGATAAACCTTTTCATATATACTGAAACTGAAATATAACTTATTAATTCTGAAAACATGCATTTTCGGTATTTTAATTTGCCAAGAGCTTATATAGGTCATGTATTAAATCAACTGCTGCATGAATACATGGAGGGGTGTCCTCGTCATGCTATAGAGGGGTGACCTCTAAATAACTGTGATGGGTGGAGGGATCAGCTCCAATGTGAAGGATGTAGAGCACACACCACATTCACCTGCTAAACTGTAACTATAGCCTAGGATGCATCCATACGCCCCACTAATAATAATACTGATAAAATGGCCAAGCTGAGCTGAGTGGGACGATGCAGGATATCACTCTCCTGCATGTGAGTCACGACACCGGTGCCTCTAGTGCCGTGGTTACGGTACCTCCGTAACTAGTACATAAACTAATCATGCTTGTATATAAGGCTCAGGCAATTTATTTTATTATAAACATAATTTCTGATAACTTTAAACATATACTGGGGAAAACATTTGGCTGCAGACGGGGAATCCTAATCATGCATAGGAAAGGAAGTCCTTACTGAAAGGACGGGAATCCGTACCTCTAGTCCAGTAACTGACTGAATGGAAGACTGAACGAATACTACTCGGGCTTCACGCGTGCTACATAAATAAAGGACGCGAATCAGTTAACTGATATCCGTTATTAAATTTTACTAGTCTTGTTGGTTTCTTATTTTTATTTGCTTCGGATATTCCATACGTACAATTACGGCTAAATCTGATCATTGAAATAATTTATTTTAATTTATTAACGTTATACTAATGGCTACGTACAACGTATATCTGACGGTAATTAATTCTATAATAAGTATTTTGCTAAAATGGAAGTTCCTTAATTTAGAGAGTTCTTAAATTGTTTAATTCGTTTTCCAAAAATACACCCTTTTAAATATTTACAAATTTATTCAATGTAATACTCTTTAAATATATCTAAAAATATTTGTAAAACAATTTAATTTAAAAAAAGTACAATATAACGATACTTATTTATCATTTAAACATGTCCCGAGCTTACCGACTAATAAATTAACCTATACACAAAATCTGTCCACAAGAATTAGCGACAGAATTTGTGTAACTAAAACTGTCGCTAATTCTGTCCTTATCAAAACTGTCTATAACTAACAGTTTTTTGCGACAGAAAGACTGTCGCTAAAACTGTCGCTAAAGCTGTCTCATTTTTTTCTTGTTTTCTGTCCATTTTTGCCACTGTTAGTTATATGTTTCCCCTGTTTTTATTAAGGTTCCCACTGCTAGTGTTCCGTTTCCACTGTTAGTACAATCCCACTGTTTATGTTATCCCAAACGCCCTCTTATTTTTCTGCAAACCCAAACGCACCCTGTTTGTTTTTGTGGTTCGGCCTGTGCAAAAAGAAACACCACCGAGACCTGCTGTGGTCTCGGTTGGGTTGAGCAGTAACACACCGAGAGTCTTGGCTCTCGGTTTTCCCTACCCAAGCAAAGCCCGACACCCCTGTGTGGGGTTCGTTCGTGGCTGGCCAACAGAAACACCACCGAGAGCTTATGCTCTCGGTTTTCCCTGACGTCGCTAAAACCCACCCCTGTTTTGGGGCTTGGTTGTTCTCGGCAGAAACCAAAACAACACCACCGAGAGCTTAACCTCTCGGTCTCTTTTTTTTTTTTTTTTTTTTTTTTTAAAAAAAAACGCGATTAAAAGGAGAAAGAGAGATAGACTGATTACCTTTTTCCTTGTTCTTGATCTGTTAACAGGCGGTACTTTTCCTTTTTTTTTTTTTTTTTTTTATAACAGGCGGCACAAAAGGTAATGAAACCCTAATCTTCTTTGTTCTTTTTTTTTTTTTTCGTCTGATGTGGAGAAGGGGAGTAACCCCCGTCTTTCTTCTTTTTGTAGTTAAAATGGGCCTGAGCCCATAATTCCTTTTAAATTTTAACCAGCCGGCCCTTTACTCTTTCCTTATTTATTTATTTATTTATTTATTTTTTTTTTTTTAACTTGTCTTATGGTAATACTTGTAATAAAAAAAATATACTTGTAATATTTCTCGCGTTTGTTCCGTTGGTAATTTCCACGTGTACGTTTTAAGGAAAAATATCCCGCGTATTAATAATAAACCGCGTATTTATAAATTCCCGATTTTTTAAAAAAATACGGGTTTTACAATTCTTCCCCTCTAAAAGGAATAATTCGTCCCCGAATTAAAATACGGCCGTACTGGGTTTTACAATTCTTCCCCTCTAAAAGAAGAATTCGTCCCCGAATTCCAAGGTATTTAAAGCTGACTGACGTAAAAGCTGAAATGCTGATAAACTGAACGACATAAAAGCTGAAAGGACATACCCGAATCAAAACTGAAAGTGAGGATAAGAAGTCCGTATAGACTCCTCTGTTTCCCAAGTGGCCTCCCGCTCGGTATGGTTCCTCCACAGGATCTTGACGAAAGGAATGGTCTTCCTTCTCATGACTCGATCCTGGCGATCTAAAACCGCTTCGGGTTCCTCAATATAGGATAAATCCTCCCGAATCTGATCGAGTGGATAATTTACTCTGTGAAGCTCGTGATAGTTGTAACCCCTGAGTAGTGATACATGAAACACGTTGTGGACGTGTGAAAGCTGAGGCGGTAACGCCAATCGATATGACACTTCACCAATACGTTCAAGGATTTCGAACGGTCCGATGTAACGAGGGCTAAGTTTGCCTTTGAGGCCAAAACGTCTGACACCGCGTGCGGGTGATACTTTGAGGAACACACGATCCCCAATCTGAAAAGATAGATCTCTGCGATGCTTGTCGGCGTAACTATTCTGGCGAGTACGCGCTTCTTGCAGTTTTGCCCTAGCGATGGCGACCTTTTCATTGGTCATATCTATCAATTCCGGTCCTTCAATCAAGCGTTCTCCAACCTGATCCCAACAAATAGGAGCACGACATTTCCTGCCGTAAAGCATCTCGAATGGGGCACGCTTGATACTAGCATGCCAACTGTTGTTGTAGGCAAACTCGACCAAGCAAATATAGTCATCCCAGTGTCCTGTCCATTCTAATGCACAGGCGCGTAGCATGTCCTCTAAGGTCTGGATAGTACGCTCTGACTGACCGTCCGTCTGTGGGTGGAAAGCTGTGCTGAGCTTGAGCCTAGTTCCCCAAGCTTTATGCAAGCCTCTCCAGAAATGAGAAGTGAACCGTGGATCTCTATCTGATATAATTTCGGAGGGTGTACCATGTAACCGTACAATCTCCTCGGTGAATAGTTTCGCTAATTTACTGACTGCGAAATCTTTACGAATAGGAATAAAATGTGCTGACTTGGTCAAACGATCGACAACTACCCAGATTGCATCATGTCGCCGCTGAGTCTGTGGTAAACCGGTAACAAAATCCATAGAAATCTTGTCCCATTTCCATATTGGAATTTCTAATGGCTGGAGTAACCCGCTGGTACGCTGATGTTCTATCTTAACCTGCTGGCAGATCAGACATTTGGAAACGAATGTTGCGACATCTTGCTTCATTCCGCTCCACCAAAAATGCTGCTTAAGATCATGGTACATTTTTGTGGAACCCGGGTGGATGGAGAACGGAGAGCTGTGAGCCTCAGTCATTAAGGCCTCTCTAAGAGCAGGATCTTCTGGAACGCAGAGTTTGGTACCCTGCCATACAATACCGTCGTCATCGATGCGAAATTCGGTCTGACGGTCAATGTTCTGGACAATCGCCCAGATTTCACCATCATCCTTTTGTGCGACTTTAATCCTAGAGAGTAAATCTGGTTCTACTCTCAAACTAGCCCAGTATCCCCTTTGTCCGCGCACTAAGAGCTCAATATCATACCGCTCTAAATCCCGAATAATTTCTTCCTGAACTTTGATGCCATTTACCATACCTGACTTTCTGCTAAGGGCATCTGCTACTACGTTTGCTTTGCCTGGGTGATACTGAATATTAGTGTCATAGTCTTTTAGCAGTTCTAACCATCGCCTCTGTCTCATGTTCAGCTCTCGCTGTGTAAATATATACTTGAGACTTTTGTGATCGGTGAAGATATCACACGACTCACCGTATAAATAATGCCTCCAGATTTTAAGGGCGAAGACGACTGCTGCGAGCTCTAGATCATGAGTAGGATAATTTTTCTCATACGGCTTTAGTTGACGCGAAGCATAAGCGATGACTTTCCCATGCTGCATAAGAACACAGCCTAAGCTTTTTCCTGATGCGTCGCTGTATATCTGATAACCACCTGTACCGGATGGGAGAGTAAGTATCGGTGCTGAGATCAATCGATGCTTGAGTTCCTCAAAACTCTTTTCTCTCTCCTCGGTCCATATAAACTTCTCACCCTTTCGCATAAGTTGGGTCAATGGTAACGCCAAACGTGAGAAGTTTTCCACAAACCTGCGGTAATAACCCGCCAACCCAAGAAAACTACGTATCTCTGTGACAGATGTCGGTCTTGGCCATTTGGTGATAGCCTCCACCTTTGCAGGATCCATAGTTATTCCTTCTGCAGAAACAATATGGCCTAGAAACGCCACTGTATTCAGCCAAAACTCACTTCGAAAATTTAGCGTATAGTTTTTCTTGTCTGAGAATCTGCAAAACCGTACGGAGGTGGTCCTCATGTTCCTCTTTGGATTTGGAGAAAATGAGGATATCATCGATGAATACAATCACGAACTTGTCTAAGAATTCGTGGAAGACTCTGTTCATTAAGTCCATAAATACTGCGGGCGCATTCGTGAGACCGAATGGCATGACAACAAACTCGTAATGACCGTACCTCGTGCGAAAAGCAGTTTTGGATATATCCTGCTCTTTTACACGCAACTGATGGTAACCTGACCGTAGATCGATTTTTGAGAAGTGCTTGGCACCCTGAAGCTGATCGAATAAATCATCAATACGAGGAAGTGGATAACGGTTACGAATAGTGAGCTTATTCAACTCACGGTAGTCAATACACAAACGCATACTACCATCCTTCTTCTTGACAAACAAAACGGGAGCGCCCCAAGGTGACACGCTTGGACGGATGAAACCCCTTTCGAGAAGTTCCTGAAGTTGATCCTTCAGTTCCTTAAGCTCTACAGGAGCCATACGGTAAGGAGCTTTAGATACTGGTTCTGCACCTGGAACGAGATCGATACCGAATTCTACCTCTCGCATGGGAGGTAAACCTGGAAGTTCCTCTGGAAAAACATCTGGAAAGTCTGACACAACTGGCTGATCATGAATCGAAGGTGTTTCAGAAGTCGTGTCATGGACTGTAGCTAGGAAACCCTCACAACCATGATATAGTAATGTACGAGCCTGTAAAGCTGAAATGATCTGGACATGTTTTCCTGGTAGGAAGCCTCGGTGAATATACTCTGGTGTCTGGACATCACCAAAGATGACTTGGTGAGCATGGCAATCTATGGTGGCATGATGAGTCGATAACCAATCCATACCCAGAATAATATCAAAATCACACATATCCAAAGGAAGAGCACTGACTGGACGGATTTTATCATCAAACTCAAGAGGGAGATTCTTATATACTTGGGTAATGAGTACAGAGTCTCGCATGGGGGTAGATATACTAAGTGCACTGTCTAGTGGCGTAGGGGTCATGTTTATTCTAACAGCATATGAAGTAGATATAACCGAGTGCGTGGCGCCTGTATCGAAAAGCACGCATGCAGACTGTCCGTGTATAAACAAAATGCCAGTAATGGTACCTGCGGTCTTATTTGCTTGTTCACGGGTAGTAGTGTAGACACGACCAGTGGTTGGTGGTAGTGGTGGTGGCGGAGGTAACATCTGAGGAGTCTGGCCTGAGGTACCAGCAGTATTCCCGCTCTTGCAATCCCTCTTCAGATGGCCCGGTTGGCCACACTGGAAGCAACCACTCATACCACGACGGTACGGTCCCGTGTGCTTCTTTCCACAAGTGACGCAAGTGGGATAAGTGTGCACGGCAGAAGCAGCTCTGGTTTGCTGAGAACCTGATTCACGATGATAAACACGTGTTATGATGCTGATATTTTAAACTGAAATGAGGCTGTTTGACTGAAATTTATAATTACCAGAATTTGCCGGTCGGGCAACCTGTTGACCCCTGTTGTTTTGGTCACGCCCCTGTCCAGCATCTCTGTTGGAATTTGAAATAAATTTAAGGTCTGTTTTACACGATAGTTTAGTATTCTTGGAGCTTAAAGGCTCACCTGTAGCTGCCAGAGGAGTTGGAACTGCCGCGGTAATTATCACCACCGTTCCTCCTATCTGACCGATTACGCTCATATGACTGACCGTGGTTCCTGTAGTTCTGGTGCAGAGTAGCCGATTGGGATCGGTCTCCTCCTCTGTGTCTGTAAGATTTTAATAACATATAAGTTTCCAAGCAATAATGGCTAAATTGTTTAAGTCTGTTGGGTGAGATGTACCTCTTCTCTGGGCGCTCTAAATTCTCGAGCTCGTCCCTCTCAAAAAGCATCTCGATGTCCCGAGCTGCATTAGCTACTTGTGACACATTAGTGAATGTGGCACTCATCAATCTATCTGCAGTCCTAGTGTGAAGAGCCCAGCGAAATTGCTTCACTTGCTCCTCTACGGTACCCGCAGCCTCCCCCAAGAATCCAGCCATCCTGAGGTATCGGTGCATGAACTCTATACTGTTCTCGCCATTATTCTGACGAATAACGTGAAAGTCCCTCTTCATCTTAGCTTGCTCCGCATGCGGGAAGAACTGGTCATAGAACATCGTCTTGAAACGTGCCCAGGTCAAAGCAAGCTCCCAAGCATCTCCCCCATTGGACAGTTTCTGAGACCTCCACCAATGTAGAGCAGGACCCTCCAGCTTGTAAACCGCAAGCCTAACTTTGAAAACATCACCACAACCCATAGCTCCAAAAAATTTCTCTATATGGTAGATCCAGTCTTCTGCATCAGTTGGAGCTATAGTTTGCTCAAACAGTCGGGGCTTCTGCTTGTTGAACAGATCCAGCCAAGCGGGTAACGTAGTAGGTGGTGGAGCAGGAGGGTTGTTATTCTGCTGAGGTCCATTCTGATATTCAGCTCGGATCTCATCACGAATTTGGGGTAACATGGCCTGTATAGCAGCTTGAACAGCAGCAGCAATGGCAGCTGCGTTAGGATCATTCTCGGTTTCGCGTCTGGGTGGCATCTGAAATATAAGAGGATGAGTTGATAAAACCGTAAGAACCTGAGGTAATAAATCTGAATATGCTTAGTGTGATTCATGAAGGTATAGCTAACAAAATATGACATGAATACTAGTGAACGCCTAAGGTCAGTTCACAAAACGAAATGTTCTTGAAAAGCACATGCGATTAAGTATGGCCAGTCCTGTACCAACCGTTTACTTAATCAAAATTTTAAAAAAAAATAAAAAAATCCGACTGATAAAATTCATGAGTAGCATGGAAAATAACGACGCCAAAATACAAGAAATTCTTGGTGACTACCCACTAGTCACAGGTCAAGTTTTAGAGCCTACAGGTCGAACCTTGCTCTCTGATACCATAATTGTAACACCCCACTTGGATAAATGGACCGTTACGTGTATTTATGGCGTGTCATCAAAGCATGCAAGGCAATGTATTAAACATTAAATGACCAAACGGAAAATACCGGAATCAAACATCGGTAGTCCAACATAAGCTCCAAATATAAAGACTAAGTACTGAAAGAAAAAAGGACGAAACAATGTCCAACAACCAAAGAGATGTAAAGTATGCATGCATAAAATAAAGGAGTCTGGATAGCTCTTCATCCAATGCACGTACTCTCTTAGCAGTCCTAAGATCGTCCCTGTGTACCTGCCGTTTGGAAACATGAAAGGAAACTACGGCTGAGCATAACGCTCAGTGGACGGATATAGCATGAATAGGATGTACTGAAAGAAAAAGGAAAGGAAGACTACAATGACACTATAAGACTGATATGACATGTGATACAACTCTGCATAAAATCTGATAAACCTTTTCATATATACTGAAACTGAAATATAACTTATTAATTCTGAAAACATGCATTTTCGGTATTTTAATTTGCCAAGAGCTTATATAGGTCATGTATTAAATCAACTGCTGCATGAATACATGGAGGGGTGTCCTCGTCATGCTATAGAGGGGTGACCTCTAAATAACTGTGATGGGTGGAGGGATCAGCTCCAATGTGAAGGATGTAGAGCACACACCACATTCACCTGCTAAACTATAACTATAGCCTAGGATGCATCCATACGCCCCACTAATAATAATACTGATAAAATGGCCAAGCTGAGCTGAGTGGGACGATGCAGGATATCACTCTCCTGCATGTGAGTCACGACACCGGTGCCTCTAGTGCCGTGGTTACGGTACCTCCGTAACTAGTACATAAACTAATCATGCTTGTATATAAGGCTCAGGCAATTTATTTTATTATAAACATAATTTCTGATAACTTTAAACATATACTGGGGAAAACATTTGGCTGCAGACGGGGAATCCTAATCATGCATAGGAAAGGAAGTCCTTACTGAAAGGACGGGAATCCGTACCTCTAGTCCAGTAACTGACTGAATGGAAGACTGAACGAATACTACTCGGGCTTCACGCGTGCTACATAAATAAAGGACGCGAATCAGTTAACTGATATCCGTTATTAAATTTTACTAGTCTTGTTGGTTTCTTATTTTTATTTGCTTCGGATATTCCATACGTACAATTACGGCTAAATCTGATCATTGAAATAATTTATTTTAATTTATTAACGTTATACTAATGGCTACGTACAACGTATATCTGACGGTAATTAATTCTATAATAAGTATTTTGCTAAAATGGAAGTTCCTTAATTTAGAGAGTTCTTAAATTGTTTAATTCGTTTTCCAAAAATACACCCTTTTAAATATTTACAAATTTATTCAATGTAATACTCTTTAAATATATCTAAAAATATTTGTAAAACAATTTAATTTAAAAAAAGTACAATATAACGATACTTATTTATCATTTAAACATGTCCCGAGCTTACCGACTAATAAATTAACCTATACACAAAATCTGTCCACAAGAATTAGCGACAGAATTTGTGTAACTAAAACTGTCGCTAATTCTGTCCTTATCAAAACTGTCTATAACTAACAGTTTTTTGCGACAGAAAGACTGTCGCTAAAACTGTCGCTAAAGCTGTCTCATTTTTTTCTTGTTTTCTGTCCATTTTTCCCACTGTTAGTTATATGTTTCCCCTGTTTTTATTAAGGTTCCCACTGCTAGTGTTCCGTTTCCACTGTTAGTACAATCCCACTGTTTATGTTATCCCAAACGCCCTCTTATTTTTCTGCAAACCCAAACGCACCCTGTTTGTTTTTGTGGTTCGGCCTGTGCAAAAAGAAACACCACCGAGACCTGCTGTGGTCTCGGTTGGGTTGAGCAGTAACACACCGAGAGTCTTGGCTCTCGGTTTTCCCTACCCAAGCAAAGCCCGACACCCCTGTGTGGGGTTCGTTCGTGGCTGGCCAACAGAAACACCACCGAGAGCTTATGCTCTCGGTTTTCCCTGACGTCGCTAAAACCCACCCCTGTTTTGGGGCTTGGTTGTTCTCGGCAGAAACCAAAACAACACCACCGAGAGCTTAACCTCTCGGTCTCTTTTTTTTTTTTTTTTTTTTTTTTTTTTAAAAAAAAACGCGATTAAAAGGAGAAAGAGAGATAGACTGATTACCTTTTTCCTTGTTCTTGATCTGTTAACAGGCGGTACTTTTCCTTCTTTTTTTTTTTTTTTTTATAACAGGCGGCACAAAAGGTAATGAAACCCTAATCTTCTTTGTTCTTTTTTTTTTTTTTTTCGTCTGATGTGGAGAAGGGGAGTAACCCCCGTCTTTCTTCTTTTTGTAGTTAAAATGGGCCTGAGCCCATAATTCCTTTTAAATTTTAACCAGCCGGCCCTTTACTCTTTCCTTATTTATTTATTTATTTATTTTTTTTTTTTTTAACTTGTCTTATGGTAATACTTGTAATAAAAAAAATATACTTGTAATATTTCTCGCGTTTGTTCCGTTGGTAATTTCCACGTGTACGTTTTAAGGAAAAATATCCCGTGTATTAATAATAAACCGCGTATTTATAAATTCCCGATTTTTTAAAAAAATATGGGTTTTACAGGCATGTCATTCTTATGTAGGTGTTTTGGTTATCGCACTTTCTTATGTGCTGGTTGTAGCCTATGTAACGGGCCGTGATGTTAGGACTTCACCTACATCCGATTGTACTTCAACGTTTTTTTGGTGTAATGCATTTTACCGGGGTTTGAATCCCCTTTTACCCAAAAAAAAAATTTGATGAAATTTGATTATGTGGTGAAGGGGGGGGGGGGGGGGGGGGGGAGGTGACGACATATATTAGAGAGAGGGAGGAGTTTGTTTTGATTATTTAGTGGTAACTGTGTGTTGTTAGGTGAAAGTTTAAGCTTATATATGGTGGTGGAGGGACCATTGTTGTCAATTTACAATAGTTGTGGTCAAAAATAAAAATAGTTAGCTAAAAAACGGGAAATGACTATTAGTCAATTTTGAAAATATTCACGGGGCTCGGATTTCATAAAAATACTTCTCAAAAGTTAAAAAGTAACTCATATATAATAATATCGTCTCCCGACTCAACTTAACACGTCATTTAAAAAGAAAACATTAAAAACGACAAACATCGAACAACCGACAATAAAACGTAAAATATTAGGCATCCATCAACATCACGCTTGCTAATATTCCTTATACTTATTAAATATAAAATATAAGTCTCCTAATATCGGTTTAAACTTAAACCTCAAAAAATAAATATCATTCAAACTCATCAAAATTTTTAAAAATAGTTATAAAGTAAGATTAACCAATGACCTCGGTTTCAGGTTATCACGGTAAACATGAGTAAAAATAATTTTAAAATATATGTCAAAATATAATATATTTGAATGTGCATATTAATTAGCGAAGTGCATCCTTTATTTTAATCGCACTAGACTATCACTGAGGATCTATAAGAATATTATGAGATAAGATTATGTATCTAGCAAGGACACATTTATAATTAACCTAATTAGATTATTGAGTGGATGCTGCCCGGTCCTTACACTTTCAGTGTGAAGAAAATAAAAATGGTGATAGCAATCTTATATGTAAACGTTTCGAGCAATATCCATGTTCTTCAATGATGAATATCTAGTTACATCATTCATCATTATTATAAAAAATATTCTAATTAATCGGTCAACATAACTTAATAGAAACACCGATATGCCTCTTATTTGCTCAAATGCATGGGTTTATTTGAGTATAATGATGGCATATAGTATGAACACGGTTCATTGAGCCTAAAATCATACATCAAATCTTAATCCACGACCCAAATAAGTATAAACCTACCACGATAGGAAAACTCTAGCGAATCAACTCTCAAGAGTGGATCTGCAACACAACACCGGACACGTTTCCCTGAAGCGGATCCGAAAAGCCCTACGGACAAGTTCCAAGGAACAAACCCGTAGGTCACGATTAGCAAATAAAGATAAATGGGTCTTTGGACTACAAATGCCCACTCAGAGTTCCACTCGAACTAATAGGAAAGCCTAGTATTTTCGCCTATAAAAGGTAAACTCTGACACTCTAAACGAGATATGATTTTCTCACTCTTCCCAATACACACATATATCTCTGATAACATGAAATCTTTACTCTTACGCCAGAGTCTAATCGTGGGGTCCGTTCCCATGATAAGGACTAACGGTTTTACCTTTGTTTTATGCAGAAAATCATCAACAACATCTTTTTTTAGTACTAGATCAAGCCCAATCCAAGCCGCCTGAGCCCATCCGCTATGAACGCATATCCACTTTCTACCCCGACCTGATCACTGTACTAACAAGTGGTGCCATCCGTGGGAACCAATACATAACTGCGTTATAAAGATCTCATTCGAACATGAGCACACCGGCACAACCCCTCCCAAACACAACCACGTCTGTCACGACAATTACGGACTTATGCGATGATTATTATCACCAACTACTAGCTCTTGTAGCTATGAAGGTTCACGAAGAAGAACATCACAAGCAAAAACTAAAATCTGTGGAAACCTGCCTGGACTATGAAGGATGCTCAAGGAAGAGCCATAAGGCAAGCGAACCCTCCCACTGTTCCGAGTCCGTGACTCCTAGAACAGGAAGAGAGCGGAGAGGTAAGAAGCAAATATCTCCGGACATACCTGAAAGCCCGCAGCAAAGCCAAAATGTCGTCTCACAAACTAGGCAAGAATCCCCTAGCCAGATAGACCGTGGCAGGGCATCGTCTTCACAAGGCTATGCCCTAAGGACAAAGAGGGGCTTCAACATATTAGGTGAAAGAGAAAGGGAAGATTCGAGAAAATCCCTAAAGATTTGCTGCCATTTCATCAAAACTCAGAGATCCGAAACAATCTCACAGAAATTGACAAACATAGAAGGATAGCAAGGGACCATCACCGAGGTCACAATCTATGCCCAAATAAGCTTCAGAGAAAGAAAGGCTATGTGACATACAAAAAACACACTGAAGTCAAGTGTGGACGAGGATGACTTATCCTAATCATGGTTGTGCGAGGACGTTGATCCATTCACACCTCGCATAAAAAACTCTGATTTCCCTAAAAATATCAGAATACCTAGCCAAGTTAAAACATACGATGGATCTAGGGCCCTAGAGGACCATCTAAATGTCTTCTAAGCATCGGCCAAAGCCCGAAAGTGTTGCATGCCAACATGGTGCAATATATTCAACTTCACACTCATTGGGAACGCCAGAGTATGGTTCGATGCCCTTACAGCAGAAATAATTGACAGCTTTGACGACTTAAAGGCAACATTTCTCGCCTACTATCTCCAAGAGAAAAAAGTGCATTAAAGATCTTGTGGAACTTCATCACATCAAGCAAAAGGATGGCGAGTCCGCCGAAGACTTCATCAGGCGTTTCAAGATTGAAAGCACGCATGTCAAAGCGGCCCCAGAATGCATGAAAATCTTAGGATTTATACATGGCATAACGCATCCTGGACTAATCAAGCGTCTCCACGACAAAATACCCAATATGGTGGATGAAATGATGAGGGAAATAGTAGCTTTCCTCATAGGAGAAGTCGCAGTAGCAAACCAGTCAAGAAAGAAAGGTGTTGATCCCTTATATCTTGTTGGCCTTAGCTTGAAGACTTAGTCTATACCAGATAAGTCGTATATAGACTTAGTAGAAACTTTGAAAGATGCCAAAGATTATGTGGAATCTACTCTTTATTATTATGAAGATTATATGTGTAAAGTAATTAACAAGAGGTATAAACTGAATACTCCAATATATTAACACTAATACTCTTAAAACAGAGTATTAGGGTAACAAGCTTGAAGTAAAAAGATAATGCAGAGAACTAGTGAATTCGTATATAATATCCTCGACCTAAGACCTCCTTTTATAGTACAAGAAATCCTTTACAAGACAAATATATGAACAAATAAGTTTAAACTTTTAGAAGATATAAGTAAATATCTATCTTTGAGAAACACGCCTTTGTCTTTATCTCTAACTCAGCACTAATATTCCCACCAACACTAAGGTTTAACCTTGTCTTGATCAGTACCAAAGTAACTAGCACTAAGAATACTACTACCAGTATAAATAAGATTAATATTGTTAGTGTAATATAAACCAGTACTAATTTTGTTCCCAACAATCCTCCAATAAACTTATGATTTATCTTCATAAACCAAACAAGTTTTTGAAATAACAACTAGGATCTTCTTTAACTCATTTCTTAACCAGACTATGAATAAAGGTGAGAAAGTCAATATAAAATTGGGCTTCAATATCTACCTTTAATTGACAGCTCACCATTTTCTTAAGAGTATCTTGTGACAATGGATATACTCTATCTCCTAGTAGAAATACAGATACATTGTGAGTCATTTCCAGCTGATATACTATAGATGAATTATATAGATGCAATTTTTTCATGTCTGTTGTATTAAGCCTTTTCCATATGCTATTCTGATCATCAACCTCATACATCTTCCTCATAGTTTCCTATAAGTAAACATCCATCATATCCTTAATCTCTGAGGTTTTTACAGCTCCAAACTTCTTTTTTAAAATTTTCCACATATCATTAACATATTCTCTATCCAAGACTTGAAACATATCTCCCAAAGATTGATACTGATGGTTGAGTTTTTGTATACCATTTAGGAAAAGAGTACCAAAATAGGGTAAGCACGACGATTTAGGAAAACCGTGTGTAAATGACCCTAAAGTGAGTTTGTTCTCGAGGAGGCTAGTGCATTGTGTTAAGAGTTGATTATCTTTGTGATTTTATTGTTATGAGAAAAGAAAATAGAAATGGGGTAAGAAGAGAATGACGGTTACGATGACGGATTACACTAAGACGAAAAAGTCGTTCACGTAAAACTGTAAAAAGCACCCAATTTAAAATTTTATTCTAAAAATTCCTAAACATTGCAAACAAATCCTAAATAATGTAAAAAGAGTTTACAAAAAATCAAAGCACCCAAACCTTTTAATTAATTAAATAATGATTTTTTAATGCTAATTAAAGCCCTAAAAATCAATTTAATTACTAAAAAGCCCAGAATGAGTTTATCACTTTGTAAACCTCTAAAACAAGCTAACTTAATTTAAAACTATTTTTGAAAATTTTAAAATTAATAAAAGCTATTTTAAAACAATTAAAAACTATTAAAACTTAAAATAATTATAAAAATAAATCTAAGGACAATGAAAATATTCTAAAAGTTACAAAACTCCTAACTTTAGATATTTGAACCAGGAAAAATGAAAAAAGCAGAAAAACTAACTTTCAATTTTTAATAATAAAATAATAATAAAATATTCAAAAAAATTCAAAGTTTATAAAAAAATTCTAAAAAATACCAAAAATCTAGAAAAATGTAACTAAGACAAAAATACAATCAAAAGTTTCCAAAACCTTTTTAATAATTTTATATTAATTTCTAAAGTTGGTTAAAAACCCTAAAATTATATAAAATAAAAAATAAGTTAAAATGAAAACTTTAATGGCTGTAAACCTCAAAAATATAGTTAAAAACTTAAAAACTATTTTTCTAGAATTTTAAAACACTTTTTCCTATTTTTTATTTACTTTCTAAAATTTAAACTTAAAATAATCCTAATAAATTAATTAAACACGTGAAAAATCAAATTTTTAAACCAAAAAGTCCTAAACCTACTAAATAACAATGGAAAAATACAACCTAGCAAAAAGCTAATGAGAATAAGCAGAAATCAGCTTATTTCTAAGCTGATTGGTTTGATAAGCTAAAAACCCAAATACATTAAGTATTTGACAAACCAAGTGATAACCAGTCAAAGACCCTAGGGCAACTGGTTATCACGTTGGTGTGTGAGAGGACTGGCACAGGTTCGAGTCCTGGCCACGTCCTTTTACAAATTTTTTTTTCTTTTTTAAATGTTTAAAACTCAAATACAGTAACTAATATTACTCTAAAACACAAACTTTATGCAAAATTAAACTAGAATTAAACCAACTTGAATAAAAAACGTGCCCAGATAGGTTGCTTGTTTGATGAACACAAAGAGTGAATCTTCACAAGTGAAGATATGAACAAGATGACTTGTTCTTGATGATTTCTTGGTTTTTGATGGACAATGGGGGCACCCCTACACTCAGTTGAGTGTAGGGAGTCAATTAAAGCAAGAAAAACACAAGCTAATCACACAAAAATTCACTCAACAATGCCAACTCAGTCACTGATATGTTATGGTGTCCTAATGCTCACTTTCTGATGCAATTGGCTCTTAGATGAGATTCTACAATCACAATCTTGCAGCAACCCAAACCAAATCACACACAAACTAAACAAAATCCTAACTTAACCCATTTTTTTACAACTATTCAAACTTAACTTGTTAAAAATCAAATAATCCAAGCAGATGAGTAGATACTGGTTGTTTAAGCAGATTTAAGCAAAATGTGACAAAGCAAAAGCAGAAATATGCTATCACACTTGAAATAAGCTATCAGCAACTCATACTACTAACCATGTGCATGTATCTAACTTGTTTTAATCCAATATTATGTCACCTAATTCAGTTCAAACCATAGATCCAAACACACCTTAATTTTCTGATTTTAAACTTAACAAACCAAATGTAAACAAATCTAAACTTAACTGATTAAAATGATCCTAAATCAACATAAACAACTTAAATGAACAAAAATCAAGCCATAATCCAACATGTTAACAGCTAGCACACAAAATCATATACAAATCACATAATATGCTCAAAAACTGAAAAAGAGGTTCAAGCTTTTTACCCTAAGCTGGTGCCTCCTATTTGTGCTTTTGAGAGCTTATGGTAGCTTATGAAGTGTAGAGTATGCCTGTTGGTGGAATCCAAGTGGACCCAAGGCCAAAAATGTCTTCAAACAGGAAAGAAAGATGATGATGATGGTAGCTTGTTACTTTCTTGATACCCGGCACAATCACCACAAGACCAAGTAACAGCTTCAAGTATCAAATGCTACAAGCTTTTGGCTTGTAGCTTTTGATACAGTAAAAGTGAGTAATAAATGGGACAAATGGCAAAAAGGTTTTCACCTCAGTAGGCCTTTTACCCAAACTCTATACCCACTGAATCTTGATATCCACAAGATATCAAGGTTCAATGGTCATATAGGAGCCCAAATAATCAACTTATGTGGACTTTGAACCAATTTTCTAACCTAGAAAATGGATTTCAGAAACTTGAACTTTTCTTTTTGAAAACTCAAAATCACAAAGTGTTATACCAAATGAACATGGAACTCAGATTTATTTAACAAGACACCAACTTTTAAGATAATTGAAAAGGAATTATATTTGCACCAAAATACCAAATTTCATTAAAATTAAAAAGGAATTACAAAAGTTTTGAAAATAAATCTGGAACAAAGGGAAATGCACATGTTGCATTCTCCTTTTATAGGCTTAAACAGAACATTCTAGGCTAATGAATAAAAAACTAATAAGCTAAAACCCTAAATGGAGAAAATCCGAAAATGCCCTTGGTCTTCAAATTCGAATCTTGGTCAATGGTGGAGTCTTGTGACATGAGAGTGATAGCCAGCTGTTTGATATGATCTAGGACGTTTATTTGGAGTGGGGGACAAGTAGTTTCATCATGAGCGTTCATCTGGTCGATTTGGGGTTTGGGGATCAAAGTGACGCAGCAGGGGTCACATGGTGTGGTCTCATGGTGAAAGTGATGGGTATTTTGGGGTGTGGGTTAGGATTAGGCTTAGGTTAATTAAGGTTCTGGAAGGTATCAAACCAAAACCCTTTGTTTTGTGTTTAATTGGGTCTGGGTTTTTCTAGGGTTTATGAGGATGATTAAGGGGTTTTAATTCGTTTTTGGGGGTGGATTTATTTAACAAGGTGTTAGGGAGGGAAAAAGAGGTTTAATAAATTAAACCTGGGTGGAGTGTGACGTGGAGGAGAGTGATGAGGTGGTGGGATGTGAGTGGTGGAGTGGTGACGTGGAGGAGAGTGATTGGTGGTGGATTGTTTGGCTGTCTCCCCATTTTGGCCCCTCAATTCCCTTGTTCTTGTCACTTCAATTCAAACAGCTAAAAACTCATTTCCCTTTGTAATAACTTTGGTGTACTTGCTGATTTTGGCACAATAAGTTTTGCAAACTTAATACAAGGACCATAAGTATATCTTGACCAATCTTGAAGGGCATAACTTGTAATATCTTGATAATTTAGGGACCCAAATGCAAATAGTGAGTTTTGCAAGGGTATTAATTGCCAAGTCTTCAAAAGATGAAGGACTAAACTTGCCAATCTTCAATTCTTCAAGGGTATATTTATAAATTCCATTCTTGGGCCCGGTTCTTTGTGCGGCTTCGTTTCCCG
This sequence comes from Glebionis coronaria, assembly GCA_025667525.1. Lineage (NCBI taxonomy): Eukaryota > Viridiplantae > Streptophyta > Magnoliopsida > Asterales > Asteraceae > Glebionis > Glebionis coronaria. Next base: position 229,590,999 of record CM046880.1, read on the forward strand.
TGTTCGTTTTTGATTGATTCTTGTGATCTTTTTGTCATTCCCTCAATATCCGTACCTAAAATACACAAGCAACAAACACGAGCATATATTTGGCCTTTTTAATGATATTTAATGCATTTTAAGCCCATTATGGACGATGAGACTATGTATAAAAGCAGTCTCATCATTCCCCCATACTAAACCATTGTCGTGCCCTCACGCAATGCTAGAATAAAGTATCGTAGCACCTCCAAAATTCATTTTTATTCACTTTATTGAAAGATAAACTAGCTACACTATTACTATTGCTACTACTTGCGTTTTAGACATAATGTATGATTTTCATCGCAAAATGGGACGTTTAGGTTCATAGAATAAGAACACGTGAATGCTTCGTTAGAAATAATTTCATTGTCCTCGATTTTCACCCCAATTCCATGCCAAGCGTGCAACGAGATCATTGTCATTATAAGTTAGTAATGCTAACACTACTCATATGTCCTAATCACGTACTTATCCTCCCATTATTCCTAAGTTGTATCTCTTATATTTTATTTTGTCATGAATGTTTCACGAGGATACATTGTTTGACTTATGAGATAATAGAGATTTAGGTCTAAAAATAGAGTCCTAACGGTGTAACCAAGACCATCAAATCAATAACCCCTCCTAATAGACAACGATGTCAAAAAATTAAGTCAACAAGAAGGATTGATAAACACGGTTTTATAACGGTTTTGAACATGAGACTCATTACCAAGACTTTTATACGCCCCCTAACGGAAGGGCCTTATTATCTTTGGTTTACCTCCATCTTTTATTCAACTTCGCCATGAAGATTTTATAATGACTTCGATCTTGCCTTGCCTTTTATTATCCGCCTCATCGGTGGTTTTATTAGCCAAAGACGTATATCCTCAAGCTAAGGCGAATTTTGGATCTTTAAAGCTTCCAAGATTAAGGCTTGATTCACTTTCAATTTTGCATAGATTTTTCGGCCTTGTGGGGCTTCAAATTGTTTGCTTGATTTAGGTGAACACTTGAAATCTTATTATTGGGTGAAGCTTTTGATTATTAGGGTGCCAATACTTCAAAACCGTGACGCTGGCGATACCTTAATGTCTTCCCAATTTAATTACACGGAAGCTACTAGAAAAGACTAGAAACCCAACAATCCCAACTAAACCGCTAAGTCAATATTTATTAAGCAAAAAATATTTACATGCGAAGGGAGAATAAGCAAACAACGAGAACACATGAGTTTTTGAAAGAATACGAGTACTCTACGTTTAGCATAGTAACTTATAATTAACCCTATCATTTCTCGTCCTCATTTAAGAGACTTAGCCTAATGTGAAGTTAAGGAATCAAAGCTAAGTGCTCAACACGCACGGTCGAGTAAAAAATTACTCTTATTCTTGCCATCGGAAAAACTACATTCGTGTCTTCAAACACTTATAAAACATGAGAAAATTTTTTAAAATTTGGCCATTTTTAGACTTATTTTGCAACAAAACGATAAACAAAAAGATAAACTTTGGAAAGCGTGAAGGTTTGGCAAGGCAAGTATCTATTCACCCCCCATACTAAAGTTAAACATTGTCCTGAATGTTTCGAGTCTAGGGGTGCAAACACCCCCATACTAGAGACGTAGTCGAATGCCTAATCTAGCATGGAAAGGGTGTAACCAATAAATTAATATCCGTTTATGAAGTGTGCTATAAACCTAAGGTTAGAACATCAAAGGATATATCATTTGGATATTGAGAAAGTCTTTAAAGCAAATGATCAAGTGCTCCCATAAAACGAACACGAGAGGCTCCAATCGTGAAGATCATGATCTAAAAACCACAATTCACAAACAACCATGGAACAAAGGTTGGAAGGGCACAAATCCCCTCACATTAAACTAATTAGAAAGCAATAATATGTACATGGATAAGCATGGGTTTCCCCCATGAGGCACCTTGTTTTTGATAACCGAGTCAAAAGCTCGACTCGAATCCCCATAAATGTGATCATTTAGGGATAATCATGGTATGGTCAATTTTTAGTGGGGCTTACATGATAAAAAAGGCCCAAAAACAACCGGTATTAAGGACTAAGTCCTTTGATGGTGCAAAATACCGGGATCGAAGATGGCGTTCTCGTTTTCATTAGAAAACAAATCAACGCCACTTCATCATGTGTCAACACAAACCCAAAGGGTTTCAAGAAAATAGATGAGAAGAAATAGAAGGGTGGGACAATGGGTAAGTCATAAAAACCATGAGCTACTCGAGGTAGACTCGCACCAATCAAATAGAAAGATTTTCCATTTATTGCATCGGTGGAAGACCGAGATTTCCCTTTATAAGTAATTCCGGGATCAAATATCTCGTCCTCGGTGGAGAAAGGGGAGGGAACATAAGGGGCTTCCCCCACACTAGGTCCACACAAAGCATCGTCAAAAGGAGAAGACGAGCTTGTAGCACTCAAAACACGAGGTGATGACGGAGTTAGCATTGTAGAAAAATCTTTTAAATCCAATTTAAAATCTTTCCCTTTTTCATCTTTTAAACTCTCTTTATGAAAACCCGACTTAATTATGTCAAAAATATTTGGTGTTTCTAAAGCCATATTAGTCACACTAAAAATTCTTACATTTGAAAAGCGTTTTGGTTTAGGTGGTGGTAAGTTCTCAAAACGTTTGTCAACAAAGAAACTTCCCCATCGGGATCAACATATTCATCATCCGAAGAATCATTCGTGATTGGAAACGTAGGCTTAACACTCTTAACCTCCACCGGTGGAGGGGACGAAAAATCGTTTTTATCATCAACTTCTAAAACTCTTTTTGAAATCCTTTTACAAATGTTTTTGATGGGATTAACATTGTTCAAAGACGTGATAGAATACACATGAGAAAGTGTGGAGTTTTGAGTTGCATTTATGACAAGTTCTTCCTCATTGAAACGAAGAGTGATTTTCTTAGCATGCACATCGATAAGTGCTCTCGAGGTATCCAAAAATGATCGACCTAAAATTAGAGAAACTTTAGGATCGATGGGGATGTCAACAACAATAAAGTCCACGGGATAGTAGAACTTTCCAACTTTCACGAAGACGTCCTCGGCTACTCCACAAGCTAGAATCGTAGAATGATCGGCCATCTCGATTGATATTCTTGAAGGAGTGAGATTGGGAAGATTGAGCGACTTAAAAATATCAAGAGGCATCAAATTAATACTAGCACCAAGATCGGCCAAGGCGTAGCATTCCTCCATATCTTGTATTGCACATGGGATTAAAAATTTACCGGGATCACCGACTTTTTGAGGTATGCGGCTAAGAAAAACCGAAGAACAACTAGACGACTTTTGCAATTTCTCTTTGTTATTCAACATACTTTTAAAGTTTGCGGCAAATCGAGGCATCATGACCAAGGCGTCGGCAAAACTTATATTAAAATGAAAGTCACGAAACATTTTCATAAAAAGTTCAAATTGATAATTATTTCGTTCTTGTGCCTTTTCCTTGTTTCGTCTTGAAGGGTAAGGTAAGGGTGGTGTGGGTTGGGGCATAGGCAACGGCCTTGGAATCTCAGGTTCCACTATTGGTATTGGTTCAACCGTAGGTGTGGTTTGAGCGGTACTTCGTGGGCTTGGAATTTGCTCCTTTTCTACCACCACCTCGGGTTCTTTCTCTTTTTCCTTCTCCATAGAAGTACTTCGACGAGAAATGGGTTTTTTGAAAGTTTTACCACTACGAGTAGTAATAACCTTCAATTCTCCTTTTGGGCTCACGATGGTATCACTAGGAAGACCACCCGAAGAATAAGGTTTACACATGATAGCTTCAAACATTTTTCCCATTCGGTCTTCAAACTTAGATTGCCTAGCATCCGCTTTTAACAACTCTTGCTTAATCTCATGTTGACCTTGCTTCATTTTTTGTTGATTTTGTTGGAGACGTTGAACATTTCGTTCCATTTTATTAGCATGAGTCTTAAGTTCATTAGCAAGTTCGTTTTTAAGCTCGTTTTTCAACTCGGATCTTAAGCTAACCATTTCACGTTGCATATTATCAAACTTAGCATCGTTTTCTTTAGCATAATTCAAAAATTCTCCTTGAAGATTTTTGGTGTGATCATTTTGAAAACCTTATGTGGTAGTTTGAAAATCACGGTTTTGGTTTTGGTTTGAAATTTGCCCATTTCCACTTTGATAATTACCCTTGTTGTAGTTACGTTGATTTCCTTGATAAGCACCACTTTGATTGTTGTTTTGATAGTTGTTAGCATTTTGATTTTGTGGAGCTTGATTTTGGCGGGAACCTTGACCGTTTTGGTTATAAGTTCCCGTGGCTACATAAGCATTCGAAGTGTTACCAACCGCGGTAATGCACTCGGAAAAATCATGAGCTCCACCACACGAAATACAACTCTTGGAAACCGCCTTAACCGATGCGGAATTCAAAGCATCTTGTGCTTTCCAATGAGTCATAAGAGTCGAAAACCTATCGAAAAACCAATTCTCCTCATTTGCTTCATCTTGCAAGGCATTAATGCTACGAGACGATGATGACGATGACGAACCCAAATTGGTAACACTCGGTGTGTTACGAGGGCTATAAACCTTAGACCTATTCTCAATGATTTTCAAAGCCTCATCGGTCGTTTTGCACAAAAAATTACCACCCGCGGCGGCATTTAAGTAATCTCGTTCATGATCATTAAGCCCATTATAAAAAGTGTCAATTTGATGCAATTCGGAAAAATCATGGTGTGGACATTCATGTAACATTTCTTTAAACCTTTCCCAAGACATTGAAAAACTTTCATTAGACCTTTGAGTAAATCGTGAAATCTCGTTTTTCAAATGTGTTGTTTTAGATGGTGGAAAAAATTAATTCATACATTTTGAAACGAGATCACCCCACGTCAAAATCGAATTTGGGGGTTCTTTCTCGAGCCATATCTTGGCGGGTCCATCAAACGAGTATGGAAACAACATCATCTTAATGGCATCGTGTGGTACATCCTTAAACTTGCTTGTCGCGGTGAGACGATTAAATTGCCTAATGTGATAATGTGGGTTGTCTTTTTCGTGTCCGCGAAACTTGTTGGCTTGAAGCATAGACATTAAACCCGTCTTGATCTCGAAGTTCTCCGCAAGGATGGCGGGAATCACAATGGCCTCTCCAAAACCCTCGGGGGTGCTTGAAGCAACTCCATCATAGTACGATTAGCTATGATAGCTTCTTGTTCTACAATAGGTTCCTCACTTGGAGTTTCTTCACTAGAATGATTAGGAGTAGGTGTTGCCTCCTTTTTGTTTTTTCGTTTACGTGCACGTCTTGCTTGATTACGAGTAAGCATAAACGTCACGTACAACGTAGGGATGAGCAAAGAAGATTCTTTTTGGTGTTTTTAACTTTTTCAATTTTTTTGGATTTTTGATTGTTTTTACTTTTTTTGGATTTTGGAATTGTATTAAGTAGACAAAAATCTACAAATCTCCTCCTTAATCAAATCTCTTGATTAAAGAAGCCTCAAGGAATGAAAACGATCACGTGAAGTGAACGCCTTCGATGACTTTAGAGCGTTGGTGGAACACCAAAACGCTCAAGAGGGTTTAATCAAATAAAACCAAGAAAGTATATATGATACTTAATAATACTTTGGGCGGCAAAACCCTCGATTAGCTCTCAAAATCAAATACTCACAAGCAAGAGGGGAAACGAGGCGGCGCGAAGCACTTAAGAGCCTTTTTCCTTAGGATATATTTTATAATATCCGCCTTATACCCACCTTATAGTTTGTATTTTTCAAAATCGAGCTTCTCGAAAGTATTTATCTATTTTTGCCTTTTTCTTAGGTTTGAGATTCGAATACAATGATTGGGTAATGACCTCCCAAGTCAAGGTTGTGATTTCTCACGTATTTGGAGTACTTGTGAATTTATTGTCCTACGTATACAATATAGTAATAGTATTCACAAAAAAACGAAAAACCGATAATATGTATTAGTAGAGTGCTACGAATACAAATACTTATTATGGCTATATAAAAACAACAATTGTTCAAGTCAAAACACAACACGCCTCCCCGGCAGCGGCGCCAAAAATTGATGATTGAGTTTTTGTACACCGTTTAGGAAAAGAGTACCAAAATAGGGTAAGCACGACGATTTAGGAAAACCGTGTGTAAATGACCCTAAAGTGAGTTCGTTCTCGAGGAGGCTAGTGCGTTGTGTTAAGAGTTGATTATCTTTGTGATTTTATTGTTATGAGAAAAGAAAATAGAAATGGGATAAGAAGAGAATGACGGTTACGATGACGGATTACACTAAGACGAAAAGGTCGTTCACGTAAAACCGTAAAAAGCACCCAATTTAAAATTTATCCTAAAAATTCCTAAAAATTGCAAACAAATCCTAAATAATGTAAAAAGAGTTTACAAAAAATCAAAAATCCCCCAAACCTTTTAACTAATTAAATAATGATTTTTTAATGCTAATTAAAGCCCGAAAAATTAATTTAATTACTAAAAAGCCCAAAATGAGTTTTATCACTTTGTAAACCTCTAAAACAACCTAAATTAATTTAAAATTATTTTTGAAAATTTTAAAATTAATAAAAGCTATTTTAAAATAATTAAAAACTATTAAAACTATAAAAACTTAAAATAATTATAATAATAAATTTAAGGACAATGAAAATATTCTAAAAGTAGAAAAACTCCTAACTTTAGATATTTGAACTAGGAAAAATGAAAAAAGTAGAAAAAACTAACTTTCAATTTTTAATAATAAAATAATAATAAAATATTCAAAAAAAATTCAAAGTTTATAAAAAACTTCTAAAAAATTAACAAAAATCTAGAAAAATGTAACTAAGACAGAAATACAATCAAAAGTTTCCAAAACCTTTTTAATAATTTTATATTAATTTCTAAAGTTGGTTAAAAACCCTAAAATCATATAAAATAAAAATAAGTTAAAATGAAAACTTTAATGGCTGTAAACCTCAAAAATATAGTTAAAAACTTAAAAACTATTTTTCTAGAATTTTAAAACACTTTTTCCTATTTTTTATTTACTTTCTAAAATTTAAACTTAAAATAATCCTAGCAAAATTAATTAAACACGTGAAAAATCAATTTTTTAAACCAAAAAGTCCTAAACCTACTAAATAACAAGGGAAAAATACAACCTAGCAAAAAGCTAATGAGAATAAGCAGAAATCAGCTTATTTCTAAGCTGATTGGTTTGATAAGCTAAAAACACAACTACTTTAAGTATTTGACAAACCAAGTGATAACCAGTCAAAGAACCTAGGGCAACTGGTTATCACGTTGGTGTGTGAGAGGAGTAGCGTAGGTTCGAGTCCGGGCCACGTCCTTTTACAAAATTTTTTTTTCTTTTTTAAATGTTTAAAACTCAAATACAGTAACTAATATTACTCTAAAACACAAACTTTATGCAAAATTAAACTAGAATTAAATAAACTTGAATAAAAAACGTGCCCAGATAGGTTGCTTGTTTGATGAACACAAAGAGTGAATCTTCACAAGTGAAGATATGAACAAGAGGACTTGTTCTTGATGATTTCTTGGTTTTTGATGGAAAATGGGGGCACCCCTACACTCAGTTGAGTGTAGGGAGTCAATTAAAGCAAGAAAAACACAAGCTAATCACACACAAATTCACTCAACAATGCCAACTCAGTCACTGATATGTTATGGTGTCCTAATGCTCACTTTCTGATGTAATTGGCTCTTAGATGAGATTCCACAATCATAATCTTGCAGCAACCCAAACCAAATCACACAAACTAAACACAATCCTAAATTAACCCATTTTTTTACAACTATTCAAACTTAACTTGTCAAAAATCAAATAATCCAAGCAGATGAGTTGATACTGGTTGTTTAAGCAGATTTAAGCAAAATGTGACAAAGCAAAAGCAGAAATATGCTATCACACTTGAAATAAACTATCAGCAACTCATACTACTAACCATGTGCATGTATCCAACTGGTTTTAATCCAATATTATGTCACCTAATTCAGTTCAAACCGTAGATCCAAACGCACCTTAATTTTCTGATTTTAAACTTAACAAACTAAATGTAAACAAATCTAAACTTAACTGATTAAAATGATCCTAAATCAACATAAACAACTTAAATGAACAAAAATCAAGCCATAATCCAACATGTTAACAGCTAGCACACAAAATCATATACAAATCACATAATATGCTCAAAAACTGAAAAAGAGGTTCAAGCTTTTTACCCTAAGCTGGTGCCTCCTATTTGTGCTTTTGAGAGCTTATGGTAGCTTATGAAGTGTAGAGTATGCCTATTGGTGGAATCCAAGTGGACCCAAGGCCAAAATGTCTTCAAACAGGAAAGAAAGATGATGATGATGGTAGCTTGTTACTTTCTTGATACCCTGCACAATCACCACAAGACCAAGTAACAGCTTCAAGTATCAAATGCTACAACCTTTTGGCTTGTAGCTTTTGATACAGTAAAAGTGAGTAATAAATGGGACAAATGGCAAAAAGGTTTTCACCTCAGTAGGCCTTTTACCCAAACTCTATACCCACTGAATCTTGATATCCACAAGATATCAAGGTTCAATGGTCATATAGGAGCCCAAATAATCAGCTTATGTGGACTTTGAACCAATTTGCTAACCTAGAAAATGGATTTCAGAAACTTGAACTTTTCTTTTTGAAAACTCAAAATCACAAAGTGTTATACCAAATGAACATGGAACTCAGATTTATTTAACAAGACACCAACTTTTAAGATAATTGAAAAGGAATTATATTTGCACCAAAATACCAACTTTCATTAAAATTAAAAAGGAATTACAAAAGTTTTGAAAATAAATCTGGAACAGAGGGAAATGCACATGTTGCATTCTCCTTTTATAGGCTTAAACAGAACATTCTAGGCTAATGAATAAAAAACTAATAAGCTAAAACCCTAAATGGAGAAAATTCGAAAATGCCCTTGGTCTTCAAATTCGAATCTTGGTCAATGGTGGAGTCTTGTGACATGAGAGTGATAGCCAGCTGTTTGATATGATCTAGGACGTTTATTTGGAGTGGGGGACAAGTAGTTTCATCATGAGCGTTCATCTGGTCGATTTGGGGTTTGGGGATGAAAGTGACGCAGCAGGGGTCACATGGTGTGGTCTCATGGTGAAAGTGATGGGTATTTTGGGGTGTGGGTTAGGATTAGGCTTAGGTTAATTAAGGTTCTGGAAGGTATCAAACAAAAACCCTTTGTTTTGTGTTTAATTGGGTCTGGGTTTTTCTAGGGTTTATGAGGATGATTAAGGGGTTTTAATTCGTTTTTGGGGGTGGATTTATTTAAAAAGGTGTTAGGGAGGGAAAAACAGGTTTAATAAATTAAACTTGGTTGGAGTGTGACGTGGAGGAGAGTGATGAGGTGGTGGGATGTGAGTGGTGGAGTGGTGACGTGGAGGAGAGTGATTGGTGGTGGATTGTTTGGCTGTCTCCCCATTTTGGCCCCTCAATTCCCTTGTTCTTGTCACTTCAATTCAAACAGCTAAAAACTCATTTCCCTTTGTAATAACTTTGGTGTACTTGCTGATTTTGGCACAATAAGTTTTGCAAACTTAATACAAGGACCATAAGTGTATCTTGACCAATCTTGAAGGGCATAACTTGTAATATCTTGATAATTTAGGGACCCAAATGCAAATAGTGAGTTTTGCAAGGGTATTAATTTCCAAGTCTTCAAAAGATGAAGGACCAAACTTGCCAATCTTCAATTCTTCAAGGGTATATTTGGAAATTCCATTCTTGGGCCCCGTTCTTTGTGCGGCTTCGTTTCCCATGTTCGTCTTTGATTGATTCTTGTGATCCTTTTGTCATTCCCTCAATATCCGTACCTAAAATACACAAGCAACAAACACGAGCATATATTTGGCCTTTTTAATGATATTTAATGCATTTTAATCCCATTATGGACGATGAGACTATGTATAAAAGCAGTCTCATCAGATACCATTCTACTTCTCCTCCAGCTCTGAATATTTTCCACCATCTTGCCTTATCACAATGACAAACCTCATAAATGATGATTGGAAATTTTGAATTTAAAGGCACAACTGGATTCTATGCAATTACTAATTGTAAAAACTTCTGAAGCTCTGGACTTGAAGGACCATCTCCTTTTGATATGAATCTTCCTTTAGGAATCATCTTCTTATGCCTTTTGGTAGATCCTTGCTCATCTACGTCTTTTGTAGTTTTTGATGAAGTACTAATCTCTATAACTCTCTTCCTTATTGCTCTGTATTTTTCAAAAAATTTCACTTGATCCTCATGATACTTCTTCTCCATTTCAGAACTAGGATCCAAGAAATCTTCTGAAAACTTAATGACTGGAATTTCTCTACTTTCCAGATCATCAAAAGTCAAACCAACAAAGTTCTCCTTCTTGTAGCCTTTGTGATTTCTTAACATAGCTTTGTAATACACTCTTCTTCCAACAACAGATGACATATACCTTTCTTTGTTTTCTTGGTTTTTTTTAATTCTAGTAATCTCCTGCTGATACTTTAGAGTCATAGAAACTACTTTATACCTGAATTGAATAGGTTCTTCATGCACACGTTCTATGTAGTCTTTCAAAAATCCATCAATAACTAGTATTCCCCAATCTAGTTGACTAAGCATCTCTATAATCTCTTTTTCTACCTCTTGTTCTTCATCAGCTACTTCCTCAGTATCATCATCTGAAGAAGTCCAGCTAATATTCAAATCCGACTCTACTTCTTGATCTGGAAATTTCGTATGATCACCAGCAATAAAATTTTCATTACCAATATTGACACCAACATTAACTTTTTCTCTGCCAACATTAAGGTTCTTAATACCAGTACTCGCCTCCCCTGAAACCAGCATTATCTCCTACTCCTTAAATTTAAATGTTGTTTAATCAAAATCCAGCATCTCCGTCTTTTGAATCTCTTTATCATTCACCTCTACCCTTAACTCCTCCCCTTGATTGATGAGGAGATCATTAAAGACAGTTTAAGGAGAAAACCCATCAGAAAATGTCACATGGTCCACTCTTCTTCGAGTTGATGAACACTGCTTGTTAGAGTTTGTAAATCTTGAGCATGAGCAGCAAGAACATCAGCTTGACCATCCTTACTTTCTCTAATAGAGACACCTTGGTACAAATTTTTGAAACCATCAATTCCAATTGTGACAATCTATCCTCACCACCACCAAGAGAAGTAACCCTTGTTGGAGAATCATTAGATCTGGTAGAGGTCTTGTAGACAGTACCTTCTCTCATGTGCTACATCATCCATGGTAGAAGTAGCCTCACTAGTCCTACTAGGCTCGCCAACACTAGCAGTCTCATATACTAAAAAGCAAAATATAGATTCCTCAGGTTGAGAAACCTAAGGTATCTTTTTGTGTCTAATCCTAGAAGTTGAAGATAAAAGTTGTGCAGTAAAAGGCACCTACTCAATTCTAGGTGATTTGGATTGGGACACAACTGGGCCTGTTGTTCCTTCATAGATGTAGTTAATAGAATTACTAAACTTGTCCATCTATCATTGCTCCACTTCATTTTACCAAGCACCCTACTAGTCAAAATAGGAACCTTCTACAACCTATGGTGATTAACCACAACATGTCCTAAACCATTGATAATTGTAATGAGAAATCTTGGGTACATCAAAAACTTATGGGGACTTCCAATATTCTTGAGTAGGTTAACAAAGATTAAATGACTAAAATTAAAGGTTCCCTGAGAAGATAAACAAACCAGTGCAGTGGCAAGATGTCTACCAAACTGATCTCATGATGACTTCTTTTGACTCATACAATGTATAAGACACTGAACCAAAAACCTCCATTTTGGTGAAAAATCTCATTTGTATAAACAAAAAGACCTATCTCCCACATAGCCAAGTTCTTCCATCCCATCTAAAATTATAGTATTTAGAAGTGTAAAGACTACACCCTCATCATTAAGTTGTAGATAAGTTCTGACATGTGCTTCAATAATATATTTTCTTGCTTATTGACAATGGCTTTGATCACTTCTTCCCCATCTCTCTTTTCCATAGTAGCAGTACCCCAAAACTGATGAATTGTAGATTTAAGAACCTTGGGGTGAACTATATGAGCATAGTATAAGTGACTATGCCAAAAATGTTGATGCAAAAGTTGGTTGATCCTTGCTGGACCTAAATTAGGCTTAATTCGGGTTGGCTGGGCTCCGGCTCCTGCACCAAGTGAATAGTTTGGTTGGGACCCTGCACACTAAACAGCACGCGTTAGGCTTACCGTGGGAATGTTTCCCACGATTAGGCTCCGGCGTGAGAGTAAGTAATCGATTTAGGGTTTATGTGTGTTGAGAGTATAAGTCGTCATACCTTTGTGGAACCCTTGAAGGTTCCTTTTATAGGCAGTGAAACCCTAATGGGCTTTCACTGATGCTTCGACCCCAAGGAAGAGATAACTACCAGAATTTAGAATGATTGTTATCTTCTAATTCTGGTAGTGAATATCCTCCTCCATTGGGATAAAAATATTCCTAGACAGAATATTATTCTGTCTAACCCTACGTCGGCCGTACCGGGCCGTGGGCCGCACACGTGTGTGCGGTTACTGTTCATCCAATCCCATAAGCCTGAATGACATTATTCCACCCATCCGTGATGGGCCGGATACGGGTAGTACACATGGGCTGGGTTCATGACCCGGCTGGGGACTATACGTCATCATGTCCCCCCTAGTCTAGTTGTTACAACCATAGGTGTAACCTCTAGACTACCAAGATGCTCCCCGGACGTACCAAGGAAACAATAGTGAATGATAAATTGTCCAAGAATTTGTATTGGCCGCACGTGACAACCTGGCTTAGGAAGTTATTTCATCAATATCTCAGCCGCATATAACGACGGAGACAAATTAAATATAACATTAAATGTCAAGTCTTACGTAAGAGCCGCATAACCCGACATTAATAACTGTTCATCTGACTTGTTTGACTGACAAAAGTGCAGACAGTCAGAACCTTGAGCAGTGCAAACGTTTGAGTCAGAAGTGACCCGTGGGTCCCACCTGACGTTTCACTTGCCACTTGCCCCTAGCCACACGATTAAAAATAGTGGCAAATACGTGTCACACATCCAACAGGTCGTGACCCACGAGGCAACCCTATAAATAAGCTACCCACACGGCTGTGTGAAACACACAGTTATAACCTCCATTTCTGCCATTAAAGCTTTCTTCTTAGCTTGAACCAAATACGCACGGATCCCTTCACACGCAGGTTAGAACACCACGTCTTTACACTTTTATTTAGTAATGGCTCATAGAAACAACCCTACCATTGGATCCGTGCTGAATGTTATGACCCAAGACCAATTAAACCACTTTTGTACAAACTATTTCATCCCTACCAACCTACACCCCTCACTCTTTGATGCGGCTAATTACCGCATCCCCTTCACCCACTTTCTTGTAGATCTGTTAGGATACTATGATGTACACATTAGTCAGCTCCACTGCATAGGTGCCTGTAAGATTAGTCAATTCGAGATCCTCTGCCGTGCTAGGTGAATCCCCCCAACCGTAGAATTATTCCGTCTCTTTTATGTTCCCAACATAGTAAACGGTTGGGTATCTTTTAAGAAACGAGCCTCCAACAGTCCCCAATCGCACAATAAACCAATGGATTCATTAAAAAATTGGTATGATCACTACTTTTTCATTGACGCAGTGGTATGGCCGGGCGATTACACCTTTAGAACTAGGATACCTCACGGCCGCACACAAGTACATACAACCCCCGTCATTCCCAAGAGTTAGATCTGAATAGGACTGGGTTCCATAGAAACCTTCCCGAATCATTCCTATGTTTGCTAGGGATTAGCCGCAATTACTTTGGTCCATCCAATAGGTATCCCGTTTTTTGGAGAAGGCAGGGCGAAGGTAGGCTAACATCCGTACGCAAAAAATGTATACAATTATTGGATAAATAGCTAACATATGTTGTTTTGTGCTAGACAGAAATGAACTTCTTTGGACTTTTGCGTCAGGGCGACCCGAAGCTTGTGCCGGAGGGTCTCCGTCCTCTCCGTGAGAATGAACAACCCCTTCTTGAGCATACCCGCCCGTGACGGTTGCTCTTGAAGCCGTGCCCGATCCCCCTTCTGACGAGGAAGAGCATGGAGACAATGGTGATGGTGATAACCAGATGAATGAAGGAGGAGCCGGGCCCTCCTCACCACATAGGGAACAGCAGGGGGATAATATTGAACTAACCACCTCCAGCATTCGCCGACTGATTGAAGAAGTACAACAACAAGTCAACCAGGAAGAAGAGGAAGAAGAAGAAGTCGAGGAGGAGATCGACGAAGCAACAACGCAGCCCGTTGCCAGGCGTACCCGAAAAAGAAGCAACCGTGCGAGGAGAACTGCTTCAGTCGAGATTGGCGAACACAACGCTCCTGCCAAGAGACTTCGAGAATACCACCCCTTGTATGAATCTGTCGGAAGTGCTACCCAGGGTTCCGAGGCTATCCGGGCCGCTCATGTCGATCCCGTCACTCAGATTGCCCCAACCACCTCCGAACTAGCAAGAAACGACATGTAAGACTCCATCCTAATATGTAAAAATGACAAGTTTCCTTGTAAGCTATACTTAAAATGTTTCCCAATACTTGTTGCACAGGGACAACCAGACTGGTGCCGCGCCTCCTTCTGACGCCCAAATTGATAAGGGGAAAGGGAAAGAAGTGGAAAGAAACCCCACGGCCCCCACAAAGTCCGGCCCTGTATTTGAAGAAGGTTCACCCACAGCCTCCCAAGACCTCCCAGCGTCCGGCCCCCCTCAACCGTTCAATCCAGTATGGAATATCAAAACGACATCACGACTGAGGGATGCCGACGAGTGCCGGTAGTATCTCAACAATTGCATACCACCAAGCTTGGTGCGAGAGGTAAATTCGCTCAGTCATGCAGACTTGGCGGATGAGTATAATGGTGCCCTGGTACACCAAATGGCGATGGGTACCTCGATGAGGGTAAGGTTTGAAGCCGCACTTGGGCATGTTGAATCTCTCAAGAGGAAAGTTGGACAGAGGGAGAAGATGATTGTAGATAATGAAGCTCAAATTGCCGACCTCCAATCCCAACTAGCCAGTGCCGAGGCGACCATTAAAAAACAGTCAGCCCGTGCGAATGAATACGACCAACAAGTGGCCAATCTTGAGTCACAACTAGATGCTGCAACCACCAAGGTACATATCCGTGCCGCACCACCCATATTATGAAAGAAATATATGTTAACACGTTATTTCTTATAGGTAGCCACGGCGGAAGCTTCTGCCCACTCGTACTCCAGCCAAGTAGACGTGCTTAACAAGAAACTAGAAGACGCACACCTGGCCGTCGAAAGCATGGAGAAAGTACAAGGGGAACTTGCCGATGAGAGGGCCGTCATCCAAGAGCTGAAAGAGGCATTTGCCCAAAAAGAGTTGATGATTGATGCCCTCACTGCGGAGCATGACAATGTGCTATGCCCCCAACTGCTCACAGCTATTGCCGGTCGTAGGTGGATGGTTGGGCATGGAGAACGCCTGGCCGTCATGAAGGTATTAGAGGCCCCGGAATTCGTGCAACAATTCGCGAGCCTTGTGTCTGATGGTATTGACCACGGACGGCACGAGGGAATGGTTGAGGCCGCTGAGCTGATCACGAAAGGGGAGGACGTTACCAATCATGCCTTTTTTAAGCCTGAAGCTGCTAACAAGATGACTGCCTCCATGGCCGCGATGCGAGATCTGCACTATCCATTCTTGGATGAGCTGGAGGCCACCAAAGATGCGCCAAATATGGAAATCATGGAAAGGCTCAGTCTTAGCGCGTCCTCCCGTGCTTCCTTCACTCCAACCCCAGCCACCTGACACTCCCCATATACGAGGACGTAACCAGGATCGTGCTTGATGAAGAACCCTTAAGTGTGGTGCTGGAGAGGACTGCGGCTCAAGCCCAGAAGCGGAAAGAAAGTGATGAGTGGTTGTCGTATCTGGTCGAAGAGCAAGTGGAGATGGGTAAGTTTTTCCCTCCTATGTAGGATACTCCTACTTTATGATCCCTTTCAGACACTTTGGTTTGTAACCTCTGAATATTTACTGTTTCTATTCGTCCGTGCATGTACACGGCTGACAACATTTGTATTTTGTATATAAGTCCGTGAGTGACCACGGCAATTTTGTTATCTATTTTGGAAACTTGTGTATTTTTACTGTGTTTAAATATTGTAGCACAATACTGCATGATATATCACGTCTTACACACAAAGAAAGAAAATACATACAAGTCTATAATTTACTAGACATGCGACGTGCGTCTTTACTATGCGGAGCACTGTGCGGCTACGGCATATGAGACTTACCCCAAGTTCTTGTGAGTAAGGTGTCTAGAAAGGATACATGATCCGTGCGGCTGGGGTTGCATCCCTCTTACGCGACAAGTTGAATTAGTAGGTTCACTTAATCCTCTTACCCCGCCTGGAGGCGTATAGTACATGTACAGTAATTTGAAAGAATGCATATGAATAAAACATAGCATATTATAATATAAGTAAAATTCATACGACTAACAAAAAATCTAAAAAATGATTTGCACGAAACAGGCCGTGGAGCTAGCTAGGCACCACGGCATTTTATTAGAACGTTTACACTTTTGTTTGAACAATAATGACAAGTCCTAAAAAACAAGAAAAGAATCTAAACAAACATAAGAAAAACAAAACAGATAAAACCGCATGGTTCTTTATTAAGACCGCATATAGCGAAGTACCCATGCGGAAGCCGTAGCTTTCAAAGATAGCACCTTTTGAGATTGGAAATATTCCATGTGCGCTCTAGGTCGCGGTCATCCATGTCACGTAGCTTGTACGTGCCTCGTCCCAAGGCTTCAGTGACTTCATACGGTCCTTCCCACTTAGGGCCCAGCTTTCCTGTGTTCTCCGCTCGACTTGCTTCGTTAGCACGATAGACGTAGTCTCCCGGTCGAAAAGAAACACCTTTGACCTTGGCGTCATAATAAGCCTTCATCTTAGCCTTGGACTTAGCCTCATTGATGGCTGCTATTTCCCTTTTTTCTTCCAACAGATCCAGGTTGATTCGCAGCTGTTCATCGTTCGTGACGACATTAACCTCCGCCGTGCGGATGGTAGGCATTCCTATTTCTGCTGGTATAACAGCTTCAGTGCCGTAAGCCAATGCAAATGGAGTATCTCCGTTGGCTGTTTTGATCATAGTTCTATGCGCCCATAGCACATGTGATAACTCATCGACCCATTTACCACTTCGTTCATCCAGACGCGCCTTGATACCATTCCCCAAGCTTCTATTTGCTCGTTCGACAAGGCCGTTTGTCTGCGAATGCTTAACAGATGCGAAGCGCCGCT
This sequence comes from Glebionis coronaria, assembly GCA_025667525.1. Taxonomy (NCBI): domain Eukaryota; kingdom Viridiplantae; phylum Streptophyta; class Magnoliopsida; order Asterales; family Asteraceae; genus Glebionis; species Glebionis coronaria. Next base: position 229,608,453 of record CM046880.1, read on the forward strand.
TGATGTTCAATGATGCACACCAATCTTTGAATGGGTTGGCCGTGAACTGCTTGCCGTTGTCCGAGATGATTTCTCCTGGTAGACCAAAACGGCACACAATATGTTCCCAAACAAACTTCTTAACTTGTTTGCCTGTGATAGACTTGACTGCCTTGGCCTCTATCCATCGTGTGAAGTAGTCCATTGCAACAATCAAGAATTTAACTCCCCCCGCAGCTACAGGAAATGGTCCTGCAATGTCAATTCCCCACTTATAGAATGGCCATGGGGACGTGATAGGTGTAAGCTCCTGCTGTGGGTGCCGCGGTACTGGCCTATGCACTTGGCAATCACTACACTTGCGAATCATATCGCGCGCGTCTCTGTGCATGGTAGGCCAATAATATCCTGTTCGTAAGGCTCTAGCTACCACGGATCGTGGACCTGCATGCATGCCGTACAACCCTTCGTGTATGTCACTGATTACGTAAGCGGCCTGACGTGGTCCAACACACCGCAGCCACGGCTGCAAGAAAGAGCGCTTGTAAAGGATGCCTTCTCGAAGTTCGAAATGCTGCGACTTCTTTCTGATGCGCCGTGCTGCTTTTTCCTCGTCTGGAAGGGTCTCACTAGTCAAATAGTTGATGATTGGGGTCATCCATGTAGGTCCATCCTCTTCAACTATAGCAGCAACCTCCCCTTCCGTTATAGATTTCTCCTTGAGTATTTCCACCAAGACTTGTTTAGACAAGTGAGCGAAGCTTGTGGATGCGATCTTGCTAAGAGCGTCCGCCTTCTTGTTCTCGCCCCTTGGCACCTGCTGGATGGAAAACTTACTGAAAGTCGCGATTAGCGACTTGACTTTTTCCAAGTACCTGACCATGTTGTCCTCCTTAGCCACATACCCACCTAGAATATGGTTCGCTACAAGCTGTGAGTCCACGTAGGCCTCAAGGTTGCGGACTCCCATTCTAGCGGCGATTTTTAAACCCGCAATTAATGCTTCATATTCCGCTTCGTTGTTGGTGGCCGTGAACTCAAAACGGAGGGCGTACGTGAATTCCATTCCTTCTGGATTTGTGAGGATGAGACCTGCTCCGGACCCGTCCGTACACGAAGATCCGTCCGTGAATAACACCCATGGTTCTGTTGGGATCTCGTCTTGCTTGATGATTGGCCCTTCCTCATCCGGCTTCTCGATCAGGAAATCTGCCAAGATCTGGCCTTTAACAGCCGTCCTTGGCCTGTAAGATATATTGTGCTCCCCCAATAGGATGCTCCATTTCTGTAGCCTCCCTGCCACATCTAGTCTAGAAATAACCTGCTTGATTGGCTGATCCGTAATGACTACAATTGGGTGCGCCTGAAAGTACCGGCGCAACCGCTTTGTAGCAAACACTAGTGCTAACACCAATTTCTTCATGGAGGAATAATTCAGCTCCGGCCCTTGTAGTGTTCTACTTATAAAGTAGACCGGAGTTTGTACTGTATCTCTATCCGCCATAAGTACCGCGCTTATTGCGCCATGAGTAGCTGAGAGATACATAATGAGTTCCTCCTTTGGCCGGGGAGCTACTAGCATAGGGAGAGATGCAAGATGCTGCTTGAGTTGGCCGAAGGCTTCCTCGGCTTCCTTCGTCCACCGGAATTCTCCCTTTCTAATGCACTTCTTGAGTGTCTTAAATATGGGTAATGACTTATCTGCGGATTTAGATAGGAACCTATTCAGCCCGGCTAACTTCCCATTCAAGGACTGCACCTCCTTCCGTGTCTGAGGGGACGGCAGTTGTATCACTGCGTCCGTCTTCTCTGGGCAAGGTTTGATGCCGTTTGGATCAATCAAATATCCAAGGAACATTCCCTCCGTTGCTCCAAACGTACATTTCTTTGGATTTAGCTTCATGTTAATCCTTCTCAGCGTGTCGAATGTCTCTTGGACATCCCGGAGAAGTGCCTCCTCCGTGTGACCTTTTATCACCAAGTCATCAACATAGACTTCCAAGTTGCGGCCTATCTGTGATTCAAAAGCTTTGTCCACCAACCGCTGATATGTAGCACCGACGTTCTTCAGTCGAAACGGCATTTTCGTATAGCAATACACGCCCTGGCTCGTATGGAACGCCGTTTTTTCTGCATCCTCCTCCGCCATCTGGATTTGGTGATACCCTTTATATGCGTCCAAGAAGCATTTAAAAGGATACCCACATAGGGACTCCACCTTCCAGTCTATTTCCGGTAACGGGTAACAGTCCTGTGGACAGGCCTTGTTTAGATCCGTAAAATCCACACACATGCGCCAACTTCCGTCATGTTTCTTGACCATGACCGGATTGGACAACCACTCGTGGTAGTATACCTCGCGCATGATGCCTGCATCCACTAGTTTCCGTACTTCCTCCAATATCACTTGGCTGCGCTCAGGCGCCTGGTCGCGCTTCTTTTGCTTGATGGGTTGGTACCCTTGGCGGATCTGGAGCTTATGCTCTGCTATCGCACGTGGCACACCTGTCATATGCTTTGGCTCCCATGCGAATATATCTAGGTTTGCACTTAGAAGAGAGCACATGGCCCTTTTGCCGCTATCCGAGAGCGCCCCTCCTGTGGATACTTCCTGTTCCGGATAGTCAGGGTGAATGGCCACCTTCCAATTGGGAGGTGGTGATCCATCTTTGGGCGGAACAGGTGGAGCCGGTGTTGTCACGGTGTGACACTCGGATGCCGGTACGACTGTGTTGTAGATGGTAACAATTCCCCCCTCCACGGGGAATTTGATCATTCCGTGCGCCGTAGAGGGTACCGCCTGTATAGCCAAAATGCCTGGTCTGCCTATGATTTCATTGTACGGAGAGTGTGAGCGTATCACCATGAAGTTCATCCACGCCGTAGTGGAACGTTCCTCATTCCCAATGGTTACAAGCAAACGTAATTGCCCTACCGGCCAAATAGTGTCTCCACTAAAGCCAGTAAGCGGCGACGTGGCCGGTACTAATTGGCTTCTTATTTCTGGGCATAACTACACGAAACAGTGTTCATACAGTACCTCTGCTGACGATCCTCCATCCACATACATGCGACGAACGTTGTGTGTTCCAATGCTTATCTCAATAGTGAGAGGCGCATTGATCACATCGCTTGCTGTGATGAGGGGGAACGAGATTTCCCTGCCGCATGAAAATTTTTGGCCAACTTTCTGCCTCGTGCGGCGCTGTCTGGATTGGATCATGTATATAGTCGAAGGTTTGTCCTTTTGGGGATCCTTCTTATCATACTTCTTGTTGTTGTCTTTTCCATCCTTCCAATCCTTAACTAGGTGCTTGAGTTTGCCTGATTTGATCAGTGACTCAATATGCTTCTTGAGCTGGATACACTCCTCCGTACCGTGGCCTTTGTCATTATGGAACTCGCAGAAGCGACTTCCTTGCCGACGTTCCGGGGGAGTGGTCATTGGGGGAGGCCTTGGAAAGTTCGCCCCTTCTGTCAGCAAGATCTCCCGGTAGGACATCTTTAGGGGGGTGAACTTATCGTCCGACCGTCCTCCTTTGCTTTGGCTCTTATAGTCTGAACCCTTGTTATTGTTCTGATTACCTTGACCGCCTGACTGTCTCCGGGACTGGTCATTCGACTGGTACCCATTTCCTCGGGATGGGTAGGCCGCGGTAACAGCTGTTTCTCCTTCTATGAAATTTCTGACCCTTTCCATGAGGTCATCATATCTCTCTGGACGCTTGTCATTGAGGCGCCTGATCAGTTCTCTGTCTGTTATGGCGTGCATGTAGTCAGAGATTTTCAGGAGCTCCGGCATGGTTCTTGTGCGCGTGCACTCATCATTGAAGCGTTTAGTGAAGGCTTCTGTGGACTCCCCCGACCGTTGCTTGACAATTGCCAATGAGACCGGATCCCTATTATACTTCTTCCTTTGAGTATAATTGTTCTCAAACTCAGTGCGTAGTTCCGTGAAACTATCAATGCTCCGTGGGGGGAGTGCCTCAAACCAGTCACGGGCATTTCCGATCAAGGTCGAATTGAACATTTGGCACCATATGGGCATGGGCCATCGCTCAATTTTAGCCTGCGTATCAAATATTTTAAGGTGATCCACAGGATCGCCGGACCCATCATAAGTCTTGATACACGCCGGCATGCGATGTTTGGTGTCCTCAGAATAGTTCCATATGCGGAGGGTGAACGGGTCTTCCCTAGGATCCGCCCATGGCCGGGTGAGCCTAGGGTCATCCCATGGTTCACACCATGGACGCGAAAGATCCTCCTCTTCCGCATCTCGATAGTAAGGGCCACCGTAATACTCATCATTGTTTGGTGGTGGAGGGGTGCGCCTAGGCCGGCGGCGCTTAGGCGGATGGTCATCTGAGTCTTCCCCAGACGGGTCTGGGGACGGCGGTGGTGCCCCATCCTTTGAATAGGGACCACTTTTTTGGGACGAACCAGGAGCCTTTCTCCCAGTGTTCATTTTGTCCCACACACTCGGGCGACGTGCGGTTCTGGCCAGCTCTCGATCTGGTCGTTCGGTGAGCCATCCGACTTTTCTCCCTCTCGTGATTGCATTAGTTCCTGCACGAGGCGATCCCCTATGCGCTCAAACACATTCCGGGGTTGAGGAGTTTCCTCAAAGGTGCCCTGTTCCTGAGGCCGAGCTCTCCTTTTTCTCTGATTTTGGGAGGAGGTGATTGGTCCGGTGTCACCAAAGTTGAGTCTGGACTGGAGGTTCCTCCCCAGATTCAACCTTGATGCGATTCCCGGGACGATCCTATCGAAGTTCTGCGTGAGAAATCAAGTAAGATCCTCCTCGCTGAGTGGTAGGACCTCTACCTCTTCCTCTATTGATGGTCTGCGCGGCTCCTTGTTAGGAGGGTTGGGCGCACTCCCTGGATCCGGATTGTCCAGGGTTGAGGTAGGTGGGGGTGTTGTGGAGATCGTGCTCGTCACCCCCAAGGGCTGGAAGCCACCACGGTTGCCAGGTCCGCCTGACAGGCGACTAGGTGATTGGCTGGGGATGAGTATCCCTTCCCTTTGGGACTTCCGGTTTCCAGGATTCATATTCCTGGGATTGGCTTGCTGATGCCCCTTCGTCATTGGAAATTCAGAATGAGATTTTGTTCTAGCTTAGTGTAATAGTCCCACGGACGGCGCCAACTTGTTGATGCAAAAGTTGGTTGATCCTTGCTGGACCCGAATTAGGCTTAATTCGGGTTGGCTAGGCTCCGGCTCCTGCACCAAGTGAATAGTTTGGTTGGGACCCTGCACACTAAACAGCACGCGTTAGGCTTATCGTGGGAATGTTTCCCACGATTAGGCTCCGGTGTGAGAGTAAGTAATCGATTTAGGGTTTATGTGTGTTGAGAGTATAAGTCGTCATACCTTTGTGGAACCCTTGAAGGTTCCTTTTATAGGCAGTGAAACCCTAATGGGCTTTCACTGATGCTTCGGCCCCAAGGAAGAGATAACTACCAGAATTTAGAATGATTGTTATCTTCTAATTCTGGTAGTGAATATCCTCCTCCATTGGGATAAAAATATTCCTAGACAGAATATTATTCTGTCTAACCCTACGTCGGCTGTACCGGGCCGTGGGCCGCACACGTGTGTGCGGTTACTGTTCATCCAAGCCCATAAGCCTGAATGACATTATTCCACCCATCCGTGATGGGCCGGATACGGGTAGTACCCATGGGCCGGGTTCATGACCCGGCTGGGGACTATACGTCATCAAAAAACACTCTTGAATCTCAAAGAAAGATTCTTCACCAACATCCTTTTGTAAATAAGGAACTTGATTGTGTTTCTCACAGAACAATGAGGTCGACATGCTTGAATACAGGAATGAAAAGTTATGAAGATTGATGAAGTAAGTTGAGTTGAGAGTACAAAGTAAGGTAATATTCTGGGAATGTGAATTTAGCTTCTATAGGTAAGAGAGAAGATTTTTATTGGTCCGTAAATTCAACTTGCTAAAAATAAGAAAGATTAGGTAGAAATATTTGAAAAGAATAGGTCAAAGATTACCTATGGATGAAGTAGTTACCATTAAATTACACAATAGTAATTTTATAATCGTTTCCTTTGTACTAGAATTAACGGACACCCACCAGAATTAACTTAGACTGCCAGCATTAAAAATAATACTTACACCATAAATTCTCAAACCAGTATTAAGCCAAGATTTTTCAACAACTAAACTATCCATGAAAATGTACACCAATGAGTACATAACAAATACAACAAATATTTTTGTTAACTAAAACTCAAAACTCACACAATAGTAGAATTTCATACATAAAGAGAATTGAAATAACTTCAGAATCTAAGCAAGTCATCCAAGTACTCACAACACACTCAAATACATGAGATAGACAATGAGTCATGTATGGTTCCTTGATCAGATACTTTCATTAAAATAAACTCTTCCATGTATGCTCTTTGGTAACGCTACCAAACACTTTACACTTGTAGGTTGCTTTAACATCTGGTTTGTGACAACCATTATCAGTAGTAAGATACTGCATGTGATCATATAAACTTACTAATAAATTTTCTTGACATGATTTATAGCATAAAGCTATTTTCTATGACATCTCATGAATGAGACATCAAAGAGTTATCCATTTGGTGAGAATTAAATGACCAAGAATGTCTCAACCACCTCATAAGTATACAATATCAAGATCGTTTATGCTTTATTGCTCATCATGAAAATGTTAGTCTAAAACCAAGAAAATATGTGCCCAAAATATTTCCCTTTTTATATTTGAAAATCATGACTAACAGCATTAAGAATTTTGATTACCAGAATTAAGGAAAACACAAACAATATTAGAAATATTTTACAACAAATATTTTACACTAACCAAGAGTTATACTTCTTAAAGCACCAAAGTTATATTTGGGTTAGTTTTAGATGGTTCAAGACACCTATATGTTTTGGAAGACTTTTCTCCTTCATCTAATTCATAAGTTATAGTACATTTTATCCAATCCTATAATGGCTCTTGTTGTTTCTTGATAGATTTCATAGGATCCATTTTCTTGAACATCCTAGTGACAATTTCATTCCTTCAGCATTAGTATCAGAACTAACTTCAGATTGTCCTTCTTTCAAGATAATAGGGTTTCCTGCTGGCTGAACCTTCTTAGGTACCCACATCATGTTCTTGGGAGTTGGACCACTGTGAAACCTGTTAGCAGCTAGTCTTACTCTTTCTAAATACTCAGCTTTACCTTGGGTTATCATGGATTTTGTAGCTTTTCCATTTTGGAGTGGTTCTTTGTTAAAGGATTGTGACACAAAGGGTTTTAGTTTATAAGGTCTTGTATTAGCAGGAATTAGCAGAACCTGGACTATTGCTTTGATGAGACAACATTTATACATAGTCTCATCGTCCAAATCCGGCTTAAAACGCGTAAATATATCGTAAAATACCGGAAAATAAACTTGTATTCGTTTGTTATATGTTTTAGGTATGTATATCGTGAAAAAGACAAAAATATCACAAGAAACAAGGAAAAAACGAACACGGGAAACGAAGCCGCACAATGAACCAGACCCGAGTATTGAATTTCCAAGAAAGTCCTTGAAGAATTAAAGATTGTCAACTTTGGTCCCTCATCTTTGAATACCTGTCACAAATGACCCTACAAGAATCATTTTTATACAATATTAATCTTCCAAGATTGAAGAGATGTCAAAACAGCCCTTGAAGTTGAAGAATGTTACACATTAGATCCCTTCATTAAACAAGGACTAACTGTGCTAATAGACTGGCCATGAAAAATCATAAGGACCTTGGATGCAAAGCCATTAAAAGATTACTGTTAGAAAGGGGGACTAGAATTTCCACATAACCAAACTATTTAACCAAAAACCCATTAACCCATTATCTAAACCCACCTTCTCAAACCCACCACTCCCTGTCCTCCACGTCACCAATACCCACCCATAAACCTACATCCAAATCCAAACCCAAACCACCCAAGACCCAAAACCCGTTACACGTCAGATTCCATTATCATGTAATATAGTAATTAATTTCAATTTAAACCGAATTAAAAACTATTTTAACTAGCGGTAAACATTCCCTATTCACCCCTTCATCGATCAAACACCCCTTTTTTAGATATAAACCCGAAACCCATCAAACCCTTAATTACTTTGATCTTAACCCCCAATTCGTCCAAATGCATAATTCAACACATGCTTATCTTAAACCTACCCTCGAATCTTCCACCTCACCATCGTGGGACCCTCCCACGAGGTCCCCTACTCCAAAAACGCAAGAAAACAAAAGGTGAACAGAGAATCAATGGCCGTTATGTTAACTTGCTCCCAAAGTATTAAATACACGGTTAGATTGCATCTCAAACAGCTGGCTTCCTGAAATCATCACATGAGTCGACTTTGGATTTTCTTCAAGACTTTGACCAAGGGCAATTCTGGAAATCAAAGGCAGTAGGGTTAGATTTTGTTTAGTGATTCTAGATCCTTCTTGTTGCCATTATATAAGGCGTAGGTTTCTTTAGTTTACCTTTGTTCCAATTTTTCTCTTAGCATTGTAATTTCTTTTTGCCTTTAATAAAAGTTGGTATTTGTTATGTAATACAATTCCTTTTTATGTTGTTAAAAGTTGGTAAATGTTAGAGAAAACCCGAGTTCCACTTATCCATTTGAGTTTTTGTTTCAAAGTTTTCCAAAAAAAATTAATTCCTTTTTCAAGGGTTTGAAAAGTTGGTATTTTTGAAAAAGCTTTGAATCAATTCTATCTAATTCATGTTATATAGTTGCTGTGTGACATTCTCTAAAGGTTTTAGTTTCAAAAGTTGAACTTGTTTGTTTGAAAGTGTAAAAAAAGGTTTTGAAGATAAGAAAGAAAAAATAATATTCTGTTATCTAGTTGTGCTAACAAAATCAAGACCAAGGGTATTGATTGTGTATTTTTGTAAATTACAGGATGGAAGCTTGTACACGTGTGTGTACATAAGCTCATTTCAAGGGGAATGGATGTGTGTCCTTTAAGGTTTGTTGTGTCCTCCTTTTTATTTTTCTGTCCAAGGATGTGCACATGATTCTAAGTTTGTGTTGTTCAAGTGTAGAATTTGTGCTTGAAATCTGATAATTGGTAGTAGTTAGATATAAATCAGTGGTACCTTAGTGTTTTTAGGGCATTTTAAACTTAAATCTTTGCTAAAAACTCAATTTCTGCCTAGTAAGGGGTGTTTGGGACAGTGGGGATTGTGGGTAGTAATTGACCACATGGTCCAAACTTAGCTCTACACAACTTTAGAGGTTTTGGGGATTTGATTTTACCAAAAAATTGAGGTTCTAGTTTACAAACATTGATTTGAGGTATTTGTAAGAAAAATCTGCTAAGTGATGGTCTTGGACTATGATTGTGCTAAGCTGTGTGTAACACCCCATTTTGATAAATAGAATATCACAGGATAATTATAGCGTGTCATCAAAGCATGCAAGGTAAATGTCCAAAAACATTAAATGACCATAAAAGGAAATACCGGAATCAAACATCGGTAGTCCAACATAAGCTCACACACATGAATATAAGTACTGAAATAGAAAAGGACTAAAAAATGTCCAAACAAATGAAGTAACGTAATGTATGGATAATGCATAAAGTAATGAAGACTGGATAGCTTCCATCCGTATGCACATACTCTCAAGTCCTAGTTGCGTCCCTGAGTACCTGCCGTTTGAGAACATGAAAGGAAAACGTTGAGCATAACACCCAGTGAACGGATATACAAGCATAACATGAATGACATAAGCATAATAAGACTAATAGCAGCGGAAATGTATAAGTACTAGATAACTTGGAACATGTTCATAAAACTGGTTTTATAGTTTGAAAAGACTTATGTTTTTATATGAAAACTATATTAATTAGCCAATAGCCCATATAGGTCATGAGGTTCCACCGTGCATGAATACTTGGAGGGGAGACCTCATCATGCAATTAGAGGGGATGCCTCTAATTAATTAGTCTGGGTAGGAGAGATCAATTCCTTGTGAAATTCACCATGAAAATCCTGTGAAAACATGTAACTAGGATGCACCCATACGCCCCACATGATAATATAAATATAAGACCAAAACTGTAAAGGGACGCCACGAGCAATCACTCTGCCGTGGGGAAGTCATAACACTGGTGCCTCCAGTGTTATGGTTATGGTACCTCCAATACTAGGTGACATGGTCATGCATGTATATGGCTTTGGCATTTAAAACTAACATAAGCAGATCAAAACGTATAAAACAAATACTTGGGAAAATAGTTGGCTGCAAACGGGGAATCCTAATAAGGAAAAGAATGTCCATATTGAAGGACAGAATATCCGTACCTTATGTCAAGTGAACGAGGAAAGATGAAAGGATGCAAAGTCCTACTCTGACCTCACTAATGCTACATAAATAAGGGACATGTATGAGTTGTCTGATTACTGAGTACTTACTGATTATAGCATTTTCTTAACTTGTTTTATATGTTCTTGTCTTATTTTACTGTTTTAAATGACATATTGTATTATTCATGTATTTCATGTCTTCTGATTATCTATTATCTTGTATTCTTGTATTATTATACTTGTAGTTAATAATAAATAACTTTCTAAAAATAGCATGTTTCCAAAAATAGAAAGTTTCCAATAATAGGAAGTTTCTAAAAATAGATCATTTTCTAAAAATAGAAAGTTTCTAAAAATAGTAAGTTTCCTGAAATAGAAAGTTTCCATAATTAGAAATAAGCGGATTAATAAGTTGAAAATATAAGCTATTGTTAACCGGTTAAAAGTTATAAGTCATGGAATTAATATCATAATTTATTAATTAAATACTATAGGTTATAAATGATTATTAATTAATAATAATTGTACATGTTTTATTAATAACATATCATGGTTAATTAATAAACTATAGGTTATACAAATTTAATTAAGTCATGGTTTAACTAAATAAAGTCTAATAAAATACTTAGGTTAACATGTATTATTAATTTTAATAAACCTAAGTCATCCATTATTAACTAATTATAAGTTCATGTATAAAATAATTAATTAATAAAACTATAGTCTAAATTAAATGACAAAATATACTTAGGCTAAAACATGTATTATTTATAAAAATAATATAAGTCATTTTTTAATTAAATTAGTTATTAAGGAATGTTAATTAATTTAATTAATCTTGTAAAAAAAATTTACTTGCAAACAATCCCGAGCCCGACTCCCGAGACAAAAAAAACAAAACCTGAACACCAAACACCACTCACAACCGCAACTCTGGTGGCGGCTAGTGGCTGCACAACCAACGGCGGCAGCTACCGCTGCTGCGTCATGGCTAGCCACTGCCAGAACAAGGGTTCCCACCGGCTGCAGCCGGTGGTGTCACCCTGCCCTCGATGCGTTCCCTCTGCTTGAACGCCTTAGCCACCGGCTTGAGCCGGTGGTTCCTTCTACTCGACCAAGACACACACCTAGCCCCTAGGGGGTCTCGGCTGTGGACAATGGTAGCACCGAGAGTCGTATGACTCTCGGTTTGGGGCTGCCGATCAAACAAATAAACAAAACGAACCCTTAATCATGATTTGTTAAAACCCATATCATGTTTATATTAATTGTTTTTAAGATCTAATCATGTGTTTAATAAAAGATTTAAATACAAAGCTGAAGGTTTGATGATTTTACCCCAATGCGTGATTGAAAAGAACACGAACACGAACACGAAAACCAATAAACCAAAGATCAAAACTCAACACAATCTCTCCTTGTTCCTTTGCTGTGTGCCGCGACCTATAGTTACCAAGGGAGGCTAGGGTTTTAACTTTTTGTACAATTCTTGTATTATGTTTCCTGTGTTTTTAGTTTTTACTATTTAGTTAAAATTCAAAGTGGGCTTGGGCCCCCTTCTTCCCCTTGTCCGCGGCTACCATAAAGCCCGAAGGCAACCCGTGCCTTTTTCTTAGTTAATGTATAACTCGTGTACACTCGTGTTTATTATTCATGTTAGTTCGTTCTTTAATGTTCGTGTTACTTATAATTCGTATATATCATGTTCTAATACTTGTTTGATAATTATTATACGTAATAATTATCATGTTTATACGTAGTTCAATGATCGTGTTCTAATGTTCGTGATTATAATTATAAAAAATAATAATTATCGTGTGCATTTATATACGTAATTCAACGTAATTAATATTCGTGACACGTGTACATAACATAAATGGAAAGTTTTAATTGGTTCGTAGGTTTACGTGATGTACTGTTCATGGTATTTATATGCGGTTTTTATAACTCTTCCCCCCTAAAAAGAATAATTCGTCCCCGGATTATAGATAACGTAAGCTGAAAAAGGAATATACCTGAATCAAAACTTGAAATGAGGGTAAGAAGTCCGGATAGACTCCTCCGTCTCCCAAGTGTCTTCCCGCTCGGAATGGTCCTCCAAATGATTTGGACGAATGGAATCGTCTTCTTCCTCATGACTCGCTCTTGACGATCAAGAGCTCGTTCGGGCTCCTCAATGAAAGTAAGATCCTCACGAATCTGTTCTAGTGGATACTGAACCATGTGACGGGGATGATAATTGTACCCTCTGAGTAAGGACACATGGAAAACGTTATGAACGTGAGAAAGCTGCGGAGGTAACGCTAAACGATATGATACTTCACTTACTCGTTCGATGATATCAAACGGTCCAATGAATCAAGGACTGAGTTTTCCTTTGATTCCAAAATGCCTAACTCCATGCGCCGGTGATACCTTGAGAAAGACATGATCTCCCACGTTGAAATGCAAATCCCTATGATGCTTGTCGGCATAACTCTTTTGACGTACACGAGCTTTTTGCAGTTTCTCCTTAGCTACATCTACTCTCTCGTTGGTCATCTCTATCATCTCCGGACCATCAATAATTCGCTCACCAACCTGATCCCAGCAGATTAGGGCGCGACATTTTCTGCCATACAACATCTCAAACGGTGCACACTTGATGCTCGCGTGCCAACTGTTGTTGTATGCAATTTCTACCAAGCAGATATAGTCGTCCCAACTTCCTGTCCATTCCAAAGCACACGCTCGATGAATGTCCTCTAATGTCTGAATGGTACACTCCGATTGTCCGTGTGTCTGAGGATGAAAAGTCCTGCTAAGCTTAAGTTAGGTGCCCAAGGTTTTCTTCAGACTCCTCCAGAATCGCGAAGTAAACCGAGGATCTCTGTCCGAGATGATACTGGATGGAGCACCATGAAGTCTCATGATCTCCTTCTGATATAGGTCAGAGAGTTTTCTAACCGCGTCTTCCTTGAAGATCGGTAAGGAATGAGCTGACTTGGTAAGTCGGTCAACGATAACCCAAATGGCATCATGCTTCCTCTTGGTCTGCGGAAGTCCGGTGACAAAATCCATGGAGATCTTGTCCCACTTCCACTCTGGAATGTCTAATGGTTGTAGTAGACCACTAGATCATTGATGCTCGATCTTAACCTGCTGGCAGGTAAGACATTTGGAGACATAGGTAGCAACATCCTGTTTCATACCACTCCACCAAAAATACTGTTTAATGTCATGGTACATCTTGGTGGAACCAGGATGAATGGAGAATGGGGAGCTATGAGCTTCAGCCAATAACGCCTCCCTGAGTTTAAGATCATTAGGGACACAAAGTCTAGTGCCCTGCCATAAGATACCATCGTCATCGAACCGAAACTCTTTCTGCTGCTCTAGGTTCTAAATAATTGCCAAGATTTCACCATCATCCTTCTGAGCTTCCTTGATCCTAGAGAGTAAGTCAGGCTCCACTCTAAGATTAGCCCAGTAGCCATGTTATCCACGTACCATGATCTCAATATCCAGTCGCTCCAAGTCTCGTATAATCTCTTCTTCTATCTTAGTGCCGTTGATCATACCCGACTTTCTACTAAGAGAATTTGCCACTACATTCGCCTTGTCGGGATGATACTGCAGATTAATGTCATAATCCTTCAACAACTGTAACCACCTTCTTTGCCTCATGTTCAGTTCATGCTGAGTGAAGATATATCAGGCTCTTGTGATCTGTGAAGATATCACATGATTCGCCAGTCAAGTAATGCCTCCATATCTTCAGTGCAAACACAACTGCTGCAACTTCCAAGTCATGCCTTGGATAGTTTTACTCATAAGGCTTAAGCTGCCGTGATGCGTACGCAATCACTTTCCCATGTTGCATGAGAACACAACCAAGGCCCTTCCCTGAAGCATCACTATAGATCTGAAATCTACCTGTACCAGATGGGAGAGTAAGAATAGGTGTAGATACCAGCCTCTGCTTTAGGTCTTCAAAGCTCTTCTCTATTTCTTTAGTCCAGATGAATTTCTCCCCTTTCCGCATCAGTTTGGTCAATGGCAGTGTTAATCGGGAAAAGTTCTCTATGAACCTACGGTGGTAACCAGCTAAGCCTAGAAAGTTGCGAACTTCAGTTGCTGATGTCGGTCTTGGCCACTTGGTAATAGCCTCAACCTTCACAAGATCCATGGTTATTCCCTCTGCGGATACGATGTGGCCTAGAAACACCACTTTACTCAACCAGAATTCGCATTTGGAGAATTTAGCATACAACTGCTTTTGGAGAAGTATCTATAATACTGTACGAAGATGGTCTTCATGTTCTTCCTTTGATTTAGAGAAAATCATAATATCGTCAATGAAGACAATGACGAACTTGTCTAGAAACTCATGGAAAATACGGTTCATCAAGTCCATAAAAACTGCTGGAGCATTGTTAAGGCCAAATGGCATGACTACGAATTCATGGTGTCCATAACGTGTACGGAAAGCAGTCTTGGAGATATCTGCTCTTTCACCCGTAGCTGATGGTAGCCAGACCTCAGATCGATCTTAGAGAAATGTTTGGCACCATGTAGTTGGTCAAACAGATCGTCAATACGTGGCAAAGGATATCGATTTCTGATTGGGATCTTATTAAGCTCATGATAATCAATGTAGAGACGCATACTGCCGTCCTTCTTTTTCACGAATAAAACCGGTGCACCCTATTAAGATGCACTAGGGCAGATGAAACTTCGCTCCAAAAGTTCCTGTAGTTGTTCCTTTAACTCCTTCACCTCGATGGGAGCCATGCGGTAAGGAGCCTTGGAAATTGGCTCAGCTCCTGGAATGAGCTCAATATTAAACTCTACCTCACGAGCAGGTGGTATGCCCGGAAGTTCTTTAGGAAACATGTTTGGAAATTCTAACACGATAGACTGATTCTGGATGGATGGAGATTCAACCTCCATATCATGAACAGTAGCTAAGTAGCCCTCTCAACCATGTGACAGTAATGCACGTGCTTGTAAGGTTGAAATTATTTGTATAGACCTTCCTGGTAAAAAACCGTTGTGAATGTACTCTGGTGCGTTTACTTCACCGAAAATAACCCGATATGAATGGCAGTCTATGCTTGCGTAGTGTTTGGATAGCCAGTCCATGCCTAATATCATGTCGAAATCGCACAGGTCCAATGGAAGTGCGATAACTGGACGAATTCTGTCGTTAAACTCAAGGGGAAGACCTCTATACCCATGTGTGATGCGTACATATTCTCTTAAGGGCGTGGAAATGTTTAAGACATTCTCTAGTTGCATAGGGGATATCCTAACACGATTGGCATAAACAGTGGATATGATCGAATGAGTAGCACCCGTGTCAAATAATACGCATGCAGTTTGACCATACATATACAAGATTCCAGTGATGGTACTTTTTGACTTGTTGGCTTGGTCACGCGAGGTAATGTACACTCGTCCCGTAGTCGGAGGTGGCTTGGAGTTGGCATGTCCATAAGTGCCCTCAATCTCACCCTTACGGCATTCCTTTATGCGATGGCCTGGCTGGCCACACTTGAAGCAAGCATCTTTATCATGGCGACACGGCCGTGGGTGTCTGCGGTTGCAGATAGTGCAAAAAGGGTGAGTATACCTTCCAACAGGTGCCCTTGCTGGTTGGGAGCCTATTTCAGAAAAGTATATGTGAGACATGCTTATCGGGTATAAACATGACCAATGTAGAAAATCTTAAGACGTAATACCAGATGTAGCTGCACGGTTGGGCTGTGAACCTCTATGGTCCTACTTGTCACACCCCACCTTTGCGGAATCTGGGGCGCGACGTATGGATATCATCACAACAATAGCGTGTCTATAGAGATAACTAAATGAAATGGAAATATCATAAATGGTGACACAATGTCATGAAGATATCACAAACAATGCGGCCGTCTAGGTAAATAGGTAACAGATCTACCTCTTACCAAGACATACATTTAACAAATAACAAACATATAGGTGTCTACAAAGTACCACTTATTCAAACATTAAATAAATAATAAGAGGAAAGGGATTCCTCCTAATGCAATCCTAGCAGCCTCTAGACTCTAGCCACTTCTAACATCATCCTTCATAACTACCTCACCTGAAAATGACACTAAAATCTATCAACATAAAGTTGGTGAGAACATAAGTTTAAGTTATCAAAACATCTTAAGAAACCTTGTCAACCGCTGTAAATAAGTTGAAGAAAACGAATTACAGCAATGGACCATAATGTGATAATCATGTTACATACTCTAACACCCCACCAAATGCTATGCGCAGTGGAACTACAACATTTGGGTGCTAGGCAGTTATCATCGCACACAAGGTATATCGAACGACTCCAAAGAGGCGTCAAAATTTGAACTTGAATTAAAAATTGTTAAAAGTGTACATGTCTACGGTTTTCCAACCCCAAATGATACAATAGAGTTTGTGTTTCAGTCCCCATGAATCTCAACCCCAAAAGCTACAGTTTTCACAACAACAAGACATAAAGTTTAAAATGTTCAATTAAGAATGGGAGGAAAAACAAGTAGACGCCAAGCCACACACACAACTTCCATCCAATGCATGCTCCATGCTACACTTCATCGGTTACCTGAAACACATGCTAAATTTGGTCAACAAAAGCGTTGAGTGGAATTCATAGGTTTTACAATTCATTTTTTGAACATATGTGTAATAAAAATCATTCACGATCATTCATAGACTTTTCGATCAAACAATCTATTTTCAAGGTTATGACAATTGTGTTTAAGCTCATGACACTAAACCGTTAACTCAATCACCCGCGTAATAATTACCGGCGTGATTCAGATGAAACCAGTGCCCCTACTAAAGGCATCAGTTGCAATTATACCTTATCTCTTATCACAAATTATCCGTCCGCAGGGGGTATCAACGTACTAGCCCTCGTCTCGGATAGGGTAGTCAACCCCATAGTACTATCACTTTGTATAAGCGGCTATTTCCAATCCACGCTAGGATTAAACAATAGTTAATAGTTCATGAAATTAGGGTCTTTTGCAACTAGGTACTCAACAAAATTTCGAAGGCAACATTCGGGTCCAACAATCATTCATGACATATGTTCATTTTGGAAAACTAGCATGCATTTCCCACGCGGGTAAAACAATTTAAAACAATAATAAGCGAGGCTATAAATTCACACCTTATATAACAAAGTAGTCGACGATTCGAGTGACGATCACTGACGATGATGAGGATGCCCGGGAAAATCAACACCTATCAAACCAATAACGCGTAATGAGTAACCTCATTTATAAACCTTAAGTACTGTATATAATACATACATATTAGTCAATTGTGATAATTACAACTCACACCAAAACCAAACAATTAAGTGTTACTCGTTTTATACCATTCGTCCATGTTATTAACGTTATTCCCTTTTTACACATTTTTCGCCGATACTTACCAAAAGTACGGACTGTTTTACTAAACTTAAACCTTTTTATAAAAATTGAGAAAATTCTCAAAAATACCTTAAGACCTGTAGAAAACACATATTTAATCCCATTAAAATTTTTTGCTTTTACGACCCGTTACTCAACACTTTACCAAAACTACGTTTTTCGGACTGAAATTGCACTTTGACAAAGTCGGACTCATTTGACCCATTTAAAATATACCATTGACCCATTTGACACCTAAGTCTAATAATAGACTCAAATATGCAGGTTTGAGACCAAAAATCAACCTTTGACCATTTACCAAACTATACCTATAGTCCCCGGGATTTGACCTAAAACCAAGCATAATTTCGGATTATGAAGGTTTTCATCTCCCGATACACGATTTTCAAAACATCATAACTTTTGACTCGTTAGGAGTCGTAAGCTCTATCTTATACCAAATTGAAGCTAAGAAGACACTCTACAACTATATACTAATCACAAGACCTGTTTACAAAATAGTTTTTATGAAAATACTTCAAACTTTCTGCCTAAAATACCTATCCCAAAATAAATCCAACACTCGTTTCCAAACCCATTTATCGACACTAGACCTCAACCTAAGCACTCCTAATCATTCCCAAACACACTAATCAGTCCTAAACACCCTAATAATCAAATCCATCATAAAACCCAATCACAATATTAAACATGCAAAAGGTTTTACCCATTCAAAAAAATGTAAAAACAAGATTAAATACAAAATCCATCAACAAAATATCAATCACCATGATCCCCCAAACACCTCCTTTGTGCCGTGGGGTTTGGGTGATCAAAACCCCTCAACCAAATTGATTTTGGTTGATTTGTTTAGTGATCTAACATCCTACATACATGAATTAAACATGCATACATCCAATTTACATCAAAACCCACTTTGAAAAATCCATTGATTCTTGGAAAAAATTTTGTGGATGCATGTATGATTAAAGTGTATGAAAAGGATTGGAATGAAGTAATTAGATGTGGTCTAAACTTACTTTTGATCAAAACAAGCTAGAAAAAAATGGCGGTGGTGGTTTGGTGGTGTTTGGCCGTCGGCCTAAAGAGAGAAAAAGGGGAGGGTGAAAAATTTTTGGAGTGAAAATGTTTAGTGTGTGTGTTTGATTTCCATTTTGTAAAATTGGGAGGGACCTTGGGTGCAATATAAGCTTTCTTTTGTCCTTGAGTAAAAACGTCCTCACAAGTTTACGGGATTGACTCACTAGTCTTTTTGGAAAATTTTACGGGAGTCGGGGATCATCCCGAACACTCCAAAATACTTTTAGGACACTTTAAATGTACCCGGAAAGCAATAAAACTCACCCGACTCCACGAACCGAAAGTAAAATTCTCGAAAAATTATAATATCGATAAAACGACAATAATCATAGAAATTTGGGCATCCATCGGGATCCTAGTCCTCATCGTTCTTCTTAAATCGTCAATCGTCAAAATTATGACCTCGAATATCGGTTTCAATCGAAATGGTAAAATATATAGCAAATAAAATTTATTAAAAATTTCAAAAATAAGCGTAATTTAGGGTAATGTAAGTGACCTCGGTTCTAGGGTATCACATCATAACTCTTCTGTCGGCTTCTCGCAGCAAGTAATCGGTTCTTGATTTGCACAATCTTCTCTGTCGTCTCCAAAACCATTTCAGGTCCAGTTAATTGACTTTCTCCTACTTCACTCCAACACACAGGTGATCTACAATTCCTTCCATACAACGCTTCGAATGGTGCAGCCTTGATGCTCGCATGATAACTATTATTATACGAAAACTCCACTAAAGGCAAGTGGCGTTCCCAACTTCCTCCAAAATCAATCACGCATGCTCGGAGCATGTCCTCCATCGTCTGAATAGTGCGTTCACTCTGGCCATCAGTCTCCGGATGATAAGCCATGCTCAAACTCAATTCAGTGCCTATCGCACGTTGAAGTGATTTCCAAAATTCCGAAGTAAACCTACTATCGCGATCCGAAATGATCGATAAAGGTACTCCATGTCTGTAAACGATCTCTTTCACGTACACACTGGCCAGCTTCTCCATACTGTCCGTCTTCTTCATAGGTAAGAAGTGAGCAGATTTCATTAATCTATCCACTATTACCCAAATCATATCACATCCACTAGGAGTTCTGGGTAAACCCGTCACGAAGTCCATAGCGATTCTCTCCCATTTCCATTCTGGGATCTCTGGTTGTACCAACAGCCCAGACGGCTTCTTATGTTCGGCCTTAACCTTCGCACAAGTCAAACATTTACTAACGTAACGAGCAATATCCGCCTTCATATTCGGCCACCAATAGACTTTCTTCAAGTCATGATACATTTTATCCGATCCAGGATGTATCGAGTACTTCGACTTATGAGACTCGTTCATAACCAAATCTCGTACTCCAGGCTTTCCTTCCTCGGATGGACACAACGGTAACCAAATCCGATTCTCGAAATATCTCATCCCGTCTGACCTAATCACAAAAAGAGGTTTCAACATTCTACCCAAGTTCTCAGCATCAACATTCTCTTTCATTAAACCCTTCTCTTGAGCCTTCAGTATTGTTTTGGTTAAATCAACACTCTTAGTCATCACTAAGGCTCTGAATCTCAAAGGTTTCTCTCGATCCTTCCTACTAAGTGCATCCGCTACGACATTCTCCTTACCAGGATGGTAGCGAATCTCACAGTCATAGTCGCTCAGTAATTCTACCCATCGCCTCTGTCTCATGTTCAACTCCTTTTGGTCTAAAATGTGCTGCAAACTCTTGTAGTCGGTGAATACAACACACTTCGTCCCATACAAATAATGTCTCCATAATTTCAACGCAAAAACCACAGCTCCTAATTCCAAATCATGCGTCGTGTAGTTCTCTTCATTCTTCCTCAGTTGTCTCGACGCATAAGCAATCACTTTCTCACGCTGCATCAACACAGCTCCATAACCCTTACGAGATGCGTCACAATACACTACAAAGTCTTCAGTTCCTTCGGGTAATGACAATATCGGCGCAGAACATAACTTGTCCTGAGTGCTTTGAAAGCGAATTCTTCCTCATCTCCCCATTCATACACCCTATTCTTCTCGGTAAGCTTTGTCAATGGCTTCGCAATCAACGAAAATCCTTCAATGAATATCCGATAATACCCAGCCAAACCAAGGAATTGTCGAACTTCAGTCGACGTTGTCGGTGCTGACCATTCCCTTATCGCTTCGACCTTGGCAGGATCCACGCGAACTCCTTTGCTATCAATTACGTGACCAAGGAATTGCACAGACTCTAACCAAAACTCACACTTCGAGAACTTCGCATACAACTTCTCTTTCTTCAGCAGATCCAATATCTTTCTCAGGTGCTTCTCGTGCTCTTCCTTACTCTTAGAGTAAATAAGAATATCATAAATAAAAACAATGACAAACTTATCTAGATACGGCTTGCATACTCGATTCATAAGGTCCATGAATACTGCAGGCGTTTGTCAACCCAAAAGGCATCACTCGAAATTCGAAGTGTCCATACCGCGTACGAAAGGAAGTTATAGGGATATCCTCCTCTCTCACACGCAGTTGATGATACCCTGACCTCAAGTCGATCTTTGAGTATACACAGGAACAGATCAATTACAAGGTTCAAACAAATCGTCAATCCTCGGCAATGGATACCGATTCTTAACCGTCAGCTTGTTGAGCTCTCTATAGTCAATACACATCCGAAATGACCCATCTTTCTTCTTCACAAACAACACTGGCGCACCCCATGGTGACGAACTCGGTCTAATAAATCTCTTATCCATCAACTCCTTCAGTTGATCCGATAACTCCTTTAACTCTGATGGTGCTAATCGATAGGGCGCACGAGCAACTGGTGCAACTCCCGGCATCAAATCGATTCGAAATTCGACCTCACGGGTGGGTGGTAAACCCAGCAACTCGTCTGGAAAAACTTCAGGATATTCGCGAATTACAGGTACCTCTTCTAACTTCGCCTCTAAGTCACCATCACTAGAAACTTGTGCCAAAAACACATCGTATCCATTTTCTACATACTTCATCATTTTCAAACAAGAGATCACCTTCAAACGAGAAGTGCATTCATCTCCCTTCACAGTCAAGACTCTATTCCTCAACGGGATCTGAACTAATCTCTCTCCACAGACGATCACGGCACTATGCGCCATCAGCCAATCCATTCCAACGATCACATCGAATGATCCTAGCTCTATGGGCATTAAGTCGATTTCAAAAGCGTAATTTCCTAACTTCAAGGTACACCCTTTCAGTATAGAATTCATACTAACGATCTTCCCATCAGCTAATTCCACGTTATAACTAGTCGTTAACAATACCGGTTCTCTACTGATATGACGACTAAATTTAACATCTACGAAACTCTTGTCGGAACCAGAATCAAACAATATACTAGCATAACAAGCGTCTAGCAGAAACGTACCGGTAACCACGTTAGGGCCTTATGGTTTATCAACCGTTCCTACTTGATACACGACAGCAGCATTGTTCCCTCCTTGCCTGTTTCCAGCTTTCGCGCAATTTCCTTGCTTATGTCCTCTTTCTCCACATCCAAAACAACCCATCACTCTCGTAGCATTCGCCCCAGTAGCTACCCCTTTCGCTCGGCAATCTGACATCCTATGACCTGCTTTTCCACACTTGTCGCACGCAGGTGGGCAACTCCCTACATGGTACAAATTGCATCGACCACAGTGGGGATTCACCTTCGCTCCTCTGGGGTTTGTGACAACCCTCATCCCATCATTCCTTCACTGGTTGAACTGCTGATTGCGGTTCTGACCTTGATTGTTGCGGTTTCCACCTCGGCTTTGACCCTGGGATTGATTACTCTGAGCCGCCTCCCACTTCCTCTTGTTTCCTTCAGCAATGAAGTTCTTCTTGTCTTGCAGTTTTACATCCATCAACGCGTGAGCCATTTGGACTGCTTCATCAAACGACCCAGGCTTAGATGAAGTCGTCTCACCCTTGATATTACTGGACAGACCTTTGATGTACTGCTTCATCTTCTTGCTATCATCGGCAAAGGCATCGGGAAACAAAAGGCTCAATTCATTAAACCTCCTGGTGTACGCAGTGATATCATTGTTTCTCAAAGTCAAGTGCCTCAACTCATCTTCCAATTGACCCAGCTCCTCTTCGAGACAGAACTTCTTGGTCAAAAGAGCCTTAGTAGCAGTCCAAGTTCTTGCATTCGCTACTGCTAACCCAACAGTGTCTACTTGGGTGTTCCACCAACTCAATGCGTCATCAAGAAAAGTAGCAGCCGCAAACTTGACCTTATTCGCCTCTGAACAACCACTAATCTCAAAAGTACTCTCGACCTTTTCTAACCATCTCCTGAGTTCTAGAGCTCCGCCAGTTCCACGAAACTGCGTGGGACCGCATTTCATAAAACTAGAGTAAGTACACTCTCTCGGGGCTTGCTGTCTCCCCACATTTCTGCCTTGATCTGGGTTTCTATTTGCTCGATCTGCTTCTAGTGCATTCGCAATGGCTTCCTGAATCATGGTGTTCACACGGGTTGCTGTCAGCTTTGGAGGCATGGTGAGTTCTCAAATACACCTCTCTGCAAAGACAGGGAAAATAGAAAAACAATGTAAGTATACACATCAAGATTAAGATGGATTTCTCTTTCAAGACATAATATAAATACAACGACACATCACTACAAGGTTACTAATATTCATCAATTCACATCACAAAAGAGCAAATTAAAGACATATCACAGATCATGAAAGGTAAACATGGATTGTATTGATAAATCAACCAAAATTGTGACAAGTATTGTCACTACAACCATTCACCATAAAACTTAAGTCATCAAGTTTTTTGTCACAATACCATCATACAAAAGTCTAAAATAGTTCGATTACAACGATCAAAGATAAAGTACAATACAAGCAACTAGTCATGTGGTGATCCACACGACCTCTTGGACGGCGGTTCATCTTCATCCTCCTCGGGCTCTTCGTCGCTATCTTCCTCGTCCTCTTCTTCCATCTTCCTCTTTCCTTTGTCATTTGGCCCACATTCAGTCGCCTTCTTCGTCCCAGAAGTAGACCCACACTCAACTGCTACCTGATTTCCTACAGTGATACAATCACCTCTGGTAGGTGGCTGGACCATAAAATCATTAGCTTCCATTTCCAAGTCGTCTACAAACCTCCAATCTGGGGGCAAGGATGCTCTCACTCGATGCTCCCAACTTTGCATCCTAGTCAATCTCGCTTGATCTTCCCTAACCTGCTCAAGACTGGCACTCAAGTTCGCTATCATCGATCTCAGACTGTTGATATCACTCTTGTTTGCATTTCCATCAAACTCAATCCTTGAAGTTCTCGCTAATAATTTCTGGTATGCCCTCTCATTCTCGTCGAATCTGTTGATTATCCTCGTTTCCACTATGTACCGCTCGCACATCGATTCATCCAATCTTCTCACAACACGCGGTACGTCATGATAAGCTCTCGGTCCGGGGCAGATAACTCTTGAGATGCCCTGATGAAGAAAATTTGTGCTCGCTGCAGCTTCGGATCTTATAGGGATACCTGGCATACCAACCAGATGAGAAGTACGAACAGGCCTGGGGAAAGTAGTTCTCCTTTGGTCGAGGTCCTGGGCTTGCACATTGTTCGTCTCGGCTTGTCCTTCAGCAGTTGTTCCAACATTTCCCCCCTCGTGTCGTACGACGTAATCGTCTCCATTTCCGTTAGGCGGTACCTCGGCCATTCCTGCAATAACAGAGAATTTTGGAGGGTACGTAAGATTACTATTCAATATTTATAAATACATGCATGAAAATGGAATGCAAAGGTGGTACACATGCCCCAAATGCGATAATATGATGCTCATGCATAAGTAATACAAGAATTACGGTATCGGGTACTCCACGTATAATTCCAACGTTTACATATAGTAGTTCAATATCTACGTAATAAATACCCACATATATACTTTAACTCAAAGGTATACATCAATACCATGAATACAAAAATAAACCTTACCGGAGCCATGCAGGATAGTTGTGTGCTTGGACAATTTCTTACGACACCAAAAGTTATAGTTTAGGAATTTTCAAAACGACCTAGTTCTCTATAACTCATGGCTCTGATTACCAATCTCTAACACCCCACCAAATGCTATGCGCAGCGGAACTACAACATTTGGGTGCTAGGCAGTTATCATCGCACACAAGGTATATCAAACGACTCCAAAGAGGCGTCAAAATTTGAACTTGAATTAAAAATTGTTAAAAGTGTACATGTCTACGGTTTTCCAACCCCAAATGATACAACAGAGTTTGCATTTCAGTCCCCATGAATCTCAACCCCAAAAGATACAGTTTTCACAACAACAAGACATAAAGTTTAAAATGTTCAATTAAGAATGGGAGGAAAAACAAGTAGACGCCAAGCCACACACACAACTTCCATCCAATGCATGCTCCATGCTACACTTCATCGGATACCTGAAACACATGCTAAATTTGGTCAACAAAAACGTTGAGTGAAATTCATAGGTTTTACAATTCATTTTTTGAACATATGTGTAATAAAAATCATTCACGATCATTCATAGACTTGTCGATCAAAAAATCTATTTTCAAGGTTATGACAATTGTGTTTAAGCTCATGACACTAAACCGTTAACTCAATCACCCGCGTAATAATTACCGGCGTGATTCAGATGAAACCAGTGCCCCTACTAAAGGCATCAGTTGCAATTATACCTTATCTCTTATCACAAATTATCCGTCCGCAGGGGGTATCAACGTACTAGCCCTCGTCTCGGATAGGGTAGTCAACCCCATAGTACTATCACTTTGTATAAGCGGCTATTTCCAATCCACGCTAGGATTAAACAATAGTTAATAGTTCATGAAATTAGGGCCTTTTGCAACTAGGTACTCAACACAATTTCGAAGGCAACATTCGGGTCCAACAATCATTCATGACATATGTTCATTTTGGAAAACTAGCATGCATTTCCCTCGCGGGTAAAACAATTTAAAACAATAATAAGCGAGGCTGTAAATTCACACCTTATATAACAAAGTAGTCGACGATTCGAGTGACGATCACTGACGATGATGAGGATGCCCGGGAAAATCAACACCTATCAAACCAATAACGCGTAATGTGTAACCTCATTTATAAACCTTAAGTACTGTATATAATACATACATATTAGTCAATTGTGATAATTAAAACTCACACCAAAACCAAAAAATTAAGTGTTACTCGTTTTATACCATTCGTCCATGTTATTAACGTTATTCCCTTTTTACACATTTTTGGCCGATACTTACCAAAAGTACGGACTGTTTTACTAAACTTAATCCTTTTTATAAAAATTGAGAAAATTCTCAAAAATACCTTAAGACCTGTAGAAAACACATATTTAATCCCATTAAAAGTTTTTGCTTTTACGACCCGTTACTCAACACTTTACCAGAACTACGTTTTTCGGACTGAAATTGCACTTTGACCAAGTCGGACTCATTTGACCCATTTAAAATATACCATTGACCCATTTGACACATAAGTCTAATAATAGACTCAAATATTCAGGTTTGAGACCAAAAATCAACCTTTGACCATTTACCAAACTATACCTATAGTCTCCGGGATTTGACCTAAAACCAAGCATAATTTCGGATTATGAAGGTTTTCATCTCCCGATTTCACGATTTTCAAAACATCATAACTTTTGACTCGTTAGGAGTCGTAAGCTCTATCTTATACCAAATCGAAGCTAAGAAGATGATCTACAACTATATCCTAATAACAAGACCTGTTTACAAAATAATTTTTATAAAAACACTTCAAACTTTCTGCCTAAAATCACCTATCCCAAAATCAATCCAACACTCGTTTCCAAACCCATTTATCGACACTAGACCTCAACCTAAGCAATCCTAATCATTCCCAAACACACTAATCAGTACTAAACACCCTAATAATCAAATCCATCATAAAACCCAATCACAATATCAAACATGCAAATGGTTTTACCCATTCAAAAACATGTAAAAACAAGATTAAATACAAAATCCATCAACAAAATATCAATCACCATGATCCCCCAAACACCCCCTTTGTGCCGTGGGGTTTGGGTGATCAAAACCCCTCAACAAAATTGATTTTGGTTGATTTGTTTAGTGATTTAACATCCTACATACATGAATTAAACATGCATACATCCAATTTACATCAAAACCCACTTTGAAAAATCCATTGATTCTTGGAAAAAATTTTGTGGATGCATGTATGATTAAAGTGTATGAAAAGGATTGGATTGAAGTAATTAGATGTGGTCTAAACTTACTTTTGATCAAAACAAGCTAGAAAAAAAATGGTGGTGGTGGTTTGGTGGTGTTTGGCCGTCGGCCTAAAGAGAGAAAAAGGGGAGGGTGAAAAATTTTTGGAGTGAAAATGTTTAGTGTGTGTGTTTGATTTCCATTTTGTAAAATTGGGAGGGACCTTGGGTGAAATATAAGCTTTCTTTTGTCCTTGAGTAAAATCGTCCTCACAAGTTTACGGGATTGACTCACTAGTCTTTTTGGAAAATTTTATGGGAGTCGGGGATCATCCCGAACACTCCAAAATACTTTTAGGACACTTTAGATGTACCCGGAAAGCAATAAAACTCACCCGACTCGACTTAACACGAACCGAAAGTAAAATTCTCGAAAAATTATAATATCGATAAAACGACAATAATCATAGAAATTTGGGCATCCATCGGGATCGTAGTCGTCATCGTTCTTCTTAAATCGTCAATCGTCAAAATTATGACCTCGAATATCGGTTTCAATCGAAATGGTAAAATATATAGCAAATAAAATTTATTAAAAATTTCAAAAATAAGCGTAATTTAGGGTAATGTAAGTGACCTCGGTTCTAGGGTATCACACATACAACTACAAACAAAGCACAATTATATTAGTCAAGAACACATAATAAGAACAATGCACCACACTATATCAATCAAGAAGTATCCCGTCACACACACAAGAACAATGAACCACACTATCCGGATCTTTCCAACACCACTAGTGGATGATGAACCATATCCCCGTCGAGATATCTTGCCTCCGAAGAGACGATGCACAAGTACTCAGGATGGATCGTGCCCCATGTTCCACACACATCACAACTGGTCCCATAGATGCCCATACATCTATGTACCAAAGCCAATCAGAACCTAAACAAGATTCACATATCAGAACACATATCAAAGCACATATGAGAACACATAAGCACACATGTCACACAATAACACATCCATGTCCAAACATTTATAAAAATATAGTACTAAACATTTTAATAACACCATAAGTATCATCTCCATCCCATACTAGAAGAAAACATTTAAAAACTCAGTGAAATTAGGACTATGAACTCACCTGATAGCACAACAAGCCAACACTACTGCAAACCTATAAAATCATACACGACACCCTTAGCTCAGTTCTTAACACCCAAGTTAAGTAACAATCAAGGAGATGAATCTAATCCCCCAATCCCCACTATCTAGTTCTCCCACTACAAGCTATTCTATATGTAAAAATCCAGTTTTTCCTCGGTACGGTTTACTAGTCACTAAACAATCACATGAAGTGAACTTAACACCACACTTGGATCCTACCCTACCGGAGTTATGTTGTTATATGATCTAAGAACTCCAAAAACCAATTTTACTTTCTACTTACGCCTTTAACCCTTTTGTTTAGTCTCTACGCCAAAAGTCGTTTTCACCAAAACTGATTTTCTGTACATGATAAATGTTTGTCACCAAAAGCCCGACCTAAAGTCCATAACTTTTATCGAAAACCTCCAGTACTTTCATATATAATATAAAGAGTTCCCAAATCAAAAATATTTGACTAACTCATTCGTTTGGTTAGATTTTGACTCAAATTCCCGAAATCTAAATTTATTCCTGAACAGCGCACTGTTTTTGTAAAAATTCTTTGACGACCTTCCCGAACTCCATTTTTGACCAACGTAACCTTTTTGAAAAGTAGACTCTCTGAACTTAATTTTGGAAAAAAATAAACTCCACCAAAGGTGTTGTCCCATCAATTCGTGATGATTAAACAAGAAAGAAAGGTAGAAAATAGATGAATTCTAGAGAGAGAAAGTAGTGAGAGAAAGTATAGAGAAAAATGGTTGGAACTTTTTGGAGGATTAGATTAGAGAGTGAAAAAATGAAATGACCAACACCCTTCCTAACATGCTAGGAAGGGTATCTATAGCATTTGCCTACATGTGGCATAATGGGCTATATGATTATGGGTCGGGCTTTCCTTTTCAGCTTTGGTTACTTATGAATGAACCTTAGCTTAAAGTTAAGCCCGTAATACACGACTAACCTACTACCTATTACAACATTCTAATATACGATACATAATAAACATATGGCCGAGCATTCTTGTTTGACTTAATATTTTGAGGCTAACAATCTCCCCCTAAGAGAGGTCATTACCCTTTATGAGAGGTCATTACCCTTTGTCATTTGGAGATTTGTAGAAATTACTAATCTCGCCATAAATGCGTCTCGAACGTGTAATAGTAGTCTTGTTTCTTCATGCTGTGATCTTTGAGCCTTTGTCGTTGTCTTTCAACTTTGTCTTTAAATCTTGAGATCTTCAAATCATCCTTGACTAGACTTTGCCATCTTGCGATCTTGTGTCTTCATCCACATGCTCACACTATTAATTGTTGAATATGTCTTTAGGCATGAGCATGTGATTTTGAATCTTTAACTTTGCTGAGTACACCGTGACGAAACCTTCTTGAGACAAAACATAGACCCGGACTGAATGGCTTTGACATTCGTCCTAAATCGGTAGCGTTTTACCTCCGGTCGGTGAAGACCGTTATACGATATTAAATACCGTACATGTGATTAGGTAGATTCAATTAAGAATCTCCTTGACAAGGTTTCGCGGCTTTACTAGCCGTTCTCTTTACTCGACCGTCTCAAAGCAAGACTGCGAACATAAAGAGTGAATCAATAGGATAAATATCCGCTTGATTAAAGTCGTCAATTCAAATTCCTGGAACAAGTGTGATTCATAAAGAACCTTACCATTGTTGCTTTCTAGTTGACACAAGCTTGATTCATAAGAATCTCACAAGTCACCTACCGTAGCGCTGTTTGATGTTGACGCTAGAAGGATTTCTATTCGTCACTGTGAATATTAATGAATATCACTCTAAATGTTCTGGCAAGACCATAAAGATATTGCGTAGAAACCTGGAACGAGTTTGAATCAATTCAGAATCAAACCACTGGAAGGATTTCCACTCATCATTGTGAATACTAAGTAGTGTCACTCTGAGTGTTCTAGCAATATCACAAGGATATAGCGTATGACTCTCTTGTTCGTCATTCGTGTGTCCTAACGAGATTTGATTGATCTCTAGGCTCTAGACTCGATTTGTGCACTTTTAGTGGTCGGAGCCTGGAGCAGATGCCACCTATTCAATATCAACTATCTCGGAATGAGAAAGCTAATAGATGTCATGTTGTTCTCCGTGACAATAAAATAAACTTCTTTTAAGAGAAGCCTGAGTAGCTAGGAAAGGGTTGTGCATACATCACTGGGTCCATGATGAGTTGTCTTCATGATGTGTTGACCCGGTTTCTGCCTAAGTTGTATGGAGGGATTCTTTCTTTACACTCTTTAGCCTTACATTTCTTTTTCATTCTTCAACCCCTTTAATGCTAACCAAGACATCATTACCAGCACCTTGTTGTGATTGTTCTAGTGCTAGCATCAGTACTTAGTCGGCATTCAGCTACATTTACATTCTACTCCATCTTTCCTAAGGACTTCTAATAATCTATTGGATTGTCCCTGGGAAGATCCCTCCGGTTCTGGTTGGATCATATGACTTAAACCTAACCACCCTTTTTACACCAATAACGTCGTGAATTAAATATGTTGTGGGTATTTGATCGTAACCATAAGAACCACTTCAAATGTCTAACAAGGTGTTTGAAAAACATTTAACACCTTGATAGTTTTGTCGTTTCAGACATGCTCCCCCTTCACATGTGCATCGATAATCGAAAGTGTTTTACACATGTAGGTAAGAGTTAAAGTGCTTGAGTCTTATATAAGATCACATTTTGATCATATTTTCTCCCCTATCTCTAATATAAAAAATCTTTTGATATTAGACATACCAAATTTGATTAAAATGTATTTTGGTAAATAGTCTTGAAAATCTCCGGGAGAAAGATGTGTCAATCTTTGCATGAAGTTGAAATGCTCCCCCTAAAAATTGATCCAATTGAATTGTCATTGTGAGGATGTGATCCACATTCGCTTTTTGAGGATGGGAGTTGTTGAACACACAATTTTTGAATAATTTTAAATAATCATTGAAAAATTCTTAAAAAATTGTGTTCAACGCTTTTTTGAAAAAACCTATTTCTTTTTGGCGAATAGGTTTTTCTAAAGCATAAACTTCAGTTCATAGACTTTAAATGTCTTGATAAATCTGCTCAAGTGTAAGAAGATTTCTCTTCTTTTGCTGAGGGTAAGGGCACTAAAGGGTACACTCCCCCGTGAATATAGAACCGGGTTGCAATCTGAAAGTGATTACAAGCCATCGTGTTGAGCTCAAGACGTTGAATGTTTTGTGATAAGCTCAACCCGTGATAGATTGCTCCACCCGTTGTTTGGAAATATTGTCCAAAATAGACAATTTCCTTTATTAAAATAAGAAATGACATGTTTTGAAAAATATTTACAACTTTCATTCGAGCTTTCTGTACACACCCGTGTCGTTATTGAGCGACATTTCTAGGCAAGTCCATATTATCGATACTGAAAGACATGTCGAGAAGAATATTTTTGGATTTTTAAAAGATTTTTAATTGTGTTTTGTTTTTATATGTTTTATATTTTTGTATTCTGCTTTTTCAAAGATATTTACAGGTTGATGTTTGATATATAAATCAAGCAGGCACCTTTGCCAGAATCTCTAGGTTTGCTGGAGTGAAACATCTTATACCAATTTGCCTAACGAGGAACTCAAAACTATCTTTCGACAGAGCTTTCGTAAACAAGTCAGCTAATTAGTAATCCGTTCCAACAAAGTATAATTCAACGATACCTCGTTCAACTTATTCCTTTATGAAGTGGTATCTGACATCAATGTGCTTCGTGTGGGAATGATGTACCGGATTGTAGGAGATGGATATGGCCGACTTTGAGTCACAGTACATAGGTACTTTATCAAAGTGGATGTCATAATCCGTGCGTTGTGTTCTCATCCAAAGAACTTGAGCACAACACGCAGATAGAGACACATACTCCGCTTCGGCTGATAACAGTGACTTGCAATCCTGCTTCTTGGAAGACCACCCCACAAGCTTATCTTGACCTAGAAATTGTGCACCATCAGAAGTACTTTTTTATGCATCAAGACACCCTCCATGATTAGAATTTGTAGGCCGTTAGAAAGAAACCGGTTTCCCTCGGATACCAGAGTCCCAAATGAATGGTATTCTTGAGGTACCGAAAGATCCGTTTAACCTCCTTGAGGTGCTTTTCAGTAGGTCGTGCTTGATATCGTGCACAATAACATGTAGCATGTGAAATATTGTGTATGCTTACTGTCAAGTACCTGAGGGAACCGATCATGGATCGATATCTCGTTTGATCTATGGCATTTCCCTCCAAGTCAGCATCAAGCGATGTTGTTGATAATGGTGTCCCAACGGGGTCACATGAGGTCATACCATGCTTTTTTATTATCTCTTGGCAATACATAGCTTGGTTTATAAAGATACCACTTGGGGATTGGTGAACTTGAATTCCTAGAAAGAATTTTAGTTCACCCATCATTGACATTTCAAATTTGTTGTGCATGACCTTTTCAAACAATTTTGAATGTTTTGGGTTTTAGACTCGAAAATAATGTCATCAACATAAATCTGCATGAGCAAAATGGCATCCCCATATTTATAAGTGAACAGAGTTAGATCAATGGAACCTTTTGAGAAACCTTTTGAAATTATTATTTTGCTAGTTAAAAAAGTCGTTTTCTCGGTGTCCTAACGAATTGATTTCCGGTTCAAAGTGTGACTCAGTCGTTTCTGGTTAACAAAAAGAAAGTTTTGATTATCTATTTTTAAGTAAAAGTTAAATGCGAATAGTAATAAAAATAAGCTAAAAACAATTAACTAAAAATAACGAAACAATATAAATAATAAAACTAAATTAAAGCAAAACAATTAATAAAAATAAAAATAAAAGACGAAATTAACTATCGACTCGAAAGTAAAGTTTACTTAATGAAAAAGGAGAAAATAAAACCAAGTGGGTACTTTAATGCTAAACGAGGAAAAACCTAAAGCGGGTACTAAATAAAAGGTAAAACTTGAACTTTACGAAAAATATTAATTTTAAAATTAGACGAAAAATATAACTAAAAATACGTAACTTTAGAAATAAAATCGGAACAACTTTCAGATTAAACAAAGAATTACGGAACAAAATAAATAAATAAACAAGCTAGCAGGTAGCTAGCTCAAGCTAGCAACCTGCTAGGTGAAAGTGGCGCCAAATGCCTTAAGCATGCAGGCATGCATGATGATTTCCATCGTAATATACATCTATCGGAATATTAATATTAGAAAGGTATCGGAATGTTGATTAGGCTAATTCATCGTAATATAGAAAAGTTACATGTATCGGAATGTTTAAAAAAGTAAAAGCTATCGTAATGTTGAACAAAAACTGTCGGAATATCAAAACAAAAATTCTATCGGAATGTCTAAAAAATAAAAACTATCGGAATGAAATAAAATGCCACAATCTTATCTGAATGTGGCTGTCAAAATTGTGGCAGCACTTCGTCGCAATATACCTTAAATCCCGATCGCAATCCACGATGCCAGGGGCAATCGCAATTCTCGATCGGAATAAGGGGATATTACACTAAGATCGCAAAGTAGAACCCCTAGGGTTATTGCGATCACAATAAAGCTATCGGAAAAGAGATATCACAATGTCAAAACCGTATTGTGATGGAAAAATCACAATATTCGTATGGAGTACAATAAGCTAAAAATCAAACAAGCACTTCTAAAAAGGACACTTAACATAAACTTAACCAACTCATAAGCACAAATTTGAAAACTTTTAAAATACGAAATAAGCAAACTTTATGAATCAAACTTTAAAAAGAATAAACTTTTTAAGAAAACTAAAAAAAAGGTAAATAAGCTAAATACAAAATAAGCCAATAAGCATGAAAAGCTTAAAGCTTAAGTTGTATCAAAACATAAAGATTGATAAATAAATAAACTTTTTAATCAATCAAACATCAAGATTAAACAAAATTAAAGATAATTTTCGGATCAAACAAGTAAAAATCAAGAAAGGTAGAAAGAGATTGAATATGAAAAACTTGAAATTAAAGATGAAGATTAAAGATTCAAATACAAGATTAAAGTGAAAAGCTTAAAACTTTAAAGAAAAACTAGAGAGAGAACGTGAAAAACTAGAGAGAGAAAATAAAATTACACTACTCCTAATCTAAACTAACTACTAACAATGACTAACACCCTCCTAATGTGTCATTAGTAGGGTATATATAGGAAGTGAGGAGTGCATGGTTTGCTTCCTTCTTTCTTTCTCTTTCTCGTTCTCGTCTTTTAATTCTTTGTCTTTCTCGACATCGTCTCGGGATTTGTCAATATAAAGTTGAACTTGTCTTATATTTCTTCAATAATTAGACTTGAGTTCTTCGACTTCATTAAACTTCCGTCTTTAGACTTTTTCTTCGATAAATCTTCAGAATTGGCCTTGGGACCTTCCGTTCTTTTTGCACTCTTGATCTTTTGACTTCGTCTTTTCTCGTTTTCTCCGATAAAAGCCCGTGAAAGCCCGTGTTTTCTCCCTTTTTCATCTTTGGTCCTAAAACACAATAAAAACACAAACCACGCATAATTCCGACATTTACGACATAAAATACACGCTTTGGGCTTGGTTATTATTATAATAAGGGGTAAAAGGATGGGTGTTTTCACACCTATCAAATCATCTCT